>LR999957.1:90872337-92122337 GCA_905220385.1 Xylota sylvarum | reverse complement strand
ACCCCAGGTCTATAGGGATCTTCAGCACTGAGCCAGAGTTGGTGTTGGATGAACCTTTAACCCTCTAGTTCCCAAATTAGTTGAGAATAGTGTTGAAAGGAGGAACTTGAATCAAATTATAAAAACGTGGAAAGATGAAGAGATGTGCGTTTTATGAGGTGGGAGTGGCAAGCTACCTTAAGACAGTCCTGGGAACGTATGCCAAAGAAGAAACTGATGTAGATGCATGCGGTCTAGAGTCCCGCTTGGGAACTAGAGGGTTAATAGGCCAACGGCAGCGCTAATATCCCCGAAGAGGGTTACTGACTCTGGAAAATCCGTTCCCTCGTTCTGGGGGTATAAAATGGAACTAGTACTCCAGGTTGTGGGTTGTGCATAGGGGTAACTTCCCAACCACGGAAAACGCATTTAGTTCCGAAACCCACACAAGCCTCGGATAAGGAGGATACTGTTGGCGACCCCAGCAATCGAAATACGGACAACAACCTTCGGATTTGCATGTGGAATGTTCGGACTCTTAACAGACGGCATGCAGCCAAAGAATTAGCAGAGGCCCTAGGTTAGGTAAGGTTAGGTTAGGTTAAAAAGGGGTGTGTGAAGGAAAAAAACTCATCACGTCTACTCGGAGACCTTAAGGTCCATTGTAAATCCCTTATTAAAAATATAGATGGAATGAGATCTAAAAAAACCAAAACCCCGATCGCGTTACTGGTTGGGTTGGGAACTAATTGGTGCTCTTGATGAAGTAGAGGAGATCCGATATCTCGAAGCCTGCTAACTAAGTGGGCGCTGTGGCTCAAGTGGTTAGTGCGTTGGACTACAGAGCGAGGGGTTCCAAGTTCAATCCACAGACAACACCTTAAATTTCTTTCAGAGCCCCACCTCTCGCGAGCGTCTGACAAGCATCCGAGAGTAAAAACTGTTGCCCTTCGGATACGGCATTAAAAAGTAAGCCCGTTCCATTCGTGTAAAGAATACACACGCACAACATGAATGGTTGTGATAAGCTAGGCCCTGGGTCCCACAGACCTGTCGCACCTAAAATTTACATTTTTTTGTATTTTTTGCTTACTATGCGGTGCTTGCGAAAAACCTTGAATCTAGAGTGAGAACGCGTCAGTCTTGCAAACCGGGACAGTAGCAAAGCAGATATTGGATTGACTCCACCTCTTCCTCGTCTCCGTAGCTTCTGCATAGGTGATTGGACTTTATCTTCCATTTACGGAGCATGACGCAGTGTCCTGTGATTATACCAGTAAGAATACGGATAGAGGACCTTTGCTTTCTTTTTATCTAATTTCGGCCATAACGTGCGAAAGGTGGCACAGACCTCCCTATATAACCAGGACGAGTTGGCATCTTTCTTTATTGTGCCGTCAATCATAATATACAATTTTCCAATAGGTGGCAGTATGGACGTGTTCATTTCTGATCCCATTCTAGTCAATTCATCTGCCTTCTTGCTACCTTTAATATTGCTATGTCCGGGACCCAGCAGAGTTTGACAGAATAGTGTCCAATTATGATCAGTGTATCACCGCATTTCCTAACTGCCTGCGATTTGATTTTATTAGCTGCTTCACTGTCAACGAAGATGGTTACATCCGACGGGGGAAGATGACTGTCTTCTAGACATCTAGCAGCTTTTCAGCTTGGAATACACTACACGCTTCTCATAATCTGAAAGATTCCTGTTTTTGCAGTGTTTTCGAGTAAAATCCTGCTCTCGTACCTATCTCCATTTTTGAGCCATCCATGTGGACTGTGATCACTAGATCGTTGTCTATGCTGTTGGACTTCCACTCTTCTCGACTTGGGAATAGGAAGGGGATATCAAAATTAAAGTCGTTATAGGGGACTGTATAATCCGATGTGGCTGTGAAGCATTCGGAACTATATTTCCTACCCATTGTCTTTGTTGCGTTTAATATTACCGCATGTTCATAGATGGTCTCTTTTCACAGGTTGGATTCTTTCAATTTGAGAGATGCTTTCGTGGCAGAACTGTTTATGAACATGTCCATCCAAACCTACACCGGAGTTATGAGAAGCGTGCCGAAAGTTTCTCACAACTCCAGTGGTGCAGAGTGCTGCGAATCGCAGACTACTATGAAGTAGACATCACCGCCATCCAGGAAGTGCAATGAGATGGACCGGGCAAAAAAATAATGAAAAACTGTAACTAACTAACAGAAACAGCGCGTATATTCGGATGTGGATTT
The DNA here is from genome assembly GCA_905220385.1 of Xylota sylvarum. Taxonomy (NCBI): domain Eukaryota; kingdom Metazoa; phylum Arthropoda; class Insecta; order Diptera; family Syrphidae; genus Xylota; species Xylota sylvarum. Next base: position 92,120,115 of record LR999957.1, on the reverse strand, counting down.
GTCATACGCGGTAGACTTAGACAAAAAGTCTAAGCTTTTGACATGTGATCGAACGACTTATAACAATTCGCAGCAAGACTAAATTCGCCAACATCAGCTTTGTATGAGCTCATGTCCCCATAGAAGACAAGGACGACACCACCAAAGACTGTTTCTACGAGCTCCTCGACAAAATTTACGAGCAATGTCCTAAATATGACGTTAAAATCGTATTGAGTAATTTTAACGCCAAGGTAGGGGAATATTTTTGGTAGGACGATAGGCAAGCCATGACACTACGCATGGAAACGGACTTTGGCTAATTGACTTCGATGCGGGGCGAAATGTAACTATAGCAAGCAGTTTCCTCATCTCCATATACAATCAATCAAGCAAATTGATCATATTGCGATCGACGTAAAGGATTTCTCCAGTATTCTGGATGTCCGATCCTTTTGAGCAAACAACATCGACGCGTTCAGTACCTTGTTGCAGCCAAGGTACGAAAGCGGATGTCCCAAACACCATAACAAAGAAGAAATACTGTAAGAAGATTTGAAGTCGGAAAGTTGCAATAGCAAGAGATCGCCAGAATCTCCGCTGAACGCGTATCCCGAAATCTCTCAACGACTCCCATGCCGCCAGCATTAAGTGCCGAAGACCAGTGCAACGCTGCCATCAGAAACCTCAACCTCAGGGACCTCAAACGACTTGGAGTGCGTAACGCAAACAAGATACCAAAAACCACTCTAAAATTCATCATGAAACTGGGCTGGTTCATGGGACACGCTCCCGCCATAGTCTAATTGTTGGACTAATTGTTTTGTTCATTATTTTCACGTATCCCACACCGCGGAACACAATGGATCCGAGGATAATCTAAAACGAAGACACAAGTTGATCTGTAGCTTTGGGATAGCTAAGCCGCCTCCCTGATTCAACCCGATATTATTACAAATTTCAGAATGGTTAATGGTGGCTTTCCTGACTTGGGCGACAAAGGTCTTCGAAGTGGTATTCCCCAAGTTGTGTGTTCCTAGTTCTACACAGCCTTGGACATTCGAATAGGAATTGAGATGTGCTCTCTTCTGCGTTTAGTCGCATTCTTCTTCGGTGGACCGCCAGGAGGTTATGGTCAGTAATAATCCCTGTGAAGAGCGCTAAAATTTATTAGTCTTGGCATTATCATGTTTTGTCGAGATTTTTCTGGAGAAACAACAAGAAGAGAGTGCGCTCCACCTCTCATTTGCTATTCTCAGAGGCTTGCCCTATATTGGATTTAACAAGAACTAGGGGCGGGAGTACAGAGGTAATGATCATTTTTAGGTCCTACCCGGACCCCTTTCTTGCTCAATCGTCCGCCCGTTCGTTTCCCTGAATGCCACTGTGTCCTGGAACCCAAAGGAGTGTATTGTCGTAGTTTGCTATGAGTGCTGTGAGTGCTGTGAGTTCTTTATGGCATCTTTTCACCAGTTTGGATTTGACGACTGTCGATGTACCTACATATATGTGTCGATCCCCTTTTTAGAGTGCAGTTTCGTAGATAGTCCTCGTGCGGCTTCTGCGATTGCAACACACTGCCGAGGTTTGGATGTCTCAGGGAGCGAGCAATTTCAGGTTTAGCTGAGTATATGCCAAAGCCGACTCCTTCGTCAGTTCTTGACCCGTCCGTGAAATTTGAGATATTATTAGGTTTGATGGCACTACTGATAATCCAATCTTCTTTTGAGGGGAAGATTGTTGTAAAAATTGTGATGAAGTCGTGAGATGATGATATATAATCACGTCTGGGTACTCAAGTGTGCCCATCTCATAATAACACGGTGGCCCGTGTAACCCTCTTTCCAAAGGTTGGATTGCTTTAGGTATAAGGCACTCTTTGTAGCTGTGTGGGGCTAATGGGATCAGTGTATGGTTTTAAGGGCTACAATTGGCTTGGATCCTGATGGCACTGGTAGTCCACATACATTCTAATTTTTGTATCCCCTACTCTGAGGTACGTGGTCTTATCTGCTGCAGACCACCAGATAGATACGGAACCCACAGGATAGATTGGGTCTGACGATACCTGAGTACATCCAGTGCATGAAGGTGGGGTTAGGTTCACATTTTTTACCAAAGATTTTTATGGATGTATGCTTCCTTTATCCTTTCTGACGTGTTTTTTTACCATCTCAGCTTACGGCCGAGTATACAGCCCAAGTATCTCGCCTTATCTGAGATTTAGAGAGGTGTGCCGTTGAGTCTCAAGGCCCGATGTGTGCCATTGTTCACTTGTTAGTGGCCTTCGTTTTGATCAGGTGGTACGGGTTTCGTACTGTAGGGGTCATTGGCCCATGGTTAGGTTAGGTAGATGGGTGCCTTGTGACAGTGTCACTGCTCACTTAGACCACATTTCGGGTCCATTGTGCCAAATCATTTAACCCCAGAAACCTATAAAGTCCGCTATTGGAACCACCCAGATAATGATATGAATCCGAGGAGGTCCGTCAGCTCTACGTTACCCAAGTCCTCCAAATCCGAGAAGAAGTAACTACCAAGAGTCCTCATTCTTCTGACGAGTCGCTCCGCGTGGACACCAATGGCACAATGACCAGTAATTGTCCCTGAAACGACCCGTGTTTTATAACAACTCAGTTTCACCAGAGAAGTTGATCTCTTCTTGCTGATACCCGGCCATAGGGCCCTGGCTGTTGCCCTTGTTTCCAGATGAACCCAACGACTATTTGCTCGACCGATGGCTTCATCCTCTATTTTTTCTTCTGTAAGGAACTGATTGGGGTTACTACAAAAGGCAGAGCCCGCGATAGGTGCAGCGCCGACCCTTTCCTAGCAAGTTCGTCAGCCCTTTCGTTTCCTACGATATCCGTATGCCCTGGCACCCAGCAGATGGTCACCGCATTAGCTCTAGATATCTCATTCAAGACTGATTTGCAGATCTTCACAAGCCTTGATATGATTATAGCGGAGTCCAGAGCCTTCACGGCTGCCTGGCTGTCTACATACACAGTAATCGTTCTGCCAACGATATTGCTCTCGCTTATAATCTTAGCAGCCTGTATGATGGCTGTGACTTCTGCCTGAAAGGCGCTGCAATCATCATTTATTCTAAGGGAGTTGTTTAATCCTAGGGCCTCAGAATAAACTTCGGCTCCCGTGCCAACGTCCATCTTAGAACCGTCGGTATAGAACGCCAACTCCTTCTTCTTCATGCTTTGCTTTTCCAGTACCGTCCACCATACCAGTGAACCATATGTAGGAATGGGTCTTACAACCGCCGTGTATATCCAGTACACCACAGCTGGTCTAAAACCCCACGTGTTACTGAATGCTTTTTTGCAATAGTAGAAAGCTACGCTTGCTTTCCTGACGCGTTCAGCAGTGTTATCCTTCCAATTTAGTTTGGTATCTAGAATTACACCCAGGTATCGGGCTGAACCTGAGATACTTAGTTCAGTACCACTGATACTTGGTGGTCTGAAGGCAGGAATTCATCTCTTCCTAGTGAAGAGAACTACCTCCGTCATTGACCCATACTACTTTAATGATCATGCCAACATAGTCACAATAATGGAGATCACTACCGGACCATGTTGACTGACTATTTTTGGGACAAATACGAAGAAGATGGTTTGAACAAGCCGGTGCCACATCTCACACAGCTGGCCAAACAATCGAATTACTGAAGTGGAAGTTTGGTGACTGAGTTATCTCTAGAAAATGGCCAGTCAATTGGTCAGCTCGATCGTGTGATTTGACTCCTTCTGACTATTTTCTTTAGGGCTATGTGAAGTCCATGGTCTATGCCAATAAGCGAGAGACTTAAGACCACCGCTGGGCAGGGATTTCGGTAGAGGACATTTGAATAATGTTGTGTTCCATAACCAGTGGCATCGATGGTACTTTAACATAAAATAAGGAAAGACTGTCATAGCATCAAAATACTTGGATAGAATCTTTTAAGAAAACTAAACTTCGACAACATAAACGAGTTCCGGATTCGAGGGATACTTCATATAATAATCACTATTTTTTTTTCTTTTCCTCTCAGGTACATTGGGTAACCTCTCGGCAACTCCCTTAACTGCATCTTCGTCAATTTCTTCGAAGTGTATGTGCCTATTGTCATCCGTATCTATAAACAGGATCATCTGCAAAACTTAAACAACCAAATGCATAATTAAGACTTCCAGCACATCCAGTATCGGGAAAAAGGACAAACTTCCTTTGAACTATTTAATACGTTACTACGGCCCATTTTTATATTAAGAAAAAATACCACCCTCTCTCTTGTATGCCCTCAAGTAAGAAAACTATATACATACCCAGAAACCTACAAAACAGTATTTGTTTGAAAGTAAATGGTTTGCGAACTTGGGCACAAATTAATTAATGGAATCCCCGGCTCTTGAAATAATAAAAATATAAATAAATATATATGTATCTGTATAGCGAAAACCCTTACCAAAAATGTTTTCGGTAAAATACAAATGTTTCATCTCGTCCTTTGGCTTTATTTATATCCTCCACAAATATGTAGGTACATATACACGCTTCCCCTCATTGTGCGGCTATAAAGTACAATATAGTCCAAGGTAAGCCATGATTACTTTGAGCATGTACCGCGTTACAGCACCAAGAACTGCAGGATTTCCATTCGAAATGATACCCGGTATAAGATTGCATCTCGAAATTTTATAACACTGTTTGAAAACGGTGGGTTTTGGGTGGTCACGGTCAGACCGATCCACATAGCCACATGTTATCTGCTTTGTGTGTTATTCGTGCCTGGGTGGCTGTGTTTAAATGCGACAAGACCACTCGCACCCACCCTCATTTGCACAATTTGGTGGAATGCCCACGGAAACACCATTTTTCACACTACCCACCCACCCCCCTTTCGGAATTCTTTTCTCAAGCGCACACATGTTCTCCGTTGAGCACACGTTGGAAGTTGGAATAAATTCTACCGCCTTCCAGGCATGTGGGTGGTTAGTTACACATACCCATATCGCACACTGGACTTGGACTATACAAAGGACGCCACAACGAGATGGGGATATGATGATGATGATGACGACGGTGATTTACATGTAGAATTAACGAGTTTTCGTTAACTTAAGTAGATTTGCACTTATTATTCAAAGTTTGTCTACGACACGACACGACGAGACGAGACGATGGCGACAAACTTCTGCAGCACTTTTCCTATCTTCGTGCAGTCGTGCACACCAGGACGAAACACTGCACTGGTGTCTGTGTGGACAGAAAAGTGAGGTTGTCCGGTTACAACGAAGGAATAGAGAAAGGAAATCTACGATAGATGACGGACAGTTTGCCATCTTGCCACCACGGTATATCCTTGTTAGTTCGTTGAAGAGGAAGAAACTTGCGCAAAAAGGTCGACGATTAAGGAGATGAGAAATGCAGTTTGAAGTTTGAGTTCAATGGTGAAGTGAGTTAGTGCTCGGCACTTGAGTGATGTTCTCACTAACAAGTTTTACACAAAAATGGTCCTTCGGCGATGGTGATATACAAATGGAGTCGTTTTCAGTTGTGTGGGTTGGGTGGGCTTGTTGAATTGAATGCCCAGGTGGGAATCAGATTTACATAGACGGAGGTGGTCCTTTCTGAAGGAAATTGTCAAGTGTATGGATTTTAATGAGCTCAATGAGTCCCTTGAGTGTGGATGAGGAAAATGGTATCATGTTATGCTCTACTTGGGAGCTGCTAGGAATTTAATAATCGCATTCAATTTGAATGAAATGGGAAAATGTGGAATGCATCTTAAAAGGAATTCATCAGCCTTAGGTAGATGGTACTAAATTTCATCTGAGAACCAGCAATTTGTACGATTTTGAGTCCTTTACGAAATAAGATGTTATTCGAGTTGGGTACCAATTCAAACTTATTATGAACTTTTGAGAAAAAAAAAATTCAAAACTTTTGAGTTTGTTTCAAATATTTGAAGTGACTACTTGAATCTCTTTATTCAGGGCAACCAAAATCTTCTTTCTATTTATCCGTAGGTCTTTCCAACTAAAGAACTACAGAAAGGATTCAAATAAAATTGAATTAACTTAAAGGTCGTAAGGTTTGTCTTAGTGATGAATGAAAGAAGAAAGATATGCAGAAGGGATTTCAAAAATTTTCATTTTTTGGTTAAGCCACATACTTATCCTTATATTTAGCAGATATCATTTTTCATAGCATATGAAACTGGAGACTCTATCAAGGAGGAGTTTTATAACCAATTGTACGGAGCCTACGGAGTATGATGTCAAAATAGTACTCGGAGAAGTTCAATGCCAAAACCGATAGGAAAACATCATCGGCGTATTAGTCAAAAAGCATAGCCTCCACGACACGACACCAGACAATGCTCTAGGATTCCAAGACTACGAATCCACACAGCAACTTGCCGCTTTCCAGATGATCGAAACGTCAACCAAATCAACCGTGTGCTACCGTACAAACTGAATGACAGTCAAGAGAGCAAAATTTGACTCTGACCACTATCTTGTTGCAGCCAATTCGGAGCTTGACTATCCAACAAGAAGCTACAAACCGCTCAGAAAAAGAAATTCAACCTTGAAAGCCTTAGCACCACTGAAGTAGCCAGAGCCTACAGAAGACACCTGAGTGAGAGACTCTCCGCAGTGCGTTCACCATCCACAAACGCCAACAATCTGTGTATCCAGTATCCTGAAAAAGAGCCCTTCAGGATTAGATCAAAAAAATATGAAGCGTCACGGTATCACTGCGGCCAAAGATGGGTCTATTGTGAGTTCCAATTCGAGTTAGTAATATATCCTAGTAGATTTTTGAGTGATCTATCAGATATGTATGTCCTCTGCTTCAAGGTAGAATTTACCTTAACAGATGACGTGTTCTGACTAGATAGTTACAGTGACACAAAATGTATTCTGCTGATTCTTCGTCCTCATTGCACATTCTGCAAGTGCTATCTTGAGGTATTCCCATAGTCATAAGGTGTTTTTTTGACTTGACAATGTCCAGTGAGGATTGGGACTATGCGAATCTGACTTCTAGTTAGATCTAGAAGTTGTTTCGTTCATGTAAGGGGGATGTTTGCCATGAACATTTTGGCTTGCCTGTTACCTTCAGTTTTTGTCCAGTAATGTTGATCTTTATTTTTTAGTCAATTCTTAATGAAGCATTTTGCAATGCTGATAGGTAGCCGATAGAATGATCTTGATATCATGAAGGTCGATGCAGATCCTTTTCCGGCTAGTATGCCTGCCATCTTATGGCCTATGTATCCCCTGTGTCCTGGCACTCAAAAGAGAAGAACTCTGCTTGTGTTGGCTAATGACATAAGCAGTCCCTAAAAAAGAGCCCTTGGTAAGCCTACAAAAGCTCCACCGCAAAACAAGGACAGCCAGGGAAGAATATTTAGGCAGCAGAAAGAAAAAAAGAAACTCAAGGATATTGAAAAGTTCCCCGATAGGAACAGCACTCGAATTTTTTCAGGAACCCCAATCAATTGGCAGCTGATTTCAAGCCCGAAACGCAACTTTTTCGAAAGACTGAAGAAAACTCAAAAAAACTAGTCACCGACGCGCAAGGAGTAGTAGTTGTATTTAACCAGAGTTTCCAGCACCTACTTAATGAGCATAAGCTAGGGTGGGTGATAGGGCAAGAAGAAAACCCGCATCCAGTCAAGAATTTGGCTCAGATATCAAAAAGTTGAAGAACAAGGATAGATAAACTAACCAATTTCACAACGAGACTCACCATCTTTTCATCGACTTGATCGTCTTGAGTTCTATATGACCAGCGATGGTCGAACAGGTTCCCGGTAAAACTCATCCAGCTGTGGCACAAGACCCTGGAAAACATGCTAATTTAAACGAGTATTGAAATTCGGCAAGGAGATGCACTTGTGGCTTCATAAGGCTTCTTCAATCTTGTGCTGGAACAGATAACGCACAAGTCGCGGAAGGTACTATCTTCAACAAATCTGTTCAACGGCTTGGATAAGCAAACGACATATATCACTGAAGTATATGTTGTCCACAAACAAAGAAGTATCTATGCACACAATTGGAACTAGATAAGCTCAACACTGTTCTAACCTCCGCTCTAAACCCAGCATTAAATGAGTCTTGTCCTATTACGGTAAGGAAGGTAGGCAATCGTCAAACGTGGTGGAATGCAGAATTCTGCAACCTTCGCAGTGTAAGCAGAAAAAAGGTTAACAAAGCCAAATGTACAAGGCTACCCACGGACTGGGAAATCTACAAACAAAGCCTGAAGAAGTTCAAAGCTGAAGTTCGGAAAGCCCAACGCAAATCCTGGCGTAGTTTTTGCCAGAGTATTGACAATACGTCTCAGTCCTCCAGACTATGCAAAGTCCTTTCCAAAACACCAACCGTGCCGAGTGTCTTCATGAATCCAAATGGATCATGGGCGGTATCTGATGAAGCATCGCTCAAGTTTGGAGCCTTTTAAGTCCCCGAGGCCGGACGTCATTTTCCCGGCTCAAATGCGGCCTTCAGCACAATAGCATGTCCTGTATCCAGAAGGGTTGCCTGAAGCTAAGAACAATGCCGGTCGCCTGAACCGAGGTGAAAGTGGTATTTATACCCAAAGCAGGGAAAACTTCACATATACTCCCGAAAGACCTTAGACCAATCAGCCTAACGTCTCTCCTTTTCAAAGCCTAGAGTAAAAGCCTAGAATAATCACTATGTCCTTGGACACAGCGGGATGCCCTCTACTACGAATTGCTGTCAATTTTTACGGGCTAGTCCAAAACTGAGGACGGAGTCTGTGCTGGAGTCTTCTCCCAAGTCACTGCCATGCAGTATGTATCAGCATCGGATATCGTCATATACATCGACAGTCAGGCATCCAGCACAACGAGATCCAAGGTGTGAAAGACTGCCGCGTATCTCTTAACGAGAGCTCACTGTGACATACCAGGGAACTGTGAGGCTGACGAACTGGCTAGACGAGACTCCTCTGGTCTTAATACCATAAACGTCACCGACATCAAGGCACCTATGCCCTTCTTATGTTAAATACCTTTTTAGGTCCGACGCGGTGAATGAGGCCATTCATCGACGGCATCAACTCGACCAATGTCATATCGCAAGGCTGCTTTGGCCGGCTTTAAACAAAACTAGGTCCATCGGACTCCTAAAACCTAAGAGAAGAACCCTCTCCAAGATAGTTAACACCCTCACTGGACACTGTTATATAGGAAGATGTGCTCAAAGATTGGGCATCCCCTACAATGACTTCTGTAGAAGCTATAGGGATAAAGAGGAAGAGGAGACCATCAATCACCTCCTGTGCACGTGGACTGCACTCGCCAATATCAGGAAGGCTACATTAGGTCAATACCTTTTCAATGATCTAAACGATCTCAACAACGCCTGCATGGTTAAGATTAACTCCTTCATACAATGGAGTGGATGGTTCCCAGAGTAAGATGGTGATTCACTCACCTTACACATCGGCAGCACAATGGACCAACCAACCAACCATCGATGCACCACCTAGGACACAACGTCACTGTTGACAACAGTAACATTCGAAGTGGTTAAGGAGTTTATCCACCTTGGATTAAATATTATCTCCACAAATGACACCCTAGAGGAGGTTCGGTGAAGATTTACCCTAGGAAACCGATGCTACTGCGGTGGGTTTAAGACACCGAACTCGAAGGACGAAATGCATGCTTTACAATTCATTGAGCCTGCCAGTTCTGCTATATCGAACCAAGTGATGGACGATAAACAGGAAAGTAGATCAGATACGGAACCCTCTCGAGAGAAATCTTCTGCAAATGGAGAATATGAGCTGCGGATGTACTCCAAAAAGTCGAAACAAATCGATCGAAGGAACAATAATTCTCAAGCAAGAAGGATCTTCGAATCACAGCCCTCAGGTTCGAGACGACAAGGATGGTTTGGAAAAAAAACTACTTTCAAATGCTCACATGTAACTAAAAACAAAATCACAAAGGTTAAGCCATTGACAACTTACCTACATACATCAAGTTCAATATCGAAGATCAAATCCTTCAAACAAAAGCTTATAAACATGTTTCACAACATTGCATCACCGATCTGCCGAAGGAACTTTTTGGAATGAAGAGCTGTCAGTTTGGTTTTGTACACGAGTGAAGGTGCATGATTTTAGTAAAATTGTTTAAAGTCATATAATTTTTCTCAATTTAATTCAAAAGTGCAAATAAATGTAAATTTTTTTTGCTATAAAGAGTGTTAAAGTGAAATAGTTTTCGTTTGTGCATCGTGCATATGAACAAGTCGAATTGTGTTTCGTTGTGTACAGGGATATGTCAACTTACGTGTGAATCTTTCTTCAAAGCTTCAAGACTTCAAAACCTCAAGACAAAAGGTAAGAGTTAACACATAACATAAACTAAATTCAATTTCCCATCAAGAACTGATAGGCATTTATCTTGTCTGACCATGTTTTTTCCATTTAAAATCTACTCTCCATAAATGTTGTCCCTATAAATATCCTGCACAATAACACAATGTACAGTAAGTAGCAAGAAAAAGCAGATATCCTTTCGGCAATCAATTCAACAATAAAAAGATAACAACCAGCGACATCGAAAAATGCTGTTTTCTTCGTAATCCATGATCCGTCTTTTGTGCTGCACAGATGTCGAAGAATGGATGACTTCACTTGAATGACAATAGGATGTTGCGAAAGCGTCGAACAGCCAAGAGGACACCCTACCCTCGAAGAGAGGTCTTAAAGCAATTCAGCGAACAAATTGATCGGATCGGATACGATTTTTAAAATTTTTTTTTTTTCTTTCTGTGTTCGTCCTTCATCAATTCGTCCTCCATTCCAAATGAAATAATAACACAAAAGGGTTTTTTTCTTCTTTCTTGTTTCTATTTATTCGATTCGATTGTGGGCGGTGGCACGCAAACTTCGGATGGGTGGGGGTTGGAGATAAAATCATCTCGACAACCATTACCATTAGGCTGTAAAGTCGATGGAAGGATGTACCTACCGCCCCCCAAGGATTGCAAAATTCATATCAAGATGAAGTTTGAAAAGCCATAATCGGCTGAAATGCATATTCAGCTTTAAGCCGCATTTATCGTATTGAATTATCCTGATAGATGAAGTGGCTTTGAACGATTGCCTGCCTTGCCTGCTTGTGGTGTGTAATAGATGTTTGAGTTTGAGCAGACTTTGCATTCTCTATTCTCTAGGCATTTGGCATTCGGCATCGAATATCGATTGCCACTTGACGAAGCACAGTAGAAAACGAAGGACCATTGATTGTTTAAGGATATCTTCAAATAATCTGTTGAAGGAATCTCAGGCAAAAGATGATTTGCAATTTGTTTTAGTTGGCGGTTTTTTCTTTGCATTTAAATTACCGTAATTATAGATACGATTGCAGAAGGAACTAATACTTTTCAGGGAGAATGGTATCAATAGCAATAAATGAGATTGGCTTAGAGGTAAACTCATGCGTTTCGGAGGTTTTAGTTGAGCCCTATCTGCATTTTATTAACATTAATCAAGATCTTACAGAGGAGCCTTAGTCCTTTTGTAAATTATAGTCTTTTAAAAATACCTATCCTTTTTTGTTTTTTATTATTTAAGTAAGTTGCCGGAGCAGGTTGTAACGCAATTTCGTTTTCTAATATATTGGAGAAATATTATGTTAAGCGTTAGTTAAAATAATATTTAATATTGAATTCACTTGATGAATTTACGGCGATGCCAAAACTAGACATGGCTCTGTATCGCTCGTTTCTATAAATGCTGTCATATGCGGCCTTGAAATCGTTAAAAAGATGGTGAGTATCGATCTGGACTTCTTACTGAGATTGATCCCTCTATAGTTCGCGCAGTCTCCATGATCTCCTTTTTCCTCCTTTTTCCTCCTTTTCTGTGGATAGGCCAACGATGCTGAGGGTCCATTCATCAGCCATACTTTCCTCCGACCAAATCTTGGAAATGAGTTGGCGTATGCTCTCCACTAAGTGAATTGGTAAATAACTTGGGAACCTCATATCACTGTTATACGCAAATTTGCGTTCTAGACATGAGCCGATTTTTGGTTATGACAGGAGATCGACAACCATCCGTCTCTAGCGGAAGTGGTTACAAATCTCAGGAAAGGGCAGTTTTTGTCCGTTTTGTCCGTCTCTTACAGTAGGTTCTTCCTCAATAGCTTTATATACTAGTTCGTAAGGATTTGCTCTGAGTACATTAAGTGCCTTATTGCAACCTTACATTGGGCCATAGTATCCCTATTGGATAGCCCTGATGTGCTAGGTCGTTCCTGTGTAGTCTCAACCCCGTTTGACCTTTAGGGCATGGTTTCTTTTTTATTTTACCTCCACTTGAGCTGTTAGTCGCATCTGAATGGGATTTGGGAGCAGACTTTTGGTTTTTAGCAGCTCCTTTAGACATACTTGCCCTTGTGTCAGTATATGACTCTGTGTGTGGTCTTTGGTTGTTCGTCCTCTCTGCCTCAGGAGAATTATCTATGGACCTGCAACATTTGCTGGTGGTGAGTTCAATTTTTCTTCTTTCTCTTTCTATCTTTTGCGCGAGAACTAGTGCGTATCTGTCTCGTTCGAGCCGTTTCGCCTCCTAGAATTCATTAGGTTCAGGATACACATTTTTAAGTTCCCTGAACCATTCAGTCCTCGGAACGTTTTCTATCGTAAGCGATATGTCCATTAACTGAACTTTGCTACTTAGATCAAAGTAGGACTTCTGTATTTTCGTTTTTAATCTCTTGGTTTGGAACTTAACTTTATAGTGAGATCCTTACGGAGGCCATGATCATGATCAATGGACTAGCTCCCTCCTAACTCTATACTTCTTTCTGTGAAACAATTCGTCTTTTAAAATTAAAGTCAAACCATGTCAATATCGCTGCTTGCTCGTTTGACAAGGACCCATGGAGATTCTCAACTTGGCCACCATAAAAACCTTTCGGAGGACGTTGAGCTTCGAAAATTCGCTTTTTCTGTGTACACCTTTTCTGTAGCTATTTTTACTATTAGGCGCTAGAAAGGCATGGATAGTCAATTTCAGACCCCTTTCTACCTTAAATAAGTATTGTATTCTAAGTATCAGGCCGTCAAGTTCACCCAACGTAATATCAAAGGGGATCCTCCTTCAATGCATATTTGTGCAGCAATTTACACAAGTTACCATTCTCCTTCATCGGCGTCGCACAGATTGTGGAACTAAAATATTCACCAGGACGTCTGTGAACAACAGAAGGACTGAAGCCAGAGAAAACACAAATCGGAAAAACATCAAAACTATTCATCGCAATTTCCCTAATATTATTCATTCATGAGGAAACGTTGCGTTCCGCTCTCATTCTATCAGTGTCTTCAATGTAAGTATCTGTCAGCTTACGATACTTTCACTTGTAACGTCGTCGTCGACTCCAAACAATATGGAACAGCAGAAGGAAAAAAAAAAATACAAAATGTGAATTTAATAGAAAACATCCAAAATGGAAATTAAATATTTTCTGCGAATCAGTGTATCTTTGCGAGGAAGTCAAAATCTGTAGTCCTGGTGAGAAAGGGTATATTTCCCTGCCTTCCTTTGGTCGACCGCCACCAACCACCCGCTACCCGCCGCAAAAGGGTCATTCAGATGCACACACCCTCTCTCTCTATATCGACAAAAGTTTTCTAATTAAATTTTCCAATTTTCCTTGCGTTTTGCCTCAGCTGAGCTGTGTGCTGCTCCTACACTCCTAACTACTCGTACTCGTACCAGTTGTCCAATGTTATTACCGCACAAGAAAAGTCCTAGTAGTGGAATTGCAATCGAAATACACTTTCGGAAACCATGTTTCCACTTTTATTCTTTTTGCGTTTCGTCCTTTTTTTTCGTGCTTATTCTCCTTCTACATCGTTCCGATTCGCACACAACTGCATACTTGTGCATCATGACATGAATGTCGATAAAAAAAAAAAAAGGATGAAGCCACGTAGGCTTTTCTTCTTTTTTTTCTCTCTCTCTCTCTCTTTCTCTCTCTACTTTTGTTTGTAAAGGATTTTTGTTAGTTGAAGTGCGGCACTAAGCGAAAGTTGTCCCTAAAATTCTTGCTTGGAGCATGTTTACGTTCGCTTTCAGACGAACGCTGAAAGGGCCATTTGGGATGACATCGAAGATTTTTTTCTTGTCCATATAAGTATACTACTACCGCTAGTTATGGTCAACAATCTTAAGTTAGTTAGGAATTGAAAAATATTTGCGCAAAAAAAACTTCTTAAAATGAAAAGTTTTAATTTTGTTTTCAAGAAATCCCAAAAGGGAAGGAGAACATCTAAAACTTCAAGCGTAGTGCATTGCTTTTGATTAATAGAAAGGATGCATGTCTAAGTAGGTTATCTAATGTTGAACGTATAAGAGTGGTCTCAAAACGTGCCTTGGCATTCACAGAGTAGAAGTGTAATATCCTCTGAGCCGTGTTTGATAATCCTGTGCGGATGAGGATTCTTTGAGGATCACTATTCTTATCCGTGATCTTCCCATTGCGCGGGAATTTCTGAATATTTCAGATTTTTTGATGAAGGACACTAGCGTCTTTAGCGCTGCCTGACTGTTGTAGATGTAGATGACAGATGTAGTTTTACTGCTAAAAGATACGGAAAGATTTCGAGTGCAGCCGTGAGCTTATTTTTTTGTTCCATGGCCTACATTTCCCGCCTATTCTTCTATTGGTCTGGCTATCATAATGTATGTCATTGCTGATTTCAGATTCTATTTTTTCCCACTTTTGGCTTGCATATGAAGGGAGCAATATAGACCTTTCGGACTCTTTCCTATATGTAAAGTTGCCAGTTTATCTTTAAATGTATCTGGTCCAGGTTGACGTGAAGTGATCCATTAAGAGCTGATTCCATCATTTCTCTCAATGAGTTTAGAAATTTTTTCTGAACCTATTGGAGCATAGCGCGTCTACATTGTCTAAGCTCCATTGTGTTCACTCTTTCTAATTAATTATGCACGACCTACTCGAATGCCAGATTGTGTATGTGAGTTCCATGGAATGGGATATTTTCCAATTGAGGATTCGTCTCGTTCGTAGCTTATTTGCATCATTATGGAAATTTGCTCCATTTTGAGGCAAATTTAGTATCCTACTTGTCCATGTGTTAGCGACTTCATCGTGCAAATATTTTGGACCTATTAGCTGATCTTCATCCGAGAGCAGCAAGACATCGTCTAGATTTTTCACTAAGCGTTGTTTGGAACTCTTATGATCTCATTCTCGTATGTCGCTTCTATTTTCTATTTTTCGAGCACATGGCGATAGAGCCAAAATATACTTTCTCCTTTTTTTTTGTAGAACTGTGACCAAACCCAAGATGTCTTTACGACTGAGGCAGCTGCGATCTACACGTTACGATGGTTAGATACGTTCTTCCCATTTCCAGCTTTCCTTCGTTGTTGTTTAGTTCCTGTAACCCCTCGTGGGGGCGAGGTACTGTCAGCTCTCTACAACTCCATTCCCTTCCTTCTTTCTTTGTCTTCTTGTGATGTTGATGGGTTCTTGGCGTTTTGGTCAAAATAAGATGTTGTTAGTATGCAGCCTATACAGGCGTTTTAAATCTGATGTCATTGTTCATTTTAGTCCGCAACTTTCTCTTGTCAGGGTTGTCGCTTATTGCCACCAAAAATAGTAAAGGTGATAATATACAGCCTTGTCCCACTCCACTGCGTACCTCAAAGTGTAGGATGTAACATTTTGCTCCCTCATAGGAAGTCTTGATAAAGGCTGTGAGCTTCTTGGGAATGCGTCTCTTGTTCAAAGTATTTCAGATGAAATTCCGGTGAACGCTGTCGAATGCTTTCTCGAAATCAATAAAGAGCAGAGAAAGGGAAGATTCACATACATCCTACGCCACTGCTCTATAATGATCCGCGGAGTATTCGTGTTGTCGATGCAGAGAGATATGGATCGGAAGCATGCTTATTCATCATCGAATGTTGACTCCAGGTGTTCTTTGATGCGTTCCAGAATTCTTTACATCGTTATCTTAACAACCGCTCAGTTAGGTTGCCTTTCTTTAGTAGTTTCGTGATCTTTTCCTTCCTCCACTCATCTGGAACGATTTCTGTTTGCGCACACTGATATATTTGGCGCCGCTTGAAAAGTCCGGCAGGAATCCCATCAAAGCCTTAATTTTTATAATTGTTTTTAGTGCAGTTAACATCTCTGTCCATCTGAGAAGTCCAATGCGTAATCGGGAATTCGTTGCAATGGATAACTCATTTGAGTCCAGAACCACGATACCAGCGTCTAAATGGTTAAGTACCGACCGCCGCGAAATATTTCTTCCATCTCCTGACTTGATCCTCATCCGAAGTTACAAGCGTGCGATATTGGGCCTCAACCTCTTCTCTCTCTACTGCTGAAGATGTTGCGATTATATGCGATAGCCATGTCTTATGACTCCTCTGCCTTGTACCGATAAAACTTTCTACACAAATTGCAAAAACGTTTTTCACAGATTTGCTGGCTCTAAGCTGCTGATCGTTTCGCCTCTTTCGGTGAGGTGATTCCTATAATGTTGGCGCTCTATGGGATCCTGAAGCGTATCGATATTATGCCTGGGAGCCCGAACCATATCAGGAGAATACTTGCATCAAACGGATGCAGTACAAAGACGTACAAGAGCTACCTTATGGTATTATGATGATCATTTCGATATCCGCGCCATGTTTGTTGCGGAGGAAGGCGACCATTTCTTAAGCGTTGGCTTCCTTATAACAACGAATTTTTCTAATCCCTAAATTGTTAGCGCACTATAAGTTCTCAAAGCTTTTCGATATTGTATCTGGGAATAGAGATAGAGGAATTTACTATCATAAGATAGTGATCATGTGCCATTTCCGCTGGTTGATCACCTAATGGTTAGTTTGATTGGATCAATCTTATATTAACGCAATTCATGTAGCGTAATACCCAAGACGAAGTGGTAAAAGCGATCTGTCCATCACAACATTGAGCATTGTGTTGTCATTGCCTACCTTGACATTGAAGACCGAACTTGTTGTATCTAATGGCCTTCAGTTGGGATTTTAAAGATTCATTGTACCGGAGAATCGATGAACTCTCTCTACATAGGCCGTATAGTTCTTTAAATACAGACGGGCTTGAAACGCCATATGGTTTAAAGACCAGATATTGCGACTGGTGGTTACTAGTTGCTCGGGTTAGGGTGTTTCTTCAAGATAGGAAATACCCTACTATAGCATCGTTTAGGTAGTAGATGTGGGTGGTGTCTGTACGAGGATACAGATATATTTAAACAAAAGAAGGTCCATTGTGATATCACGGATCTATTCCTATTACCAGCTACCCAAGAACTATGTTACTTAAACCAACCAGAGCTTTTTAAAAATCGAAGGATATTCATGACATTTAAAGATGCCAGTTCTTTGGAACAGGCCCAGACAGGTGCATAGAAGGTGGATCATAATGCGCATATGCTCTTATCACCACATCAGCGACATACATAAATTTACCACATGATACCAGCAATGCATGGATGGTGATAAAGGAAGAACTCCCAAATATTATTGAAGTGTCGTTAACTGTAGTCCGATTTATTCCTTGGGTCATAAAAAAATGCCTACAGTAGTACCCTATGCTGAGCGACAGTAAGAGTGTCGCTGGTTATTTACAGATGTCTGCAAACATTTGCTTAGTATGAATGTGTAATTCTTTTCATAGGAAAATCTATCATCAATGGACAATCTGATCAAAGAAAAAGGAAAACAGGTTCATGATCTCTATAAGCCTTAGCTTTAATCCTAGTCATCCCATGCGATCTCAGTGTGTCTTGAGACCCAACAAAGAATCAAAAAACTATCGTCGGAAGTGATTGACAGGCTGACCAAGACTTTAAGTGCAGTTAATCTATGACTAGAGACACAGAGCCTTTCACCTTTCACCTAACACAACCTCCGAGCTCTTGACTATGAAAATTCGATCACAATCCATTCCTAATTCAGACTCTAGCTAGAGCCAGTTCTGTAGGCAAGCAAAGCTGATTTTATTTTTACGCAATAGTCGAGATTCATAAGACCAGAGTTATAGGATAAGTCATCAAAACTCTTTTGCGAGTTGTCCCAAAAGCCTAACACTATAGATTCTTCTGACAGTGCTTATGCTATATATTCGGTGGTGGTTGTTCCTTCCCATCGACAGCATGTACATACCTATTTGGACTTGCCCTCAATTGCGCTACATGCCAAATACGATCTCGTACACCATGGTGAGGAGATTGAAACCGCGTTTACACTCAATTCAATTGGCGGAATCCAACTCATGAACGGTGGATTTTCTGAAGGCATTGTGGCATTCAGTGGTATTCGGTACTTGATCCTGGCATATGAGAGGTTTTCAGTACACGCGTTCGGAAAAGATTCTAGCGCTCAGCCATTGATGGCAACACTTAGATCAACTCTTCTCCAATGTCTCCTTGGAATATTTTACCCATTTTACGCTTGATTGCAACAGTGTAGTGATCCAAGTGTGGATGGTCCGACGGTTTAGAGGCGTTTTCAACCCTCTTACCATCCACACAAACATTTGAGTAAAATTTATCTCAATAGGGAGATATCTCCCATTAATATGTCAACAATACTGTCTTTAGTTCCATGAGTGTTAAATCCATTTATCTTTACTTACAACTTTACTTACTCTAAACCGTAATTTCTGCTGAAGATGATATAATCTAGTATCCACGTGAACCACAAACTTAGGAAGATCTCCTCTAAATCCAAAAACCTAGAAGCCAAACCACAACATCCATCATTTAACTGTGCATTTAGATTTGTATTACCACATAACAATCTCAATTCCTCAGTAAAATTTACTGGACACATATCAATTTTCGAAAACTTCACCGATTCCAAAGGTACCGCCCTGAAAACTTACTCCTTGGACTAGTTTCGAAGAAACTTTTTTAGAGAAATAAAATTACTCATCTTGATTTGATCCTTTGCCGAAGCTACATACATATTTCTAACTCATAACCTTATCTCCATGCAATTTATGCACTGGATTGCTACGCATAAATCATCCCTTTGAGGATGTGTGTCACCGAGCACACACTCCCAGGTGGAAAATTTCCATGTACACATTTATTAAGCAATTTGTAACACTAGACAGAGGTAAACTTCTTTAGCTACACCATCAGCACGATGGCAAGGAGGATTATTGTCGAAAATTACTCCAACGAAGAAGACGACGACGGCATGCCTATGTATGTATTATACCTGGTATATATGTATTTACATATATGAAAAAAGGAACCGTGCGTCGTCGAGCGGCGGGTGGAAATCATCACTCGAGAGGCTCTGGGAAGTTTTTGTCCTTGTTAACGTCATCAAAACTTGTTTTAAACTCATACCTATTATAGGTACGATGACGATAAGGATAGGGGCTGGGGGTGGTTATGGAATGGATTTTACCCATGGTAGACCGCAAACTACTTAAGGATATTGCTGAGAAAAAAATAAAACTGTGCAACTGAAAGAGTGACAAACTCCACAGCGCCTTGTCGTTATCAAGTTGTGTGCAAAGCTAACAACATGATCCTTAGGAGAAACTAATTAAATCTTTTGAGAGATTCTTTCGTAATTAGTTTCTGTTTGCAACCGAGAGAGCGAGCTAAGGAATTCCAGTTTCAGGATTCGTGTGTAGAGCGTGCATCCTGTGCGCTGAGTAACTGCAAGTAGCAAGCAAGGAAGTGTGCTGAATATAATCTTATGAATATCTGGAGAGTTGTTATTTTTCTATTTTGCTATTTATTGGGGGAATGGATTTGTATATTTCGTTAAACTTAATCCATAATAGATAGGTTTCAATGAATAATCGATTCTATAGGGGCAGACGGTTACCTTCTTTATTAAAGATATTCCGGCCTTCACTCTAAATCAGTTTAAACCCGAGATCAATACTCTCTCTTTATTTCACAAGTTAATCAGGCTATAACACTGAACCTACTTCATCCAAAGGTTGGAAGTATCTTATTTACTAGCATGAGAAATAGTTGTGGTGATGGTACTCCACCCTGTGGGATATCGTTGTACTCACACCCCAATCAATATTCAGGCTGAGAGGTGCAACAGATATACATATGCAGCTTGTGTTTCGATATTGTTGAAAGAATCTCTTAATTGCAAGGAAACGTAAGGAAGTCTGAAAAGATCTGTCAATGATTCCTACTACTGAGTACAAGCTAATTAAGTACTAGTTAGCAGGCCTGGCACCTAAATTTTACTACGAGCTCATACTTTCGCGAGTTTAGCTACTTTCGGGAGTTTTATATGCTAAAGGACTGTATAGTTTCTGAGGGGCAGATGGTTTACGGACTACCGCAAAAGGTCTTCAGAAATTACAGAAAAGAACAATTCATCTCTTTACCTACTGAACCTAAAAGTACAGATGATCTGGATCTGGAGATAAGGAACACCTTAATTTTGGCGCTCAATGACGGTTTGTCGATGGATTGTCCTTTGCGAAACCATCTTGATAGAATGCAAATATCGGTACTTTCACAAAAGAAAGTGAACTCCTTTTTAACTTAGCTAAAGCTGAATGGACTGCCTATAAAGTGTCTCTCAAAAAATACAAAACTTAACTGAGGAAGAGCAAAGCCGATCTTTATGCGATAGCATCGAAGAGTCCTCAGAAGCTTCTAGACTGTAAAAAATATTCAACACCCAGCTAACTGATGAATCTTCTTCCTCTAGCTCGTATCCCGGGCAAATGCTAATTATCACCAGTCCCAGTCTGTATGCTTGTTTATTCAGGTTGATGTGTCCTTCTTGTCCTTAAGTCCTTAAGTTTTTTCTTGAATTTCTTCACCAATTCCGAGTTGGTTCTTGAATTTTTAACTGGCTACTTACTTTCCCGGTAGCTCCCATGTTAGTGCTTCAAACTGGAAACACTTCCGTTCCACCCTGCAGCGACTTCCTGACTATAGTAACTACTCAAATTCTTCAAATCCTCAGGGCCTGACGGTATCATACCATCTGGGATCTGAAGACAGTGCTTCTTTGGCTTAAATGGATTGTCTGAATCTTGTCTACATTGCCAACCCACGGACTGAGGTTGAAGTCGACTTCATATCTAAGCCAGGTAAAAGTTCGCATGGGAACCCTAACGACCTATCAGCCTATCTTCCTTTCTGCTAAAAACACTGGATAGGCTGATTGATATCCATCTGCGCCAGAGCATCGATCCAACATCTCAACATGCGTACTCAAAAGGCGAATTTGTCGAGGCAGCCTTACCTTTGCTCGGGAGCATCAATGAAAGATCTCTGAGCATTCAGCAAAATACCTCCAAGCAATTGCCTACAGGCAGGATTATTAATACACAGCTGGACAGTACAGCGGCTAAAAGACTTGGCAATCGCGGTACACCAAGATGGTTGCTGCTAGTAGACCTAGAAAGGACAGGATGTAGAGTGATTGCATCTGCGGATAACATTGCTCTTGCAGCCTTAAGTAATCAGCCGGAGACTCTCAGGGAATTTGTTCGATATGCTCTCCCTCTGGTCACCAGATGGGCTTCCAACTGAGGACTGTACTGAAGAGTAAACCCTTACAAAAATGTTGTTGTTCAAGAGGCAATGCAAAATAAAAATTTGAACCTCTGGTGCCATTAGGTTTTAGTCTCCACATACTCGTTGGGTGGTGTCTGTACTGAAGGAGGGATTCGTTTTGCTGTCAGCTCTTCATTTCTAAGATCACATCGAAGTAGATCATTTAATTGTATGATATAAGCGGAAAATTTGAATGAATGTTAATGAGACAACAACCTTCCGTCTAATAGCCAAACGTTTTACAACTACGATGCCCCACTGTACTGGACGATATTGTTTTTAAACAAATCAGTGTCCATAATCTCGTGAAGGAGCCTCAGGGAATAAAAATTTCACTTTCATAATAATCGTAAATTAAAATATCAATAATAAAGAGCTCACGTTTTTCTGGACACATTGACAGCATCGTGCCTTGGCAACTTAAGTCGTTCACTTCACTCCAAGCAATGGTGTGTGTGTATCGTGTACCAAGCGAAGGTGCGATTCGTCTCAATTTAAGTAATTGGCAAAATTATAAAAAAAAAAGATTGCCCATAACGGCTCAGGAGATAACTATCATTGAATTATTATGCCACTCTTCATCCCAACACCACCGTCCGAATGTTAAATTATCCAAAGGACACCAATCCGGCCTTATCCGATGGCAAATTTTAATTGATGGCTTCGCCACTGTATGTTCGTCCGGCACAAAAAATATTGCTTCATCCAAAAGCGTGTTGATTCACGTGCTGTGCTTGCCCTCTAAATAACCCACATCCGTTGCCGTCGGATATGTCCAACATTTTAATTCCCCGGAAACAAGGTATACGCATACCTGCATCCGATGCATTGCAACAGCTACAGTAGATGATGTTGATGATGATACCCGAAGATATCGCAATGGTGGTATTGGCGATAATCACGGTTTCGCGCAATAACTTCATTAAAAATTATTTTTTCCGCTCTAGTGCGATGTGTGATAGCACGCCCGGTGTGTGCAATGGATTTTTGACACTTTGACAGCCTTTTTGGAGAATATGGACAGCAATGATAATTTCATGCTTTATGGGTTCAAAATTGTCTGGTGTCATTTTCGAGATGAGTAGTCGAATCTGAGAACTGAACTGCAAGCAACTTAACTGCACCAGTTAAGTAAACAGAGACTCTTTTGTGTTTTAGCAAAGTTTCGAGACGCATAACAAGCAAAATGCGGAACCAACTTACCCGGCAATGTTGGATTCTTTTGACAAACAAACTCAAATTTTGTAATCACTATTCAGCAACGCGTCGCATCACGAGTGGAGAAGTTGCCTGCGAGTTTTCCCAGACGTGCACTTGCATTTCTAACCCATTCTAAGTGTCGCCAAACTATTTTAATTGGATGGGACTTAATTTTTTGGTTTATTTTAACGTTCAGGCAATCACTTAGGAGATTAATCATCGTTCAATTTTCCAAACAGAAAGGATTCAATTCAATGTGCTGCATGATCTATAGAGCTGTCAATGCAAATTAAAAATTAGTAATCCCATGGCAGAGGCGAAATTTAAATAGCATTTTGCTGATTATTATATTAGCATCTAATTAAGCCGAGTATAGGAATGAGATTGGCCCACACAATCACGAGTAATTGAGCAATTTTGCCCATAGTTTCTAAATTAATTTAAATTTTTTTCCCCCTCAACCACTACGAATGATAGAAGTATGAATATATTTCTAAAGAACACGAAATAAGTATCTACTTATAGGTGCTTGCAGAATCTTTTTTTTTTTTCCAAGTACATTTCATGTTGAACTTTTAACTTGGCAAGTAGGGAGTAAGGAGTAAAAAATGTAAACAGAACACTCGTGGTGCAAATTTTAATATGCAAATGGATTTTCCAAACAACGAAACAAGAACCCTCAACTATTTAGCGCAAGCCAAGCAAGCCATTCAACATTTTCATCAACCTCATCATTCATCATCATCATCATCACCGCCATCATCAAGAGTGCGACTTTCATGGGGTGTAACTTTCTTCTTCTTTTTTTTTTTTGTTTTCGAAACAAACCAAAGGAAAAAAGAAAACTAAAAATCTGTTAATAGAAATCCGTGCTTTGAGTTTTATTTTACTTGAAACTGAGTACCAGAGAAGTCCTTATTTAGCCGGACGAGCGAAAGATTATGCCAACAGTACTCGTACCAGCAGACAGTGACAGAATGCAGGAAAACTCTCTTTTAGTTAAAGTAAAGATGGATTACCCTTGCAGTAGAAATGGAAATTTTCGAGCATCGATACAAGGGCGCGACTATCTAGAATGGATAATTATTTTTTTATTTTTATTTTTATTTTTTTTTTATTTTTGCACCTCAGTTTTGAACATAATGTATTCACCGTGCATACAAAATTGAAAATGTCCTGGCGCTTGGGCGGTGTCTTGATGGCGTTCTTCTCTCTTTATGATGAATAATATCCTTAAACAAATGGCATCACGTAAGTGTACCATGATGGGATGCAAATTAGGTGAGTCGATGCTATATGCGCGGGCAGGTGTCAATAGGTATACATTGTCATTGGGTGCGCGTTGAAAATCAAATTTAACGGGCTTAAGTTGGAAAAGGCTCTAAAGAGAGTTTTATCTTGTTGACGAATGATGAATAGAGTTTTAATTGAAGATTTAACAGTACAAGTAGGTTGAATGCACTAACCCAGTGACTATGGTTACTCACTGTCATCTGTCATAGACCTTAGCGACCTTTACACGAAAGTGCTTTTCCGAGTATAGTTGAATGTAAATCATGGTAAATAACAAGTGAAATACCGCACGCCAGGTCCTAGCAACAAAAATTTGGTTACAAATTCTTAAGCTATGGTTATATAGCAAGCGAGTAATACAGGTTGGTGCTAGATTAAGCTTGTAAGGTGTTCGATTAAAATTGAGCTTCAGTTTGTATTTCTTTTGAAAAGTGTTCAATCGCTTGGTGCATAACCACAGCCTTGCACAAAATCACGCTTTATTGGAGATTACGCGCTAGGATTTTATGTCTAAAGAGCAAGACCACAGGAAATACCACGTAGAACTAGCGCATACCACCATACCACATAAAACTAAGCGCACAACAGTTCAACAATTTTATCGAAAGTGTGCGCAATAGAATTTCTCAATCATGCGATCAGTGATCTGTTTTTGATTTCAAAAGATGTAGTTTCTGCTACACTATGCACAAAGGTCTTTAGTCAGCAATTCTGGTTGGAGAAGCGTTCTCATGACAGTTTTACTCTCGGAGGTTTATCAGACGCTCATGGGAGGTAAAAAAGGCTGAACTTGTACACATGTACATAGATGTCTCTAAGATCACAGAAGGGGTGACCACAATGGAGGTATTTCCTCCAACTGACTGGACTTCGAGTCGCTTTTTGTCTTGCAGAACACTGTAACGCATGTTAGGCGATATTGATAGCGATCAACGAGATTTTGTGCTGGTTTAGGTGAAATAAAATATTTTCCGTCTTTTCTGATAGTCAGGTTGCTTAACGAATATCTGGAATGGATCACCTTACATATTGCCTTTTGCTGGAAGATTCTGCTGCTGATGATCCCTCAAAACACGATTTAAGCTTAGTGATTCGACCGGACAAATAAATTCTAACACGCTTGCTGTGTCCACTCATTTACTTATGAATATGACCTCGATCAAGTGTCATGTTACTAGATATACGGGTACATCTAACCTAGGCTTCTATTGGTTCATTAACTTCCCATTCTTCTGTACTAGAAAAAATGCAGGAGAATGGTTTTTCAAAGTCGAGGTATGGTGACGTGTATTCACTGCTTATATCCTCATCTACGAGTTTTCTTAGAATCTGTGGATATTCTTCGAAATTGGACTCCACATTGCAATGAATTTTCCAATTCGCTAATGATGGGTAAGAATCTTCCTCTTACAAACAAGACTACAGCGTCTACATAAGAAAAAACTTTAACAACAATTTTTTAGAGTTTCAGAAGTACCTATATTTCGTTGATGACTAGAACCCACGGTAAGGACGACTCCTCTTTTTGTGGTGTACCTTTGGAGATAATATCGTTTAACGATTTGTATTAATGTTCCAATTGTTGAGTAAACTCGCAATTTGGATAATAATTTGGATTGGACCCCGTTGGAAAATTTTAAAAGCTTTTTCACTGCGCATGTTTTAAAACTTTTGAACGCTCATTCCAAAGGTAAGGTCTTTCTTTACCGAGTTGTCCCTCTCTAATTGTGTCGAAAACTCTGGTATTCAAAGTATGGCATCAATTCTTACTACATTTCTACAGCCATTTTCGTAGATATATTGAAATTCTTCTGGCTAGGTCAATTTCACGTTAAAACTTCTTCATTAGTATGTTCAAAATATAGTCAAATGTGCGTTGTAGAGAACCACAGAGCCTTATTCCCGTATATGAATGTATGCACATATGTACATAGGCTTTATTTTTGAAAGGATCTTACTTCTCAATTGTGTTCTTAGACCAAAGATAAAGCGGTTAACTAGACTTATTCGTTTTTTGATTCTGTTTCACTATCGTTGATAGTTGTTACAAGTAGCATTAGAAGGACAAAGTCCTTGGTTTTCTGAAATAGGCGTGTGTCCTTTCTAAAATACAAATATGTACATATTTTGGCTTCGCCAAGTTTACTGACACATTCATGTTCACCGTTTCTGTTTTAATACTCCTAAATGGACCACTGACAGCCTCTTCTGTTTTTCCCATAATGTCAATAACATTCGCGTTTGCACGTAAGCCGTGCCACTAGTATTACCGCTGAAGTTACTTGAACGTTATTAAAGATCTTTCTTTAGAATCGAAGAACTTTTTAGGTACACTTTTTTCTTCATGATGCTGAACCAAATCGCACTAATAAGTACATATACTATTACGAGTCGTATAGGGTTAAATCGCATCCTAGTTATTCATTCCTCATACATTCTAAAATTCCATAGATACTCGCAGTGTATCTATCGCATAATCGTAAAAATTTGGAGATATAATTTTGAAAAAAAAAAGATGTATGCAAGAAAAAAACACCAGCAACAACAAAGTAGATATTTCGCTTACCGTTAGAATGCAGCCTTCAACATTGTATCCAGAGGTGCAGTCAAACATAAATATTATAATACGTGCATGCAAAACACGCAAAACACACTGTTATGAAAAAAAAACACACACACATGTCTTGCTACCCGATTGTACCGTTCGTTGGTACCATTATAACACTTTTCACACATTTTCAACAAGAAATAAAAATGCTTGGAAATAATATTTCCTTTTAGCTTTACCTGGATCAAAAACTTACTCTCTAATTTACACAAATGATTCGTAACACACTGACATAGCTACATATGTACATACATATGTATGGTGGAATTTTACAAAAAAGACGAATATAAAAATGAATGGGAATATACTATGTATGCACACTATGTAACAAGGATCAAATATTTCTTAAACTATAACTAGAACCGGAAATTGCTTAAACCGACTAGCTCCTGAAAGCACCCAAACCAACTAAGACTATGCGCACCGCACTGACAAAATAACGCGCAACATTTATGAAATAAACCAAATGAGAATAAAATAAACACGTTTTATAGAAATACACCGGCTTTATAACGGTAATACTAACACATTTACACGTTGCACATAGAGTGAGTGCACTTTTGCTTACGACAAAGGGCTTTTCTCTGCGCACGAGGTTAAGGGAGCAGAGAGCAAACAAAATACTCATTTCACTTAATTACATGTATGTATGTACATATGTATATGGATATGTATATGAAATATGTGTGTTGATTGATTTTAAGTCGCTAACGCGTCAGACTTACCGAAACACTACTGACAGACTTACCGAAACACACTGTTGACGAATGACTGCCTATGGATGTGGAAAATTGCAACTATTTTGTTGTTGTTCGTGGGTACGTTGCTGAACTCAATATGATTGATCCTGGCCATGAACTTTACAGGGAAGGTGTAGTGGATTTGAGTTAAAGGTGTAGTGGATTTGAGTTAAATATCCATACATACAGTCCCGTTGAATAGAATACGTTCAGTACTTTGTTTGAAAATAAAAACCTTTTTTCGTTAAAAGAACGCATTGGGAAGAGCTTTTTTTTATTTTGTTACAAAAAAAATGTTATTGTTCAACTATTTACTATAAGTAACTGTTCCACAATATTTCGTTGGTGTTTTTTTTAAGCACATTGGTATAAGCATTGTATATAAATCATTGTAGGTTAGGTTAGGTTAGGTAAATGGGTGCCTTGTGACAGTGTCACTGCTCACTTAGACCACAGTTCAGGTCCATTGTGCCCAATCATTTAACCCCGGAAACCTATAAAGTCCGCTATTGGAACCACCCAAATAATGATATGAATCTCAGGAGGTCCGTCAGCTCTACGTTACCCAAGTCCTCCAAATCCGAGAAGAAGTAACTACCAAGAGTCCTCATTCTGAAGGATTGGGCAAGACAGTCACACAGCAGGCGACGAACTGACTCAATTTCTTCTTCGTCCCTGCAGCTTCTACAGAAGTCATTATGTAGTACACCGAGTCGCTCCGCGTGGACACCAATGGCACAATGACCAGTAATTATCCCTGAAACGACCCGTGTTTTATAACGACTCAGTTTCACCAGAGAAGTTGATCTCTTCTTGCTGATACCCGGTCATAGGGCCCTGGCTGTTGCGCTTGTTTCCAGATGAACCCAGCGACTATTTGCTCGACCGATGGCTTCATCCTCTATTTTGTCTTCTGTAAGGAACTGATTGGGGTTACTACAAAAGGGAGAGCCCGACAGGTGCAGCGCCGACCCATTCCTAGCAAGTTCGTCAGCCCTTTCGTTTCCTACGATATCCGTATGCCCTGGCACCCAGTAGATGGTCACCGCATTAGCTCTAGATATCTCATTCAAGACTGATTTGCAGATCTTATCAAGCCTTGATCTGATTATAGCGGAGTCCAGAGCCTTAACGGCTGCCTGGCTGTCTACATACACAGTAATCGTTCTGCCAACGATATTGCTCTCGCTTATAATCTTAGCAGCCTGTATGATGGCTGTGACTTCTGCCTGAAAGACGCTGCAATCATCATTTATTCTAAAGGAGTTGTTTATTCCTAGGGCCTCACAATAAACTTTGGCTCCCGTGCCAACGTCTATCTTAGAACCGTCGGTATAGAACGCCAACTCCTTCTTTTTCATGCTTTGCTTTTCCAGTACCGTCCACCATACCAGTGAATCATATGTAGGAATGGGTCTTACAACCGCCGTGTATATCCAGTACACCACAGCTGGTCTAAAACCCTACGTGTTACTGAATGCCTTTTTTGCAATAATAGAAAGCTACGCTTGCTTTCCTGACGCGTTCAGCAGTGTTATCCTTCCAATTTAGTTTGGTATCTAGAATTACACCCAGGTATCGGGCAGAACCTGCGATACTTAGTTCAGTACCACTGATACTTGGGGGTCTGAAGGCAGGAATTGAACTCTTCCTAGTGAACAGAACTACCTCCGTCTTTGAAGGGTTCACTCCTAGCCCTTTGCTGCTAACCCAATTCTCCACTAGTTGTAGTGCGAGATTGAGTCTTTCGCTTAGGACTGAAGGAAATTTCCCCAAGACCAGGATAACCACGTCGTCGGTATAGGCCGTCACGTTGAAGCCGTTTTCCTTCAGTATTACCAAAATAAATCATTATAAATTGCGCCCTCTGTCGAACGAGGAAACTGAGAATAAATTTCGTCATGTGATAATACTATTAGATTTATATAGCTATACAATGGTAGCATCAATACATACAAATACAAACAACTATACAAAAATTCGGTTAAAAATGGAATCATACAGTTCCTTCAAATAAGTTAATTAAATTTAGTTTCTGGATTTTTTAATAGCAGTAATAAAAGTGGGCGCCGTGGCTCAAGTGGTTAGTGCGTTGGACTACGGAGCAAGGGGTTCCAGGTTCAATCCCCAGACAACACCTAAAATTTCTTTCACGGCCCCACCTCTCGCGAGCGTCTGACAAACATCCGAGAGTAAAACTGTCATGAAAAAGCTTCTCAAAAACAAAAAACTGCCGTTCGGATCCGGCATTAAACAGTAGGCCCCTTCCATTCATGTGAAGAATATAACACGCACAACACGAATGGTTGTGAGAAGCTAGGCCCTGGGTCCCATGGAAAATTTGTATTTGTATTTGTAATAAAAGTCGATTCGTGTAAAGAATATAACACGAACAACATGAATGATTGTGAGCAACTAAGC
The DNA here is from genome assembly GCA_905220385.1 of Xylota sylvarum. Lineage (NCBI taxonomy): Eukaryota > Metazoa > Arthropoda > Insecta > Diptera > Syrphidae > Xylota > Xylota sylvarum. Next base: position 92,090,233 of record LR999957.1, on the reverse strand, counting down.
ACTGTGTCCCATAGTCCTGTCGCGATTTTTAAAAAGCCTGTTTGACTATTCCGTTGTATGCGTTTGCCGTCATTCTGGATGTTCATGCTCGTCCTTAATGAACTATAATTCAGCCAGCCGTGATAGAATATAGTCAAAATGGTAAATAATAGTGGTACCAGTTTGGCTAAAACTCTGAAAACAGTTTTTACGTCTTCATTAGCGTATGGTATGCATCATTTCTTTGGTTCAATGCGAGCACGATTATTCCGGTACTTCCGACTACAAGCAGTCTCATATGAAGACATACCCCACGAACATAGAGAGGTTAAGTTGGTACATATTTATACCCAATGCCGGCAAAGCAAGTCATACCATCGCAAAAGTCTTCAGACCAATTAGTCTTGCCTTCATTATACCAAAAACTTTTGAGAGACTACCAATCCTCGATAGATAAAGAATACACTTTACCTCCAATTGAAAGGTGCGCTGAAGACCTTAGACAGCTGGATCAAGAAATGTGGACTAGTGGTCAATCCCCAGAAGACCAACCTGGTATTATTTACTAACGAAAGGAAAATGACTGAATTTACATTACCTTCCTTAGAATCACAGACAGCACCAGATATATGTATAGGCCTCGTCCTTAATAATAAACTGAATTGGAGAAACCTGGGAAAACCTGTTTGGAAAACCTGGTGACCAAAACCCAAAATTATACAACGGTGTGATCCTGGAAAAATATCTAGGAAATATCTAGGGATATCTAGGAAACCTACCACAGATTACCTTACTCAAAAGACCTAAATTTCAAGAGACCCTTCACAAGCTCGTTCCCGAACAAACAGGAATGGAAAAGCGGTCGACATACCAATACACGTGTCATCTCTGTCTTCATATATGGATCAAAAATGGATGTAGGCGCCAGCTCACGCATATTTTCTGAACCGCTAGGCATATCCAAATCAGTTCGCCTTCCGAAGAATAACAATGTTTTCCAAGCGGAGTTCCTAGCAGTTACAATAGCCGCCCATTAGACTGCGTTGAAGGCAATACTATAAGAAGGTATCACATTTTTCATCGACAGTCAGGCAGAAGTAAAAGCTATTTCTGGTATCGAAATAAAATCCAAGCTTGTGACGTCTTGGAACACAGCACAAGGTTGGAGATGAAAACATACCAGGTGATGAGAAAGCCGACAAATTGGCCAGAAGAGGTTCGAAATCCACATTAGAACAAGCCGACACCGACTGAAGCTCGAAGCAGTGAGTAAGGCCCGAAAGGAGGGTAATACTCAATGGTCCTCCCTAGGCACTTGTGTGGTTACAAGAAGTATGTGGCTATGTTTCAATAGGAGTAGGACCGACAGGATTATGCAAAGGGATAGGAAATCCGTCTCTACCCTGATAGGAGCTAACACGGGGCGTAATACTCTGCTGTACCAAATGAAATGAGTTATGTCGTAGATGTAGAGATGAAGAAGTCAATAAGTTTACAACCCACTTTCTGTGTCACTGTTCAGGTCTTATCCAACTTAGATTTAAATTTTTCGGGCGGCACTGCTTCCGTTACTTAGAAAAATTATCCGGTGGACCGGTCAATGACATCTTGAACTACATTAAATCAACTGGATGCTTTGCTAGTTCATAGGAACCATACCTGTACAACTAGGATTAACCTTGTTCAAAGTTAGAACAGAAGAATATCGTCGAAAAGTTCTTTCAATGGAGCTCAATACCTGCTCAGCTGTCCATAGCAGTTGTGTTATACGTGTTCTACTCTTCGCCCGAATAGAGGAGGCCTACTGTTTGTCTGGAGAGAAATTTCATTTGAGAAAATTGTTCATAACTGTTATACACTGGATGTTTGTCCGACGCTCGCAAGAAATGTTGCCTGAATTGAACCTCGAATTTTCACTCAGTAATGGTCACTCATGATTAATGCTGAAGAAATATCCTCCTCTTTATGGTTGAAGCTCAAAATGTACAAATGGGCTTGGTGGTCTCCATCTCTCACCATCAAAAATACGCTCCGGTCATCAGGACGCTATCATGAGAAGTACAAGATGAACCTTCCATTGTTCATAGTCGCTTCTGTTTACTACACAACTGTCAATATCAATATCACGATGACAGGAGAAGTCCTGATTATGAAGAGTTTGGTGATTTTGAAAGGATATTCATTTGGAAAGGTTATAACTTTTGCGCTACCTTTGCTTTTTTTTCGAATCAATCTTCCTTATTGTCTATGTGAAGAAGAATGGTCTTTTTTTTGTCCCAATTCTTCTCTCCCTAAACACCCTTGATGTAAATTGTATCCCTACATTGATAGAGTCATTGTTGAATATTATTGTAATGATTTTTCAATAACTGAAAGAATTTTCAACAAAATTGTTACTATGCCAACATATTGTCATCAAATTTGCCATCATTAGTTAAGCCGATTAAAAGTTACCACAGAGCTGCCTACACATAAAATACGCAGCCATTGCCTGCCAAGCCAGTGAAATAATTTCAAAATATTACTAAAGAACACGTAATAAAGCAACCTAATTAAAATACAAGTCTATTCTTCTTTTACTTCGTTCGCAGTTACAATGACAGTCGTCACAGTCTTTCATGGAGGGAATCGGTTATGTCATTTTTTTTTTTTTGCAATCGATTCCCCAGCACCATTGACATCCTTCATTGTCAGGGATAATGCTACGAAACCCTTATCTGGCTCGGTTCGTGCAGATGCAGAAATCTCCATTCAAACAAGGAATCAAATTTTCGTTACCCTGGCCTAGGTGATGATTACTTTGCTATTTTCAACAATAAACACCCTCCATCCCCACCCTAGTAAAGGTACAGACTACACCATTAAAAAGATTTGTTGCCTAGTGCAGCGCAGTACTATGGTGATGGTGGCAAATCAAAGGTGTGGAAAAGATGAATTCATTTTGTGTGCGCTCTTGGTATTCCACAAATCTTCTCGTTCCTCTGGTGGTAAAAGTAGTCATTATCTTTCCGGGTACCCTCCTTGGTAAGGTTTTTCCCCACCAAGCCTAGGTGCCGACTGTTGGGTTTTGTGGTATTTTGTGTGAGGAATGAGCAATGACATAACTTCACCAGGTGTGGAGGTGTGTCGGTTTCCGAACGAAAGTGCAGCAAAACAAATGAAGGAGCCTGGGTGGTTTAGGGTTCAGAAATCAACAAACATAAATAAACCAGCTCCGGTGGTGGAACTGTGCATTGCATTTGCTTACATTGCGTTCGCTTTTGTTATGTGGTTGCTTTCCCCATTGGCATGGTATGGTTCCTGTTGAATCTCAAGTGCAAGGGCATCCCTTGGCTGGTGGTTCCGAGCAGTGGGGGGGAGAAAAGCGGGTGAGTAAGTTCTGGCAACGACGGGCTCCACGGAGAACCACTTTATATTATTTAAATCGCGATTGAATACGGATTTATGGCTACTACATGGAATGTTAGCAACTTGTGGTTTCGAATTTATGTCTTTGGAATGCGTTTTTCACAGTTGCTCCCCTGCACACCATTGCGCTCTGGCCCCATCAACGATATCGTTTATTATGTATTACGAATCAGAATACTTGGCCTAGTTTGGCATGGAGTACAGCAGCTAACACCATAAAAGTTAATGGAGCTCAATATATTTCTTGCTTAGAACAAAGGGAGTAGTGGCAGAATCTGTGGAATTCCTTGAGAACTGGAAGAACGTATTGTATTTCATATTCTGGTTCAGGAGATAACCTGCATTGGGAGGAGAATTTTCTTTTCTTTTTTTTTTTTTTTTTTTATTTTTATTATTATCATACCTTAAGGCCAATTTTCTACCACAATCTATGAATAAGGTAGACGCTCTCCTGCTTGCTCCTCCTCTCAGAAATGTAAGAGTGAACCAGATGCTAAAAGTTGCGGGAGTGGGAGTGTGGGAAAAAACTTTTGACCTAACCAAACGAAAAGACAGAAAAAGAAGAGTTTTCAATGGAACATAATTCATAGTTTACAGAGGAAAGGATAAAGGAATCTGTATATTGTATTGGGAAGATCCTAGTTCTTAGTTAAGAATAGAGAAATATTTTTTGTTTGTTTGTTATGTGGAGAGTGGTTCTAGAAGGTTGTGTGTTCCTTGACGAAAGAAGAATAAAATCGCAGGTCGGATATTAAGGATGTATGTTAAGTGCGATTAAATTATGGAAGTCTCTTCAGTCTGCATGTCCTAGCCATCTCATACAACTAATGCGCAGTTTTTTTTGACTAGATCGATGTTGCTGTATAACTCGTATAGTTCGTCGTTGAATTTCCTCCAAAGCCAGTCAATGCAAACAGGATCGAATATCTTACGAAGATGAAAGTCTCGAGGATATCGTTACCAACCTTGATGAAACAACAAGCGTTATCCATCCTCACTCTCCACAAATTGAGGAGTATAACAGGAATCCCAAAACTAGACATAACTAAGTACAGCTCATCGCCTTAAGATCGATGGAAAGATGGTGAGTATCGATTTGGACTTCTTGAGTCTTCTCCATTATCTGTCAATGTGTGAAATGTTAATCGGGTGTGAACTTTCCTGTCTTGAAACCACGGTGAACGAGACAATTCAGGTTGTTGACGATGGGCTTTACACGTTCACACTATATAGCAGATAAGTTCTTGTACGCGATGTTGAGGAAACAGATGCTTCTGTAATTGGCGCATCTCCTTTCTTGTGGATCGCGCAAACTGAGAATTCTGAGAATTCTGAGAATCCATTCGTCAGGCATACACTCATCTAACCAAATCTGAGAAATAAGTTGGTGTATGCTCTATGTCACTTCCAAGTGCTTTCAAAACGTTGGCTGAAAATCCATCAGGTCCAGCGGCCTTGTTGGATCTAGGCTTGGATATTGTTATCCTTACTTCATTTTGGTCAGGTGAACGGAAGTTTTGGCTACCATCATCTAGACTAAATGGTCTATTCCGCCTCACAGCAGAATGTTGGTCTTCATCATCTTTATACAGTCTGTAGAAAAAAATTTTCTATGCCGACTGTGACTCTACTACAAGGTTTCCTTCTTCATCTCTACAGGCTTTTAGGATACCTATTGTTAAATGTCCTAATATTGTTCTTGGAGTATAATCTCTTAATATGTTCGACCACCCGCTTTTCGTCTTCTTTTTTAGAGCCTACATATCTTAAGGGTAGATTTATTAAGTTTGATACATAGTTTGTAACATAGGGACATAATTGAGATTGGCACTTTAAAGTAAACATATTTTATATTCGTGATCATTATCAAAAATGAAGTCGATTAAGCCTTGTCCGTTCGTTCATCTGTACTGACGTACTCCACTTTTTGGCCTTAAATTTTGAGCTAGAAGGATAATATTTCATATCTGGGCGTTTGACAAGCAGAAGCAGTATCAGTGTAGAAATTTTTGAAAGCCGCCCACTGTCAACACTTTCTTTTCATAACTAGACATGAAATCATTTGTCCATACATTTTGAACACTTTACGCCCACTTTTTGGAGGCGTTTTAATTAAAAAACCGATTTCGAGCTGCTTCCGAGAGCTGCTTACAGTTTTTCGGCATTTGTTCCAGGTGACTGATTCACAGTCTAGACATATGAGCCTTGCAAAGAACTCTTGTGAATGTAGAAGTTTGGATCTTGCATCAATGTTATAACTTATAATTTTCTCTAGATCAATTCTTGTACCTCGGGTTCAAGGGTATTCTTCGAAATATATCCAAGTTCCATAAAAATTCAAGATTTTCGTCTTTCTTTACAATGGGATAGTTATTTTAGTGTCGGGAATGTTTTCTTAAGTTCTCAAATGATCAACAGATCATGGAAAGTGGTTTGGAGAAAGCATGCACACTGAAATAATACTTTTTACCACGAAAACTAAACGCCTTCACGGCTATACAATTTACTACTTTCGTATTCGATTCAATACTCAACTGTAAGCTTAAAATAGAGCAGCGAGTTCAGAAAAAAACCCTGTTTAGCCTAACCCCTTCAGTAAAACATACGATAATAAGCGGGGACTTCAACCAAAGATTATGGATGTATACCTCTGTGGTATGCTTCATCCTCTGGTACTAAACAAAGAACAGCGACTATAGGCAATACAGATACCATGCGCCTAAATGAAGTTCTGTATGTTCTACTGCACTTTTTACCACTCGATCATCATATTAAAAGTATTTGAATATGTACCGCGGTTCGATTACGGGAAGCAGAACGTTGGTATCCAAAACCGTACAATTATACCAACATTCTAGATCTCTTACCTAGAGATTAGGCGATTCTAACCCCAAACTGAACTTTAGGCAAGACTTCATGGTAGGCTTTACATCCAGAGTGGACTGGTTGAAAGATGATGGATGGCTCAAAAATGGACTGTGGGATAGGTGCTGTAGTTTTCTCAGAAACGCTCCAGATATTTGAGTCATACCGGCTCTCAGATTCATCAAGTGTCTTTCAGGCTGAAGTGCTGGCAGTCGTCGAAGCTTGCTGCGTTTTAAAAGACAACCCTGCATCTATCCGAAATATTACCATCCTTATCCACAAGTAGGCTAGCATCGAAAACGACATCTTCTAAGCTGATGGAACAGTCCAAAGAGGAACTCGGTTCATTAGGGCATCGCTTCAAGATCAGTCTCCTCTGGGTAACTTAGAATGAACGGGCTGATGAACTGGCGAGGGCCGAAATATTTACTTGCAGCCAAATGTAATTTACAGCACTCTTTTGGTGTCCAAATTGAGACAGAATTTCAATTTTTTTTTTAAATTAAAATACATATTATTTCAACATTAAATTGCCAAGAAAAAGTACTATGTATCTAAACAAAAAAACTAGATTGTCTATGAAATCATCCATTTTATTCAGTTGGCTGAAAGTGGGACGTATTTTATGGTTTTACTTTAATCATGGTGGAATGCATGATAATAAATATAGTTATCAGCTAAAATAGAACCATATCCGGGGTTTTCTGAATTTCCCCATACCTAAAGGGCTTAAAGTATTAGACCAACGAGTTTGAAGTGGAAACTAGCTACACGTGAAGACTTTAGCAAATATACTTTCATTCAAAAATGTTTACCTGGCCTATTATCGCTTCCCATTTCTTGTTAGCCTTAACACACCGATTTCAAAATCGAAATTCCGAAACAATTTCACGTGAAAGATAACACAATCGATGGTCATACTTTAATTGGTGATTGTATAGGTATAGTCAATGAAAAAACAGAAAACCTAATACTCACTGCAATCCATTATGATCGGGGAAGAACCTCCAACCTTATCTAATCTTCGACAACACCATAAACAATTTTCAACTCATATATCAGAAATAATAAAAAAAAACCCTAATAACTTTAGTTGGTTGGTCTAATAAATGATATGCAAAACAATAAAACAACCCACAGCAAAGATCCACTCATAAAATATCGCTGCTCTGCAGCACAACATTCCATAGATTCATAGCCAATTTATGTGGTTAGTCGGTTTGGACTAAATAGCATGCACTATATATCATCTCTTCCGACTCCTTTAAGTGTCTGCTGTATAATTTGTCCCCTATATAACACTCAGGGCGTACCGCACCAAGAAGAAGGAATGCAGGCAACGAATGCTTTTAGTGTGACAAATTTAATCTATGCTCTTGATTACTTCCTTCCATGCATTTCCTCCTTCTGGCATACATGTCATATCGCATTCATGTACTCGTATGTATCTACTGCAGTACCACTATAGATTCTGGCATAACGTAGACTAAAAATTAAATCAGCAACCACATAATGAGTTTTGTAAACAACTCTGTGAGTACCTACCTACCATTTCAAACCAATTTCTGCAAACGTACATAAATATGTCACATTTTGGTATTACTAGTACTGCGATAGAATCTGTAATATACATGCATACCTACATACATGATTTTCATTAGAAAAGCAGCTGCCTATCTTCCACGATTAGAAAATCATGTGATAGCAACCAATATTGTATAATTTTTAATCAACCATCATATCGGCATTCAAAGCTTTCATTATTTAGATAAAAATGAAATTAATCGAAAATTCTTCTTTTTTCTAATTTGAATTTATTCACATAAAAACTTGACTTAATTTCTAACAGACTTAAGAAAAAAAAATTTATATTATCAAGAACTTTACATTTTTAAAACTTTATAAACTGCAATAACAAGTGCGGAAGCAACCATTGTAACCATACTGGAGGAGAAAGTTCCCGCCGGGTTACACAAGTTGCCACTACATTTAAAGCAAGCTTCTCTTTTCAACGTAGTGTATTCATCTCTGAAGTTCAAATTACATGGCTCGATCGCCCGATAGACACATCCCCTATATGTAACGTTGGTGTTAACTGAAAAGATACAAAAAAAAAAAAACTCTTAAAATAGTTTCATGCTTATTAAAAAGTAAAAAATATTTTAGTTAGTTGCTTGGAGTTGTATTTTTTAAATAAAATGCGCTTACTCCGCTAATGCTCCACAAATGCCCCGCTTCGATGAAGATCACTCTAATAGTATCAACATTAATTAATAAACTTTTAACCATTTAAGAACAAAGTCATAATCGATATGTGAATCCTGCTTTACTTTTTTATAACTTTCAGTGACTTATAAGAAAGGCATCACATCTGATTCTAAGTCTTCTGAACTAGAAAAAAAAATGCTTAGACCAAGTCCACATCTGTCCTGTCCTGGGAAAATGACTTTAGTTTGTATAACAAAATAAAAATAAAACCAACGACAGAGAATTTTGTTTTTCAAAAATTGAATCAACACACATTTGGTGAAATTTAAGGGTCTTTTTTCAACATATTGGTTCAGGTGTCGTAAAAGAAAATTTTGGAAAAAAATTGCACGGTTAGGGTTTTCAATCAAAAAAACCACGACATGGCAGTCATTTTGTTGGTATCGCTTCCAGCTTTAATTCTCGATTTTTGACAAATGAATATGAAAGAAAAATTTAATATTTTTTGGAGTGTATAGACAGAAAGCTTACTCATCAAATTTCTTCCTTCTAAGCCGAAAAACGATCGTCACTTTCGATCTTTTGCAGGATTTGAAATTAAATTCCAAATATTATACAAACTTTATATACAAGAGAATAGCAGGGAAACCGTGGAGGCTTAAGACTGGTTACACATAATGATAGTTAGACCCATGCTTACCATTTTCGGTGGAAAGCTACAAGGTATTCTACAAGCAGAATAATTACAAAACAAACGGCAATACCGATATCGACTTTACTGTACAACTTAAGCTTAAGCTGATATAACAGTTTGCGATCTTTCTTATGAAAATCTATTATCGATTGATCGATCGTCGAAACCCTAGACTATAGCCGAGGTCAGAATCAAAAGTGTCAAAACGAGTCTGGTTTCCCATTTTTTGTAAACACCAAAATTATTTTCAGAGCCCTATCTCTCGCTAATGTCTAGTAAATATACTACACAACATATGCATGTTATTTCCATTCGTGTGAAGACTATAAAATGCACAAATGCACAATAGAGTAGGTTGCAAGAAGCACTGTCAATCGTCCTGTTTGGGTCTATTGCAAAAGTTTTAGTTGAGCTAAGAAACTACTAGAGTTGGGATGGATATTCGACGCAAAAATCACTACACACATATTTTCCTTGATAGTCGAGGCCTAGAATCGAGACTAGTAGAGGATTACCGCATAATGTTTAGACCATCGAACATGTATGTAGAACCGAGGAAGATTATGTAAGACTATCCAAAAAAAATACAAATTTTTAGCGCGACAGGTCCAGGGTTTAGATTTTCACAACCATTCGTGTTGTGCGTGTTATATTTTTTACACGAATAGAAGGGGCCTACTGTTCAACACTTATACTCCCAGATGTTTGTCAGACACTTGCGACAGGTTGGACTGTGAAAGAACTTTTGTTGCATTGTCTGGAAATCCAACTTTGAACCTCCCGCTTAGTAGTCCAATGCACCAATAACTGAGCTACGGCGCCCACCTATTTGTACTCTTCTCCAAAACTTCTGACCCGATCGATAGGATTAATTTTTATATTCAATTTGCATTGTTAAAGGCAGGTTTTGGTAAAACAACGAGCACGCAATGTGTCTGGTTTTCTGATACACATAATCCAAATCTCAAAATTTAAAATGATAGTCTTTTCACCGAACCAAGAGTTAGTTTACGCACTCATAAGTCAGAGACGGTTTTTCTTTTACATCCACATAGCCACAAGCAAGGTCCAATTGCATAACTGAGGACAAATTACCCCTTTCGATCCTTGTCTAGTTGTTCGCAACTGTGGCGTTCTAAAGTTCATCAAAATATCTACGTACATACATACATATATAAACTCAGTCTTTCAGCAAAAAAAAAATCTCAATAAGACCCTCGTTATGACCCTTATTTGTATCACTTACCAGAGGTGTAATTATGAAAGAAACAATCATAGTTTACTGATGTGACATTAGTTATGTTATCCTTATAGTAACTGGTCAAGTGCAGGGTTGTTGTATTAGCAACACCATCATTACATGTCACTTTTGGTAGAGACGTCGATTTACAGCCTGCAGGCGTACTACAACTGTAACATTCCAATGAGGTACCTTTTTTTTTTAAAGAACACAAAAACAAAATTATTTTAAAACCGTAGGGCATGAATCATTTTGCATGTATCTACCTAATTGCACGTAGAAGAATCCAAGTATCAATAATGTACCGATGGCTTTTAAAAACATTTTCGAAATTCACTTAATGTCGCACCACAACTAACAAGGAGAAATATCTAACGCGAAGTACTAACCATCGCCAAGTGGGTAGGGAGTTTTATAGGTACAAACAGTAAGATAAGGCTACGTGTGTGAACGAATATAATCTCACCTTTAGCGTTTTCGCTATATACATATGTACATGCAAACATATGCATGTAAACAGGGATATAATAAATAGGTTTGTTTACTTTGTGTTAATATTCAGAAATGCGAATATGCATGTGAAACAAAATTACTATTCATGGAATACATTACATTTGGTGAAGGTTAAAAAGGATTTTATTTTTGTTTGTCTTTTTGCATAAGAGCGTGCGAAAATGGTATCCGAAAAGGGACTACAAAGGAGATAATTAAATCATTTGGGAATTTAATTTGTTTCATACAACAGCAAGTGCCTTGAGGTTGTTGCAGAGATAAAATCGTACGATTGTGCACTTGATAGGGTGGGTAGACAAAGTCACTTTTGTTATTGATAAACATAAATAAATTTTACTGACCAACAACAGGTTCCAGCAGGCTTCCATTCTGTTTGGATGGACTTCTTTATTATTCACGATCTGTTGGGCTTTAGAACAGATATTCGGTCGTCCTTGTCGAAATGTCCTGAAGCAATCATTTTACTTTCGAACTATATCTAAATTTTGGTACAGGTCGTGGAATTCATCGTTGTATCTTCTCCTCTATTTGCCATCCTTGCGTATTTAACCAATATTGGCTAACCGCATTTCGCGGTTTTTAAATGGAATTCTTGGTATTTGCAGATAAGTGTATTTCAGAAAGGCTTGACATGTTCACAAAGTACCTATGTACATTGGAAAGAATTGTATATACGATGTTGAGTAGGAATGTAGATGGGGTTTGTCTATTTCAATCATCGAACATGCATACGATGATTGGTGCATGTACACCAAATACTGAGTTACATTATTTCAAGTTGTTATATGCGTTGAACATACAATTCGTATGTTACACTTGTGCTCATCAGCTTCTTGATAGCTATAGCAATCTTATCAATACTGGGCCAGTGGCTTCTTTTTTTCCTTTGCGCCTATCTTATCTGTCTTCGTCATTGTATAGAAATGAGTTATCTCCTCTTCTTGATGTACTATTCCCTGCATATCAATTTCTCTATGCCATCTTCCTACTATCCAGGATTGACTTCTACTCTAGCTCGATATCTACTCTTTCCTAGCGGTTGGGGGTGTAGCTCTTGTGTTTCCTTTCTTCCGTATTTATATTCCTCGTTATACTGCAAGCTTTTCCACGAATGTGGTTCATTTTTCACTGCGTCTTCAGCTACCTCCTTGATGATGTTATAATACTGGATTGAATATATGTAACACTGTAGCTAATAAATAGACAGAGATTTAGCCCATGCGAAGATGTTCTCTTGACTCCACCAGGGGTACCAAGGTGTCCAACATTGACCCTTTTATTCTGTGCCATTCGCAGCTTCTTTGTATTGAACAGTCGTTCAACCTGCATCTAGCTCTACACACAAATAAAATACAAATTTTTTATGGCACTGGTCTATATAGAACCTAGGGCTAGCTTCTCAGAACCATTGGTGTCGGGTGTGTTCTATTATTCACATGAATTGAAGGGACCAACTGTTTAATGCCGGCTTCGAAGAACAATTTTTTAAAAGAAGCTGTTTTTTGACATTTATCCACTCGGATACTCTAACCAATGAGGGATTTGCGTTTTTTATTTAATTTATTAGTTTTATTTATATTAAAAGGATTATTCATGTAGAGACTCTGTTTTCCGGAAAGACTATATATGAAGTTTTAAAATAATTCCTTAGTAGTGTATTAAGCCTTGCCAGCAGGAACGTGTGTATTATTGCAGTATGCAGATGATTGCTTGACAACTAAACGTCAAAAGTCAAGTGCAGTTTTTTAGTTCCAATGTCCTGTTGAAAACACCTATCGTTCGCAGTAATACCACACAAGAGCATTGCGCTTCCACCTGCAATGGGTTATGGCCCTAAAGACTGCTAGTCTATATAATATAGGGTCATCCAACAGGAGGTATCATTTTTAATTTTGATGAAAAGTTTTAATCCAAAGTACAGACTATGAGGTTAGTAATGGAATACAATATCTACCAAATGTTTGCCTGAACTCTACCTACAAATATTGTAGTAACATATTCTTCACGTTTTCGCATAAATGCGGTTGTATTTCGTGAATAACAGCGCTGATATTTTCTTTTAGTTCATGAATCCTTGGTTGGGCATTGGTGTAAGCTTTATCTTTGACATACCCTTAAAGGAAAAAGTCGAATAGTGTTAAATCGTACAATCTCGGCGATGAATTGAAGTATGTCCAGGAAATTTGTCGCGGAAAAGAGCCATTGTTTCACCAGTTGTGAAGCATGTAACATCGCCATTTTGTTGAAAATAAACATCGTCCAAGTTCATAGCATCAATTTTAGGCAAAAAAAAGTCAGTCAACATAGTTCCACTCACTGAAACGGTTACACCAGCATTATATTCGAAAAAATATGACACCGACAGCCCAAAAACCGCACCAAAGTTTCACTCGTTGTGGATAAGAGCGGTTGTTCTACTATTTCTCTTAGGTTTTTGGAGCTCTAGATGCGACAGTTTTGCTTGTTTACGTACCCAGGCAAATGGGAATGAGCCTCATCACTCTTGTGCATTCATTTTCAGCACCCAAACATTGAAGGTAGGGCGTTGTGAGTTGTCAGTCGGCTTCAATTCTTGTACCAACTGAACCTTATAAACATGTGGAACGAAGATCAGATGTGGTAGAAAGTCGTTGCGGATAGGGCCAATTCCTGTGATCGTCTCAAAATGGACACACCTGGGTATTCAGACACACTCTTAGCTGACCTTGGTTAGAGTTTTGCCATCACTAACCTGTCCGAGGCGTTAAAATGTATGGATTAAATTCACTATAGCTGTGCGAGTTGATGATGACTAAAGGCTCAACCATAATAATCGAATGGATTCGGACGTGGTCGTACGAAACTGTACGAATACAAGCAAATTGTATTGTAGGACCATAAAAGCTTCTTGCTTCGTTTCGTTCAGTTTTCGTTTACTTTTGCTCACTTCCGAAAGAGCGAATCCATTCGCTCCTTCGTACGAAAATTTGACATTTGAGCTGTTGACGGCTGTGTTTTTTTGTAATTTGAGCTTCATACACAAAGGAATTTCGTTTTTATGTGTAAGGCAAGTGCATTTGACAAATGACAAGCAAAATGACTTGACTTTGACAATCGCTTCTGACAATCCCTTCCGTTCACATACTCCTATTATGGGTAACTTGAGCAATCGAAAGAAAAGAAGAAAACTTAACGTAGAATTTTGATATTAGCTTCCGATTGCTTCCGACTATTATGGTTGGCCCTTAAAAGCAATACGAATAACGAAACGTTTCCGCGATATTTCACCGTTTTTGTAGTGAATTTTCACTATTTCAAAACATTGTACGAGTGTGTATCGATTCATATTTAAAAACCTCCTAGTTTTTACTTATTAAAAGTCATTTACTTATTAAAGTTCATCATAGTTGAATGTTAGTTCAACAATGGCTCGAGTTTTAAAATGACACCTCTTGTTGTATGACCCCATATATCATCGATTCAAAGGTAAAAGCCACTTAGTGTATTTTTAATAATCTTGCAAGAGAGGATTTTGAAGTGATGTACAAGTTTTCAGGGATGTTTTTGGGGTTTTCTAATTTAAAATTACGGTTAAATAGTATATTTTGCTTTGCGTGGTAAATAACCATTTGGAACGGATCATCATTATGTCTTTAAATCAGTATAAACCCAAACAGACTCAGCTATTAAAAAAAAAGTCACTTAGTGACTTTTACCTTGAACCGACGTGACGATATGTATGTTATTATCGACACTATTAGATTTATATACAATGCTTCTCTTCTACTAAAAAAAAAAAAAACAAGGTTCAAATACTATAACGCCTGTCTCCAAGCTTCTAGAAACACATATTCAATAAAATAACCAATATTTATAGAGCTGTAAAGCCATGCTGACTATGTGGTAATAATCATTATCAACGCAATTCTATTCATCACTTAATCACTCGATAATAGCTACCTATTCGTATCTTTTTATTGTAGCCTTATTGTTATTTTAAGTCAATTACGTCTTGAATATGACATATTGAATAGTAAACGATTATATTGTCAACATGATTAACCATAGACTGTATCCTAATAATAATGATTCATTAAACATTTCCCTGTAGTATGAATCAACCTTAGGTACTTGTGGGAACAACAATATTTAAAATGTGTTTTCTGACTTGATAAGAAATCTATATTTATATTATACTTCACTACCCACATGTATAGAAAATACATACACCTTTGCATATACGTAGAATTCGTCATAGACCTTATCAGACTTTATGTACAAAAGTTTAAGTTTAAAAAAATTATATAGGTACTTAAATACATACATACCTTTGCGATTAGTTTTTATCTCCAACCCC
This sequence comes from Xylota sylvarum, assembly GCA_905220385.1. Lineage (NCBI taxonomy): Eukaryota > Metazoa > Arthropoda > Insecta > Diptera > Syrphidae > Xylota > Xylota sylvarum. Next base: position 92,074,990 of record LR999957.1, on the reverse strand, counting down.
TGCGAATAAGGTTTTCGAATAGTTCCAACTGTCGGATATGTATACTTTTTGTCATCAGTTTTCAAATACTATCCAATATGCAGTCTGCAAAGATAAATATTTATCTTTTAGGGGGGACAGAAAATGTCACAGTTAATTTTAGAACCCTTTTAGAAGCCTGGAATTTGATATACATATGTACTACATACTTCATCTACTTTTTTTTTCTCCTGGGTTTAATAGAGTAAAAAACAAACCACACAGCTTCTCAAACATATGTATACAAAATGACGAAAAATACCTGAGGTATTCCCACACGTAGAAAATTTACCCCCATGTCACCCATCACCGCTGGTACGAATAAGAACATATCGTGCCCGAAGCCCAGGAATGCATGAAGGGATGACTCTGCATTGACCCAGCAACGACAAAGTTGCCCCAAACTCTGCATCGCTCCCGTTTTGAATACACAAAAATATCAAGCAAACATGAAACCTAAAAATTGCTTCACAAATGGCTGAACGGTGTTGATATTGGACCTAAACAAAACAAAAAAAAAAAAAAAACTTGAAATTGAGAAAAATTTTCATAAAATTTACTAAGCAAAAGCCAACCCTTAAAATTGTAAAATTGGTGGCAATCCTTCTCAAAACTGGGACTCTCGTATGCAGTAACTACAACAAGATGAGATGAGTGTGGTCTTGTATCCCGATGATATCTGCAAATAGAAAAATGGATACTTGGGATATGATACGGATAAGTAAAATACCGAAAGCACAAAAGGATCAAGGATGTGTTTCTTTTTCACTTTTTTTCTTTTTTTTTTCTTTTGGTTTCAATTCTGTCTGACTGTCATTCGCTGCTCTGTGTGTGAACTATGTTCATCTTGTTTGTTTATAGGTAGCAAAAGGATAACATACAAAAAAATATAAGAGGGGGTAAAAACGAACACAGAATTTTATGGAAGGAATATTCTTGTCAGGATTAAAAAGAATACGTGACTAGAAAATTAACTCGATGAGTCTTTCTCTTTTGGTTTTTTTTTTTTTTTTTTCTGTGTTCCTGAATCCTGATATATTTTTTTTTTTGTTTTGGTTATGTTCGCTGTTTTTTCAGTTCCCGTAAATGTATAGAAGAGAAAACGTTGCATAGTCCCGTTTGTCCCCGTTGATGGAAAGTCATATCATGCGAATCTAGATACATTTATCTGCACTACTGTCGTTGTTTTTCAAACAGGATCTATTAGTCATATACAGCATTTCAATGCAGATATTACATCTATCCAATGCCCTCGGGATATGGAAATTTAAGTTTTTCAGTTTCACATTAAAAAAATAAAAAATAAATGTATAAAAAAAATCCCTAAACGAATAATCATTAAATATAACGACTGCTTTTTCATGAGAAGTACATAACATCCCTCTCACTGGTAATCACAAAGTTAATAGTATTCTTTGTTATTTGTATGTTGTTTGAACATGAAAAAAAATGTTATCAACGAACTTTAAAGGGGAAAGTACAAATAAGATGTACGTAGTACCTACTTATAAATATATCAACTTATATAGTTTAGTCAGATAAAATCTGACTTCATGAATTCGTGGAAACCTAAAAGAAAATAAGAAAACAAGAAAGGATAAAGGCTTCCACACATCGTCGCGATAGCGATAGATAGTGACAAAGGATATATTATATATATATATATATTTTCTCACATTTATTTGAGTTCCTAGGAACTATCTTTTAAAAATATGTAGCTTATTATGTCTGTACAGAAACTGCAAGACAGCGATTCCATCGCTACTACCGATTTGTAGAAGCAGCTTATATTTGAACCATGCTCCTCAGTCCTGTAAACGTGTCAAAGTTGTTCTCATCCCGAAAGTGTGCCGAAGAGGCCATGAATCTGCGAAGAATTTCAGGCCTATTAGCCTATCCTCTTTTATACTGAAAATATATATCCAAGACCTTGACATTCGTACAACTGTGAAGGGCCCTCCATTGCCGAAATCCCAGCATGCTTACCTCAAAGGTCGGTTTACTGAAACGGCTGTTCATGAGGTGGTGCGCACGTTGGAGAAGGCTCTCCATTATTAAGGATACATTCTTGATACCTTTCTGGACATAGAAGAAGCCTTTAACAACATCTACACTGAAGCTATTCAAGAGGCCCTAATCGAGCTATGAGTAGAAGGTTTTTTTGGCGAATGGATTGTATCCATGCTAAAAACTAGAATTATTCAGAGAACATTAGACAAAAGCTTTGCAACTAAGATGGTTATTGGAGGCACCACACAGGGAGGTTTTATGTCTCCTTTACTATGGCTCATTGCAATTAACAAAATTTTAGTCTGACTTGATGGATAGAGGGTTGAGGTGATGGGGCGGGGGAAATGAGCTAGATGATGTTGTTATACTGGTGTCAGAAAAGTTTCTACCCACGATAAGCTAATAAACTCATGGAGAGTACACTCATGGGCCACAAGCATTGCCCTGGAGTAAATCTGTAAAAGGCCGAAATGATTCTTTTTGCCACTAAAACTAAAGTACCGCAGTTCAATCCCCCCAAACAGTCAGTCACTTTCTTTACGTTCTTGTGGAAAACACCTTGGAACGATACTAGATCCTAAACTTAGTTGGAAGGAAGTGTAGCTTTCTATGCCTGCAATAAAACATTCGGTAAAAAACGTGGGTTCCAGTCAAAGATGACTCTATGGATGTACACAGGCATTGTGCGTCCAATTCTTACCTATGACGGCATTGTTTGGTGGTCTACCTTGAGCAAAAGTACAATATCGATAAACTTAGAAAAGTACAGAGATCGGCGTGTGTAGACATCACAGGAGCTTTGAGATCCTGTCCAACAGATGCTCTAAGTGTGATCCTGCACCTGATCCCCCTCGATCTTCATATACTCGTAAAAGACTCAGCTACATGTAGTGCTATCCGGCTCAGGGAATCTGAGTGCTGAACGCTAAGCCATATGAAACCTCCAGGATCTTGGAAACGATTCCTAGAGAATTGGTTTTATATTCAACTGACTACGGGATATCTACCTTCAATTTTAGTAAATCGTTATCTACTTGGTAAATTAGGATCAGATATTGCCAGTATTGCAGACATTATCACAGGCCAATGGACAATCGGGGGTATCCCTCACAATACCTTCGGTAGGATACTAATGAGAAAGAATCTCACATCACTTCCTTTGCAGATGTCAGGCCCTACCGAGAATCAGCCAACACACTCTAGGAAAAGCCTTCTTCGTGGATCTAGGCGAGATATTTAAAGAAAGGTCGGGTTACAAAAGTGTAACCAATCGATCTATGTAAATAAAATAATAGATAAAGAAAGCATCGTCGTAACTAAAGTACAATCTGATATCTAAGTGGCATATCATCATTTTTAATGATAGCCAGGCCGCAATCAAATCTTTTGAATCTGTCACCTTTAATTCGAAAAGTGCCCTAATTTGTAGCATGTCTCCTAACGAGATGGTTAAAGAATTCAAAGCGATTCATATATGTACTTCTTTTTAAGAAGGAGATAATCCTAGTCGTGCAGGCGTTGCTGAGATCATTTAGATCATTGAAGAACTATTCACCTAGTGTAGTCTTTTTGATATTGGCGAATGCAGGGCCCGTGCATAGGCGGTGACTCTTTGAAAGACACTACAACAGTTTTGCAAGAATTATTGGATAGTCCTTCTCTACTGGACCATTCTAAAATGTATAGTACAGCACCTTGCATGCCATTAGAAATGGTCGTTCTATTTTTACCACTAATAAAAATCGCCAAGTCATTCACATAACCAATGGCGATGTAGCCTGATCTGTGGAGATCAACTAGAATATTGTCGATCACTAGTGACTACAGAAGGGGAGACAGGTCTTCTCCTTGGGGACAACCTTTAACTACGGTCGCAGACCGTCATTTGAGAACAAATGATGTTAGACTTATATGTCTATGAGATTACTGCAGCTCACTAGGCCTATTGCCGGATTTGATATTGAAGATTACATTTACCTGTCTCTAGGTATGTACTTGTAGATTACACAAGTAGATGAACCTGAAGTAAGGTTCTAAGAGTATCCATACGGTTCGACGTGTAGGTACCATCGGTCTTTCCTTAATGAATGGCTTATGGATTCTTGACGCTACTTGAATGTCAGCAATGTAGATCAGGTCTATCCATAAGGTTACTTACTTGCTTAGTTCGTTTAGTATGTTTTGTAAGATTTTGCTTACAGGTCTGACTGACTTCCGCTCTATCTAATTTATTTTTTGGTTAAATTTTGTTTATGACCAAAAGCCAAAGAATCGGCCATAGTACTCCACCATAGGATTGACTACATACATGCATATGTATTTACATATCTATGTGAAGAAAAGCGAATATTGATCCTTTCTTTTATTGCAGTTTGTGAATAAAAACCATCACCCCTTGTAATCTGAATATTAATCTTTTTAAGTTCTCACGCTAAGAGTCTTTCAATAGAATTTGCATGTGTAAAAGTACAATCACTTTTCAATTTATAAGCCATTGATGCTCAACGTTCCTTTTTCTAAATTTACATACACAGTGCATTTGGCATTAATCCTGGGGCTAATATGTAGACAAAAATTGCATACAGAGCAAGCCAGGCAAATGAAAATTCGAAAATTCGAATAGGAAAACTTTTATATCCTAACAATGAATCCCACATGTTCGATACATCAAAAATGAATATTCAACCCCTGCAGCATCGTTAGAAGTCAGCTGATTGTCTGATTAAACTGCAGGAGCTAAATTCTCATGCATTTTGTTTGCTGGCGCCTGTGTTAGGAATCTTGTGCTCTAGTTTAACCGCCAGCTCTCTCTGGTACATCTGTACAATGAAATTCGAATTTCTTTTATTAGGGAATGGCAGAACTGATGCACATATCTGGAAAGAAAAACAAACCCAAACTTGTCCGGATATAGTCGATACAGAAGCTTGTATTACCAGATGTTTTTTTTCCCCCTTACCGGCATATGGTTGGAGTATCGGAACACATAGAATGAAGAACTTATGATTCATACTCATAATGATTGGCAAATCGATCGATATTTGGAACACGTGTATGTATCGTGAAATGCTCGTTAGTGAAAACTACATATACGTATTATCAATGGTGGTCTCATTTTTAAAACCACACTTATCAGAGCTTCTGACAATAAATGTCAAGCCATAGATCAAAACTATTGTAGGAGCGACAATAGAACAATCCTGATTTTAATCAAATCCACTACAGGCAATGCACACAGCATGTTCGAATGACTGCGGGATACATCCCACACACTCAGTCCAATGATGATGATGTCAAAAGCACCAAACCCAATTTAACTCTTTGCTATCCTCTAATTGAAATGAATATCCGAGAATGAAAGCCAACAGATGAGAGATTCGAGAAAGAGGATCCGTTGCCATCGAATGGTTGTGTTGCCTTAATTCATTACGAAAAATTAAAAGTGATGAATGGACTTTAAATGGATTATGGTTCTAGATTTAAAGTTGCAGTGTATATACCTGCATTGTGTTTTTGTTTGCAGTAAGCCTTCAGGTTTATAGCAATGAAGTAACTGTATGCAGTTAGCATTTAAGTGCAGGATTTGTGCAGAGATTTAGGATAATCCAATTTAACCCTTTCGGTACGCGCGGTACATACATACTTATATATGTACCAGCTATAGTTGGAGGACCTTATGCTTTTTTTTTTTTTTTTGCGGTACAAATACTATCTACGAGGTCCTTTACATATCCCAACATGTAAATTAGTTCTAAATTAAGCATCTGAATTGCGTACCGAAAGGATTAAATGTACAATGACCTTTGGTTAAAGCAGAATCCTATGACATTATGGCTTAAGTCACATAAATGTCTGTGTGTACTATACATGACCAATCGTGGAATAAACTAAACTGTAGACTGTACAACAAAATCAAAAAAGATTGATAACCTACAGACTGCACTCTAGAACCCTTCAAATACTAGAAAGAAGAGTCGCTAGATCTGTTCATGGATAGCCCACTTCCCTGCTATATGCCCATTTCTGTGAGAATATACTACTTCTGAAAGCGCTATTAGTCCATAGACACCCTTCGCGCTGATATGTGGAAAGGAAATGGAACGGACAGCCTTCAGTTCCAATCTATCCAAGTCTACAGGAGCATATTTCGTATGCAGATTGCAATATTTCTTATATCCTTTTTAAATACGGTGCTCGAACCCATTTACCAAGCACGAGGTGAATACCTTTCCCATATCTTGAGACAAATAACCTAGCCTTCTTTCTCCTAAAAATTCTCGAAAGTATTCTGGATTTGCGCATCAAAGGGGAGCCTGTATATACATACATGCATACATATGTAGATCACCATCAACTTCCAAAGTTCAAAGCTAAGCACGGTTTAAGCTTCACCTTCCTCTAATGAACATTTTTTGGGTTTCATTTGTCCACAAACTTGAACCAAGTACTACGGCAATCGCGATAATGAAAGAAATAGCATGTGGGGCATAGAAAAGTCCTTAACCTACATATATCACAATCAACCTAGACCTTCTACACATCCACTCAAACAGATTTTAGTCTACATAGTTTTCAAGTACCTAACACCGGACAGGAGAAGATAGAGATTCACTTTTTTCCGTGAATCCTTTAAAGACGAACCTGATACTGTACTCAAAATGTAATTTACATCCACTGAAATTACCTCCCATTACTCGTCCTCTTTCTCCACAGTTGCAGTGGCTTGTTTGGCCATTTCTTCAAATAGGCATTAAGTACCCGTTTACGTTTTTGTGGAACTCTGCAGTTTCTTTGATATCCCTTATTTTTCAATTCCGTCCAATCATCTTAATCTTTTGGTGCATTTCTTTGTCATAGTTAATCACTGCATTCCAAGAACTACCAGTATGTTCTCTGAGGGTGACATGTTTTTCTTTGTAAATAGAATTGTGGGCAGTCGATATCTATCTAGACCGCATGGTCTACATTTGTTGTGGTAAGATAAGCCGCGCGGGAACAACCAAGTCGTGAAAACAGCTTTGCTACATATGTTATGTTTATGGCTTATGCACCTCTCTACTCTCTGCTGTATTGGCGTAGGATTTTTGTAGCTGGTGCCCCAGTTAGGTTAGGTTAATAGGTTGACGGGACCCAATTAATTTTTCACTCATCACACTGAGATCTACGTTGCTCTATTGTGATGTTCTAGGGCATAGATTCCCATACTACGGAACCTACTAAGAACCCATGGATTTTTAACTCATCCAGAGTGAATAACTTTGCAGAAAGGTCATTGACAAAATGTCCTCCAAGGATTTCAATGCTAAAGTGGGCGAATCCTGGGTAGTGTCAAAAAAAGTGCTGAGTATCCTGATATAACACAGGAGTCGATAGATGGAGTATATCTATCGGTTGCTGCTGCTAGTATTTTATTCCCAATCGCTTGAGTAAGATTGTAGATTGGCATATACACAGTATCCATTCCCCGGCACCCCTTACGTTATGCTGCGTACCAAGAACTCGTAGCTCTTTGCGACAGCGACTTACAAGCTTCGATTTTATTTCAATGACACAATTTTCTTTTATTGCCTCTCGGCTGTCAATGAAAAATTTAATGTATATCAGCGTGTGGTAGTGCTATCATAGCAGCTGTTGTCACTGCCAGAATCTCAGCTTGGAAAACGCTGCTGTAGATCGGAAATCTGCATGAACTGGATAGTCCGAGAACTTCGGAGCAACCCGTGTAGATGTTTACCGTTGATCCATTGACTGATAGTTGCTTTCCGTTCCATTTTTTTCTACACGGAACAGAAGTAATAAATTGTCTTTCAAAATCTAGGCAGGGAATTGTGGATTCTGTGCATACATTATTGGCCGAGAATTTTTGTAGAATCTGTGCATCCGCCGTCATACTGAGTTTTCAGTTTTAGTTTTCAGCCGGAGAGTCCTATTTGCAGCAGATTCTTATACGAAAATGATTGATTTTAGGACTAGGACCGCAGGTTTTGCCGAATATCCTGTTCCGTGCATAGAAGTCTATCATTGGTTGGGTTGGCAGTTTAGGACAAATGCCAGGTACTTGGTACTTTTTGGTAAAAAGGATCAGGTCTGCCTTTTGCGAAATTAACCCCAAGTCCACAGTGCTTAGTCCAGATATTTACTATGGAAAATCCGTTCCATAGTAGAAATGGATAGACAGTGCTAAGTCATTTGCATATGCTACTGGTTTACCACCACTTGATTAAAATTTCATTTACCACGTCAACCTAGAGGAAGTGTGAGAGAACGCCAACTTGAGGAGTGCCACTAGATGGTGGAACCTAAACTTGTACATCTCCTAATTCTGAGATAAGTTTGTGTTCTGTAAAGTTTTCTGTAGTTCTTCCGACAATGCCTCGATCAATAGCACTTCAGCGATGTCCTCCAATATATGGCATGATTCACGAAAAGGGCGTCTTTACTTATGAGGTTTCATCACTTACTTACTCAAGGTGTTCTTTAAATGTTAACTATGAAACAATCATAAATCCAGATATGTTTCCATGGATTTGCAAGATCATATGCATAGGTACCTACTACAAAATACCTAAAATAAATGTTCTTATTCTTCTGTGGATAATTCTACATCTTGGCAGAGCGACAACGTAGAGGTAGTGTCTGCCAACTAACAAACAATATTACTTTATCTTCGAAAGATATGGCCAGAGGTTGAGTATTGTATTCAATGTCTTCTGCATAACACGGCAGGGTGGAGGTATACGTATGTAGTTCTACAGACGACTATTCTACAAGATTATTTCTTCAAAGCAATGTGCACTGCCAATATAAATAGAAAAGGGAGTAGGCGATTTCGAGTTGGAGATAAAAAAAATTACCAGAGTTCGTGTTTGTACTGATTAATAGTTAAAGTCAGCTTTGTTCAGAACTGACTGAGACTCCGGTGTCGATGAGAAAGTGTTAATCTATACTATTTTGGTTTATTTAAAATCTTTTAAAACTATCTTGTCATCCATCGCCAATAGTATTTTCACCTTATTGAATTGCAAACAACTCTAATCTGATTTTATTTATTTACTTTAAATAATTGTTCCAGACATATGTATATAGTTACCCTATAACTAATCTATACTCCTTGCAAAATGCAATTCAGCATTAGATACACACACACACATGGAATATCGTCAAAGGCCTTTAAATTTAACAGCTTGCTTTCCACTCTCCCAGACGCAAAAAGGATTTTGTGCAATGAACGAATGAATCCACTTTCCATTATTAAAGCCACTCTCATTGAGCAAACATACCATGGGAGTGAAATGAATGGCGGGTGGACATAGAGTGTATACCAGGTGATTCGACCAGTTTTTGGCAATTTCATGGTGAAGTGGGAGTCGAAGAGTTTCTGTAAACATTGAGAGTAAACTTTGTCCGGATCCCTGTATGGTGCGCACATACGGTAGGATGACATCGCAGTCACAGCCGTCCGACATACAATAGACAACGATGTCATATTTGCCATTTGATTTTGGGTCAATTGAATGTACCTATCCAATGAAATAAGGTCAATCAAAGACAAAGCAAAGGAAAACGAGACGAAAACGATTTTTGAATATTGAAATAACGAAGTGAATAGAAAAACGCTTATATTCAAATTTCATGAAATTTTATTTCAGTTTTTAACAAGAGCCCGTCATGCGTGTGTACATTATATTTTGCTCACAGTTGTAATCCAGTCACGAACCGAAGCGACACGGGAGTAAACACCGGGATAATTTGGCACAGCACATCCATAGCCCCATGACACAACTCCGACTAGAGTATCGTTTTCCATCAATGGACCGCCAGAATCTCCCTGGCAAGCATCCTTTCCACCCTGCTGAAGACCGGCACAAATCATGCGATCTGTAACACCACCATACCTGGAGTATGAAGAGTCACAGGATTGTTGGTTGGCCTTAGGCACAACAGCGGCGCGTAGATTGACACGGGATTCCGAAGAGTTTTGTGTGTTTCCCCATCCAGAAACTATTAACAGGGTTCCGTCAGCAACATCCTGTCCTTGCTTTGGCAATTTAGCATTACCCGAAATCAGACCGGTGGCATTGTAGTTCTCCAATTCGAGAACAGAGAAGTCATAGTCAATGGTAGATGGATTGTACTTGGCGTGTTGATTGATCTTCTTTACAGCAACTAGAACACCTCCACTGCCATGTTTCGATGATCCAATGCGTACCTTCAAGGAGGAAGCACTCGCTCCACTAGTGCAATGTGCCGCAGTCAGTACATAATTCTTTGAAATCAATGATCCTCCACAGATGTGACTGCTATAGCGCTGCAACGATATTTGGTGAGGGGCCTCAGAAATATCAATCTCAACACCTCCAACGATACGTCCATCTGGCATAGGTTTAGGCAAAAACCTAGCACTTTGAACAAAAGCCAAGAGACAAGTCAGAACTACCAAACGGAACATGATGAAAGACGTCGAAGACTATCAATCTAACGGCAAGTTGATGGCTTATATACGTTGTATTGGCATTGACTTAATTTTCCAAAAGATAGCGTGGGTCTTAAGATATTAGAGTGGATTCTGAAAGATACTGGGGTAGCACTTGAATGAATTTTATTATGCCACAGTTAACCTTGTTCAGATTTTCAATAAGACCTACTAAACTATCTTATCAGAGTTTTGAACAAATGATTTACAAGCGGATTCAATAAGTGGTCTAGTTTTGAATGTAATCCAATTTATTGCAACGTTTGTTGTTTTGAATGGCTTTGTCGAAATAGTTTTCTGTCTGAAGGGGACTCTTGTCAATAATTCTCTTTGCTGTTGTTAAGCAAAGCTAGGCATTGCAATTACTTTGTCTGGTTGCCTAGGGTACACTTCTTGTTGGTGGAAAACATTCTCTGTTTTGAACATTAAGCGTGATTACATTATAACAATATATCCTTATATTTTACCCATTAATTTACATATAACATAGATCGACATAACCAAAATCGAGATCAATATTATCTTAGTTCAAATAGCAATAGCAAGAATATCCAATGCATAGACCGCCATTAACATATCCGTAACTCATACACGTTCCCGCACATAGATTATTTGCGGCAGGGTTACAGTTGCATGGATCTGCTAACAAGTTATAAGACTTAAATTAATTACATAGTTGGGAGCGAAATGAATTATAAAAGTGTTACCATATGCTCTGGCCTTTCCTTCTGTAGTTTGGATTTCGCCAAACGCTATTGTCTTCTCAGGGTCTGGTGTGTCATCATCAGCATGAACCCTAATTAGGAACAACGCTAGAATAGCTAATAGCACAGTGGGGAGTATTAAGAGAACCTTCATTTTGAAATGGGTGTTTCTTAGAGTTCAAAGTGTCTTTTATAGGCAATAGTCTGCATATGGATCAAGAGTAGATGATTGATGACTTATGAAATCTAGATAAGAAAGACATTAGGTTAACGACTTTATGAATTTGTTAATGACTGATTCTATATATTATTAGTTCTATCGAAGATTATAGAACTTTATTTCTTTGTTTTCGTTTTAGGTGAAGACTGTCTAAGAAAGGTTTTCAAAATGGTAAAGAATTTAAAAAGAGGTATGTAGGTCGAATAGTTCCATAGCTGTGATCATATACCGCGTACTTCTACTTTATCTGGAAACTACGATGGAGTAATTCGAAACACATGACATGCGGACGGTTTTTCTCGATTATTTCTTTATGTTACAAGCTATGTGAAACCTTAATGTATCCTTTGGATAGGGTATAAAAAGTTAAGTCGTTCGCCTTTGTACAGCAGAACCAATGCTGGCATACCTCAGGACTCAGTCCTCTCTCTAATTAATAGATGAATCGGATTCCTCAAGAGGTGTAAACGTTTTTATCAGTTTTGCAGACTTGGCTATCATCTATAAAGCTTAAATTCATCCGAAACTTGAATACAACTCACATGTTTGGGCGGGAGCTCCCGTAACTTGTCTGAATATATTAAACCGCGTCCAGCGTCAGGCATGTAGATTGATCGGTAACTTATCAATTTGCAACCAAATTCCTTCACTAGAGCATCGTCGGATTGTTGGATGCTTATCGGTCCTTTACCGATATTTCCAGCACATTTGTTTGGATGAAATCTATAGTTGTGTCCTGCCTGTCCATCAGTTTAATCGTTCTACACGAGTGGCCTCTTCCGCTCGCCCTTATTTTTTGAAACCTATATTCGGTTACAGTCAAATTCACAAGCTCGTTCTTTAGCCACTCAACACGTACATATGTAGAATGACTTGCCCTCCTCAATATTTCCATCAAATTATGATTTACAAAGATTCAAAGTCAACGTGCATCGTCAAATAGCTCTCTTTCTTTTTCCTACCATCTTTTAACTTCCCTATATACTTTTCTTTCACTCCATCACTAGGTTTATAACTTTAAAGGACTTTAATCCTAAGTGATGAAGAACATTTTTAAAAAGTGAATAGTTGGCATGTAGTGTCAAGAGGTTACGATACAGCGTAAGAAATTTACCGTGTTCTACATTTTCCAGCTACGTCTTTCATAGTTTTATTGGAAGTAAATGGAGTAGGGTTTGCTGGGCCGCTTTGCAGCACACCCTTGAAGCTAAGACATGGATTCTCTTGCGGGCGTGTTTGAAACTAAATGTCAGCTTTGTGTCTATGCCATATACTTGAGTAGTTTAGAGGCTGGCTGTGTATATTTTTCCAACACTGAGATACCAACGTCAACTGCGTAAGACACCAAAATACATCCGGCGGTTATTATGTACATAAGCTCGTTTAAAACTGGGTTCCCAACAATTGAAACAACACGTCTCCCGGTGGTATACCGCAATTGTGTTTTCCTTTTATCTCCTTACTCTATCATATTACAGAAAATCATCATTCCACATGCTAATTTCAATTCGTTACTCAATGGAGTATTATAGCTAGTCTCATGATGAGGTTCCACGGAAGTTTCAAAATTGATCCAACTAATACTCCAATGTTGTCGTGCTGTTACATACTTACATGCACTTGGGAATTGACCGCCATTATAACAAAAATAAAAAAACTGTCAATATTTGTGAATCGATGTCTACGAAATATTGTAAGGATTTTCTCCCTGAACCGTATCTTAAACGAACAGCTTCACCAAAAAACGGATCGGGAACCTGTAGGCACAACCATTCAACGACGGAAATGGAAGTGAATCGTCGCTTCGAAGGTGACAATTCCAGAACAAAGCAAGATGGCAGAATAGCAGTTCGATCAAGAACTACATAGGGCAGCACAGTAAATAACGAGTCTCGGCAGCGAGGAAAGAGTTGAAGAAAGCTGAAACTCATTGCCAGATACACGATAGCACGTATTCGTATTCGAAGACCTAAGACCCACAAGGGGATACAGGATATAAGTAAGTTACTTGGATGGCTTCTAAATTGTTTTGGCAGGGTGTAGGGAAGTTCTATCACCTCCCAAAAATTGACCCAGAAGCTTAGGCTTTTCTGACTTCCTTTCCTGTCTCAAGTCCAAAAAATTGAGAAAATTGTAGTCTCGACTTTTGCAGCGAAGAGCTGAAAAGCATAAATAATCACTTAACTGTTACTTTCTTAATTAATGTTATTTTTAGAATAAATGTATGAACATTAATTAGCTTATCTATGAATTGTTTTTTTCAATGTGCTTGGCAATTTTATGCTGTAGTTGCATAAATTAGAACATCGCAGAGAGTATGGACCAGATGTTTAGTTGTTCCCAGCTTTCTGGGTCTAGTGAAGTATGAGAATGCAGCAGTTTTTATCTTCGACACATTTGATTCTAGTTTAACATACAGTTTTCTTATTTTATAATAAGCAAACGACGGGTCTTTGAATGTATAATTGATTATTTATTGCCATCGTAAGCCTATGGGATTAGAATATAGCATCTTGTTTGTTCAGCATTGTGCTTCATTCACTGTGTTTCCGAGCCAAAATAGCCGATGCGTTAGTTTCTTCTTCTACCAATCTATTCTTCACTATATCGACGTAAAATGGCCTTTCTTCGAGTTATACCACCTAGCTTACTCTCCTGTCGTTGTGAACCAGGTTTTTAGCCAACAAGTATTTCCCGTCAGCTCGATTCTTAGTTAACTGCATAAACTTTTCGCATTCTCATTTTTCATTAAGGTTTTTATCTACTTGCACGCGCTATCGAGTAAGGTCGTGTATCCCTGGGCAATTGCTTGGAGACTTCCTGGCTCTTACTGGCCCACCTAGGCATGTCATGACTAAAAAGTCCCAGCTTCCATCGATTCCATATTTTTTTCTGAAATTCTCCACTGCTGTTAGCATGTAATTCTAAAAATCATTTTAATTTACCTGAAAAGAAATTGCCATCCATCGTAATTGATTCCTTCTCTTGTTTGTATGTCATTTATTCAGATATTTTTGTATTTGTTAATATTTAAATATTCAAACTTCCAGTCGTCCGTAATTTACAATTTGACAAGTGACAGCCAGCTGATTGGACTTTTCTTTTTTGGCACTTTTGGCAAATACCAACATTTTTATGGTAAATGTACTAATTGATGTAGTCTGGACCTGCAACTAGATGGCGACTGTACTATGACAACAATACAGGGGTGTTCCAAGTAATGTTGGCCATCCAACAATGACCAATTGGATAAAACTATTACATGTAAAATGAAGTATTTTATGTTTCTATTTGTTGCCACTATAATATTAACCAATCATGGGTACAAAAAAAAATCAGAGTGACCAAGTACCATTACAGCGAAACGGCACGTATAGTTCCTCAAGTTCCTTTATTGTGTCATCATCTACAAACAAAACCGATACATACGATACGAACAATAGTTTCTAAGAACACTTAGTGTTCAAATAATTTTTTTTTTTCAAAACATGACAATGTAACGAAAATTAGACAAATATTCTCGTTATTTTGTATGAATTTTGTGCAAAATATATTATTCCCTGCTACTATTTTGGATACCAGCTCTATTTTAACACAATAATCAAGCTTTCATAAGTTCTTTAAACGAGTACCATTTACTACCACCCTGTGTAAAGTCTCCAATTGGCAAAAGCTTTCGTGTACTAAAAATTATAGCAGCACTTACCGCAACAGTCAGTCCTGAACGCAGCCTACTTGGTACATGCGCCATAATTCAATTTACTGTAAAGTTTGAGTGTTTTTTTTTATATTTTATTTGTGGTGTTGTATCGCGAGAATGGAGGAGTGAATTTATTGTGAATTTTTTTTATCCACAAATATAAGCAAAAAAAAAACTAATGTAAAACACACAGTCGCCATTTAAATGTAATATTGTGCACCGAAAATACGTGAATATACGGAAACCTTTTGCCAGCGGCTCTCTCGGCCGATACCACATATCTCCAGCCCGCCTCGCGAGCCTCTTAAACAAAAGACAAAAAAGCAAAAAACAAAAAATTAAAAAAAAATTAAAAAGAAGTTTCAGTTGGTAGATAAATTGTTCTGCAATTGCACAAAAATTATCATTGTTGGCCAAAAGAATTATAACATTGAACGGGAACATACTTAAAGTGAATTTTAGGATTTTTTTTTCCTCGGTTCACCGTCCACCCGAATAGTCCGATTATTTTTTTTTATGCGAGACGAGTTTTTTTTTATTTTTGATTTGGAAGGAAAAGTTGTGAAAAATGCACACAGTTTGTCGTCAAAGTTATAAAACCAATATTGCACAAAAAATGTGCGAGAGAAGATGGTAGATGGTTTGTGGATGCTATGTGGATTGATAGTTGTAATAAATAATAAGAAAAACTCTACAATACTAGAATTTTGAAAGGAAATCGCAGAAGAAAAAAAAAATTCCAATGAAAAAAATGTCGACGAAAGTTAACAAAGCAGCAGGAGAAGTTTCATCAGCAGCTTCGTCAGGATTAGCAATAGGGGGCTCCCCATTGTCCTCTGGTACCAACTCTGGTGGTATAACAAATGGAACACCACAGAGACGCCTGCGAACCAGAACATCCCAATCGGCAAGTGGAAGTGAAAAAAAGAACAGTGAACGTATGTGTACGTCGACATCAAGTGACTCGAGTTCGTCGCTTCCTGGAAATGGATCGGGCGAAGATGCTAAGAAGAAATCCTTGTTTGCACGTGGTAAGTCCTGCCATACACAGCCGCATTCCTCGTCGACATTTTCACAAAATAAGAACGAAGAGTTCCACTTCGATACGCCACGTGAATGTCCAGTGTTTCGACCGACTACAGAGGAGTTTAAGAATCCACTCGCATATATTAGCAAGATTCGACCGATCGCAGAAAAATGTGGTATTGCAAAAATTCTGCCACCCCCTGAATGGCGTCCGCCCTTCGCTGTGGATGTAGATAAGCTAAAATTCACTCCACGCGTTCAGCGATTGAATGAGCTAGAAGCAAAGACACGAGTAAAGTTGAATTTCCTTGATCAAATCGCAAAATTCTGGGAGTTACAGGGTTCCTCATTGAAAATTCCAATGGTCGAGAGAAAGGCCTTGGATCTGTATACACTGCACAGAGTGGTACAAGAGGAAGGTGGCATGGAACAGACTACGAAGGAGAGAAAATGGGCGAAAGTTGCTAACAGAATGTCGTACCCATCGAGCAAGAGTGTCGGAGCCACCCTGAAGGCGCACTATGAAAGGATTTTACACCCGTTCAACGTGTACACGTCGGGCAAGATTATCGACATGAAGCTAGAAGCAGAAGCAGTCGGAACAGATGACGGTATTTATTCTATTTCTATTGTTTTATTGTTATAAAAACTATTTTTGTTCCTTACGTAATCAAAGTCATGAGATATGTAAAGTCTCTTGTTATGCTCTGAGCAACAGATATTGATATCGAATTTCTATCTATGTGTCAATTGGAAATGTAAATTGTATGTTAATTTTCTTTCAAACTAGGCAAGGACTACAAATCCCACGAGATAGTGTCTCGTCAGCAGATTACCCCACCGAATGAGACTACAGCTCGACGATCGAAGCGTTTTGCAAATTCCGGAAAAGGGGCAGTATGTGGCTTGGGAGCAACACCTTCCTCTTCGTCTGCAGAGCATATCGAAACTAAAGAAGACTTCAAACGTAATCTCATTGCCAGTTTCAATGACATAGTAGGGAGTGCAAGTGGCGGCAAGAACACAAATTTAGTTGACCCGCTGATGAAATATATTTGTCATATTTGCAATCGTGGTGATGTAGAGGAATCAATGCTACTCTGTGATGGATGCGATGATAGCTATCATACATTCTGTTTGATTCCACCACTGGCTTCTATTCCGAAGGGTGAGTGGTTGTGTCCCCGATGCGTCGTAGAAGAGGTTAGCAAGCCCACAGAAGCGTTTGGCTTTGAACAAGCTGAGCGAGAATATACGCTTCAGCAATTTGGTGAAATGGCCGACCAATTTAAAGCAGACTATTTCCGCAAGCCGGTACATATGGTACCCACAGAATTAGTGGAGCGGGAATTCTGGCGGATTGTATCGTCAATTGATGAAGATGTGACAGTAGAGTATGGAGCTGACCTACATACTATGGACCATGGTTCGGGATTCCCAACGAAGAGCTCACTCTACCTTCTGCCCAGTGATCAGGAGTATGCCGAGTCACCGTGGAATTTAAATAATCTTCCTTTGCTGGAAGATTCGATTTTGGGATACATCAATGCTGATATAAGTGGAATGAACGCACCCTGGATGTATGTGGGAATGTGTTTCGCAGCTTTTTGCTGGCACAACGAAGATCACTGGAGCTACTCAATCAATTATCTCCATTGGGGAGAACCGAAAACATGGTATGGAGTACCGGGTTCATGTGCAGAGGCTTTCGAAGAGACCATGAAGAAAGCAGCACCCGAATTGTTTGCGTCACAGCCTGATTTGCTCCATCAACTGGTCACCATAATGAATCCGAATATCTTGATGAACAATGGAGTTCCAGTATTCCGCACAGACCAGAATGCAGGCGAATTTGTTATTACTTTTCCACGAGCATATCACGCTGGATTTAATCAAGGATATAACTTCGCTGAGGCGGTAAACTTTGCTCCAGCTGACTGGCTGAAAATGGGTCGCGAGTGTGTAAATCATTATTCTATTCTGCGACGTTTCTGCGTATTTTCACACGACGAGCTTGTTTGTAAGATGGCTTTAGAACCAAACAAACTGACATTTGGTATTGCTACTGCCTGCTACATCGATATGGCAGAAATGGTGGACTCTGAGAAGAAGTTGCGCAAGAGTCTGCTGGAATGGGGAGTTACTCGAGCAGAACGCAAGGCTTTCGAGCTGATTCCGGATGATGAACGTCATTGCCAGGAGTGCAATACCACCTGCTTTCTGTCAGCAGTTTCATGTGAATGCACAAACTCGATCGTATGTCTCAGACACTACACCGTGCTATGTGTTTGTCCTCCTGAGAAACACACTCTGCAATATCGCTATACATTGGACGAAATGCCGTTGATGCTGCAAAAGTTGAAGGCAAAGGCTCAAAGCTTCGAAAGATGGCTGTCACGATGCCGTGACGTCATAGACACAAATACACCCACTGTTGTTACACTGTCCGAGCTGCAAGAACTGACAAAAGAAGCTGAGCTAAAGAAGTTCCCCAGTTCAATGTTGATTGATAGATTGAACGCAGCCGTACTAGAAGCGGAGAAGTGTGTAACTGTTATTCAGCAGTTGGGAATCAATAAGGTAAGACAAAATTCGTATGAGATGTGCTTTGGAAACCCTAATAATAAACAGCGAGTAAATTTATTTACGAAGTTGTGCTTCTTTATTTAGATTACTCTAGTCTGACTTTGCAGTTAGTTCGTATAGTCGACACTTTTTCTATATTTTCACAAACATAACCCCCTATGACCTACAATTTATGTAATTTACCTCATTCCCAATTTAATCTGTAACAGGTTCGCACTCGACTAGACCATTCAACTGACGCCGCTCAGTACAAGCTAACGATGGAAGAACTCGAGTTATTCGCACAAGAAATCGACAACCTGTGCTGTATCATCGAAGAAGGACGTAGTGTTCGTGAGCTTCTCGCAATTGGCAAAGATTTTGTCGAACGTGCCAAGTGTATGCTGGTTAAGACAACAGACGTGATGGACGAGAAATCCATCGAAGGCCTAATAGATGAGGGCTGTTCGCTTCGAATTGAGATGCAGGAAATGACAGGTTTGACTAGCCGTTTAAAAGCCATCAAATGGTGCAAACGCTCACAAATGCTGCGCAATTCAACAGTAAAAATGACATACGCCGAAATCAAGAATCTTATAAGTACCGGCCAAACTCTTAATACCGATCTAGCTGTAGAGAAAGAATTGAGAACATTGCAACAAATTATGTTGCAAATAGATGTTTGGGAGAAGAAAGCGGCTAAATACTTTCGCAGCAGTGCTCAGCACGAACTGCCTGAGATTGAGATGTTTTTAAAGAGTGGTGATGAAATAAATGGTCAACTACAATCGTATGGAGCGCTTAAGGACGCTATTAAGAAGGCCAAAGAGTGGTTGCGGTCTGTGGAAGCACTGCAGGCCAACGTTCACTTTCCATACTGTCACACGCTTGAGGAAATTGTACAACGTGGCAAAAACATTCCCATACAACTAGAAGAACTCGTCCGTATGCAAGGGCATTTGAATAGCGCCAAAGAGTGGAAGGAAAACACGGCAAAGGCATTTCTCAAAAAGAACACGTATTACACACTGTTAGAGGTGCTTATGCCACGGGCAGAGTCGGTTGGTGTCGATTCAGACAGCAAAAGACCGTTTGAGGCTGATTTTCTAAAAGATATGAACCCTGCACAGATTGTGGATTCCTTTA
Source organism: Xylota sylvarum (assembly GCA_905220385.1). Classification (NCBI taxonomy): domain Eukaryota; kingdom Metazoa; phylum Arthropoda; class Insecta; order Diptera; family Syrphidae; genus Xylota; species Xylota sylvarum. Next base: position 92,055,128 of record LR999957.1, on the reverse strand, counting down.
AGACGGCCGAAGAAAAGGAAATTCGAAATATGCGAGAGCTAAGGCGCGCAAACATGGAAAAAAATCCGCTCAAAGATGATTACTGTCTGTGTAATAGCAAGTTCCAGGGTATGATGTTTAATTGTCAACTCTGCAAGGATTGGTTCCACGAAGATTGTGTTAAGGAAGGAACATCAAAATCAAGATCGGCGTCCAGCACTCCCACATTGGCCGGTAGTCCAGCGCCAGCATTAAATGGAATTTTAGTGAAACCGAAATTCCTATGTCCTTCATGTGTGCGATCTAAGAGGCCACGCTTGGAGACGATCCTACCATTATTGGTATCGCTACAGAAGCTGCCAATTCGATTGCCAGAAGACGAGGCACTAAGATGTCTAGCAGAGCGGGCCATGAACTGGCAGGATCGGGCCCAGAAAGCTTTGTCCAACCCCGATATAGCGTCAACACTGGAAGCATTGACGCGAAACAAATCAAAGCCAGATAAACCCAATCGTCGTACGCTCCAACAGCAGAGGAAAAATGCTGTTCTCCCGGAAAAACAGTCTAGCATCTCCGATGGTGAAGATCCGGACAATGATGAAGACGAAGATGATGACGACGACGATGAGGGACGTCTGCGGATCGATGAAGATGCTTTTAGTGATGAAGACTCTTCCCATCAGCAAGAAGACGACAAGATCAAGAATTTCCCCCCCAAACTGACTGATACTGAAAGTGAAGCACTGGAAGAGCTAATGATGGAAGGTGACCTACTCGAAGTTTCCCTGGATGTCTCACAGGAACTCTGGCGGATAATTAAAACCTCCAATCCACATGCCTCAGACCTTAGCCACTACCAACAGACCTTCAATCTCCCCTCAGAAGAATCGAACGACAGTCTAGTCCATCACCACACAAACAACAACTCAAGCAGCAGTAGTGGCAGCAATCACACTTTGAAAAAACGTCGTTCCTTAGATCCCGCGGTGTTGTGTCCCGTGCCGCGCAAGAAAACAGCCACCCCCAACCGACTGCAACAGTCCAATAACAAGAAATCCAGCGGAGGACGGCGATCTGAGCCCGCGAAGCAAACAACCGTAATCTCGACTGAAGACAACACCGAAAACAACACACCGACACAGACACAAAAGGGTGGCAACAATAAAAAACGAAAGCGTGCAACAAGTAAGAAGCTCTCACAACGAGCCCAACTGGCACAACAGGAGGACGATGAAGAAGAATGTCGCGCCGAGAACTGTCATAAGCCAACCGGCCGAGAAGTAGACTGGGTGCAATGTGATGGCGGCTGCAATGAGTGGTTCCACATGTTCTGTGTTGGACTCAATCGCAGCCAAATCAAAGCCGACGACGATTATATTTGCATACGGTGCGCTAAAGCGAATCCTTCGCAGACCACCAAAAACCGAACGCAGGCGAGGTAGACGCGCTGTACCCTTTCGTGCAGCTACATCTACAATTTTCTTTTATTTTTACTTTAATCTTCGTGTGTAAGAAAAGAACAGCAAAAAAAAAAAAAAAACAGAAGCACATCTAAATACCGAAATTTAATTATTCAACTTTATTTTTTGTACACTGCTGACAAGCGAAACGAAAGCGAGGATCTGCTCAAGCATTCCTCATTTGTGAAATACGTTATTTTTTATCCTTATATATTTGTGTAAAAAAACGAATAATATTCACCTACACAGAACCATATAAATAAATGTGTTAATTTATTATTATAAATTCCTATTTTCCTTTATTTCTTTTTCTTTTCTTTTTTTCTAAAACTGTTTTTATCTCCCTTTTCCAGGATTCACGTATAAATATTATAAAGTATATATATTTATAAATAAATATACATAAAATGAACGTATCTTAAAGAGAAAAATAAAAACAAAACATGTACAATGTACTAAAATAATGTGTAAGTGTGTACAATAACTTTAACAATAAAATAATTTAACTTGTAAATGTTTCAAATCGATGGCTTTTATTTTTAATCTTCCAAGTGCTTAGTTTAAATGCGGCAGACGTTGTTTTCAGTATAGGAGTGGATTTTCGTCATGATTTCAAGCTAACGGGGGAGAAAACGGCAGTGGTGATTAATTTAAAGTATGATTTTACTCTATCAAATTTATTACCCCAGTCTTTAGACTTTCCTTTCTTAGATTTAAGGTAGAAAGAGAATCCTTAAACAAGTGAAAACACATATTTGAGTCACTTTAAACATCCTTTCCAATACAAAGTAAAAAGCAATAACTAGTTGCTAAAACTCTTTACTATTCAAATACATATGGATGTACATATACGTATGTAGGTACAATACCTTGGTGACAAAACAAGCACCTAACACTGCAAGTGGAGTGTAGGCAATTATTCGTTATAATAAAGCTCTTTAATAGTACACTTAACATTAAACACATCTTTCCATGTCTACCATGTAAAAATTTGCAGACAACATACTGACCGTAACTATTTCCTACCACGCAGATGAAATGAAGTCATCTAAGCTTAAAAAATTGAAGTGTTCCTACACTTCTCGTCTGTTCAAGTGACGCATAGTGGTATAAAAAGAACTGCGTACTATTGTGTTGTGATCACTATAACACGTTTAAGTTTGAATTTTGAAATCGTAGCCCGGATTTTCCTAACCAGTAACGTCTTTGTCTTTAGACACCTAGCCACTGTATAAAACGCGACACTGGACATTCATGTTAATTCAAGACAATCGTTTTATTTATACAAACTCATTTTCTCATAAAAGTTCTTTTTCTTATTATGATGCTTTTTTGTCTCAATACAGTGAAAACTCCCATTGCGGACACCTCTCTTAGGCGGACACTTCCCTTAAGCGGATATTTTTTGTGAAGGGAAAATTTCCCATATAAACTACGTGCCTTTCAATTTCCTTTGGGCGGACATTCCTTTAGACGGATGCGGACACTAATTACGCATGTAAATGATAAATATTTTCTCTTAGGTGGACACCAAAGCATGTTAAGACATGTCTTCAGACTATTGTGTTGGCTACGGCAGGTTGTTTTTTGAGAAAGAAGGAGCTATTGAACGAAATTCGACCGCAACTCATCTAAAACGACGTTTTGTGTCGTCAATTGGAGGCCGTATAGATGAAGCAGTGTTTCAATGGTTCTACGCTGCTCGACACAAAAGATTTCCCATTGTTGGGACTGCAATTCAACACCAGGCAGCAGAAGTAGCCAGGCGTTTAGGAGTCATAGATAGTGGGGAAGCTGCGGATGCAGATCTTGGGGACGTTAAGACTTTTCTTGAAAAGCTACCTAAAATTATAGCAGCTTATGATCCTGACTTCATTTACAACGTAGATGAGACAGGTCTCTTTTTCAGATCTTGGTGATAAATAAATAAATAGCTATTACATACATATGTATGACTTGTTTTGAAAATTGATGTTTTTTTTTTGTTTTCCCTTAAACGGACAACTCCCTTAGGCGGACAAAAACTCAGGCACCATTGCTGTCCGCTCAAGGAAGATTTCACTGTACTTTCTTACTTCTTAGTCGTCCTATCCTTTCATATCCCAAATATGCAGTTGGATCTCGAATGACTTACCCTTCTCCTTTCGAGAACCCTTCAGTTGCTCTTAATCGTTTGCCTGCTTTAAACATTCATTTCATTCACCTCAGCCTTTTGACTAAGAATACTTTGATGGTTGTCTTACACAATTTGTCAAGTCTAGGTCATCGTAGTGTGTCTTCAGTTGCCCTATTCTTTAAACCATCAGTTTCACCTAAATGTTTACCGTACAGAAAACGACATTTATAGAAATTATATAAGAATCAAATTCGATAATGAACACACACCAGTCATTCAATTTTAAAAATATAAAAAAATGCTAGTGTTAATTTACCAATTCTAAACTATATTAACTTTGGTTCATCATGTTTCATTATTCAAATTTTAATTAGACTAGGGCATTCGTATAATTTTCAATAAAGATTACAACAGAAGTTCCAACGTAGAAAAATCACCTGTTACACTTAAGCTTAAAATGAAAACATACATATGTATGTAAATACATAGCACACACTTACAAAAGAAATTGTAAGCACAATTTTTAATTCTTAACAAATTACACACATATGTACTATCATTGGTTCAATCTGCTAATCCACGCAAGGAACTGCAGTATAAATTGGTTTGACCTGCTGGTGGTAGTCAAACGTTAACTACAAATTCAATATTATCACTTAAGTGTGTAAGGCCTTGTTCATATATTATAGAGTGTTATATTATAATAAATAATATAATAGCAAACCTCTCGTAAATATTCAAAAATTGAATATAATATTAATTTTATCGAAAGATTCTTGGTCTGTTTGCAATCGGTTTTTCATTACCCCTATTCTCCACAAGCAGGAATGTCAACAACTAACATATATGCATACTTTTGTAATACTTTCAGTTGTACAACAAAAATAAATCAAAATAAAATAAAAATAAATGTTTCATTACAATCAGTCCAATAACTCAGAAGATACTTAAGTACATAAATGTGTTTACATTTCATTTAATTTCTCCATTACCATCTAACGGACGCTCTATGTGCGAACCGATTTACACTTAAAGCTGTGTCTAGTAATCTTTTCTTGTATATCAACTTTTGTTTACCCTCTCCTAAAGGTTTATTGAATGTAACGTAAAGAAATAAATCAGATAGACTCTATAAAGTACACATATATGTACTATATATATATTTGTAATCAGTATAAATAGCCGTGTTTTGGCGTTTTTGAGCTAGGAAGATGAAATTTCATATCTGGCCTGTTGAATATAAGATGTAGTATTTTTGTACAAGTATATATGTACATTTTTGACGTCCCACTGCCCAGCTCACTTTGTAAAAATTGATTGATGTATCATACGATCCATTGTTTGTCTTCTACATTAAACCAATTACGGATGGGGATAATGACGCCACACGCTCTTAATTGCTTTCCAAGTAAGAAATAAACTGATCCTACATATGATGCCTTAAATAGCATCTTTAATGCTGCACTAGATGAAAAGGGAATCCTTAAAACTAATTCATTGTAGTGTTCGTGACCCTTGCATTAACCGAATATACTTAGATGTCTGGGACTCAGTAGTCTATGAGTCGGATGTAAAGGGGGGTTCAAGTTTGAATAATAGTAAATAAAAAAAACATAATTCTTCTTAAGGTTGCACTTCGCTTCAAAGGTTAAAATCATCGCTCTCTACGTCTGTCTGTTTGTTATTGATTACCTTCAATGATACTGTCACATATACGATGCCTGTAGTTATTCAGCATTGACCTCCAACCTGGATCTGGTACGCCTGGAAAGACATTGGCTGAATTAAAAAAAAAGAAAATGCGAATCGTGACTACACACCGCTTTGGTAATGCAAAATCTTGATGCTTTCATGTTTTTTTATTTTTATTTTTGACGTTTTAGAACATTACGTCTTGATTTTGTTAATTGGAAACAACTACATGTCAATAATTCCACTAAATTGAACGCTACAATTTATTAAGTATAATTCGTTAAATAAGTTGCGAAAACTTACATTTGCCAATCAAAACAGAACAAAAGAAAAATCATTTGCATCACAGGAATTAATGATGCGCTTTTTGTGCAACTGATTCATTCATGATACGTTTTGAAACGTGGTGTTATTCAGTGTGATGTATTGAAGGTGGGCAATCTCCTAGTACGATATAACCATTGTGAGTTACAAGCGCGATCCTGACTGCACCCCAATTTGTAACTCTCTCGATCCACTGGTGATTGTCAAAATGTAGTCCTATTTGCTGCTGATTTGGTTATTGTCTGTGAAAATGTAATTAAAAACCCGTCTTTCTTTTCTTATTAATTTATTTCCTCAATTGCTTAAGTTGACAATAGGTTGCATCCAATCAGTACGTAATTTTTTTTTAATTATAACATTTCTCAGATGTAATTTTGATAAAGTATTGAATTTCAAATAGTGGGACTGCCAAAGTTAATTTAATTTAATGCTTTGAAAATATTCAGTTCCTAATTGTCAAGGTTACATAGTCTAGAACTTCTTTTAATTCCCTCGTAAAATTTAACAAATGGTTTCATAAGTTTTTTTCTTTTTAATTTAATTTTTCCCTTTTAGTTTTTACTATGTGTTTGTTTACAAAAAAAGAAGATACATACATACATATTAAAAGGAGAGTATATGCTTTGCATTTAAACCAGCAAAAAACAGAGCACTTATACATACATACATATGCCTTTTTTTAATTTATTAATAATTTGTTGCATAACATATTTAAATATTTACATTAATACTTCCATCGGCTTTTTGTTTTCTCTTAGAAGAGGAGCGTTCAGCAGACTCTCGTCAAAAGTAAAACAAAGATAAAAAAAATGTCCTTAAGTGTGCAACTGTTTCAGTGCTAACTCTGTATCTAATACTCTTTGCACTTCCACAAATTGGGACAGCGGCGCACACAAGACGGTGATAGCAACTGAATTTTAGGGATTGGGATAAGGAATACAAAAAGAGAGGATGTGGGGAAATCAGTCTCTTAAAACCTAACTAAAAATTAATCGGAGCTTTATGAATCTCATGAGTTTTTATTAGTTAAACTGTTGATTGTACTACCACTGATGTCCCGCTTAATATAAAACAGGATGTATGGCTTGCATTCTGCGACAGCCGATGATGGAACTTCTTTCACCGTATGATCGTTAAAATGCAGCCATGAGCCATTGTTTATAGCGAACGATGTGTAGTGTCCGCAGCTTGAACTATAAAAATACATATAATCTTTAGAGAAAACATAAATGTAAGAAGCACGAACCCATTGCCATGGTGTACAATGACTGCTGCCAGATCGTAAACGTTGCACGACTGACTGTTTCTTCTTGTTTCTGGAATATTATTCAGAACATATTGCGACATATCAAGCGACTTAATTGGGAAAGATATTCTCAAATCTAATTTAGTTCTGTAAAAGCAAAAAGTTTTTTTATTACCTCCAAATGCATTGGAACGCGTCACTAAATAACTACCTGAAAAAATTATTCCACCTGAATCGCTTTATATGTAAACAAAGCACGTTGGGCAACCTTCGAATCCAAAATCGCTTAGTCGACCTTTGCTTGCACTTGCAAGAACTGCAATAATACAGCTCAGTCTCGGCCAATTCCTCTACCTAAAAAGGCAAATCAATTATTTTTATGCAGTGGAGTCAATCCCCTTGAACCCACCTCCGTAAAACTGGATAAGCAGTCGTTAATATTGCATACTGGTTTAATGCTGGGCTCCGCACCACTAGAACTATCTGGAGCCACACCAGTGACGCTGCCTAAAACAGTATTCGTTCCACAGTCTTTGTAGAATTTCTCTGGAATGTCTAACGACAAGTCTAGAAATGGGTCGTGTTTCTTACTCTCCATTCCACAGATCAAACACCGCACCTCGCTTTGCAGGGTTCCACCGAAAACATTGGTTACAATTGAACTACGTCCTCCTTTGTAATTGCTATTCACTGGTGTAGAAGATGTAGTCGAAGATGACGATGAGGGTGATAATGTGAATGATGATGGTGAGACAATATCTTTGTAGCACGATGCACCAATTGAATTCAGACTTCCGTATGCGATGGACTTACCATTGCTTCCTATTGTCGTCCCTGATTTGGATTCACTGGAAGTTACCTGTAGTGGCACTGCATCTACGGTCAAATGTTGCAATTCTGTGTGCAATCGATCGAGCATATACCGTAAGAACTCATGCGCATCGTGTTGACGATGGCCACGAAATTGAGGAACTACTTTCCAAATAACAAGGAAGAGGCATTCGGGTGAGATCGCTTTAGATCCATCGCCACCTTTACTGAGATTTATCAAGACCTTTCTCAGTTCTTCGACGACGTTCGCATCGTTCATATTCTCTTTAAGGCTACGTGAACAGTAAACCCTTTGCTGCTTTTGTTTGCCGCTGGGCTCTAGGCACGGAAGTGCATTAAAATAACAACTAAATTCCTTAATGTTGCTAAGCGATTGCAGAACAGAATTCATAAAACATGTGTTTCCCAGATTTCTTAATCCTACAACCTGCTTATAGAAAACATACATATTGACTAAGTAACACTCAAATACTAGAAGAACTTTGATTAGGTACAAACCTTTCGCAGTGACTTTCTTTTTGCTGTGGCACTATCTCCACTTTCGCTAGAGATGGTACGCTTGCGTGGGCGTAGTTTCCTGCCTGGTTTTGGAGTGTCTTCCCAACCCGAGTCATTAGATGACACACTTGCAGTTTCCTGCTGAGATTTTGACGAAGAGGAATGCTCGGAACAGGAGTCATCTTCGTTTTTGAGTTCTTGACGTAACTCCTCCACGTAGCTGGTTTCATTTATGACAAAATCATCACATTTGTAACTGAAAATTTTCTTAAAAATTACCTACGACATTTGACCTTAAAATGTGGTTGAACTTACCAAAATATCGAATAATCCGATGTGTTCATGCAGACTTTATGACTCTTCACCTTGAAGTGATTGAGCGCATGTGCTTTTTCAAAGCGGCCGCATAATACTGAACCACAATGCAGACAAAGCCAGTTATTCTTCTCCGATTTGCATTCTAAGGACAAGAAAATAATTTATCAGAGAATAGTGAATAAAAAGAAAACGTGGGTAGTGCCTTGGAAGACCTTGTTTATAAATGCGTTTGGATAATACATACATATATATACATATGTATGTAATATATGCATATGTGCATATTGTTATATATGAATATATATATATATATTCCGCTAGACTTGCATGCTGTGATTGCATGAGTGTAATAAAATGTTTACGCTCAGTTTAATTTGGAAAAAAATTACTTAACCGAAACACCTTTGAATACTTTTCTTATCTTATTCCCTTAGATTAGCTTTATGTAATCGTGAAAGTGCAATAACATTGTTGCACTCGTTTACCTAACGACGTAACCCGCCCCAAAGTTTCAACAAAGCCAAGTGAAATGATAGGTATGTACATATGTAAATGTCAGAAAATGCCACATTCGATTCCTGTTTTTTTAAAGTTGTTATACATATACACAGATTACTGCTTCAATTATAAATAAAAGTTCATCAAAATCGATCCAGAATAGCCGAAGATATGAGGTAATTAAAAAACGCAAGTTGGCAGATTGTCTTTTCAGGCAAATCGATGGTTTCGGTTGGAGTATCTCAGAGATTTTAGTACCAGTTTTAATTGCTTTACTTAAGCTTTTGGCGTTTTTAGGAAAACGAGTGCAACAATTTTATTGCACTTTCACGAATGCATCAAAGTAATCAAACGGAATAAAATAAAAAAAAAATAAAAATTTTTTACAAGTTCTAAAAAGCGGGCATCCCAGTGCAATCCATAAATAAACATTTGGATGACAACATTCACACACTCCAAAATTCAAGTAAAGAAAAAACACTCCTAGCCTACCCACCCAGAGCAAAAAATTTGTACTAAACTCATTTGTTTTGCTTTTCTGTGGAGAGTTCCATGCGCACATCTCTACACAATGACACAACCGAGTCCGAGAAAGACCAACAAAACCTGTCTACTCTCCGCAAATAGACTTCCAAATCGGGTGTACAGGTTTGACGCACTGTTCGTCTCGTTTATTCACATTTCTCGATTCAGAGTGGAAGGTCGTCTTCGCTGGGACAGTTCCTGTCAGACATCCCTCTTCCCACGCCACCACTGACAAGTGATTTTGTTATCCAACAATGACTCTGAATTAAAGCACTAAAATGAATTATATCTACTATCGATTTTCACATAATCGCATATGTAACTAAGATGCGATTAGACGCGCTATCAGAACGACATGAATACTGGGGGACGTTCACTCCGGTGACCTTCCCCAGAACACAAACGCACACACAGCAAAAACAATAAAAAAAAAAAAAAAAAAGTCCATAGTTCCAAAGTGGCTTTCTTTCATTCTTTTCTCGCCCCTTTCAGTGCAGAAAAGAACACCAGAATTAACCTGGTGAGGGCGGAGGGAGGTGACTTTGATTTACCTGAGCACTTCCACAATTTTTGCTGATGCTGGCCGCTGCCGGGTGTAACCACTCCTGGGACGGAACTGCTGCTTGTGCTGTCTGGCGAGAGAACCACTCCTCTATCCGATGGGCCGGGATTACCATTGCTACTGCCACTGCCACCCCGTCCGTCAATCAGCTGACACTTTTTTGTTCTAATTAATCCACGATTTATCTTACAATTATCACTTAAATGTGGACAGTCCATTGCAGGGCAGGATTGAGCGACTGCTGCTAGTGGGCTAAGGATGCAACTAAAGGCAGACGAATATATTTTCTCGGAGCTAGAACTTAGGGACTCGCACGATTGAAGAACGGATAAGAAAAGCTGTAGTCGGGTAAATGTGAAAAGTATGCAGATTTTTCACGGAGTGTGTATTATGTGTTGTTCAATCTGCAACTTCGTCTCGCACACTCTATTTCGGATTTTGTTTCTCTCTCCCTCACTCGATTCGGTTTTTGCTTAGGTTCTTGGCTTTTTTATGCTGCGGCACTTTTTTCTGTTTGGCTTACAAGGCTTGTAAATGTGGAGAATGCGTTTTTTATGAGAAGAGGTTTTTAGTTAACATTGCTTAGAATCTCATTTTGTTGATTTATGGAATGGATTTTCTTTATGCTTTTTGTTTTTCTTTTTCGTGTCCTCTGTGCTGGGGTACAATGAACGAACGGACGATCCACTACTTTACACACACACAACGAAACTATTATGTTGTCGATTTTTTTTTTTTTTTAATTTTCGTTCGTGCTGGTGTATATTTTTCTTTTCAGCAGCGCGACACACAGCAAAGAGAATGAAAAAAACAAAAGAAAATGATGAAAATCGAATGTTGAATTGGAAGAAATCCCTTTTCGAAAATTTATGGGAAATTTTCAAATTAGTAGGGTTGTCTCATTTTTGTGCAAAGATTTGCCTACTCTGTCTACGGATGATGGTAACATAAGGGTCTAGTACAATTGTGCAAGGTTTACTGGGTGACTTATAGATATGAATATGAAAGGTAGATATTTTCAAATTTATTCGTTTGATAGAAAATAATTTATGTTCGGTGTAGAATCGGACTATTGTTTTTTGTTTAAATCTTTTTTGGTAATAGTTTATAATAGTAACTTACACATGTAAACACATTCGGGACTTGGATTGCTGCGACAGTTTTAAGGATTTGTAGCAAGTACGTAGTTGAAATCAATAGTTCTGCAATACATGTGTACATAGCTTGTCAAGGACCCACAGTGGATTACGAGTCAGCCAAACAAATCTCTGAATTTCAGGCAACGACTCTACTTAAGGCAGGGACAGCTACCTCAATCTTAAAACCGGAACCCTTCTTTGGGGTTAATTGGACAACTGTAACAGAATTGGTTAACGATGGGAACACCAAATAGCCTACCGGTGCTTAGCCAATCCAAAAGATTTATCAATCCTAGACGTGAAATCCTTAGCATAAGAAAACATTATTAGTAATTGATAATCTTCCTCACAAGTCCTTCCTGCCGCTTTAGAGATATACATATAGTGTGGCACTTTTATCTAAAAGATGAGCCTAACCTGAGTTAACATCTCGTCTATCCCATAATAGGAGTGTTTTTGGAACTGTAAAAAAAAGCGACATCAAGGATAAGCAATTTGCACGTCAAATACAACAACAACTAATCCCACATGGGCTTAGGTAAGCCCAGATAAATTTCGTGGCCAAACTCTTATCCCCGATAGAAACAGTGACACTATACTTCAGTTTTCCTTATGTTATCGTTAATTTGTATGAATACGTCAAACTTGATGTACGTTGATATCATCCAACAATTGTTTGTTACAAAAAAAACCTGGATGTCCAATTGATTTTACTAGATTTTATTTTTATTTGTTGGAGGTATTACTAATCAGTAGTAGAATAATGTGGGCTACTTATTGATTTTTCTATTTTTTTTTGTAGCTTGTGTTTATAATTTTTATTTGTTTGTTTATCTTACAGCTGCAAGGTTGGAGTGTCAGTCCATTCGCAGTACTGCCAAGTTTCTTTGATAACTTTGCTAAACCGCGACATATTTTTCTCTTCTGCTTCCATAAGAGAGGTAGTTAATCTTTTTGCTTTACTGGACCATTCACATAATACATTTTAGGACAAAGTTCTTTCAGTACGCGCTCGTAAATATAGACGAACGACAGTTGTAGTGTGTATAATGATAAAGTCGTTTTCCGTTGGATAAAAAGAGTGCTTGGAGTGCACTCCGAACACGAAAAACACTCCCAAATACGTTCCATTGGCTGTTTGGAGTAAGCTTTTGGGAGTGTTTTTCGATTCCGGATTTCACTTCGGAGTGCACTGCAAAATTACGTGTCAAATTCAAGTAAAGGACACGTTATTTTCTTTAATTAATTTTCTCAGTACAGAGAAGTCGACAGATACAAAAAATTCCCCATTTTCTCTGCGAAAAACTTTATAATAATTTATTTCTTTACCAACTTTTTAATTCTTTTGTTTTTTTTTTGCTTTGAAAAGAAATTATCAACAAATCTGTCATTTGAACAAGACATACACAACTAGGCAAAATGATTTCCGTATGTTCCTTTGGAATCCAAAAGAAGTGATTTCTCGAGTGAAACCAATGGAAAACGAGATTAATAAAATTTTTAGAAGATTCGGGACCGGTTACTTTGATGAAGTTCTAGTAACTTCAAAAATTAAGTCTAATTTCGGATGACAGTTCGCCACTCCAAACAAACAAACTTATTTCTTCCCAACAATTGACGAACAAAACCGAACAGAACTCTGGAATCAAAGAATTGGTTTCATTTCTCAACCGGTCCTCAGTCAATTCGCAGCTGTCATCTTATGTGTTGGTGTTCGGGTATAGTGTGTTCATTTTTTTTTTCTATTTTATTGAAAAATTGCATAAAACAAAAAGAAAAAGTAAAATCCTTATCCGCAGAAAGAAGAAAAAACTGATACGAAATACTCCAATAGTGTCTATTCAATAAGAGCAGTAGTATTGTGTATAAAACATTTGAAATATCAATGGATTTTACCCAACAATGCACTTCTAATGCAACGTTCGCGGATAGTTAGATTTATGTGCAATCACTTTCGGAAAAAAGGTGTTACTTATCGTGAAAATGCAGAAAGTAATTTATCGTCCTTTGGGTAGTCAGTCGCGCCAGCCCACTTGGACTAGTGCAACGACAACCAGAAACTCATTAGCATTCGCATTCGTTGTCTTCTTGGTGATTGTCTATGTTATTTGGATATCTGCTGATAATTCGACCCAATCAGGTAATCTAGCTGCCGCCACTTTGCACCATCACAGCAGTATGCATCTGATGAGGTACAGCAGAGATGAGAATGAGTTAATTTCTTCTGTTTCACGAACTGCTGCAGTTGCTGCTGCGGCTTCAGGTGCTGCTTCAGCTTCATCACACAAACAAAGTGAGTAGGGTTGCCACAATTAACCATCGTCTTTTATCTCTGCTGTATGAAAAAAAAAAAAAAAAACAAATACTTTCACTTTCAAAATTCAAGAGCATAACGATTGTATATGTACATATGTATGTATGTATGTATTTTGTAATGTAGTTCTTATAATTTTTTTTCCGTCATTTTCATGTGTGGACAGTGTTTTCAAAAAGCATTCATTCAGTTTATCGAATATGTATTTGAAATCTTTTTGCGGTTTTGTAAATGTTCTATCACTCACTGATGTATAAATTAATAGGTGTCCAGAGACTGAATTGTAAAAAAAAAACATTCGCGTCGTTACGTTCCTTTCGAATATTTGGAAGTCGTTTGTCTGATTTACTTTTTGAGGTGTCCCTTCTCTTGAGGTAGGAATATGATCCTACATCCGTTTGCCATTAGTTTATTTGTACTGGGATTTAAGCCTTACTACATGAAGAAACAGACCACTCAGCTATGACACCTACCAAACAAATGAATTTGACTATAAAAGGCACTTCGGATGTACATATGTAGATACATACATATGTGCATTCGTATGGTTACGTATGTACATAGTTTGGACGCTCAGATTACTAGAATCAGATATTTAATTTACTAGAGAAACTCGAAATAAGTATAAGGTGTATACAGCCAATAGCGAATATTCTCTATCTGGAACTCCAAGCTTATTGTCATAAGCCTTGTCCCTCAATTAATACCACAAAGTAAAGGCTTGTTGCCTATTCAATTGCACCGCTTTAGGTGCCATTGTGGGCTGAAACTACAGCATATTTCTTTTCCCCTTCCGGCCTGGAGGAAGTCCTCCAAAATCTATATATCGGTGGCCAAAGTGAACGACAGTTCCTGCGGCGTCTTGGAAGAATTATCACCTCTTTGCTAACTTTCTTAGGAAGAGATGCATAGTTATCGAAAAATATTAAGTTGAAAACTTTCAGACTGCCAGAACCCCGGCTCTGGTGTAATGACAGAAAATTCCACTTGCGGTCTTTAAGCAAAGATACGTGTAAGTATGTATGTATATGATTCAAACCTGCATGCAATGTGTGTCATAAAGCCTCGGTTAACATCAAGCAAAACGATGCATCTAGACAAGATATTGATGGTCGTCTGCTGATGAGCCCAACCACAATATCGGGACGAAACGCAAATTTTTTGACCAAATTTCTTCATCATCCAATGACAAATGGATTTAAAACAAATAATGGGTCTGGACACCAACGAAAGTCCTCTGAATCGTATGCGTCTGTTGCAACGATCTACGTCCCCAACTTAGGTAATACGCAAATTACACGACGGGGTAATAGACATTGCGTTGTCTGTAGAATTTTTTAGATAAAGTTCAGAAGAGTATTTATCAGCACTTAGATTAAGGTCAAGTTTAAGGAAAAGGTAGCATGATTCTCCGGTTAGACTAAACGGTCTGCGTCTTAGCAGAGAAGATAGCAGACTCTATGTAATCAGTTTGTGGACTTTAGCAATAATAAGACTGTGACCTAACGTCTTCATAATAAAATCGCATACTCGTTTGTTACGAAAGGTGGGGTCGTCAACATTGCAATTCCTAAATGCTTAATATGATCATCGAAATTGATGGTTGATCGGACGGACTGTAATAAGTTGGTAAATGTTGTCGATCTGGATGTGGGTTCAATTCACCAACCTTGCACTAGTTCCCAACCAAAAAACATTCTTCTGGCGATACAAAGATCTCCCAACAAGATGATTTGTTTGTCAAAATAATTTTCGTCAATAAAATTTAGGATGTCCAGAGCATATTGTTGTATCTGTTGTTGGTCTCTGGGCAATGGGTGTCGTGGCACTTGGGCTTTATACGGGTACATACATATGTAGGCAGCAAAATGACTCTCGCACCATATGCCCCAAATAGTTTACATTTTACACTGCACGGCTGGTTCACGGCCGCTCACGAAGCCTTACATCTGTCAGCATTCCTTTTTTCCTCTTCCAGCGACTAAGCAGCAAATTGTCCTTACATCTAGAACGATGGTATTTTCCTGCGGAACTCACCTTTCCAATAGCAAAAGCTGAACTCTATTGAATTCAAATTGTTCGAATAGCTTCTTGGTGTGGATCAATTCCTAAATATCCTAGTAAACAACGCTCAAAAATTTTTGACAGATAAGGCAATTTAATGAACGAGTCGCTTGCATTCCACCGTCAGAACTTAAGTTAATATATATTAAAACAAAAAAGTTACTTGAACTTAATAACCAAGACCTAAGAGTCATAATCTGATACCCCACTGGACACTGACCCAAATACCACTTTCATAAATTGGAACTTTCCGAACCTACTTTGTGCCGAAACTAAGGACGCATTCAAAACATTTGTATACTTTGTAATTGCCCTTCAGTGGCAAAGGGAAGACATAAACAACACTTCATTCAGGTCATGTTTCTCATTCCGAATGTGACTAATACTAGTTCATTTCAGTTTCGTTAAATGGTGGTGTTTATTGGTCCCTGACATATCGTCTGATTAGGGTACATATTCGGATTTATCATTTTCAGTCCCATAAAGTTCATTCCTGAATCCATCGCATTGTATATCATATAAGCTCATAAATAAATAAATCAAGAGATTTACTCAGCATTGTCTATAAGAAATAAATAATATATGTATACGTACCTTCTTAAAGGACACTATTATTAAATTCCTCTGACAACAATAAATTTTTAAATCAAATTCCCTGAATGAATGCATTTTGAAACCACTGACCATTTTTTTTTTTAATTTATGTGCTAACTCAAACTGCATCGATACATATTTCTGTGTAAATATTTGAATAAAAAAAAAAAACACCTTTTCTTACTTTATAAGATTAATGGGAAACGTGGCAACCCTAAACATTTTCTATTATCTTTCTAATTAACACTAATCTTGCCAGATTTTCCATTAATTTTTACACTTATATGTTACATTTCGTGTGAATTAACATTGAAATCTAGGAAAATAGTTCAAATTAATTCTCTGGTGATGGTTAAACCGATTAATATATCCCATACCCAAGCTAAGAGCAAAATCACATCTCATTAATGTGCAAACGTAAATTAGTAAATATAGCGCGTGCAAAGTAACAACGGGTATTTTTAACTCTCCCTAAAATGAGTAACAACGCTGAGGAAGTACTTCTCAGGTTCTCTTGAAATACCATGAAAGCTAGAGTAAACAAATACTCATGAGTCTACTCTCTATGTGTTAAAAGAATTAGAAAGGAAAAACAAAAACGTGTTCCATATAAAAAAAAAAGGTCGAAATGAGTGAAGGTTGAATAAGACATGTATGGGTAATTAAAAACAGAAAACTTTGCACCTGAAATTATTTCATTTAACGCGTAATTAACCTTTGAAGTAGTTGTTGTTGTTGTAGCAAAAGATTACAGTCATTGATAGAGATGAATGATGTTTTTTTTTTTTCAAATTTAGTAATGGGTTGAAGTGGTTAAAAATATGAAATGTTTGCAAAAAACAAAAAGAGAAATTAAGTCGAAACTTAAAAATGTAATCAGTACGCGGTCATGGGGTCACTATTTACAGATGCAGCAAATGATTATTGCCGACAATGTTTCAATGTGCATCAAATCAAATATACATACATTATAAGCAGCTAACCGAAAACTTGTTTATTACCAACAATGAAATTTGTCTTTCGACAAAGTACATATCGATGGTTATCTGCGGTAATTTGTTGTATTTGTTCGTTCGGTGTGTTTATTCACAAATAGTTTTCTTCGTGTGACATTGTCATGTTTTATCGCATAATGCATCATAACTGCTGATAGAAAATTATAGGCCAAACAACGTTAACCAATTACATAATTGTGATCCGAAATATATGACATCGTTTTGAAGAAGAACTAGTACATAAACAAACAGGTTAATAAACCGGTTGTTATTATTGTGTGGGTTTGTTATTTTTTTTTTTCCTGATTATTATTGATATACGATGAGGTTTCACTCAATAAAAGATACATTTAATTGTTGGTACAGGCTCGCACTAAATTGAATAAAACAGATTGGTAAAGCAAAATGCGCACAAATGTAAAGAAACGATGACACAATTTAGAGACGGAACAACAGATAAATCTACCAAAATGAAATAACAAAAATCTTATCGAATTAACACTTAGGTACATAGATAGATTAATGAGGAACCCCCTGGCAAGAAAAAGTATTTCTAAAAATATTTGAAACAAAAGCTGAGTCAGCAACGTCAACAATTGGAGCAAGCGTTTGTGGGGTTGAATTCAAAATATTCTTCTGTGTTTAATAAATTTGAAAAAGTGTATATGTACATAGGGTATATGTGTGTATATTTATAGCATTTGTAGAAGAGTGCAATTTGAAAATTTTTTTTTAATTATAATGATTTATTAGAACTTATCAATTTATTAGATTTTACAGTATGATAATCTAATAAATTTATTTTAAACACAAGGGTACACGCTCACTACTTTTGATTGCGTGCAGTATAAAAGTGGTACGATTAGAAATTCGATTATTTAATACAATTGTTTATCGATTTTTTGTCGAATTGTTCAATTAATTGTGAGTAATTCTTAAAGCTGATTAAAGGAAAAGGGGGAATTTATTTCAGAGAGATAGGTACCATAAATTCATAGTTAGTTTTCGGTTGTCTATTTCATTAAGAACTGCAGGTTTATTGCTTTTGTCAAGAGGATTCTAATCGGTTAACAAATTAATTAAGAACAAAAAAAAAATAATCACCTATTAACACGAATTCCGCTATGCTGTGTGCGTTTTAAACCTTGCGTCCTTGACAGAGCCGTATTCAAATCATTGAAATAATTGAGGTTTCTGTGACGTTGAACGAGATCTTCCCTGTGAAAAACAATGATGTTCTTTAGGAACTTGGGGATACAGCATTTCCGCCGGTAACATCGGTTTTGAGTTTTACAGGACTCAGCAGACTATTTGTCTGCATTTACTGGCTTATGGTCCTATATCTACTGACTTGCTGTTGCAAGTCTTTTATGAGAATTCACTGCAGCGAGTTTCTCCACAAATTTTAAATTGTTGTAAACGATACCACATTTGTATTCTGTGTGACAATTTAATCCACAGACTAGACTGGGCGAAGATTCAAGACGTTGTATTCACGAAATGCAAATAATTTTTCATAATCATCAACCACGCACGAACGGTGCCCATTTATTTAGAGCTACAATCAGTCATAGTTTTCCAATTGTTAAATAACAGACAATGTAAATGTCTTAAACCTATTCAGTGTTCCAGTGGTTAAACTGCCCTGAAGCATTAATGTATTCTAGTTGTTGAGAATGTACATATGTATATCCCTGTACAAAATCGCAGCAGGGTCATCTGTTTTTGGAAGAATATCGAATAAGGCATAGAGAATAGTCAATGACTTAGAAATAGAGCCAAGCAATTCATCATTTTATTCCGTCTTGTGAAATATATTTTTTACTTTCATAGTGCAATCTTTTTTTTAAAATCGTGCCCCGTATAATAACGCCTTAACACAATAGATGGAGTCATCTTTTTATCTCCTGCTATCTTTATCTCTCTTGTTCAATAGTGTTGGCAATTGTGTACTATTTGTACATAGCTTAGAGATATCGAATATCGCCCATAAAACATTTTTTTTTTTTATCAATTTTCAGCAAATACTCAAATGTTACTTTTTGTTGATTAATTTCTTCCATCATGAGTCCGATTTATCAATTTAACCAAAAGTTGTTTTGTGTTATTATTAAATCGGTTTGCATTACTCACCTGCAATTTTAAGCTTCAAAACAATTTAACGTTCAGCAATTCAGTATCCGATTAATATTCGTGACGACTCTTTGAAATTAAAGATCTAGCACATGGTGCTAACGAACTTTGTTGTCCAGTTAAATCATTCATTGCTCATTGTCGTTCGTCTTATGATAAAAATAATTCGATACATAACGTTTATTTGCACCATTCGTAAATAGCGAAGTAGAACGGTAGTTCTATCTACTCTTTTGGATACAATTGTGTGTAAGTGTAGTGTATATTTCGTATTTAATTGGAAGTACTTAAGTGGATTTTTTTTTTCTTTATGAAGGTTATTAGTCGTGTTAATGATTACCAAGGCCAATCTTGATTGGTCTAATTAAAGAAAAGGTTATATTGATTGTGACACTACATGGTGAATGATTAAATGTTTATGTAAACCAAAAGGCGATCCCTAAATATGCTACACGAATTGTAGCCCTTTCTTCTGTCTGGTGACAGTTTATAGCTAAAAATAAAATGCCACATGCTTGATGTAGAGTATTGACCTTCCGAAGCAATTGGTGTTATTTTTTCACCAAAATTTGTATATCATTAAAGGTTCATCAGGTATCATTAGAGGTTCTTAAGTTGAAGCCGGAAATATTCCGGAAAAAAAAAACAGAACTAAAATATGCGCTCATACTAAAGGAATGACACAAATAAAATGTTCATCCAACCGCATAAATACTGAGGTAGCTAGCTTGTTTTGGGGAAGCAAGTAACTTTGTGGCATTACGTTTTAATTGCACCTATGTACATATATGTAACTATAGGGCAAGCATTGGTTTAGTGAAAAATTTGAAACTCGGGCTTTTAATAAAACTTTATGAGAAGTATGTATGCTCGACTGTAGCCTAAACGGTTGGACAGATTTACTTTAAACTTCATATCTGTTGTCAAAACTTTAGGCGAAATCGGAAATTTACCTAGGATGACCCACTTTATTGCTTATACAGGTGCATTGCATTGCATGTTTGGCAATAGATTTTTTTTTCGCGCGGTAAGGTGTAAAATTACATTGCCACTTCCATGGCACTTGGATTGATATGGCAATAAGTCACTGACCCGTTTGTCTGTTTGAATTTAAAAATGGTTATATATATGTATTTGAAAAGGATTACAACTTACAATTGAGAATAATGCCAGGCACTACACCTCCTCCATATTGGACTACTCATATTCATCATTTCATACAGATTTTTTATAGCATTTCGAATGTATCTTTAACTTTGGCTTTCGAGTGTTCTGCTCCAATTGAGGTCGGTGCTGGTGTTGGGCACAGTACATACTTAATAACTTTTTTGACTTATAGTCTTTGTCGATCCTTGAATAGAGAAATTGATAAGACTAAGATTCACTTTGTTCAGTTCGGCTTCCAGCTAATGTTGCCATTTGATGCTGATCCTTCATTCTATGCGAAAGCAAACAAATGCCGTCAGTGTAGTCTAGATGTTTAGGATTAGATATCATTGTGATGCCGTGAGATCTGGTCACCTTACTATTGTGTATTGTGGACTTTATAGGTTTCCGGGGTTAAATGATTGGGCACAATGGACCCATTTTGTGGTCTAAGTGAGCAGTGACACTGTCACAAGGCACCCATCTACCTAACCTAACCTACTATTGTGTAAGATTAGGGACTTATCACCCTCATAATATTTATAGTTTCTAAAAAGTACGAATTCCTCTCTTGCTTAATGATCATCAGGCAATGTCGATTTTGAATTCTAAATTATTGTAGCTATTGTTCTGTAAACTGTCGGCATCTGTTTCTTGTTTCAGAGGTTGAGACCAATTCCCCATTTTCGGTCTTCTACAAAGCTTTCGATTTTCTTTACACACCTATGATGGCAATAACAAGAAGAATGCTATCAAACTTATTTATTGAATCGCGATTAATATTGCGTGGATACAAAAGCATTGGACAGCAAAGTAGCAACACTATCCTCTAAGTCAGTGATTCCCAAAGTGTGCTTCATCTATAGGGCGTCGATATCCTATTCCATTGTATTGGCTGCATACGGTTGAAGACCGGCTTAAAGCTAATGGATCAGCAGAATTTAAGATGTCTCTTTGTCGAAATGCTGAAGACCGACACAGACTAGGAACCACCACCAATAGGTAAATCAGGTGATTTGATTTTAAGTTCTCACTCCCTGCCAGTCCTACACAACACATTGCATCAGATTGTGAAGACAGGGCTTGAATGCACATAAACTTGTAGTGTAGGATTGGAGCTCAACTTTCTCTACTCTTGAAGTAAGCTCAACAGGTCTAAAAACTTTGATTGGAAGGAGCTTACTGTGTGTATATAATATCTCCAAAACGCACATTTCTTAATCTGGTTGATGAATCAAATAGACTGAAAACTTATAAATAACATGTCGAATCATTTGCCGATTGTGTGCACCATAAAGCGGAAACTCTCTGTAATATCGAGTTTATCTGATTTTGAAAATAAATTTTCACAATTTGACAGTGTTGTTGCCATGTTTTCATGATGATTTGTCATTATTAAACGCTAAAAATGACACATTTGATAGTTTTTACCTATTGAAAAAGTAGAACAAACACTTTTTTCCTGTTGCTTCTCATGCAACTAATTTCCATCTAAGTACCGCGCTGTACTTAAAATGTTCCTTCTTCGTAGAATGTATGAGATCACTTAACTCACTTAAATAGATTGATGTGTCATAAATAAACGAGCCTCTAATATGAAACAAAGAATGCATAAGATTAGCTTATCTGTTCTGTTTTTTTTTTATATACAACTTTCCTATCAATTCCACTTACATACTTACTTCCTGTTAATAAATTGTTAAACCGCATTATTTTTATTCTTACCTTCAGTAGTGTCAAAGATGGCCTACGAGTGTATAAACAAAAACACGAAAATGTAAACAGCACCATAATTAATTAATTTCGAATTATCCTGTTTTATTGTACAGTATTTTGTTCATGACATGCACCTTTTATTTTGTTTAAGAATCTATTTATAACGTCACCATTACACAATAAGCCTAATGTCTCAAATTGACTTTGAATACCTTATCAATTCCCTAAATAGGACCTTAGGGCATGTTTAAGACATTTTCAATAACAAAGCACAACACCTGATGGTAATGACGTGTACATGCATATGTACATACATACATATGTACTTCATTGCGGTCAATTGAGAAAAATCAATGAATGTCATGTCAATGCATGTTGGGTATGTGTGGATGTTCTATTATCGCACAATAAACGCAGAATAATCAAATGACCGAAACTAATGGCATGCAACATGAAACCGGACACAATGAAACGCTTTTCCGAATCAAATGCCATCCGCCTGGGTAGTGTGTAGAGATCAAAGATAAG
The DNA here is from genome assembly GCA_905220385.1 of Xylota sylvarum. Lineage (NCBI taxonomy): Eukaryota > Metazoa > Arthropoda > Insecta > Diptera > Syrphidae > Xylota > Xylota sylvarum. The sequence continues at coordinate 92,032,450 of LR999957.1, read as the reverse complement.
ATAGAAAATTTTTATAAAGGATGAAATTTTTCTCAAATGCACCACAACACAGCAGAAATTAAAATACAGCGCAATTTGTGCACCTTATTTATGGATTTTTACTATGACATATACATACGAGTAGACCAATGTACACATCTATGTACGTGAGCCATATGCTGAACGTATACTTTACTTCCCTGAACGTGCCATGAATGCATAAAAACCCTTTAAATTGCAGCGCTCAGCTTGTCGAGTCAGGTGTTGTGGTGTATTTAATTAAAGTCATTTGCCTGGGTTCCATGTTACTTTATTGCAGCGCTGGTGCTGTAGTTCATATTCAAGCGGATGCAATGCAATGAAAGGAATCCCTCCACAGCTCATCATATAGTTCAACACTTTTTATATCCCATCAGATAGGGTGCATCAAGTTTGGCCCTTAGCTTGTAACAAACAGTAATTATAATAACCGCCAACTATTCGTACTTGTAGACACTAGTCGAAAAGTGTATGTGAAGCATTGTCGGTAAAATTACTCAAGGAAGAAAATGTGATGAGACAAGAATCGATTCAGTATGCATATGTACACAGAAGAAAGTAGAAGATTTTGTTTTGGTAAGCTTAATTTGGAAATAAAGAAGAGTGGAGAAGTAAGTATTATGAGTATAGTTTGGCACGTTCAACATAGACTTGTTTCTACAGCAAACACACTTCGCCCCCTGTCATCCATAAACTATTTGATTGACACAACCAAGCTATGATCATAGAAAATATACAAATTTGGGCTATAAACCGCAGCAACCACTCACACAAGGCCAAACGAACGCTATTTAGTAGATCTTTACGATCGATGTTAGTAGACCAACAAAATATATAGACTCATGACTCATGCATGAATAGACATGAAGTTAAATAAATATTTGCATCAAAATGGTGCACATGCGGCAATCGCATCATAAAAATGTCACTGCAAATGCCGCCGAGTAAGAAAAAAATCTCACAAAATCGTACCATAAATTTTCGTGAAATACTAGGCGAACATGAGTCGTAGTAGGTATTCATGATTTTTCTTGTTGGCGCCAAAAAAAAAAATCGAATCCCACAGATATGCTATAAAAATTCATCAATACATGGCCGTCAGTTTTTTCGGGCACAAACCCCAAAACGCCTAAAAGTATACTTCAGAAAATCATACCAGCCATATACATCAATGGGTATGTGACAAATTTGATTTCAATGAGACTTGTGAAAATCATCACATACCATTGGGCGCATTGATAAATTTATTTTGACAGACAGCTAGCTCCCTACTGGTGCTGCTGCTCGCCTGGTGTTCCAGGAGAATTTTCCATACAAAATTCTCTGCAAGTTGAATTGAATTTAGTTGGTAGGGGTTGATTGATTGAGTTTTGCATTGCATATTTAGATTGGACTATTTAGATGTCACCGTATGTGGCTGGTGTTTTATTGTTTATTCTCTTTTTACCACAGTTGTAATCCAGTAAATCTAATTTGGTGTACATACATATGTATACACTTACGCGTTTTTTTTATACAAACCTTTTTTTATAAACCTTTTCTTATACAATGTTCATAGGGAGTGAGTTACATGTCGGATAGCTTTGTTGGTCACCTTGACGGCAAACTAAATACATTGAAGTTTAAGATTTCTCGCAAACGTTATACCTAAGCACATAGTTATGTACATCCATACAAATTTACGTGTTTTCGTGTCTTGCCAAAAAAAAAAATAGGTTAGTTAAGCCAGAACCATACTTTTTCTCGTGTGCTGTATCGACGGCTGTGCACACTTTTGTCGTGTGGTTGTTTGAGACTGCTGTGGTTGTGTAAACAGGATTCAGATGCTGTTATCTTTTTGTGTTTTCTTTTCATATACAAAAGCAGAAGCATAAAATCTCAAATGTTGTGACACGTCAAATGCAGAAACACACGATTTCAAATGATGTGCCGCGTCAGATGAGAACACACATTTGTCTCACGTATTGTGATCCATATAGCAGTGTGGCGCAATATCGAAATAACAATGGATCGCGACACACGAGACAAGTATAGTTCTACCGAAACAAGACTCCGCTATATACCACACAATACAAGCGTGGTGCAAGCTTTAAGCAAGTAGATAGCCGACAGATTGACTTACAGCTCTTATCAGTACTTAGGCCTTCGTGGGCCTTTTGTACATGTTAGAAGAAAACTAAGTACAACAGAGGTAGGCATATATCAATTTTATTAACGAAACGTCAGTTAGTTCGGGGCTAATATTTGATTCAGAATTCTGGACACTAGGTCTGTTCGCGTACGCTCCAAAACAACGAATTTTCACGAAAAGTCACGAAACCCTGTTCGAGTACTCAAAAAGTTTCGTAGAAGAGAGCACTCGCAAAATTACAAAATTACGAAAAAATAAACGAACACGAATCAACGAAATTTGCCCACTTTTTAGACGTCAAATGCCAAACGTATAGAAATACACAAGCAATTAGAGGCCTGACATGTTAGGCCTAGATTTCTGAACTCAAAATTGACTAACATGTTAGGTGACAGTTCCAAACGTCGCAAATGAATTTTCAAAATTCCGCTTCACATTAATGTCTACAATTCTGAACGTGGCCAACAATACGTCACGGGTTCCCCTTAGGAGCAGGGCTATTTTAGAAAATGCTGTCCAGGTCTGCTGATGCTTGGTTATTGGAAGTGTGTGGTATTCTTTTTGACTTTAGGGTCACCGCAGACTATAGATACATTTTTTCATCTTGATGTGTACAGGTTAGGCCCTGTTATCACTCACTTGTGTTTATTGATGCAGAGGACCTGTTTCAGTTTTTAGCCGTCGATTTTTGCAATGCTATTCATGAAGGTTCTTATCTTCTGTTTTCCTTATGATCCACAACGGTTTGAGTATAATCCAGCTTTCCTCTCCTTCCCGATAATTTTAATAATAATATTTAGAATAGTTTTAAATGCAGCAGTTGGACTTGAACTTAGGGCATCTGACTATGCACGCTGCTTTTGAAGTTTTGTCGGTTTGTAGTAGCAGTTTTTTTTCTTTGCCTTGTTCACAGTATTCCAACACACGATACATCAAAGTAAGTTAATCAAATATTCGATTCCCAACCTACTATGATGTACTATAAATCAAAGAATACGTCACAACAGGGTAGGGTATCATTTCCTCACTTTGGACGGACTATATATAACTATGTGTGTATCTAGGTTTTATCCTTTTATTAACAACGTCCCAATCATTTGTATGCATGTAATGGTATGTGGTTTAAATTAATCCGGCACACGACAATCGTTGTGGGACCTACTGAGGGCCTCAGGTGAACATTAAAGAATAAAATCATTTCATAACTCAGGCAAACAGAGGTTACACGTAAGTTTTATGTATCGCTATTAAGGATTGGGGCGATACAGTAGCTGCCATGAAAGACAGTGATATTTTTTTGTTATTTTATGTGATGTGGGTATACTACTATGTGGTAGGCAAAAACATCGTATGCATTCAAAAATGTCCAGCAATGTATGTAATTTTATGTGTAAACTTTGTTAAAGACACGTACATATTTTGCAGGATCAACGACACAACTTGCAAACAAATTTATTTATTATGGCTCGACAGTTTAAGTAGAACAGCATTATTTGTTCTTCTCTGGGGAAATCTGTTCCAATAAACTACCATTTAACTCTATAATATTATTACAACCAATGTTATTGGCCCTAGTTTGTGGGTAAAGTACATATTTACGCTGTAATAACACCATAAATTCATGTATGTATATATATACTTGTACATATTTCGAACGTATTTTTATACTAACTGAAGGTGTGTCGTTGCCACAGAACAATAGACTAACCCCTAGTTTGGTAATGTAACAAATATTTTCTTCAATAGGCATGTCTAGATAAATGTATGTAGGTCGAAGCGATAATGGTATTTCTATTAGTACCACATTAATTGAAATGTATTATTTGACAAGGAACGACAAATGTTTTTTTCTTTCACTCCAGGAGTGATATTAATTTGTGTCCATTTATTTTCTGTGTACCTAACCGCTTACACTGCGTCATGTTACATCCACGTTTATGTTTATTTATTACAGAGGATACCTCAAACATTATAGTAAACGACACATCAGTGGTATGCAGTGAGAACTTCTCTGACTCTAGACAATTTGTGCAAAACCGTCCGATACATGATTTTGATGACCTGCCAACAATATTTTTTATTACGCCAACATATCCGCGGCGAGAGCAAATTCCTGAACTTACCAGGCTAGGTCATACATTAATGCATGTGCCAAAGATTCATTGGATAATTGCGGATGACTATGCAGAGTGTAATATATATTTGGATTTTCTATTTAATAAGTTTGGTAAGTGAAACTACGGCAGGTATAAAGTGTGTCTAATTTTTTAATTTTCCTCCTAGGTATACCATTCACACATATTTCTAGTCCGATGCCCGATGTCTATCGCAGTTTGACTCCTAATCCTAGGGGTGTTGCTAATCGCCGAGCAGCGCTTAACTGGTTGCGCCATCAAAAGCAAACGTCGGGTGTTTTGTATTTTGGTGATGATGACAATACTTTTGATCTGAAATTGTTTTCGGAAATCCGAGACACAAAAAAGGTTTCGATGTTTCCTGTAGGACTCATTGGAATGTTTTCAGTGAGTACACCGGTTGTACAAAAGGTATGGTCTTTTAATATGCCTTATACGTACATATGTATATTGACTTATGAGGATTTCTTTTATTTGCAGGGAAAAGTAATAGGCTTTTTCGATTCTTGGCCAGGAAATCGGCGATGGCCAGTTGATATGGCCGGATTTGCTGTGAATCTCGAATATTTGGCACGCCATCCGAATGCCACTATGCCTTATAAGGCTGGCTATGAAGAAGACTCATTTCTTAGAAGCATATCGTTAACTCTAAAAGATATTGAACCGAAAGGTAATAACTGTACTGAGATTTTAGTTTGGCATACACAAACACAGAAGGTGAAAGCTCCAACAGTTCGAATCAGTTCTCAATATTTAGATGATAAATCAAGTTTAGGGGCATTGTTTAGGGAACTGGAAATTATGGGTGTAAGCCATGCATCTGATTATGATGGTAAGCTATATAAAAATCAGATATAAATCACCAATTTTAAATGAATTTCGTTTATTCCACAGGTGTAAAGGCAACAATGACTAAGAACGGAAAAACAAAGCCTATATCTTATTATCTTCGGTGAGATTCGGCCATTATAAACTTCTGGAATTGGTTATTCCCAAGTTATGGCTGATTGGGTTTGGCATATATGCACTCGTCCGCTGTCAGAAGCAGAAACAGCGGCCTTTATCTATTTGGTATCGAATATTTGAAACTTAGACTTAAGAAACTTGCAAAACATTTAAAAGACAACACAAGGAAGTTAATATTTTACTATACATAGTGTATGTTAGATAAAATATCGTTTTATACCAATTTGATTTGTAATCGAACTTGTACTAAAAAAATATTACCAATCTGAAATCTCTGGCAACATTATTAGAAGCACAATGAGAACCACGACTGTATCTTACAAGCATTGGTTTCGTTCTTAAGAACATTTGATTGTGTTGTGCTCGAACTCAATTTATAAGTAGTTTCAATTATTGGACATGTTTTATATTAAGTTGAATTTTCTATACGAAACCAATAATTTCCCTTTAGTTGAGAAATAAGTTATACAGTTCTATCGCATGCAAATTTATTTCATGCTGCGTCTAATAGTTTGATCAGATTACTACTCGTAGAAGGCATCCATAACCCATTTATGCCCACTTAGGTATTTATATTTTTCGGCACAAGACAAATAAATATCGAACAATTTGCAGTTCCTGCTTCACTTTAACTCTAAATTAAAATTGAAATTAAAATCGATTGATTCTGTGATAAATTAAATACATAGATATTAAAAAAAGAATAAATTATTTGAAAGAAAGTAGATTTTAAGTAGATCTTAAAACACATAAACCAAATACTAAGTGTAAAAATAACAAATTATAAAGAAAAAAAGGAATAGTGAATGATTAGAATGTTAGGTGCTTTGCCGCGCTTGCTAAATACCTATATGTATATAGAATTACTTAATCCTTAAAGGATTACTCTCTCAAATAGAATAACTTTGTTCACTATACAACACACTCACGAGGATAATGAAAGTTGGTGCAGAAATATAGCGCCGTATTATTTAGTTTTTTTTTTTTTTGTAATAGAAGCCATTACATCTGTACATGAGTAATACTTGTGAAAATATTCATTTGTTTTGTTTTCCCAAATAAATGCTAATGACAACTATTGAAAAAATTAATTGTTTTATTTTAAACTACGATTTGAACTTTAAATAAATAAACAAAAACTCTTACCAAACTGGCCAGAAATATTGTGCATTAGACTTGAAGTTAAGATAATTCAGCACACTCGTACTCGTTTGTGCATCAAAATTCATCTGTACAATTCAACTTCTTCCTTTTTTTTTATCTCACCAAAAGTATTCGGTTGCAATATATCTTCAAATATATTCAATGATGCTCCTTCATATGCGCCTTAGAAGAAAATAGAGAACCTCTGGTAAAGAAAAAGAGAGATTTTTTTCCTGCCACCATCTCTCATGCATCATCTGCACATATCCTCTGTTCTAAACAAACCCTGCAAATAAAAAATAAAACAAGAAAACAAAAAAAAAAAAAAGAAATGAATGCTTTGCGGGCATGCAACTAACCGTAAATTTGAATGAAAGTTTTCGGGGCAATCGGGAATACGTTCCGAAAATTTAATTTAGTTGAATAAGGAGGTGGTATCATACACACACGAGCAGTGTGTGTGAAAAGTAACTCAACTGAATTTCAATGTGCTAGGAAGAAGGTGAAATTGTTTTGCTTTTTCATTCATTACAGTGCATTTCTCTATATGCATTTTGTGAAATAAGTTTAGAAAATGCTTTAGCAACATATGAAGCAGACGATAGCAATTTCCCCAAGAAAATAAATGCTAAATGTTTTATTATATTTTGAATTGTTTTTCAGCTTATTCATCTTCATTCATCTTATTCATCATTCGTAGGTATGATCAATGGTATATGATTTATGAAAATGTTGCTGTTTGCATCTTGGTTTGTTTGCGGTATAGGAAAGTATCCTCTCCGAAAGAAAATATCGCAAAAGCAAGATTATATTCCAAATCTATACTAAGATAATATCACTAGATGAACATAACAACCTCGATAATATCAATAAATTTATTACATACACTTTGAAGAGGATGGTAATGACGAAGAGAGGCAAAAAGCGGATGATAATTGATTGGTGATTGAATGATTCCCCTTTTGTAGGAACTCTTCTGTAGTATGAGATAATACGTTATTAGAGAAAATCTACCTATACGCAGATGGAAACCAGCAGACCTGAAATCTATACATACCTATATATAAAAATCAATGTACCTATGTTTGTATGTATGTACATATGGATGCTATGTACTCCGAAACCACCGAACCGATTGAGCTCGATTTTTTTCGGTATTGGCCCGAGAGTGTTTCTGTGAAATTTGATCAACTGCAACAACTTGAAAGCATTTTGAGTGCATTACAATAGTAAAATAGACAAATTTAAAAAAGGTATGTATGTACATATGCAGCAACGTACGGCGCTGTACTGCGCGACTTGAGTCTTAATTAATCTAGTGCGCTCATAAACCTAAACAAGAAAAAGTTGTGTATAAACACTGTATGCAACTCAGCAATTTATTGCTAATAAGCAACGAAACATGCACATTTTGTAACAAAACTGTCGAGTGTATAGTAGATAGAAAAGATAACTCCACGACTGGATAATTTTTAAGGTACACAAAGTTGGAAGAAACACTTTAACCGAGGACAACAATGCCTTTCACAACGAAATGGCCCGATATGTCTTTAAGGTTTCAGTTCATCCAACCTACAATGATTCGTTAATTCATTTACTTATTTGTTTGCCAATCAAAATACATATGTACATATGAATATGATAGACCTCAACAGACATGTACGATTATTTGGTCAACTAACAAAGGCATAAGGTTGAATTCAAAATAAATAAAATTTTGAGAGTGTACTTTTCAAACACAATGTTCCTATACATCCTATTGTTTTACACCCACTGCCACGATACACATTTTATGCAAATGTTACACTTCGCAAAGTTTACCAGTAACATTTGTTTCACCAAGGAGGGTATGTGATATGATCCTTTTTTTTACGATGCACTTTCTAAGTTATTACTGCAATATCTGGAATATTTTCACAAAATAAAATTTAGATTGGAGCAAGATATAGTTAAAGAAAAATAAAAAGGAAGCCCTAGAGGTAATAATATTCAATGGATATCCCATACAGTGGTCCTATGCCTCTCACAACCTACAATCTGTTAAGGTTTTTTTTTTTTTACAGTGGCAGAAGCTGTTGTGAATGATTTTCAATCGTTTAATCTGACTCCCACTTGTTCGGTGATGGAACGATGGTATTTGGTGATTGAATGGAAATGAAGAGATAAAAATATCAATATCTCCATAGAAATGAAGAGATATCATTGATTGGAAGTGGGTGAACGTTTACTAGTTTATCACCTCATATTATGATACACATAACTTTTCAATAGCATCAAATACACACTCCACTCTGGGGGTAATAACTGAAAGGAACATAAAAAAAGAAACTATAAACCCAACACCAAAATCACAAAAACCTGCCAATTGATGCTAACACTACCCTTTGTACAATAATACAACGACCCTTATCCGCATTGGCGATACGGGTACCACCTTCGTCACCCACTCATAAAACCTTAATGCAGCCACTTGAAGAATATTGAATTACACAGGGCAACATGTGTGTGCCAACATAAAAGCCAGTCTCTGCAATTCTGCTACCACTCATCCCGATTCCGACACTCACAGAACAATTTTACAATCGTTTATGGGAAATCACTTTCATTATTGTTCGTGTACTTTGCTTAAGATTCCATTCCATTCAGCGCATCACTGTTCTGCCAATACCACCCATACAAATATTTTCCACAGTTAAGCCACCAACGAGGGTGATGATAACACCCTGCCCATTCAACCCTCCTCAATTCAAAAACCATGAATCAAATCAATTTGCCCGCAACTCGTGTCGTGCATACCCCAATATAAGCAGGCTTTACATTCTCTTTCCCAGCATTCGTTCTCTTTGTGTGATCTTCAACAACCCCTGCGTTGCTGGCAGTGATAAGCCAGACAATTATCTTACATCCCAGTACTCACTCTCTTCCTACTCTCGAAAACCCTCATTTTCCAGTACAATTGCGATAAGCGAGTCAGATAGTGAGTGGAAACACCATCGTGGGCATCGAATGAGGCAACTGAGATTTTTCTATCTATTGCTCAGCAGAACGTAACCTAGAAGCCAGGCGTACTCTGCTATCAGGACTTCAGTTGGTCGCATCATCTCGGTTCGTTCGCACGGTTCGGTTCCAGCATCGTTCTTCATTTCCTTCTCTCACATACCAAGTTCAATGAACAATTTTGCGTTTATTTTTTGAAATTATCCTACGACGATGTAATCTCGAACAAAACCGGGTAAAGGTAGTGAATTACAAGAAGAAGAATAAAATAAATAAAACAACAGCAACAACAACGCTGAATTCCACTTGTCCTATTATCCTTATATTGTGCTGTGTTGTGTTCGCCGTCGTTTACTCGTATGTACGTAAAAAAAAAAAAAGGATGATTCTGTGAAAACGACATAAAGTCTATGATGCAATTATCCCCATACGTGGTCTGCAGATAAATTCCGTGCTGTGTTTAGCTATTTATCCAGTTTGGTGTGCAAGACACTCTCCTTATGAAATAGGACAGGATAACGTGGAAATTGTTCCTTCCCGAAAATAGAATACTATTTGTCTAAGAAACTTGGAAATTCGCAAAATTTCCAATCGAGCTCGAGATAAGACCCTGGAGATAACGCACGGAAGTTGTGGCCTTATCGCCTTTCGAAAGATGACATAGGGTCATCTACACGCTAACAAATCGTGAATTATCGTAATTCATTTAGTTGGTACAATTCGGTAGAGGGTTTGTGTGTGACGGGAATCTGAACGAGCCAATCTGAATCTGTGAAATCAATTTTGAAACAAATTCATGAATTCCAATTGGCACGTGCGGGTTGTAAATTGCATGCAAGGATTGTAAAGTTTTTTCACCCTGTACTTGGGAGTAATTTCATTGCTAATCGTCGCCGCCGTGTGGTTTGGTGGTGTAATCTGATTGAATTACATGGATGTTTGAAATTGGGAAACCATTCTGATATCTTCCGTTAATTAAATTCGCTTTATTTATTTATTTATTTATTTTTTTTTTTCTTTTTGTGATTTGGTATTCTAGATTAATTTAAATAATAATAATATGTTGTAAAGTAGAATTAGAAAAATTTAATTAAAAAGTGAAGTGAACTGTTAAAGAAAGCAATTTTGTAAGGATGAAGATATCAAGATATCTGGATACTTTAATGCTGATACTGGTATTATGTGGATTACAACTGACTTATGCTGCGAGGCAAAGTAAGTATTGATTGATTTCTTTTTGCGTTCCTTTGCTAGATTTGGTAGGTCTGATTAATTACACAGAGTTTAAGTTTGTTGGACAGCGGCGGTGGTGGTAGATCCTTTTTGAAGATTTTTCCACAGAACGGGAAGTGGAAAGTTAATCAACCAGAAGCACGTGTAGGAGTTGTTTTTTTTTTCTTATTTGGATTATAGTTTAATCTTGCATCGTTTATGGGTTTATGAGTAGATAGGAATTGCTTTAGATTTAATATATATTAAAATAAAATAACTTATTTTATTAAATTATGTATGTATTATGTACGGACATTGGCTTCACAAGGAAAATCTTTGATCTCTTTAAGATCAAGAGGAATGCTACGTACACAAAGGCTTAATCCGTGCTATGAATTCAAACAAATATTATTCACCATGAGAGCATAGATCTTATTTATCAGTATCATCTTTCTAAGGCTATACAAATATTTAATCGAAGCCAACTACATCATGCTATGCTATTTGCATGGTGTAACAGGAACAATTAAGCTGCCTATTCAGAGACATGATCGAATATTTAACTTCATACCTCTTAAAGCAGAGTTGAGATTAGTATGTGTAATGTTACTTTGAGAATTGCTTTCTCTAAAACAGCAGATATATGACCCACACAATTTTAATTGTACGTCTTATGTTTCTGGGCTTATGAATCCTTTAATAATGTTGGGACTTGGTAGTTGATCAAATAGGAATCATATTCGTTTGGTAAAAATTGGAAGAGATTTAACATTTATTTCAATGAAAGTGATTAAGACTCTAAAATATGAAACTATGACTGATGAACGGTGGATTGGGTTCGAGTGGCTGCCCTGATCGCATGTACACTAAGTCCAGTATAGATCCACAGTATCTTGGAAATCCATGTTCCCATCTTAAAACCCGTTGGATCTATTGAAACGATAAAGGTTCCTGGATTTGAATTCGTTCCCTCACCTAAGTATATTTTTCATTTGATAGCGATAGTTGAACAAATACAGAAAAGATAAAGGATTATCTCCTCTTCTTCCTCATAAAAACAACCTCATCAAAGGTGATTTGCAAATATACCAATCAGACAGTGTGCTGATGGAATTTTTATGAATAGTATGCAAATAGATCATTTTTGCTCAAGCTTAGTTCTATTAGTCTTTCTATATTAAAATTTCAGAATAAAATTAGTAATATGCGAATAAGTAAATATCCGCTTTACCATTCTCTTCGTAGTTCGACGTTATTTTCAGTCACTTATCCTGAATGTCAAGTAAATGCTTCATCACTTGTAACCGTTTCCAACTGGTTTCGAAAAACTAACCTTGGAAAGTAAAGATCACCGCAAAACTTGGATAGATATGCAACCTTTAGAAGATAAAACTTAAAAAAGTCAAAGAATGATCTAGGAAATGATAGGTGATGAGCTGGTCTTGTGGCCTGGGTAAAGCCATGCTTCTGTTGCGAGTATTGAATCATCCCTTGGAATACTCGATGAAATCTGATCGATAACTTCCACTGATTTTAAATGTCGATCATAAAAAGACACACTTCGTTTCGTTTTGGAATACATAAAAAAGGAAATAAAAATTCCAGTTGCTTCAATAAAATCGTAACAAAATGAGTTTTATGAGTATGACCCGATAACCCAACAGCTATCCAAGCTATGAAACCCAAGAGCTGCAGTCCTCCATTCCACTAGCGAAATTGATCGGTATTATTCGGTTGAAAACTGGTCAGACGTTAACTACGAATTGGCATATTATAACTCCTTTACTGTAAGTCTTAAAAAAGTTAATGGAAAACAAGTCAAAAAGGAGAACATTGTAGCTACGTTATACACCACGGTAATGCATACCAACAACTTTCTGGAGGTCTCAGACACAAGAACCGCGTATCTTCTGGTTACTCTTGAAAATTAATCAAACAAATTAAATGGGAAAATGAAATAAACAAAAATTAGAATCAGATTACTAGACTAGTATCTAGCTTACATACTCTGCGATTCACTAGATTATAAGCAAACAACTTTTGGTTTTAACATTGATATTTCTCCAGTTAAATTCATAAGATTAAAAAGAGTCAAAGTGCTATCGTTGTTCGCTCAGAAATGACGAAAATAGATGTTTCCCAGTTGAAAGGCTTTATCTAAGCATGCTATCGTTGACAAGATCAGATTTTTTAAAGGACCCAAAAATCTATGGATAGTATTAAAAAAGTACCGTTTCCATGGCCCTTTCAGTGAGGAAAATACGCCAAATTGTCAGACTGCCCTTCAATTCAGCTGTTTCGACTGCTAAAATCAGAGATGTAGCTGGTGTAACTATATGTACATAAATTCACTGTTCCTCATGTCATTCGTAGTGCTAAACACCTCTACGCTATGCTTTGTGAAAATACCACCGCTTACAATTCGTAAAAGATCACATGACCATGTGTGTGCAACAAGAAGCATGTTCGAATGACTGGAAAAAAGTTGTCTTTTCTGATGAAAAAAAAATTTAATTTAAATGGATCGGATGGTTATAATTGTTACTTCCACGATCTAAGAAAAGAGGAACTATTTTTAAACCGCCATCATAGCTGAGAAGGTGCGTAATGGTCTGGACTGCAATAACTAAATATAGCACCATCGACTTGGTGGTACAAAGTACACAAATGACTTGAGATAGTTACAAAGCCGGGAATCAGCTTTTCTAAAAATCCACAATCTCTTTGTACCACTTTCATGGATATTTCAACATGACAACGCACCTAAACACACCGCTGCTGTTGTTGAATAGTTTGTTGCCAGTCAAAATATTGAACTGCTACCATGGCACCACAATTTTCATCAGACCTTAACATTATAGACAATGTTTGGAGCTGGATTACACGTAATGTATGTACATACATATGTATACGAAGGTGGATAGCAATACGATGATAAAGAAGCGCTGATCGATGCCATTAAACTTCCCTGGAATGAGATTCTACTCGACTACTTGACATTACCGTACAACTTCGTCAGAGATAGGATTTTTGAGGTTATTTTGAAGAAAGGTGGTTCTACTCATCATTAAAAATTATACCTAAAGTATAAATTCGAAAAAAAAATTCAATTTTCATAAAAAAAAAAAAAAACAAATTTATTTTCTTCATTTAGTTGTACTGTTCTTCTAATCTTAGCCCTAGTCTACATGAGCAATAATTCATTGCAAGAAATATTTCATGCCATTGAAATTTCCAATGGAGACCCCGAATTTCCTAAAATATTTATGACAAGACATCTATGCCTTGCCATATTTCTTGCCATCTCTGCGGACATAAACCCTGAAATAAATTTGACATTGACTGTCAATTTGAGCTTTACTACAAAGAAAACATGGCTGATTGCCGAATTTCACGAAAACATCGAGCAAACACGATGCCTTCTTTGTCTTCCTAATTTTTTCTAATTTTTTTACTTAATTTAAAGCCCTCAAGGCAAGAATTAGTTGTTGCTTACGCTTATGCGACATGGTTGTAAATGAAATGTCTTGACAGAATCTGAAATAAAGTCAGACATTAAGTCTGACATAAATTTGGCTTGTGGAGACACGGTGTTATGAACTGATTTAAATATACGCCAATCTAACTCCTTTGACTCCTTTCTTCAGGATATTTTTCAAATTTATTTTTCCATTAAACACAAAATACTCTAACTTCAAGCATAATTTCCTTTTTCTTTCATGGCAATATAACAATTTTAAATCCAAAAGTTATTTACTTCTAATCTAGTGAACCACAGTGTACATATGTCGCGATTATCCAGATCATGTAAAATATATTGGTAACATTAAAATCTTAATATTTATCACAGAATTAGGAAAACCTGTTATATCCCCTTCATATACAAGAGAGCATTATGCAAACATTTGGGGCTGAAGACAGAACCGATGTCATGATAGTCAGACATAGGTATGTCAGTCGATATTGCAATATCATGCAAAATATTTGGGTAATATACTGGACAGAAAAATGCATTGATAAGCAAAAGAACACTAGGTCAAAGTTGCGGAAGTACTTGAGATGAAACCAATTCCCAACAAAGATATCGCCAACTACATTGACAATCAGGCAGAACCGTATCAAATTATGTTGGGAATTTGTACACCTTACGTGCTTGGGAAAAGGAATATATTGGACTAATGTAGAAGGGAATAGGGTATCTAAGGCCCTTTGGTCAGTATAAGATCTCCAAAGAAATTTTTAAACTAGTCAGATCACAGCTTAGAAAACCATACCAGACTGGGACTGTCAGGCAAATATGTCTAATTGTAATGACTTACAAGTTGCAGAGGATATACATATAACTTGTCAGTTAAGAGGTAAAAGTGACCAATTGACTTTTTTTAATCGATTTAAAGATAAAATAATGCTCCGTTCTGAAAGTTCATTTATCAAAGCAAAGTAAATAACCGTGGGCGCCGTGGCTCAAGTGGTTAGTGCGTTGGACTACGGAGCGAGGAGTTCGAGGTTCAATCCCCAGACAACACCTAAAATTTCTTTAACGGCCCCACTTCTCGCGAGCGTCTGACAAACATCCGAGAGTAAAACTGTCATGAAAAAGCTCCTCAAATAAAATATTGCCCTTCGGACACGGCATTTAACAGTAGAGTCCTTTCATTCATGTAAAGAATATAACACGTACAACACGAATGGTGGTGAGAAGCTAGGCCCCTAGGTCACATAGACCTGTTGCGCTTTGTGAAGAAAAGAACAATATTTAATCATAACCCACAAACTTTTCTGAAAAACTTGTGCATAACTTGAAAAAAAAACTCCTTTGTAAGATTGCAAAAAAGGTCAATTTACCTTTTAACCGACGATGTGTGCATCCTATGTGTCAGGGTATTGCTCGTAAATCTTCAATGACTTGGAAGAGGCAGAAGAGACCCATCAGTATATTCAAATTTTGTAAGAAAAAACCATTAGCTAGGATGAAAATTTTTAAGTTTCTGTACCTCTTATAACAGTTTCCCAACTTTTGCGATAAGTACTTTTGAATGTATCAACTGTTTTTATTTTGCTGTCATTTTTATTTACATCTATGTTATCTACTAAGTTCTCGTATTTCGTGTCAATCTCTCCCTGACCACCAGTGATCCGGGCATTTAGTATATAGATCGTAATCACTTTCCAGTCAAACATACATGCATATATAGTATATTTCTGAATAACACGTAAACAAAATCATTGATAGATTCAAAAATTTCGTGTGAATCACTTGGCTTATCTTTACAAATGCAAGATTGTTATTCATAATAAAAATTTCCAACTTGTAAAAAAAACATGCTCATACATTGAAGCGGTAATCTGATCAAAACACTTGGTTTCCATGCACAGTCAGAGAGCCAGTACATGTTTTTGGATCAGCATTTAGGCAAAGCTAATTTATGTTTTTGTTGGTGAGCTAGTGATCTTAAAAATGACAGTTTTCTCCTGATGCCTTTCGTGAGGGTGGGTGAGCTCCAAGGGCGTCAATAAAGCCTTTTCAGTTACGTGATTCGACCAAAGCTAAATCTTTTTTTAAGAGTAATTGAAGTAATTATAATGTACTCTACCCCTCCCAGATGTTTTGGCCAGGATTAAAAGGTGTTATTTACTAAAAAGATGAGTGAAATAATCAGCTTCGCAAATGCCAGAGAATTGATGTAAGGACTTGCGTAAATCTTGTAAAGAGTTTATCGATAGGAACAATTTTGTATTTTAATACAAAAACATGCTTAAATTTTGTTTATGATCTGTTAATGTCAAAACTTAAGGTAAGGCTTTCATGTTTTTATGGTGAAGTTCCTGAACGAGCAACGTTTGGAAATTATTTAAAATTACTACCGAAATTCTGAGTTGGTGGTCGCGGCTTTACGATCTTACTTACTTAGGTGGCGCTACAGTTCGGGGTGAACCTGGGCCTCAACTAACAAGCCTCTCCAGTTAGCTCGGTCCTTAGCTAACTGCCTCCAGTTGCGCACTCCAAGCTTGTTCAGGTCCCCTTCAACTTGTGCGCGCCACCTAAGGCGAGGTCTTCCTCTGCTGCGTTGTCCCTCTGGGTGTGATTCAAAGACTCTTCGGGCCGGAGCACTGGTGTTCATTCGCTCTACATGTCCTAGCCATCTCAAACGACTAATGCGCAGTTTTTTAACTAGGTCGATGTCGCTGTACATCTCGTATAGTTCGTCGTTGAATCTTCTCCTCCAAAGCCCGTCAACGCAAACGGGACCGAATATTTTACGAAGAAATTTTCTCTCGAAACGACCGAGGATATCTTCATCCGCTATTGATCAAGTTCAAGCTTCAGCGCCATAAAGCAGGACTGGGATGATCAAGGTCTTATATAGAGTCTCCTTAGTTGTTCGGGATAGGGCCTTACTACTCAATTGCCTTCTCGGCCCAAAGAAACAGCGATTGGCAAGAGTTATTCTTCGTTTTATTTCTGCCGAGGTGTTGTTGTCAGAATTGATAGCAGAGCCGAGGTAGACAAAGTCCCTTACTACCTCAAAGTTATAGCTGTCGATTGTGACGTTCTGTCCAATTCGTCGATGTTGCGTATCCCTTCTGGTTGACAGCATATACTTGGTTTTGCCCTCGTTTACCGCTAAGCCCATTTTGGCAGCTTCTATTTCAATACTAGCGAACGCACCGGTGACAGCCCGCTGTGTTCTTCCAATAATGTCGATATCGTCGGCGTACGCTAGTAGTTGCACAGACTTTTGAAAGATTGTGCCTCCGGTGTTGGCTTGTGAGTTTCGCACAATTCTTTCAAGAACGATGTTAAAAAAATCACATGACAGCGCGTTACTTTGTCTAAATCCTTTTTTGACATCAAAGGTCTCGGTGAGATCGTTACCGACCTTGATGGAGCAGCGAGAATACTCGATCGTCATCCTGCACAGGTGAACGAGTTTGGCAGGGATGCCAAAACTAGACATGGCTCTGTATAGCTCGTCTCTATAGATGTTGTCATATGCGGCCTTAAAATCGATGAAAAGATGGTGGGTATCGATTTGGACGTCTTGAGTTTTTTCCAGGATCTGCCGAAGTGTGCAGATTTGATCGATTGTAGGCCCAATCAGGTTGTTGACGAAGGGTTTCAGACGTTCACACAATATGGCAGATAGGATCTTGTACGCGATGTTGAGGAGACTGATACCTCTGTAATTGGCGCAATTGAGGGGATCTCATTTCCTGTGGATCGGGCAAACGGTGCTGAGATTCCATTCATCAGGCATACACTCATCTGACCAAATTTTAGAAATGAGTTCGTGTATGCTCTCTACCAGGTCATTTCCAGCTGCCTTGAACAGCTCGGCTGGTAAGCCATCAGGTCCAGCAGTCTTGTTGGATTTAAGTTTGGCTTTACGATCACTCACTCCAATTTTAGGTCGTAATAATCGTCCCACCAGACAGGCTAAGCGTGCTGCAGTGGATAAACTCGAGTCAACATATTCACTTCAGTTCCAAATGAGTTAAATCAGTCGATTCCATGCCGTTTAGATGATTCAGATGATCTTTAAAGAACTAAAGCCTCTTGATCATTTGAAGCTCCGAAACTGCAAAAATTTGAAGAAAATCCTGAATTTCATCGAAATATCATCTTCAGCGATAAACCTTGTTTTTGGCTTAATGGCTTTATCAATAAGCAAAATATGCGTCATTGGACAGCAACAAACCCATATGTGCTTCAAGAGACTTCATTACATCCACAAGAAGTGACCGTGTAGAGGGTATTTCATGCCGAAGATGTGATTGCCCGTATATTTTCGTCGATGAAAATGATCGCCATGCTACGGTCAATGGAGTTCGCTATCGTGACATGTTGGAAGACTATTTTTGGCCAGAATTGGATGAACATGACATCAATGATATGTGGTTCCAACAAGATGGTGCCACATGCCATACAGCTAGTCAAACAATTGATCTATAAAAGGGGAAGTGTAATCTCGAGAAATGGTCTGGTCGAATGGCCACCTCGGTCATGCAATTTAACGCCCTTGGTTTTCATTTTTATACAATAAGCCAACAACGTTGAAGGAGCTCAAGAACAATATCAAACGCGAAATTGTCAACATTCCGGTCGATATGTCTGGAAGACTGGTTAAAAATTCGATGCAAACAATCGATCGCTGCAAACGTGTCTATTTTTTTTTAAATACAAAGTTGTTGTGTCCCTATTGAAAAACCCTTTATTAGCTTTATAACAACATCAACAATCAGGTCGTTCACTGGTTTTTGGAATAGCATTTAAAATGATTATAAACCGGTGAACAAGGGGTAACAGACAACTGATTAATATGTACAGATGTGCATATGATACTTCTAAACTCTACCTCACCTTAACATTCAGTAAAAACAGATTGAAATGAGCATTTCATCTTAGTCGGTTTTATAACAGTCACATAAAACACGTTTTTCTCTTTTTTAATTTTGCACAAAATCACTGACTTGTAAAAATCTGACACCATTTCCAAGTAATAACATCCAAGGAATGATATGCGTTCGATGAACATACAAACACTCCCATATCCTTGCGTTTCTTGTGCATAGTTATCAGTTTTCCATTGCACGTTTGCCTTCGAACTTTTTCACCGACCATTAGGAATTCAACGAACGATTTCCTGCATGTTCTGGATATCCATTGAAAAACCTTACATTAAATCCCTTTTCGAAGTCACACATAATATCAGTAGTAGTACGGGTAAGATATTTATTCGTCCGTATATACATTAACCCAGTTTGCTGAGTTTTATCGTGTGACGCTTGAGTAATTTTAAATTTCCTTTAAGCATCCTTTCCTGCTGACAAAGTTTTATTATCATTATATTAAAATCGCCACAGTTTTACACGACCATTAAAACAGAACTTAACTACTGAGTACTGACAAGGACAATTGATTGATTGATTTATTAAAATTGTACTTCCGATTTCAGGTGCATGTTTAACATGGGTGAAGATAAGATATGGTAATTTGATAACAAGTTCCATATGACTTATTGGAAGCATGTTCCTGTAGATAAAGGAACTTTATATGTACATATATTGATTTTAGGAGAAGTTACAAAAGAATTAGCCAAGCCTAAGTAGCAATTAGCTTTACCATTGTTTCAGTAAGTTGCCATTCTCATAATACAACTTGGTAGATTCGAATGAAACTTTTTCTTTTACTTTTGCCCCTGTTTAACATTGAAGCTGTGTGTATGAGATGGTATTATCCTCATCTACGTTCGCAACGATACTAAGAACACATTCTAAGGAGAAACAGATTGGTTAGGGGGATGCATTTTTACGACTTCTTGACAAGGAAGCAGGCAAGAAGCGCATTCCTTGGAAACAAATTTTAAAGCTAGGAAAATTAATCTGTGTAAAGGCTTACTTTATCGCAAAATGTCGTGTTTGTATCTTTGTGTAAACTACATAAATACATAGTATAGCTTGCAAGTTAATGTACATATGTGATGTTCTTCCCACAGATCCTTTAAAGAATCCAAAAATTTGTGGTCGACCCGAATGTGATCTCGTGAATTCAAAATTTGGCTACACAGATACAGATCGCTACAAATACGACTACAATGTGCATCTACGAAGCGAGTTCGAGGGAGCTGGTCAAAACTCTTCCGACGTGTACATAAGCGCTGTGGTGGATCTTATATTTCCAAAGCAATGTGAAGGCGTTATGACCCTGAGTTCTGTACAATTGCGGGAAAAGATTACGGAAGAGGTTGCGAAACCCACTGAGAGTAGTACGTTTGTCGACTACTATGATTATGGTAATTTAGATGCCAGTCCGGAACCTGAAATCGACGATGTGAATCTGCATCCAAAGAGTAATGATTTAGCAGTTGATCTGCAAAAGTATGACTTACGGTTTTCATTTCACGATGGTCTCATAAGTGAAGTGTGTCCCAACGTAGAGGAACCATCATGGGTTTTGAATTTCAAGAAAGGCATCCTATCGTCTATACAAAATACAATGCTGCGGTTTGATGTCGATCTAAATACCACTGAAACGGATGTATCGGGAAGATGTAATGTAGCTTATTCGCTAGAAGGAACAGAGGATGCATATGTAATCATTAAGAAAACTAAAGATCTCTACTCGTGTCGTTTTCGTCAGTCGACACACTCCATCCTACAAACAACACCGTATGTCTTTCGAGATGACAAGTCCATCTGGCCAATTTTGAATTCACACAGCTACTGTAATGTAAGTAGGTTTGGGTTGGTGTGAAAAGACTTTATATTAATTTTCTTTCGTGCAGCTAACCATCGATCACAGTATATATCGTGAAATAAGTTGCTTTGAACGCCACCAACTTATCCCATTCTCAAACAATCAAACCGGAGCTGTTACCTTAGCACATTCGAAACTGGTCCTCAAAAACGAGGAACCTTACAGCTCAGGGGATTTTTTCGCATATGAAGGTAAGCTTTCGAGATAAAACATTACTACAATCAGTTGTACACAGAGCCTTATCCTTAGATCAACACCTCATACAGAAACGCTCGGTACTTCTTTTCGATCACACTCCAGCAACAAAGCCGACACATGGTGAAATCAAAGCCTCTAGAGATCTGCTTAAGCAAATGTGCAGTCTTGGATTCCCTGACATACAGCGAGAGTTCATCGATGTGTTTACCAGCTTTCTTCAAACCACCAAGCATTTAGATTACAAAGCACTAACACAACTTCTGGCAAGGTCAGCGGGCATATGCAGCAATGGCAAGTAAGTGATAAAGAGGCTTCCCGCCAAAAGTATGGTTATGGTTTAAAAATAAACTCAATATAGACACCAGTGACAAAGGTCAAGGAAATGGTGAATAAGCATGGAATGATCTTTGTGTGGTCACAATTATCTGTCTGTGAGCAGCAGTTGTGAATGGAAGAGGGTTTAATCTCTGAGAAAGCCAAATATTTATAATCCATTATCACTAAATAAATTAGACAATTCATTGTCTCTGTGTGTCATCTGAAATGTGCTGATGATAGCGCATGTTTCATGTTTTATTACTTAGTTGGCGCTATACCTCGGGTGTTGTGATTAATTTTAGATTTTCTTTACAAATTTAGGAATCATGTTCTTGAAAGTCTTCCCTACATTGGAAGTACAGCCTCCTACCAGGTCATGCGGGATCAAATTATATCGAATTCTATTCCCAAAAATATGGCCCACAACTGGATGACATCGCTGGCATTCATTCAACGACCAGACGAGGAGACTCTTGAAACCATCTACACAATTCTTGAGTTTTCGAAGAAAAAAATTGACGCAGAGTACACTTTAGATTCCACCGCAGTTGTTTACAGCTTTTGTAGACATAACCCAGATTGTGGATCAAATATGAGAATCAAAAAAATCATTCGACTTCTCGAGACCGAGTTTCTGAGCCTCTTCAACATGTATAAAAACGAACGACGTACTCATGACCGTTTGATGGTTATTTTAAAGGGTCTTGGTAACATTGGAGTTCTATCAGGACCCTTTGCTGAACAGCTTAAAGAAATTATAACCGAGGACATAGCACCCGTTGATGTTCGACTTCAGAGTGTTTTGGCTTTCCGACGAGTGGATTGTATGAATTATAGAGAGTTCTTCCTTGAAACCTACGGTAACCTGACAATAAACTCTGAAATCAGAATTTTCAGTTACATTCAGGCTATGAGATGTCCTGACTATCAGGCTATTGACTTTATCAAGGAAGTTCTAAGAAAAGAAGAGGTCAATCAAGTGGGATCGTATGTCTGGTCACATTTGAAGAATTTAGCCAAGTCTTCGTCGCCGGTACGCATTGAATGCCAAGGGCTATTAGTCAACGATGATTTGTCGGATAAATTTAAGCTGGATATTCGAAAATTCTCAAGAAACTATGAACACAGCTTGTTTTTCGATGAATACAATTTTGGTAAGGAACACCGATTGCTTCTGGGATTCAAAAGACTCAGTACAAGCTTTACTCTTTTCAGGTACTGCAACGGATGCGAATTTAATTTTTGGCACAGACTCGTATCTGCCGCGCATGGCAACGTTAAACTTTACGGCGGATCTGTTTGGTCAATCGGTGAATTTCTTCGAGATTTCTGCAAGAACTGAAGGCTTTGAAGAATTAGCTTCGTCTATTTTTGGACCAAAGGGTCCACTTAATCGTGAGCTCTTCCGGAAAAAGTTCGCCTTCTTGACCAAGTGGTTGGGAGAGAAGACAGCGTTAAATGAAGGTAAGCCTGCAATTTATTACAACTTCCCATTTTATCTACACATTTTCCACAGAGTCTCTGGACAATCTTTTGGACTTCGATCCATTGCGAATCAAACGCAGTGCCGAAGTAGGTGTCACTGAAACATCAACCAACGAAGATGAGGATGAATACGAATTCGAAGAAGACGAACAAAGCAAAAAATCTCGAAGTACTCGTTCCGTAGATCGCAAGGAATCCATTCAAAAGAACATTGATGACCTGGGCTATAAGCTGAAGTACAACTACAACAATCCCAAAGCTACAATCGGTCTAAGGATATTTGGAAATGATCTCAGATTCTATTCTTTTGAGGGACTTGCCGAGGTAATGGCTGTGGCCAAGGAGTTTGATCCCTTCCACCACGCAGCGAAAATTCTCTCCGGAAATGAAATCACATATTCCAAGTCAAGTGTGTTTTTAGACGCCTCTTACAATATACCAATGGCGATCGGTCTTCCGCTGGCAATTCATGCCTTTGGAGCTTCCTCCATCGATGTGAGATTATCGGGGAGTTTAGATCGAATGCGAGATGCCTCAGATTACTGGCATTTCGATATAGACGGTAAACTGAAACCCAGTGTATCAGTTGATGTCATCACCACTATGCAATCGGATGCATTCTATGCCATATCTGGAATACGAGTCAAAAGCAATCTATACTCAAACTCAGCTCTAGAAGCAAAATTGAAAGTTCGGGGCTCCAGTTTGGTTTCAATAAAATTCAGTTTGCCACAAGATAAAAATGAGATATTTAGTGCAAGATCAGAACTGATCGTTATGAAAGAATCAGAGGAAATTCCTCAGGCTGGAATCGATAAACGACAATCGAATACCACATGCACCTGGCCCATTTTAGATCAAGCCATTGGTCTAAAGGTATGTTCTTCGTTTAGTGTACCGGATGTGAGTAATGCCAGTGATGTGACATACCCAGGACTTCTACTTAGTGGGCCGGTTAACATGAGTTGGGTGTTGGAAAAGTCTGATATAAGCGCCAAACAATTCGTATTTGAATACGAGTGGACGCAGATTAAAAATGACTCAAAATGGTCATTTATATTCACGACACCCGGCTCTGATGTGAAGCGATTACTTATGGCAAATGTGACAACTATTCCTGCAGCTATCAATGCTTCCGTATGGTTTATAAACGGTGCGCACACATACTCCGCAGGAGGGCTGTACAATGGCAACCCAGATGATAGGAAGCTTGATGTTTTCATAGATACGAACGGTCGTAAGAACTTGAATCTCAATGTCGAGATGAAGAGATATCAGGAACGAAATGCGTGGGTCTACAAACCAAAGGCTCTATTGTCAGTGAATGGAGAGAATATTACCGGACTCGTGGGTACTGTGCGAATTAACGAAAAGAATGGAATATCACAGAACGACGTTGAGCTGACATTTGAAACTAAAAAGTTGCAGGCCTTGATTAAGGGCATCGTGGTAAAAAGTGAAATTAGTACCTCCACCAACATGACCATTAATTATAGGGTAAGTCAAGAATTCTTAAATATAATCAGACATTGATAAACAAGGCGCCTCATTTCAGTTTGAAGCAAACCGAATCGAAACAGTGAACTTCGAGGGAAAGCTTAGCAACACTGGAGATAAATCGAAGACTGAATATAATGGAAACATGAAACTAAGGACATCGGCTTACTCGAGGTTAAATTTCGCCTCAAACGCTACTTGGTTATCGTTGCAAGGGCACACAGAGGGTGTAATAACCTATAACAACGCGCCCGATGCAATTGATCCAAACCAAACCAGTCGTTTGCGTCTTGTTTTCGCTCGCTCACATTCCGAGGACTACGTTTGGGAGGGCTCACGTACCAGAGCCTCTCTGGAACTGAATATTCCCAAGTCTAATGTTGATTTCCGGATATTAGTGAAGTAAGTTAGTCTTTTTTTTTTATCTAAAAAGTCAAGTTCGATGTTACCATATTTTTGTAGACATGAAGAGCGGAGCAAAAATGGCACTGAACATAACGTAGTGGTTGGCCTCAAGTATGCACCACAGAAAGAAGCTACCGGAGTCTTTTCAGTTCATCTGCCAAGACGTAATCTGTTTGCAGTTGATGCTTATATGAACCTGACGGTTCCTGAATTCAACTCTTGCACAGTTCGCTTAAAACTGAATGAGAAATCAAAACAAGATTACATGGTAAGTCTTTCAGTTTATTGTTACCATCACAGAATCGAACACTTCTCTTTCAGATAAACTTCAACGGCACATGGTTCTCTGGTCATTCCACCTCCATTAAAGGCAACTACAAAGACAAAAGCTCCCGCGTACAAGTCCTTCATCATCTCAAACTGCTTGTGGAGAGTCCGTCATTTGAAGTAACGACATTCAACTTTATCTTCCGTCGAAATCAACTGCTAGTGTTCGCTGATATTCAAGCCAAATACAGCAAGGACCCTTACGGCCTTACCCTACAATACAATTGCAATGAAAATAAAACAAACTCTAATGCTGAGGTCAAGCTAAAAGTCAAAGAGCGCGACTATTCCTTGACAGCAAAACTATTATCACAGCAGCCAAAACTCTTGCAAATAGAGATTCATATGGACAAGTATGTCTAACACAAGCTTAATCATACCTTCCCTAAAACTAACAAATTCCATTTTCAGAATTCGAGACATCCACCTCAAGATCGGGGTTCTATCGATTCCGAAACGAAAAGAGCTCTCTGTAGAAGTTAAATGGGATGCCAATCGGGATCCATCGCAAAGACTCGCAATCAACGCGGAATACAACAACCCTGCCAATAGGAAGTATGATGCTACCCTCATGTTCACATATCCCGATCGGACTTTCAGCTGCGGATTCGATGTTTATGCAGGAGGACCCAAATACTACGGCTCCGCAAGAGCAACTTGGGGCACAAACGATGTCATTGTCTTCGATTATGATGCCGGCTTCATTCCTGGTAAAGAATTCAACAATTGGATACGAGCTGAACTATCAACACCCTTCGAAGGCTGGGCTAAGAACAGCCTCAGGGCGGGTATCTATCATCATGAAAATTTGATTCTTGTGAATTCATCTATCCTATGGGCTGAAAACCAGCGCCTACAACTTGCTTATGAAAGTAACTATAAAGTGGCTGAACCACTTCTAAGCTTCCACATCGGACTAGGTATTAACAGCACGATTAAGGACATTCCAACAATCACTGTGAAGGTAAAGCACTCGCAAGATCTTAAAAAATTCGACTCCGAGGTTGATCTTCGATACAACGACGTTAATGAGACGTTAAAAATTTATAGCGTCAAGTCTATTTGGGAACTCGTCAAAAAGGGAGGTTATCAGAATATCAGTGGCTCGGTGCTAATGCTTAGTCCATTCGAAGGATATAGAAAAGGTGGACTGGCCACTAAGTTCAGTCTCAGCGACGATCGTCGAATTCAAGGGGCCGCATCACTTAATTTCGATATACGAGAGTTCACATTAGCCATGGATGGTTACGTCAAGAAATTCACCGATAACATGTTGGAAATCAATATAACCACTCCTCTTGAGAAGTTCCGAACAATCAACTCCCGTTTTGGACTTAGCGAAAAAAGACGCCACGCAGTGGCTGAAGTACGATCGCTGGCTATAGCCTTTGGTGCGGAGATCCTATTTGTCGTTAATGCATTTTCCGATTTTGACGTTAAGCTTAGCCTAGCCACACCTATAGAAAACTTTCGAGAAGTAGCATTTATTGGTAAAGTGAAACCGAATACCGTCGACATTCGAGGAAGCTTAAATAACTCCACCCTGGGTTTCACTGGAGTGTGGCGGTTCCATAACGTTACAGATTTTGAATATTCCTATGTAGTGTACACACCGTTTGTAGGCTTCGAGCAAAATGGCTTTATAGTAAAGATTATCAAACGAGACATCTTTATCCTTGAGATCCACGGCAAGCTTTCAAACCACAAGCTGGGTATAAAAGTAAACGGAAAGCCCAAGTCAAAACTACTCAATCTTATAAGCCCGAATAAGTTGAGTCTCGAGCTGTTGTACGACGAAGATTTAAAACCTCCAGAACCATCGGACGATGAAGAAGATTATGACGAAGAGGAATATGATGTCAATGAGTATTTCACGTACTTTGTTGAAGTAGAACTCGACACTCTAACTTGGCCAACTATCGCAGGACAGGTAGACATTCAGGAAATATCTGACTTTTACATAATCGTTGGTGAAACAACACTTCCAGCGGGTCGAATCGATTTCAAGGATCGACTTTACTATCCTGATATGTTGAATGTGAAGAATGTGTTGAATCTGTGGACTCCGTTCAGCGCCTGTCGATCCCTTAAGTCAATTGTCGAGTACCATGTCGATTTGGATAAATATTTTATTGAACGGGTTGAGTTTGTGGTGGACAACGGGGTCACAGTTCCGACTGAATTTGGTTTTGTGGTTAATTATACCAAACTTGTGGAGGATAAGGAAATTAAACAGCACGATTTAGCTTTGATGATAAAGACGCCATTTGAGATTCTCAAGGAACTTGAGATAGAAGCATTCGTGGAACTCGAGGAGAATATTCAAAGAGGAAATATTTCATCAAGAACTGCCAACACTATGCTCTCTTTGGCTGCATCGGTTGAAGTAAGTTATATTATTTCTTCTAAAACCTGAAACTAAGTTTATTTCTTTTAAAGGCGGAGGAGAACTTCCTAGAGACCTCTGTTGGTATTATCCTTAACACAAACATCATTCCTCATTATGGTTGTAAGGCTTACTTTAAGAAAGACTTTTCTGAGGTCGAGAAATCCATAGACATTCAGTTTGAAGTTCACGACAATGGCACTTTAAACAAGGTATTTCTATTACAATATTCATTAAGTTAACTTTATCGTAACAATAGTTTATGATTACAGCTTCAAATCGAATCGGGTTGGCAGCTTAACCCAGCGAACATCATAAACGCCAGAGGGAAGATTCAAACAACAATGCTTCCACTTAAATTAGCTGAAAGTTCTATTCTTTTCACGAAAGGTCCCAACCCTGTGCTTAATTTCGACCTAGCAATGGTAAGTCGAGATGGTCAACGCATTGAATACGGATCCAGAGCTAGCAAGAAAAAAGACATCTTCAATGTGGAGATCTGGTCTCCTCTAAGGAACTATAGGAATATTTCAATGCACGGTACCTTGGTTCGCAACCCAGCTAGGCCCAACGAATACACAGTTAACGGTCATTTGTATCGTAATGTGGCAGTTTTTATCGTAAGCGGAACAGTCCAAATGGCCGACACATATCCTGCACAGACAAAACTACGTGTTCAACCGAAAGCGGGTGGTCCGGATGGTGTCATTGAACTGGCCATTAAAGATTCCGATGGCAAAGAGGGCAAGAGTTACCAATTCAGCGCAATCGAAGAAGGTAAAATGTGTCAAATCTCTGGAGGATATTCCTTCCGCAATAAGTTGGATTGGGACTTGGACGTTTTGATTCAATCTACCGAACCAGAAATTTCACGAATCAGTGTAAATGCCAAAGTTCAACCCAAAGCAGAAGGTCACTTTTCGGGAGAAATAGGTTTGCAAACGCCATGGCGACAGTTGGGAATAGAATCTGTTCGCTTGGGAACCGACGTCAATATACAAAAAGACACAGGCAAGGTCGAGGGAGAGTACCAGATAGGTCAGATAATTGGCAGAGGATCTTGTGCTTGGTCTTGGATTATAGCCCAGAATATGCAACTTGTTCTGGAAAGTTATATGGAACGTGAAAATGCACAGCCACGTATAGTTCACGCTAGCGCCAAGTACCTTAATCCAAATAAGAGTTTCCAACGTCTCTTAACTGGAGGAAAGCTAAACGTGGACTCGAAGTGGAATCTGGAGGTGAATGGAACTCTAGCATACATATCGAGCAATGATGTTCAAGCTGGTTTAGTTGTTCAATTACCGAAACCTGTGGGTGATCTTCATCATCTAGGCGTTCGTTACCGAGGAAATCTGATGACAAAAGAACCAGCGAACGTATTTGTAGAGGCCAAATATGAATCACAAGAGGAGAAGAGGAGATTCCTTACACGCGCTTCCTACAGACATGTCGACGATTTACAGGGTTTGTGTAGAATTCAATGGGGTCAAGCCACTAATATATCAACAATCGAAGGAGATTTCCAAGTCTTGAAGAAGAAGGAAGTCAGAAAAGAGTTCTATGCCAAACTGATTACACCTAAGTACAAAGAAGACACAGTATTTGTTAGCGGTCACTATGACAAGGAGGACGACTTCCATCAGTTAATGTAAGTTGGGATTGTTTGATAGAGTTTTACATAATATCGAATGGTGATTTCTAGGTGCACTCTAGATTATCCAGCATCACGAAGGCTGGGAGATTTAGATGTGGCATTTAACAATCTGTCAAACATGAAGGGGTACGTAAATGGTACAGCACCATTCTTCAATATAACTTGGCTAAGAGGTGATTTTAACTTCTCGACAACTGGGTAAGTTAGAGATGAACTTTTATTTCAGGACTTGCAATATTTTCGCTTTTAAATTATAGTGGAGAATCAATTCGATACATGAAAGCAAGCTGGCCAGCGGATTCGGGTTTCTTCAATCTCCATAGTACTTATGCTTCAGAAAATCTTAACCGTGACCTTCAGGGGACGATAGAAGTAGAAGTGCCACTTGCGACCCGTCACCGAGCCAATATTGAGTACAGCATGAAGGAGCGCCAGCTAGTAAATACAGGCCACGCAAATGTTGTATACAATGATAAAAATGTCCTCAATGGTCGTTATAATTGTAAAACACAACAAAGTGTAGGCTTTGAAAAGGATGTCATCGATATAACTCTGGAAAATGAATTAAAGCCTCTGGGTATTCACTATGTGCACGCAAAACAGTACCAGAATGCAGAATTTCCGGATTACGTGAGTTTATAAATCATTAGAAAGGAGTTTCTTTTATTTACATATATTCTACAGGATATGAAACATTGTGAAATTTTCGAACTGAGAAACGCAAAAGCCTTGAATTTGACGGGAGAGTTGCATGTCAATTCCACAGAAACTGGTCAGGAGTTCAAAATTGTTGCAATTCATCCTAACCGCACAATTATCTTTAATTCCGAATACGACTACAAGGATCTACAGAGTAAACACAAATCTAAACTTCAACTAGCTCCCACTGCTTGGATTGGATATAGCTTTGAAATTGGAAACTCTAGCACGGTTTGTTTACTAAGAAATCCAATTTCAATCCAATGCACTTTAGGATTTTCCTTCAATATAGGCAACAAATGAGTCCCAAAACTTTGTACTTGAGTTATCCTATCCAAGGAGAAACCTTTCCGCTGAAGGTTGGTATTACGTGACAGAGGATAAGTTTGATTCTGACATTTCCTTCAAATGGACAACCAGTCCTGATGATAAGAAAACCGTCAGAGCTGGTCTTCTTTGGCAAAGTGAACTTTTACGGCAAGGCGACAAGGATAATCAAACTGCTATTTTCAGTATTGGTCATCCGTATCTGGAGAAAGTAAATATAACATTTAGGAGCTGACTGAGAAATTTCTAAATTTTTATTTGTCTCTAGGACGTAGAGTTCAAAGGTTCATACTACAGAGGACTGCAAGATTTACTGAAAGCCGGTCTCATTATTGACTATTCAGAAGATCCAGAGCACTTGGTGACGTTTACAACTACTTTGCGAGATCATACACTTAGGGAGGGCTTCACCAACTACACCCTGGATATTATAGTAAACCACCCAGCTTCAACTCTTGATGTAAATGTGCATGGAACTGCTGCCGGTAAAGCGTCCTACTATAAAACCGAATCAGATGCGTTATACAGGCGTGGACACTATCCTGAAAAGAAGGGCTCATTCTTAGCCAAGTTGGACTTGAATAATAAAGAATTTGAATACGAGGTTTGTTAGAGATTCACAAGAGAACTTCAAAGACTAAGATTACCATTTTGTTACAGAGAAACTCCCCTTATCGACAAGTGCGATTCTGGGCCATTCCATATGGAAAGTATCCATTCTATAGTCTGAATGCTACTGTTTGGGATTCGCCTGATTTTAATAACACAGGCTTTGTATATGTGGATCTGGAAAAGAAAATCACCCGAGCAGAATTCAACTTGACCGAGGACTCCAGCCAAAATCTGCAGATGATTGGATACATTCCCGACGCTAGAAGCGGCTTTTTGGATATCTGGAGAAACTATGAAGAAATCCGAATCATCGATGTGAGCTCATATCTTAAAATGAATCATTCCCGACTAATAACAGGACGTTTTCATTGGAGACCAAAGATACAGGAGGATCTAAAGGTGCATTCACTTATTTGATTATTCAATTAGCATCTCATATCTCTCTCTGTTTAGGCTAAATTCCAAGCTATAGGTACGTCCTTCTACACATCATTCTCGGAAGGTATTGACTTTTGGATCAAGGATTTGTACAGCGAGTCTGTGGAGTCCGTCAATGATATTTGGGGTACAGCAAGGATTCATACACAATCGTTTTTGGATGACGTTGGGTATAAAATGAGCATTGCGTAACTCCAGTCAGTACTTACACACCTTTTCAGAGAACTAAGCGTCTTGGAACATGATCTTGAAGAACTTCGAATCTTTGTCAATCAGTCATATGAAGCCAACGACTTTTACATAAAAACTTTAGTCAACTTCACGTTATCCGTATTGGACGAGTTGGATATTCGTGATCATATTGAATCACTGCCAAAAATATTCACCGAGCTCTGGCTAGCTATGGGAGATTCAGGAAAGGCTCTTCGAAAAAATATAATATGGCTCATTGAGACTGTAAGATATATTGTATTTATCCTAATGCACAGCTTTCCAAACAAAATACTTCTTTCAGATCAAGACTTCATACAACAAGGCTTTAGAGGCTATCAGCAAATTTTTCCATGGCGAATCCTTACGATATCTTTCGGATCTCATGGAAAAGGGCGTCGAAAAGTATGACAAGTTTGTAAAAGACTTACACATTTCGTTTATTAAGTACGTACAGAATTTGTGGAACAAATTTTCAACTATGATGTCCAACTACTGGAAATCTGTGCTCAAACGCATCGAGCCACATGTTTTCCGTTTCCTCTCTTACATAGAGTCCGCTGCCTGGAACATTAGTAAAGAAGTTTTTGGTAAGTAATTCGCATCGCCTTAGTTTTTGAACATAACAAGAATATCGTTTCATAGACTTCATATACAAACGTACAAACGAGCTGGCCGAATCTCCATACTTCAACAAAGTATCCAGCTTTACTCAGGATGTAGATCGCCTTTACAAAGATATCAAATCAAATGACGCCATAACTAACATCAAAAAATATTCAGTCATTGCGTGGAATTTCATCAAAGAAAAATACTTCAAGCTTGTCCCATTCGGTAAGGAACTGAACGAAGTCTTCACCGAAATTTGGCAAGAAATCAAAGGCTTACAGAAGTTAGAACACATCCAGTTCATTATTCAAAAGACCAACGAAATAATAGCTAAAATCGAATGGTTAGCCGACGAGTTACAATTCGAATATCGTTTGCATCAACTGTACGCACTGTTGAGGAATAAATTCCGAAATTATGCACTGAATGCCCTCGAGACTGCTGATATGTATCGAGAGGCTAAGACAAAGTTTATTTTTGATCCTGAAGTTGGAATTATTGACTTAGAGCAAAAGTTACCAATGTCTTGGCATGCCTTCAATGAGACTCCTAAGTTCGAGGAGATTCCGGAGTACAAGTTCCTATCGAATGCACAGAATTTCTTCGCGAGTACGAATGCATCGATTGTAAAATACATTTATAGTTTCAAGTCACATTTGGATCCAAATACTTGGTTGCCTCCTTATACCGAGCGATCTCTGCTGATTGGATCACGCCACTACATGACCTTTGACAAACGTTTTGTTGGCCTTAATCTTCAATTCGACGGAGTCCAAGGTCAAGGACGAAACCCTCAGTGTTCATATTTACTGGCGCATGACTTTTTCCAACGCAACTTTACTCTGCTTTTAGAGCCTTCAGTAAGTAATTGAAGTAGCAATTAATATAGGTAATTCTAAAAATTTTTCTTTCAGTCCTCAAATAAGGACCGTTCGGTTTTAACCAAAAAGTTAACACTCATGGCGGATAACCAAGTACTTGAAATCGATTTAGAGCAAGATGTAAGTCCCAGAAGATAGTCCGATGGACTCTAGAGCAAGACTTATAAGATATTTTCTTTTCAAGACCCTGACAGTGGATGGCAATACCTCTCCGATGCTGCCTTTACAAATTGGCGCTCTAACCATTTACCGTGAAATGGATATCCTCACCCTGCAATCGGAAAAAGATTTTAGCCTCAACTGTAACATTCAGTTCGATCTCTGTTGGTTTGAACTTTCTGGCTGGTACTATGGTCAAACAGCTGGCATTTTAGGAACTCTCAACAATGAACACTTTGATGAATACATGACCTCATCCAATACTGTAGTTGGTGATGCAGAAGAATTCACTGATTCATGGAGCTTGCAGTCGTGTAAACAAACGACAAAGTCTACTAAAAAGCAACAGATTTTGACTGAAGTCTATCAGACTTGTGATCATTTCTTTATGTCTGGCATGCTATCATCCTGCACAGACACTGTGAATCCCTTGCCTTTCTTGCATATGTGTTATGACCTAGGAGCAAACTCGAACCCAATGAAAGACAATAACCCAGCTAGAAAGGGAGTTTGTACTGCCGCATTGGCTTATATCGAGGCATGTGCAGCAGCCAAAATTCCTATGCGAGTTCCTGATCAGTGTGTTTTGTAAGTGTTGAGACTTCGTAGAAGTTAAACGTATTTTATTTGTTTCTTTTATGTTAGCTGCAAGTTATTGAATGGAACCTATGTGCCGGAGGGAACGTTTGTAACTCTTAAAAAGGACGACATACCAAGAAGTGCTGATATTGTATTCATAGTCGAGGCGAAACCATGCAATGCCAATTTAACTGTCGGAAAGAACATCATGACGGTTGTAGCATCATTGGAAGAGGAATTGGCAGCTGCTAAATTATCAAACAACAGGTAAATATACAGTCAGACTAAAAGACAATTTAATCTCCCACTTGATACTATTTAGATTTGCTGTCCTTACATTCGGTGGTCTAGAACCATTTGACTTGCCACACAGCATTGTCCACCACAATCGAGTTTTCACTTCGGACATCAATGAACTCAAAAAGTACTTTGATCACATTCAAGTGGCCAATGGAAGCAATAACGACATTCTACAGGCAATTAGCGCTGCAACACATCTTAAGTTCCGACCAGCAGCTTCCAAAGTTCTCATCTTGCTTTCCTGTTCCGATTGTTCCTCAAAAGAAATGAAGGTGCAACCGAAAACTCAATCAAAACTAAGAACCGTTTTCTAAAACTTCTTTACCCACTTTCAGTTCGACTTTACTTCAATCTTACAATATATGCTTGAAGAGGGCGTTAACCTTCACATTCTAGCCGATACAGAATTTGATTTCGAGAAAACACGTAAACTACGTCACTTCTTTGGCTTGGATCGTGATTTTGTCTACTCGAAAAGATTCCTAGACGGAGATGCCGAAACAAGAAAACAATTGCACATACCAAAGGATAATTTGGGACTATGCACACCATTGGCTCTGGAAACCAATGGATCAGTTTTCACTGCACGAAAACTTCAACCCGAGCGTAGGTACCCGATAAAGAGATTTGCTGGAATTTTCGCAAAACGAGTGGCCAAGACTGCAGCACCAAATACATGTCAACGATGTGAATGCACAGGACATAATAGTGGAGTCTCCTATATTTCATGTACTCCATGTTCTCTGCCCTCACATTCATCTGTAGAGGATTACGTAGGTTTATCTTGAGTTAGGATATGGAGCTGAAGTTTTAATAAATAATTTTTTAAGGACTTTCAGTTTAACGATTGGGATTGGGATGACGAACAAATCGAAGAGGAGATCTGACTCGAGTAGGATAAGCGCTGATAGGTTATAGATATTTAAAGCGTATTTGATACGTTGTTTCTGGATTTTTGTACCTTTTTTCAATAAATTTTATAAGAAAAAAAAAATAATTATAAATTGTTCAAAGAACATATGTGCATGTTTCTTATTTCTATCGAAATAAGGATGTCTTTGTAGAAGAACGATACTGGTCGCTGGAGAGTAACAGATTCTATGTTAAGCTTTCTTTCTCAAGCAGTCGTAGCTTTGTCAGTACCCCAGACCTCTGCATGGTTATTAAAAATAAATTGTACAGCAAGCAAGTTATGGCTGGTATGGCCGAGTACTACTCACGCATTATCTCGATCCATTTGATCCAGTTTGCATAGTGGCAGAAAGACTAGACTGCAGCCGACATTCTGATATTTGAATTGTAACACGACGACCCGAACAGAAGCAATTTAAGGAATGAAAATAATTGTCCATAAGAAAGGAACTGCGCTCATATGCCTCCAAGCGAAATATACCAGAGATCCTCATGGAAAATAGGATTACCACTTTACCCAATACCGAGGTTCGAGAAATCTGCCAAATCGACGGCATATACATATAAGTAGTTCGATGGTCGAGAACTGGAAGAAAAATCTGGACAGACCATGTCGGCAGGATGCCCAGGAGCAGAATAGCGAAAATGGTTTTAGATGGCAAAATAAACAACCCATGACTACAGGGATGACCACCAAAAATATGCCATGAATGGTTCTGATATACATATGTACATATATGTACATACATATTTTTTGTTCTCTGTTTATGATTTTGATCCAATGTGCGGATACTGTAGGAATAGGTTAAACACAGACTCTCGTCAACCTGGCGATGTTCCAGTGTTGTAACTGTTACTACGCATCCATTGTGCTTATTTTACCTCCTAGTGGTAGCCATCAGGTACTGATTCATGTCCATCCGGACCCGACTTGCTGTATGAGCACGAGTGTAGAACAAGATATAAACATAGCAGCACTATAAATACGACAGCGGACGAACTCTTTCGATGGAGTCATAGCTTCAAACAGAAGCATAAGCACCCTATCTGGAATATGTCGACACACTCGTAGGTTAGGCCGATAAAGATCTCCAAGAATAAATAAGGTTTTTGGAAAAGAGATGGTGGCGGATGAGTCAGTATTGGCCAAACGGCAGAGCTCACATCCCGAAGCGAAGAGAGCGTATAAGCAAGAGACTCTCCACAAACACCAACAATCTGTGGAACCAGTATCGCGACATAATCAAATGATGTGTCTTGGTATGATGGTGTGTCTGTTCGCTGAAAAAAGGCGACAGATAATGCACACATACACACTCTGCAGCAGAGAACAAGAGAGGAGAAAAAGATTCTGGGTAAAAAAAGGGCCACGCAGTCTCTTAGCTCAAGGATATCGAAGAATATCGCGATAGGAACAACATCCGGACGTTTTTTTTTAGGAAAGCCAAGCAACTGGCACCTGGCACCTGGCCCGGAACGCAGGCTCTTCGGAGCAGTGAAAGAAACCTAGTCACCGTCACACAGGGAATAGTAGATGTGTTTAAGCACCATTTCCAGCAGCTACTTAATGGGCATCAGCAAGAGAGAGTGATAGGGCAAGAGGAGAACCCGCATCCAGTCAATGGAGAAGCGACCCCCCTCCCAGTTTTGAAGAGGTTTGTTCAGCTATCGAAAAGCTGAAGAAGAACAAGGCCGCCGACTCTGATGGTCTATCAGCGGAGCTTTGTAAACATGGTGGTGATGCTTTGGTAAGTTACATGCACCAAATCATCAACCAATATTCGTGGATAAAGTCATATCAGATTACTGGACTATCAGCTCTATATGGCCCATCTTCAAGAAAGCCGGTTCTATGTTTTGTAATAACTTTAGAAGCATATTCCAACTTAATGGCGGATATAAGATCCTATCGGCCTAATCGGCACATACCACTGTGGCTTCCGGCCCGGCAGACCGACAAACAAACAAATTTTCACACTAAAGCAGATCCTGGAAAAGACCAACGAATTTCAAGTTGAGACTCATCAT
This sequence comes from Xylota sylvarum, assembly GCA_905220385.1. Taxonomy (NCBI): domain Eukaryota; kingdom Metazoa; phylum Arthropoda; class Insecta; order Diptera; family Syrphidae; genus Xylota; species Xylota sylvarum. Next base: position 91,995,563 of record LR999957.1, on the reverse strand, counting down.
CTCTTCATCGACTTCAAAGCGCCATATGATGTCATTTATTGTCTTGAGCTCTACAATCCCAGCAAAACTGATCCAGATGTGCCGCGTGACACTGGAAAAAACGCAGTGCAATTCGGAGACAGTTCCTCCGAACTATTCCAAACATGTACCGCATTCCAGCAAGGAGATGCACTAACATGCGGTTTCTTCAATCTCCTGCTGGAACAGATAGTGCGCCGGCAGGTGTTAACACAGAAGACATTATCTTCAACAAATCTGTCCAGCTGCTGGAATACGCAGATGACATTGACATCATCCATCGCTCCCAGAGCGCCGTCTTAGAGGCTTTTACGGCAATTGAAGAACAGGCGAAACGAGTTGGTCTTGAAGTAAATGAGGACAAAACCAAATACAAACAAAGAAGCATCTGCCTAGGACAAAACGTTACTGTTGACAACAGTAACTTCGGAGTGGTTAGAGAGTTTACCTACCTCGGAGTTAATATCAACTCCAAGAAGAACTCCTTAATGGAGATTTGGTAAAGACGTATTTAAGAAACTGCTGCTACTTCGGTTTGGCGAAACAAATGGGTTCAAGACTCCTAACTCGTAAGATGAAATGCATTGTCTACAAAACTTTGATGCTACCCGTTCTGCTACTTATATGGAGCCGAGTGCTAAACAATAAGTAGGAAACCAGAGCAAATATTGAACACTTTCGAGAGAAAAATTCTTCGTTCAAGGAGAAGATATAACCGCGAACTCTATAAGCTGTAACAAGATGTGGATGTAAAGCAAAAAGATGGAAAAAACACATCGAAACGTCGTACATTGGCTCAGCCACATCGAGCGAATGGACAATAATGCAAAGAGGATCTTCGAATCACAGCCCCCAGGATCGAAACGACAAGAAGACCGAACTTTCTTTTTAAGGATCAAACTATCGCGGATGCCACTTGGTCTAGACAACTGAAGGCAGCGTGCCCGGGATCGAAGAGAGTGGGAGGCATGAAGAAGAAGAAGCTGCAAAAGTCGTCAAATCTAGCTTAGCGGACAACGCAGTAGAGGAAGACCTTTCCTTAGGTGTCGTTTTAAACATTAGTTTTGTGCATTCACTCTAAAAAAAAAGTAAAAAAAAATATTCACTCAGAAATTCTCTAATAATGGCATCAACTATCTAGCTTTTATGAATAACACAACCCATGACCATAATGGATATATAAATAAATAGATAATTAATATGTGCGTACGTACCTTTAAATTCCGGTAAATTTGCTATTTCTCATTTAATTTGAATGCGACTTCTTTTTAATTGAACGATTTAAACACCTGCTGCTGTTTTAGTAGATACACCCCAAGCCACTAAAGCTTAATTTGCGCAAAAGCTTTTCATGTGCTATTATCTTGTACGCGAACCAATCGCGTGTCCATCATAAGCAGCAACCATGGAAGTATTCCAAAACTTGTTATCCAGCTCTAGCTATTCCTGCAATATAATGTAGATTGCATACATATTTCTAAATGGTTATCAAAATGCTTTGAGTTGAGAGGCAATATACTTTGTCTTGTACATACCGCTTCTTCCCCTCGTTACATCGTAAAAGCCACGTGCTGTAAATAAATGCATGTTATCATCGAATAGAGAATGATTTTTCTTTACTTCAGTAGAGCCATTATCCTTGTGGTGTGATTTCTTGTATATACACAACTCCTATTCATATCCATACATATGTACGTATGTACATACATAGTCGTAACTCTAGCGTTGGCCTTTCTGGAGGGGAATGGAGTAAACAAATTATAATTTATTAGAACACACTTTACCGTCGGAATTCTATTTAAATTTATTTTTTCTTGCATATCCTTACACCTGTCTGTTAGAAATTCCTGTGTGCACTAATTGATTAAGCAAAATATGACGTTGTTTTACACAGTATGTGTGTGTGTGTGTGTGCTAGCATCGACGAAGAGAAGAGGTATCGCCTATCTAAGGATGATCAAGTGCAACAAAGGCTACTCAAACGAGCTGCCACCGTCATCTCTTCTCCACATCGCAAATATCTTGTTATTATTTATAATTTCACCCCCCGAAGGTACATACACGAAAATCACAAATCCACCCGTACTCTCCACACCCATACCGTCAGTCGATGGGTTTTTGAAAGCTGCCACAAAGAATATCCATCCACTTTAGGATTTCGGTGCTGAGGCGGCTGCTACTGCTTGTGCTGATGTTGGTGTATTTTTAGAAGCATATTGTAAAGCGGTTGTTCGTCGTCATATTTGTCGTCCTGTCGCTGTCGTCCTTAGCTGGGAAAGCTCGATTTTGTCGATGGCATGGAAAAGTTCAACTCGGCACCCTCAGTGTGTTATGTCAAAATACGGTCGACCGTAGAGATATCGAATGCGAGGAGAGTGGGTTTTCGGAGGGGAAAATTCCTTATTATAATTTCCTCTTCATTAATTTCGAACATGTTTTGTATCAAAAGAAATTTAACAAATCATTGAGCAATAATTAATCCAGCGTTAACAGCTATCTTTTTGTGGGTGTGTATGTATTCACTGCGGTGTTGGATAACGGAAGGGGGTGTACTGTATACCGCCATCAACATGCAGATTGTGTATGTACTTGAAATGGAGCACTTGTTTAATTTATTTTTGTTTCGCTTTTTGTTTTATTCTTTCTTTTTCTTCTTTTCAATTAATAGATAGTTGTCACGTGATGTAAACGTGTCTATTTAAACAAAAGTGTGATGGGTAATAGTCCCCCTACTGTACCGATGGTTATCGGTAGGATTATAGTATTGACAAGTGTATTTATAATACACTTAACCCAGATGGTTTGTTGCTTTAACAACAACTGTCTGACTTATTATGACGTCTAAAGACAACGAAAGATGACGAAAATATCATTCGAAAAAAATAACTGACCTTTGTAGAATATATGTAGAATCAAAATTCAGTTTCTAAATTAATTCAATCAATATTTTTATTAAAAATTTATACCAACCTTCATAAAGTATACGATAAAATGTATGCGTGTCCCTAACATATTACTTAAAGTTGACCCTGTCACATGACATTTTCTCCGAGTAGGAAGTACAGAGGCACAGGCCTTTGTGTAAGTCTAACAAAATATTAATTGTAATCGTTAATAGAATATCCTTGCAAATGGCTCTGTAGTACTCTTCCGTTGGATGGGCAGTAAAAACCAACCATCACTCGCTGTGTCACATGCAATTATAGTTAATATTATTCGATTTTTATGGCCAGGGCTACTCTCGGTCATTAGGTATTACTTACATTGGACGGTCAGCAAATGGATTAGAAAATACCAATACCAACAGTAGCTAGCTGTGCATGGAATGGAGAAAGGTTACGATAGGTCACACAGCTATTAAATGAATTGTGCAACCTTGACTTATTGAACGAAAGGGTTTTGCTGGAGTACGAGCAGTTGGGATGTGGGCAATCGACTTTTGGCAAAAGTTATTCTTGTGATTATGTAGTTTTTTGTGTGTATGGGGACAATTCGCATCGTACTCATTTAGCTCTTTTCCACTCTCCTTATACTCTCTCTCGCTCTCGCTCTCTGTCTCTTGCTCTATCTCTCTTTTGGTATAGGAAAATTTGCCTATGTGTACCTGAAATAGAACCTATTTATAAATGACCCAATTTAATGGATGACAGAACAATTATAAGGCTCAGCTGCATTTACTGCAAAACTCTGACCAACAAATTTATGTAAAACACTCCATCCTCTAGTCGAGTGTTATACCACTCCGTAAGAATGTCTCGCTGATTAAGTTGAAAAATATGCACATTATCTTATTTAGGATAATTCACTTACATACATGTCCTCAGGCATACGATGTTATATTTTTACTTAAACTGTAAGTAAGACATATCTACAACCATTTATTTTTTATTCATTTTATCTTTCTTCGCTTTTTTTTTCGGGGAATAACAGAAGGAAAATCAATATGTATGTAGGTGTGTATACACACTCCAACTAGGGGGAAACCTCCTTTTCCTGGAACGGTGTGCTTCTTCTTTTCATTAAGCGGGGCGACGACTGGATTGAAATAATAATAAAGGTACGTAGTATTGATTTTGAGAGGGAAGTTATTTTCGGCTGGCAGTAATGTGTGTGTGAAGGGCTGCGCTATTGATGATACCATCATGTCCTTTTCTTATGGCATTTGTCACGTAACCGGGTTTTTGGGGAATTTCGCCTCTCAATGAGGAAACAAAAAAAAAAAAAAAAGAAAAAAAAAAAACACCCCAGGTTTCATTAATTGAATAGATAGATAAAGGGGGATACAATTTATTAATGTTTTGGGCAATATTTTCCGAAGGTAATAGGTTGGAGAGTTTCGGTTTGATTTTGTGGGATGGAAATGTTTTTATTTATATAAAGAAAATTTATTGGTGGTTTAGGAACAAATTTATTGCGAATTTGTGTATCTTTTTTTTTTGTAGATTCTAAAAGATATTGCTGTGATTGCAATCAGTGTTCCGCGTTGACAACAGATCTAACTTGATGGCATTACATTATACTAGGGTTGATGGGGGCAGTAAGTATCCACCCCATCACACTTATGTAGGTCCTTTTGGAGTCAGTGTGATGGCCTATAGAGTGTTGGTCATAGTTCCTTTACTGCGAATTGATGGAATTAGTGATGGGTGATTGCACTTAGAGACCGAATTTCTGACAGAATACCTCATTTGAGCTGCTTAAACGAGGAAACTCTACCGCTTTTGAAATTAGTTCCCACATGCGAATGAGATGAGTAGAATACTTATGGATCACTATTTCGAGTGTCTTTTTTGTGGCAAGACTCATAGCTTTACCATTTTGGTGTTAAAATTGACACATAGTTTGTAATATGAAATAATAATAGAGGTAGCCGTCACAATGTATGTACACATCAGGATTTTTAGAGATGAGTTACAACTACAGAATTACAATTACAGAGAACACTAAGCGGGCGAACGTACAAGCAAAGCGCAAGACACAATGCTCTGTGTCTGTCAAGTTCAGAATGTACGTAATTACTAGAGGCTTTGATGCTTCAATTATAAGGAACTGAGCTACTACTTATCATACAGCACTCCACTAGTAGAATGGAAGACAGTTATACATACGATCTAGAGCAAATGTAACCTCAATCGAACCTAATCTCGGTTTTAAGGTTCTAGCCTTCCAGAAAAGTAAATTTCAAAAGAAGTGCAACTATGCTGACCAAAATTCCTGGAGGAGAGCAGAACAAGTAATGGTAATAATATCAAGCTCAATGAAATGTCATATGTTTATGAACTAAAAGTTGGAATACCAAACATCAACATGATCATCACATCACTGATTCCGACAACAGCTCCAACAGACTGCTCAATGCAAAACTCAAAGTACATCCAGATATCAGATAACAATCACCAATCAAGCGATTACCAGATACGATCTTAGAGCGAACGACCTGCAACAGACTCAAAGAAGTAGAAGAAGCGAAATGACTCTTGTTTTAGGAAACTGTGCTCAAAGATAAGGTGTACGATACAAAGCAAACGAAACCGCATCAAAGCCTTTTAAGGAGCGATGTTCCTGCTTGAAAGAAAATAGAAACAATCACTTCAGAGGGCACAATGCTTCTAATAGAGGCCTTAGAAGACAAAGGAAAACCTAACGAAGAAATGTTTGATGTTCATATGGAACGAACGTAGGAGGCAATATTAGTCTGTAAAAATATGGCTTACTTGAAGGTGTCCACCTTTCAAAGAGGAAAACAAACATAAGTTGGCACACATTTATGATCAGTATCAATAGACAAATTGATTGAGTCACTCGCATCCGTCTGTTCTTAAATTTTGAGCAAAGATAATATTTCATAAATGTATAGAATTAGAAACAGTGGTCAAGAAAATAATTTAGCCATGCCTCCATTTTGAAATCTTTCCTGAAAACACAGACTACGCCACCCCACGTCTAAATTTCTGATAAGAACTTCGTCGTCACCATCCCTTTCATCACTCTGAAATGAAGATGCACTTTTAGAAAATGAATCAATTCTACACTGACAGCTATGCCAAAGACTGAGTTGATGGAGGTGTATTCTCTGACAGTCTTAATCTTAAGCTCTCCTACCGTCTTCCGAATCATTGTAAATTATGGCGATTAAAGAAGTCTTATTGGCTTAAGGAAAACGTGATATCTGCTAGGGATATCCTCATCTTTTCGGGCAGTCAAGCAGCTATCCTTGGAATCGATCGCTATTAATTCTTCTGTAGCTCTAGACTGCCGATCGTCTCTCACGGAGATGGCAGAGCAGTTCAATATATACTTTTTTTTGCCGGGGCATAGTGATATTAGAGGGAACTGTAAGGCCGATGAACTCACCAGGTATACCAATCGCTACTTGCAAACAAATTTGGCCAAAGATGTATTTAAAATTCTTTAAGAATTTGATATTGCATTCTCTCAATAGATTGCATATCGGCACTACACTGGACACTGTCTAATAGGCAAGCATGCTACAAGGGTAGCCTTTTTGCGAACGACTTTTGTAAAAGCTGCATGGATGATGAAGAGGATGAAACCATTCCTCACCTTGTTTTTGCTCAGCTCTCTTCCGTAGAAGGAAGCTTCAGCTAGGACCCTTCCATTATAATGATTTAGGCGATCTGATAAACATAGATATTCATCAGAAGTTCAAAATGGTTAAACGAGTAGGTAGAGAGAAACTTTCTCCTATGATCCATGTGGTATCAGAATGGACTTTGCTGGTTTAAGTGTGTTGGCGTTTCTGAGCAGGCAGTCACTTTAACCAAACCAAACCAAAGAACTAGAAGTACTATAGTAAAAATCATTTTTTCAAAAATTTCTTTTAGCATTATTTTGATTAAAATCATCCATATAATGCCACGCCCTCTTCTTGTGGGCGTTTTTTTCCAAAGATACCTTAAAATCACTTTAATATGCATATACATACATATTATAACTATTAGTTGAAAGTAATCATTGACATTTAATCAAAAAAATCTCCACTTCAATAGGAGTGCTAAATTAGGACTAGATTCGTTCAGTTAAGTTAAAAATAATTTCTGGGACTATGTGTACCCAGGTTACCCTCTAAATGCTAAATAAGTAAATATCCGACATTAAAAAATACAAATTGTGTATACATTGGCATCCTTCAGTAATGTCTGCTAGAATGAAAACCTCTAAACTCCTACATAACGATAAGGACATAAAGATAAGCCTAAGTAGGTACCGTAGTCAATTTCTACAAAGATAACCAAATGTGGTTAAATGATCCTTGTCGTCACATATCTTATTTCCTTTTCTACTTAAAAATTTTCCATTTTCCGTCGCTCAATCAGCATAAAAATCATCCTTGAAAAAAAAAAACAAATTCAATCAATCAAATGATATACACAACACATCCCCCCTCTTGTGTTTGATACATAATTAAAAAAAAAAAAAAAAAGAAGAGAATATAAAAATAAGAAAACGAAACAAAATCACATACTCATCGAAGCAATGAAAATAAATATCCGTGCAATTTTCCCGCAGTAACACCCACCAACTAGAATAACGGCAGCATAGCAATTCTGGTGAATTATTCTGAAGGATATATTGGATTTTTGTGTTTTTTTTTTTTTTTTTTTGTTCAAAAGGACACGAAGGACGACGTCGAAGAACCAACCGACTATAACAACTCCACAAGTTTCTCTTCTTTTTTTTTTCATTTTCTTTCTAAGTTTCTCTATCTGTGTTGTGTGCCAGATTTTTGGGGGCCAAGATGCCGACATGCATACCAATTTTTTTTTTTTTTTTTTTTTTTTTTTCTGCGTCAAATGTAAGTTGTGTTTTGGTGGTGTAAATAAAGGATATGACAAGGCAGTGCGTAGGATGACAGCAGTTGTAGAAGAAATAAGAAGATATATTGAAGAAAGATTTCTATACTCATCCTTAGCATGAATATGTATCTTTTTGTTCAACACCTTGAGTTAACATTTGGAAAAATCCAGCATTCCAATAGAGACACGAGGAAGCAATAGACAAAGAATGTTCAACATTCAACTGTGGATGCTATCAGTGGTTGAAGAGGAGTTACATAATATTTTTTTTGGGACTTTCAATGCATGGACATATTGTAGACTGAATTCGTCCAGAAAGCCTAAAAATCAATATTTTTAAGGAGTCAAGAGAAATTAAAAAAAAAAATACACAAAACATTCATGATTTTGCATGCTTACAATGTTACAACGAACAACATAAAATGTTACTTATGAGTACCACTTCTTAAAGTATGTACTACCATTTTTGGTCTTAAGCAGAGACTTGCAGGCAAATACCCCACCTCTGTGAACAAAATCTCCTTTCGTATATATTTCAAGATTAGAGCAACGAATAGAAATAGAAACTATAAAATCTTCCAGTAATTTTAAGGAATCCGTCATCCCACTGTCTTCTTTACAAAATCCGGGGAATCAAGAGCAAAAGAAAAAAAAGTTGCGCAAGGTCGGCACGTAAAGCACATCTCTCTTGGTTCACACACAATCACCATGTGTACAACTACTACAATGGAGGGTTAAGCGTGTAATGTGCAATGTAAGGGTATCCTCAAGGAATGACGTCAATAGCAAAAAGGTCCTTTTGCTCTCTCTTTTTTTTTTTTTCCTTCTTTTTATTTTGCAATTGGTTTTACTTTTAAGAAACAGAATATCCACACACATTTCTCTATACACTGAAAATAGAAAAAGTAATCAAACAAATAAACAAAAGGATACGACGACGGCCGCTACCACTGCCTCTGCTGTTGGTGTTTCTGTTACGCAATTTTAACTTGTTGGCTGTTGCCGTAACGTTATGGAATAACAAAGAACGATGACGACGCATCGCATTATGGAGGCAAAGACGGACGTAAAGAAAATGAACATCAGCAGTTACTCGCATAGTGCCGAAGCGCAAAGGATGCGGGGGATGCCTCCCAAGAGGCAGTAGGCACTTAAGTTTCGAAAGGACATCACCTTTCGAATGTAACAACAGTAGATGTCAGCCAAAAGCGAATGCGATGAGAAGGAAGTAAATGCTTGTTTAGAAGCCTGGAAAGGTTTCATACTAAACTTTCCTTGTTGATGTCAAGAAAAATTTGTTTTTCTTTTGAGACAATTTCCTTTACAGCGGCAGTGGTAGTAAGAAGCAATAACAATTTGATCTATTGTGGCTTTCTAGAGTTTCATCGATTCATGTCCGTCCCTTTGGTTTAAAGGATTTTTTTTTTTGTTTCTCTGTGGAGGGTTTTTATTTTTTGCCATTCCAGTATACACGATAAAAGTCCAGATAGTATGTATGTTTCTCTTTTTTTGGGGTAATTGTTGTTTCGAAAGTTCGGTTATATTTCTATTTTGAGGAAAAAAAAAAGTAAAAAAAAATATTTAGGGATGAGAAAAATATAAAATTCAGAAAAAGGATGCTTGTATGTATGTATGTGTGTACAATCGGAATGATATACTGCGTGTTATGCAGTCTGACGACAAACAGCATATGGAAAATGCTAAAGTTCAAATGAGTTTTAAGGCTATACAAAACAAACGTACATACATATAGCATTTACAAACAGAAGAATAGATCCGGAGATTGTAGTTTTTAGTTTTTTTGAAAATGTTAAATTTTTAGATTTTATAATAGACTGCTAACTGAACTCGTATATGAATGAACACATTACAAAGGCTGTTCCTGATACTAAAAATATTATTAAAGTAGAACATTACCTTCTCTATAAAGTGGGCTACTTAGCCACTTAGTAAAATCTGAATATTAATACAATTACATTTTAAGCAAGCAGACTATTAGGTGTCAGTACTCGTACTTTCGAGGATACTTTTAGGATCAACGAACGAAAATAGCTGAAACAGTTTATTGTAACATCACTCGCTAGAGAAATACCACAACTGTGAGAGGTACATATGTACATACATATGTACTAATGTACACTAATGGAGCTACAAAAGCAGAGGAAGAACCAAGGAGATGGAAAATCTTTTATAACCGTTACACCCACTGGTAGAGACACCTTTCCTAATTATTAAAATAGGGAACTCGATGCAACTCCTCGAAAATACTAGCCTTCTGGTTTTCCCTCTGAATAGTTCTATGTTGACGTTGTCCCCCTTGCTGTTCAACATTGAAGAAAACGTTGAATATGTATGACCCTTCCGTTCATAGATTTTAAAAAGACCTTCTACAGTGTCATCCATTTTCCAGGATTTTGAGAGCCTTTTGAACCGCCCTCGGTTATTTTATGAGAGCAAGCTTAAAAAAAAAAAACAATTTTTGGCGCGACAGGTCCTTGAGACCCAGGAGCTAGTTTCTCACAACCATTTGTGTTGTGCGTGTTATATTATTTACAGGAATGGAAGGGACTTACTGTTTAATGCCGTATCTAAAGGGCGATTTTTGTTTTGAGAAGCTTTTTCATGACAGTATTACTCTCGGATGTTTGTCAGACGCTCACGAGAGGTGGGGCCGTGAAAGAAGTTTTAGGTGTTGGGGATTGAAACTGGAACCGCTCACTCCGTAGGCCAGCGCACTAACTACTTGAGCCACGGCGCCCACGAGAGCAATCTTCACGAGCTCAAAACAAAGTATACATATCTGTCAACAAAAGCACATACAACACCGACGCTTCAGACAGAACGTCACCCTCGACAGATATAACATTGAGTTAAGGACTTTGTTTAACTAGGATCTACTTTGAATTCAAACAATGATACCATTCTACTACTTTTTTGGTCTAAGAAGGCAATTGTGTAGCAAAGCCCTCTCTCGAACAACTAAAGTAAATCTACACAAGACCCTGATCATCCCAGTCCTGGTCTACGGCGCAGAGGCATGGATTTTGTCATGAATGGATGAGGCCGCTCTCGATTATTATGAGAGAAAAATCGGGTGATTTTTGGTTCCGTCTTCATAGACGGAGGAGTGGAAAAGAAGATATAATGAAGAGCTGTACTAGCTATATAGCGACATCGACCTAGTCAGAAGAATTTAAATAAAACGATTAAGATGGCTGAGTCATGTAGTGTGGATGTACAATGCTCCGGCCCGGAGTCTTCGAATCCATCCCAGAGGGACGGCGCAATAGAGGAAACACCTCGCCTAAGGTGGCGCGCGAAAGTGGATAAGGACCTCAACCAACTTGGTGTGTGCAACTGGAGGAAGCTGGCTAAAGATCGAACTGACTGGAGAGGCTTGTTGGTTGAGGTCCAGGTTGATATGTAGCAAATAACAAATACAACGATTGTGATACCTTGGATATGTTGAAAATATTGAAACTAGTGCCCCTAAAGCGTTTTCGAATCTACGCTAGAGATATACTACAGTAGGGAAAAACCACGTTCTAGGAGGCATGCACACCTATCCATTATGTTATTAACATACCAAATCATTGTCATGTATTGCTTCTGGAACTGGATCCTTTATAGATGATGGTTGATGATACTCCAAATTAAATATGATTTAGATAAAAACAAAAGAACTCCTTAAACTAATTATCTTCCTAAAAATTCTTACAAGTGATAATATCAGAAAATTCATCGTTGACAAGACTGAGCATTAACACAATAAATTGATCTACAATGGATCAAGAGTGTTTGAACCAAGAACAAAACATTTCAAAATCACAGAAATATGTAACGCTATCTTTCAGACCCGGCTAAAATAAACGGTAAGGAAGTATCAAATACTTTACCAAAATTAGGAGCAGGAAAACCCATTTAATTGTAGGTTTAGTGTATCAGAAGAAAACCTTTGCCTCTGTAATGCATTCTGGAATCTTGTGGGTCATTGACTTGTCATTGACACTTGAAGCATATATATCCTACTTTTCATTTTCAAATTTGTCTGAGGAAATGGTCTAAAGAGAGTGCATTGGGGTGGACTATTCTGCCAAGGGTAAATTAGAATTAACGCCTCTTATGCACAATTTTATAAGAAGTATAGTATTTTCAAGATAGGGAAACATTAGACTGCAATAGTTGAAGTACAGAATACCTTTTTCACAAATAATATTATTAGGTAGCAAGCGCAAGTTAAGAAGCAAAAAAAATACAAATACAAATTTTTGGCGCGACAAGTCCATGGGACCCAGGGCCTAGCTTCTCACAACCACTCGTGCTGTGCGTGTTATATTCTTCACACGAATGGATGGGGCCTACTGTTTAATGCCGGATCCGAACTGCAGTTTTTTGTTCTGAGAAGCTTTTTCATGACGGGAGGTGGGTGAAAGAAATTTTAAGTGTTGTTTGGGGATTGAACTTGGAACCGCTCCGTAGTCCAACGCACTAACCACTTAAGCCACGGCGCCCACAAGTTAAGAAGCACCTTAAACAATTTGTCGGGGCGAACCTGAATGCAGCTAGATAGGTAGAATCTTATTGGCTGAGGTGTCCAACTATAGTGCCACCAACTTACATATGTAGGTAAGTTTCTAAAATATCCATATATTCAAGAGAAAAATCCGTAATACACAAAACATAAAAGAATCGACGTAAATTAATATATCCTCCAGACTTATACCTCAAGGATACAAAAAAGAAAGGTCAATGACTTATCAGCGTTGTAACGAAATGTTAATTTCACATAAAACCAAAGTCAATGCTCTACATACACACATTCATATGTACATAATTATGCATGTATATATATTTCAATTGTGCTTCAAGCTTGTGTTCACAAAATTAATTTTCCATAAGTGATAACACCTACTATTCGTATAGCCCTCCTAAAAAGCTCATTCCACTTTTGGTTCTCCTATAGCTTCGCTACGGTATTCTATAACTTGTGTGGTGTGCGTTGTGTATTCATCACAAAAACCAATCATAAAATTTGTTTATTTTTACCTTTCTTTTTTTTTTTATTAATAATCGATATTCAGAATGTTGATTAGGAAATCACCATTCCATCGTCTATGGCAACTCTATTATAAGACACTTTGACAGTTTCACTATATATATGATGTCACGATATCGTGTGTCTGGTGAACGACTATGGTGGTTAGAATAACTATAAAAAGGGTTTTCGACACAATAGTCGTTCCACAATCAATGGCCCATATTTCAATTGAAACCTACTTTCGCTAAGGGTTGACAGCAAACTTGATGAAACTTTGCACCAACAATAATTAAAGTAGGTTTTGTTGTTTTGTTAAATGATAAGACCCCCGTACTGTACGTTGTGTGATAATAATACAATAATTTACTAAGCGAAACTTGATTAAAAACGTCTGTATGTAGGCGCGCATACATCAAGATTAGACCATAGTTGGACGGGGAATGAAATTAGGTTCTTTTAATCTTATCTTATCGGTTGTATGGCTACTGCCTCGCACCTCAATTCATCGTGACAAACGATAGCAAAACAAACCAATTCGGGTTTTGGGAGGAAATGAAAAAATTTTTTATGTATATGTACATACATACCTATTTTTTTTTTTTTGATTTGCCAGAAATGTTGTCAGCTCATTTGTTGTTTACCAAACTCGTCTTAAATAAATGAAAATAGGCAGACTTTTAAGATAGCATACGGTAGTCAGCATACACGTCTTAATAAATTTGAATAAAAAATCCCTTTGTGTAATATCTTATAACTAGTTGCTACTGACCAATCAAAAACAGCCGCATTAACGACTGACAAGGTGTCACTTAAGGATTAAAAGTTCCCACCACTCCCACATCAACTTCAATTTGCTGAATAAGCCAGAACAAAGTAGCATCTGGACAGGTTATATAATTTATATTTATCATATGCAAAACAGAAACAAGGCCCTGGGATGTTTCTAAAAATAGATAATAAGACTTAGAACAAAGGAATCATTTTCTCCACTAAAGCTGTGGAACCTTCGATTTAAATAAAAGTCGCTTGTATAATTAATTTAAAGTCCATTCGAATTATTCAGAGCGTATCCTCAATGTCAGCATTAATAATTACTAAATGCCACTATTAATAAAAACACAAGCAGCTATCAAGCATGAAGATTCTTAATGAAGCAAAAAGTCCTTCCTGCGACAAATACGGAGGGTGTATAATTATCAGTGCCAAGAACCTTGAACAGTCTGTCTTTCATTACTAACTACGCGCATGCATGATGATATACTCGTACATACGCGTGTGACACATTCGAAGGATAATCCAAATCGACTTTTTATCCTCTATTTCCTTTCCTGTGTTTATATTGTTTTCTTTAATTAAACTTTACCACCCCTAAATGTCCACCACCTCACACTCGGTACTCGTAGGTGATACAGGATTGTTGTTCTGTTCTTTCGCTGAATACTCTTTCATGCGCGCCTTCTGCACGTATTTATACCGTTTAATAACTTTTTGATTATACCTGTCGCTTTGATACTCGAATTTCGCTTTATGTAGGGCAAACCGATTCTCTATGTGCTCGAAAGGGAATGCCACTTTGTGTGTTTTATGTATTGGAAAATTAAATCAAAAAATATTTGCCCGAGCCTGGTGTGTTCGTTTTTTTTTTTTTTTTTTTGTGCAAAATGACCTTTTATAGGACAATACCCTTAGTACATTTTTTTGTTTTTTTTTTTTTTTGGCAAAACAAAATACGAGTCCTGAAATGGTATAGTCCTTGCTTTGTACTGCGACTATGGGACTGTTCACGAGGTGAACAAATCAATTGTCAGTGAAGGTAGTAATCATGAATTTAAAATCTATTAAATATCCATAAAAAAGTACTTTAAACCAAACTATAAAAATAACCGTTGCAGAAAAAAAAAAGACAATTGCCTCATGAGATAGTGGTTTATCGCTGGCTGCTTGTAGACAACAAAAATACTCTATATCTGATTAGATTAGGAGACGAAGCGTGACCTTGACTGAGTACGTGCTTGGATTATAATTTAAACCTCCGAAACAAATTATTTTAACATTCAAGACTCCTAGAAAATTTATTCCTACATGTATGTATATCATATTAAAACCATAGTACACTGCATGTATGTATGTATGTATGAACGAACAACTTCAGACATAAAACAATTCGAATTCATCTCAGAGGTACATGATCTCGCGCAACGAAGATAACAAGTGTCAATAGAACGTGCGAAGAATTTTTCCATTTGTTAATTTCACTTTGAACCATAGTCCACTACTGTGCAGTTTTAAAACAAGAACAGATGTCAGGTACTAAGCGAAAATAAATCAAATAGAAGTCCGTAAAGTGGATTACAGCCTACACATTATGAATTTCGCAGGTTGTGACTTAATTTTACGGTCTCTACAAAGTTACGTCAACCAATATCTGAAAAAGTTTAATATGCGCTAGCCTGGGGGAAAAACAATCTAAAAAGTAGGCTGATCTTTTCACAAACGTAAAACCGACAACCCCCTTTCGGACGATATCTATGTAGCTTTCAGCTGAACAGTTCAGATGACTGAATGAAGAGAATTGCGGCGACACGTCCGTCGCGTCGGTTACGCGTACGATGACAACTTACAAGTGGAAATGTATTTTTTTTTCTACAATTTAGTAGACGTTATTACCCAATATCAACATGCCGGTGTTGTTTTTTTTAGTCGACCAGATGTTGTTTGCCATCGGAGAACTGCATATAAAAAGTGAAAGCCAGTGGCCGACCACTGCCACTTTAGTTAGTACACAGGTTATTGATCTAGTTAAACGACAAGTTCTTGTGCGAAAAAAGAACTCGAACTTATAACATGTACCTACATATGTATGTAAGATATCGAGAATTGGACTTTTAAGACCTTGTGATTAACGATCAGTTTAATGACACAAAATTATGCAAGAAAGAAAACAGGTGCTTACTTACGAAGGATAAACTCACGCGCTATCATTGTTGTCGGTTGTGTTATTTTTGTCATCAACAAAAGCACCATTCTCTGTAAATCTCTTAAAAAACATTTAAAGTGATAAATTTTGGTGTAGAATACATCGTCTTATATCACAAATTGTGATCAACAACATCTCGAAGACTCATGTGATCATTTGTATTTTTATTAAGATGTTTATTTATACACTTTTTGACAAGTCGATGCTAATTATTTTAGGCTAAAGCTGGTTATACACTATACTTTCGTTTGTGTTTCTTCTTGACATAGAACAAGAAAGTAGACAGAAGTTTAGACTTTGAAAATTTTTAGGTAAACAAACTAATTTTCAAAGAAGTGTTACACCAATCAAGGCAATAGCATTTACAGTCTCGGAAATCGTTTGAATTTTAGAAAATTTAGCAAAAGGCAAGTTAAGGAGGTATGTAGTAAATACATAAGTAATATGACGTCTAATTGGATATAAAGAGTTTGCCATTTTGTTTTATTACCTGTAAAAGAAAATAATATCAATTTTTGACAGGCAATAAGTATTGAAGCAATAATAATTCCATTGAGTGCTAGGTTGGTGGTTCAAGTTTCAATCATGACCACTCAATTTTTCTGATATTTAAAATCAAAATCACACCATAAATCCACCTAGTCTGTTCGCGTACACAACATTCGAATGAAGTACTGAAAAGTAAACCGAATGCAAAAAATTGATACTAAATGTCCCTGACTAGTTCAGACACCACCCGCGGATTTATTGAAACCTAATACAATTTTCGAGCCACTACACCACAATCTCTATCCTATCCCTTTACATATTTCCAACTTAAGTAAGTGATGCAAAAGAGTGCATACAGAGTGAAAAAGAGTGCATGTTCTGCATTTTAAGGATATTCATAATCCCTTAAGCGTGAACACATAAAAAAATTAAACCTCTTCTTATTCATCAATTGTCAATAATTTTAGGGTCCCGGCCAGATTAACACGTAAAGAATGAAAAACAGTCCTTGGTAAGCCAGATCTATAGAAAAGATGACAGCTGTAGCTAGAAATGTGTCCGTGAATTCAGCCTTGTCTATTTTGAAGTCTGCTTATTCTACATACTTATGAATCTTGGTCTTAAGTAAGGCATATAAAGACTAAAAACTGAAGCTATACAGTAACTCACAATATTGATCACGCTTTTTCTTTAAAAATGCAGTATCCACTTAAACGACTTAAAGGTAGATGCGTTTAACTTTTATGATATGATTTTATTACACTTGAAGTTCCTCCTAACAGTTTATGAAGCTTTTTTGTTTTTCCAGTCAAAAGCTTGTTTTTTTTTGAACAAATGCACTTGGAGTAGCATCGTGATCAATTTTGTGAGACGAAAAAAAATTTTTTTTTTGGGGTTACAAATAATAAAATAAAATAAAAAACAGCAAGGTAACAAATTGGAAACATTACTTGTTCTATTTTATGATTAAATAAAATTGAAATATTGGTGTTTTTTATTATTTAGCTTTTGAATAATGGGTTCAAATAATAAACCACTAAAACCAGCACAAAAGAAGCAAGTTGAGGATCTTTTAAGGAAAAGTGTGACCCATCGTCAAATTTCGGAGTCAACGGGAATATCCCTTGGTGCCATAAGCAAATTTCGCCAAACTCTTGAAAACTTACCCTGTAGAAACAAAGCTGGACGAAAAAAAATCTTGTCTGTGGTTCAAGACCGCAAGATTGTGCGTGACTTGAGGACTCGGGCAGCTGATTTAAGAGGAAGAGCCAAAGTAAAAAAGCGCTTGCTTACTAAACGACACCAAGACTTAAGGCTGCAATTTGCAAGGAGATATTCCAGTTGGACACCTGAGGATTGGGCGAGAGTGATCTGGTCAGATGAGTGCAAAATTAACCTTTTGGGCTCAGATGGGCGAGAATGGGTATGGAAATCTCCTGGAGAAAAATTACAACCACGTCACGTTAAGCCCACTTTGAAATTCGGTGGGGGATCCATTATGATCTGGGGTTGCATGACGCAAGGCATTGGAAACATTCACAGGATCCAAGAACATATGACATCATCATCATACATAGAGATTTTGAATTCTCATTTAATGGAATCACTGGTGAAATTCGGTGTTGAAACTTCGGAAATTGTTTTCCAGCAGGACAATGATCCGAAGCACACAGCTAAAGTAACTCAAAAATGGTTAAGTGACAACAACTTCACAGTGTTATCATGGCCACCGCAATCCCCGGATCTAAACCCCATTAAACATCTATGGGGGGCCTTGAGGAGATCCCTTGAAGGCGAAATCAGCAATTTAAACGAACTCTGGGCCAAAGTCAGGACCACATGGGAAAACATTACACCAGAGACTTGCAAGAACTTGATCGATAGCATGCCCAATCGAATTCAAGCGGTTATACACGCTCGTGGTGGATACACGAAGTATTGAGTTTTGGAATCCTTTGTTTTTTTTTTCAAATTCAAACTCACAATATTGATCAAGCTTGGTGAACTTTGTTTTTATTTTTTTATTTTTTTCCACAGCGATGAAAAATTTTATTAACTTTTATATTATGAATTAAAATAGTTGAAATAAAATATAAAAAAACAACAAATTTAGTATTATGTCCCTATTTGTTTTTTAAACCAAACGTTTTCATATTTCAAAACATAGCGTGATCAATTTTGTGAGTTACTGTATATCACACACAATGCCTTACGTTATTTAAGGAAATCTGCCCCCCATCGGTGAGCAAGGATTTATTTACATATCCTTGCAGTTAGGATTGGATTTAATCTTTTCACCAGTGGATTTATTTTGAGTAATAATAATTTAGTTCGTAGGGGTATAACGTTTCCGCACTATGAGACTAGATGTGCTAGGAATGGAAGGTATCGCGTACGGCCTGGGAAGAGGCTAGAGTACAATTTTGAGAAGGAGCTGTGAAGACATCCGATGTCCAATGTAGATACAATAAATGGCATTCATTTTCTAAATAGTGATATTTAATCAGAAGTTACGATGAAAGTGTTGTGGTTCGAAAGGCCCGCTATGACTAAAACTGAACGAACCAGAAAGTACAAGGAACACCAAAAAGTGATGCATTAAAATTATGCCTTATTACAGAAGAATCTCTGTTGATTAAAGTATTTAGATGCGACGATTTCTTTTGTGGCAATGTCAAAGCCTAAATCTTTAAAACAAGATAGTTAAGCTGCTACGAAATCGGAGTAGAGTACAACCAAATCGGGTACAAATGCCGTAATGCACTAAATGCAATTAGACAAAACAAAGTTAAACTATACCGAGTTCTTGGACGGATATACACACATAAGTATGTAGTGCATAAGTAATATAGAAGGGAATAAGGTACGAAAACATAAATCGGACGAATTGGCCAGATTGTCGTAGGCTTAAGCGCCACTATACTGTTACCGATTAAGAAATTATATAACACGTTTGAGAACATAGTAAAAAAAAGACCACTCTCTACGGGGTTCCTTGAGCGACTACGTTGTACCTCGCACATTATAACCAGAATTTGGTATTAATAAAGGGTCAACAAAGAGTCTGCTACATCTAGAAAAATTCTCTGTTCGCATATTCACTGGGCTAATCACCGGACAATGTACCATTGGAACTACGCTCTGTAAAAAGTAATCTGGCTCCAACGATATTTATAGAAATTGTGAAGACTAAACGGAATAAAAGGGACATAACAATTTTGTAGTTTAATACAAACTCACCCTTGAACTTTTTTTATGATTTGTCAATGTCAAAACGTCAGTTTAGTGAAGTTCACAAAGGAGCAAAGTTTGAAAATTATTAAAAATTACTGCCGAAGAACGCTTTTTCCAATTTGTGGTCGTAATAATCGTCCCACCAGACAGACTGTGCGTGAGTCAACATATTCACTATTGAATGTTCCTGTGCTAGCGAACGCACCAGTTGAAACACCGGAAATATCGAAACCGTAAGTGTTTCAGTTCAAAATTAGCCAAATCAGTGGATTCCATTTCAGTCATTTGGATCGAATAATTTCGTCACTTGACATCAGTGATATGTGGTTAAAACAAGATGGTGCCACATGCCACATAGCTGGTCAAACAATTGGTCTACTGAAGGAGTAAATGTGGAAGAGTGGTGCAAAATTGGCTCCAAAGAATCGATCGCTGCAAACGTGCTCGCGGTGATCATATAAACGAGATGGAATTCCGTACTTTAATGTACTACACTTGGAATAAATTTCAGCCATTTTCGCAATGGACTAGGTTTTGTAGGTGGGAATGATTTACTTGATTTATCACACGCTCTTCTTAACAAAAGTGTAATGAGAATAAATAGATTCAACAAGCCATATGTACGTAAGAAGAGCTAGGTAGGTCACCGCTTCATCATGAAGAACATCGATACAAATACATTGACTGTGTATTGGTTCTACATAAGAAATATTGAGTAGCAACATATCTCTGTATCTTCTTGGATGATATAAAAATGGGTAAGCATACAGTATTTGCTGGTCGGTTAGGCTTCCAAGCCTCCTGAGAAAAGATATCATCATCATCACATCAACTGTTCTTACTATTTATGAACTCGAATTCCTTAGTTGAAATAATAATACTACGTAACTGGGCCCCTCGATTTAAGGACTTATTCTTATAGGACAAAACCGTGAGCAACAATAAACAGGTATCTTATAAACGAATTAGCTGAGACGGTACGTTGTTGTACAATCATACGATTCTTTCAAAATGTTTATGACGTGCAGGGTACCAATTTAGAGACTAAACAAAAATGATTAGTCACCATGAAAATATTGAAGTAAGGTCTACGTGACTTTTTCCCAGTTTAATGATAACCGCTACTTTCAGACCAAAGTAATTTGAAATTAATAGTATACGCATAATTTTCCATCACGTTATATTCTAAAGAAGAGGCTTTGACTTTAGTTTCAAGCGAATGTAACTTAAGAATTGCACTAAATCCAGAGTTATTATGATAGGATACCAAATTCAGACATCGAGGTGTCAACTTCAAAGTAATTTAAGTAGAATGTAATCCCAGAACTCCAGCTTTTTCCCTACAAGACTATGCCCACTGACAGATCGTCATTGAAAATACATAGTTTTTAACCTTAAATGATCCTTCGATTAATTTGACCAAAACTACCTTCAAATGAGCACATAACTAACCCAAAATAGCAAAACTACAGCAGACCAACATTTCAGCTCAATTGGAGCTTATACACCGAAAATATTATTGCAAAGTGCTGATAACCACCGTACTCACTATAACACAGCATTTACCTGTCTGGCATAGTAATTAACCACTTTGTCGTTAAGTTGACAATGAAATAGCAGCTGTATTACGATATGGAGTTCATACTTAAAAAAAAAAAAAAAACAAAACAAAACAAAAATTGTGACGAACTTTAGGTACGTACCTATACTTGCTATTTAATATTTGTTTGTTTGTATCTCATATCTGCTTTTTAATTGAGTTCAGAAAATATGAATTCATTTAAATTTTTTAAATAACATCAAAGTGGAGAACACTTGCGGTGGGCACTAGTTAAATTTGACGGAAAGCACACTTAAGTGGCAATGACTTTACACTCTGTACTCACTACTCACTGGCTTGCGAAATTATTTTATTGCATGTTAAACACAGAATTCTTTTTTTCTTTTTTTTTTTTTTTTTTATTATATTTTTTGTTGCCATTATATCTGTTTGAATTTTTTTATTCGAACGAATTGAATTCAATGTTGTTTGTGTGTTAGTTTGAAGTTGTTGGTGCACTGCAGTGCACGGCAATATGCAATAATTCAGGTCAGCGCTGCTGATGCATGGAAATACATATTAACGTGGAGCACAATGATAGTGGCATAGAGAGTAACACATACTGGCGGTGCTTGTGCTGTATAGTATATTTATTACTTTAAGGAGTTAAAGCAACGAAATTTAATGGTGATAGCTGGCCTCTACTTAATCTTATTTCATACAATCTCTCGCATTACTTACCAATGATTTTCAGTTAAAAATCAAAAATCAATAAAAAAAAAGTCTTAAATTTGCTTTATATGCATGTTCGTTGACTTTTTTGTGTTGTTAATACAATCAACAACCCCCCATAAAGCAAGATTACATCAGAGTTATTCTTAGAATTAAACCTATACTTCTTGCATTCGTTTTTTTTAGGGCTGCATGCAATCTTGCAATCTAGAAAAGAAATAGTTGCCTACAAATCAGATGCAGTGACGTATTTTTGTCCCTTTTTCTCTCATTCATCAATGTTATGACAAGGTCAAGGGTCTAACAAGCCATAAAAAGCCAAAACTTAACCAAATCAATATAAACACAGTACACACTCCCGCAAAGAAAACATACCCCTTCATTTCGAATAGTCGGCTAATTGTGAAACCCTATACTGCAGTACAACACATTCTCGTTTGTCACCCGCATACCACCCACACGTACACATGACTTAAAATAAACATAATCAATGCTAAGAAAGCAAACGCGTAAAAGGACACCACGAGGTAATAGGAACCCACATCAACATGGCTTCAATTCACATCTCAACTTGGCTTTCGTAATGGAAACTGTGTGTGATGAAAAGTGCCAGTGCCTCCAAGCTGTGCACCCTCACTCGACCGTGCTATAGTGAGAGAGATATATACATATTTCCAAGTAATTCAAAACGGAATGTAAAAGCTATTCAAAACAAGTATACATCTTTAATAATAAGATCACTAAAAAAAAAAAAAAAAAACCGTGATTACTTCGCACATTGTTACTCAATTAGAACTTCCTTTCTCTCAATTTCTCTCTGTTGGGCATCCCCCCGGTATATGTATTATATGCATTGGCCTCGAGGTAGGTTATTACCTACATATATGCAGTTTTAATTATGTGTATGTGTATAAATACAAAGTTGATGTGGTGAATTCATGCAACCGTCAGCAATTAACTCTTTGAAAATAAAAACACACAGTTGTTCTAACTGAAGCAGGACATGCGAATTGCATAAGAGTTCATTTAAGTCAAGTTATTGCCATTGACACTCAATTATGACGAGTTGCACCTGTGCAAGAGCCTTTTCTGTGGTTAATTAGAAATAATCATTTTTATGACTAATTTATCTGATTGCAAATTGAATATATATGCGGTCGGGTATATGACGATTGCCAGACTAAAGCGCACCTTTCCATTTGAATGCCTGTGATGGCAATAAATTACTAAATTATACTTTGAAAACGACACACTCACTCTCGTGGTCGGTATTCGTGCTCAAATTGAACTTAAAACACTGGCAGACGTAACCACCTGTTCATATACATACATATGTGCATATATTTTTTTTTTATTCTCTGAATCGCTAAATTATGGACAAAAAAGTATTTTTTCCAGACACCGTTCTAGTGACACATAGCTGCATACGAAAAATGACAGCTCTACTGAGTGAAGTCTAACTTGGACATTAGTACATCATTCATAAGATATTTTGCCTTCGCCAAGTATTCGGACCAAGTATGGAGGTTGATGTGTTCATATTTCTTCTCTATTGCAAAACTCTAGTGTGTGCAATCGATGTATTGAAATGAATCGAATATATACATATGTATGTATGTTTGTATGTATGTAGTCTTAAGCAGAACACTTTTGCTTTTTTTTTTTTGTACTCTCTATAGCGTCGTGTGAGTGTTCGCTCCTAGAGATGAGAAGTTAACAAATAACGCACTTGAAATTCAAGTGCTGTGCAACATGATATTATGAGACTGTAATAAATGTAATAACTTGTAGAATTTAATGTGAGCTTGTTTTGCTCAAGTAATTGTTGTAGACACTTGGGTGGTGGAGTGATAAAAGTATTAAAAGGCAGGAATTGGTGTTTTAAGGTAAAGAGGGTATAAAGGAAGACAAGTGCACTCAATGATAGTGCAGACTTATTGTGAAATGAATTCATTTTGCAGAGACTAGTTTGCATTCACCTGGAATATACGAAAATGTTTTTTTTTTTGTTTAGAAGTTTACATCAGTACAATACAATACATACTGCAATACTTTGTACTCTTTGCGACAATATAATAATGAAAGAACATAGCCCATTAATTCTAATTACAACAGTGCGCTTCGTCTTATTAACGCAGGACGCTTCAAAACCAGCTATATGGGACATAGGTCTATTCTTAAGGGATCATTCCCCAATATATCTGACAAAGCGGATGAAAGTCTTAGTATACTCGACTTCGACATACCCTACGAAGCAATATACCCTGATACGGAGGATTGGCAAAGGAAAAAAGTTTCGATCGAGAACGAAATTTCCATATATACGGATGGTTCCAAAAACTAGTCAGGCACATATTTCAGAGATATAGACCTACATACACGTGGCTCTGAGACTTCTAGACACATGCAGTGCGTTCCAGGCAGAGGTTCTGGCCATACTCAAAGCTACGGAACTACTTGAGATGGGATCAATATCCAACAAGGATATCGCCATCTACGTTGATAGTCAGGCAGAGTAGTTAGGAGTTGCCGCACAATTCTCAGGGCATTATGTTCGCAGAACCGAGTCGAATTATGTTGGATACCTGGACACTGTGATATAGAGGGTAACGCAACTGACGTACTGACTAAAAAAGAGCAGAACTCCCGGTAAATGATGTAATTGGAGGCATAAGACGATCAATGGCCGTAGCTAAAGAATTATTCTTCATAAAATCATCAATATGGCACAGAGTTTGTAAGGCCTAGATTTTTTCCGGTCTAACTCAGGCCAGATCGAAAAAAATCTAGAGAATCAATAAAACTCAGCGGATCAAAGTTAACAATAGCGATAGCGATACTCTCTGGCCATTGCCTTCTGAGGAAGTACGATATAAGATTAGGTCTAACGAACACGGACATATGTATATAGGCATTACGAAGACCTACATGTCGCAGAGGATATTACTCATCTACTCTATGAACGTCAAGGCGTTCCTTGACTTTTTTAACAGTTTAGATTGGTTACTTGAACAAAATTGAGGTCATATTTAGATTTTGTAGGGAAATTAAGTGTACTGGCGAATTGGTTAAGGGATCGTAAAGGGCCCACTATGGTTCCTAGTGCTTTATGACGAATTCATATCCCTATATAACCTAACATAGCCTAAAACTAGTTATTTTTGGTTCCAGTCAACTATTTCTAATAGAAGTAGAAAGAACGTGTCATTACCTATATAAACAGAAGATCAACTAGAAGAAGTAGTGCAAATATTTATGTACACTCAATATACAAAAAGCTGCATGTGTTGCAACTTCCAAAATAACAAACAAACTTACAAAAAACTTGCCCTACAAATCCTACGAATGATGCTAGTATCGACTACTCGCTCTGGAAAATCACAAAAGTAATAATAATTCCATAATCAGGCAAACCACTTAGCGAAGTAACCGCATAAAGTCCAATATCGACTACCAGTATTCTCCAAGTTATTGCAAAAGATGCCAAACCATCAATTTGACTTAAGAAATAAGCACTATACGATCGACCAGATTCATAGAATCACATAAAGGCATTTGCTAAGAAAAAGATATGCTCTACTATATTTCTTGATATAGCACAAGCTTTCGATAAAGTCCGGAACTGTTCTATAAATTGCAAAAGCAACTACCGAATCAGTAATCTAGCGTCTTAAAGACAACGTATTACAGCCATTTTACACAAATTAAACAAGAAACAGAATACTCAAAATTAAAAGAAATTAAAGCTGGTGTACCACAAGGCAGTGTAATAGGTCCAGTACTGTACTTATTATTTATTAGCGATCTACCAGAATGTGAACAAATCACTATAACAACTGCAGATGATACTGTTGTACTTGATGTGAGAGAAAGTATCCAAGTAGCAACAAAGAAAAACTTCAAAACCCAGTAAATATTATTTTATAGTGGACTGACATGACCTAAAGTCAGTCCATATTAGATTGTACATAAAGAATATTCAAATACAGCCAAATAGCTAGGCATGTCGCTAGACGTTAATCTGCACTGGAAAGCACATATAAATTAAAAGAGAGATGAATTGAACATGCGCTGCAGTAACATGTATTGGTTTTTTGGAAGATACTCATCCTTGTCCAACTACAATAAGTTATTTTTACATTAGAAATCCAGTATGAATCTACGAGCTCCAGCTGTGGCATGCACATGCCAAACAAAAATAAAGTACTACGAAATATAGTTAATGCGCCTCGGTACATACATACGAAACGCTGATCTACATAGAGATCTTACTCTAGAACTGGTTTAAGATGATGTTAAAGAAAATTGCTCAAAGACAGAGTTAGGCTTCTCAAGCACGTGAATTTAGAAATAACACAACTACTGAATACTGAGAATATAATCAGGATATTAAGAAAGGTAAAACCTCTTGATTTATAGTAAGTAGCTAAGGCGCTTTTAAGGGCTTTTAAAAGCATAATAGACTTCGGTAGGCTTACGCCGGTTTAATGAAATGTCTTATTACATACATGGAAACAGTATAGCACAACCATAATGGGATTATGCTCGATTTCGTCAAGTTTTCGTTAACTTCTGTGACCTTGCAGAAAGTCCCAATGAAATGGTATATTCAGTACGGAAATTTGTCATCTGATACAAAAAGAAAAAAGACATAGCAATGGCAATAGAAATTAATTTAGAATACGATTTGGGGAATATTTTAATTCAAATGATGCAATAATGCTCTGAAACCAAACCGAAAGTAAACAATTTGACAGATTGTGAAGTTTGCTCAACTTCATTATGGGCAACTAGAGCGTTTGATAGACATCGAGTGGACTTTTCGTTCAGTTTTGACAACCCACTGAAACTCATTTTGGTTTACTCTTTAGGCATAGATTGGCGCATCAACTGATTTTTGCATAAGTCAAGCGGATATGTAGGTATATGAGAAGAAAACTACACGTTGAAATGTATTCCTCTGACAAATATTAATACTAAGCTTCGACTGCTACTGCGAGTTTTCTTATACATTGCTTCCAAAATCGAATGATCTCGAAAACTCTTAAATATTTTTTTCCACTACAATTAAGGAAGCAAAATATTACATATAACTCTGGAGGTTTTATTATTTCGTACTTTGTCACCAACTCCAACCAACATGTCAATTACACAACCCTCAAGTATGTACCTATTTAATAGTTCATCTAAGTCACATGTCATAGGGCAAAGATCGTTTGACTCACTTCATTAAACAAATCAACAACCGATAGCGACAAAGTCAAAATGCGTCAGTATTTTGACCTTAACATCGTTCGACTGGGAATAAGTTTAACCTCCCTCAAGATGGGTTGACTGTAGATTAAACAAAAAGCTATAAGTAAAACGCTTATCACAAAAATAACAAAAGGTAGCCCATAGGGAGGTTTTATATTTTCTTTGGCTGAACGCAAGGGAAATAAGCGTAACTGCATACGCAAATGAAGAATATTGATCCAGGAGAAATTCCTCTGCACCATTAGTAAAAGTAATAAACACAGCAATGACAATATACAGAAGATTTAGTGTCAATCCACTAAAAAAATATGTTTTTATTCACCAGATTCCTCCTCTTTAAATTGTCCAAATAGTATGTACATATACAAATATTTGGCGCAACAGGTCCATAGAACTCAGGGCCTAGCTGCTCACAACCATTCGTGTTGTGCGTGTTATATTCTTTATACAAATGATAAGATCCTACTGTTTAATGCCGTGTCCGAAGGGCAATTCATTACATTTATACTCTCGGATGTTTGTGAGACATTCGCGAGAGGTAGGGACGTGAAAGATATTTTAGGTGTTTTCTGGAGGATTGAACCCCTTACTTCGTAGTCCAACACACTAACGACTTGAGCGACGGCTGCCACACCCCCTGTAAGTGCCTTTCTCGGAGAAGCTTACATCAATGCGCCCAGCACAATGTGTTAGACCTCCACAATTAAAAAAAATTTAATAGTGTGTATCACGCCAAATTTCTTAATAAACTATTTATAAGACCTGGAAAGTATACATACAGAAAAGGGTGAAGAGGGCATACAGTGGTCTATTTGTTTATGGGTAATATTTGTGCTTATGTAGATCATGCTCGTCAGACCTACATATACTGGACATATTTCTGCACTCTCTGCTGCTAACTTCACAACAATAGTTACTTCAACAACAATAGATAGTTACAGTTTTTGTTTAGTAAATTCTAATAGGCACTCCGGAAATGGGAGTGTCGTAATCAAATACAAAAACAAAACGCAATGATGCTCGCAGGCCGACAGAACAGTCTTAATAATACACTGCAAATTTGGTGATCTATTTTTTTTTTTAAATCATTTGAAATAACACCAAATTAAATGTATTATGCAAACAAAACCGTAGGAGAGTAGGATAGAATAGCAAGAAATCTACTTGAGGAAAAAAATTATGCAACAAAGTCACCGGTAAACGATCAAAATGGCGAAACAACGCTAATTAAACCATTCTGCCAGCCTTAAATAATAAGAG
Source organism: Xylota sylvarum (assembly GCA_905220385.1). Lineage (NCBI taxonomy): Eukaryota > Metazoa > Arthropoda > Insecta > Diptera > Syrphidae > Xylota > Xylota sylvarum. The sequence continues at coordinate 91,967,202 of LR999957.1, read as the reverse complement.
AACCAAGTCAATCTTAAAACTGAATAGGAAGCGGTTATGTAAAATAAAAGGAATAAGTCTGTCACGCGAAAGTAGGTAAAGGGTGTGTTCATAAAAGGCGCCGGGTTTCCGTTAGGGATACTGTCAAACTAGCTGTCATTTTTGACAATAGGCCAACAACAATAATGAGACCAATGCGTTCCGAAGAAAATATCGCTACAGTTAAGGCCAGTGTTAATGAAAACCCAAATTCGTTAGTTGGCAGGCGTGCGCAGGGCCTTGGGCTTTGCGAAAGGATCTTCATCTAATCCTTTACAAAATTCAATTGGTGTAAGAATTGGATAATGGATAATGACATTTCTCGAACCTTCGGTGAATGGACTCAAAACCAAACAAAGTTTGGTGAGAGAGTGATTTCATGATGCGAACCTAACCTAACCTAAAAATTTTGCAGTAAAATTTGATCTTTTGATAAAAAGAATTAGATTTGCATTTTCATTAGTTGTTTTGTTACGCATTATCGTGCCTATTGTCCTGTATGAGGTGGTCTACTTCACAGCCACCCATAACGTAACTTTATCTGCTTCGATGGGGTGTTATGCGTAGCACTACCAAGTTGCAAATATTTTTTTGTGGGAGATTCACTTGAATGCTTTGTGGCCAAACATTATGTGCAAAATACAATTATGTGCCGAGATTAATTTCGAGATCGAAAGACCGAGCTCATACATATGTATGTACATGTATGTGTATAAAATCATAAGGCTTTCAAAAAGCCATTGTTGTATTGCATATCAAAAAATAAAAAATATCCGGGTTTCGGTTCTGATCACTTTATGTATAGGTACATAAGAAGTACATAACTTTAACCAATACGGATTCCATTTATCCACTTAGGTGAGTAGGTTGTCCTGGTAAGGATACACGTAGAACGACGTTAGGACCATTGGGATACCAGACATGCAAATTGTTATTTTCTTTCTTCCTTTTCATCTCTGTAGCTTCTCCAGAAATTGTAAAGGATTCCCATTCGAATGGAATGTCTGCCTATCAAGCAATGTTCTGTAAGTATTCTTATTGTGAAGCTGATGTTAAACCTATTTATAAATTTTTCTCTTTATCTAGCTGCTATTGTTCAACCTATTTTTTACGGTCTTTAAAGCTTTTTCTAGAATTTTCTTTATACAGACATATGTATATCGCCTTTTTAACACTTGTTGCATTTCAAAGCTAGACGAGAACACATACTCGTTTTTTTTTTTTACTTTTTTATAACTATCATATTGTAAATAAATTTTTCAAGCTTGCGAATGGAATCAGGTCCATACATGTGTCTACTTTTCTTAACAGCCATATCCCCATTATTACACACAGCTCACTGCCTATAGTTATCACATGTTCCTCGAGTGATATTTGCATATTTATTTCATTTGTTATTCGTGAAAATTTTTCAATGAGAGTAGAAGCTATTGTGTTGCCTCTATTTCGTCTAAGGAACGTGTATTGGCTCAGACATTAGCTCGAATTAACACCTCTATACGACTAATAAAAGAAACAATGACATTATGCGACAAAGCTTGTGGCCAATAAATTTAAAATATTTTTATTTTTTTTTTATTTTTGTTCAAATGAAAGACTCTTAATTTGACATACAATTCCCCATACAATTCAGAAAAAAAAAAAATCTTTTTATAATTATTATCATACTTTTGTGTTTCATTTTGAGCGCCCCCAAAACTTAGGGTGCCAAATTGCTTCCCACAATAAAGTCAAAGAAAAAATAAATATGGAAAGGAAAATGATTTTTTTTTTCTCTTGAAAATATGTATAGATGTATGTGCTGATATAGACGAACGAGATAATAATAAACTTTTCTCTTGTTCTCTGTCTAGGAATGTATGTATATCATTTCTTAAGTCAAGTGAAAGGATTGCAATTGTTGCTGTGTGCCCCCTGTGGATCTAGTCTAAGTATGTAAACTTGGCTTACCATTTGGTGCTAATTGAATGTGTGTTCTATGTCTCCGCAGGAGGTATTGAGAGTAGTACGTCAATGGAAAATGTTCTTGCTTGATTGGGTAATTTTTCTCCACATCCAGGTGCTATTTGCTATCTGAAAATATTAGTGAATTATTAGTACATACATACATATAGGTTTAAGATAAAATACTGCAGATAAATAACACAAAGTTATTTTGGAAATCACCGCCCAAAACCACTGCCATCATATTTACTACAAATCGCGCGCTTGATCAAGTTTTTTTTTCTTTTTCTTTTTTGTTTATTTTTACAATTAGAGATATTTAGTAACAGGCAGTTGATCAGAAAGATCGTAGACCAAACGAAATATACCACAGTCTGTGTATATATGCATATATGTGTACCTTTGGAAAGTCTGTTTATAGAGCCAACGTGACACACACACACACACAATATCAGCGTGCCTTGGATAGATCTTACCAAGCGTCGTCGCGTCGATCTATTTTTAAGTTAAAACAAAATTTGTAGTTTTATTCAAATTTTTCATTTCGTCAGATTTTATTTGATCTAAGTGTGTATTAGGGTTGATATTTCAAATTGATCCTCCTCGGTGAAAGAACCATTTTACCCATAAAATTAAGTTTGCAGTCCAATAAAATCGAAATCTCAAGATGATTCAAATCGAAAACTCCAAAAGGGGATGAATTATAGTCGTCTCTTCAAAAGCACTTTAAAATACATCAGATAATCTGCAAGTTTTCAAATACTTCACCCGAAATAAAACATCAAATGTATATATATTTTGTTTGTATTTTTTAATTATTTTTTCCTTTTTTTATCTTTTGGATTTATTTTGTATGTCTTAATCATAACTTTACATAGCATTTTTTTTTTGTTTCCTTTATTATTATTATTATCATTAATTAGTTCTTTATGTATTTAATTAATTATATGAAATGATAAATTGTTGTTGATGTTTTGTTGTTCTCCATTTTGTTTGTTTTTTTTTTCTTCTTCACAATGAAACTATTTTTCTTATTAAATTTTTCTTTTTAAGTCATAGTTTATATATCATTAATACATTAGAACAAATGTAATAAAAACATGTGGTGTACAAACCAAAACCAAAAAAAAAAAAAAAAAACTAAGAAACAAAAAAATATACCTAATATAGATATTTGTTTATTTATTTATTATTATTATTATTTTGTTGTTTTTTTTTTCAATAATTTAAATGTTCTACATTACTTTGTGGTTGTTCCTTTTTCTGCAAAGTTTTGCGTTTTTTTGTTTTTTTTTTTTTGTTTGTAATTTATTGTTATAAGTTCTAGTTTAAATCTTATATTACGACAACGACAACTTTGTTCCACTATAATTAAATTTTTTCATTATTGTATACTTGGTTAATATTTGTTAATTTTTTTTTTTGTCTCTCGGATTGGTGTATTTTTTTTGGAAGGGTTTGTTACCCCCATTTAGTTTAGGATGTTTTTATTATATTTGTTAATTGCAGCCTAGGTATTTCTTTTATTTTAAATATAGCAAATATGCAAGATTTTTTTTTATCCACGATTAATTTTTGGACTCGACACTATACCTCTAGATGTGTTTCTAAATAAATGTGTGTTTATGTATGTATTTGTTAGTTTTCTTTCACTTTTATACTTACAATGATAATATAAAATTTGTCTGCACAATAATTATAATGATAATAAAGAAAAAAAAAATAAAAATAAAAAGAAAACAAATAAAATATAATAAATAACAACAATAATACCTACACATGTACACATAAAAATCAGTTTAAACTTTTTTTTTTTGTTTGTTTTCTCTTTTTTATTAATCACCATTTAAATTAAAAATCATAAATTACCTACATGCTTAAAAATATTTTACACACTTTTTTATTTTTGTTTTTTTGTTTTTTTTTTTTAGTTTGAATGAGAAACTAAAAATAATCAAGAGAACAGAGAAGAAAATGTGACAGAGCTGAGACTTTAAAGCTGAGTCTAAACATCAGCCTTAATGAAAGAAGAAACAAAGTTATATTACTTTGTTCATATTTATTAATATAACTCCTAATTTAATGTAAATAAATTGTTTTTCTGTTTTGTTATTTATTTTTTCACTTTTATGAATAAATATATAAAAATGTTTTTTTTTTATTCTGTTTCTGTTTTATATTTATTTTTAAATTAAAAAATATTGCATTTTTTATATATTTCATAAATTTGTTGTTTTTTTTTTTTTGTTTTAATATATTTATAGTTTCTTTTTTTCTCTACACATTCACATTGACTTAAAGTTGTTTTCTTGTTTTGTTTTTTTGTTTTTTACAAAGGGCTATAACATATACATTTAATATTAATTTTGTATAAATTTTTTTATTTTTCATTCAGTTTTGAATAGGTTTTCTTATCTGTTTAGTTTCTAGATTAATTCGGACTTTTCTCATTATTTGCCTAATGATCTCGAGAGAAAATAAGGGAAAAATGTTTTTTTTTTTTGTTTTTTATTTTTTTTTTTAATTAGTATAGTTTTACTTCTTTATTCTTAATAACATTGCGCAACACTGATATAAGGTAATATATGAAATTACATACTGGTCGTTTAGAAAGTACATCCAAAAATGCGAGAATAGGAGAAATCCAGTTACTAACAGATTCGAAAAACGCTTATTGCTGGATTGTTGTTTGGAGGCTTAACTGAAATTAAATAAATGAGCATAGTTTTATTTTTTTTTCTAAGCCTTTGGGTGTACTTTATTGAACTTAAAATTATCTTATGATTATTATGTAAAGGTGTTTTGTGAGTGGATGATGGATGGATGTTTTATTTTGTATGCGTTCACCGGAATGTCACACTTCTCAACTAACAGCAGGTTGTTTACAATGTTAATGTTCACTCTATTTAAAACCGATACGAAATTTCGAAAATTTTCAAAAAACAAGAGATGTGTATGCAAGTTTCAGTTCATATCTTTTTGTCGAACACGATCAATAATGATTTACGATGAGTCGCGTGGAAAAACTTAAAAGAATAAATCGAGATACAAGTTTTATACAAACAAGATAATAGGGTACAACTATTCATATTGAAACGGCGAAGGTCTCGTTGATAAATGTAATAATTTAAGGTAGTTTACCTTTTCAGCATAGAAATAATGGACGAGTGAACCTGTAATGTATCCCAACAAAAGATATACAGAAGAATCGTATAGTTAGTTTTCAATGACTTTTATTTCAGATAAAAAAATAAAACCAATTCATTTAGATACTTAAGTCTATGTATATAGTTTGGCTGAAGGCCATCTACTAGAATCACAGAAGAATCGTATAGTACCTGAGCAAACTAAAAAACTAAGTACAAGCATATGTTGATAGGCTGGAGAGAAAAGGTAGCAACTTCCTTCATAGGCTCAGAACCCTTCTGTATAATGCGTGAAGATATCACAAGGAAAACATTACAAAAGAGGAAAAAACCAACGATCAATTCTTTAGAAAACTATCGTAACTAAGGCAAGCAAAGGTAGTTCAATGTAATTTTTAACAATGAAAACTCAAAACATTCATCACCGTTGATAAACTGCAAATACTGATACTTACAGGCTACCTTACCTTACCGGACACTGTAAGCACCCCAAGATCAAATTTGTAAAGCAAAAAGGGAGGTTCAGAAATAAAAGAGACTGGAGATAAAATTTTAAAGAACGGTGAGGCATTGATTCACAAAAGAGTAACTAGACAGACTGCACACTACACGGATAAGAAGCTGATTGAAGGGTTCAAAATAGATCTAATTCAATTCCTATCGTGCCGCACAGGAACTACTATTCAATTTTACGAATAAATAGAAACTCAATCGGAATGAGAAAACAGTTAAAATAAAACAAGGTATCCGAAAATCATTAGTTGAGAGTCCTTAATTTCAAGACTTTAAGAAAAAGCAAACTCGTAATAAAGATGAGAGTTCAACATTGACCAAATCATTAAGGAGCAAGGCTGCATTAGCGATAATATTTTGCTGCTTTGTTGATGGAAATGGAAGGAGTTCCCTTACGATAAGTGCTTACTATTTCTACAAGAAATGATAGAAATTCTTGAAAGGAAGTTAGAAGTTGTGGGGCAAAAAATTACGAGATAAGACTTAACATGATCAGGCTACGAATGAGATTCAAAACCTCAAATACGTACGTATTCCTAAACGAGCGATAGAAAGGAGTATTGGGAGTACTGTCTCGACCAATTGTGAAACAAGATACAGCCACACAGAAACGATAAAGCAAAGTTGACGTTTGGAATGATAGCCAAAATATGGCGACAAAATGTCCCCAGAATTCGTTACACTTCTTTGTTGCTTTTGTTCTGTTGTCAGAGACCTTTTTCTTTTTTAGTTTAGAGCCTGAGTTGTCCAGTTCACTGCTTTCTTTTAGCTCAGACTGTACAGATCATGACAAAATCGAATCTAAAACGAACATGTCATCTATTGTAATGGTCAAGAACGTTTGTTTGTAGATTTCGGAAACGCGACAGTACCAATACCATACCACTGGATGCAATAGAACCTTTATGTAGGATGAGGTTCATAAAAAACCCAATCAGTGGTATTGTGCATAGTTTTGATAACACAAACAGTTGTGATATTTTTTGGATATGATAGCCCGTCGAGTTGAGGTAAAGGATGAGTTCTCCATTTCTTTTTTTTTTTAGATATCTCTTTCAGATCGTCGAATAAGGACTTGCCTAGAGTAGTATGTACGTTGTTGGTCGTCACTAGGACCGGACATCTGCAAAGAAGGTGACATACTGATTCTTTTCCGTTATTATCCCAGTTATAGGGGATACCAAGCAATTACAATTCTGGCAATATGTGGTCTTGATCTGCTTGTACCCCATTTGATTTGAGCTGGGCCATGTCTTTCTAGATATAGCACAGCTTTAGGAAGTGATGATGTTATATATGGCCAGCTCATTTCCCACAAAATTACACATATGAGTGATTTTTGGTTGAACACTTAGTTCTTTCTAGCATTGGTTTAACAATTTTAAGGATGCGGTAGCTGAATCAATGACTTGTCTATTGTTGGGAAATCATTCAGTATGCGACTGCACTCGAGAACCACGAGAAGCTCCGCTTGGAAAACGTTGGCAAAATTCGGTAAACGGAAAGATTTCGATACGTTCAACATGCCTGAGAAAATGCTTACGTCGCGTCGACTCTATAGTCCATTTTCAATCGATCCGTATGAAAGGTTACATCAAAGTCTTTTATTTTCAATTAATCCATTCTGCTCTGATTGGGAAAAGTATTGAAAAGAAAAGAAAAATTTAAATTCGGGGTTTTTGTAGTTAGGTATCTTCTCAGGGACTTTACTGTGGCCGTATAGCATAGCAGTCAAGCAACCAGATTCTTTGGTAGCTGTATCTTTGATACGTAATTCAAGAGGCATTAAGTGTAGGATCACAATTAGAGCGTCCGTTGGACAGGATCTCAACGAGCCTGTGATACCTGCACATACTACTAATCTTTGGACTTTTTTTTATTCTATAACTTATGATGGCCCAAGAGCAGATCGATCGTGAAATACATGTCGCAAAATAGTCGAAAAGAAGTCGTGGCGATAAAATCATTGTCACAAACCGTCAACTACGGGCGTAAGCCGGTTTCTTTTCAGTTGGGTTCCCAAGTTGGGTGTGTGAGTAGTACACATTTCATTTAAAGCAAAACTAAAGGTTTTCAAAGTTTTTTTTTTGGCAGTTAGGTCAGTGACCTCATTAAGAATTTAAGTGCAATTTAATGGACATCACAGTAAATAAATAAACAGCGAAAGGATTAATCGTAATTAGTTTACGTCAACAGTCTTTAACACAAGCAAAATCAAGGTCAACATAGGTATTAGGATAATTATGTGAGAAGAGTCAGTTCTAATACTTGTCGCAATGAAAGAATGAATGGTTTAAAACTCAAATATGGAAGGAAAAAAAAAACGTATGCTAAAATATGGTTATTTGTAAAATCTACTTAAAAGAGCCCACCCTTAACCCATGAGTAACACGTCAAGGGTAAATAATGGCAAAACCTTTTCTCTTCCTTTAAACTTCCACCAAATTGAAAAAAAAAAGAAAGAAAATAAAAGGGAAACCTAAGAAAAGTGAGGCAGTTGTAGAAGACGCATACTCAATTCTGTTTGTGCCATTGATGGTCATGTTGACCCTTCTTCAAAGTCACTATATTATATGCTAAGCATGCGAGCGGGAGCAAACAAAACTGTATCACACATCTACCCCACCGGTACACGCGTTCGTTTTAATACCAAATTAAATGGGTAAACACGTAGAAGAATGTATACAGCTACGTTTGCTGGTATGAGATATTCCCCATACACATGCAAAAATCGATACTCAGAGAACGTAGTGTGTGAATGCGTATTACAGCGAGGTGGCAAACGCGATACAAAAACAATACAATACAAAAAAAAAAAAAAAAACGACACAAAAAAGGTTGCGTATACGCCCGACAACTGGCGATATATTTTTCATATCTTTTTTTTTTTTTTTTCTTCTGATATCCCACCACTATCTCACATAAACCAAGAGAGAAGTGGCTTATCCAAAATATATCTTTATCATATTTGTGGTGGATGGTTGTATGGCCGTCCCGTATAGCTTTTTAGCGGGGTTGAATTTTGAGAACGCAAAGTTAAATGGATACCTTTGGATGATGATGATAATAATAATAATAATGATGATGATGATGATGATGTGGAGGAATTCGTCGTTGTCGTACTCTTCATCATCATTGTCGTAGTCCAAAAATATGCCATGGAATTGAAGTGGAAAAGTTCATCATTGTAAGTGAGGACAGACACATACACACCCACACAAACACACAACACACACCAAGGTAGAAAGGCACGTAATTTGAGGTCATAGACAGACAATATGTTGAGAATTATTATTTAAAAATGGAAAGAACCACTATTTATGGCTTAAGAATGCTTAGAGGAGTTAAATACTACGAAACAACTGAGTGCCCGTCAGTGAGTGTACCGATGGGAATTCAACCCCCTGTGTAATACTGCATCAGGAAATGTTATTTTTATCAAAAAATAAAAAAGAAAAAAAAACTTTTTGTAGCACGATATATGATTTTCCTTGACACATGAGTAGAAGGACTTTTTAAAAATTTATATTTTTAGCCCGAACTCAATTTTGAATGTCACTCCGATACACACAATTACTTTTATAAGTTAATAACACTCAGCGCTAGTTAGTTTTATAATGAAAAACTGTTTAAAAGTAAGATAAAGGTCAGGTCAGCAACCTGCAGACATCACGATACGACGATAAAAGTTGTAATTAAGTTTTTCCGACGACCATCATGGAACGTCGTCAGAAGGGAAAAATTGGTTGACAAAAACTACAAGTTGTAGAGTTTTTTGATTTCTCTCACAGTTTCCATTAAATGTGCGCAAAATTAATTAACTTTTTTTTTTCAAATGTACAGTACTCAAACCATTAATAAAAATAAAAACTGGTAATAAAACATCACTCTGCTGAGAGTTTCATTGCTATAAGATTGTCTATTCACTAAAGAGAACTTTTACGGTAAGACAGTTAAAAATGTATTATCTGCCACATGCACTCCTCTTACTCCTTTTTATGGATATAAGACTTCTTTAAACTAATTATATCGGAGAAACCACTTTATCTCGGTGTTACCATGAATATAATAATAATAAAAAAAAGGTGGGCGCATTTTACGATTTCTGTTCTTTCAATTGATGTATCCATCTCAATTTCATCGAAAGAAAACATTTTATGAAGCAATTTACTTTAGATACATTCCATTTCATAGGATTAACCACCTTATGGCATTTTAACTGGTAAGAACGTGGGGAGGGGAGTATAAAAGTTACATAACAAATATGGCGAATGTAAACAGTGCAAGTCGTTAAATAAGAATCTTTATAGGAAGTTGAGAGATAAGATATTCATCTCCTTCATTGATTTTTGAAGAGGAGAGGAGCAAACGACTTCTTTTCTTTCAGTCTCAAAATAATTGGTATTTTCAAATCAAACGCATTTAGAGTGTATAAAGAATTAATAATAAATAAATATCTTTAGTTATGAATACATATCGCACAAGTGCTCTTCTCATACTGCCAGAGAGAATAAACTAGACGTCTTTCCTGGATATGTTAGGTACTCAATCATAACTGAGGACGACACTCAAACTAAAGAATTTTAAAATGCAAACTCTATGGTTGAACAAACCGGGGTTAGGGCTGTCGCTTATGCCGATGATCACAGCAGGAAAATTGCTGCCCACAATCGGTGATCTTTTACAAGAAGCGCTTAACGCCCTGAATAACTGAGCCAAACGTTGCGGACTTGGTCTTAATGAACAAAAAACCAATCTAGTTCTCTTTACAAATAAAAGGAAAATACCCGACTTCTAGCAACTCAGAGTAAATATAGCTCAACTCTAAATATCAGATAAAGCAAGATGAGTAATAAATAGAAAATTAAACTGGAAAGACAATATACACAAAGAAGGCCTCGATAGCTTTCTACGCATGCACTAGAATCTTTAGCAAAAAATATGTCAATATGCTGCAAAAAGCCACAAATCTGAACACCCCCGCAAGGATTCAACGTCTAGAGTGCATAGGTACGATCAGCACTATTAGGACAGCATCTACCGCCGCCCTGAAAGCTATGCTCGGTCTTTGCCTATATAACGTCTTTACTAAAGAATTAGTGGTAAAAAGCGTCCCACGCCCCCGACAATTCCGAATTAGGAAAAGCAACCAAATCGGACAAAGTACCATCACCAAGTGGTCAAACATTATTGCGCCTTCGAACTACCTTACCCCCATACAGACTTCAGCCTCAACCTAGATTCCAAAATTCTCTCTAGGGAGAACTGGACAAATGGTGAGTTCATGAACCCCACTTCCATATCCATCTTCACGAATGGGTCAAAATGGACAAAAGTACTAGCTCCAGAATATTCTTCATCAATTGCCTGGTCTATAGAACTTCCCAACCACGCAAGAGGATCGCAAATCCCTTAGCTCAAGACAGAGCATCACGGTGTGCTGGATTCCGGAACATATGGGTTTCCACTGGAATAAAATGACCGATAAGCTATCTAGAAAATGTTCAGAATCAAACGATCAATAAGCAGACCACACTCGATCCTAACGCCCATCAGTCTTGTCATGTCCAAATTACCTCGTTCTTCCACAACATGGTTAACGTAAAGTGGAATACACTCACCTCACAGCGTGTCTCTAGAAAACATTTTGGACCCAATACAACAAGAAAAGAACTAGAGAACTTCTATCGTCAAACAGACCATAGCTGACAGCCTAATGGCCGCTCACCTTAGAAGAATGAGAACCAGCACCACCGATCAATGAAGAGGCTGTGGCGAATGTCCAAGCCGAACAGAACCTAAAACTATCCTAAAATTCATCTTGAAAACGGGTTGGTTCAGGAGGGCCGCTCCCGCCATAAACTAATTGTTGAACTAATTGCCTTGTTTTATTATTTTCAGGTATCCCACACAATGGACCCCATGAGATCCGAGTGACACTGCGCTCCCGTAGTTGCAATCAGCACCCCAACCTATCAACCTATGGTGCAACAATCACCTAAAGCTTTGGTAAAGAAGCTTTAAGAGAAGTCAATCCAGAAAATATTCCACTTATTTTTTGGAGGAGCTGCTAAAGGCATACAGTAACATAGGCGACAACAAATCGCCCGGAATCGACGGCACCCCGAATAAGGAAACTGGGGTGCTGTCTGACCGTTCAATAGAAGATCACTTGCCAGGATGAATACGCCATATAACTTCCTGTATATAGTGACCAACTATTTCAACAGCAAATAGCTGAGGCACAATTCAGATGAAAGGGTAAAATACTACAACATCACTGCGGGAGTCCCATAGGGCCGCTACTTTGGAACATTATTAACACAAACTGGCGGAGAAACAATAATTGAATTCGTCGACGACATTGCCGTTGTGACTGTAGCTAACCAGATCAGCGGATAAAAGATGGCTGGTATCCGTTGGATTGGAACTTGCCGACATAAAAATGAAGCTGTTCTTATAACCAGTCGGAAAATCACTGAATTCCTTAATTTTCAGGTTGGCAACTAAACCTCCAAAGAAGCAAGAGTTATCACCTCAGTTTTGTTATATGACGCCACAGTCTGGGCGCAAGCACTAAGGACAAAGAAGACCAAAAGGAAACTATCGTCAACATAGAGACTGTGCGCGCTACTGGCAATCACCTACTTTCGAATCGTAACGAGGCCGCCATATGTTATAGCTGGAATGGTCCCCATCAACATCCTTGCATTATGAAATGTCAAGGGTCTATAACAGAATAGCCTGGAGCCAACACGACCCCAATTGTATCAAGAAGACAGAAATTGAAGAAAAGACAGTGTCAGCAGCTATGTGGCAAGCTCATTGGGACAATACAATGAAAGGCAGATGTTAACATGGAGACTCCAACTATAACTTTATGCAGTTCCTGTCTGGCCACGAATGTTACCTCAAGAATCTTCTCTCCCATACGTTGGATCACCTGACAGAGGGTCAGGTCGAGGGTAGAAAAGTTACCATAGGACTGGACAATATCAGTGATTAGACGCATGGACCAAACAGATATGAATACATCACAGGCGTTGGAATGTGCTCATAAGCTCAATGAGTGCTCATCTCGAAATGAGTTGACGCTGCTCTGGGTGAGAGGGCACATAGGGACTGAGGGGAACCAAAAGGCGGACTCTATGGCAAAGCAAGGGTCAACCTCTCTGGTTCGGAACTATTCGCTCCAATTGGCAGAGGGTTGGTAGAACACCTGATTAGCAACTGGGCCGCGGCGGAACACCAGAGAAGGTGGTCAACCGTGGAAAGTTGCAGGCAGGTGAAAATGGCGAGATTCTAAGCTTAGGGCGAAGAACACTGAAATGGGTGGTAGCGTTATCTACAGGTCATGGGAATTTCGGGTATCACCTAAAGAAGATGGGTCTTTTGAAGAACGACACCTGTGAACTATGTCTGGAGGAAGTCGGGACGGCAGCACATATATTTTGTCAATGTCCGACGTTAGCTAGCAGAAGAAGGGAGGTCCTGAGGAGCCACTGGATAGAAACCCAGAGGATGAAGCAGATTTCTGTTAAACAGATGCTAGCGTTGACACGAGGAATCAAAGCCAGAGAGGAACTGTGGAGAAATCCAGAGAGACTCTCCGGCTAAGATGGATCGTGAAAGAGAGACGAAAAGGGACCTAATACAGTGGTCTGCTTCGTAATCCCTCGAACAATATACATAAATATCTCCTGTCCCAAATTCCCAAATGAAGATGAAGATACGGAGCATGCAGTGTTTTATTGTATAGGTTTCACGACATAGAGAATTACTCTGCATAGTCCGTCATTGATTCTCAACCACATGCTGCATTCGGAAGAGAATTGGACGGTGATACAGTCAGTCACGAAAGTCTACATACATTTATAGACAAAATTTCAATTTTGTTTTTTATTAGATAACATTATTATTGTTTAAAAACATGATTCAAAACAAAAACAAATCATATCCTCACAATAATTCAAAGAAAACAAGAAAATAACCAAAAATTCAATTCAAATTTAGCACTTTTCAGCGCTGTATGTAAACTTTCGTGACTGACTGTATGTGATTTCATAACAACTGTACAAAATGTTTCAGCGGAGAATAGAGAGACTAAGAAAAGCAACAGAACCCTCAGAAGCAGGTGACACAAGACGAATAGCTTGATTTGCTAAACAACCCCGCGAAGTAATACTTAACGGCTGTCCCGCGGAGGGAATGGTTGAAGTCTGTGTGCAGGGGTGAGGTTTAGTACGTAGGCAGATATCACAGCCATGTCAGGATCAGGTGTATGAATCGTGTATTGAAATCTTTAGAAGATTTCTCACCTCCTTGGTGCAACCAGATAAAAATGACGCAGAAAATGTCTTTTTAGCTTCAAGATTGCGACGGGGGTATAAAAGTTCAATACGCTGCAGTACTTGTTTGAGTATGCTCTAAGGACGCAATGAAAATAGCTCTCACTCCAGGACTTGAACTCACCCTAAGTCTCCTTCCCTTACGGATACTACCACTTGTAGCATTGTTTCGCTGCTCTTAATCAGTAGTTCTTCCCTTTTTGCAGGAATTCGAAACTTTATTAACATTTTGAATAAAACCATTTTGTTTCATTGATTTTCCGTTTATAATTTATGTGGGAAAATTGGTTGTCTTTTTTTTTTTAGATAAAGCGAGCAACATTTCATAACAAAACACTGAAACTAGTCACCTGATACTTTCCATCTGTTCCCAATAGAAAAAAAAAACCGTCATGCATACATATCATAGTTGAACGACCAAGTTATTGATCCGAATACAAATAAGAAGGATTTCAATAAAACAAACATTGTCTCATTTAGTCATCCCATTAACGACTGTGTTTATTTAATTTCATTTTCATTGGACTGACTCTATATAAATGATCGCCATTGTGTCTATGTACGATGACATTAAAATGACCCCTTACTCCACACCACAATTCAATAAAAATAAAAAAAAAAATAAAAATAAAAACACAATCAGTGTAATAAATAACACTTTTTTCTTAATGAATTGTTCAATTCAAAACAACGACCAAAACCAATTATCGCACAATTGCATAAATTCATTTGCCATTTTATCCCACGCTCGTCAATTGTGCCAGCGTCAAAGTGAGCTGCTGTTGGGAATTTTCATCTATTTTAATACAAGAATTAAATAATAAAAAAAAAAAAATAATACAGCAGATAACCCAACCAACCAAAGCATTCAAACTATCTTAAGTGAAAATTAATAAACTAAAAATAACAACACAATATTTCTTTTAAATATTATCATCTCACATATAAATAAAAAAAAAGAAAAGAAAAACAAACAAAAAACGTAAAGGTATGTAATTAAATTCAAATATTTGCATGAAGGGGATGAAAGGAAAACATTTCGCCATTTTGTCGCTAAATAAAAATAAACAAAAAAAAAAAAAAATAATAAAATAAAATCTAACATTAAAAAAAATGTCATTGCGAGGAGGTCAAATGAAAAATTTCGTGAGGGAAAAACATTTTCACCGTTTTTTTTTTTTTTCGGTCGGTATGTATGTGTATTGTTTTTTTTTTTTGTTGTTGTTGCTGCTGCTTGTGGTGCTATTTTTGTTCATGTCTCTGAATGTTTTATGCCGTTAATATTTTAATATTATTTTATTTGTCGCTGCGCGATTATTTTTAGATTCGCAGATCAACACTTGTTGAAACATTTTAACATTCTTGTGCTAACACACACAACTGTGAGTGGATTTATTTATATTGACTATTTGATTTGCTTATTAGATAACAAAAATTGTTTACGATCTGAAGGTACATACATATGTTTACATAAAAGAAGTGAAAGGAAGTTAAATTAAATCGTGCCTTAGAAGTACACTGCTGTGCAAAATATAAAATAAACAAACTTACTATAGGTAATACATATGTATATTGCGAACCTTCAAAATGGCGGCCGATTGTGACCCCTTTTTTTATGATTTAATTTAAATTGTGTAAAAATACTGACAATTAACCAAAATCACAACCAATTTATTTTAAACAAACTTAACCGCTTTCACTTTGGAGTCACAATTGTCGACATTTTTCGATTTTTCGACGAAATGAAAATATGTTGGTTTATTTTTAAAAAGTGTATAGAAAAAGTACTGTTCAATATTTTTCAACGATTATTGCTTTATTGAACAGAGCAAACCTTCCAATATTACATCCAGTCAAACCCATTTTTCAATACATTTTCGATGGTTGGGCCCCTATTTCACGAATAGATTAACCAATATTGTTCTTGATTTTGTGAATATTGTTCGCATACATATCATCGATCTTTAATTGCATCCCACAAAAAAAAAGTCCAACAGCATTAAATCGCAGCTCCATGCCGGGACAGCAGCATCATCAAAACGACTGCATAAACGATTATTGATCTTAGTGTGCAATAAATCGATCGGTAGACGGCTTATGTGGCACGTAGCCCAGTCTTGTTCGAATCATAGCCCGCCCAAGTCCAAAACCTCAATTTCTGGCCATAAAAAATCATTAATCATGCCTCGGTAGCGCTCTCCATTGACTGTAACGTTTATTCCATTGTCATCTTGGAAGAAAAATAATGCCGCCACTCCAAAAACCACACCAAACAGTCACACGTTCAGTATGAATTGGCTTCTCCTATGACTACGTGTGGATTTTCCGACCCACAAGGACGGCAATTTTGCTTATTTACGTATTCGCTGGGATGAAAATGCGCCTCATCTGGAAAGATGATTTTTTGAACATAATTGTCGTCATTTTTGAGCTCCTCTAAAGCCCAAACAGAGAAGCGCTAACGAAGCGAGTGATAACTTTGTTTCAATTCCTGGGTCCAATTGGACCTTGTAAGCTAATAATCCGAAATCTTTAGGCGAAATTCTCCTCAAGCTAGTGCGACTAATGTTCGGCTACATCTGCGATATTCTATTTCGACCGAAATTTCTTCACAGCACCCTAACAGCATCCACTTTGGAAATAACTTTGCAATATTTCTCAACTTCATTCAAACGTAAATCGATCCATTTCTTATCGCGAATATATAATACTGAGTTTCTGTCTGAGTTTTTTGAGCGCATAAGAGCTGTCAGTGTCAAAATAACATATGATTAAAAAAGAAACCAACAGATGGCCCACCATTTATGTATGTACATATATGCTTTTGTATGACGAAGTCGCTTTCACAACAATAGGTGAGCAACAAATTTGATTGTTACTTGCACCTATACCTATAGGGCAAGTATTGGATTCGTGAAAAATTTCGAACTCGAGATTTTAATTAAACTTGACATTACTATGATGGAGAAGTCCAAAAAAGTGGGTCCGCCAATTCCGTCTGTCTGTCTGTCTGTGTATCAACTACAGCCTAAACGGCTGGACGGATTTACTTCAAACTTCATATCTGGTCTGTGGGATGATCCCTAGAGGCGAAATTGGAATTTTCATTCTAACCTCAAAATTAAGGGTACTTTGCTTAAAGCCGATTTCACTAAAAATGGATTTTCTCGAAAACGGCTCTAACGATTTTGATAAAGAAATTTCATATGTGAGTTAGTCTAGGCATATGCTATTAGATGGCATACAACGTTTTGTGCGAAAAATGCGTATAACGGTAATTTTACAAAATGACTCTTTCTCGTCTATTTCTTTAGCGATTGAGCTTAAAATCTGAGGTGGGTATGATAAATGCAAAAATATGACATACCTAGTTTTGGAACTGCCACGCCCACTTTTAAAAGATTTTGGTTTTTTTAAAATTTTTATTGGAAATCCAAAAAAATTGTTAAAATATAATTCCTTAACATCATATATGGCCACACCCACTTTTTTATGGCGTTTTTACAAACAAACTTGACTTTAAGTGCTTATACGTTTGTAAACTTATAGCATTAAGGTGCAAGTACGTACGACCCAGTCGTGCACTTTATTGTTTTTGCCAAAATATTTATTTTATTTTTTTATATAGCGAGGATAAAAAACTGTTAATTGTTTTCAAAAAATAATGGGTCCAAATAAGCAGTGTTCATTAGAACTAGGAGAAATCATAAAAAAAAAATATGAGAAAGGATGGGAGAGTTATTACTAAAACAGTCTCGTGTTCAGTAGAATTGTAGAGAAAAAGAAATGTCTAAGCTAAAGTGTTAGTTGATTGCATAAGGCACACCTCTTATAGAAATTTGTTGGGTAAGAGAACTTGTACGTTTTGCCATTTAGGGTAAATATTTTACACTCTCGTGTCTTCTCTCTTTCACGATTTTTTTGAGTTAGGGTACGAAGTTGGTAAAAATCCGTACGAATTTTCAGGCAGACGAACAGACGTAAAGTAAGTCACCCGCTTCACTAAAGTATTTGAGCGAAGCTAAATTAAAAGAAGAGATTTTTGTTGGGCCAGATATAAGAAAGTTTATGAAGGATTCCAAATTGATTGAAAAATTAAATATACAAGAAAAAAATGGATGACTTTCTGTTGTTTAAGTGAAAAAAAAAAAATAGTTAGGTTAATTAAGCAAAGTTATCAAACCTTAGGGAGACAATAGGTCTTTTCTCTCTTCTACGAAAAACTACGAAAATTTTGCGTACTCGAACAGGGTTTCGTGACTTTTCGTAGATTTTCGTGAAAATTCGTTGTTTTGGGAGCGTACGCGAACAGACCTAATTTCTAAACTACTACAGAACTATGAAGTCTTTGGATGCAAAAATTCGTCCTTTTTTTTGACCTTAACGTTAAGTAGGAAACCAGGATTCCTAGCAAAAGTGTTTGGGAATCGGAAGAAATTTCAACAGAATCTACGACAGAGATTTTCACTGACGGATCCAAGACAGCGTCTGGTGCGGGAACTTACACTGGATATTTGCATCACCACTCGACTGCTTCACGACTGTACTGTATTTCAAGCAGAAGTTACAGCAGTCTGTGAATAAATAGTAGGTAACTTCTAATCGTGTAAAGAATATAATGAATGGTTGTCAGAAGCTAGGCCCTGTGTCCCATAGACCTATCACGCCAAATATTTGAATTTTTTGTATTTTGATACCATTTCTAATGCTGAAGGGAGTACAATATTGCTTTGGCAGTTTCAATAGGACAATGATCGTTAATATACCGCACAGGTAATTAAAACGTGGTTTCAGGATGCAAATGTTAGAGTTCTTGAGTGACTAGCACAGTTCCCAGGCTTAAATTCTATTGAAACTCTTTAGGAGGATGTGAAGAGAGAAGCTGTGGAAAAATGTCAACAACAACAACGAACTCACTGACCCATACTGACTGGTAGATTGAATGCCACGCAGGTGCAAAGTTGTATTGAAAAATAAAGGCAAGTCATTTTTATGTTTATACCCTATCCCTTATTTAGTTTGATACATATGTACATAGTTTGTAACAAAAAAAAATAATCGAGATAGACCATATAAAGTATATATATTCTTTAACAGTATCAATAGCAAAAGTGATCGAGCCATGTCTGTCCAACCGACCGTGCCTGTATCACCACTTTCTGTGTCTTAAATTTTGAGCTAGGAGGTTGATATTTCATATTTGGGCTTTTGAGAAAAAAAAGCAGTACAAGTCTAAAAATCTGCCCACTTTTTCATAATTCACTATTTTACATGGCATCGAAAATTTTTGTTAAGGCCTAATATTTAGTATTCAGATTGTCATTTTGATGCAATTTTTCATTTTTCCTCAAACTTTCGATTTTGTTATTGTAATGCGACAAAAAAATGCAGTATGACACGCCCACTTTATTAGGGCTGCAAAAAAAGGAGGATAGGGTATCGCAGGATCCGTTCGATTATTATTTTATTCATTAACACTAAAAATAATTATATTTTTAAGCAGACATTGGTCATTAAATTCACTTTTCTCAAAAGGACTAGTATTAGGTAGCCTGTTCTTATTATTTTGCACAGCAATGTATCATGAATATACGTATGTACTTGTATTATGTAAATCGGAATCGTAATATTTGGTCATTTATGATTGACATATTTGAAAAATATATTATAATTGCTAAGAATAAATAAATAATTCAATTAAGATCTAATAGATTTCTAGTCACCGGCAACCCTCACGGCTGGCATACAGCACGAAATAATCTTTAAATTAAAAGTATTTACAAAAGTGTATACAAATGATCGCCACTAATCCTCATTAATATTTTTCTTTAAAAATAGAGACCCCAAACAAAAATGCGCAAGAAAATTCTTAAACACAAATGTAAAGGAAAAATCATCTTCTGCCCTCATTAATTCGTCTCTCATCTCGGCGACGTCAAAAAAAAAAAAAAACTAAAAATCTGAATATACCCATCAAACAATTATCTGTACATATAAATAAACGTATACCTATGTATATTTGTATTAATAGTCTATTGCTTTGGCCAACGCCAGAGAAAGAGCACCAAAAGTTAAAATCAGAGAATCAGCATCAAAAATAATAATTGCCATCAATTTGAATTCACTTTACATAGCCCCCGCGTCGTCCGTCGGCGATCTTGGGGGTAGATGAATGCTCCGCTCACCGAGAACGGTTCAATAATTTGTTGCCTTTGGACATGTGCGGAGTACATGCCGAAATACCAATGGGTGTCAGGAGGAGAAACGATGACGGTCAGAGAACACAAAAAAAAAAAGCCAGACAACTAGATTTTGCTTATTATTTTGAAATCAAGTCGAATCTTGTGTTATTTAAATTTGGACAGAGAACGTTAGGGGTGGTTACGAGTGTATGAGTTAGTTTGTCGGATACAGATTGATTGAAGCAAATGGATTAACCGAATGGTGCAAAAATGAATATCAGAGACTTCAATTAGGCGGATAGAGGTGCGTTCTACAAAACAAATCAATTAGTCGTTTCAGTTTGTCTATTTTGCCATTTCTTGCCCCTAGTCCACACCTTGGTGTCGGTTGAAATTGAAATTCCAGGAGTAGTAGACACACCTTTTTTTTTTTTCATTAATATTCCATTATTTTCTTCTAGGTTGACACAAACTCGAAATACACACAGCTAATGATAGTCTTCAGAGGTACAGTTGAAGGAAAACTGTTGACACCCTTTCACCCTCTTCTCTGACCGATACTATCTCATCATCACCTCTAGCAGCACCCGTTATTATTATTTTTTCTTTTTTTTTTTTTTTTTGCTGACAATGTCGACAACGACAATGACAACGACAACCTTCTTGTTCTCTAGAGAGGGATGGAATGGAATTCCCCGATGGAAAGTTGACATTTTCTTTCACAATTTTCTCAGTTCTGTGGTTTTCTTGGGAACGAGTAAGAAAACTCCTTACACCGTCTTGGGATAGAGTGGGTTAGGTGTATAACTAGACAACCAGTAAAAAGGGTTTTTTTTCCTCTCATTTATTTCGCTGAAACATTTTTATCAGAATAGAAGCCCTCCTCCTTCCACAGAGACCTTCCGAATTTAAATTACAAAATTCATCTCGGCTAAATTGTGTACAAAAAAAAAAAAAAAAATGTCAACAACAATAACAAATACAAACACTTAATCACAAAGATACAGAAAATATAGAGAATTGTTTAAACAAGTGATAATGGTTCTATGTACATCGCGCCAGCTAGCATTAATTCATGGCTCATGGCTCGTTCGGCCTTTTTATTCATTTGACAAACAATACAGTTTTTTTTTTTTTTTTGCTTTACTAATTGCGTTTGTATATTTTGTTCCTTTCACCCCCTTTGCACTTTCACGAACCAATAATTTGAATTTCAATTTGTGAAAATGGAAACACAATTTTATGCCACACGGTTTTCCGTGTTGCGGGGTGCGCGCATGTTTGTATTTACTTCAGTCCCCCCCCATCCCAGGAAAAAAAAGCGACAAACTAATGACCCCAGAAATGCAAACATCTAAATAGGATTTCACTGATTTACGAATGTATTTCGTCCTTTCCATTTCCAAATGATGACAATTTAATGAATTTATTTGCTTTTTATTTTACAAAACTAATTCAATTTGTTAATTTCTTTGGGAGCTATTTCATCTGCCAATTCAAAAATAAACAAGTGGTTTCAATTTTCGTCATCTTACGTTTTTTTTTTTATATACATACATTTATTTGTGTCCGTTTTTTGTTTTTAATTTTAGGGTGAGTAACTTTCAATTATTTTTCATTACTTCGAGACGTTAAATTAGCTACGAGTAGGCGTCATCAGGAGTATGGTGGTGATAATAATGCTACTGATGATATGGTAGAAACGAACAGGAAAAAAGCTCACTTTGCCTAGACACAAATTTGAGTCTCTAGAACGAAAAAGGCTATATGTATGTATATACCGCAGGAGGAGGGAATTCTTAGAAGTTATGTAATCTTTTAAGGTTCTCGAAATAAATTGCTGGTGGCGTAAATGATAGAAATTCTCTTTAAAATTAGCTATCACGGTCCATTGAAAATTTGTGTTATTAGTGAGTTATTTTTATTCACTTAATAGTGGTACAGTGCGTTCCAAAGTAAACAGAACTTTTTAAAAATAAGAACAAGAGGTTTTTTTTGGCAAATTCAAAATAGTACCTTCCGACTCAATACAGTGATTTGCACGGTCTAAAAGCATGTGGAATTAGTGTTTCAGTTCGGTACAAGCCTTTTCGATTAATTCTACGGCAACAAAACGCTTTCTTTTCATCGGAAAATGCATTTATCCGAAAAGGTAAAAGTCGCACGGAGCCATTTGTAGTAAAAAAATCGGTCACAAGTGTCGATCGTGCAACCTCCTTCTGCCCGATATTCTGGCCGAATATAACGAATATGATGCACCAAACGCTTCAAAACACCAAAATAGAGTTGTGTATTAATAGTTTGGCCCGGAATGAATGAACTCCTTGTTGACGATGCCCTTAAAACCGTAAAAACAAATCAACATTGTCTTCACTTATTGACTTCTCCAAACGATATTTTTTTTTGGATTTGGCACGTCTGACGTCTTTCACTCGGCACGGCGTTTGGTTTCTGAATCATATTGAAAACACCACGTTTCATCACCAGTCACAATGTTGTAAAGGAAGTTATCATTTTTTCCTCCTTGATGTTGTCTTTCGAATGTTGAATTCTGAGCAATTTTTGATCGCCAGTACCATTTGTAACGACGACACATACTACCTGTCACTTCAGACGCAATAACTCCGCTTCTATTTGTCCAAATGTCATTTTGACAGTACATTAGTGAAGAATCTACCTTTCCGGCGCCAATAGATGACCTCACTAGAATTTGGAAATACCCATTTTTAAAAAGTCCTGTTTACTTTGGAACGCACGTTGTATCTACACCCCATCTCATTATTAGTTTGATATAGTCGATTGGATTTCCCAAGATTGACACATCTGGATGACAATCTTAGCCAAAGTACTTAGGTAAAATCGTTATGCTCGTCGGAGCATTGCACCAGAAACAATACATTTGTAGAACTGTGAACCTCTAAATATGTAGATAAATGATCGCTAAACCTTTCCCTTGTCACTTAGAAAGGATTTAACAGCCAGTTCTCTTTGCAAAAGAAAAGAAACTCGTAAAACATTCATGAGTTTACATGATCAAGTTCAGCGACATGTACAAAGATTGTTCATACATATATCAGTCTTTCTCATACACAATTTACACCAAGCCCCAGGCGACAGGCAGCATCCACAAGAACAGCAGCTACAGCGGCAATAGAAACCATTCCTTACTTACTTGCATCATTTCACCCCTCTAAGGGCCTAGGCCGACAACAACCGCTGAGTACTATCTTGTTCTGAGTACTGCAACCAGTTAGAGATGCATCCAACTCAATCCCAAGGTTAGGTTAAGAAGGGTGTGTGACGGTTAAAAACTCATCACGTCCACTCGGAGACCTAAAGGTCCATTGTGAATCCCCTATTTTATATCGATGGAGTGGGAACAACAAAATACAGAAACCTATCGCGTCACTGGTTGGGATGGGAACCAGTTGGTACTTTTGATAAAATGGAGAAGATCCGATATCTGGAAGCCTGCTACCTCTGCGGTGCTTGCGAAGTACCTAGAACCTAAAGTGCAAAGGCGTCGTTCTTGCAGAGCGGGGCAATAGCAAAGCAGATGTTGGATAGACTCCACCTCTTCCTCATCTCCGCAGCTTCTACATAGGTCGTTGGACTCCACTCCCAATTTACGGAGCATGACTCCGATGGCGCAGTGTCCTGTGATTATACCAGTAAGGATGCGGATAGAGGATCGATTAAGTGCCAGAAGGCTCTTTGTTTTCTTTTTATCTAATTTCGGCCATAACGTGCGAGAGGTGGCACAGTCCTCCCTAGATACCCAGGACGAGTTGGCCTCTTTCTCTATTATGCCGTCAATTATACTATACAATTTTCCAATCGGTGGCAATATGGATGTGTCCGCTTCACTGATGTTCATTTTCGACCCCATTCTTGCCAAAGCGTCTGCCTTCTCGTTACCTTCAATATTGCTATGTCCGGGAACCCAGCAGAGTTTGACCGAATGGTGTCTAATCTTGATCAGTGCATCACGACAGTTCCTAACTGCCTTTGATTTAATTGTATTAGATTTAATCGATTTTAGAGCTGATTGACTGTCAACGAAGATGGTTATATCCGACGGGGGAAGGTGACTATCTTCTATGCATTTAGCAGCTTTTTCTATTGCCAGGATTTCAGCTTGGAATACACTGCATGCTTCTGGTAGTCTGAATGATTCCTGTTTTTGCAATGTTTCCGAGTAAAATCCTGCACCCGTACCTATCTCCATTTTTGAGCCATCTATGTAGACTGTGATCCCTAGATCGTTGTCTATACTATTGGACTCCCACTCAATCCCAAAGAACTTGATTCCTCCTCAACTGTTACAACCGGTTTGCCTGGGTCGTCCCTCAGTTCTTCGAAACCATGTCAAGACTAATTTCGCTAGATCTCTACTGCAACAACACGGAGGCGGAAACTCCACTGATACTGAGAAGGGCTGGCACTTACGTATAAAAGAGAATTCAATGTCAGAATTCTTAATAGAAATCACTGGAAAAGTTAGTAAGTCACACTGAAACGGTTTCAAAATGTGTGTCGATATAGGATCTGGGATTTACAGTGAAATCCAGTGGTTGCAGCCTTGTTCAAGTCGAAATGAGAGCTATTATCCAGACTGAAATAGTCTTACCGTGGTGTTCGTTCCCACTCACAAGTGAGAGTTCGAAGTTCCATTCCCAGACAACATCAAATTGAATTATATTCTGCAATAGTGACATCAAATCTAGTAAGAATTTGCCAACAACACTTAGATGTAGAATCAAGAACCAATGCGGTAATGATAGAGTAGATGGGTTTATGTTGCATACTTCCCAAGCTCTGCTTTTATTGAGATTACACCATACGACACATTTTTATTGTTCTCTGGGACATGATTGGGTTTCCAATATTTCGGTTCGTGTTTACCAAATTTTAACTTGATACTAAAAGAGCTAAATAGTTCATTACCTTTTCCTCGACGATTAATGGAAAAAACGGATCAACTTAAACAATAGGCTATTTTATTCAACCACCACCACCACCACCTTTACCTTTCTCCAAGTAATTTACCTATCCTTTGCTTAGGCCTAAATCACTCCGAAAAGTGACAGAACATTGTTAAATTCATACAATAATATATTTCTCTTCTAACAATTAGCCGAGTAAATCTCATGTCATGTAGAATGATATGGGTTGTCCCAAAAAAGTACATGTTTTATTTTAGGAAAATGTATTCGAGCGGTCTGGGCCTTATTTTATTCGTACAAGTGAAACGTTAAAACGGAAACATAAATGCCCATTACTTATTAATGTGTTTATACATTCAACAAATAATGACAGCAGCGACATTTGGCATTTTTGGGCACACGTATGTATGCATATGTATATGACATAAATTTTGCGCTGCCTTGGCAACAAGTATTGGAACCTAAGCACTCGAACTAGACTTGCTCATGATTACATTAATGTTCCAATAATGTAAAGAAATAAATAAAGGTGCACAGATATAAATGTATACACACTCATGAAATGTGATGTGATGATTATTTCTTTCAAACAAATGTTAATTTTATATTTCACACCCATTTATGATTTTTCAAATTATGTACATGTGTCCATTGTTGGCAATGGATTTAGAAATACGCTTATTTTTTTTTAAAATCCATCAAAAGTAACGACTATCACAGATAATAAAAGAACCACTGTTTGAATGGCTTTGAAGCTTTAACAAACTTAAAAGAATTGCAACTCATCTGGGGAGATAGTATGATACACTTTACCCAATCTTCCCACACAATCCTAATAAATTAGATGAGTTGTAAAAATTTATATTTGAAATGGTACGAAATTTTAATACTCAGACTACTATTGCTCGATTTTTAGGCACGCTAGGCCCTGGGTCCCATGGATCTGTCGCGCCAAATATTTGCATTATTTTTTTTTGTTGGACGACCGTCATAATTTTGGTATAGTAGCAGGATATTATAATCAGCGGTTTATTCCCAAGAAATGCCAATGTGTACCATCCCCGTATAATAACAGATACAGAACCAATACAACCCGTCACAACTACAAAAGTCCGGGAAGCAGCGGACTGAATGAAAACCAATAAGGCTCCAGGTATGGACGGGATCCTAAACTTCATTCTAAAGAAAGCAATTAAAACCTAACAAGATGCCTGACAGAAGGAAAGTTTCCTATGCAATGGAAATGAAAGAGGCTGATATTAATCCCAAATGGCGACAGGCCGCCAGAGCAACCGGGCGTCATTAACTCCGATGTGCATGTTAGACACAATAGGGAAAGGGCTGGAAAGATTCATTCACAATGAACTTTACCAGCACACCGAAGAAGACAACCAGCTTTCCAACCGATAATACGGTTTCAGGAAAAAACTGGGACCCGATAGAAAGATGGAAAAAATCAGTACTACGCTGTAGGCTCGACTTCAAAAATGCGTTCAACCCGGCCAACTAGCGTTTAATTATGAGAGCGCTGAAGAATATGCTATTACTTTGAAGATAAAACCCTCTTCTACTACACGGACGATGGGCCGATAAGATATAAAATTACGGGAGGGGTCCCACAGGGGTCAGTTGTAGGCCCTGCACTGTGGAACATTATGTATGATATAATATTACGTATAAGGAGATCAAGGGGAGTGGACATAATCGGATACACTCATGACATCGCAGTGGTGGTAGTAGTAGTAGCTAAAACCCTAGGAGTTGACGCAACAACACCATCAAAGACATGAAGATATGGCTCAGCTCAACAGGTCTGAAATTAGCGGACCACACAACTGAAACTCTCCTCATAGGCAGCCACAAGAAAGTTTAGCGCCTCGTAATACAGGTAGAAGAACAATCTATCGAGTTTAAGCCATACATAAAGTGCCTTGACCATAAGCTCATCTGTAGAGGGCAACTAACCTATGTACATAAGCGTGGAAGCTAACAAAGCTTTTGCGTAATATCCAATTGCGAAACATTGGAGGACCCACGCATCCAATAAGAAATCTGCTTGCGACAGTGAACAAGTCAATCCTCATGTACACAGCCCCTATATGGGCACCAGCAACAGCTATAAGTTCGTACATGAGAGATATAAACTCCGTTCATAGAAAAGCATAGCTCAGAGTACGCTGCCCATATAGAACGGTATCGGGAGATTGCAATAGGTGTGATAGCGGCGCGAATGCCTATCGAGATGACGAGAGAGAGCCATCAGAGCCGGTGTCGAAATAGAATGGTAACGACGATGGGACGCATCAGAAAACGTCCGGTGGACATACAAACTGTTGCCGAACATAGAAGAGAGTAGTGTTTTAGCCACGTAAATATGTAGCACGGGCTATAAAAGGTTTCACTCCTCCAGCGCATTAAAAAAAAAACCATCTAAGATGAAAGGCCACTAACGTCTCCAACAACTTCGCCCTCCATATCCGAGGTGAGCAAGAATAACACAGAAGGTGCTGATAAGGATTCGTATCTCATAAAAAATTGACAAAAATAGAAATTGAAACCATGATACCATGAGTCTTTAAATTTGGTAAGTACGTCTATAATCTATAGTATCACAAATACTATGGTTTATCACATCCAAGAGAACTAGAAATTGATTTCAACTTTTTAAGAAATTATAAAATTTAAAGTCAACCAAACTTCATTCTTCTTCTACACTAATCCTTCAATGCAGGATGACCATGATGATTACATCGTACACGCTGGTTTGTCACAGTCGAAAGCCACTTTAAAACAACCTTCAGGCCATATTAAAGATTCAAATGGGTGCGTGCTCTCTTGAGATCTCTATGGTACTATACTCAAAAAGGATTGCGCGTTAGCTTGGTGGCAAGGACCACAAACTGTAGAATGTAGTAGATATATACGAGTACTAATCGTATGTATATTTTGATTTTCATTTACTGCATGGAGAGCATTAATTAATTATGTATTTGTTCGAGTATGTAGTTGGATTTTAGTGCTAGAATCGGAAAATTGAGTTATATTGTCATAATTGAAGGATAAATGTACCTTTAACTGCAGCTGTACACCTAACTTTTCTATGATACCAGCAATGAAAGGCATCCAGGAATATTCAGTTACAAGTTACAAAAGTGTCCTCTTAATGTTCGGTAAACTTTGCTGGTCAGCAAAGAGAAGATTGTAGCAACTTACTCTATTTAGAATCCACTGTAGTAGATGTAAGCATTGGGAACGAAAAAGTAAAAACTGCATGCGATAGCTGTCAAATCCATACATAAATAGAAAACCAACGTTTTCAGCATAAGAATTAATCTGCGACTGTTCCTATCATATGCAGTTTGTACCTACTACTATATAGGAGTACCGGGAAGGTGATTGCGATGAACGATGAAGAAAGTGACAATGAATCAGTCACACCTTACGGCGTCAATGGTTGATTTTGGTTAAAAAAAAAAACCAATGAAAGAAACGTGCATAGAGGGAGTTAGAATAGACAACAGAGTCAGACTGAGTACAAAGTGAACTTTTTGACAGCATCCCTATCCATATCAAAACGTGAGAGTTTATGCATTTGACCTTCATGGCTTTGTCTAATAGATTAACAATAGGCTGGATGAAAAGAATTATACTCTTAGGAGTTGTTTTTGACACAGAATATGCCCTTGACAAACCTACGTCTGATTCCACGCAACAATAAAGACCGTAATAGGTGAAAACCATCGTTAAATGGATCTATTTAATGTTGTCATGCATGTAGACTGCTTATTGCTACGAGAAAATAAAGGGATAAAGTAACAATTTAAGTTAAAGAAGGCTGCCCGCAAGGTGGAGTTCTTTCACCTTTACTATTATGTGTTGACGTGGAATTACGCCCAAGCAGACGCTGTCTATTTATGTTCTGGCACCCGAAAGGATGCCAATCGACTTTTGTAAACTCGATATGTGATGAACTAGGGCACGAACTGTTCGTTGATTCGACTGAAACAAACCTGGTGTTATTTAATCGAAAAAGAAAACGTGATTGTGTGGCCAAGAAGGGAACCGTGTTGTATACTCACCAGACAGTGAAGATAAATCTTGGAATTAATGGTACTATACCCACTACTCCTGGCCACGATCTTAATATTTTGCTTCATTTACTACCACTGGACTAAGCGATTCAGAAACTATGATAAATACAACATTTGATAACGATCCATATGGACATCCATTCTTAGGTCAAGGCATCTATCGATAATATTTAGATAAGAAAAATTTCTCTGATGACTGTTTTGTTTTGCCATATTCGAAGTAGCAAACTGGATAACTCAAATCTCTCAAGATTAAACAGGCTTTTCAAATGAGATTCCTATCTCGAACCGATCATATCTATGCGTAATAGGAGAGGAGAGTTCTAGTTGGAATTCTTCCCAGTATTTTTGTAAGGACTTGATAAAAGCACAAAAATACTGCAAAATTCCTTTTCAATCAGAGTAAGAAGGAATACAGAACTTTGGTTGGACAAGAAACACTCAGCAAGCCCTGTTTTACCCAGACTGTAAGTTCAGACTAATTAAAGGACAGAACACACGTGGTCATTATATGACCAGCAGCGGAATCGTTGTGGATCCTATTTGTGAATCTTCTATAGAAAATGGAGAGGCTTCAAGAAAAGGTTTTTCTTAATCAGTGTACTTTATTTTACATTTCTGTGATCTTTGAAATAGAATTTACAAAGACCCACAAAGAGATAATTATGCGGTCATATAAAATATACAAGTGTTTGAAAAAAATCGGCAAAATAGTTGCTACACTCAAAACCCGTATCGTGGGCTCAAAGTATATGAAACAAAATTAATGACAAAAAATTATCATGAATGTAAATTTACTGGAGCAACAAAGGAGCAACTCCGAGTAATTTAACTTTATCGAATCGCCGTCCAGATATAGCAATTTAATCGCTAGAGAAATTTATGGATCAACTTCTTACCACCCATCGCTAGAAGCAATATTGGCCGATTCCATCACAGTACATCGAGTTGTATTGAGTACATTTTGACAAGTACATACTTGAAAAGTGAGCAAATACTAGGCAATTACGGAGCTGCTTACATGAAACACATGACAGTTCGTTGAGCGATGTGTGAATAACTCTAAGTGCCGACCTATTGTACCAACTATTGCAACATTAGTTGGTGAGAATTTGTCAATATTGATCCACATCTCTCACCTTGTTGCTGGCAATAAAAATCGCTGGTCTGTATTATTTTGGAACCTGTCGTAGGGTACCACGAAACGACGAATATATGCTCATATTCGAGTAACAGATTTGGTGCAGGTAGGGCAGTGTTAATGACATAACCAAATTGGCAACCAATATTTTTTTTTTAAAAGAAATTTCTTTACTCTTAGTGGTTCAGTGGTTAGTGCGTTGGATTATTGAGCGGTAAGTTCGTGGTTCTATTCCTAGATAACATAAGGATTAAATTCACGATGCCACCTCTTCCGAGCGTCTGACAAACATCCGATTGATTTCTTGTAGAACCAAAGGTTAACGTGTCTTTTTTGTTTTTCTTCTTTCAAAATCAAAGTCTACTGATTGTGACTAGGTTGCCATTGAACAAGAGAAAGTAAAGATAAACCTAAAATTAGATATTAACCATTAAGCTCAGTTCTCAATACAAAAACAATAAATCAGCAGTTGAATACTGTATGCCAATAAATTACTCTGTTGTTAATATTTTTTGTTATTTTTTTTTTTTTTTTTTGTTTTTTGAGATTACGTTTTTGATAGAGCACCTGATGCAAATTTGAACTTTGTTAGCGGCGCTTCGTTAAATAATTGTAATCTTAATGGATAGCCTAACTTTATTGCTGTAGATATTGAAATTCAAAACTACACTTGCTTACACCTTTATATATTAATTGAAGCTTTAGCTTTTCAGATATAACCATTATATTTATTAACAACGCATTTTATGAATGACAAAAATTGATTACTTTGGATATCAAAAGCTTTCATTATTATTTTTATGTCCCGATGGGGAAAATCCACTCTGCAGCTTTATTTACAAAGAGATAGTCAGATCAGATAGTCATCAGAAGATCTATAACTAGTTTTCCGAAAGGCATAGTTTATCTAGTTTTTAATGCGCATATAATAAGTGCTAATGTACACAGACAGGGTACAAAAGGAGTCACACAATGAATTAGATTAGATAAAGTCATGTGTAGTGTTAATGTTTTCCAGGTGGGTAACACTATAACAAATTTAAAAATTACGTAATATTTCAATTATTGTATGAATTTGTAGTTTTACTTAAAATCCATATATAAATAGTTGTTATTTTCTTTTTACTGCTTTACTTTTTCAATAGCGACAGACTAACAAATATATGTAAGCGATTTTTCACGGGCAAGATGACATTCGTGTTAAGCAACAATCCCTTCAAGTCTGTTTCCAAAAACATAGCGCTTCGTCCATTTTATCGTGCATACAAGTGGCGCTTTCTCCAGTCACTATGCGGAAGGATTTGCAAAAAGATAGTGACCTAAAGGCTAACAAGATTCAATTAATGCAAATGGTGATCGACTATTATTTATGATTTCAATACTTCGCCTCTACTTCATCTGTAAGGGGAACGTTTTTCTTCAGCAACAAGACCCATTCCTGTCTTAATGGACATGTAAACAAATTTGTCACATTTGGACCAATTGTGGAAAATATTTTTTTTTCCAGAAAATCCATTTCAATTAAAATCGACCCTTAATTTTGAACTTAGAATGAAAATCTCGATTTGTGACTCTATCGACTCTAGATATGAAGGGTTTGAACCAAATCCGGTCAGCCACATACATAAATTGCATTCGAGCTTATAGACAGAAATAATTGGCAGACGCATCCAATTGGACTTCTCTATCATCTATCATGGAAGACTCAAGTTTGAGTAAAATCTCACGTTCAAACATTTTCGCGAAACCAATATAAACAGAAAATGCCCATTAAATCTCCATTAGAGTTGAATAAAATGGAAATGCGACACTTAATGAATAAACCATTCGTTAAGATGATCGTTAGTCAAAAACTTAATCAGAATATTATATTGTATTGGTTTTGAATTTTGTCCTGGAAACCGTAAATTAGCTAATAACATTTTTACTACATGCTGAACTTCTCGAAGTGTATGAATTTGCAAGCCTATCTATCAATCACAAGCAGCGTCATGTCAAACTGGTTGCAGATAACCATTAATTGGGATTTTAAACAACAAAAATTCGCTTCTAAAGTTGCGTGTTTTGTTATTACCTCCCCAACCCAAGTTGGTTATCTGATAAGTTGTTGGGGAATGAAATTGAATCTTCAGCGGTTTGGAAAATAGGGTGCAGAGCGTGTGATGATTAGAGCGTACAAAAAAAATAATACATTAAATAGATGATGCAAATTTAAGTTTCAAACTAGTGCTGCCTACGATTTGTTAGCTTTTTAAATAACCTTTAAAAAGGCAATTCACTGGAGCTGGATTTGGACGCTTTAATTGACATGAATAAAGCTTCAAACTTTCTAGTGGATCAATGGCAAAACTGTAAAAGATGCTGAAATGAAGCTACTGCTGCTCTAATTGATTTAACAAATAAACGTAGTATAGTATTAAGCCCAATGCACACCAGCATCCGACTCACAGCACTGCTAATAATCAACGCGCTTGTATATGTGTATGTACATACAAGCTTGCAGTATTACGAATGTTATACATTTTATTCACTACTAAGGATATTTAAGGACTCAACGAATTAAGATCGAATCCACATTAGTTCAGTGTCTAGTATTTACTACCTTATCCCGCGCTAACCATGTTCTCATTAAATATAAACATTTAGGCGCGACAGGTCCGTAGGTGAAACAGAGCGTGGTTTCTCACTACCATTCATATTTTGTGTGTTACATTCTTATTGTTACTTATCACACACAAATACTGTGTCCGAACTCCAAAGGCAATTTTTCGTTTGAGAAGCTTTTTTCATGACAGTCCTACACTCGGATGTTTTTCAGACGCTCGTAAGAGATAGGACTGTAAAATACACTTCTCACTCAGTACACAAGGTATACAAGAATACAGAAAAGTTTCAATCAGAAAACTTCATTCAGGACTTCCAAGTCACTCATCAAATTCTCTTTGAAGTGTAAGTACAGGATTAAATGCGAAATCTGGACATCTCACCAGAGATGGAGTTCGTATGATACTATACCATGAAATCTTATGAATAGTATCATCGAAACCTGTGAGATAATTCCAGTGTTCATCTAGTGTTGAAAACTATTTACGTACATAGATGTGGGAAATGAAATTCAAAATTAAGATTTCAGCTCAGATACTAAAAGATGGGTAAGTCTGTCAATAAGACAATATGTGGTAGACCTCCAGAACAGTTAAAAAGACCACATCTCGTTGAAAGTGTTGTATCAAGAAAGGATGTTTAAAATGAATTACTCTTCTTACAAATGAATCCAGCAGCTGGTTGCACTTTAATATTAGGTGACGTTTGATTCTAGGAACACTATTTAAACAAAAACAGTATCAAAGTCCTAAGCTCACCAACAATTTGTATATATGTATGTACATATGTATGTACTCTTAAGTTAATTTAACAGCGTAAATTTGTTTCGGTCGTCGTTTAAATAGTTGTCAAATTAAAAACCTGCAAATAAAATAAGTTGACTCTAATTAACCTTTTTTTAACACTCTTGTAGCAGTATGCTCTTTTTATTGTGTTAAATAATTATCTAAAAAGGCGAATCGAATTTGCGCATTTAAATAGACAGCAGAGTATACAAATTCGTTATGGAAAAATTCCAACAAGTTGAACTTGACAATCTTTTAGATCTCATTCCTTTTCGTGGTGGAATAGATTAACCATTTTCCTACTTGACCCACTTCTTATATTAATGTTCCTACTTATGCATACATACATATGTATATTGTACTTCTGGATATATTGAGCAAGTAAATTATTCCAAATTCGTGTTGAGTGGCTATAACGCAGTGTCGTGAAAGCTTTGTCGTTCAACCGAACTACTCTGCGAGTAACAGAGGAATTAAAGAAGAAAAACAAATTAAACTAGGTACATATCTACAATGTTTTGAAATTTGAAGAATTAACCGAATGTGATAAGCCGAATATCAGTTTGGAATTTTTGTTTTAGTCTCTCTAATGATACAGTTTTAACCTTCGGCCTTTTTCATTCCCTTTAAAGTAGTAGTCAATCCTTTTCCAAATATGTCTTCAGGCAATTCAATACTTAATCCGCTGGAAGTGGAGCCTACGACTATACTAAAAGTGCAGACATCTACACCTGGAAGATTACTAAAAGTCTAGGGCGCCTGATTAGACAGAATAACTGTCAACGATATTAAAAACTGTGCCCCAGTAATAACACTGGAACATTTGTTCTTTGTAAACTTTTCTCCCCATCGTATACACAGAAAATGGGATGGAAACTGCCCGCTAACTAATATATAACCATATGAGGAAAAATATGCCTGCCACAAAATACTATCCATGCTTCCTGAAGTCATGAAAAGTGTAATTAAAACTGAACTAATAAAATATGTATAGGAACACGAACTAATAAATAAAGGGCTGTATGGTTTTTATAAGATTTTTAGTTTTGCTAACGTAATCATCATGCGCCAGAGTGTCTGTAGTGATCAAATCTACACAATGAAGACCTGAAGAAAATATTTTTACAAAGAGAAAAGCGACTTATTGTTTTCCCAAGAAATCACAATCAACAACATTTTCTACGAGGAATACCTCTAGTGTTTCTCAGTTTCAAATAGGTACATAAATAAATAAACATCATGTGTCTTCTTGGCATCATTGACAACTCGGATATAATAGGGCGCCCCACATAATAAACATGAAATGTAGCAGATAGTCTTCACGTGTCAGCTCAACGGCTTGTCTTATGCAAAGCCCGAGTAAAACCGATGCTTATGTGCTGCTTGGCGCTCGACCTCAAAATTTTTTTTTAAATATACTGGACAAATGAGAACCAACACGTACGTATGTATGTATGTATGTATGTCCTTGAAATAAGATTTTTTAGCACCCCACCAGATAGGCACACATATTTTCGCTAAAATCTCTACAACCAGAATCCAGTCTTCAGGACAGAATCAACAGACATTTCGACAAGCTATCCAGGTAGTTCCCCTAGCTCTCCTTTTTGTAGAGAATTTATTTTAAATTAAAAAATGATAGATGCAGAAGTCTAAGTCTTAGAAGCTTTAAAGATGTAAAAATTCAAACTAAAAGGCAATCAAAGAAATTGTACAATATTCTCCGACAATTTACTATTGCTGCATACAAATAAAATCATCCACAATAGCTCCTTGGTGATCACCAAAATCAGGTATATACATATATACATTATACATACATATGTACGTGTATAATCACAAAATACTGTAAGTCTTCTCAATGCCCCGTAAAAGATTTTATCTGCTAAATTGTGTGAACCTCTGAAAGCATTCGTCAACAACCTTTTTTCGACCCTGTCAATGTGGTACCAGGCCAGAAAATTCCATAATCGATCAAATTTTCACACTGCGTCAGATCCTGGAAAAAACTCCAAAAATCTAAAGTGATACCCACCAACTTTTCATTGCTTTTAAGGGCAACGATCTCAGCCACACCTTTGACATCAGAAAAGGATTTACACAAGGTGTCGAGTTGTTATGTGGCTTCAACAACATACTTGATAAAATTGTTCGAAACTAGTAAGCTAATACCAAAGGCACAATCTATCGAAAGCCTGTGCAACTTTTAGTGCACACCAAGTGAGCTGTCACCGGTGCGTGCGATAAACGAGGGTATATGCTGTCAATAAGAAGACACACACTACATCGATGAATTGGACAGAACGTCACAGAGATGGCTAACACATCTAACTCAGAACAACAACGCAGTACATGAAAACCTTAGGACTAGCCTAACTAGAGAGGCTTGTTAGCAAGTTTCAGTCCAATAAAAAGCGGACTTCAAAAAACTGTAGAAAACGTTTATATCTCATAATTTTTTCATACTCTTCCACACATCATAATGCCATGTATCGTATAGTAACATTTGGATTTACCAAATCAATTAATTTCTCCATCTCATCAAAAACTACAACCCAATATATGTACATACATATGTACATATGTATACACGGCTTACATGCCCACTTTCTGTTTCACCAATATGTTGCAATTCTACCGAGTCAGGTACATAGTATCAATTGTTCGCGCGGGCAGTACCTAGGCTTTCTGTTTGACTGAGTCATAAGATTCCGGAATAAACATATGTTTGTACATAAACCAAACCTGAACTACAAAATTAAAACAATTGTAGAATGCAATAAAAACGTCCACGTAACTAAACTATACTAAACACTTCCGGACATCTATGTACATATGTAAGTACATATTGTAAATTTTTTGAAAACCGAAAATATACGTACGCCTAGGCAAGTGCTTTTAGCATTACAAGCAAATGAAATCCAAAATAGGGATATTTGTACCAAATATACATACATATGTATGTATAAACCAGACAAAATTATGTAAAATAATTTATTCTGACACTACCTGCTCATACGAACTTATTTTTTTTAACTTCGAGTGGAAAGCCTTCACAACTTCTCAATGGAAATTTAAATTTAAATTTAAACTCACCACAGGGAGATGATGGTCGATAAGAAAAAGTATTATTTTTGTTCATAAAGACCTTTGATTGTAGAAAAAAGATTCCATTATTTTGGTCCAGATTACTTGCCATTCTAAACATAGTATGTACATATGTAGGTCGAATGCCTATAGCCCTATAGAGTCACATGGGGGTTAACTTTTTTTTCCAGCCATCAAATTATAACTCTTTCCTATCTATCCTCCATTTCCCCTCCAACGTATGTATGTACACGAAGCATAAGGAAAAATCCATCGAAAAACAATAGTGAAATAGTGTGACATCGGTATACATAACATGTAGTGGAAAAGTTAGTATTTTTTTTAATTTTTTAATATAAATTTCACATGTGTGTGTATGCATAAAAAATAGTAAATGTTAAAATTAAAAAAATAAAATAAAATATTAATAAAAATAAACTTACTTTGCTTTTCGTTTGTTGTTGGGGCTTTTTATTGCTGCTGCTGT
Source organism: Xylota sylvarum (assembly GCA_905220385.1). Lineage (NCBI taxonomy): Eukaryota > Metazoa > Arthropoda > Insecta > Diptera > Syrphidae > Xylota > Xylota sylvarum. Next base: position 91,929,910 of record LR999957.1, on the reverse strand, counting down.
GCTGCTCAGTTGGTTTGTTTGTTTATTGGTGTTTAATTTCAGGTTGACAATTGTTGCTCCTCTCTTTATCTTCTCTCTCTCTCGCTCTCATTGTCTCTCTCTAAGCTGATATACACAAATGAGATTTGAGTTGATTTTATGATGATCGTTTTTTTTTTTTTTGAAGTGATGATTATAACTATGATCATAATAAATGTGTTTGGTAGGGGCAGGAGAACGACGACAAACGGTGATTGTGATGCTCCTCTCAGCTGCTAATGCTACTAATTTTGCTTAACACACAATGTATTTTGTTTTTTTTTTTTCTTTTTTCTGATTAAATGATGACAACAACAACTTTTTTTCTGACACTTTTGTTACTATAAATTACTGAATGACTTTGTTTTTTTGTTTGTGTGTGAGTAGTAAAAATTTAAAATTCAGCAAACTCCTTGGCGCACTTCTCAGTACTGCTAATTCGAAGCACTTCCTCCTCGTAATCATCGAAATTACTAGTGTCGCCTGGTCCCTTACATCTGGGTATGAAAGGCGCCTCGATTTTTTTCTGGAAAATAGCAATCCAATCTGTGGATGCGAACCACTTTTGGTTTTTGATGTCGTTAACACCCGCTTTCAGATTGCCATAGCGCTTAGTAAGGTCGACTTGCAGCAAATTACGCAGCAGATCTTTTAAATCTGAACCAAAATGGGATGGGAAGCGCACTTTACCCGAAACGATTTTCTCGTAAATCTGAATGGGTTGATCGGCAAAGAAGGGAGGATATCCGGCTGCCATTTCATAGACGAGAACACCCAACGCCCACCAGTCGACTGCTTTGTTATAGCCCTTGCTTAGGATTATCTCTGGTGCTAGGTATTCGGGGGTACCGCACAGTGTCCATGTGCGACCCTTGACTCGCTTGGCGAAACCAAAGTCCGTCACTTTTAGATAACCTTGCGAGTCTATAAGAAGATTCTCTGGCTTCAAGTCCCGATAAATCAGATCCAGATAGTGGAGATACTCGAAAGCGAGCACAATTTGTGCGGCATAGAAGCGAGAGTGCGGCTCCGAGAAGCGTCCAACTTTGCGGAGGTGTGAGAACATCTCCCCGCCGGGTACATATTCGAGCACCATGTACAAATTCGAATTATCCTTAAAATGATATCGCAGGCTAACCAAGAACGGAAACGATATTGCTTGTAGAATACGTTTTTCATTGAGCGTATGCTCAACCTGCTTCAGTTTGACGACTTTCTGTTTGTCAAGGATCTTCATGGCGTAGTAATCTTTGGTTGGCTTGTGCTGAACTATCATAACCCTCCCAAATGAGCCGGTACCAAGGGTCTTGATCCTCTCAAAGTCGTCCAGAGCTGCCGTATTAGTCGGATTGCGACGCCACTTGTCCTCGAATTCCTCTTTGGCTTGCTCAAGGAACTCTTTGACCGTTTCGGCGGCATCGACCTTCTTATTGGAGGATGTTGTAGCGTTGTTACCCATTTTTGATGTGGAGGCGGTGGAAGAGGACGATGTTAAAGGAACTAGTGACGATAAAGTTTTCTTGAGATTATCCTTGGACGACGACGATGATGATGTTGCTGCTGTTGGGTTGTTGGTTCCGGCTGCTCCTGCTCCTGCTCCTGCTCCCCCTGCTCCTATCACCGATGCTGAAGTAGTGGATGATGGTGAAATGGAAGTGGACTGTGATGGTGAGTGATGATGATGGTGGTGATGTTTATGGTGAGGTGGTGAAGATGGTGATGGAATTGGTGAAGTTGAAGAAGATTGAGCGGCTACGGCTCCCGACGGATGCAAGTGATCTTCGATCGCGGCGTTGTTATCCTTTACTAAGTCCAGGGTGTTAGCGATCTTCTTATTTTTTTGCTTTTTTAAAAATTGAAATATCGCTTTAGCAATTTTGACAGATTTTTACTCAACCGATCGTCGTAAAAAACGTAACTCTCGAATACCGAGAGTTGTTTCTATTGCACTCACCACGTAATTATGCTTTTGTAGGTATGTATTTGTTTTCCAGGGGAAAACAATCGGACACCACTGTATCAGTTTTCTGTTAGTTTATGAAGGCGGATAATGAGAGATGAGGAATGAGGTGAGTTAGTTGGGTTAGTAGAAGAATTTGTTGAATTTTTTTTTTTTTTGTTAAATTTTTTATTTTTTTTTTTTTTTTGTTATCACACTATTGAACACAATTTTTTTCACTTTATGCTTTTACTATGGCGATTTCGTAATCACCTTCGTAATCCTAAATTAATATATTGCACGAAAACAGTGTGTCGCGGAATTTTCTAATTCGAATAAATCTCTTAAGAATTTCCGTTCTATTTGCACTTTTATGGGGTTGGAAGCAGAGAAAACCAGCTGAAAAATCAATCGTTTGCACTTCTTTCTCTATAACGCAGCTGAGAAAATTTTTCTTTTCCTATCATTTGCACAATTGGACTGTCGATTCTTGTTAAATTCGTTTTCCACACTAGATATCGGATGTATTTGATAAAACTGAACAGGGCATAACTTTTTTTTTCTTATTTTACGAAATATTTTCTGAGACAGAGTGCTGCTGCTGGTGCTCCTGAGGTCAGTAGTACACAATTTTTTTTTTTCTTTTTTCTTTTTCGTTTCTTCGGGCGATTTTATTCCTTTAACACGGGTTCTGTGGCTTATTGGTTATGGTAAGAATTGAATATATATTTTCGCGACGCGACGAAGAGTGTTTCGAGATAAATTTTGTTTTGTTTTTGACAGTACTTTTGCAAAGAAGAAATTATTTAATGCACCCGCATCCGTACGACCGAGCTACTTTGCAAAATGGCGAATCGTATGAAGAAAATTTTCTTGCGATGAAAAGAGAGAACACAATTTTTTTTGTATCTTCTTATTGGTATAGAAACGAGGGTGTTGGTACACCTGTTCTGTGGTAGTAACAAGTTGCAGAGTGTTGGCGAATGTGACTTGTAGGTGGAGCTAGTGTAAAGTGGATGGAAATTCCATTGAAATCCGAAGGGATTTCTCTTGTGCGTTCAAAGATCGTAACTGAGTTAGGTAGTTTTCGAAATTCTAGCAAAAAAAAGGTGCGAGATTATGCATTGAATTTGGGAGGGAAATTTGTCATCTATTCCATTAAAATTCGAAGAATAAGCATAGTTTTTATTTATCTCCGTGTTAACCTGAATTTTTGTCAAATTTCAATTCAAACTTCATCGTTTGTTTAATCCAACTGGTGCTCGTGAAAGAGAATATCACTTCGGTAGTCTATTCGACTGCCGACGACGTAATCGACTTTAAGGAGCGTTCTACTATACCTTTTTATTTAGATGTCGAAGCTAAATTCACATCTTCCGAGGATTAATTAGAGTGAGCCAGATTGAAGAACTTTATACAAAATAAAAACAAATATTGACAGATTTCTGGGACCCATGATCTAGTTGCTCACAACCATTCATGTTGTGCGTGTTATATTCTTTACACTTAAAGAAGAAACCTGCTGTTTAATTCCGTTTCTAAAGAGCAATTTGAGAAGCTTTTTCATACTATTGGATGTTTATCAGACACTTGAGAGAGGTGGGACCGCGAAAGACATTTTAGATGTTGTCTGGGGATTGAGCCTCGAAGCCTCCATTCCGCTGTCCAACGCACTTACTATATGATCCATGGCACCCACTGTAGCATCTTATACAAAAAGTTTGATTACATTTGCCAAGGACAGGAACCTGAAGTTGCACCCTCAGGTCAGTTTCCAGCTAAGAGGCAGCAGAAGTAGCTCTTCTTCGGTGGCAAAGCCCAGGACGGAAGAAGGTACTCGAACCCGGGGCTATAGACCTCCCAGACCAAACCTTGACTACTCATCCGTCCGTATGGACAATCCAAAATGCAAGAAACAGGTTCGTAAGTAGTAAGTGAGATGACGGTCGTAGTGTCTAAATACTCCAAAGATCCAATGTGGGAGTCAGAAGGAGCAACAAATGCTTGCGTTTGGTTGAATACCAGTGCATTAAAGAGGTATGTGGTAAATCATCGCGGAAAACTCTTATATTTCACTCCATACTTTGCAGAATTTAAGGATTGTTAAAATTGCTTTCCTAAAAAAGAATCAAATGAATAGAATTTATAGTCATAGCTTCTTTTCGTGAACAGAAATCCATCTTTTAAAAATGGACTATATTATGGCTATAGAAAATCGTGATATTCCCTGAGCGCACCCATCTTTATCTAACTCCCTGAATTTACTTCACGAACCACATGGTTTCGTGACATTTGACCTGTCAAACTCAAAACGCGCGTGGTTGTTTGCAAACGTTTTAATTTGCGTACATTTTTTTGCCCTCAGTGAAGCACAAAGCCGAGAGGTTGCATTTAAAACAATAATTAACAATTAAATTGCATCTATAAACACTGCATCAATATGGTAAGTAGAATAGCATCCCTAAATACGAAAAATACCTACAATTTAACATTTACCTTCAGACAGAAGAGGTAAACCCAAAAGCATTCCCTTTGGCCGATGCCCAATTGACGACCAAGATAATGAACCTCTTGCAACAAGCTCTTAACTACAATCAATTGCGCAAGGGAGCAAATGAGGCTACCAAAACACTAAACCGTGGTCTAGCCGATATTATTGTGATGGCTGCTGATGCTGAACCAATTGAAATCCTTTTGCATTTGCCGCTTCTCTGTGAAGACAAGAACGTGCCTTATGTGTTCGTTCGCTCAAAGCAAGCACTTGGTCGTGCTTGTGGTGTATCTAGACCGATTGTAGCGTGTTCAGTTACAACAAATGAAGGTTCTCAATTGAAGTCCCAAATCACTTCAATTCAGCAGGAAATTGAAAGGCTTTTAGTTTAAGGATACAAATGTACAAATTTATATATTTTCTGTCAAAGAAAAATAAACTTTTTTAATAAATGGAGTAAAAATAGTGAATTGGAGTATTTTAGTTGGAGTTTTTTGCTTGTAGCTGAAGATTGTTGAAGAATACAGAGGCGAAATAGACTGTACTTCGTTGACAGGTCGCAAGTTTTATTGGGAACATCGAAGATCAAGTCTTTACCATCAACATTTATGAAGAAACAAATGTGGTTGCATCGTACAAGTAGCAAGATTTGTTGGCAACAATATCTGAGGTCCATCTTTATCTTTACCATAAAAATTGATCATGTGACGGCTAGTAGAACGAACAAGAGGGCAAGATCTTTTATTCGAATTTGTCTTTTATTCTACAACAAGGTGTGCGGGGAGATTCAATATTTACTGAAATCGTTCATATTTTCTAATCACTAGGTATGTGTGGATGGAAACTGTAAAACATTTTCAAATTACCATTATAATAGCATGGATTCATTCCGGAGGCATCTGAAATAAGAAGTATTTTTAACGTTGAGAAATGAAGACTATCTTTGTATGTTCTATTTGATTCTTTTTGCCGACAACTTGAATGATATGCATTTTTACTGTATGGAGTGTTGCCTTGAGAATGTGGTGGCCTTCGTATCTAGCATGTTTGCAGTTTCAGTCGTGCTAAGGCTAGTCCAATGCATAAAACTCAGGGCGGAGGCCCCTTTTGCAAACATTTACCATATATTTCTTTTAAGATCGATTTCTCAATCCTTTAAAGTCATTAGCCTTTAAAACTGTATTTATTTGTTAATTTATAAACCTATGAAGGTTTACCAGTCCACTTTGAAAGAAATTCACTTTCGAACACACATTTCTTACGCTCACATCATTGGCAATACCACTCCTCGTTGGCAACTCAAGCAAACTGTCACAAAAATGTCATAGCTGCTTCGTGGTGTACTGTAGTCGTCGTCGTGTTTGTCGAATGATTTGTTTATTACAAAGAAAAAATGAAAATTTTCGCAAACAAATCGACCAGTACACAGATTAAATGCAAGTGACAAAAAGCCAATAAACAATCTGCAACATGAAGTTAGTTAATAGAAACGTAGATAAAGCGAATCAAGGGTAAGTCTTGTTCTTAAGTTACTCATCAAGTTAACTGCACGATTTTAAGGTTATCCTTTTAACTAATTTCAACTGATTCGTTAGGACTGTTGTATTGATCCCTGAGGAGCCCGAAGATATGTGGCATGCATATAATCTGATAACAGAGGGGGATTGCGTCCGAAGCACAACAATACGAAAGGTAACCACACGACTACCATTGTAATGTTAAAGTGATTCATTTTTTTTTTTACATTTTTAGGTACAAAATGAGACGGCTACTGGTTCTTCGACCAGCAATCGGGTACGAACAACATTAACTATACGCGTAGAGTCAATAGACTTTGATACACAGGCATGTGTCCTTCGTCTGAAGGGTCGAAACATTGAAGAAAATCAATATGTGAAGGTAAGTAGCAAAATGTCCGTAAGCATAAGTATAGAATTTAATAATTTCGCTTTAGATGGGTGCATATCACACACTGGACCTAGAATTGAACCGAAAATTTGAACTTCGTAAGCCCGAGTGGGATACGATTGCCTTAGAGCGTATAGATATGGCATGCGACGTAACCCAATCGGCCGATGTGGCAGCTGTTGTAATGCAAGAGGGACTAGCTCACGTATGTTTGATTACTGCTAGTATGACATTGGTGCGCAGCAAAATCGAAGTATCAATACCACGCAAACGCAAAGGTAACGTACAACAACACGAGAAGGGCTTGGCGAAGTTTTATGAATCTGTGATGCAAGGAATTTTGCGGCACGTCAACTTTGACGTGGTTAAATGTGTTCTCATAGCCTCTCCGGGTTTCGTCCGTGACCAATTTTACGAATACATGTTTCAACAAGCTGTGAATTCAGACATTAAGGTGGGTTCAATTTATCTTATGCCATATACTGGCATTATAGCTAATTGTTTATCTTTCAGGTTCTTTTAGACAATAAAAGCAAATTCATGCTGGTGCATTCTTCCTCAGGTTTTAAACATGCTTTAAAAGGTAGGAGATGTTTGTTGGTTTAAATATTTTGAACGCATTTTGATTCGCTTGTTCACTTTCAGAGGTTCTCCAAGAACCGGCAGTCATCGCAAAAATGTCCGACACAAAGGCGGCTGGAGAAGTGAAAGCATTAGAACAGTTTTATGCAATACTTCAGTGCGAGCCTGCTAAGGCCTTTTATGGTAAAAAACATATTCAAGTGGCTGCTGACGCAATGGCTATTGAGACGTTGCTTATATCAGATAATCTTTTCAGGTAAGAACATTTTTTAATTATTTGGAGTCCAGATAAGGATGTTCATATCATGAAATTTGTTTAGCGATAGAAATACATACATAAGCCCTTGGAGCTTGTCAAGTTATTCTCTAATATTGGAGGATATGCGTTTGCGAATGCCATCCGTTAGTAAACTTGAAGCTTTCTTTTCCCAGCTTCATTCGTTTTATTCCTCTATGCCTCTTCACCATTAATATAGTGACCTCGTCCATTGGAATCTTTTCAAAGTTCAATGATTTCTTCGTACCACTTCGGTTATTATTTGTCCTTCATAGCGTCGATTCATGAATCAATTTGTCTGTTAATGTGCCTGTGAAGTTTTACAGACTGTTAGGCGAGGGCTGCTGTTTCGCCAGCTCTTATTTTGTTACTAAGATTTTTGTTTTGACAGAATAAGTTATTAGATTGAGAGACTTCAAGACTATACAGCCTTTCTAGTTGAAAGAAAGCAGTAAGTGTAAGCCATTTTCCGCTATTCTAGAGTTGTGTAGCTTTGCTCCCATGGAGAAAATAGTTTTGGAATCTTGTAATGGTAAGGAGATAAGTATTATGATCATAGGGAGAAGCAATACTATGAGAATCACCGATTCTTATCTGTGTGGTTAGCTCGCTTTGGCTAGATCGTGGCGTATGTTTTTTATTATTATTATAACTTTATTGAAACATAAATAAATTACATGATCAATAATAATTAAAGTAAGTAGAACGCTAGCTACCAGCGCGTTAGGCTAGTCTTTCTATGTATATTGCCGCAAATTCTTCTTTTCAATAGACCTGATATGTATTAGATCCAACGTCAAACATAACTGAATTTTGTTCGAACCCAGTGCTTATTTGGTGAGCTTATTGGTTGGCTCCTTTATTTTTTATTTAGATACTATACATGTCGCTAGATCCACCGACTGAATACCTGCAGGCTGCAGTGGAGTGTTTCCGAACAAACAAACAAAATAAATCGTGTATTTGCGAGGTTTTTACAGATCTTACCGCATTCCTAAACTATCTATTTATGATTTAAATGTGTATGTCTAGACAAACTGAAATCTTTCAGTTTATTTTTTCATTCAAATAAACAATAATATGGCACATAAATTTCTACATTTCAAAACTTTCAAAACTGTATAAAATTAGGCTAACTTTGAATGTAAAACAAAAGTTATAGGAACACATATTGTATGGTTATGAGAACTAACCACTAGAAATTTGTCGTCCCCAAGTTCAAAACAAAATTGGAACATTCGGGAGTTTCAAGTTATGAATGAGGATTCAATGAATTGTTGGCCGAAATCCGAAGCGACTGCAGGTATGTTTCCGAATATGGTAATGACGATGGTGATGACGTGGAACCATTTATTGAATATTGAATGGAGGCATCGCATTCTTTGTGGTTTTTAGAGCCCACAGTGATGAACTTCTTTATACTTTATACCTAAAGATATCCATCTAAAAAAATACATATCTGCCGGAAAGGTCAACATCCCTTAGATGTGTACACTGCAGTACTGCAGGTAATGCTCACAGATCCATATGGAAATGCAACTCTTGGAAAGTTAGCTTTACTTAATCAATTAACTACATTTTGTTTCCCTTTTCATACAAAGAAGCGCAACTTCCTTGTAGTTCCTAGGGATAACCATGTCCTGCAGGACAACAGGAACATAAAAAAAAACATTTTTGCTATAAAGGGTACTACATAATTAATATTTTAAAAACAAAAGTTGACTTTTTGTGTTTATATATACTATATCCCGGACTCTAAGGGTTTTAAAAGGCTACCGTTTGTTTTAAGGGGAAGGATTTCTACCCCTAATAGTGGTGTCGTTAATATGCAACGTTCGTTAATATGATCGTCAAAATTATTTTTGTTTTTCTTTCTTTTTTTTTCGTTCAGTATAGTTAAGTTTTATGTTTTGTTAGTTTCTCTACAATACTAATTTTTAAACTGATCAAATTCTGCGACCGAACTTGTAAGTATGAAATCAGTGTTAATCCTACCTTCACGTACAGACTTCCTTTTACCGCTTGCACGAATACCTACTCTGTTTATGTATGTACATACATATATGCGAGCAATGACTTTCCTTTTCCTGTCCCCTTTTTCATGCTAACATAACTGTCTAATGCCTTCCAAAGAAGTTAAACGTCTGAATTCCACGCATGAAAAAACACCACTAACCGCAAAGTAAAAAAAATAATTCCCGTACTTGGCCAAAATAAAAGACGACACATACACGTACATATATGTACATTTGCACGGTTAAAGAACCTTCAACTTACGTGTGAGAATGATGCCGATGTGCTCCAATTTGCCTATCATAACAACATTGACTCTTGATCAAGGTTGTATGCGCGAATACATTGCCTATAAGTCTCGTCTGTTGAGTCTGATATTTTTTTTTTGTTTTGCGAATACTTTGATGAACACACATATAGAGCGTAAACCATATAAGAAGCTAATTTGTATTCTATGGACGTAAGCATTAGTTGCGCAGAAACAAAAATTCCACATACCTACTTGCAATTTAGCATGTGACAACGGCGTAAGTCTTCAAAAACAAAAAACAAAACGAATCATCTTTAAAATAATTTATTATGTACAAAGTCTTATACTAATTTCTGAGACCCCTCCTTTGCCGCAACAAGTGCACTCGTAAATTTTACCGACAATGCTTCTTATCTAAAATATTTGCCGATTGCTGACTGCTGTTGGAGAAAATATCGTCACTGAATGAGTAATAAGAGTGTCAGCGTAGACAACTTACCGGCTGATGTGGCTTTGCTTATCAGCTCTTCGGATCGCCTCATTCACAGCACTTTTCATTTGTTTTAGGGAGTCGCCCTGCATATGCAGTTGGTGTTTGGTGATATCTGTAGGAGTGCCCGCCGTTGTTGAGTTCATTAGTAGTTTGTCATAATAATCGGAGAGTGATTCTCTCCTAGGCAGCAGTCTTTTTCTGGATGATGTGATAGAATTATGAAATCTTAGTTTAGCACTTGGAAAACAGTTGTCTTTAAAGTTAGCGGGGTATTCTGTTGCAATGGAAATTCGTGGACAGCCACAATCAGAAATTAGGTAATCCGGTGTGAGCTGCATTATGAAAATCTGAAATTAGAAAAAAAAATGTGTTACTATTTGCTACCAAGTGAGAAATTTAGCACCTACTGATTCGCAAAGTATTCTAATTAAGAATAATTCAATGTTAAACAAGCGAGTGAATTGCACACCACTCGTCAAAGAATAGCGATTATTCTCATGTAGACAACGATGGTCTAACAGTCTGATACCTAATGGAATTTAAAGGCGTCGTTGTTGCTTTAACAGATCTCAGATGATATTTCATTCCGCCCGCATTACGATTTATTTGTAAATTAGCTACCAGGTAGTGGAAACATGTCTATTGATGGCGACCCCGCACGTGGGTGAAGTTATAAATACTAAGTAAAAATCACCCCATTTTGGTAAGTGGAATAATTAAAAAAAAAACAAAAATGAAATACAGCGACAGTTTCTCTTGAGAGCAAAGTTGTATATTTGTTGTCGCCATAATTAACATCTGTTTTCAATTGAAATCGGTTTCGATTTTGTTTCTCCATGCGTTTGTCTGTCGCTCCAGCTTTGTCGTCGATATTTTTGGGTTAATTTTGTATGCTAATAGGAAAAGGAATTTCATGTTATATGTATGTACATACATACTCGCTGCATGTGAAGTGCAGATGTGTGTCTAGCAATGAAGTTATATATGTATGTAGGTTTGTTGTGCACAAGGACAAGTCTAATTTTGGAAATTTTTGTCAACAAAACTCCTCTATATCCTTTTGTTGGACATAATTATCCTAGAACATTACGATCTACATATCAAATAATAATTCATCATAAGCTTTCTTTCTGAAGTACTTATAGATGCAGTGTGTTTATTAGTCATTTGGATAATAAAAAATACATTTTATAAGTATTGAGAGGGTCAAAAGGTGAAGGTTAAACATGTTCTCTTTCTTTGCGTCCAGGTGGTACATCCGTTAATGTGCCCATGCGTAAATAACACACGCAAATACTTCTTTCGACACAATAACTAAACTCACAAACCCATATCCCATTTACAAATGAATTATTATCGCTTCCCTCGTTTACACTATAAAATCCTCCCAGTATTCCACATTTCTTTTGGTAAACAAATCTCTTCCGTTTGATTTTTCTTTTGTGTATGTTTGCAGCCCTTTTGCGTGCGTTGTTTCGCCCATGTTTAGACTTTTACATTATTCATTCACTTATCCAGTAGGAAATGCAAGGAAAAAGAATGACCAATGTGCAACAACAGAATAAAAGTAACAAAGATCCCCATCCAATATAGGTCTTATTCTATAGAGACGAAATCTGAGCCGGTTACAGCTGTAGCTGTGGAAGACTCAAATCCGAAAGTTGGGTATCAGGTTTACAAACTGGTTATACGTTGTTATAACTCCACACCCGATTGGAGTTGGAGCGACGATGACCTTTTAAATGAACTCTCGCTATCTCTGGTTTCAAAATGGAATGCGCTCATACGATTAGAGAATGGGGTAGGCCAGGGGGTTGTGAAATAACACTGATTTAGTTCTTCATTAAGATAAAAAAAAACTTGCAGACAAGTGTAGTTATGTTATCTAGCTTTGACTCAACTTTCTTTATCAGCGGCAGAATTTGAAACACATTTTTTTCTTTGCTCGATATAGCTTATCGGAAATCATATGCTTTTTTGGAATTTGTATTACCAGATTTCGATTAAGGGTTTATAGTTATGTATTGGTGAGCGGTTTATATTGTCTTATGCAATAAAGTATATTTTCACAAATTTGCAATTTTTGCAAAGATCTACTGGTCTTCACACTTGTACTAATATAAACATTAGCAAACCAGCAATATCCAATTTCTTTTTATGTAAATGTATCACTAGATTCCGTAATCAATAAACTAAATCTCGGTAAAAACTAATTCAAACAAAAACCCGTACAGATTCCATCTCACTGTTCACTACTCATCAATTTAGTACCAACCTATTGCTTATTTAATGAATGCCAATTGGAAAACAGTTCAATTTACAGACACACTCAGATTGTATCAACAAACCACGGTGGCGCTTTGTGACATTACCTACAAAAATTCCGATGTAACTTCACTGAAATCTACTTTCACTTTGCGTAGTTCACCGTGCGCGGTATGTTGAAGTATCGTGTTTTGGTGAAATCGAACCGCTTAACTCAGCTAAATATAGAACCGCCTTCGCGACAGTCACAAATGCGACTGAAGAAAATTGTTTTCTTCCACTTGGCGGTGGCGGCAGTTTGCTAGTGTATAGTTTGTTGATCATCCAATCCAATAGTCTAGTGCATGTGTAAGGGAATTCAAGAATTTATTGTGTTCTCTTAAGGTGATCGCTTCTCTCACCGCATTTTTTCTTTAGGGTGTGATGTTTAAGGTTACATATGCATGTACATAGAACCGCTGGTATATTGTGCATCTTTGATAACGTCACGTATGTTCAGATTTTAGCCTCTAAAAAGGTTTAATTAATGGAGTGTAATCCCATTAATTTATCACTATTTTTAAGTGTTGGAACATCGATTTTTTTTCTAGTATTATTATTATTTATTAATAGGTAATAATAAATTACATGCTTACATATACATTCATGAGGAAATGGTTGCTAGAGCTTTCGGCCCTTAGATAGTAAAGTTAATTTATATAAAAATCTATAAAGTTAGTTATTTCGTCTTTAGACTTTCTTAATATGTCTTAAACAGGCACTTCTTTGTATAAACTTATTCTAAATAGATTCAAAGATGTACAGTGTCGCAGAATACGCTGCATGTCGATCGTTCTATTGCAAGAGAGGCATACCGGGAGATTGTTGTGTTTTAGGATATTATATTGGTGTGTTATTTGAGTTTGTCCCAGTCGAAGACGAACAAGGTTTGTAATTTTTAATCTTAGAATCCTGTCGGAGTTTTTTTTTGTAGTGATGGCTACATACGTTCCACCTGTACGTTCAGATAACAATGTATATATGTATGTACATAAATAAGCAGAAAGTTTCGAATACTTAGACAGGTGTTTTGCTGGCGTAGAAAGCACCTTCATTGCTCTTGATTTATCAATATCGTGCAATCCACCTTATTCTGCGTCTTGATAAGAAGTTTCCTTATTACGGCAATAATGAAAGAATTATTGTTAGGGTTTTGGATGGATTTAAATACTGCGAGGCTGAGAGGTGGATATGACGGTCCATTTTACCAGCTGTTCTTGTCGCCTCCAGAAGGGTCATATGTCCACAATGGGCGCTGATTTTATATGTCTTTTATAAATTTAATTGGGTGATCAAAGGGTGCTGTATACCGTGATCGTTTAGTATTCCGTGTTTTAATTCTCGTTTCTGTCCTAAAAACAAAGTTATTCCAAATAAGTTTTACAATACTTAAAGAAATATGTTTGCTTATGTACATTTATGTATACATACAAAAGAAATGAAATGAAGAAAACTGCATCTCTTCGGGGGAGGTGCCATGCTTCACTGAGTTTTTCATTATGTTTTTTTTTTTCTGTTTAAAAAGAGATTGCTAGGAACAATGCTCTTAGTAAAGAGAAACTCTTCTTACCTGTACGAGTACGAAGGGCAGCTATTTACTTTCAATCTTCTTTAATAGCATTTCACGTGCAATTACATAGAAAAGAAATGTGTAGTAGAATGTAAAATTAAAATGTTTATTATGAGATTCTCAGGTATTTGCTTTAAGTATAACCACACGCTCTCTGTTGCACAATGAGAATAAAAGGTGTTTGACCTTGTAGATGTTCTCTTTTAACAGAATCCTAGTCATGTAAATGACGTGCTAAACCGATTATTGGCAAATTGATTACGCATAGAAGCTGTATAATAGTGACATTACCGGGGTATCATATGTCATCAGTGAAAATTACAATTGTGGTACTATCGGTGATTCAACTTATCTGAAACCACCTGCAATAACTTTAGCCGGTTTTGCCCAGTGAGGTTAATATTCATTTTTTATTAAGTATGCGTGTGTATGTGTGTTCTCAAGGTTTGAATGAAATACTAACACGTTGAAAAGTGTATGAACGTGTCCATAATATTTGTGACACGTTGAGATGTCCAACCACGTTTTTGGTATCTTATTTATCACGTATGCATGTACATATGTCAATAAGGATGAGGTTTCACAATTAATTTCACAATACAAAAGATTAATATAAGATGTCAAATATAATTTACATATATATACTCGGCCGCCTTTGGTCAAGGAGTAAGTATCAGCTTGGCAGTTCTTCTGTCTCGAATTCTCCTTAAAATCATAATGCCAAACCTATTTATATGACCTCTTTTTCATTTCAGATGCCAAGATGTCAGCCAAAGAAAAGAACACGTTGCTTTGGTGGAATCAGTCAGGGAAGCTGGTGGCGAAGTGAAAATATTCTCCAGCATGCATATATCAGGAGAACGTAAGTAGGAAACATATCTAAAACATTGCCCACATTCATTCTTGCATCAAATTAACTTGAACCTGGCATTGATATATTTTTATATATTTACATAAATTGAGTTCCCTGTGGGTGCAACTTCTTGTACTGTTTACCCGAGTGTTAAAGAAATACCACAGAAACTACATATATCTAATGCATGACTAAGTGCAATCTCACGTGCGCACACAACTCTCATTGATGACTCATACACATCACACTCTAGGGCCTAACACTACAAGGGGGTTTCCTCATTTCATAAAACAATTATAGATTTCTTCTTGTGGAAGAAAATATAAACATTGGCACCAGGCCCAACAGATCGTTCGATCTCTTCCTCTTCTGCCTGTCATGTATGTACCTTTGTGCATTTCAACACACTTTCTCATTTCTGGCAGACTGCGAGGACACACAGTGTGGTTCTATTTTTGACAATGCACACTGCACTCACGCACAAACAAAAACTCAACGAGGTCATTAAACAGAACGATCCCAGTGCATGAAAGGCCCGTTGCGTCGTGCACAGCATAGAGAGGGATCAAGTTAATCATATTTTTAGGAAGCCTACATTATGTTATTTTTATATGAATTACAGATCATAATGTATTTATTTTCTTTTAGAACTATCGCAGCTAACAGGAATTGCTGCGATCTTGCGTTTCCCCATGCCAGAACTGGAAGACAGCGATGATGATGAAGGAGATGATGATTCAGAATCAGATTAATGTAAAAGTTAATTTTTACCGAATATTAACGGATAGTTTAAAAGATAGGTAGCAAACGTACGCGAGATTTATTTTTAGCCTTAAATATCTAATAAACAAATCAAAAACATTTTATTCTTATTTTAATATTTTATTAAGAGATCGTGCCCTTTCTTTTATAACTATGTGTTGCTTAATTTGTCAAATGCATAATACAAATATAAAGTATGTATATTATGTTTTGAAACGTACCAATATGTTTGTAGTAATATTACTTAGTGTTTTTTTACTTGTGCCTTTATCTATAGGGTAAATATTAGTTTCGTAATACATTTCGTATTCGAGACATTAATTAAACTTGACATTACTATAAAGAGAAAAAGTCCAAAAAGCCCAAATTTATCTGTCTGTCTGTGTGCTCAACTGCAGCCTAAACGGGTAGATGGATTTGCTCCGTATCTGGGATCTGTAAGGTTAGAATTCTAGGCGAAATCAATTTTCAATCTACATAACCTCAAAATTTTAAGGCTACTTAAGGTCGATTTTCTCGAAAACATCTTTAACGATTTTTGTTAATTTTCAAATACTGGTTTGCTTCGACGTATTCAGATAGGTGGCTGGGTGGTGGTAACTTTTCTAAGCTTACATCTCGTAAACTTGTGGGCGCCGTGGCTTAAGTGGTTAGTGCGTTGGACTACATGTGTACTTACTAATTTTCCTTTCTCCTTCTACATTTTTTCATTACTTGGCTGTCCAATCAATAACGCATTAAGCTTTTTGGTGATTTTTTCTTTTTTTTTGTTATGTTTGCGCATCAGCTTACTCAACTTTTCAATAACAAACATTTGAAGTTAAGTGTGCTGCCCTTTGTTTGCATTAATGAACGTTTTACAAAGCATCATTCCAGTGATACGTTACTGAATTTACACATATAATATCAAAATGATCAGCTCTCCCCCGCCCCCAAATTTTGATAAAATTTATATAAGTTGTACAGAATCCCTCTACATTCTATCGACCCAAAACAGCTCTGTTAGAGCTGAGAACTGTTTTAGGTTGATAGAATGCAACATGGTCTTATTTTTCTTTCCTCTTCTACTTTCTTAAATACAAATGAGTAACTTATCCGTTCAATAGTCTTTGGTTCAAGAAAGAAAAGAATCAATAAACATGTTTTTTATGTATGTAGTCGAGTACATTTTTTATTAAAATAACACTCATCTGGATACCTGCTCTATAACTAAAATCAAAAGTGTATACTTATTGTACAATTTTCTTTGCTTTCTTGTTATTCTTTTTTTTTATTTTGTCTGCTTGGTCGATCTGTTTTCGCTTTTTCTTTAGAAGCCACTGTTCCTTGTCCTTTTCTTGTTTTTCACGAATCAGCTTTCTGAACAGATTTCTATGACGTGGCTTGACCATACGAGCCTGCAGCCTGTGTTCCTCGACTTCGTTTTTGTGGATTTGCCGTTTATTTTCTTTATGCAGTTTACCAGATTGAACGACCATGTTGCTTTTCTGTAAAAATAGAAACTTGTTTAAAATTTGTTGTTTTTTTTTTTCATTTGTCTATGATTTACCTCTTCAAGACGTTTTCTTTCCTTCTCATCCATTACTTCATCATCTTCTTCATCGTTATCGTCATCTTCGTAGCCGTCTTCTTCATCGTTTCCACCATCTGCAAGCATATCAGCGTCGAATTCAGCCTTCTCTTCTTGATAAGCCAGTTGTAGCTGAGCATCAATGGCATTTTGATCAGCTTCATCATCATCATCGTCATCAGACTCAGCGTCACTTTGTACTGGAGAAATACATAAATACAGTTATGAATAACAAATAGAAAAAACTAAATATTTTAATAAACTAACCATGAGTTTCGATTAGAGAAGGATCAAGCAAAGCTTTTTCTTCTGGTGGCACGTATGTATCACGTTTGGCGTCCACGAACGGAGAAAGATGTGGGGGTAGATCGACTCCAATAAAATATTTATTTGTTGGAAGGAGTGTTCTCTGATTGACACTGTCAAATACCCACTGCGGTTGTATATAATCACGTGAGATATATTGCTGAGACAATGCTGGACGATCAACAATTTGATGGGTGATGGTTTCATCGGTTTCATCGAAACTAGCACCACCAAACACGGTTTTATCCCAAGATACTTTGCCACCAAACGAGCGGATCAGGATCACAAGAGGTTCACGGGGTACTTCTCTACCAATGAAAAACTTTAAGCCCTTAAATAGAGTTTTTAGTTTATTAATTTCTTGTGCTTCTTGTTTCATTTTTAGCACTCTCCTGGAATCACCATCTTGTTCCAATAATTCTAAATCAATTTCATTTTCCTCTTCGTCCTCCTGTATCTTGTCTGTTCGCATTAACTCGTAGTTTAGTGCAGCGATGCGATCAGATACGAAAGCGCTTTCATCTTTCATAGTGTCTTCACTATCATTAAGCATACCGGCTGGAAATTGTGGTGGATAGGCCATGTTAATGCTGTGGTATAGACGGAAGTTGGCAAATCCTAACAAAATTGTGTAGAACTCAACAAAAATAGACATAACTTTGAAATCTACTTCAGACTTGGAGTGTGGTTTGAATGGGTAATAGTGTGGGACAATCCAGGTAACTTTTTGTCCCTTTATGTCTGCTTGGAAGTAGTATCCCTTGATTGAGATGAAAACTTTGCGAAGAGCCTTGGATGCAATGATGTAGTGAAGGAATTCCACTGTTAGCCGACGACATAAGGCCGATTGTTCACGTGGTATAAGCCGCAACGATGGGAAGGTACTGAACAGAAATAGTAAAGTCAAACAGTCATCCAAATCCTTAACCGCATCAATGAATGTTGGATAGCGCTCCTTTACAATGTGATCAATTTTCAGTTCAGGGTATAAAGCTAAACGGCGCTTCAGATTACGAAAGTCCTTGATTGCTCGATCACGACCAGATTTTTTTGCAAAGATCTAAGATAAAATGTGAAATCTATGATTTCGTTATGGATGGAGCTGAAAACGTACCTTGTAATTACGTAGTGTCCACACTATTGGTTCGTGTAGCAAGAAGCGTATATCCTTAGCGTGGTAAAGGATCTTTATTTCTGATGAGCCCTTTTGTGCTCTCCTTCTATGCTTGGGCTCACGAGGATAGACGCCCTTAATGATGCACAATCTACGAAAATCATTTAGCGACAGTTGGAGCTTCTTCAAGGCAGCTTTTCTTGTAATGTATTGGGCTGCTTCACCGGATTGATACTAAGGAAGGAAAACCAGCATGGGTTAGTTGAAGTACATTATCAATTTGTAAAAATAAGGATGATATGATTTCAAAATTTCTATTTAACACTTGTACGAACCTTCTTTGGGCGACGCATATTGTGTAGATTTAAAAAAATACACTATTTAACGTTAATATCCTAAAAACAAATTGCACTTTAAAAAACGCACGTTTTCCAAATGCCTTCACAAATAAAAGGAATGTGTCAGAAATGACAGATTCTTATTTTTATTTGAACTGTACTTTGGTACGTAGCTGAATTAGGTTCATAGGCCTGTTCGATGAGTTGATTAGGAGCGTGTTACATATTTCCCATCCATGATTCTCATGTTTTTACTTTCTGCAACTTGTTGGTATAGACTTGCGAGTAATAATATTTATAAATCCTAAATATTCTGCATTGAAATGCTATTCTACCAATAATTTCAAATTTATTATCTCAGCTGCAGAAAATTCTAGGTTATGAGTTCAATATGATATATTGTTGTTACTTTTGTTTAATGACTCTGTTTCACATATGATTTTCTAAGAGTACATTTCGATACTCAGAAAAAATTTTTTTACGTATTTATTTTTTACGTTCTCTACCCCTTGCGAGTGCCAGACAAGCAAGTACTATCATGAAAAAGTTTCCTAAATAAAAAATTGACATTCGTACACACGATTGAACAGTACGCCCTTTCTAATAGTGTTAAGAATATAACACGCACAACACATTTGTGTTGATTGTAATGCTATGTATCCACCAAAACTAGATCCGGGATTTAGCGAAAATGATTTAGATTTACTTAAGGTGTCTGCATCGTTTTTTGACGTTTTTATTTGTTTTTCAATTATTTTTCCTTGTCAGCGCACGAAAATGACATGTGCTGACGTAAAAAAGGATTGTTTCCTTGGAATTTAGTGAAGTTTTAGGTGGATTTAGCGATTCTCATCTGTGAAACTCAATCTTTCGATCCGCGTTTACATGCAAAAACTCAACCCGATCGCAGAAAATTTTATGATCGGATCGAGTCAATCCAGTTTCAATCCAACCTGCGTTTACATGGCGCTTAACCCAAATTGAATCCGTTTACTATTCTATTCACCTGTGTTGCTTTTTTCTATTATTTGAAGGAAGTAGGTACTTACCCGTATTTCCCAACAGTTTCGTTAATATGTTTCTTACTGTACCTATGTTTGACGTTTCGCCTAATTAATTTCATACTGTACATGATCTGAAAAATTACTCAAATTTGCAGGCATTCAAAACAAAGTGAAATTCGTCGCATTGGGTTTTCCTTCTTTTGTATAGAAGAAAAAGCTAATTATCGCATTATTTTACTTATTTACAGTGAACCCGATAGTTTATGAGAAAATTAAATGCTTTTTTGATTATAAATTACCACCACAACTACACAAATTTTAACAATAAACATGAGCAAACATATGTATACGACGGCAAACCTCACGGATGTCCAGCTCAAAGAGCAGGGAAACCAAATGTTTTCTGTTCGAAAATTCGACGATGCTATCAATTGTTACAGTAAAGCAATCGTAAGTACGGTGTTAAATATCTAATGCACATGTAATGCCAAGCACCAATGGCCATGCTTATGAAATCAGTTACACCACTTTATAATAGAAATCAATAACGAGACAACTATCATTTTCTTCGGAAATTATTAATTTCAGATTAAAAACCCAACGAATGCCACATATTTTACTAATCGGGCACTGTGCCATCTAAAGTTGAAACGATGGGATCAATCGTGTCAAGACTGTCGTCGTGCTTTGGACATCGATCCGAATTTAGTGAAGGCACACTTCTTCTTGGGTCAGTGTCTAATGGAGCTAGAGATGTATGATGAAGCAATAAAACACTTACAAAGGGGTATGTGCGTAGGTTTTGATACATAAGTCAGGTTTTTTAGGTTTTGTCTGTGTCCCATAAGCTTACGATTTGGCAAAGGAACAAAAACAGAACTTTGGAGATGATATCACGTCGCAATTGCGGCTAGCGAGGAAGAAACGCTGGAATGTGCTAGAGGAGAAGCGTATATGTCAAGAAATTGAGTTGCAAACATATTTAAATAGGTTAGTTGTTGTGGAAGGTTAATATATTTTCTGTTTACATTTACCTCATCGCTATTTGCAGGCTAATAAGGGAGGATATGGAAAATAGATTGGCGAAATTGAAGTTGGATGATGACATGAATGACGACCATTTAAAGGATAAGCAGCAAGAAATTGAGCAAGAATGCGTAAGTATTTTATTATCTTGGAATCAGATTAGATTAAATTATGGTTACAACTCTTCATCTTTCGGATAGCTTCGAGCCCTGTTGAAGTGGTCTTCTTTTTTGTAAAGCGGTGAGAGATGATATTGGTACATCTGTTGGCCTGCCTTGTATACATTTTACGATGACGTAGCTTATCAAAGTGAAGTCTCACGTAAAACTTTTTTGAGCAACCCGGTATATGGGCTAGTTCTCACAACCAATTGCATTGTGCGTGTTATATTTTTCACTGAAATGGAAAAGGGCTGTTGTTTAATGCCATATTCGAAGGACAATTATTGTTTTGAGAAGCTCTTTCATTACAGTTTTACTTTCGGATGTTTGTCAGAAGCTCGCGAGAGGTGGGACTGTGAAAGAACTTTTTGCTGTTTGGAACTCGAAGCCCCACTTCAGTATTCTGATGGACTAACCACTGAACCACGGCGCACATTGCACAGCTTAAAAATTTGTTACATATGTATGTATGTAGTTGAAATATAAATATTTGATGAGTTGCGTTCTACTTACATGTGAGAATTTCCTGGGGAAAAATAAATATAAATCTGCTCGAATCATATTGTGTAACAAACGAATACGTCCGTAAGTGGGTCTTATTGTTCCATTGTAGTTTTAATACTATATATTCAATCTATAAAACTGAAGAGATTTCCGGGTGGTTTTCGACAATCCTCAGCTTTGCAGATTGCAATAGCAAACAGCAAAATTAAAAAAGATTGCTTCTTCTTTATGCATTTCCACTAGCTTTTTTATCCAACTGAAAGCTGAAATATAGACACTTATATATTTGTATTCGGGTTATGTTTGCCACCTAAATAGTTTAGGACCGCGGTGGTCCATAAATTGCTGACGCACTGCGGATCCAAGATTACCATTTTCCGCTAAATTTCTATTATAGTACCCTATTTGACGAGCTCGTCAGTCTTGGAGTTCCTTACACTGGCATCCACCATAGATGAATTTTAAATTGTTTTCAGATATCCTTTGATCGATTTCAGAGATTTTATATCACTTTGACTGTCACTGAAGATGCTAATATCCTTAGCAGATATTACATTCCGAATCAAAAAGGACAAAACCTCCTTGATCGCCATTAATTGTCAGAAGAAAAAAATATTGATGTTGATAAATACCACCTAACCTTATGATCGTACAGCTTTGGAGTTGAATCCGCTTCTCCATTCGCCCCCATCGGCCACGAAGTACCTTCCTATCCTAAGGCATCTAGTATAAGTTTCGCATTTCTGCTTAACATTCAACATTCTGCATAATAAAGTATGACTCGTACAACCAGTGTTTGGAAAGCATAACAATACTTCTTCGTTCGTGCATATTCCATTTGCAATAATATAGTTGAACTCCCTAACCACATCGACTTTATAGCTGTCAACTGTGATATTTTGTTCTATTTGTGGATAAATGTTTATTCGTGTGTCGACGGCATGTACTTGATCTCGTCGTTTAAATAAACACTTTTCGTTTTTCTTTTTCACCTGTTCCTCAGTCATCGTAAGATCACCCATTAATGCCAGCCGCGAGCCGTATCTGCGAAGTAATCGCATAAAAACCCCCATATTTGCCAAATATAATAAAAAAATTTTGAAAAAGTGGTCCCAAGTTGCAGAGTTTATCGCAGTGAAGTGGTTTAAAGTCGATAGGAAGATGGTGACTTTTGACTCGGATATACATAATTGGTCTTATCTTAAAATTGTCTCAGTGTGAAGATTTGGTCTATCGCCGATCTTCCAGGTTGGAATGGGCACTGTAAAGTATAAGAATATACGTCGGTAGTTATTGGACAAAGGCATAGATTTTTCTGTAGATTAGACAAATTTGATTAAATATTTGATGGATGCGCTCTATCAAAACTTCTCCTACCCTAACATTAATTACCAGCACGGGTTTCCTACTTAATTCAGCTACAATAGATTTTTACCTTATATACAGATGTGCAAATATTCCTCCTTATTATTTAATATGTTTGATTGGGTAAAACAACTTTATTAGTATGATTTATTGCAGGACGATCACATAACTGAACTCAATAACTTATTTGCAAAAATTGATGATAGAAGACGGGTAAGATAATTTCAAACATGTTTGTTAAAAATGTTGATGGTTTTCTTAATTTTATTATTTAGAAACGTGATGTGCCCGATTTTCTGTGCGGTAAAATAAGTTTTGAAATTCTTACCGATCCCGTGATAACTCCATCTGGCATCACATATGAACGTAAAGATATCGAAGAGCATCTGCAACGAGTCGGTCACTTTGATCCTGTCACACGAGTCAAACTCACGCAGGATCAATTGATTCCAAATTTTTCAATGAAAGAGGTGGTCGATGTATTCCTCGCCGAAAATGAATGGGCTTTGGATTTTTAGAACTTAAAAATATCGCGTCATTCTACGTAAGATAGTATTTCATCCACGCATTCGCAACCTCATAACATTTGTACCCACCATTGCCACTTCTTTTCAAAAGGCGTCAGTACCATTTTGAGAGTACATTACCATTTATTGTATTACCCTTTCCCTGTGTTAGTTTGCAGTTTGTCTTCTATCTCGATTTAGATGGTAACCAATGGAAAAAGTTCGACCCAGACTATATTGTTTGTTCCAGAGCATGTATATATTGTTTAAACTTGAATTTATTTAAAATGTTTTCCTAGTAATTAAACAAAAACTTTTCTCTATATGTAATAAAAAAAAAGAAAACAAAAAAAAAAAACCCGAGAGAAATACATAGTTAACGGAAGAGTCTCGGGGCATCTTTTTCCGTGTAATTAATAAAAGAAAACAATTTTAAAGGTTATGAAAACGATACAAATATCAAATGTGTGATTATTGGAAACTAAGAGATGATTATAATGCTTTCCGAATAAAATATGTTTTTATTTCAATGTTAAATGTTGTTATTTAATTGTCCTGTGGTAGTTAGTTTTTGTTACAGAAAAATATTGTCTTTGTCGTCTATTAATTATTTAAGAACGACTTTGTGGTAAGTAAAGGGTAGGATTGCTGTATACTTGTGTTGCAAACGGGGTGAGGAAAGTAAAACAATTTCTATTTCATATTTCGTTATAATCTGGTTTTATTTTTTTCTTTTGATTCAGTTTACATGTCTATTGTTACACCGACAGCGTTTTGTCAGCTTATGATTTTTTTTTTCTGACAATTTGGTTTTGATAAACATACTAATATACACTGTTCTGTTTATGGAATCAAATTTGAATTTTTTTTTGTTTAATTTAGGTGTATAATTTGTTAATGTTAGCACACACGCTCATAAATTAAATAACTCCAGTTTATATATGTATATATAATATATTTTGTTGTCTTTTATTTATATCTATTATATATATTCATATCATTCCGTTTTGCTTATATACTCACTGTAATAACAAATAACATAGTTTTGTCTCTCATTTAAATTTAGATAAACGATATGTTTATAAACTTAATAGCCTTAAAATATAAATTTTTCTCTCATTTATTAAAATAAAATGTACAAGACTTAATTAGTTTTTCCATGTTTTTTTTTTTTTTTTTGTTTTTTTTTGTATACCTAATATTATACACAATTTTTCGTTATATTCAATTTTTACTTATCGTTCCTTTTATTTGGTTGGGTACGAAATACATGCACAGATAGACGAGTAGTTTTTGTTTTATGTATATTTTTATTTATATTAAAACATTCAATTATTTTATTTTTTTTTTGTTTCTTACCTAGCACGCAAACTTATAATACGCTTAATTAAAGAAAGGATTGTTCAATGCACATTAAACTTGATCATAACTAATAATTACATAAAATGGGCAACTAAATTACCAAAAAATATATGTGAAGCTTAAAATAAAAATTCATAAAATCTATAAAAGCGTAATAATTCAAGTAATTCAAGAAGGCGCATTTTAAATAATTTGTTAGACTTAAGTTTTGTTTAAGGGTAGGTATTATTAAGTTCAGTATTTGTATAGTCATTTTTCTTTTATCGTTTGCGTTTTATGTGCACATAAGCATTTGATTTTCAGTGCTGTTCCAATTTTGGTGTTTTAAATTTTCTAAATGGAGAAATCATGAAAATTCAGACAATTTGTGAAATTCTCTCGAAATGGATGGGTGTGTCGTGTAGACAATTTTCTACTCTCCAAATTTGATTTTGAAATTTTTCTAAGTAGAACTTGTTATTATCGAGATATTTACGACTTAAACCAGGCATACAACGCCGAACGACAAAGTGGTTTCTAGCACTCAAACTGTACGCATAATTTATACAATGCTTATGGATTGCATACTTTGCTCTAAAACTCCTATAGAAATTTTGTAAACAAACGTGTTGCATAATTGAGGGAGTTTCGGGTTTAATAGCAACTTGTCGTAGGCAATGTGAAATGTCAAAATGACTTTTGCAACATTTGCATATTTTTGGCTGCAACGTATCAGCAGCGACACTTGCTGCTTTTCCTGAATTCATGATCGCCTGGTGATTTAGAAAGAAATGCAAAATATTTTCTTTCTTCCTAAAGTTCCATAGCGTAACATAGAGAAAAAATCGAGATAGCTATAAAGTATATATATTCGTGATCAGTATCAATAGCGAAATCGATTGAGCGATGACCATCCGTCCGTCCGTCCGTATGTCACCACTTTTTGGACCTTAAATTTTGAGATAGAAGGATGATATTTCATATAGGGGTGTTCCAGACGGATTGTAGCTTTTTTGCATATGTTTTTTAACACAGTTTGGTTGGTTAAATGCAAACAAATATCTCAGGTATGGTTGGTGCAACGAAAAAAAGTGATTATAATGAAATTTGTAGAAAATGAAGATAATTTTAAAATTTGAAATGCACATCTACGAGTTGAGTGTAAAAAAATAGACAGGAACAAACCTTGTATCCGATTTTGTCGAAAATAAAATAATAAATGAAAAAATAAATCAAATTTTGGTTTTTATTTATTTTTTCTTGTAAAAAAATGTGCGTCTCTAAATTAGGATATGTGAATGATTAGTTGATCCGAAAGTTCCATCCAGCATTTTGGCCCGATCGTAAGTAAACAACGAATAGGTAGTTTGTAGATGTAGTCATTATTTGAAGGTCCTTCTTCACAATTTAGGGGAATTTTGAAACGTGACTCTTCTTCTTTGGCAATTGCGAGCTGGTTGGTAAGTTTCATTAAACCTTTGCAAAGTGCTTTGAAATCATTAAGGATTATCGATTTCAGCAGTAATTTAACCCGATCTTAATCGAAACCCTTTTTCATTAATAGCGTGTATCTATGTATTTAACATATCAATTAAAATGTGCCTTCCATTGTGCAACTTAAATAAAAATAAACAATGCTGACTCTATCATAATAATTATTGTTTCCCATCAACATTAGCTTTTACCACGAAATGCATAGGTCATTTCGCTTATATTTATACATAAACATGTTTTAAAAGATACTACCTGTTTAGATACACCGAGAATAAATACGTTGTAATGTAACGCAGATATACATACATATATGTGGTAGGTAGGTTGGTTCTTAGGTAGGAGGTATAGGGAGTAATTTGGAGGAGGGCAAATGGAAAATCACTTTACTGGCCAAGTTTTGCGGGACTTAGAAGTAATTCGGGTTCAAAGTTTAACGCTACTGCCGATAACGTTGGTGGGGATGGTGCCAGTGTATTTGCTAGCATACTATTACTACTACTAGTTGCCGTTGTTGCCAAATTTGGCATTAAACGCGTTGTTGACGATTCTATACTACTGCTTCGTGGCAGTGTTGGTGTTGCCGTTTTCGGAGTATGAAGCAGCAGATTGCCACTCTCTATTACCTGCCCTGGTAAAATATTTTGCTGCTGTTGTTGCTGCTGCTGCTGCTGCTGCTGGTACTGGGTCATCATTGTCGCCGTTGTCGTTGTTGATGGTAGTGTTGGTGATGGTGGTGGTACTGTGTTGTTGTTATTGCTCGTTACTATTGCACGAGTGTATTTGTGTGGAGTCGATGGGGGTAAATCGAAATTGCTATTAATGGTTGGCTGGACATGCAATGACATTGATTGTACTGCTGGCGATAGAGAATTAGAGGAGGTGGAGGGTAAGACTGGTGAAGTTTGGATTACTGCTTTTGCTTTTGCTGTTGTTGTTGTTGGTGGTGGTCGTATTGTCACGCTTCCTGTACTGCTACTCACAGTAGGATTTATGACCATTAGTGATGTTTCCATTAATAAATCACCGGATTCACTTGACGTTTGCGTCATTAGATTTTGTTGCTGCTGCTGTTGAAGTTGGTGCTGTTGATTTAGTGACACCCTTTGTCGAGACAATTTACTAGAGGATCGTTCTAACGGTGGTCTTTCATTGACAACACTGGCACAGGTTACGGGTACAACCACCCTAGTAGTCTTCTCTTCTTCATCATTGTCCTCGTCGTCGCTTATTTCACAAACGTTAAGTGATGTCTCGAACTTTTTCATTTCAAGCGGCGCTTCTAAGGATAGATTTATTAGATTTTAAGAAAACTCATCGTATGAATAATACTTACCAACAGGCTTTTCTGGCTCTTTGATGATAGGAACTACACGGTTTATCGAAGGCTTCTGCTCGTTTTGCAGGAATAACGATGTAGTTGCAATTTGGCGGAGTGCTTCCATACCTTCGTTTAGCATTTTGCTATTGCTCCTTTTGTGAGTGATAGGATATTTCTATAAAATGAAAGAATTTACATCCGCCGCTATATAAAAACAATGGATGATGATGTGACCCTACCTGTGAGTGAGGTCCTCTAGCAATGGATACACGCTTAGTTTCCCCACGTAACAATGAAGTTGTATGGTCGGCATCAACTTTGTTGCCCTGCTTTTTACGGGCTTTCTTGCTTGACGATATACAATGTGATGGACATATACAAAATAATATTCGTAAAATGCAACATATTAATCCAAGACCTAAAACAGATTAGTAAAGGTTTCTGAAATGATTCTTAGGAGTTCAATTCCACTCACCTATTAATGAAGGTCCTATAAGTCTTAATTCCACAGTTTTGAACCCTTTTTCGCCGGTTCCCACGAATGCTATCACTAAACCAAGTGCTATAGTACCTAGTCCAACGTAAAGGAAGGCATTCGCAAATGTGCTAGGTCCCCTTAATACGCCTAAGAAGTCTTCGTCATCTGATGAGCCACCAAGGGATGCATCTTGTATCTTGTTAGAGTAAAATATGAAAAATTTGTTTCTTAAATTTAGCACATAAAAAAAAGAACAAAATGGAAGAAAAAACATGGAAGGACCAAATATTTCTCTTTTTTTGTTTTTTTCCTGTACTTTGTACGAGTATCTTAGGTACAACTGTAAAGTAAATTAAGAGCTCTGCATGCAATTATTACAAATCATTCATCACCGGGTGTACTTACTCGATTTCGTTTTACCCATCTCCGATGGCAGGCAGTTGGATTGTTGTCCTGAACGCTACAACGTCGACCACGTTCCAGCCAAGCTGCCCGACCTTGCGCGCACTATTTGAAACAAAAGTAACATTTCATTAAATAAAATGAAAATATACATATGTATGTACATATATAGATTACAAAATCAAACGACAAAAAAATTATTAAATTATTTACGACTTCCGATGGCGGAATAAAACACATTCCTAAATTTCGTTACACAGGGTGACACAAAATAAATCAAAGAAAAACAAAAAAAGATGACTTTTCGATGGAATGTTAATAAAAAAAAAACATTTTTCTTCATGTTTTTTCATATGGCAAGGAACAATTAAAATAAAAGTAATATGGAGAAACATGCATGGATATAAGTTGAAAAAGAAAATATAAACATTTGCAATAACAAACATCAAAAATTACATGCAAAATGCAAACAAAAAAAAAAAAAGTAGTTGCTTTTCTGCATAATCATTTCAAAAAATTGCAAGCAATTTAAATTCGAAACAATAGCATTTTACTCCCGTATTAGTGTAGGGGTTAGTTTATCAAATTAGCCCAATATTAAGCGGCAACTATTTGTAGTCCCCAATGACCTAAATTGCCACAAACATATGTATATATGTATACCCATTCCCCCAAGTGCTGACCAGACCGTAACTGAAAGGTTGTTCTTGTGTATAGTATCTTTGCATGTGTAAAATCTATTATACTGTCTGTCTAAGTGGGTTTAAGGAAATATCATCTTTTTGTGTACGAATGAAAAAAAGGATAGAAAAAATAAAAACAAGTGTAAGTAGTTAAGAGAAAAGGAACATTTATAATTTTCGGACTACGGTACGTCGAATCCCAAGTATCAAATAGTGGAATAGAGTGGATTCTCAACGCAAAAAAAAAAAAAAATAACTCGGAGAAGAAAAACACAGAACTGGCAAAAAATGGAATATATAATACAAAGAATGTGTATTTGTCTGGCGATGAATTTAATGTTTGACATTACCGAAAGGGATTTTATTTTTTATGCCACATTCCTTCAATAGGCAGAGAAAAACTGAATGGAAATCCTTGACATTTTAAAGAGAGTTTTTAACGTTTTTTTTTTGTATTTTGTAAATTCTGGTTCTAACGTTGATTGGACACTACTACATAATTCAATGGCAAATAAACCTCGTAAACAGCGTTTAGTTTTCATTTCTTGAAGTGTACACTTGGACGATAAACCAACTTACGGAATTATACGTAATTACCAGGGCAAACAACTACACCGAGCCCTTATCCAGCCACTTATCCTTTATGCAACGATCCCATTCAATAAACTTCCAACTTTTCTAATTCATCACTCAGCATTTGCCTCGTTCGTCATACTGGTAGTCCTACAACTATCACAAACTTCCCTATACTTGTCAAGCTTAACATTTAATTTTCACCATAGGTTCGTGTGTCCTAAGTAAACAACTACCTACTAATTTACACCACTCTGCGTGTGGTTAAGTAAGTGTCTCCTTTTTTTCTTTTTTGTTG
This sequence comes from Xylota sylvarum, assembly GCA_905220385.1. Taxonomy (NCBI): domain Eukaryota; kingdom Metazoa; phylum Arthropoda; class Insecta; order Diptera; family Syrphidae; genus Xylota; species Xylota sylvarum. Next base: position 91,899,969 of record LR999957.1, on the reverse strand, counting down.
TTTTACTTTCATCTAACATACCGAACTAGCGCTATAGGGCACCAAAAATCGATCTGCCCTTGAATAAGGCGGAGGATAACAATGTGTGTACATATGTATTTGTTGAAAAAGAAAAATCACCTTCGTTATTTACCTTTGTGCCACGCAAATCTGCCATGCTTCATAATGTTTACTAACCGATGAGCAGAGAAGAAATGCATACATAGAATAGAAGAAAAAAAAAAAAAAGTACGTATACGCCACCTCTAACGGGTAAGGCTAAAAAAATCACACTCCACACGGTGCGAGATACTTTACGGCGGCAATGATATATTCATTTGGTTTTATGTATCATAGATCGACAGTTTATACCGTGAATAGAAAAGGTTGTGTCACTTTTTTTTACACGGAGAAGATTTGTATCCACGCCAGCACAATAACAAATAAATGAATGAGCATGTAAGTAATGGTTGTGGTTGGAGGCGCACCTAGTTCTGATAATAAACATCTTTAAGGTTCTAACAAGGAACAAAAGTAACACGAACTAGGTATGCTTGTATATAACAGACCTGCGTTTAATTCCGTGAAAAGGAGCTGTAACAGCAATTCGTTGAATTTATTCGATGCAATAAAATTAGTAGATAGTAGTGTATGAGGACTAAATATAAAAAAAGGTCGTGTTATCTAATATGAAGAGGTACATGATTAGGGGGAAGAGAAGTGCATTGTAAAGGAATAGAAATCGATGACATGATTTGTCGATAAATAAATTATTTGGATTTAAGTTGTTTGGCTTCCTTCAGCAACGTGATGATAGTGGGGCGACATTTAATTTAAACTGATTTACCTGCTTTTGTTATATTTACTGAAGACTATGACGGTGTACGTTTATAGAATATATTGCATTGCTTAGCATTTTGCGATTTTATGGAGTCTAAATATTTTATTTACCCAAACTACAACTCAAGCTTTTTATTTATAAACTAAGTAGCCCAACGTATAAATACTTTTCTGAAATTCATTTCTGTTTTTAATTCTTGTAGTTTAATTCAAGTTAAAAACTTTTTAATGAGATTTTCTTTTCAACAAGCTGCACTCTCCTCTTTCTTCTCTCTCAAAATTTTAAACGAATCATTTAGTTGTTCATATTTTCCAAGAACTATGAAAAGAGATAAGTTTACAAATAATTACCAAGGACAAAAAAAAAAAGGAACAAAATCAAGGCAACCGCCTAAAAGTTATTTGAAAAGAAAAATTTTTCAGTTTTTCTGTCCCTTCTACATAATTTATATGCAATAGACGACTTCATTCAAAGTCAAGTGCATCATACTCATACACCTTCTGGAAAAAAAAAAAAAAACTACTGAATGAAATATAGAAAATGAACTAGGCACCGCATGCTGATGATAGTGATGACGATGACGATGACGATGTTTTTCCTTCTCGCTTTTTATTTCCAAAAGGATTCTCAGATGTCAATCTGTGGAGGTTGATCCCCTCTTTATAAAAATATATAGGTATATATGTATGTATGTACTCCTGCCGCAAGGTGGAACACACCAAAGAAAAACGAGAAAATAATAACAACAATGTAAAAACAAAAAACATGACTAGAGGCAATGCTAAAGCTGTTGATAGTCAAACCATGGACAAAATAACCCTGGCATAGATTTTACTACTTTAGTGCTGGGAGAAGGCTGTTTGAAACACTGACTATATGGGTGTTTGGTGAGAAATGAAATTCCATTTTCATCCAACACAGGCAATGGCAGACATCATTGTGGTTCGTAATACTTTGTACTGTTTTTTATTGCATTTTTTTTTTTTTTTTTATAGATATGAGCAATTTACTTGATGCTTTGTCATTTTTAGAAAAGACTGTTTGTTTAGGAGGATGTTTTTTTTTTTTTATTTAAGGGCGATTGCTTGTTTTTAATTAAGCCACCACCTGGAGGTAGGGCATCATTTTTATTTGAGTTAAGTGGACACAAAAACTCTTGATCGGTGCAGTAATCGCTTAAAAGAAGACGACGGCTTTTTGTTTGTTTTATTCTTTTATTTTAATTGTAATCTCAAATAAACAACATTCTTTTTGAAATTAAGAAAAAAAAAAACAAACATAATAGAGATAAAAATCTATTCAAGCGAAATGAATATACCGACGGCCAAGTTTTGGCTGAAATCTAAACCAAAAATTCAATTGAATTCAACACAGACAGTAAAATAAAAGAGGAAAAAACATTTATTCATCATGAACATAATGAGGAAGACTTGTGAAACGTGAAACTGGGCAAAGACTACACTTTCCGTACATTTCAATATCACTAAGCTAATACGAAGCTATTGTTCAAAAGTTTTTCAACTTTTAAGTCTACGAAGAATTTCCTTTTCTATCCGATTTTCTTTTTTATTTATTCCCCTCTTCTTGACCATGACTCCTAACCGCAAAACATACTGCACTGGGTTTGTGTCGTATAAAATGAAAAACTATTAGCCGAAGGAGGTTCGAAAACAACCTTCAAAGTATTCATCAAATCAACAATAAGGTTATTTTATTAAATCATTTGCTTTTGCAAAGTTTTTTTTTTTTTTTTCGTTTTTGTTGCCAGAAGTGTCCTTGTAGATATGTTAAAACGAACCGATTGATGTGTGATTGAAAAGTTAAACTCTATTGAAAGGAAGTTATACATATGTACATGCATATGTACATATATACAAAATAATAGAATTCTGCTCACATATTTTTGAATTGCATATATACATACAACATCATGCAATATATGGGTTGAGCACACCACATTGCAAGGATGTTTTCAATACAAAATAGAAAAATAGTATTATGGATTGCAAAAAGGGGGAGATTTACTGGTCGAATGAATGTTCCATCGGAGCGAAACGTGCAGATACAAACTAAAATGTATTGCAGACAAATTTATCGTGCACACTTTTTACGTAGACATTGTTTTAAATATCAATATTATAGTTCGAATGAGATTTATGATAAATCAACACAATTCCAAACTATGTGTATAATTTTCTTTCAAATATCTCAGTATGAAGGATACACATACAAACATTACCATAAATCTTATTATGGCTGAAAGGATGTATGTACCCCTACTATACATACAATAACTTCCCGTACTCAATCGAATTGAACTTTCGTTTTTTTTTTAGTATTCACAAAACGTATGCTTAGTAGGTAGGTATGTATACAAAATTGAAAATCCTTTCCTCACATCCTCTGGGACTATAGGCATACACGTTTTATCTTAATGGTTAGTGCGGCATTCATCATCAGGCTCTATCATAATAATTCCCTGCATAAAATCAATATACAGCTCACATCTTAGAGATGTAATACTTTGACCTTTTATTTTTTTGTGTGGTGGAAGGATGCAAGGTAATAGAAAAAAAAAAAAAAAAAACTGATAAACCTGCATGTATTCATGATTTTTAATTGAATTGAACCCTATCGGATAATGCAGTGTATAGTGGAATGCATTTATCGTGCCCTCCTTCTTGTAACCCGTATGTGCTTTAGGTTAATGAAGCACAAACAGGAGAAAATATTGATTTTTTTTTTTTTTATTTTTCATTTACTAAGTTCTGTGGTCTTAATAGCATGCATTTCTACACGTCATATAAAAATATGCAAACACAAATATACATAGAAAATACACACATATACATACATATAAATCTGACATGTAAACACAGCTAGAGTAAATATACTTTTATTTTTGCATTTTATTACATTTTGTTTGTTTCTTTTTTTTTTTAACTTTTCTCAGCGAACTTCTTGTGAGGTCTACTTATGTATGGTTGGAGACAGAAACTTCTCGCTCAGTGAAGCAGTACTGAAGTAGGAGGTGAGCAGCTAATTTCAAGTATACACAGGACCTTATTTTGAAAAGTTTACTGTACAAGGAGATGAATAAATGAATTTTCAGTTATGATTTCAAATGAATTTTTCTATAGTTAATATGTGTGTGTGTTTATTTTTAGAAAAAAAAATTGTTTTTTTTTTTTTTTTTGTTGTAATTACAAGGATAACGGAGTGTGTTTTAACCAGTTTTAGATAAGTAAGTGCCAGAGAGGGAAAAGTAAATGTAAACATATGTATGTACGTATGACGATGTTTCAAAACGCACTGCTGTTAATTTGATCTCTAGCCTTTATAAGACAAACAAAGTGCAGCAATTGGGAAACTAATTGCAAGCTACTTGACGATGCCAAAAATAACAGAGTAACCAAGTCGATGATAGTGTACAAATATTTAAAATGAAAAACTTATAGTTCTGAAAGAGACGACCGAAATGTTGAATAAATCATAACCTTGAGAAAAGACCGGGTATGTATCATACAAAAAGTCTGGTACATACGTACTCAAAGGGCGTCCCAGTTTCAATAGCACAGTTTCTTTGTAAGTTAGACAACCCTCAAGCTGTGACATTTGTCAACTTTGGTGACAATTATTATTATTATGAAAACGCATTATAAGTATGGCGGATATTTTGCTAAGATATTTCCCAAAGCTTGTGGTCAACAAAATCCATCAAATCGGAAGAAAATTAAGGAAATCAATGAAAGTTTCGCTGTTTCCTAATATCCATTTCGCGACACGATTATTACAAAATTCAATAAGGATAAACTCAAGCCAGTAGACCATTGTTAGCGCCAGTAGTTTGACAGTTTGACTCTAAAGAACCAAGGTGATTATTACATTGAATTTATTTTGAGTGATGAGAAGGATTTAACTGGATGGTTTCCTGAACAAACATTATTAACAGCTTTATGGCACAGAGAATCTTTCTTTCAAGATGACGCAGGGAATGCAGCAGTCATGAACGGCACTTGTTATTACACTAAAAGAGCCCAAATTTTGTATCCTCAACTTATCGGTGTAGACTTTGATGAAAAGTATATATAGTTTCAGAAAAAAATTATTGACCAGGTGTATCGTCTCAGGAAGAACTGACATCAATTCGCGATTTGACGATAAGCAACTTCTTTTGTGAGGTTTCGTGGGATATTAAATTTATATCAGCAAACCATAGGCAAACCACTGATCGAAAGTTCAGATTTTCAGGGTCCGATCTCTTTTAAAAGTCTGACAAACATTAAAAACTATTAGTGTCATGAGGACTTAAAAAAAAATTACACTTCGGAGACGGCATTGAAAAGTAGACACCTTCCATTCGTGCAAAAAATTTAACACGCACAAAACGAATGGTTGTCAGAAGCTAGACCTTGACCACTGTACGAGTTTGTTGCGCCAAATAATTGTATTTTTTTTTTTGTTATAAGCAAAAAGAAACCATTGGGAGTGTCTTGTGGAAAAATAGTGAAAAAGATTTTGTTAAAGTGGCATCTTCTGATAGGTGTTGGTTTGCTAAATAACAACAACTGGTGCCGAACATCTGTAAGCTCTTTTAGATAAGTTCAATATAGGTATACAAATATTCATTTAAAATTTCAATACTAGAAATATATTTGGAAATGGAATATATTTGGGATGAAGATGCAAGGATAGGGTACGTATTATAAAATGGAACGATTTTAAGGAAAAATCGAAACGGTGTGCGTCAAGGTTGTATACTTTCACTACTCTTATTTTAAATCTTAATTACTGGTGTTCTTCGTGGAGCTTTGAGGGTAAATAAAGGGCCATCTGTTGGTTGGTGGGTTGAATCATATGTTATTTTGACACTGACAGCTCTTATGCGCTCAAAAAATTGACAGAAGCTCAGTATTAGATTGTACGAAATGGATCAATTTACAGTTGAACAGCATTGGGAAATATCGCAACGTTACTTCCAAAGTGGATGCTGTGTTGCCCAGACATTGCATATTTTGAAAAGAAATTTCGGTCGAAATAATGCACCAGCTGCAGCTGGTGTGCGCAAGTTTGTGTTGAAAGTTTGTGAGACTGGTTTGCTGAATATATTCCCGTGTTCATCCTATGCGCACAACGGACTATATTGCAGTTGCTGCCGAAAGTGCGCGCCTTGTTGAAGCGGCGGCAATTTCAAATTAATTTTTTCTTCCCAGATTTCAATGAAAGAAACGTTACAGTCAGTGATGAGCGCTACTGAGGCATGATTACCGATTTTTAATGACCAGAAATTGAGGAATTGGACTTGGGGGAGCTATGGTTAAGTGCCACACAAGGTGTCCAACAATCAATTTATTGCACACTAAGTTCTATAATTGTGTAATTAGTCATTTTGGTGATGTTGCTTGACAGGCACAGAACTGCGATTTGACGCCGTTGGACTTTTTTTTGTGGGGTGCCATTAAAGATCGATGCTGTGCCAACAATCCAGACACTCAAAAACAATATTTGTCAAGCTATTCGTGAAATAGGGGCCTAAAACATCAAAAATGTATTGAAAAATTGGATTAACAGGATGACCTACAGCCAAGCCAGCCGAGGTAGTCATTTGAATTAAATAATATCCCAAATTTAATCGCAAGGTTTACTCTTTTCAATAAAGTCAAAATTGTTGAAAAATATTGAACATTGTTCTTTTCTATAGCCTTTTCAGACCAAGCTTTTAAACTAACAAATGGCACACCCTACCTTACAATGGACAATAACAACTGTAACACCTTGCTTTCGTTCATAATAGAGGATTTGCATATAGTGATTTGGGTATAGACTGGAATTCGAAGTAGACATAGTGGGACTGAGTTTTAAATGGCCATAACCATTCAGTTCTTCTAGACTGCAATGGTGGCATAAAACTCGGTGTGAACAGAAGAATCGGGAATGTTATCAAGGATTAATGTTCATAACTCTGATACTAAGCTCCAACTGTTTCAGTCTAACTTTGAGACAGTATTACTAAATATGTATATAGTGCTGTATTTAGATAAACACCGCCATTGTCATTCGTAAGCTACAATCCATAGGACTTCCTTATTGTATGGCGAACGAACATCTTTACACGAGGACCTAACATGAACCTATTAACATCATAATACGACAAAGAAAGTGGCAATGGATTGTAATACTTCATGGTGAGGAAATTGCCAAAAATACCATGCCTACTTAGGTACAAGAGTTGGTCACTCTAGGCGATAAGCCAGGTAAGCGTATCGTGAATCAATTGAAGAGAAACCCAGAGCATTAGAGATGAGTTTTAGAAAGATAAAACGGGTTACAGAACTTCGTACACAATGGCCCGTAGACTTTGTTGATATCAAAGAATTCAAAGAAGAACAAATCGCTCAAGAAAATATACATTCTAATGTACTATGCGCTTGTAGTGGGACGCCCTTATAACACGCCCCCTATTCAAATGCTAATTACTAAAATTTCTCAAAGTACGAGGAGTTAAAATAAAAAACGTACTCTATAGAAGTATTTGCAAATACCTATTGTACCCGAAAGTATGTTCCCTTAACTGAGGCTGAATTTTTCTAGTTTTTTGTTGTTTAATAATAAATTTCATTAGAATGACCTAAATAGCGCCGAATTAAAATTCGAAGTTGAAATAAATACCTAATTCTGAAAATGCTCTCTCAATGTAAATACAATTTACCGTTTATTTGAATAAACATATTTATATAACAAAATTAATAAATATTCAAAGGAAATATCAACTTTTAAAAGGAAACACTCTTGAAGTCAGTAACCATACTAACGCAAGTATTTTTTTAGGATTACTCCTTCCAGCACGTTTCATTATTAAACAAAAATTATAATCAATATAACATGCTTATGATATATATGTAATTCTTAAAAAGATGCATCTTTTTAAATCATTAAAAAATATTTACACTGCCAGTTGAAACTAGGTTATATGCTACAAAATATTTAAGCAGTTTTTTTTTTTTTTTTTTAATTGGGTTTTGTAACATTTTGTTTGCAGTTTGAATTGCTCTGCTAGAACCTACTCGAACTTGTACTAGTCTACAATTGATCAAACAGAATTTATTGTTTTTTTTTTTCAGTAAATTTTAAACCATTCAAACTTACCCTTGCGCTGAAATATAGTGTTTTTTTTTTTTTAAATATACAAATTTTATATTTAAATTTACCTCAAAATGTGAACTTGCATTCCAGTACTTACAACTCTCTTCTTTTACTTGCTTCAAATTGTGAATGTTCCACAAATTGACTTTTTGAATTTTGACTTTTTTTTTATTTGAAAATAAAAAAAAAATTGTTTTTTTTTTTTTTTTTGTTATTGTACTGTGGAAACATTTTCAACATTTTGAATCAAGTCGAGCTCCTAGATCGAAAACGGGAATAATGAGAGGCAAGTAAGCTTAACTTAATTTTTGGGAAAACTTGATACCGTATAGTGGATTTGCTTTCTTTTCAAAAAAAAAAAAAAAATATTTAAATTAAAGTGTAGAGAGAGCACTACAAGGGATTCTGAAACCGACAGCAAGTTTGACAGTGGAGAAATGATTTTATTAAATTTTAAAAATTAAGAATGGAAGTACTTTGATGTTATGGAAGCACTATATGTATGTATTATGAAAATGAAAAAAAAAATGAGAATTTCATTTGCTAACTACCAATTAGTGTGTGCTTTGCAAAAATAGAAGCATATATACCTTGCACATGAGACGTTAACACTGTTTTATCCTATGATATAAGCAGCAACACAAATAACAATATTCTCTCTATTACAACATTTATTGATTTAACATTTCACCAGCAAACTGACTGTCGGAAACAAATCAACATAACAACAATCTAAAATCATTCAGCAAGAACAAAAGGGTTTTTATATTCTCTAGGATTCTCAAGAAGGACTTATATTTGTTGCTGTAAGCAAGAAACGCTTATTTTCATTTCACAAAAATAATATGATAAGATAGGTCCTCTCTAAAATAGGATATTTTGTAGAGTGTGCAGAGCAGAGCAGAAAACTCTAAAGGAGTAAGTTGTAGAGTTGGATTATATAATGGAGTAGTACTTTATTTAATCTACGGAAAAATGTAAGCTTTTTAACATTTCGGGGTCAACTTCTAGTTGCAATGGGGCGGGGGGCAAGGGAAGGGTGACAAATAAAATATTTTACGGGGGACCTCTAAAAAAAAAAAAACAAAAAAACAAAAGTCAAATTGAAAATTCTAAATTGTAATAAATTCGATGACTGTATGGCATTTTCAGGTGTTTTTTTTTTTTGGAACAGTAAAACAAACATAATTAACGAAACGAGGACAACTAAAGGATAACATAATAATTGGTCTTACAGTTTACAGTTTAAACAAGAAGTCATCACTTTTGACGGAACACTTAAAACACTCGTAAAAATTTTTTTAAAACAAAATGCATATAAAATTTATTTTGTCAATTAATTCTATGTATGATATATTGCTCGACAAAATGAACAGAGCTGAGCTTTGTTATATTTTGATATATTATGTTTTATTTTTGTTAAATTAGATATTTTTACGTTACGCAGACGACATTGACAGCAACGGCCGAGCCAAGCGAGCGGTCAGTGGTGCGTTCGCAGTGTGATTGAAGAAGAAGCGGCTATGAGAGTCAATCGGTAAGGTGCTAATTGACGGTTTATAAATTTTCCTAATCATATCAATCCTAAACCATTAATTAGACATTATCCGACAGTGGGTTTTGTGATTTATTACCCTTTTTACTTGAGTAAGACAAATCCAATTGTTTTTTTTTATTAAGAATAGAAACTATCGTAGAATTGCCAACCATCATCAAGTGATACAAGAAACACTTCAGTAAGGCATTTTAACACACTCAAACCTTACGATACACTCTCCAGAAAATCGAGCTACTACAAGTACTACCTACTTATCAAATTCAATGGCTTGCAATATGATATTTTAAAAGCAAATGTTATTACCATCTTTTCAACTCTATTAATAGGCATGTGATTGCAGAACAAAAAAGCATTTTCTAAGTTATAAGTACATGTATGTAGATTATTTGCATCTTCTATTATCTATATGTATATAGAACCCCTTTAAGCGTGTGATAAACTGAAGTTTTCAATAAAAAAAAAGTGATGACTTCTCTCCTGTGCCAATTTAAGCTTTTTTTTTTTTTCGAAAACTGAAAATCAAATGGTAAGTATATCTCAGGACAGTTAGAAGGAAGTCAATTTTACAAGTAGCCTTGCTGAAGGCAATTTTACACCCCCAAGGGTTATCTCTTATATCGAATTCATAAAAACAGTATTCAGAAGATGAAATAACAGAACATAAAGTAGAATAGATTCCGAAAGGTTTCTGACTAAATATATAGTTTATAGTATAGAAAGTAGGGTCAAAGAAGAACAAAAAGTTTCAAAATAAGTTTTTCGTGTTTCTCTGTTGTTGTTTTTTTTTTCATTTTGTTTTATTTCTGAGTTTGAGTTTCTTTTTTTTAAATAAAGAAAGATGTTTATTTTGTACTGTAGCAGTTTTTTTTTTTTTTTTTGTGGTAGAGAAGTCTTTAATACGAGTAAAAAAAGTTTTGTTAATTGAATTTTAGGTTATTACCCATGACTCAGGTGGATAACGAGGAAATGGAGCTATTTCTTTAGTTGCTACATTACTAGGCAACTCAAGTCTTCCACCTAATTTTCGTAGCTTTCTTCTTCTCGCCACCCGAGATTTCGATCTTAGCATCAAAGCCGCCTGCATGTTGGTTGTAGTGTCTTCTGCGTCTTCTGCGTCCCTTTCGCGTCTTCGTCGTCCTTTTGCGTTTGCGACGCCTCCGTTTAAGTGTTAAAATGTCCGCACTCACACGACTCATATAAATGTGGAACTCTTCTTAATTGACTAATTTTTTTTTTTTTTTTTTTATTTTTATTTTATTATATTATATATTTATTTTTTTTTTTGTTTTGCCTTAATTTATGTAACTATTTATAGTATTTCATTTTTTTTTTTATCAAATATTAACTTGACTCAATCGTGTGATAATTAACGATGCGCGAATTAAGGTTTTTCATTTTTGATTTAATTTTACTACTATGGCACAAACACATTTATAGTCCGTTTAAAGAAAAAGAGCGACTATTTAAAAAAAAAAAAACAAAATTCACGACAACAATATAATGTAGGTAATTAAAATGGAATTAACGATCCGAAATAGATTATATGACATTTAATTCAAACAAAAGTTATTTTTTATTTTATTTTTTATTATAATTTCCGTATTAGTAATAAAAATACATGTAAGGCTATGAAGGCAATACTTTTTGTTTCTTGTTCGTGTTGTAATTGTATTTTATTATTTATAGAAAAAGGTTTTGTTTGTTTTTGATCACATACAATTCGAGAAGCACTTAGTTTTTGTCTTTATTTTGTATTAATTTTGTTTTAAATAATTTTTTTTTGTTTGCTCTATGCAACGTTCATTACAACTATAAGTATCACATGGACTATAGAAATACACATATACTCGTGGGGGAATGTGGGGTAAACATTGACATGTTCACTGCGATAATCTGTAAAATAACAATAAAAGTGACAGCTAAAGTCATCAAACCTGCTTTCGGTAGTTCGTTGTTGTGTGTTAAATTGAATTGCTGGGTGGATTCTTTCTCATTAAACCGTGTGTCACATTCGCTTTTGATATTGGAAATATTCATTGTTTTTTTTTTTCGGAATGGTACAAACCAGTCTCTTTGCATAATGAATGCATATGTGAGCATAACGTGCGCACTCACATGTGCTTTTCATATGCAAAGCGGCTTTCAATAATTTACCAGGCAGAAAGTCACTCGAGGGATGAAAACTTCACATGAAAATCATACATACTTAATAACAAACATCGTGTAGCATTGTACTGCTACAATACAAACTATATGTATTTCTACTACGAGTGTGTAGTGATTTAGTACTATTTGCACAAAAGGTGAAAGTTGGCGGTTAGTTAGATTTGCCAACCAACCTTTGTACCGCTGAACCACCGACAGCGCTCGATAGAATTCATGGCAACAAAATGAAATTTGCATAGAACGGAAATAAAATATAATAAAGTGAAATGAATGCTACTAAAGGGGATATTTAAGGCTAACTCAACAATGCCTCGTGGAGAATCAGTAGGGTTCTACCTTTACCGGCACAAGTAGGAAAAATCCTACTTTCATTTGGGAGTTCCGCACACACACTATTTGTGTGAGCTGCTCATCCTGTGTGAAATAAAAAAAAAAACAGAAACTTGCACAGCCAGATGGTTGCTGCATATGTGGCAGCGTGGAATTTCATATTCATTTTCGTTGTTAATTAATTATTTAAATGCAGCATGAGTACTCGCCAACCCAATGACAGGGTGTGCCAAACGGAAACGTTAAATTAAGTATGGGAAGTAGTTGTACACACTCCGGGGAAAATGAAATTTGTGTTCTGCACATGAATTAAAGGAGGCAACCCGATTTCGTAGTTTAGATTGAAAGAGATAATATGATTTGGTTTACGTACTTACATTTACCTTAAAATAAACACGTAAAACCATACATGACCATATATGTGTTTATTGCAATCTTTCAACATTTCCACACCATATATGTATGTAGATATTCGCCTCACTTGTTGAGTGAGATCTAATCACAAAGAACGCAAACTGCTACACAAAGCCTAATAATGTCACAAAAGAAGAAGATATCATCGCTAACGAAATGCTCACACTCTTGTGATAATCCAGTCTCTTCAGAATTTCCCGTAATCTCCTCTTTTGTGTCATGTAGTCTAAAAACGACTATCTCTCCTCCTATGTCCTACCTAATTGAATCAATAAAGATTGGCAGCAAAGCTAAGGCAGCAAATATCGTCAACACCATTGACGAGAAGGAGAATCCTTGAGGTTATTTGATCTTCAAGAGTGCACATCAGACACTAACTGGGTCTGGAAAATCGATGTATTTTAATATGTATGTACATATTCATGTATCTACATCTTCACAGAATCGTCCTTTTATATACAATGAGATAATTTATAACTGAGTTTCCTCTCTATTCAATATGTTTTCAATTTTTTGTCAATCAATCAGAATGGCAAATCGAACAACAAACAACACCAACAGAGATGCCAACAACAACTACAAGTACGAGAGTACAATTGAAAAGCACTGCAGGGATTGCATATGGCATATGTGTCAATTAATTGCCCATCAAAACGAGTGCTTCAATGTATCATGATACCGAATCCTCCATTGTGAGAAAGAGAATTGCCTGCACCAGGAGTATACCTATAGAATGGAAGGGCAATTACGGGTGGCGAACGGTGAAACGATGGGACCGAGGTATACTTTTTCAATTTTGTATGAATTTACAATCAATTGCTCTGATTTAAATTGAGTATACTCACAGAAGGTAAGGGGACAAGGGTACTTTTTTTTTTAAGGGAGTTGTTACCTTTGGGAGCTCTTAAGCTCCCGATTGGAAATATTTTGCAATGATTTATGGATGACGTGAATATGGGCTTTTGAAAAACTGTTTATTGGCATGATTCTGAATTTTAAAGCAGACTGCCCACTTATGGGCTTACTGCTTTTACAGATGTATAGCGTAAGGTGGAAATATTAGATTATATTAGCAATTGCTTGCAATTACAACAATTGATTTAAGTCCATATGTAGGTACATATGTACATATATATATATGTATGTATGTATGTCAATTACTACTAGCTTTCCCGTATCGAAGGGGCCCTTAGTATATTATATGTAGTATATATATGTCTATACTAGTCTAACTGAACATGGAACTCTCGGGCAGGGGACAATGCATATTCTAATCTACTCTAGAATATGAGATTATGTATATGCAGCGTGATGCTAATGCTCAGAATACAGTCCGGTGCAATAGCAAATGTAAAATACGGGATAACCATCTCCTAGATTTTACACTGTCGTCTGACATGGTCATTAACAATATTGGTGTTCAATAAAACCAACGAAGAAAGGAAGTCATTTACTTGGCATTATCTAACCGGTACTTGAAGTCGATTACTAACTGAAGAGTTCTGCTGAAGAATCCCTGTCAGATCATTGACACGTCACCTTTCAAATCAAATGCGAGGCTACTACTTTGCAGTAGATGAAAAATTCGTGAAAAATTAACTGGATACGCTTAAAATAGAGAACAGCTAAACAAGTCCGTCAAAAATTCTTCTAAATTCAGAACGAGATGAAGTGTTGACACCTCTGCTTAATATCTGACGAGTATCATCACCGGCGGCTTCGAAGTGGTGTGCCCGTTTGTAAACACCTGGGGATCGCCTACCAAAACCACAAAGACTCAGAAAGGATGCCAGAAAACTTCTAAATCGATTTCTATCGACATGGAAGGCATTTTCGACAATGCCACCTTTGACTGAATATATGACTCTGCTTTTGGAGTATCTATGTACGTCTATATCGAAAGTAAGAACTTTTTGAATTTGATTTGAACACTGGACTCATTGACTGATGCCAGACAATCTTCGATGACATTGCTAGTCAAGGCTCAGAGAATGATTTCTCAGGACTTGAACCTGAGTTGGGTCTTCCCGCACTGCCTCTATTGACGATTGGATTTCTTGGAAAACAATTGCCATTGGCAATTCAGGGTGCAGGCAGACTTAACAAATGCTTTCAAAAGTTTGTAAGAATTTAGCGGCATTTTTGCTGTCTCTTAACAGAAAATACTGTAGACAACTTATTTGCAATCTTAGTGATACTTCCCTTTTGCTAAGCATCTGAATGTGCGACACTTGTGGAGAAGGCGACGATCCTTTGGATAATTTCCCTTGTAATTGTCCTGTCTTTGATATGATCAAGTGGTAGATCTTTGGTGCTGATACTTTACGCATCTCATACCTAAAGTACCTTCTCGACTACCTATGCATTCGGTAATATTTAAGAACTTTAACACAACAAAAGCGACATATCCAACTTCAGATTTTTCGTTTTTGATTTTTTCCAGCAGATCTCGCAAAAAGTTTTAGAAATTGCTGAGGCGTGCGGAAAACACTTGTCTGGAAAAATCATTAACATGTTGAGTCACGGGACATAGGAATGTCCACGAAAAGCGAATGCTGATGAACTAGCTTAAAAATAGTTGGGGATAGTATGACAGAAACAAGAACTGCTTGTGCTTAATAGACTGCAGTTTGCACTTCTTGTAATGCATCATAAAAGACCACAATATGCTGCCGGTACAACTAAATTATGCTCGTAATTTCAACAGACGTATACGGAGATGTAAAGGAGAACATAACCTTAATCGCTTCCTGTACAAATACTCAAGCTTCAACAGTCATCAGAGAATGTTATTCCACAACTTGGGAAAATTGTCAGAAAAGCCAAAAAAGCCATTTTGAAATGCATTCAGGATGGTTCAGGTCACCATCAACTAAAATGAACTAATTCTGAACAGAAAGTTTGTCTCTTATTTTCTCACGAATCCCAAGGAACACAATGGATCGATAGAGTTTGCATTGTACAGTTTGTTTAAGGCTGTACAATGCGCTGAACAGCTACTCTTGGAACCTAACAGAAAAAGCATAAACCAGATATTTGTTAAATATTTGTAAATATCTTACATGTTAACCTTTACAAACTCATGGAAATATTATGCAAAAACAAATTATTATCTGTTCAGCAAATATATGTATACTTATATTCAAGGAATGCTACTGAGGCACAAGGATAAAGTGGGCCTAAAATTCCCTCATTATTAGGCATATTCCACCGAAAACAAAATTATACTGTGGATGTACACGGCTATAGTAAGACCTATTCTGACTGGCTATCTTGCCTGGTGGCAGTCCACCAGCAAGACCACCAAATTAACAGCTCTCATGAAGATACAAAGATTGGCTTGTATTCGGACCACATGTGCCATGAGAACCGCACCTAAGTACTACAGGACTAGGGATAATTTCGTTCAAACCTCGGCAGCTAATAGGGCCCAGTCAGATACCTGAAAACAAAACACGACTGATGATTCTACGAGTATGATCCGGAAAAAGTCTCTAGGAAATATACCTACCACGGATTATCTGACTCCGCACTTAGTTTTCAAGAGACCCTTCACAAGCTTGTTCCCGACCAAAGAAGAATGGAAAATGGTCAGCTTGCCAATGCACGTACTATCTCTCTGAATCAAAGATGGATGTAGGCGTAGGTTCACGCATATTTTCTATACCGTTGGACATATCCAAATCAGTAATCAGTCCGCCTCACGAACCATAGCAGTGATTTCCAAGAGCAGGTCCTACAAATGACAATAGGCGCCCGTGACCACAAGAAGGTACCACATTTTTCATCGACAGTCATGCAACAATAAAAGCGATTTCTGCCATCGAAATAAAATCCAAGTGAAGTGCTGTCGTGAAGGTTCTTGGCACACAGCACAAGGTTGCCCTCTGCTGGATCCCTGGACTTGAAAATATACCAGTTAATGAGAAGAAGAAGACATATTGGCCAATGAGGTTCGGAATCCACATCAGAACAAGCCGATACCTCGGTATTCATCCCACTTTATACACAGAATCTCGAAGCAGGTATTAAAGCCCGAATGCAGGCTAATATCAGATGGTCCTTATAGACACTTGTCTGATCATAAGAAGTATATGGCCTTGTTTCAATAAGAGTAGCACCGACAGGATTCTGCCAAAGGATAGAAAATCCCTTTTTATCCTGATAAGAGTTGTTACGGTACTACATGAAAAAACTAAGACTAACGAAAGAAGATTTATGTGGAGATGAAGATGCAACCCGCTTTTTTTTTGTCACTGGCCAGGTATTATCCACCTTAGATTTAAATTTCTTGGGCGACACAGAAGATGTATCTACATATAAAGCAGACTGAACTGGATGGTTTGGTAGTTTATAATGGCAGACTTAGGAGACATGGGTATCATAATGTGGCTGTATTGACCTGAATGTGGCGTTATGGATCTCTTCCACTCGCCTACTCTCGTAACCTAATTCTGAAACTGAATAAAACCAAACTACTCATATCCTGTTGGTGACAATGGCAGTGTTCATAAATTGTGAAGAGCTCTTAGACACTCGTGGATTGGTAAATCGCAAATAAGAGAGTTTATTTTTATCTATTCTATTTATTATAAATCTACGTTCCTATTCCATTATAATATCATTCCATAAAACAATAAAGTGTTTAGTATTATTAGTTTCCCATCAGATAATTCCCAAATTTATATCCAATTGTCAGCCCATGCTGTGTACACTACCTCCAATAATAATATTTTGACAAATTGATTTCGAATACCGAAATTGTTCAATTTCTGTAGAAAATCATTAACTTAATACATAATACATTCTATAATTAAACATTTTATTATCTCGATCGCACCGGACAGGGGGGTCATTAAAAGTATAATAAATTTCATCTGAATGAAATTTTCTTATGGAAGGAGAGACCACCAGCCAAAAGCAACAAACAGCACAAAACAAACGACGACGACGACAAATGACTTCTCCACCTTTGCTGTCGTACACCCACATGGCATGGTCTAAGATAAAGTTGATGAAAAAAGAAAAACAGGTAAAATGTTTATTTTTGGCAGCACCCAGGTAGAATAACTGCCGACTAGTGTAACAGGGCGTATACGTAACATCAGCGCATGAAAGTGCTTTTCGGCAATCGATAGCGCTGTAATGTCTTTGGAATGTTCGCCATTATTATTATCCCATATCGCAAGGAGGGACATTGGAAGAGACATTGCAATATAGGCTTAGTGCCGTTTCGATATACAGTACATATACTCTGACTGAACTCAAGGAGTTTATGAGGAATAAGGATGTTGTAAAATATTGATATGTGCAGTACATGCTTATGTACGGAGCAGCCTACTTAAGGAGTTGATGGTCGGATTTTTATATGTTCCAGAAATCTCTATAGTTACCCTACAAAACCTCACAGATGAGCCTTGCTAACACCCAAATAATGTTTTATGACAATCAGTAGGCGATAAATGGAACCATCAGCATAGAAAGGACTCAAGTAGACTGTACATCAAGCAGGCAAACTTAATTAAATGTTAACCCAATGTAATTAATTATTATGGAACCACCCCAATTTATAACTCTTAAATAAACATTAATTAACTAAACCGCAAACCTTTTCAAAGTAAGATCAAGTTTAATTTAAAACTCCTTCGTATGCACTGTTTGCCTGGGCCCCCAAATGGCCCAGCAAACATCAAATCAATTAAGCATGCCAATACATTTAGATGGTTTAATTACATTCATAACATGGTTACCACCAAAAGCCAAAAACATGCGCATTATTAGTTATGAACAAAATATATGTATGTACTATATGTACTCTAAACACCAGATACATCAAAGATCAAAATTAGCTTTTTGGGCTCTCATTTGCATTCAAATTACAACACAAATAGGTTTATGAATAGCAAAACGAAAACATTTTACATTACCTCAATGTGCTCGCATACACATATGCCCTCTTCGCAGTATGCGCACGGCTGCCACTTGTGGGCGCCACTACCGCCGTTTGGAAGACCTTTAAAGATCAGACTAGTCTCATCGGTGCATGGCTCGAATTGGTGTGTAACGTTGATGTTGTCCACGATGTCCTGTTCGAATGCATCGGTGCGGCGCATACGGTAGACACTACACTTTCGTTCCAGTTGGCCTACAGGCGGAGCCATGGTTTCTTCGTCTGCTGATCCGCCGCCGCCGCCGCCGGTTGGCTCGTGAGCCACATGACCTGGTGACGCCATTGGTGTAGCTGGTGTGACAATGATAGAGTCTTGAGGAATTTGCATGCGTCCACCACCTGCAGCTGTTGTATCATCTTCAGAGGGCTTTGCAGTGCTGACCGCTATTAACGGCGTTGTCGGTGGTGTAGCTTCCATTTGAGACACCAATGGAAGGGTGGCGGTGGCTGATTTGATGAGATGAGAATGATGAAATGAGGCGCCACCACTACCAGAATGTCGATGCACCAGTTTTGGTGCTGAAGTCCGTCCATGAAAATCGTGATGGTGATGAGCGTGGTGCGAGTGCACCGATTGTCCGTCACCTTCGTCAATTGGCAGTAGGAGTTTACTTTGTGCAGTATAGCTGGCGCTAAGCTTGCGCGCCTGCGCCTGTGGTGTACGTAAATAGGTTGAGGGCAACTGATGAAATTGTCGAGACTGTTGTTGACTTCTGGTTGGCGTTCCAGCTGCTATTTCAATAGCCAGTGCTTTTGCACTGGGATGTAATTTTGCTTGCAGTTGTTTGGTTTTATTCTGTTGGCGTTGACGCTGGCGAGCTTGTCGCGATGCCAATGAGGCACCGCCTGCGGCTGCATACATGACTGGAAGATTTCTTTACAAGTCCTCTCTCTCTATAAATCTTTTTTTTTTTTTTTTTTTAATAAAAAAAAAAAACAACTACAATGTTTACAATGACTTAATATGTAAAGTGGTGATAATTTTGAGCGGCCATTAGTAAGTGTGTGTTTTCAGTGAATCTTCTCTTTCCTCCTTCCGGTGCTGATTGTGATGTTTGCTGAATGTCGTTAGTTTTGTCTATAGTTTCCCTGTATATTCTGTATATATAAAAACTTGTTTTGTTTTGTCACGTTTTTTTCAAAATAAAAATAAATTAATAAATTATATAATGATAACTTGAATTGATTGTACTCTTGTATAAATTGAATGTCGGTGTTTTTATCTTTTGTTTTGTTTTAAATAAATATCAAAATGTTACAATTTCACTGAAACCATCTAAAGTTGTTGGTTTGTTTTTTTTTTTGTTTTGTTTGTGTTTCTTTCTAATTTGCAAAAGAAAAAATAAAAATAAAATCTAAACTAATTGAAAAACTTTTATCAAAACTAAATTTACTGAAAATGATTACAAAATCGTACTTCCCTTTGGCTGTAATTGTATAATTTTGCTTTTATATTCATATAAAAAACTATGTTTACTTTTCGCTTGTAAAAAAACTAATTAAAAAATATTTCATTAATAATACAAAAATATGCTCATTTTAGTTTTTCTCTTTTTTTTTTGTTTTCTTTTGTTAAAATATTTTATTTTCTATATTTTTGTATTGTCTTCAAGTTGTTACTTCTGTACTGAGTTGTTTTTCATTTTCTTTTCCATTCCTTTTCTCAATTTTGTTTTTCTTTTTGCTCAACGTAAATATATTACATCCAACTTTGAGTTAGACTTTTAGATTACATCTAAAAAAAAAGCCAATAACTACTTGTTTTTTTTTTTGTAACAAATTTGATTCACAATAAATTCATAAATAAACTAATTCAACATTAAAGCGCATATTTTCACATCCAAGGGTTCTATTGTTACTTTGTTTTCATTTACAATATTTACCTACAACACTATAAAACATTTATATATATTTTTTAATTTGATCATTTATCTAAGAAGCAATAACGTAAAAAATAATTTTTTGTTTTTTTTTTTTTTTTTCTTTGTTTTTACTATGTTTACAAAAAGAATTTCATGTTACAGTTTTTGTTTTTTTTTCTTTACTGTTTTTGTTCATATAATAAGACACTTTTGGGATAATACATATTTTTCTGATTTATATAACACATGTATGTAATTTGTTATGATTAACACAAATAATAGTTTTTTTTTTAAATAACATTTGTTTGAATGCTGTTCAAGTTTAGTATTGTAATTTGTTTAACATTAAACAGAAGTAGACGGATTTTACAAGGAACACGTAATAATTTGAGCTGTAAAGTAAATGGTATCTTATAAAATACAAATGGAGAACTATTTTTAGTATCAGAAGCTTTCGTTATGATTTTGATAGTCAAGAAATAAGTAAATTATTCAGATTTATTAAAAACCATTAGCTTTGCTTATTATTGAATTTGGTTGTTTGAAAGCTTGGGTTTTTTCAAAGAAGAGAGGACATATATACATTTAAACAAGACCCTTGCCACTTCGACTAAAAACAGTTTTGCTTGTGTTTTCGATTTCTTTTATATGCAACAAGAAATAAAAATAGCAAACATTACGCCAAAGATATTGCCTTTTACTGTTCAAATTGAATCTAATTTCAAATTACCGAAATGCATTGATTCAAAGCCTAGCACCTGTAAAAATATGTCAACACAGATCTTTGGACGGAAGAATAAATGGCTAAAACATTGCTATCTGAAAGCTGAAATTCTACTTACTCTACGCTATTCATTACAAGTATTAGTATGCATACACATACTTACAATATAAAGGGTGGGCCATCTGTTGGTTTCTTTTTGAATCATATGTTATTTTGACACTGACAGCTCTTATGCGCTCAAAAAATTGACAACAACTCAGAATTATATTATTTGGATCGATTTTCGCTTGAACAGCGTTGGGAAATATTGCAAAGTTACTTCCAAAGTGGATGATGTGTTGTCGGTCAAAATAAGGCACCAACTGAGGCTGGTTCAATCAAGTTTGTGAGACTTGGAATATTGCAGCTTTTTGCGGGTTTTTGGATTGGCGGCATTATTGGTTAATTTTTCTCCTATGACAAGAATGGAAGAAACGCTACAATCAATGAAAAGCGCTACCGAAGCATTATAACAGATTTTTTGGCCCGAAATTGAAGATTTGGACTTGGGCAGCAAGCTGGGGCTACGTGCCACACAGTCCATCAATCGATTTAATGCACACTAAATTCAATAATCGTGTTATCAGTCGTTTTGGTGATATTGCTTGGACTTTTTTGTGTAATGCCATTAAAGATCGATACTAGGCGAACATCCCCGAGACGATTCACGCACTCAAGAACAATATTTGTCAAGCTATTCGTGAAATAGGGGCCAAAACCATCAAAAATATGTTAAAATATTAGATTGACAGGATGGGCTACTGCCAAACCAAACGAGGCAGTCATTTGAATAAAGTAATATTCCATAATCAATCGGAAGATTTGCTTTTTTTAATAAAGCACTAATCGTTGAAAAATATTGGACAGTTTTTTTATAGCCTTTTTCGGAAAGAAACCAACGGACGGGCCCACTCTATTTATGTAAGTACAAAATTTCAGCTAAATTACGCGGTACATAGATGGATAAAATGAGTCCTAGTATTGTATTGTAATAATAATAAAAGGGATTTTCAATAATAGTCATTCTTGTGAGAGTAGAACTGTTTAATAATACCTTAAGCCATGCAACAGCTGTGTTGCCTCAAAATTAAGATCATAAAATCTATCAATAGAAGCGCTCTCAAAAAGGAATATTGTCACTGCATACTATTCACTTACACTTGAAAATAATGCACATAAACATATTCGGATGATGTTGCGATAGCAGTCTTAAGCATAATTCGAATCAGGAAGAACTCATTACGATATCACAAGCAACGACAATGAGAAAACTAAGAATACATATAATATGACTCAGATGGTATCCACTTGGTCCATACGAAATGACATTTTTGAATCAATGGAGGCATAATGAGTCTAGCGACCCAACAGATTTTGCCATAGCTTGATCTGAAACGGTCTAAGAATTTGATTTCTCTTAACAGATTGCATAATAGTTGTCATCACTGAACACTGTCTAATAAGAAAGCACCTAGACTAGGTGTGCATTTAAATGATTTTTGCAGAAGCTGCAGGGATAAAGAGGAAGGGGAAACTATTCATCACCTTCGTAGCACCTGCCCTAACAAACTAACCAACACAGAAGTAGGCGTCACTACGTATGCGGATGACATAGTAATTTTAGTTCAGTAAAAATTCCTAGACGCATTAAGTGAAATGATTGAATCAGTTCTTAACAGTTTTGGGAAATGGGGTAGAGATTGTGGAATTCATCTCAACCTAGAAAAAATTACAAAATACCACCCTTCAAAATACCGAAGGTGGGTGGGGTGGAGTTGTCCCTTTCGGATTCCTCAAGATATCTTAGCATTGTACTGGATAAGAAACTAGATTGGAATTATATGCGGACATACAGGAAACAGTCCGCAAGACTTGTAACCCTCTCATTTACATAGAGATCGACGGGGAAAAAGTGGAGCCTGAAGCCGGCAAAGATGTACTGGCTATATAATATGATAGTCAGGCCCATGCTTATATAGTGGAAAGCCACGATAAAGAAGAATGCACAGGATACGATTGGCCAAAGTACAAAGAACAGTCTGCATTTCCATTACTGCACTCGAGATGTTTCTGTATCTTTTACCACTTGACCTACAAATAAAACTATAGGCGGATAGTATAGTGCTCTTCAAATTGAACAATGAGAGACATAGCTTCATTCTCATCGCTCAAAGCTGCGGAATTACTAGAGATGAGATCAATATCTCACAAAAATATTGCCATCTACATTGATAGTCAGGCTGCGCTTAAGGTGTTAGAATCGAAAAAAAAAATGTAATACAAATTTTTGGCCTACTCCATCCAGGTGATAGTACAACAGACCTATCACTGGTCTAAGTTCGCTGACTATATCTGGCAGCCACTGCAACCTAACCTAATCTAGGACGACAACAAAGAGAAGCAAACGAAATTTTTCACTGTACTTTCCGTATCGCTGTAAAAAAAACAAGTTCAACAAGCTGCTTCAGGTTTTAAATAATAATGAAGCTCATAACATGCCCCACCTTCTCAAGGAATATCACCCTTACCTAACATAACCTAAACTTTCTACAAAAAGAATCATTCTGACGGTACTGTAGTTAATGAATTTGACGAAATCGTAATGAAATTAACAATTATCCTAGAAACACATAAAGTTAATATGATATAAAAAATACAGAGGAAATAGGGTGCTCGACTGAGTTGTCCAAACGTACTTGAACTTGTATTCAATATTTTTAAAAATTGTTCAGGTTTGAAATGCAAGTAAAAACATTGAAGCCAATCGGTCTGAAATGAACAGCATGAAATTTCACTATTTATTTACAGATTTTTACTTTTCGTATTTGCCGTTGTTGGGAAAAGTTTTGGAATAACTTTAGTTGTTATTTTTTGCTTTTCCAACTTTCCCAGCTCTAGTCCCTTCTTTGGGCATAGATTACATTTTTACTACTGCCGTTCAGTTTAATTGAAAATTTAAAATCAATGAACTGACAAACATATTTCCCATATTCAAGGAATACCAACTGCTAAATATCTACACTACTACGCTTCAAATTAGTCCAGGGATCCTATGTACATGTGTGCAGCAGTAAATTACATTTTATCAAGTATAGGAAAAAAAATAAATAGGATTTATTATCAGCAAATTTTTTTTACATCATGGCCTAAAAAACTAAAAAAAAATTCATACATGTATGTACATACATTAGGAATATGCAATAACGTTGGTAGAAAAATGCTGAATTAGTTAAATAAAATCGGTGCACCTATTCCCTGGGTGGGAAGTGTTAAGCCGACAAAATCTTGGCATGTGTTGCAATATACATACATTCGTATGTTCCTTGAATTAATTGAATTCTTAATTGCAATTTTGTCCAGTTGACTGTGCAAATTTAACAATATTTCCTGCCTTACATTCACTCAAATACATCAAATTAATGACTTTTAGAAGTTGTGAAATCCCATTGGCAATTCATTATTATTTTTTAACATTTCCAATGTTTAGTTTAGTCACATTTTCCTATGACGTCAATTTAAGACAAACTGACTTTATAATTCCAGCGATTAATTAATTATAACACCATAGAACATCAATTTAAATGAATTTAACATGTTTTGACAAATTACCATGCAATTTGATATTCCTAGGCAATATGATTTAAAATGGATTGTTAAATGAAAGAGAAGATCCAAAAAGAGAGAGTGCGTAAAGAATATCTTATTTCAAAATTTAATTTTATTTATGAATTTAGTTTTATTTTCACAACGACGAGGAAATAAGAGAACCTCCAAATTAGCTCTAATGAATTTATATCCACCATAGACTTACACATACCAAAAGCCGCCGCGAGCCAAAAGAATTCAAGTACAAATAATAAAATTCAAGTATCATTGAAGTCCCACAGCATCCTACAGAAACCATGGAAGCAAAGAACCAGCAACCACAATGGCCCAAATTAATTTCTTCATTTTTTTTTTAAGCAATTAGCAACTAGGACTGAAGTAATAATAGAAGGGCTAACCAAGGGCTACAGTAGTACAATAGAATGAAAATTAATATTTTTTTTACGTTATACCTTTTGTTTTTTTAGCATCTCATAGATAGAGAAGGATACTCTTCAGGACAAGAAGAAAATCGATGAAAAATGCGACTATATTAGACATGCAATCCTATCGTAAACACGCAAATGATAATCCCGCATTTTCCCGTCTTTCAGTGTCGTTCTCATTGCTATTTGGTGGTTGTTGATTCAACTTGTCTTCACCAAAAAAAAAAAAAAAACACTCTTTTGTTAGCTTGCAGGCTTTTATGAAAATCTTTGCTTCTATGATAATTACTGTGATTATTTGTGTGTCCTTTCCGTCACCATAAAAGATTAACTATCTTTCTAACGCAACGAGAATGTAATAACATTTTGTTTTATTTTTTAATTTTCTACAATGTCAATTATTATTTTCCATCTAACTTGACGTCGAAATGAGTCTTTTGGTATCCAACAAGCATCTCAGATCAATCTTGTTAAATATTTAATTTGCAATTAAGCACCGAGAATCCACTCCTACAATGTCATTTCATTTATATTTTATAATTCAGATTTAAGAATTAAGCAATCGCATTTGCTCATGCATTCTAAAGCGATATTAAAATTTCCTTTCGCACAGATCTACCTAAATTGTATAAATAAAGAAGAACAGAAAATCGTTTCTTTTTATCCATTTCATGGATATTCGTGGCAGTGTATAGTTCAACAAGTTTGCTTTCGCAGGAGAATAAGAAATTAATAATTGTTTACTTTGGTGTGTACTGGTGCCGCAAGGAAAAAAAAAGACAATAGGTTGTGGGCTAGGTGGGCTCACAACGCCATTATTTTCAACTTTGCTATCGATTTTTAAAAGGAAGCAAACTAATGAAACTTGTTTGCATAGTAGCCAATTAGAAGTTTAGTTGAATAACACTCGGTCATCTATGCAATACAAAATCAGTTGCGTGCGTTCCTTTCCACTTTATAAACGGTAAAGCATTTATATATTACATTAGGAAACATACAAAAAGACTACTACTCTAAGAAGTGTAAAAACGTGCAATTACAAAAATTGTAGGTTCAAAAAGAATTTGTACTTTATGTTAATTTTAGTTGAAAAGTTCAGAGCGACACAGCGGGCTTGTATCATGAATAATGAAAGTCGCCTATCGTGCAATCTACCTATGTATACAGTAAAATACTTCTAATTCTTTGTTATTTAATTTTTGTTGCAATTAGCCTCCGATTGCGAACAATTTACCATGAAATGCCAAAAAAAAATATTTACCACCTAACAATCGGGTTGAAGTTTTCATACATGTGAATCATATTTGACACGAAAGTGTTGTTTAGCATTTTAGAAGAATTGTAAATGTGCTATGATTTAACCCTTGGAAAAACTAGGCAAATTTTCTACGACACGGAAAGCATTCACCTGACTAATGTCAAGGATCAGATATTATTATTTCTACCCATTGACCCAATTACTATGTGGAAAAGCAAGCACCACCACAGTGTCAATATGAAAATTATACATAAGGTGTAGATTTAATAAATTCTGATATATGTACATAATTTTTTTTTTAACTGCATGTAGATGTTATTTTTTATGTTTGCTTCTTAAGAATAATTGTTTTTCGAGCTACCGTTAGGAATCATCATATCGAAATCAATTATTATTCGCAAAAAACAATGTTTTCCCAGCGCTTGGACAATTGGCATTAAAACAGAAAAAGGTTGCTCTGGATGATTACTGGAATGACTTTGGTGAATTACATTTCTGTTATCTCCTTTCATTTACGAGTTAATAGCACTTTGAATTTGCTGTTATGTATGATATTTATAATTGCCCTCTAGCAGTCAATTTTTGACAGCAAAATATCCAAGATTGCGCTGCGGTATAGGGTTCACTCCTAAATAATGTCTAATTTCGGTGGATGGCTCCAAAAGTAGTCATGTGTCCGGTGTTGAGAGTGGAGAAGCCTTCACTACTCGTTAAGCAAGTATATCTCCAAGCGAACATATATGTATGTATGCTGTCTTTTGCCATGGACTATATTGTAAGAAATAGGTGGAGTATCTCCCTCTGTAGCGAAGCGATAGCCAGGCTATTCTTAAGATCTAGCTCAATCCTTGAACCAGCTGCAGAATAGTTAGAATAGTTCAAAAATCCATGAACTCCCTGAATTTGATTAAAAGTCTGAATTCATTGACTTTTATCTGGGTCCCAAATCACACTGAGATCCCGGATAATGAGTTTCCCGACGAGATTGCTAGACAAGAATCAGAGGATGATTACCCTAGACCTGAACTTCCACTGGCAATTGGATTTCTTATAAACACAAATGAGTGTGTCCCAGCTTTTCAAAATATAGTCACACCAAATAATTGCTCCCGAACTTCTGTAGAAAAAAGCGACATTCTTGCTGACTGTTGACAACTAACTGGCAGCCTAAAGCGACACATCGAACATACTTTCATAATTTCATACTGACATTTTAATAAAATTAGTAAAACTAGGTTTGCGTCAGAGCACAATCAAGCCGCTGAATTCATCAGACTCAAATTGGTTTATGGGCGCCTGAACGAGGTCAACAGACAAGGCATCATTAACAAAGTCACTCTTTACTGGGTATAAGGACAAGTAGTAATAGAAAGAAATTAAACAGCTGACGAAATAGCAAGAAACTACTTGAAAACCTCATTCAACTGGACCAAACTTTGAATTCATATTCCCTAACTAAGAATGTACATAAAAAGCTGAACTGAAAACTGATGTGAATTCCGTAAGTTTCAGTCTCAGTCTCAGTCTCAGTCTCAGTTTCAGTTTCAGTTTCAATTCAATTCTTCAGTTTTCGAATTTACACATCAGTTTGACTGAAAGCTAAACTGAAACTTAAATGACTATCTAAATGGGGCTTTAAAATGCGATCGAAGATATCCTTGACAACTAACTGATAAACCTCCGAAGGTTAGTGAATATAACAAGAAAACTCTTATAGAAGCAAAATGCAGTAGACTGAGAAATAATTCTTTTGTTTTCGACCAAATCCATATTAGTTCTAACGCACGGTTTAGATCAGGACATTGCCGTGCAGTAACACAGTCCAGATCATTATACTCAAGTTTGGAGGGGATTTAGGCTTAACATATTGCGGTCAGATCAGAGGGGGCCAAAATATTTCTTGCATCGTTCACGGAACTCTAGGCATTTCGGAGTATTCTCAGCGACTTCGAATATTCTCATCATGTAGAGTCAGCATCCCACTTAGTGAAAATGGAAAGTCTTTCGGTTTGAGCAATGCAAGTGGTATTATGATGGCAGTGGATCCAGATTTCGCTTGAGCGACAAAAGTCACCAAGATCAGAATTTAACGAACTGAACAGGACAGCTGTGAGAAGCTGAGAGTATAGTTTTCAGCAAAGGCTTGAATTAGATTGGAAGTACCACACAGGAGATCATTTATAAAAATAATAAAAAGAGTCAGAAAAGGGGCATATTAGTAGGTATGTAAGGGTATGTTTACACATATTTTCGATAAGAAACCTTGATGCCAAACTGTTTACTATTTAGTTAAATACATATGTATATCGCCAGATCACCAATGGGCCTTTTGCTATGAGAACCATACTCGCTGTCATTGAGGAGTTTTCGTAATTTTACAATGTTTAACTGCATTTCCATGATATTGTGAAGAGTGG
Organism: Xylota sylvarum; assembly: GCA_905220385.1. NCBI lineage: Eukaryota > Metazoa > Arthropoda > Insecta > Diptera > Syrphidae > Xylota > Xylota sylvarum. Next base: position 91,871,257 of record LR999957.1, on the reverse strand, counting down.
CCGTAAGTACACTGGGTCATTAGTTGGATACAAATACAAATATTTGGCGCGACAGGCCTATGTAACCCAGGACCTAGCTTTTCACAAGCATTCATGTTGGACGTGTTATATTCTTTACATGAATAGATGGGGCTACTGTTTAATGCCGTTTCCGGATATTTGTCAGACGCTTGCGAGAGGTGAGGCGGTGAAAAAAATTTTAGGTGTTGTCTGGTAATAGAACCTCGAACTGAATAATGAGTTATACCATCTGGGCCAACAGATTGCTCAGTATTAAGATCGTTAAATTATTTGCTATTGTACAAGTTCGAAAATGGATTAAGTAAAGCACTCAATAAAAAAAGACTTTCATTCCTTTGACTTTCAGACTGTGTACTATTTGAAAAAAAAAAAAAAACATCGTTGGCGTAGTCCAAATGTCATTGTTCATTGTATGCTCTTGTTATTCATTTGTGAAAGTATTTGCCTTTTCGCACCATACTTCGAATTTTAAAACAATCGAATTCCACTCCAACCCAAAGCAAGCTCGATAAAAACTGAAATCAAGTTTTTCGCTGCACCACAGGCGATATTTACAGAGAAACTTCTGTAAATCAGTCTGCTGCTTCGATGGAGGGACTACATGAAAAGGTTTTAAAAATATTTTACCCGTAGAGATCAAAAGGATGAAATATGTAGATACGCCCACTTTTTGGAGGGGTTTTTATTAAAAAAAAGGATTTGATGAAATTTTGCATTTAACATCTTCAAACGTTCGAGGTTATCGTTGTAATTTAATAATAAAAAAAATGCAATACGGCCACGCCCTCTTTATACGGGCTGCATAAGAAGGAAGATAGGGTATCATACGATTCGTTCCAGATCTTTGCTGTATGTTTTTTGTTTAAATGCAATCCTTTGGAGTAAAATTAGTTGCAACTAGAATTTTATTGACGAGAATAATTATAGACCATCTTTCAGAAGAGGAAGAAGTGCTTAATGTAGCTAAAAAGAGAAGAATTTGTGTAAAAGATTTTTTAAATGCAATTAATTGCAATTGTAAGGAACGCCATTTTCGTTGAAAAAAAAATGCTAATTAGAACAACTAAAGAGCCGCAGAGCACTGCGAAAAATGAACAGCACACAAAATCAAATTTTCAAGAATAAAATTTTTTGTTTGGTTGCTAAATTCGCTATATACATACAATCCATCTGGTTGGAAATCAAAAATCAAAAACCGAGAAATCAAAATTATTTGAATATTCAACGACTGGTTGGTAGACTAGTTTGCCGATCAGTTGCTCTTTTTCAACGCTTAAGAAATGAAACTACAACGACTTCACTGACAACTTCAGATGATTCTTTTAGGAAATAAGAAGTTAAAATGTCATAAGCCTTTTATAAACTTCGAAGCAGTGCGCACCATTTATAAAATTTTGTGTAAGCTTTAAACTGAAAGAATAACAGATAAGTAAAGTATTTCTTTAAAAAAAGAAGTGTCAAGGGCCTATTTTTTCACAACCTTCCTTCCTTCATTCGTTTCCTCATAAAACGTACACACTATTGCATCGATTTTAATAAGCATTTGTTCATTGGTTAGAGGACGCCCTTGTGAGTTTGAAATGTTTGTTTTCGAGACCACTCCTATTGGATGATGTGTTTTTGAAAATGAACAGCAAGCATAGCAAATATGTACTATATTCTATAAGATACAAATTTAAGGTTAGCTGTGTTCTACATATTACCATGATTTTTGCACATTTCTAGGTCGAGTAGCTACTTTGGGAAATATACATAGAAACTGAGATATATTTCTCCACAATGAAAGCATGTTTCAGCTTTCTAATTCAAATTTCTTAATCCGGTTTTTTTTTTTTTGTTTAAATTTTCAAATAGATCCTTTCAACGGTATATGTAGTATATGATTGAGTTCAAGCAAAAAATTATGTTTTTCCTTCTTTTGTATTTGGAGCCACTGGAGCCACAACCGAAGACATTTTTCTTTTTATTAAGAATCAATGTGCATGTAGCATTCATATTAAAAGGACAAAATGGATGGACGAGTGACAATAGAGTTTCTATGTTGTATTTATGGAATCCTTGCAAGTCAAATATACCAAGAAAATAACTGGTTTTGAGGGTAAATTAATTTTATATTGATAAACATACAATAGTAAGTAAATATTAATATTAAATTCCGACTTGAGAAAGAGACGTATGCAATTCCTATCAATTGCAAATCGGAAGTAAGGAGAAGAAGGTTTGAAAAGGAAGAATTGTAACAATACATTTGATTTTCAATATTTTTTCGAGTCTGCATTTGGTAACTCTAGATGGAGATTAAATTCTATAATTTTATAAAATCATTGAATAGAAGTGGATGGGACTTGAACCTCCCACAGTAATCATCTGTGCTTGATAACATTTCATTTCATTACACAGAAAATTCAGGCAGAATTGTATACACTTGTATATCTGGTTTGTGAATCATCGTGGTTAGTGTGTTGGTCTTCGAGAAATTCGAAGTTCGATTCCAAAACAACACCTCTTTACACGGTGCCAGCTCTTGTGAGCGTCTGGCAAACATCCGAGAGTATAATTGTCACGAAAACACTTCTTAAACAAAAATTGCTTAAGGATACGGCGTTAAAGAGTAGTCTTCTTCCATTGTATGGACAAAGATGGTTGTTGTTGGACCTTTCGGGCCAAATAATTGTATTTTGTTTTATATAGTTTGATTGATACTAACTTCGGTCATATAAGTGAAAAGAAAGTAGAATCCAGGCAATTTAAGGCAATGTGGCAATTTAACCAGAAAGCGCCCCTATTGTGTTTGCCACAGTAGAAATATTGATACTTTGTTTAAAAATAGATCTCACAAGTCTTGCGCTGATGATTAGTCTTATTTGAAGATACTTGCGATGTGATATGAGAGAATTAGGCTATAGGAAATGGTTGTTAATTTCTCGTAGTTTAAAACTACAAATGTTAGATTGAAAATATGAGTTGTGATTATATTTTTGAAGTAGTTATGTACTTCTAAGAAGAATGTAAAAAACGTTAAAAATGTTCAACCGCTTTTTGACACTGTTCGATGATTTTCACGTGCAATGTGATCAATCAATTCTGGAAATATGTTGGAAATATCAGCATTTAATGAATATATACATACATATCTGGGATATTTTCCCTGTTATATATTCAGCTGATGTATTACTTACTTTTGTAAAAAGTGAACTTAAGGACTATTCCCTGACATTAAAATGAAATGTAGCAGTTCCATCCACTCTACGAAAAAATAATTAATACGTTGGCCACACCGAGTAAATATTTCGAATAAACTTCTGTTCAAATACTAGCACATATGTACATCGTCCTGTTATTCAATTCGAATTCGAATTGTAAAAATCAGCAATCAACCTTGTAAATAAAGTCATTCCAGCGTATGTTTACCGAATTGTCAGTTTTCTACCTGATTAAACTACTGTATACACTGAACACCAATTAACATGTAAATAACCAATTGTAAATTAATTGTTGCTCCATTAATTCAGATGCACTTGTGAATGTTAAATAAATAAAACATCAAACAGAACAGAGGATACTTCCAATTAAAATGAAACAAACAAACGGACGGGGTTTAAATTAAAATTAACTAAATACGAATATAAATTCAGTATAAAATCAAGAGAGGAATGAAGACTATAAAAAACCAACAAACAGACTTTTACTGAACCTTCTCCATCCATGAAACAAAAGGTTCAATCAATAACACATGCACCTCTAGGATACATTATGTCTTTTAGGTTAAATTGTACACAAAAGAGAAAAACCCTCAAGTACATAAATTATCCTGGATATTTGTGGGGCCACTTGCACGGATGGTTTTCTTTGTCCCTACGACTACAATGAGGTATGAAAGTTAAAGACCACCACAAAATTCTTTTTCATTTGGTTTCAATTTGAATAAAGGAAACTACTTAGTCATAAAATTAAAATAAAAACCAATTTAATTAAAAAGCAAAAAACACACATACAAACAAAATCTTGTTAAATTTTGGTAAAGCTTTTTTCTTGTTTTCTCTTTTAATACTATTGTGAGATTCACGGACTGTTCGGGACATTCGAAATTTATTCCATATGTTCTTTATTGAACAGAATACATTCGGATTTTGAGGCTATTGGTATACAGTCCGAAAAGTATATTTAGGTATGATAGGTGCTACGTATGTACATACATACTTACATAGGTACATATGTACATAGGTCATACATATCAGATTGTGTTTGTTGAGTTTTTCATCTCAAAAAATGAAGTCACTTGTTCTTTCCCATTTTAGCAAAATCTGTACCAGCATGGTACTCAAATATGTCAGAAGTATTTGAATTCCAAAGTGGCATCCGACAAGGTTGCATTCATTCGCCGATATTACTTTTCTTTATGGTTTAGTGGCGGGAAATAGAAGAATTCAATAGTTTCTTACAGCAAAATTTAAACATTCGGAATACGCTGATGACATATGCTTACTATCCCTTAGAAATATTGACCTCCTCCAATTGACAGCAAATGTGGAAAGAGGGGCAAATATTGCCCGAAAACAAAGCTAGTAGAAAGAGTAGAGAGTTTTCTTGCGAATATTGTCCTCAACTATGGAGAACCCATGGAATTATATAGAACCGGCGATTCGCGAAAACGTACGTGAATTGGTGTCACTGAAAAAATATGTACTAGGTACAGGAAAGGCCATCTGTTGGTTTCTTTTTGAATCATATGTTATTTTGACGCAGACAGCTCTTATGCGCTCAAGATTTTGCGATACGAAATAAATCGATTTACACTTGAACAATGTTGAGAAATAATGCAAACTTATACTTCCTAAATGGATGGTGTATTGCCGAAACAATGCGAATTTTGAAAAGAAATTTCGATCAAAATAATGCACCAACTGCAGCTTATGTACACAAGTTTGTGATGAAAGTTCGTGAGACTGGTTTGCTGATTGTTAACCGAATATATTCCCGTATTTGTTCTGTGCGCTCAACGGAGAATATTACATCTTTTTGCAGGTTTTTGGAGTGGCGGCATTATTGGCCCATTTTTCTTCCAAGACGACAATGGAAGAAACGTTACAGCCAATGGAGAGCACTACCGAGGGATAATGATCGATTTTTTTGGCTAGAAATTGAGGATTTGGACTTGGGCTGGATTGTTTTAACAAGGCGGGTCTACGTGCCACACAAACCGTCCAACAATCGATTTATTGCACACTAAGTTCAATAATCGTCTAATCAGTCGTTTTGGAGCTGCTTGACGCTGTTGGACTTTTTTCGTGGGGTGCCATTAAAGATCGATGCTATGCAAATAATCCAGAAACGATTCAGGCACTCAAAAACAATGTTGGTCAAGCTTTTCGTGAAATAGGGGCAGAAACCATATAAAATGTATTGAAAAATTGGCTTGACAGCCAATAGCCTACTGCAGAATGCAATCATATTCCAGTGTATTGGAAGGTTTACTCTTTTCAAAAAAGAAAGAATCGTTTAAAAATATTGAAGTGTTTTTTATAGCCTTTTATTTAGACCAAAAGATGGCTCACGCTATAGATTTTTTATCCACAATTCCATGAGAGATCAAATCATAGGTTTATAGACATTATCATTGGACATCGAAAACGGAAGTGAATAATGCACGCATTTCGAAAAGGCAACTCATTGGTAGCAGGATGGCAGAAAAGCGTTTCGAAAAGACGAAGAGGAGTGACTGGTGGAAAGTTGAAGAGGGCTAAGATTGTTTTGTAGAAGCCCTAGGACCCCACAAAAGGAAAAATACTCAAGCAAGTATGATACAAATCTTCACTTTCTTAAGCCATCCATCCATTTCGAAACTAGTCATCCTTTTTAATACTTTCGATGAAAAAATTGATAGAAAAACTAAACAATTCAAAAATGTTTGGTTATGCCCTGAGCTGTTCCGGGCAAACAGTCCAGTATTAAAAGAAAGATTTATGTTTGGTAGTTACAATAGGACCAATTTTGCTCCTGGATGTGGAGTTCACTTTTTCTTAAACAAAACTAGGAATCATCTTATACGACATGGAATCTATGGTCTGATTATTTTTAAAAATATTTCTCCAACGGAATCCACTGAAAAAAAATCCCAGAGTACGGTACGACTTTATGTACCGATATGATAGTTATAACCAAAAATTTATCAAACTTTTTGAATCAAAACATCCACGAATCCAATAGAAGGAATATAAACTAAAGCAAATATTTTCCGTCCATAACTTTTGGATTGCAGTGTTGAATCTAGTTACAGAATAAATTTACCTAATAAATCTCCTACATTCAGTTATAGGAGTGCAGCCACACATACATGTATTATGTACATATCCAATAATTGTCATCCTATTAGTTATGCTCCGGAATAATTGTGAGGGTGTGGCAAATGCTAGGATCGTAGATAGGAAATGAACGACTTCTGTCCTCTATTACATTCACCCCCAGTTTGAACTGCTTTATTTACCTATATTTTAGTTTATTGTCGCACCTGAAGGACATCAAACAGCCAGCCAGCCAGCCAGCCCACTAAAGGTAACTCCTTCATATAATAAGTAACATGTTATACACAACACCCCACCGACACCTGACTTTCTGGCAGAATTTTAGGACTTGGCAATCGAACAGAAACATTAAATAAATAATACACTAGATAAAGAGAAAGCTAGGCACTAAAGAAAGTATGGTGGTGATTGGCCTTTCCTACCGACTGAGCTTTTTTCTTTTTTTTTGTCCTTTCTTTTGTGTTCCAAATAAAACCGGAAACATCTGAAAAACATACACACACTAATATATATATGTGTATATCTAAGTGAACTACATTTTTGGGGGTAAAGAATTGTAATTACTTTTTGCGATTTGTTTTGTTACAAAGTTCGACAGACATTTGCCCTTTCATTCCATTTTAGTAGCGCCTGATGAGACTTTATTTCATTCACTTCAGTCAAGCAAAATAAGTGCATTCTTGAGTTACGAAAAAAAAAAAAAATAAATAAATTTAAGGACTCCTTAATTATTATGACTTTGAAAATAAAACGACGGCATTGCACACTTGACACAAAAGTACGTAGATGATACATATAAGCAGATGACTCGCACCTTGAACACTCTCCTCAAGGAGAATGTTTCCTAGCAACAAAGTATAGATATGAATTAACATATACATATATGTATGTGTGTGGGAATGTTTTTCGTCAAGAGGCGGTGGCCATTGATGGAACTTTTTAAATATTTGTTTAGCTAAAGGGAGGAGAGTGTATTTTTAGCTTGAGCTAATTTCACGGTTCGGTATATGTTTTTTTGGCTGCCCAACAGGTTGTCTTAATTGTGAAGGGATATATGTATGTATGTATTTATTAATCATGTAATGGAACACGTCCTTTTGCTTGAAACTAATTCAATAAGAATAATGAAAATGCAAAAGTCATGAAAATTCATTTTACTCCTTAGGAATTACTTTGTTTTCAAATTACAAACAAACAACTTTTTTTTTTTGCATATTTTACAACTTCCACTCTGACGTATTCCATTTAAGTTTCGCACATTACGAGATTATAAACACACATTATTCTTCTCAAAAAAAAATTAATCCGAATGCATTTTCATGTGCAGAAAACTTCTCCCAAAGGAATTCACATTCCCATTCAAGAAACTTGTAAAAACTATGCATGCTATGCTTAATTAGCGGATAGATCCGATAGTTGGTTTTAATCAAAGATCCCAATTAAAAATATTTACACGATGATGAAAACTTTATGAAGGGGACAAATTCTGAGAAAATGCATGGTTTAGCAAAAACAAAAAAAAAAATTAAAGAGCTAGTCCTTTGAGATGGAAACCAATTTAGGAGGAAGGTCAATTAATCAGGTCGATATATTGAAAAAAAAAAAAAGGAAATAACTCAATGGAGAATTCCGTAATTAGTGACACCGCCGAAAGGCTTGAAATCCAAGACCCAGCAATTCAATTATGTTCAGCAATAAGCATCATAGCTGGTGTATCCAGAAAGACGGCTTCTGAAATGTTAATTTGTTTTGTTTTTTTGTTCTAGAACTACGGTTACTCACGAAAGATGAATTTTGGTTTTGTGTTACATTTAGTATATGTATATCCGTTTGTGGGTAAAAACAATTGTATTTTCCTCTAATTTTCCTGCTGTTTGAAAATTTATGAAGAAAAACGCACACATGTATGAACAGACAACCTTTTTTTTTTTTTTTTGTTGTATGTATTCCGTATATAAGAATATTTAATTTTTAGTTAAAAGTTAGAAAAAAGTGTGTTTAGAAATAGAGAAATAGATAAAGCGACGATTTGAAACACTGTGTTGGTTTATTTTGTTTTTTTTTTTTTTGGAATTCTTTGTTTTACTACTCGTATATTAATGTTGAAATTTTGAATAGTCCGTACTGCTGTAGTTATCCACGTTAGCAATTATAATTCCATATACACAAGACATAACAATAAAGGTAATGCCAGCTGTATGTATGTCGAGTATGGGGGAAAAATTTGGTTTGTTATTATAATTATGGATATTCGTTTTTAACAATTACAAGGAGGCACTGAGAATTTTTTATCACTTTGAATCAATAATGCTGTGTTATTCGGAAATAAAAAACACTTAAATAATTTTTTTTTTTTTGTTTGGTTTTGTGTGTGTGGGAATTTCGAAACAATTTGCACGCTATTTGGCCGGAGTAAGCATTTAAAATAAATACATTCACAATGTTTCACATTAAAAGGAACTTCGATTTATTTTTTTTTTTTATAATAATTAAATGCTTAAAAGCATTTGTATATATATGTATATGTATATTTTAGCACACGAAAAATAATGGTATAGTGGGGGTCAGACTAATTAATTCAGAATAAAAGAAAAATAAAAACTCAACGCGAATTGAAACGGGAAAATAATAATGAAACACCGAAAAGATCATATCACAACGACAAGAACAAAAACACTGAAGGATAGCTCGGAAAAAAACACTGCTAAAACACACTGTCAGGAAGAAATAATCAAACAAATCAACTAAATACTTTCTCTCCCTGCAAAAACAACTCTCCCCCATATATATTTGTCTCGCTTTAACTTGATCGTCTATTCGTTGTTGGCTGCTAGTTGTCCTGTCAGCCAAGCAAGCAGCCTTCCGCCGCCTGAGGTGAGGGTGGGCTAACAAGCAGCATTCTTTTGCAATGCACAAGGATTCCCATTGCAATTTTGCTCTCTTCCGTACGTGTGTGTACTCGTAAATGGTAGAAAGCAGAGCAGAGAGTAGGCCTTAAAGGAGGCCTTAATCCCTGCTTCCACACCATTGGGATGTGTGGTGAAAAGCGAAAAGCCTAAACTAAAACCTGTACATTGGAAAATGTGTGAAAAATAGTCGGAATGGGAGAGTGTTTTCAGCACACCTACTCTGTGGAATTGTAATAATACCACCACCACCAGGCTTTTGCTTGCTTATTGAGAGTGGGCGGTTAAGGAGAAGTGAGGCAAGGTCGGTCGGTTCTGTGGTTGGCGCTTGCATGGCATCTGATAGTTTTTCCTTTTTTGCTTTTTACTTTTTGCTTTTCATCATCATTTTTTCCACTAGCATGTTTCATTTTAGGTATATTCTTAGTAGGAGAGAAATAGAAATGGAGCGGGGGGAGAGAATCTTTTTTAAAGATTTTTACGTTTTTTTTTTCTTTTCTTTATTATGCTGTATTTCTCTGCAGAAAAGGATGTAGCATGTCAGAGAGTGGAAAAAGAGATTAAAATGAAATCCTTTTAGTTGGTTAGTTTGTCTCGTCGTGTTCGAGTTTATACCACCTATGTACATATGTATGTATATGTACTATATATGCCCTGTGTATGTATTGTGTGATGGTGTTTTATGCAGATATGTTGTAAAATAAAAGAAAAAAAAAAACACAACACACAGATTCACTCTATGCTCTATTATTATAATGATCATTGCCATCACCAGTATCAAGCAAACGGATGCAAAAACACTCTATACGCCTAGACACATACGTACTTTGGAAATAATGGTTCGTTAGATTTGCATGTGCCATTTCACTAATTAGAAGAGATAAACGGAAGCACACAATTTAGCACAAATAATGAGGCAGCTACCTTATACAGTCCTATTAGTAGTTTTCAAATATTTAAATTTTTTCGATGACCACTTAAACACGCCAAACTGAAATCCCATTCAATTTTATTTCGCAAATTAAAGCCCACATTCAAATTCAGATAAAATTAAGTACCCTACAACAATAGTCGTGTGGTGCGCAACATGTGGCATATTCATATTCGACGATATCCCAATAAATATCTCAAAGCAAAAAGAAAAGAACAAAAAAAAAAAAAAAAACACCCATCAAAAACGCCCGTCATCGGTCGTGTTTTTGTATCAACAAGTCGTTCCATTCCGCACAGCACAACACACAAAAATCCCGATTCCCATAAATACTCTTCTTGGCTCTCAACTTCGCACAGGACATGACACACTCACTGAGCACCGCAGTATAGAAGAGGTGCAAGCTATGTATTACAGTCAATTGGCCATTATAATAAATTCAGTTCCAATGTTGGAAATTAATTTTCCTGGGCATTTCCCATAACCTGGACAGTGATTTTTATTTGCATTGAAGGACTAACTGCATGTATTATTTCACACCAACGCAATACGAGTAGGTACATATGTATGTAGGTACAATAAGGGTGGGTGCACATTTTGGAAGTGTTTGTTTCTCAGTAAACATTTTTGGAAAGTGTGGGCGATATTGGAAGTAAAACACTAAAGCTCTTCACGCTTACAGGGTAAGAAGTTGTACTAAATGGCAGTTCTAAGTGTGGTAAAAAGTTTCTTTTACTGCAAGTTGTTTTTTTAACTTTTGAAAGAACTTACGAATATGACTGGCTTTTGAAGCTTTTAATTGGAACAAGAAATTAACTAAAGATGGCGAAAATAGTTACAAGAAAAGAACGCTTTTTAGAACTGCTCCTATACAAATATTATAGCAGACTTATAATTTGGAATTAAATGCGATGCTTTTCAGTATTCAAATTTTGTTTTGTTAACGAAAATAACATAAACTGCATTACTCACTCAAAATGAAACTTTAACAAAATTACACACTCACTACCATAATACGATTTCACAAATAGTCAAACAAGTTTTTGCTACTAACTTCTTGATAATCCACCATGCAGTCAGGAACACAAAGGACGTCCACCTTATTCAACTTTCTTATTGGCAAAGTCATTCTGTGCGATATCAACGACATCTTCTAAACTATTGAAGACTAACTATCTTAAGCAAATGTAACATCAAAACCGACCGCCCGCGACCGAAATCACGAATGTAACTAAATTTCTTATAGAGTCGTCCATTAGGAAAAGGGCCATTAAATGAAGCTCAAAGTATAAAAGTAACAATTTAAATGCCCAAATATAGTAAATGACATATGGTTAGTGTAAATAATTTAACCTATGTGCTCATTTACCTTAACCAAAACAAATACAAATTACTGTTGGTCATTAAGCACTTCATTATCTGGACATTTTATAAGCAAATCCTTCCCTCATCTATAAATGACACGAAAACATGTGTGTTCATTCAAGAAGAACGTAAAAGTTGTGTCAGTATGTACTCGTATATTCTTATTCCATTTCTTTACCACGTACCTACCTAAAAGTTTTGCCTGCTCGCCAACATATTGAAGACACTTTGTATTTATGTATGCCTTCAATAATTTACATTGTTGCACTTCACTTGTGTTTGGCTAGAGTCCAATTTTCACACCCGTGATGGTTAAGTAAATGTAATAAACATAAAAAGTTGCTTTTAGCAGGTGGTTGTAGTAACCACCGACCATTACGACTATCAAAATCATAACGTAAACTTTTGTTACTATTTTTGTTGTTGAATACAAATTGGGTTGGTTTTGGGTAATAATTTTAACTTACCATCTACACGGCGAATTATCCATATACATCTGATAATATTATCATTTTATGTAATTATTTAATAATTTTGATGATTCATATTGGAAATTAAGTAACGGAAGTGAAAAGTTCTTTTTTTTCTGAATAGAATTTTGTCCTACGTATAAATGTTCACCTGCTGGGAAAAAAAACTTTCTTAAAATATATTTTGTTTATACATATGACATTGCTGTTCCTTATGGTTCCACATGTTTTACTATAGCTTTATAAATTAAATAGATAGATGCACTCACAAATACATATATAAATAATAGCAGCGCTTCATACACACATCAATATTGTTTAAAAAGTATCTTTTACTTCAATTTAAAATGGTCCTGTCAATTTGTAAATACATATGTATATGAATGAATTTTTAATGTTAAACGATATTGAATATTTATTGCTAAAGGAATTTTGCACGTCTCGCTTCTTATTATGTTTACACATGTCTTCAACGACAACATTAATGGCATATTTCGAATTAAAAAACGATGACAACCAAACAGTTTTATACTGCTAAATACCATTTTATTACATCCGGAGAAAAAAACTCCGCATTAAGCTTACCGAAATGGAGCTACTATATCGTGAGCTTAAGAAAGAGGTAGATTTACACCGAGGAGAAAATAACGCCTTTAAAAATTCGCATCTCCAAAAAGATAACATAGCTAGCCCACAGCGCTCACCTACTCGCGAATACTAGACGGATGAAGAAGAGCTAACACGCGAATCGGATTGATTTAAAAAGAAAAGACACAGCAAAAAACGCAAGGCTGGTTCTTCGCCTAAAGTCGAGATGCAAGAAGACGAAAAACGAAAAAAGTTGTAATACGACCAATCTTCTCCCCCGCCACCGATAAACGTCGCTGGGATTACAGACTATAGAAAGTTGCATAGACTCCTTACTTATAGAAACGTTGGCACCCACATTTAAAGTCACATTTCTCCGAAACAATACGTGGGAAATCAACATCGATGTTTCCGTGCTAAAAAAATGTGACACAAGCAACCCCTTTGAATATAGGCGTCCAGTCTTATGCTTAAGTGGCAAAAACAGATAATGGCACGTAACTCACGAGCTGATATAGCAAAAAACCATCCAAACTGAAGCATGAAAATACACGCTCAAGCTGTGATTGTGGGAAACGGCGGTAGCGATTGTTCACAAGATGCTGTATCTCACGCCTTTCCTATAATTCTGGCTAAACTTGAAGAGCAATGCAAAACAAACTAAATTTTCAGAGACTAGTTACAGTCGGTGGTCAAAGGGTAGTGATAGGTATATGTACATACATATATCAGAGCACAAGCGTTCTCACGATAGCCTCTCACTATCAACTCCTACTTTACACCTTCAGTTTGGTGGCTGCTGGGTGCCTAGTACCTCGACTGCAGATTGGGTAATCATCCCCTTTGGAAAGTCGTTGGTGGTAACGGACAAGAGAGGTTGGAGGAGTGTTTTCTCACTAAAGCACTTCCTCTTGATCCAGGCAGCAGCGTATCACCAAAGCAGGTTACTGACTCCAGAAAATCCGGCCCTTGTCCTATGGATATAAAAAAGGAACCGGCCCTCCAAGGAAAAAAATAATAGTTACCAAGCAACAATGAGCCACGGATAAGGATGACCTCACTCTGTACATCACCGCCATCCAGGAAGTGCGATGGGTTGGGCGCGGCAAAACGAGGATGAAAAACCGTGACGTACTCGTATACTATGGTGATTGCTATAGGGAGCAGAAGCAGCGCTTATTCGGATGTGGATTCGACATACGCGGCAGACTTAGGCAAGAAGTATTGAGCTTTCGACAAGTGTCATCAAGGCGGATTTCGCGAGCGCTCATGCCCCTACAGAGGACAACGACGACGCCATCAAAGAATATTTCTACGAGGACCTCGACAAAACATATGAACAATGCACGATTTTAACGCCAATGTAGGAAGGGAGGACATCTTTGGTAGGACAGTTGGCAAGCATAGTGTATACGACAGCACGTCTGGAAACGAACTTAGGCTTAACGGACTTATAGGCGTAACGTCACTATTGCAAGTACATGGTTTTCTCATTTCAATATTCACAAGGAGGTATGACGGCCTTCTGATCATAAAACGGTCCACCAAATTGATTACATTGCGATCGACACAAGGCATGTCTCCTGTATTCTGAATATCTGAATGATAAAGCCAACATTGACTCGGATCACTACCTTGTTGCAGCCAAGGTACGAATGCGAATATACCGAACGCCAGACGTGCCGCAACTGATATGCCGGGTTTTACCCGAGCACCACCAAGCAACCTCTGGTTTGATGAAAAATGGTGGCAAGCAAATGAAACTACATAAGAGGCATACAAAGCCAAAACTTCCGTCCACCTGATTTAAAGGAAGTGAAGATAGCAATATCCAAGCTTAAATCCAACAAGGCTGCTGGATCTGACGGCCTATAAGCCGAGCTGTTCAAAGCAGTTGGAAATTACCTATTAGAGAGCATCCACCAACTCATTTCTAAGATTTATTCAGATGACTGTATGCCATTATGCTGGGTCTACTACGTCTATGAGAGAAGCTCAGTCATAGATTGACTGCAGATGTAGAAAAAAAGAAACACAATGTCTACGAATTTAGTGATAGGGATATCAGGTAAGCCCCTTAATCACTAACCACTACACCTGTCGCTTGCTAAAGTAAGCTAGGTCGGGAACACTGCCATTGCTGTCACTTGGCCTAGAATATACCTCTTAATTTAAATATATTTGCTACATATCTAAGATTCGGATTCGAGAACCCAAGCTCATAGTCTGGAATGAGTTCGAAGCACTGGATAGGAAGCTTAAGAATTTACAAAGTAACACTATTGTCATGAGTAGAATCACTGTACTGCTTATTGTACTACAGAGTGACGTTGCCAGTCTAGAACCCACTAGATCCAGTGTCACTATATAGTCTAAGAGGAAGCTGAAACTGCTATGAGAAAGTACTACCGAACCTCCAAGCAAAAAATACAAATATTTTGCGCGACAAGTCCGTACGGGACGCAGGGCTTAGCATTCGTTTTGGGCGTGTTATTTTTTTACACAAATGGAATGGTCCTACTGTCTAATACCGAGTTAAAAAACAATTTTTGTTTGAGAAGCTGTGCCAAGACAGTTATACTCATAGATGTTTGTTAAACTCTCGCGAGAGGTGAGGCCGTGGGAAACCTTTCGTGCTGTCTTGGATTCGAACCTCGAACTTTCCGCAAAATAATGGCAGCGTCATACGAATATAGGTAGAATCAGAAGAAAAGATCAAGTCACTGACGAACAGGGAATTTTAGATGTAATCAAAAATCATTTACGGCACCTAATAATGTTATATGGGATGAACAGGACCCACTTCCAGTCAACAAAGAAATAGTTTAAATAAAATGGATTTAAAGAAAATAAATATCCATATTAGGATAAATTCAAAGAAGGAACAATGCCACCAGCAGATCGTCCTCTTTGATAACTACATTTTGGAAAAAAGTTTACATATCTGGCGGTAAATTAAAATTTGATGAATGACATATTAGTCGAGATTAAACCAAGACGGACCGTTACTAATATTTTCGAATATTTGGTCCAGTATGCGAGGATGGTGACTGGTGACTGGAAATGTGGTTATATCGAAATAAGAATGCTGCGAAATGTCTAGCATTCCTCGATACAAGAAGTACTTTAGCCCCTCTCATCTGGCTGCAATATTCAAGGTAGAGACTTGCCCCAAGTTCGAGTATAATTCCCGCGTCTGGTGTGGTGTACCTAAAACATATTTGCAGCTGCTATATAGAACATATCAACATAAATTGCCCTTGAAAACTAACACGAGAAAGAAAAATAGCGGATTCAATAGACTTTTTTTTTTTCAAAAGTTTTTTCGCAATACTTCTCGAACGCTCAGCAAGCCTATCTTCAGCCATACCATTAAGTAGAAAAATTTCATCATAAACCATACACCACGAATGTTTAATGCTTAATCAGAATCAATTTTTCACTCGCATTATAATTCACAAACTTTTAAAACCAATGTGCATCGATATCTCCTATTTCCTGCTCCTAAAACGGTAGTTATATTCCCTTGAGGGGCCCTTAATTATTAAAAAGGAGCCTAGTCTGGCAAATACCAGCAAAGCTAGTAAACAGTACCCACAAAATATAAAATATGTACTGTCCATTTGAGAAAATAATACCGACCAGGAACATAGTAATATTTAATATTTATAGGCAATTAAGTTTGCTTTTGGGAATATTAAATGAATTTCTATGAAACGCTATTATTGTAATGCCCACTACTGTATCTATGCGTAACAGAAAAAAGAAAAAACATTCCCTTGCAAAGTCGCTCCGCATAACGGATGAAATGTACAAATACAATAATGAAGCAATTAACTTCAAAGCAAAAAAGCAACAAGTAAACTAGTCCTCAACCTCATTAAAAGCTATTACTTCTGTTGTGTTGTTTCTTTCTGTTTCCTCGCAAATAAGTCTATAAAAACT
The DNA here is from genome assembly GCA_905220385.1 of Xylota sylvarum. NCBI lineage: Eukaryota > Metazoa > Arthropoda > Insecta > Diptera > Syrphidae > Xylota > Xylota sylvarum. The sequence goes on along the minus strand of LR999957.1, from coordinate 91,854,729 downwards.
AATAGTTTGTAAATAAAAATAATAACAAAACACAATCATAATTTTTTAAATACATAGTTCAAACCACAATAATTGAGTTAACGATTATAAATTTCCAATATGGAGTTTATGTCATAACCGGCGGATATGCGCAACTGCCGTAAAGCGATCAATACAAATACTGGGTAGGAATCAGGGATGACAAAACATTTCAAATTCAACACACTCAAGAGAAACTTTCGCACACATTTATTTAATATAAATACTTCAAGATAATCATTTTTTTTAACAATAATTTTACGTGAATATATCAAACCATCGTCAAAAATGTTCAACATTCACACTCGCTACTCGTTGTAAAACGCACCCAGAAACCAAAAACGACCACTACACCATCCCTGCATAATGGAAAAACAAAAATTCCCTCTTTCTTATCACACAAATGTCAGTGGTGGTTTAACTCGTAAAGAAGAAAATTTTCCGGCTCTAGTAAAATTCGCTTATTTTTCGTGGAAATCATCTTCAATTCATCAGTAAAATAGTGAAAAATTTACATTTTATATATGTATACAAAGATAATGTCACTTGAATAAAAAAAAACCAACGAAAATGAACTCAACCACCATCATGTCGAAGCAACAACTCAGTCCACTGGTATACTGGGCTCAGACCGAGAATCAAATTACATTAAAAGTTGAATTAAAAGACTCAAAAGTATGTATAACAAACTGTCCATGATGGAAAAAACATTTTAATTAATTTATTGTTTCAGCAACCCGATGTAAGGTTCGAAGAGAAATCATTAAAATTTAACACTTACGGCCTTGGCGCCCGTGGATTGAATGACTATCAGTTTGCGCTAAATTTGTATTCTTCAATCGACGATGAGGTGAGTTCTCCGGAATTGACACGAATAGAAAATAAAATTGAAATGCTTTACAGTTCTCAACTTACAAAGTATTTGATTCGAAAATTGAATTCACATTGAAAAAACTGCAATCAGAATGGTGGCCCAGGTTAACAGCCACACCACAGAAACCACATTGGTTAAAAATCGATTTTGACCGATGGCGTACTGAAGATGATATCGCCGATGAGGAGCCAAGAGATGTCATGCAAGACTATTCGTCGGCAAGCAGGAAACTACATTTGGAAGAGTTGGGGTACATTAAGGGTGAGTTTTGGTAACGGTTCTTTCGTGGTATTTCTCTAATCGAATCGTTGTGTGCGCGTACTTCTAGAGAGTGGCAAAAAAGTCTATATGGTCTTTTACAATCTTTGCCAATTCGTCGGCTACATGTATGTTCTGTCGGTGATGTCAGTAATCTACTATCGCGACGGACCGGATTCTATGTCCAAGATGTACAGTGTTGTCGGCAATCCACTGAAATTCTGTCAGTTGATTCAATACTTAGAAGTTCTACACCCAATATTTGGTTACACAAAAGGCGGCCCTCTAATACCATTCTTCCAAGTGACTGGAAGAAATTTCATACTATTTGTCATGATTACCATGGAACCCAGAATGCAAACAAAACCTGTTGTCTTCTATGTGTTCCTTATTTGGTCAATCGTCGAAGTTTTCAGGTAAAATTATAGTTTCTCCATTTTCAAACTGGAAATGACAAATTTCTTTTTTTTTCCACAGATATCCCTACTATATAACTCAGATCTTTGAGAAAGACGTTGGGCTTCTTACTTGGTTGCGCTACACGGTATGGATTCCCTTGTACCCGATGGGAATTCTCTGTGAAGGAATTATTATCCTAAGAAACATTCCGTATTTCGAGGAAACGAAAAGATTTTCGGTGGAAATGCCAAACAAATGGAATAGTTCGTTTGACATGCCATCGTTTCTGAAGGCTTATCTGCTGGTATTGATACTCCCGGGAACTTATTTATTAATGACACATATGGCGAAAACGAGGGCAAAGAAATTGGGTCGAAACAAAATGCATTACAATTGAAAATTTGTACGATTCCCATTTTTCTGTTTACGCCCAAAGTATTTTGTAATTTATTTGTAGAATAATTTTCTCTGACTATTGAGTGATTTAATGTTTCCAAATTTTATGTAAAATTGGGATTTACATATAAGTAAAGTAATTGAACACACTATTAATAAAATTTACCTTCGAACAAAGAATTGGAATTTGTATTCTTATCTTGGGTATTTCAGGTATTATAAAGCGTCAATTCTTGAAACTTGTTAATACTCTGCATAATGAGTTCTGCAGAATAAACTATTACATTAAGTCACAAACAGGGGATATATCTACAATGTTAAATAGTTACATTGTAAACAAGGTGATTACATAGGAATATTCATATGTACCTATACGTATACGTTTGGGAATTCCAGATCAAATGCATAATATGATACTAATAACTAAACGCTGGTTAAATTCCGACGTAATACTGTTGCTAGAGTTGTTTTCGACAAAAAAACCGAAATAAAAACATTTACATTTACATCAATATAAAATTTCTCTCTCCTTCTACACTGATACTTTGAACTTAAGTGGAACTTTCAACTTAAGTGGAGCTAGTATCGCAATTATCTAAGAGGAAGGAAAACTGAATAGAATTCTTCAGTACCTAAAACATGTAGAGTTTAGGAGTTGGATGCAATGTTCGTGTTCGAGATATGTACATATATCGTTTCCTTCTTTTTGACCAATAGGTTTGTTCTCCTATTGAATTCGGATTCGAGGAATTCAATAGACAATGTCAAAGTATTTAGAACATCTAGCGATGTTCGTCCTCGTCAAAGTATTTAGAACATCTAGCGATGTTCGTCCTCTTTCGTATAGAATCACGGTTCTACACCTAATGATTTATAACTTGGAAACGAAGGCGAACAAAATGGAGCATAAACAACAGTTCCAAGTCTTTCAAACTCCTCAAAGCAACTTAGCATTGCTGGATAACAAGCGGAACAAATTGACAAGCAATAGAATTGAGTGCAATATAGGTCAAAATGAATAAATTTGTTACAAATTTGGGTGCAATATTTTCCATTGCAAGATATGACATGTAATTCACTTAAACAACATGCAGGGTAATGGGTCGCCCTAATCACTGGGTTGGGGAATTGAAATTGCAGAATCTAGAAAATGAAGGCGCGTCGTCGTATGCTCTTTAAGGGTGTAAGGACGGTGTCATATTTTACTAACATTAAATTTACTAACATTAAATAATGAATTAAATTAAAGAGAAAACATGGAAATATAATGTATGTAGTCAGTTATAATTGATTTTTCATTGGATATGCGTGAGGTTAGCGACAAAAAAATGTTTCGTTACGTATCCTAGCTTATTAAACACAAGGCTGTACCTTTCTGTTGTCTTTTATTCTAACAAGTTTTTACAATCTTATGCTAATCTCTGATCTTCGCTGCTATTAAGTTATTAAACAAAGCACATTGCCATTAGCTAACAGACTTCCAAAGAGAACGACTCTTAAAGCAATTTAGCAATTAAATGTTTCTTAATTGAGCTTATAGCCCTTTGTTAGTATTACGTTAGAATGAATTAAATATTTGTTTTAACTATTTTCAAATCAGAACTAATTAAAGATATTTTGTCAGCCGAATAGATGTCCTAAATGAGATGTCTAATATACAAAGTAAACATTTCTAAAATTGATGATAATCAGTTTAGTATCTCTTGGATTAGAAATGTGATAATTAAATTTTTGAAATGCTCTCATATAAATATGTATGTGCTAGTATGTACCCAAATTAATGATCGAATTTAATCATATAATTTCCGAATGCCAGATATATTTACAAGGAATGTCTTCTCACTAAGACACTCACTCTTGCTTCAGGCGGACGAATTCCCTAGATGGAATCAACGGTGACGTCTACCAGTTAAGCCGAACTATTAGTGTTATCCCTATACGAACTGCTTCGACATATTCGAATCTCAGGTCTATAGGGATCTCCAATACTGAGTCAGGGTGATCAAATAAAGTTGGTGGCGGATGAACCGTTAATGTGCCAACGGCAGCGCTCATATCCCCGTAGCGCGGTACTGACTCCGGAAATAAAAGACCCCTTGTCATAGAGGTAAGAAAAGGAACTGGTCCTCCAGATTAGGGGTTGTGCGTCGGGGTAACTTCCCTACCACGTAAAAAACCAGTAGTTACGAAACAACAACTAGCACTATCGACGACCCCAGCAAACGAAATAAGGACAATGAACTTCGCATCTGCACGTGGAATGTTCGGATCCTTAACAGGCCGCGTGCAGCCGAACAATTCTGACTGTTATAACAATTCTAGACTGTTATAATGCAGATATCACCATCATCCAGGAAGTGCGATGGGATGGCCCGGCCAAAAAGAGTATGAAAAACTGTGACGTATACTACTATACGTATACTATACTGATTGCTGTAGGAAACAGAAACAGCGCTTATTCGGATGTGGATTTGTCATACGCGGCAGACTTAAGCAAGAAGTCTTGAGCTTTCGACAAGTGAGCGAGCACCTTATGACAATCCGCATCAAGGCTAAATTCGCGAACATAAGCCTAAAATGCGCTAATGCCCCCACAGACGACAAGGACGACGCCACCAAAGACTATTTCTACGAGCTCCGGCGGCAGAAGAGACGAGAAGAACATCGGCTTTTCCAAAAGTAGAAAAAAGAGCATGAGAAGTGCGCAATCGAAGATATTGATATTGAAGCCAATATTGAAGATATTGTCAAGCCAACAAGAGCCGTACAGAACCCTGTAGAGATGAAGAAGAAAACCTCGTAGTAGAGTCACAGTCGGTGCTGAGAATATGGAAAAACTTCTTCTGTAGACTGTATAACGGCGACGAAGGCCAACATCCCGCTGTCAGGCAGAATGCACCATTCAATCTAGACGATGATAGCCAAAACTTCCGTCCATCTGACCAAAACGAAGTAAGGCTGCTGCTGGACCTGACTGCTTACCAGCCGAGCTGTTCAAAGCAGCTGGAAATGACCTGGTTGAGAGCACACACCAACTCATTTCTAAAATTTAATTTACTGAGCCCAGAATTCTGCACGCGTGTTTTGAGCATAAGGCAGTGAGTAATTGCATCAGTTTGGACTTAGGTCCAAACACGTAACAATTTGTGACAACACTTCGTCCACAAGAAGATAAGGGAACAAGACTAAGATGCTGAGTACCTCAACGATACCGGATTTAATACACCTCAAACAACAAGAAATTCGTAACATACTGGAATTTTCTACACAACATAGTCTTGGTACTCCCCACGATCCCAACATACATAGTATTTATGTACACTACTTCCGCCCAACACAAAATTGACGAGAGAAGAACAAGAAGCCCAACGAAGTCTTTGGTAACAATCAAAGGCTGATTCTCTTTCTCTAAAATTTTATATGAATAACATAATGATTCTTGAAGATACTGATTGGGATTTAAAAGAAACCACGGAACACATTTTATGCGAATAGGTTTCTCCGTGTAATATGAGAAAGCTAAACTTCGCAAACGTAAAAAGAAAACTTTATTGGACTAATAGTTCAGACAGTTGGCCAGATGAACAACAAAAGTATTGCATTCCATATTAAGTCGAAAGATCAAATTTGAAATCAAAAACCAAATGTTTTCAGCTTTCAGCAATTATCAAATAACTTTATACTTTCCCGATAGAGTACGGTAGGGTTGCGACTTTAAACAAACATATTCGATTACAAATGTACAGATATGGCATAATGTTAGACTTTATAGATAGTCCTGTGCTGGTGGAATGCATTTCTTGAGCTCAGCATGTGTAAATGTATGTACAATGAATGCAGAAATAAAATGAAACAAAATATAGGTATAGTTCTACTAAACAACTAAAAAGCGTCTCAATGCGCACTTTGAATAAAAAATTATTTTGACTTTGTCGATGTCAAGATCAGATAATAAAACTTTTAATCTCTAAAGTACATATAAAAAGTAACAAAAACAACATTCTAGCATATAAGAAACTCTTCAAATCGCGAGACCCATGTTGGCTACCAACGAACCTTTAGTGTCCCGGATGTGTTTTCTGTTGATGTTGCAACAGTGCCCTTTTTAAAATTATAATTCAGACACAAACTTTGGAAAAAAAGTGCAATTTGGTAGTTTTGTGTATCTAAAACGTGAATTTAAAAACAAAAATGCATAGACATCGATTTGATAATGCAATTACCAGCAAACTCCTTACATTCAGTGTCAGCATTGTTCAGAATTCAGTTCCAATTTAGAATTACTCACTGTTTTGCAACTTTGCGTAAAAATCTACTTATTTGAACCCAAAAAGTTGACTTCTGTTCCAATTACACTCAGAATATGTAGGTACTCCACACTATACTTTTATTATTGTTTATTACTCACAAAAAGCAACAAATTCAAAACCCAGAACAATGTTTATAACAATTTCAATAGCAACTCTCCCTTTTTTTCCTCACAATACACAGCTCATATGCATTTAAAAGAGCCTATCATCACTCTGCATTCTACTCAACCCTTGGAGCAATGCAATCATATCTTGATTTTAGTACACATCATCCCCGTCACAGTCCTTGTCGTCGCTTTCAATTGTTAAAAAAAAAAAAAAAAAACAAAAAAACATGTCATTATACGAAGAGGACCGAGTGGAACAGTACACGGCGTAAGAGACCGAAACTCAGCTGTGCCACAAGCCTTTCTTTATTAAATGCGCGAAAATATGTATGCATTCTGCCACCCTTGTCAATTAAAAATGTATTTCAATAGAATTGCACCACCTACGGTCTGAATACCTTCGGGAGATAGGAGTAGTTTATAACTTCAGAATGCACAGCTACATACAAAACGTATAGAATAAGAAATTAAACGCCAATAGAAATAATATCTGCGGGATGACACCGTGTCCGTCGATTGTGAAGTCATTTTCCGGAGTGAAATTAATGAAGTTTCATTTTACCTATAGGTACTAGGTACTAGTAGTTTCATTACAATTTCGAAAGGACGAGCGGGAGTATTTTTTTTCCACAGTAACTTCGAGGTCATCGCAAGAACCAGTGGGAGTGTAGTTGGGTTATACTAATGTTAATGGCTTGTGACGGTAAATATTGTTCTACAAAGGTACGAATATATATATATATGTACATGCATAGATAGCGTGCTCCACATTTGACGACACATTCAATTGCATGTAATATCCTTTTGTTACTTTCATGTGTGGGTTTTTCTAATTTTTTTTTTTATATATATTTGGAGTTTCAATTTGAAGAGGCGCTGCTCGGGCGATAATGATTCTGTGCATAATTGATAACTGACCGACTGGCACGACGCACAAATCAATGTAGTTAGGAAAGCAAAGGACGTCCCATTCTAGACGAGCCGGTAATTGCAGCTCAATCAATTGGTTTAAATATTGGTTTTTTTGTCTACTACATGACATTCACATTTTGCCCCTATCAAACTAAGGATGTGCTTGAAGCACTAACTACTACTATGTATATATGTACATACCTGTGGAATGGAATATAACTAGAAATTAGTTGTCCATTGTACTTAAGCATCTGAAGAAAAAGACTCAGCAAAGCGGCTGCATACAGGATTTCGGCCAGCGACAGAAATCGGACTAAAACCTTTCTCACAACATCAAGGAAAAAGTTCCGCCATATCCTCGCTTTCGATACAAGATTCACAAATAGGAGCCAACTTAAGTATCAGCTACAAAAGCTTATCAGATATTTCAAACAAGTAGTAGATACCCATATTTCTCAAAAATATGAAAAGATTTTAGCCAAGTATGTCGAACGAGCATTTCCAGCATCTCCTAAATGGACATAAATAAAAGGGAGTAGTAGGGCAAGGAGAAAACCTAAATTTAGGCAATCCTTCAATCAGTCAAAATTCTAAAGAACACCCAAACCCCTGCTTCTGATAGCTTAGCATCCGAATTTTCCAAATACGGTTTGATAAAGACCATGCATCGCGACTAGAAAGGCGATGCTATGTCTTGTAAGACCTATAGAGACATAAACATGATTAATTTAAGAACTTTTCCAGCATTTATAACTTTACACATACTTTAATCCTTGAAAAAAAAAACCCAATGAAAAAACCTAAAGCTAAGTTGATGCTCTATCAATGGTCTTGCCTCTATGGTTTATAGTCCAGGGTGACGGACAAAACAGAGCAGATATGGGACGCTTGCTTTTTTAAGGGTGTTGCGGTGATAAACTCGGATTTACCTAAGGAGGCAGTTTGAGTTCATTGAGATCTTTTGTGCTATCCCCTTGAGGAATTGTGTATACGGTTTGCCTCTTAACTGTGACCAAGTTTATGAATGAAGCTCAGGATTTTTTTTTTAACTGCGGAGAAGTATACGTAGTATATGGCAAAGTAACACATAATTAACAACCTTGGCCGCGGCGGAACATCAGAGAAGGTGGTCAACCGTGGAAGGTTACAGGCAGGCGAAAATGGCTATTAAAATGCCGATTGGCATCACTCACAGAGAAGTTCTAAGTGGTAGCGTTATCTACAGGTCATGGAAATTTCGGGTATTACCCAAAGAAAATGTGTCTTCTGGAGGAGGATACCTGTGAACTATGCCTGGAGGAAATCGGGACGCAACACATATGTATATTGCGTCAATGTCGGGCACTAGATAGCAGAAGAAGGGAGGTCTTGGGGAGCCACTGGGTAGAACCACCCAGAGGATGAACCAGATTTCTATTAAACAGATGCTAGCGTTGAGGAATCAAAGCCAGATACGAACTGTGGATAAATCCATAGAGTCTCTCGCGCTAAGGTGGATCGTAAAAGAGAGACGATAAGAGACCCAACACTGTGGTTTGAAATCTTTCGAATAATATACATATAAAGTATATATATACCTATGTATGTAAATAAAAATACGCCGGTTTCAGTATCCTGAAGACATGTTCTGCACATATTGAATGGTTACTAAAGATCACAACATATATGCCCTCTTCCAAGATGTGGTTGTCAACTACATTCAGCTGGGTTGCTCGTAGTGTATCCGTGAAACAGCCGTCCGGTGTTTGCTATAAAAGAAAAGGGAGGCATTATCGATAATGGCCCAAAGTACATTGAGATCGTATCATCTTCTAGAGAAAATTAGAAAGTAAGATTAGATTTCCCTTGATACTTGAATAGCAGGTCTTATCCATTATGCATAGGGTGCCTACGACCTTTGCAGGTGAGTGTTAGACCAAATGGTTTCGAGTGATAAAAACACTGATGAGAGGAATATAGTTTCACATTTTGAGCGAGTCACTTAAAGTTTTGCACTAATAGATGGCACTGTCTAATATTCCAAGGAATATTATTAATCCTAGTTTCGAATTTAAGACTGCATGCGTCCCATAGCTTATTATAAGAATGTATTTATTCTTGCTTTCTTAGAAAGCGACTTTTATACATGAGCCGATGCATATACTAAATAATAATTCTTTAACATTGCTCGGAAAGAAATAAATTGTAGTACACCCGCACACGTATTACATGACACAATTCACAAGTTGAATTTTTCAGAAAACGCAAAAACAAGCATATCTTTGCACCATTTGCGTGATCCATTTTGAGTATTGTTTGGAATCCACCTAGCGCGAAACCCCTTCACAGCTTAATGTTCATGCAATACTGACCACTTAGCGTTTTTGACGTGTCTATGTTTTATACCATACATATGTACGTGTTTTTGAATTTTATGAATATGATATTTGGAAACGCCAAGTTTTAAAATCTTGTCTAACAATCCTCGTAATACAGTAGGTGATATCGGCAAATTACAATTATTAAATCCTACAATCCATCCTCGAATTTTGACGATCGTTTCATTCAATTCGAGTATGATCTCGTTTAAAAATTTAAGGATTGAGAAGATACGAAGTCAATCATTATTATTGATGGGCGACATAGGAGAAAACTTGCTGGGTGCGCAGATATGCAAGGTGAAATAAGGCGAAAGAATAGAATTAGGTAATAATTAATTTACTTGATTGTACTGTGATCCACATAATGATAAAATGGACTGACCCAGACACAACAAGGTCAAGAAACTTAACATGCAGCACGGCTAGGACTACCCCATAACGACTTCTGTTGGATTTGCAGAAACGAAGAGGAAATAGAATCCATTCGTCACTTGCTATGTAATTGATCAGCACTAGCCAATAAAAGGAAAGATACTCTTGGGAGATATTTCCTTTTGGAACTGGACGATTTACAAAATATTGAACTGAGCATCCCGAGCAATCCTGAGATTCATACACATATGTAGGTGATTTAGTTCAGTCGTCGAAGACTGAAATTAGGTTCTCAGTGATCTTACAATTGGGAAGAATGGACTCTTTGTTAGTCTAAGTGAGCCGTTGACAAATTTTGTCAACAAGAGCACCCATTTATCTACCCACGTGGTCAAGAAACACTTATTTATTTATAACAAAGCTTATGTATAAAAAGGCAATGGAGTAGGGACTCTAGTGATCACCAATTTGAACAGCACATAATTAAATAGTTCACAAGCAGATCCAAGACACAAAAATGACCTGTCGTAGATATGTATGTGCGGATCCAGAACCAGATTTGAGTATATCAGTGGAACCGGAAGTTAATGCGACCGGAACAGACTATCAACTCATCTTCAATATAGCTCCCAAGACATCACAATGCTGCCATAAAATCAGGTTGTAACCAAGACACTTGTTGAAGCAACAGTAAAGTGCCTCAAGAAGATTAATCCACAGTGTTGCAGAATACGAATAGAGCAATGAAGCATCTTGTGCCCAAAATGGCTCGGAAATCTCATTATTTTGGCAAAAGAATAATGCATAATATTTGGAAAGACCTAAAGAAAAAAATAACAGAAAAACGGATCAAATAATGGGAAACACTGGCGTTAAAGTGGGTATATACAGAATACCATGAAATGTGAATCATTGAGTTCTGGCCAGACCGACTTGCTTTAAAAACCAGATTACAATTTCCTTGAACGGGTAGTACAATGCGTCCGAAATTAGTATAAAACTAATATATAACGTGATGGATCTTTGGTGACCCTCATCACATCACACCTTGAAAATCGTTTCATTACATCATTAATATGTAGGTATGTAGGCACACAGAAACTATACCGTGCAATAGTAGAAGATACGAAAACAATACCACCCGTCACAACTGAAGAAGTCCTGAATGCATCACGCTCCATGAAAAGCAACAAGGCTTCGATAATGAAAAGCATCCTAAATTGTATCTTAAAAGAAGCCATTCAAACTCAACCAGAGGCGTTTGCAATGCGTTAACCCCAAGGAGATTGATATCGTTCATGCTATCAACGAAGGAAGCATGCGAGACCGCCAACAGAATCCTTGAAAGCATCATACAGGAAATACGGGTGAAAAACCAAACCCTAGGAGCCCAAGAGGGAGAAAACCCTGGATAAGAAGGAGAAGTCAAGACGTCAAAACCTGCCCCTATGAAGGAATGCCTTGACCGGCGGTACCATAGAGAACTACCTGCTTCGAATAAGTACAAACTATTTTGAAAATATACCTCTTGTCTACGATATGAAAGAAGGGTAGAAAAGATATAAAATTACAGGAGGCCCAGCCTTGTGGAACGTTATGTACGATGGAGAACTGTGTATGTGGGGACCAAGAGGAGTAGACATAATTGGACACGTCGCTGACATCGCGGTGGTGGAAGTGGTTAAAACTCTAGACTAGGTAACGAATCACTGCAACAGCGCCCTGAAAGACGTCAAGGTATGGCTGTGCTCATCAGGCTTGGAACTAGCGGATCGTAAAATGGAAGTTGTCCTCATTAGCAGTCGCAAGAGGAGCGCCTGACCATATATGTAGGTAGAAAAATATAAAGCACTATAGGAGTTCTGCTTGACCATAGACTTAACTTTAGAGAACACCTATTGCAAACAAGCGCTAAAGACAATCGGTCTGTTGCCCCAATATCAAGTCTAGTGCTAAATATCGGAGGACCTAGGGCCTAGGCAGCTAATAAGAAGCCTGCTCATATACGCAGCTCCTATATAGGCACCGGCAACAGCTATAAATTCGCACAGAAAAAGGACAAACTCGGAGCATCGCTCAGAGTATGCTGCGCGTATAGAGCGGTATCGGGTCGATGGAACACCACAGAAAACGAAGGACATATATGTAAACTACTGCCAAACATAAATAGAAGAAGCACGGTGACACGGTAGCTTCCGAAAATACCGTCACAAATACCCATTTTAATGCAGACCCATTTTACCCCCATTGTGCAGGTAAAGTGCAGAACGCGAAGCACGTACCACTGGATTGCAAGAAATACGAAGTTGGTAGGAATACTCTAGAACGAGAAATAGGTAATGCAGCATCGTTTATACTATCAACGATGGAAGCATGGGACACCACCAACAGTATCATTGCGCACATTAACTGTGTAGGAAGTGGAAAACCAAACACAGAGAGCCCAAGAGGGAGAAAACCCTGAACCATAAAAAGAAGACATGATGTCAAAACCTGGCCCAACGAGGAAATGTCTTGACGGGCGGTACCGTAGGGTTCTGCAGGACAGGGTCGGGCATGCAGTCGGGCATAACTCGTAGCACTAGCTACTGAGTATGCATAAAGGATTTCATAAGCATAATTAAAAAGAACTTAATTAAGCATCGAGGGCCACTCAAATAAGACCAAATAGCACACTGAATATTTTGAAGGGCACACTCACATTATGGAGCTCTGTTTAGTGCTCCGTTCTGATTAACAAATTATTATTACAGATCTAGTTTAAGGAACTTTTTTCTTTTTATACAAGTTGCATTTTTTTCAATTGAAAACTGTTTTCAATAAGCTAGGGTTCTCGACAATATTAAAATTCGACAGGTCGTCACAATATTGCAAAATATCCCAAGCGAAAGGTTTATATGTAATTATTCAATCCAAATCCAACAATAAAAATAACTAAATCCCTCATGAGCTATTGTATCAGAAAATTTCTATATTTTTATGGCACTTATGGACATGTCATTATTAATATCTTAATTGCTTACCGCATTACAATATTTAATTTCGCTCATGTGTAGTATGTACATATAATAAAACTGACTATAAAACTTCCACATGTATCTGGTTAATTAACTATAGGTTGTAGCTTATAATTATTTACCTTTAATCGCGAGATATGTACATATGTATTCAGAGACTCTAATTACAAATGTGCGGTTGGAAATCCTATACCATTTCATATTGTCAACAATATAAAGTATTCAACACAAGTTGTTTTCGCAACTGGGCTACACGTTTATCGTAAAATGTTGTACAAAAAAAAACAAAACTTTACTGTGAGTCTATTTACGAGAGTAGCATGAACATGAACAAAACAAAAAAAAAATAGGACGAGACATAGTGTAGAGAATTTTTATTTATGTGTTTTCGATTGAAAAGAAACGGAGATAGATTCAAATCTATTATTCCTTGATAGAAAATCAATAGGTATGTTTCATTGTGTTCACTTCCTGTACGAGAAACCTGTGCGCTAAAAGTTTGTGTTCTCTCAAGGGAATAGGGGAATTTATTCGAAATCGACTTGAAATTCAGTAGTACGACCTAGAAATAAATAAATGCTTTCAAAAACAGTTCTGAAAAAAAAAAAACAGCAAAACTAAAAAGAAAATCCCGAACGTCAAATTTTCTCTCAAGCGCTATTCCCTTGACAACCAAATGTGTACATACATACATATGTATGTAAATGGGGTATAATGAAATTCCTGAGATAATACGCCCCGTTTTGGCGACAGTTAAAACCACAGTACGAGTCTGGAGTCTGCCGCCTGTTGTATTGTATGCAATCACTCCTCGCCTCGCCACATAATCACATCATCTCCACTGACGACGGCACAGGCGTTTAGAGGCTTTCTCCCTTTCAACTGTGCCAAGTGCCACCTGTTACATATAGTAATTCAGTACAAATTCGACTTAGTGTGTTTGACAAGCTTAATTTTGAATAATTGGCCCTTGGGTGCAATTCACGACATGCTATTTTTTCAAAAGACATCACACGACCACATGCACTGAAAAGGCAGAAACCATGTCTAAAGTAGCACTACTACAGGAAACCGAGGTCATGCTGTATTCGTTTACTACTTTCCACTCGTAAAAACATAAATGCATACTAGATGCATATTTCACTTGAAGCATTTCTTCACGTTGCGATTTCATGCACAGGAAAGCAAAGGCTGTTGACAAAAAAAAATAAAAAACGTTTATCGTTGGAGTGGGAACATTATAGGTTTACTAAGTAATTGCTATTTAATTGTTTGACCTACTATGTATGTATATTTACAAAGAATACATTGATTATTTATAGAAAGGATACTATCTTTTTTTGGATTCGATTTTTTTTTTTGGAATAAATGATTGTAGATAAGAAAAAATATAAAAATAACATTGATTGTTAATATGTTGAAAGAAAGCACGACTTTCAATCAAACCAAATTATATACCCATCCATGCTCATTTCCCAGAACCATAAATACCCATTATATTTCCATCGTTACAACGACTGAGGCAGTCTACGGCCTTACAATTCGAATCGGTTTGGACTTTTAAAAATTCAATATTTGATTCCCAGCCAAAAATACTCCAGAATTACTCGTAGACTAACCAATGTGGTCATGGCATTTTCCGGGTAATTGAACAGTATTGCTTTCCTTCTGGCAGAGACATCTTCTTAATCAATCTTTACAAGAGTTTGGCGGAATTAATGTAAACCTCTTGGACTGTAACTAAATTGTATAGGATACAAGCAATTTGTTATGTATCTGTTGTGAAATCTCTTTCAATTTGTACGATTGAGAACATACAATGCATACCAGCAGTAACACACTATCATCGCATGCATTATTGTTATTATTATTATTTTCAAAATAAAATTGGAATGACATGCACATCTTCACTGTGATAGATGTCTAAAAAGACATTCAGAATTCTCAATAAAAGGAAGCGAGATTATGTGAAAGCAAATGACTTGCCATAGGGATTTTATGTAGATGAAAATATTTCTACTTTGTATTTTCCAAATGTTTAAATAGTGTTTTGTTCTCATTTTGTGTCATGTCTGAAGGATGAGTTGGGATTAATGTACGAAAGATACAATGCTTGACAAGATACTTTTCAAAGAGCCTTCCTTCACACAATTTCCTGAGTAGTTTTGTAGGTAGTACATACATTTTTTTTCTTTTTTTTATATGTACATATGTACATATATCAAAACGTATCCTTGCCAAAAGCAAAGCTTCATTGCAATAAATTCAATCTTTCATGAGTGGGTTAATAATTGCATTTTATGTTTTCACATCCATTTCAACGCCCACAAGCATAACTTTGCTGTTTATATTTGCTACAAGTATATATGGGTCACATAAGAGAGAGATAAAAGGACCTAAGCAAGACTGGAAACTGTGTGTACATTAAATGTATAATGCATACATATGATTTAATAATTAAAAACATTTCTTCTGGCCGTATGTGAAAAATGTTAATCTGGTATAAAAGTGTCGGCAGCACTCAAACAGATTTCAGTAAATAAGCATACAACAACAAGTACCATAACTAGAGGCGGTATTTTTTGTAAAATTATGTATTCTAGCTGCAGATGACTATCCCTAGTCGTTATGTTTTTTTTTTTTGCTCGATTATAAATACAGAGTCAACCCGCCCATTACAACAAAAGGACATGTGGCAGTGACACAAATCTTTATGCACTTTGACTTGAGAACTACGTGGGTGGCGCTAATAGGGGGTAGATTGCGGCAAATGAGTGTGCCTTCTAACCTCCGCAAAAGTAATTGGCATACTCTGCAGTGAAATTAATTAAATCTACCTTTATGAAAGCGACAACCAACAAAATAGTTCTTACATCAAATAGATGAAACAAAACACACACAGATTATAGTTATACTGAACAATTTTCATGATGTTTATATTTTTTGCATTTGCTGCTATCTCGGATACATATCCTCATTACATTTCCTTAAAGTATGAAACTAAAACATTTGTAATGCCTAGAAGTAAAACATGTAGAACGTTAGGAACTGCAAGTGGGTATCTAACAAAAAAAAACAATTCTCTAATCACTACTTACATCATTTGTTGCTGTTCTAACCACTGATATTTTAAACTGTTAACTGCTTGTCTGATCTGATTCATCGTCCTTGTTGTCGGTGGTCTACTGTTGCAACATTATTGATAATTGATTTATGATGAACAATCTGGTCTCATGCTTGTAGTTTTTTATTACTACATATATACACATATCCATACGTATTCCTATTTTATATAATTATAATTTCGCAATCAACATTACACAGTTTTATTTATTTATTCAGTTGAAAACCATACACAGTTCAAGAAGTTGTCTTCCACTCCAAACTACATATACATATATAGCTACACTCCACTGTTGTTGTTCTAAGTATTTTTTATTTTTTATTTTTTTTTTGTAGGTAAGGTAGGTTGGCTTTCTTCGCTACAAACACTTCTATTGTTTTAATTTTTTTTTTTTATATAACGTGAAGCACTAAAGTATACTCCTTTGAAGCTACAACACACGTTTTGTTGTTATTTTGGATAAATTGTATACACACACACATACACAGAGGTAAAAGAAAAAGGGGGAGGCGAAGTATCTGAGGGTGTGTGGAGTGGACTTTTTTTTTTTTTGGAAATTTTTCTACAAGTACACAAAACACGCAAGGATACCCCGACGTATGTTTCAAACGAGAGACAGTGATTTCAACACGAGTACAAGTTTCATTTTACAAATCAGTATGAATTATTAAATAAAACAATTAGTTTAAAGGGAGCGAAATAATGTGATGATACAATTCCTTACGTTAACAGCTGACAGCGAATATCCTTTTTTTTTTTTTCTGATATAATTTATCGTGATGATAACATTCGATGGGTTAATGTATACATACGACGACTACGGCACTAATGTCCCTACAAATTTTCTCTGGCTTTTTTTCTACTCTATACTTTTACTACTTTGGACGCGAATTTTTTTTTGTCTAAAATTCAGTTAAAAATGGCACACGACACTTCTTTTTCCACATCACGCACAATGTTTTTGAAATAGTTTATAAAAAAAAAAAAAACGATATTAGTTGTAAGCAGACGACGACGACGATTATATATAGATGTTGATGATAATGATGACAATGGCGATGTGGATGATTAGAAAACGATTACAGGATAACACTTGTCATTACACAATTTTGTACTCAGAACTCTCGGAGAAAAATTATATGTACGTATTAGGAATAGGAAAAAAGGGTTTAGACTTGAAGTTCGGTTATAGCAATTTTTTTTTTGTCTATTCCACAAGAAGTGAGAACACAGCAACAGTGTTGAAAGGATATGCGAGAATAGTGTGGCGATGGGAGCGCGATGTGTTACGGATTCTTTCCTATTTTAGGTTCTTTTTTTTTTTTATCTATCTACATATATATGTATGCATGTAGATATAGTATATATGTAATCCTGCACACACAGGTGTACATCCTTCGCCACATAGAACAAAAACGAAAGTAAATGTTAAGAGTTGACGGTTCTTGGTTTGGCTTCTTGCTTGGTGCCTATAAGAACCAAATGTTGATTGGTATAAAAAACAAAAAAAAAAAATTAATATAGGAGAACAGCAGAGTAAACTTGGGCCATACATTACCACATACACATGCACAGACTACACACTATCTAACGCACTTGGAGAAAGCATTTCGCCTATGGTATCGTTGGGAAGAGAGAGCTCCAAAGATAAGCAGACCAGCGATAGATTTACATAGAGTATGAGTAAGAGCGGAAATGATTAACTTGTTGTGCGAATAAATATTTACAAAGTATTTTTTAATTAATTGCTTTTTAAGCAACGCTTATCGGAAGATGAAAGGATTTAACGTTTATATTTGCAGTTGATGCTTTAGAAAAGAAAAAAATGCAAAATGCCCAGACCCGACTGAAAGGGGTTGTATTGCTCCACAATTAGGTTATGTGTAGTGTATGATAAATTTGCTGATTTTCCTTTTGCGACTACTACCATCGTTGTATGTGTGAGAGAGAGCATCCATAGAAAAAAAAAAAGAAGGGAAACAACAACGGAAACTTGCGTGAGAGGATTGTGGGTTGTTGGACGTAATTCGATTAACCCGCTTGAAATTGGGCGTTATTGCAAAAACTCACCACTTTTGAGATTGGTGTAATAAAAGACCCAATGTTTTTGCTCCATATGTACTCTCCATATTACGTACACTGCCGTCCATAAGATTCCGGACAAATCATTTTCTTCAGTTAGATTAGGGTCGATATTAGACATTATTACATCTCAAAGGAGTCATCAAGGAGTTTTAAGAAAAAGGATCGAAATCAATCAAGATCGGAGTATTACTCCGAACTGCAACGTAAAATGGAAATAATTAGATTTTTTGTGTAAAATTTTCTCCAAAACTGCAAAACAGGAACTTTTTGGGAAAACTAGGTCTTTTTCTATACAAGTACATAGGTTATTCTTCCGCCTCCAGTTAGTCCTGAAAATAATTAACCGATAATGAGAAAACAAAAACCTCAAATGGAAAGGCATATGGCATAATAATCCTGCATGAAGAAGGGCATACAGTGCGTGCTATTGGCGATTAGTTTAAAATATCGAAGTCGAAGGTGCACGTATGGTATACATTTGGGCCAAGCGGAAGGCCCAAATTAACATCAGAACAGGAGAACCAAAGTATAAAATTAATAACCAAGAGGAATTAACGGCTAACAGCTCCAGAAAGAGTTCTGTGCAGAGTTCAACCGTTCGCACTCAAAGCAGATATCAGTTACAACGATAAAAAGCCATTTAGCTACCGTAGCTACCGTCTAGTAGCAGTACGAAAACCTTTGTTACGACCTCAAAACAAACTCAAGCGGCTAGGTTGGGGAAAGAGCACCTACTGGACTGGATATCAACCGACTGGTCGAAAGTCTTATGGACGGATCAGTCGAAATTTGAAATTTTTAGACAAAAACGGTGAGTTTACGTTCGGCGGTC
This sequence comes from Xylota sylvarum, assembly GCA_905220385.1. NCBI lineage: Eukaryota > Metazoa > Arthropoda > Insecta > Diptera > Syrphidae > Xylota > Xylota sylvarum. The sequence continues at coordinate 91,835,665 of LR999957.1, read as the reverse complement.
TGCTTAAGAAAAGATGCTCATTAGCTGTGTGTTCCCAACATTCAAGCATGGATGCAGTTCAATAATGGTCTGGGATGCTTCTGTTCCATTGGTGTTGGAGACCTCGTCCTTATCGAAGTAATCAGGAATAAGGAGAAGTACAGACAAATATTAGAAGAACACACCTTACCACACTTTAATAATCCAAATCATTCTTCCAAGTTGTGCCAAGGATACGTGGATTAAGAACAAGAAGGAATAGTGAAAAATATGAAATGGTCTGCCCAGTCACCCGACCTTAACCCAATAGAGCTGTTTTGGAACGAACTTGACAGAGAAGTACGAAAACAGTGTCCAACATCGAAAGACAAACTGTGAGAGATTCTTCAAGTAGCCTGGAGATCAATACTATTGGAAACTATTAGAAAGTTGTTTGATAGAATGTCTAGATTGACGGCCATGATTGAAGGGTGCATGATGTGAATTTTTCGACGACAAACAATATGTAACTCTATTTTATTACCCAAGTCTTTTTATTTATTAGAATTACTTAATCTGGTAATACATACTATTACATTTTGATTATTAAATTAAAAAAAAAACAAAGAATTTTATATGAATTTCTCTGACAGAATGTACTGTCCGGAAACTTATGGTCGGCAGTGTACATAATACGGTTCGAGTTTCGCTAAAATCTGTTTACAGACAAAATGTCTCGTTAACAACTGCTTAAATGTATTAAATTTGTTGAACTACATAAATGAACTTTAAAGTAACATCGGATTACATCGTATCCAATTGAGTACTTTCAAGGTCGTCTTGCTAGTACCACCTTAATTGGATTCCCTTTAAAACAACCACGTTCGCAATCCGAAGAGATAACATTACAAGATTGCCCTACGTGTTTCAGAAATAAAACGATCGTTCCTATCGACTGTATAAATTAAAGCACAATCCATAATTTGTTATTACCAGTTGTTATGGACGGCCAATTACCAGTATTATTGTATCTTCTTTTGCTCTTGCACCTTACAGCAAGTACTGACATCCTCACTAAAGGATCAGGCTTTAGGTAAAATATCAAATATAATACCTTGTTCGACCACAGTCATTTAAACATTTTCCTCTTAGAAATTTTAATTTGGGTAGTCCACGTCACTACAAAACCAAAGGTACAAACAGATACGGACAGATGTGTCCTGGAACCGCACCAATTGAATATTTGAAGACACCAAACTTTGACGTAATGCTACTCAGCGAAGACAATTCCGATCCTACATGGAGAACATATTCACAACTCTTTCAACCGAATGAACTTCGCAATGTACAACAAATCGAGGTAAATTATGGAAGTAATACCGCCACATTTGTGGAGGGCTTGGGCTTCCGACGTCCTTACATTAGGTTGGATCGCTCTGAAGTAGAGTCGGTTCTTGCAGTGTTGGGTGACAAGAAACACATCATAGTTTTGCATCCACGAAACTGCAAACCGCACTCCACAATAACACAAGCTAAAGAAAGTTCTTTGGATGAATTTGAAAATAAGTTTCTTCCCAAATTATTGCAGCAACTGCACAAACCAGCAATTGAACAGCGCTTAGGATCGGATCCAGTCATCGATCGTATTCTAACATTACTCGATAGGGATGAACAGAAAATGTTAGACGAATTGAGTAAGACATTTCAAGGTTATCCTGTACAGTATCCCAACAAAAGTCCAATGTATTCGAGTGGTTATACAACTACCAGGAAGAGGCCAAACGCATACAATCAATACGGAAGCAGTAGAAGTAGAGCGCCACCGAAATTACAACCACAAAATCCACTCAAGAATCATCTAATCCAAGATCCCTGCAATGAGGGCTATGTATTTCTTGTTCAAAATCAAAAAAATTCTATGGATGCCAATTCTTTGAATGATTTGATATTAAGAGTAGTAAAAGTTGTCACACAGTCTAATTGAGAAATAAATTCATAGGAAAACATATAACATTCCTGGCATTTGAAATTTCCCTGCGAAAAAAAAACATCTGTTGAGGAAATATTGCGGGGCATTGGTTGCTACCAAACACACAGCTGAGAGTTAACGAACCTGCGCATAACTAGGAAATGTGCTCACCGAGCAAAAGTCCTTTCATTTACACCCCCATCCAGAGAGTACATCTCAGTTCTCTTAACTAATAAAAGTCAACGAATCCAAAGGTTAAGGGTAGTAGGTGCGATGAAATTCTATATCCACCAACAAAAACTGTTTACTTCTTCCGTTTTGGTATGCTCTTGACACAGATTGCCCAATATTTGGTGAAAAAAAATATAATGCCCGTGTCACACACTCAATAAGCGATAAAGGGAAAAAAAAAACTCATTCTTCAGCGCTATTAATTGTTTATTGCTAAGAAAGCATTTTGCCCTTTTAGTGTCAATTAACGCAAAATGCATACTATAAAAGGCATATCGATTCCCAAGTCTATTCATCAGTTTGAACAAGTTCTTCGACTTTGCACAACTACCCAACTTTCAATATGAAATTCTTCGCTTGTTTGTTCGCTTTGGCTGCCATCGCCTGCATCGCTTCTGCCGATAAGACAGACAAGAAGGAAGGACAAGTGGGTTCAACTTACGGCGCACCATCCTACAGTGCTCCAGCTCCATCATATGGTGCATCGTACTCTGCTCCACCGTGCCCAAAGAACTACTTGTTCAGCTGTCAACCACACGTGGCACCAGTACCATGCAGCCCAGGATACTCAAGCGGTGGATACTCTGGTGCCTACTCAGAACAGGTTCCACAGTACGCTCTCCCACAATTCGTTGTACCACAATGGTAGGAAGGAAAGGAAATTTATCTTGGACTGAGCGATCTTGACGTTATCTATTTTTGTGTTTATCTTTTTTCGTTATGAAATAAATGTATTTAAATCTGAAATATCTGTCTGGTTTTGTTTACACATTTAGTATTTCAGCTTTTTGATCGAATTTCTTTCTCTTGCAATATACATGGTTGTGTTGTACAACATGGTTCATTGGTTCATGTATTTTCTATAAAGTCATTTTTCTTGTACAACGACTTATTTTGAGAGATCGTAACTACTTTCAGAGGACGTAGAAACAAAGACATGTATGTACATACATCATAGAGTAAAGAAAATCCTTTTATAGTACATCTGATAAAGGAGTTTGTGATCAAAGACCTCCCCATGATCATGTCACATTCATTTAAGTTACGGTTGCACTGATTACGATGCAATTCATTATAAATACGAGTACACAACCCATATTTCAGTATACGTGAGCCGATAGCTAATGCCAAACAAAATGATTTAAATGACACTATGGACATGTAATACAAATTCTATATATCACGTTGGATGAAATGCACTTTGAAAAAGCTCCTACACACGATTATAGTTAAGACGACTTCATAATTGCAAAATAATTCAACGGAAGTAATGTGAGCTGTACTTATTCGAATTATTATTTATTATTTCAAATATGCAACAACAATGTGATTGGAGACCACGAAATTTTTACTACAATATCATTGAGCCCCTAGAAGACCATCAACCTCTACTTTGTGAAAAGTTTAAGTCATTTATTCCAGATTTCTGTACATACTTTTCTTCATTATCGGCTAGAACTTGACGGCATCTCACTGAGTTTGCGTACTTCCACTTCGTTTTCTTTAGACATCGGATAACATAATGATGAAAGTTTGAAATTGTCTTGGTCATGTCAACAACTTGAGTCCAGTATTACATAGAAGGTTAAACTGGAAACCTGGTAGTCAAAAAGTCAAGAAAACTGGAGTAGCACTTTTCCCTTGCAAAAAAGGCTATCGGAAATAAATTGGGGTTGGCTCCAAGCCTACATTCTGTAGCAGTTCGAAATTCTACATGAAAACATAAGGTTATACCATAGACTACCACCATTCCTTCCAGGTAATTCTGGACGTAATATATAATTCCAGAAGATAAATCGATTCATTTTTGCACCAACGAACGCATCAAAAAAAGAAAAGACTCACGGCTGTTTGTCAGACCCTCGCGAGAGGTGGGACCGTAAATAAAACTTTTGGTGTTGTCTGGGAAACTCACTAATCCGACGCACTAACCACTGAGCCACGGCACCCACGACACTCTAAATCCATCTATCCAATCTTAGGAAGATTACTAGAGATATCTTAAATATCTGCTTTAAACACAAATTCTGGCAACCGCATAAGGATTGTCTTAAAGAATACAAGAAATCTATTAAAAGGGCCCTCTAAAGAGTCCCTGGAGCTTTTAATGCAACTCCTTGTAAAAATTAGATTGTTCATGCACTGGCTCTTCAGGCTACGCAATCCTCATCATGGAATGACTTTAAGGCAACAATTATAGAAGTAAATACCACCGGTCATGCTGGAGAAAATGTTATACCCGGTTGTCCCATGGCTAGTACCAATCTGTAGAAGCTGTATTCTCATAAACCACGTTTCCTTGAGCTGGAGACGTGCTCGTGTTGTGTTGTGTTTATTCCGATAGAACCATCAGCTTATCCTCTTTCCTTTTAAAGACGTTGGAACGTATCTTGGACACACGCATACGCGATACCGTAAATCAATCCCTTCTTTCCAAATCTCAGCACGCATATACTAAGGGGCAATCGACAGAGACGGCGCTCCATGAAGTTGTGCGAACGATGGAAAAGACAAAATACCCTAGCTACCATCTTAGACGTTGAAGGCGACTTCGTCAGCACTGAATCGATTTAGAAAATTCTGATACAACTGGATGTGAAAGAGTTTACTAGGAAATGTATAGTGACTTTGCTAAGAACTAGAATCATTCAATCGACCCTCGGTAACAGCAGTTCCACCATATCTGTCGTAAGAGGAACTTGTCAGGGCGGGGTCTTATATCCTTTTCTTTGGCTTATGGTAATAAACAAAATCCTGTGTAGACTTAACAGAGATGAAGTCATGGTTGTCGCGTATGCGGATGATGTGATAATACAGGTATCAGAAATGTTTCCTTCAGTAATCAGTGAGATTATGGAAGTTGCCTTGGACAAGAGTAACAAATGGGCTACTGGCTGTTGACTCAGCGTCAACCCAATCAAAACTGAACTGATGCTCTTTACCACTAAAACCAAAATACCGACCTTCAGCCCTCCACGGCTAAACAAACAATTATTCTCCTTATCCTCCAGTGCCAAGTACCTAGGTGTGATACTTGATCTAAAACTAAGCTGGAAACTCAACATTAAGCAGCGGATAAAGAAAGCATGCGTGGCTTTCTATGCTTGCAGGAACACCTTCGGTAAGAAGTGGGGACTTCGCCCGAAGATGGTCATATGGATGTACACCGCCGTGGTGCGTCCTTTATTTTCCTAGGGATCGCTAGTCTGGTGGCATCTGGACGCAGAGGGTTGGACGCCTGCTAAATGAAGTGGATCTTCAAGGCCATATGCCTGCCTGTGATTAGATCTAAAGAAAAGCGGACAGTGCGAAGGATAGCTAATGAGCGATATTAAGAATTCATAATGTAAAGACAATAACTTCGGAAAGTCATAAAAAAAGAGTAAAACCGAATCTTTTCAATCACTAAGCGAAGACTACTAACATAACCCGTAGGGAGGTTCCTAGAAGATAGTTACATATGAACAAACTAAATAGTCATACGGCAGCTGCATCGACATGACCGATAATGATGAATATCATAATCAGCGGTATATTCCCAGGGAATACTTGTGCTTTTTTCCCGCATAATACAAGGGGATAAGGACACAATACCACCTGTCACAACTCCAGAAGTCCTGAAAGCAGCGGGCCCAATAAAAAGCAATAAGACTTCCGAAATATAGTCCGAAAAATACAACAAAAATAATACGGTAGTTTTCGTTTGGTTGGTAAGTAATACCAACACAGCTAAGTGATACCAACACACTTAAACCATCAATAGGTCTATTGTGATAGGAGAAAGCTAAACCACTTGTTAAACCATTTTGAACTTCTGATGAGACGTAAGAGGTTTTTGATAACTATGTTTATCAAATCGCCAAAATCATTATATTAGACGTTTCCTAGGTGAAGCTTCCTTCTGCGGGAGAAAGCAATAAAGAAAGTGAGAAATGGTTTCATCCTATCTTTCATCCATGCAGCTTCTACAAAAGTCGTAAGCAAAGGCCCTACCTTGTGACATACTTGCCTATTAGACAGTGTCTTACTTCACTTATTATAGTTGACACCTATTGTAGATCCGATCTTTTGAGAGAAATCAAATTCTAAAAGCGTTTTAAATCCAGTTTTGACCAAATTTGTTTTCTCGCTTGATTTGTTCACCTAAGATTTGTACTCTCTACAGCATCCAGCTTGATGCAATCAATCAATCGCTAAGATTGATATATGTATCTAAGGTTCCTTTGTCTGGCAAAATGGGTAAAGTTCTTCCTATTCTGGCGAATTGATCGATCTTACAATTCCCTAAGGGGGGGGGGGACTAACCGAATTTTAAAAGATTGATTTCCTACTTGGTGTCTTATTGGGTGCATCTGCATCCTTTTTTGACTCCTCATTTTAACATAATCTTTATGATTTCACTGTTTTTATTTTTCCTATGAGGTTTCATATTCCTCCACTCATTTATAATTTTTTGCAGCCAAGTTTAGAATGATTAGAATATGTAGGTGGCGATCGGTGGCAGCACTCCTACTACGCGTACATCAAGAAGGATACTTCCTAATTTGGTATTTGGTAATATGGTAAAGGGTATATAGCTCACTCCTAATGACTACACAAGTTGTGCTGCAAATGATGATGATTACCTAGCCCATGATTATTTGGAATGTTTCGAGTACGTAATGAAATTGAGTCATTCTCTAGCTGGTTCCGGGTCAACTCTCGTCTTTAATCGGTACTCCGCCACTCGTACTAGTTCCAGTTCCAAGTTTGTAGTTTAATTTTTAAGCATCAGTTTTACGTAACCATGTAGTAATCAATCTATTTTTGAGTCATTTGTGGGATGTACTAAGTTGTCACTGGTAAACAGCTTACTAATTTGAAGGTAATTGGTGATCGGTTCATTGTCACGGAATCCGGTGATTATACTCTGTCTTAAGTTGATATTTCCTGCCCGCCTGCAACTGGGAGTCCAACGTCGATGAATGTCTACTAAAAATGAGCACTAGTATCTCCTTTTTAGTAGACATTCAGGAATGGTGGTTGTTATTTTGTTCCTAGTATCAAATATAATCAGCTTTTGTACATTCCACAAATGATGACTTGTACATGGACTTTCGATAAACAATATCTTACACGATTTCAAATAACCCAGAAATCTATCAAAGAAGCAATATTGGCATATAGCTAACTATGTGAATAAAATTTATACTTAAGACGAACGTAGTTAGCCAGGCAGATAATACAACAGCATCATATTAAGCGATTCGTGTTAAGATTGTCTACAGTTTTCACTGTAATTAAACTGATACCCGAAGACTAATCTTCATAAGTGTTCATATTAAGTTGCAAGCTGGTGTATGTACATACGCATAAGCATACGCTAACAATTCTTCCGCCTTTGCAATGCTTGCAAAAAAAAAAAAAAAAAACAGTTCAAAACGCACACCTTTTTTAGGAAAGAAATGCCTAACTTAACCTGTAAAGACTTAACCGAAATACAAAGTGGTGCACAAACTATTACACAATTCCTCAGCACAATTTATCATTTATTGCTAATAAAGCAATTTCGCATTTTTGGGTCAAGAAAGAATTCACGCAAAATACGAAGTATAAAAGGCATATCCAATTCCAAGTGTATTCATCAGTTCTACTAAGTTCTTCAACTTTGCACAACTACTCAAGTTTCAAGTCAAAATGAAATTCTTCGCTTGCTTGTTCGCTTTGGCTGCCATCGCCTGCATCGCATCTGCCGATAAAACCGAGAATAAGGAAGGACTTGTTGCCTCGACCTATGGCGCACCATCATATGGTGGTGCATCGTACTCTGCTCCACCCTGCCCAAAGAACTACTTGTTGAGTTGTCATCCAAATGTGGCTCCAGTACCATGCTCTCCAGGATATGGCGGTTCCGGTGGATACTCTGGCGCTTACTCAGAACAGGTTCCACAGTACCTTATCCCACAATACGCTGGTGTACCACAATACTGAAGGAAATTTATCTTGGATTGACTGAAAATCTAGCGATCTTGACTTTGTTTTTGTGTTTATTATTTTTTTGGTTATGAAATAAATGAATCGAAATTATAAAATATGTATTTAAATTATTTTGTTTTTATTGGATTATTTAATATTTCAGGTTTTCTTTTTAATCCTAGGCTAACTTTATTCAAAGTAAATATGATTGTGCAAATCATTGGGAAATGTGTTGGCCTTTATTAACTGAAAATGCTTCGAGTGGTGCACTGAGTGTTGTAATTGCTCACTTTAAGGTGACTATCGATGGTAGATAAAGATCCCGCATGCTGAGGATTGAGAACTAAATTGGAAGAGAATAGGATTTGAGTTTTAACGTCCAAGCGGGCCATTTTTGTCCAATGAAGTGCAATAGAAAAAATGTCTCAAAGGAGAACTATCCTTCTAAATGGAGAACATTTCAGAAAACGATGTACTTAAATTTATTGAAAACTTCCCCTTAACTGTGTAAAAAAAATTCTAAATTCGAAGATTCACAAAATTAAAAGTGTCGAGGAAGAAATCTCTCAACGAAAGGAAAAAAAAGTTCATGTATTTTCTATAGAAATAGATTTTGTCTAAAAATTAGCAATTTAAATGATGGTAATGTTTTGAAAATTCGAGTTGAGGCATCAGATTAAGACGAAGAAATTCTGCTGTCCAATTTTACCAAGTATGGTCACGAACAGAAAACATTTATATAGAATCCGCGTATGGCCACAAATCGAGTGTGTGATCACGATGATCGCAGTATTTTGGGACCACTTATTACGTAGGTATCTTGGTTCATTAACGAAAGGTGAAAGCAAACTAATTCGCAGAGGTTTAAACGAACACATTGAGAAGACAAATTATTAAAAATATACTAAAACTGGCCCACTGACTAAAACGGCGGCTCTGAATTTAAAACACATAATAATGGATAAAAGCAGCATTAGATGCTCTCAAATTAATTTTGTACTATTCGATAGGGAAGATCTTAAGCATGTTTATAGTCTGCAAGGCCATCCCGGAGCTGTGAACCCTTAACATCGCAACACCGACTACTAATGACTGACATTGAGCAATAAAAGCACGTAAGATCATTCATGTCTACTGAAATTTAGAAGGCGTGATCTAAAGAGTCAGAAGGGCAAACTTCTCTAATCAGTAACAGCCGCAGAAGAAATATTACAACTCATTTGGAACAAATCATATGAAACACTATCCCTCAGCTTCTAATCGATTTATAATAAAAGTGGATTAACTCCGCGGAATTTGTATTTTAAATGAAATAAAATACGCAAATGTGCTCAATTTTTAAAGATATTGGTAGAAAACCGTGGTTGTCACCATTTGCGTCAAAATCTAGATAATATCATTTGCTGTCCCTTGGCGATGAATTTATTTTAAAGGAAAACTGATCGCAATTAATGAATAACCAAAACTGATTGATATAGCTTCAAGGAGAATGTAGAATTTAGAAAAGCGTATTCAACTTACTTAGATGGCGCTACAGTCCACAGTAGACCTGCGCCTCAACCAACAAACCTCTCCAGTTAGCAGGGTCTTGGGTTAACTATATGACTATTCAATTATTGATACCTAGAGGAACAACTAGAAGAAGAAAGAAACTCCGATGTTCGATCTGTTTTCCAAAAATAAGAATAAAAAAATAGCTCAGATTATAAGAACAAATTTAGAATTAAGTCGTCGAAGTTCATTGTTTGATAAAATATGACACAAGGACTAAATTGGAAGAAATATTCAAAGATTCTAGATTTAAACTAATAGAGCTCTTATTTAGAATAATATAGGATGATGATCTAACATTAAAAGAAAAATACCCTAAGGCAGGATCTGACTGATTTCGTGTGTACGTCTGATCTACCTTAAAGCGAACTAGTGTTGGCACTTTTGCAGATGAAACTGCTTTACTTGCTGTGGGAAAAAAGACATATAAATAAATGTCAAACAATTATGTGAAACATCACAATGCAGTTTTCTACTCAAACACAGCCAAATATCTGGCTAACTTAACTTAAAACTGCTCTGAAAAGTTTATGTAAAGAAAAAACGTGAAGAAGTGAACATATGTTACAATAATAGTAGTATTGGATCTGAGTCTCAATATACTACATACCATGATAGGGTGAATTCGATCGGAACGGAATTTTCTTCGATTTGTATGAAATCGTAGAATTTCATATCATGGTATCCGTTCCGACACTCTTATCGGAGACAATCTCCGAAAAGGGATCATGTACAACATCGCTCAACGGCTACCATGGATGCATTGCATTTTTCAGTCAGTTCTGATGATTTTTTCTCCGAAGTTTTCCGATAGATACTCTTTGTATTTCCAATTTTTCGTGGAATAAATACATTTATATGCGTTAGAATGGAAATTTCTGTATATATTCTCTCATATATTGCAAATTAAAGGATTTTTTTCTGGTTCTTCTTTTTCCTTGCTGATTCCAGTATATGTATATGGACTGCAGGCCATCTAAAGGGTTTGTGTCGCAACATAAAAATAAAACTTTTTGTTTGTACTAATTGAAAAACTTTGTTTTATTTCATACAAAAATTAACAATACGTTTAAAATATAAAATCGATTAGAGCAAACAATAATTTGGTAAACGATTACTCAACAGAAAAAAAACGAATTTTAGTTTAAAGCAATATTTGCGCAAACTTTAGGCACCTATTTTTTATTAGCACTTGAATAGTATTAGTATTATATATTAATCACGGTCGACACAAACTTGTGCTTCTCAGTAGTCCAGCTGAAGTTGTTCCGATTGCAGTTGCTTGCGAATTGCTCCCAATTGTGTAAGAACTTTCGGAGAGTTTGTTGTTATCGTGTGTTTTTGGACAGCAGGAACCTAAGACAATGTTTTTTTTTTCTTTTTAGTTTAGAACAATGTTATATGATGTTGGTTGATTTTTAAAATTGAGTAATCATAATGAAACTTGTTACATTCACAATACTTTCACACGACCGCTTTTTAGACGGTTAATAATCAGGAACACGCTCACGCATACGTAAAGGGGGTTAAAATGAGGAATGAAAAAATTATGTTCAAATGATAAATTAATTTGAATGCATGTACATATGTATCACATAGCAAAATCTAAACTTTAAACAAGACTTACCTCCCATCTTCTTGCAAGATTTTCTATTCGCGTGCCTTTCTTCTTTCTTTCCGCCTGCTGTAAATTACTTTCTTTGCGCGTCATTCTTGGCATCTCTCTCAACAGTGGCATTGATAGATTATTTTCTTCCACCATTACAACATCTCTTCTTGAGGCACTATCCGGAGTTGTTTGCGTGCTACGATCACGCAATGCTTTACTCGCCAAATCGCCATAGTTTTTTAAATATCGCGATAAGCGCTTATCAGTCTCATGTCGAATTGTTTCGATATTATTCTCATCATCGAAGAGCTTGCTACGATTGAAGCTGTGATGAAAGATCGAATTACGATCTATATTTATGGAGTATGGTGGGCGGCTGCGTTCAGTGTTATTATCAAGATTGTTTGGTGGGAGATCTTCGTCACTCTCTTCAGGATAATTTACTTCCAAAATTTGAAAAGATCTCTCTGAATCGGTATTGGGTTTATCCTTTCCCACTGTGATGGATTCAATACAATTGGAACACAATGTTCTACGGCAATTTACGCAAATATTTCTCTTTTGTTGACAATGCACGCAATTGCTCTCATCTGTTTTTTCACAATTTTCACAGACTGTATACTGTCTTTTACAGTTTTCGCAAACAAGATGTCGTAAATCAGCATCACGATCTGCTGTATCAAATATTTTTTTTTCACATTTAACGCACCAACTTTCGTAACTTTTTAGTGAAGAATTACAAAATGGACAAATATTCTCATTGCTGTGGAAGCACTCCTTGTGACGGTCAGAGGATTGCGGCAAATCTAGCTGAAATGCTGGTGGTTCACCACCTGTACCCCGTCTGTATTCATGGCGAGCTGAGTTGCTAAAGTATTTATAGACTTTATTTTCAGGAGGAGCTGCCTTGTCATTTTCAGATCGAGATTTTCGGGCGGAGCTGAGAAGCTTGGAATCGTTCTCCAATTTCGTGAGAAGATGTTCACGCATAAGACGACTTTGTTCACTGTCAAAACGTACCTGAAAAGTAAAAATCCCAAATGAACTCAGTTTTTGAAAGAGTTTAAGAGTCTAATTACCTTATCTGCTCGCATTTTCTCCTTCTCCAGCTCTTCTTCCAAGCGCATTGTCTTTAGCTGCTCCTGTAGTTTCCTGAAACCAACAACCCCAGTGAAAATCTGCGTTTTTTTTTTTAAACAAATAAGAATCTACCAAATCATACCGTTCCCTTGTACAATCTACACAAAACTAAATCGGTTTGACTAATAAGCAACTACTAGTACCTCGTTAACGCCTCTTCCTGTCGACGTTCTTTCTCCTTGAGAACTACTATTGAACGTCGTTTCTCCTCGATTTGAGCCATTAGTTCCTTCTGGTAGTCCTTTTTCTTTGCCATTTCCATCTACAAAATAGTAAATCATCATTACAAAGCATAAATGTAAAAGGGGTGGTTCTTGTTAGTTCAACCTACTTCGGCATTGCGTCGATTGCGTTCCGTGACACCATCACTGTTTACGATTGTCGATATTTCCGTGTGCTTTAAATCCTGCAACAGTTTGTGTCGTGCACTCCCCGGACGTGGAGACTTTCCCTCGTAATCCGGATTGTTAACTATAATTTCTAAATCAGTCTTATCGGAGCGTGATGTGAGTGGTTTTTGATTTGAATTTTTCATGTCCTCGGGACTCTCATGAGAAAAGTTTTGAGGATATTTCTTCTTCGCACTGTTCGCAGCTGCTTCAGCCATCTAAACAAAAAGAAAATCAGAATGTGTCGTGTTAACATTTTCTCACTTATGTACCTGATGCTTTAGGAAATTTTGCTGATATTCCCGCTGACGGTCATGTAGAATGTCCTGACGTTTTTTATTCTCGTTGTTGAAACCGGGAAAATATGAATAGAACGTGTCAGAAACCCATTGCTCCATTTCATCCTGAAAGGAGAAGAAAAACCCATTCTTTAAAATCACTTCATTCTAGAGTTAACACTTTACAATCACAACGAAACTCAGGTACATCTCTCGCTGTTAAACCTCTGAACGAATTAACGACTGCAAATTAACAACCCGAAAATGAGTGAGCAATTACCAACCGCAGTATAAATAACAGGGTCAAAGGAATTGGGTACAAGGTAACAAGGTGCGCAAAATTGTTTTCTTCTCTTCCTACAAATAACTTTCATTTATAAAAGTCCATATTTTAAAGAACTCAGTCGGAAATCTGTAGCAAGGTTATTTTATTCGGTTTCACCTTCAAATGTATACAATCGCTCCCACCGACAAACAAATACAAAACTATGCGTTCCACTCTGCCAACCATGAACTGTTTGAATCCAACAGTTGAGCTTTAAATATTGATTTCTACGTGCAAAATACTCAAAATGACTACAAGCATGCGATTTGTTGCCTTCCCTAACATCGTAGTGAACTCGTTAATTTTTATATATCTCCAAAACATGCGATTCTTTGCAATATGGTTTTGTTATTGAATTTGTATGAATTTGTGAAGCGTGAAATAAGTTGGAATGAATTATTGAGGAAGTTATAGAAAGAAAATTGAGTATAATGCAAAGACTATCCCATGATTTTGTGCGACACGTGGTAATTACGTTTTATCTGTCTGTCACAATCAACTATGTAAGTTATTATATTGTATGTGTGAGGTTTCGGGAAAAATTAAAATTTACATAAGCTTCCGTTTCGTAGGGGTTTTCAAACTAAGTGCATGCAATGCAGGAGTTAATTTAAGTTTATGAAAGGAGCGTTCTATTAGAAATGCATGTAAGGAAAGTCTAGGTAGTAAAGCAGTTACATTTTTTGATCCGGTTACTACGTACTTTACCTTTGAGGTGATGAAGAGTCTTTTTTTAGAACTTCTAGGCAATACGTAGTAGTAGTCACTGAACAGACGAAGAACAACTGTTTGTTGAAATTTTGTAACGTAGTCTTTAGTAAAATTGACTAGTTTACTCGTAATACTTTAGTTGGGAGAAAGTTGCTTTGTTTAGTGACAAATATGTAATCACATATGAATTTCCGCATTACCTCATAAAGGCGAGAGAAGAAATTCTTTGTAAAAGATAGACAACACATGACGAATAGGGTATTTAAAATCACAAATGGTCTCCCATAAGGCATGGTAATTACACCTTAGGGATTTAGATACATAATTCTTTGGCATTCGCTTAAGATGTCGTTACACCTTAGTAAGTAAGTATGCATTTGAAGAACAACTTGGGACTAAGACCGTTTGTTCAGGTTTAATAAGGTATTCTTCAGTAAAACAGACCATTTAGACTTTAGTTGGGAGAATGTAGCTTTTTTTAAGGACAATTATCTAAGACCCAATGTGAAGGTCACTTACTTGAGAATCCAACATTATGAAACATGAACAAGTTCTTGGAACAGATTTTTTGAAACAAAATGCATCCGATCCTGCATGCAGATGTAAAGAAGCCCATATTCTGACCTTTGGCATAACGGCAAATAAGAGAATATTGTAGAAGGCATACAATATAAGCAATAAAACAATGTAAAATGTTATTTAGAAACATTTTTGTACGATGATGGGCATGGTTCGTTATCACTACTTCACTTTCATATTACCATATTATCTTTCTTCCTTTAAACACACAATAATAGCAAACTCCTGTCTAGGTGCAGAAAATAGCGTGTGGAATGGTGATTCAACAAAGAGAAGAACATTTTCGGACGACAATCTATTTCATTGTATGCAAAAGCCTATAAATTTCAGTTCCGAATAGTCTGGAACAACTTTTCCAAACAAATTCTTTATATTTGTCCGATCAATAGAATATTTTTTATATCACACGCCATAAGCACCACATTATACCCTAATAGGTTATGGAAACAACCCTGACACAAGGAAGGACAATCTAATGCAAATAAAAGAAGCCACAGTTGACCTAAAGCAAACAACAAGACACCTTTACAAGAAGGTAATTAATTAAACTCTTTCAGGAAATGGATACGTCATTGGTTCGATCACAACACCTAAGATTTTTAAAAAATATTAAAGAAATGTTATCGATGAAGGTTTAATTAAAGCAAATTCAAAGGAAATTGGTTGCAACTAAATGATTTCCTTCCGTCTAGTACTAGCCCGTATCCTTGTAACGACGTACCATGACATTGAGCGTAAAAGTTTGAACGACTGACTAAAGTCTTTAACAATATGGGCAAAACTTGAAATTGATGTGAAAACTATATTTTTTTTTTCATCTACTGACGACTAATGCACCTCAATTGCACCCACCCACTGTTGCCGGTATAATCAATTAATAGTCATTTAAAAGCTAAACAGGACCCCGACGAAAAAATCGAAAGCACACCTACATACTTTAGTGACTAAGGCAATGCGATTTAAAAATTTTACTGTTATAAAAAAGAATACCGTAATTAATTGCAATGAAAAGCACTTCACGCGAATATAAGCGAATGTCTCTACGAACAAAAAATGCACATAAATTGAAAAACAATCATTTCCGACCTGTTTTCTCGGACGTCTCTTTGCTCTCTAGTAAACTAAAAAAAAAGTTTGTCTAATGGAAAATAATCATTCCACCTCGGATGGGTAGTAAACAACAACTGACCAAGCGAAAAGCTCTCGTGCAACTTCATAACATTTGAAATTCAGCTGAATGAAGAAAAGTATGTACTTCCGAACCATTCGGAACTTTGGTTCCGTATTAGACAGCGCCTAGACAGTGGGTGGTGGCAAAAGGGGAGGGAGAGAAATGAAAAACACAAAAATTCCATCCAATTATAAGGCGCACCTAGGTACAATGAAAATATGAGAATAAACAAACGATGCGTGAAATTACCAGAGGAACTCAATCGCATATTACTATTTTTGATAGTGAACCACTCAAGGCGAATCTATGAAGTATGTACAATGATTAAAAATTAATTTGTTCAAAATTTACCTTAGTTTTGTGCAATTTACGATTCCCAGCCACAATGTCAGCACATTGACGCTCGGTCAAGTTGGCCAAATCCTTGGCTATCTTTGTTGCAGGCATATCATTGTTTGACTCACTATATGTGTGCCTTAAATTGTCATAAATTTGGAAAACATTATTTTCAGTGTCGCCGTTTTGCACATTTTGCTGATTATGCATTGACGACGACGTTGCCATGGAAGACTCGATGCACATTCTTGTTGCTGTTGGTTGCGTTTGCGGCACACCGGCTTCAGCCGGAGGGTCAATGATCTGTGATTGAAAATCCATAATCGTGTTTTTATTGCATTGTTTACGTTGGTCAAGTATTGCATTGCAATTTTTTACAGGCCTTGCAGTTTTCGAAATACACTGTAGATCTTGTAGGCAATTGTTGTTGTCAAGGGACATAAATGCTAGATGGTCTTTATCAGCCTGCAATTTATTCCTTTGTGAGGCAAGGAATTTGTCCATGTCCATTATGAAATGATATTTAACATATTAAAACAATAAACACAGTAAATAAATTATAAAAAACAATAAACGTATCACTCTGCAGGCAGTTAACTGTGGAAACTTTTCAAATGGCGAATTAAATGAGCAAACTGGGCAAGAACCAAAAGTGAAAACTGTCAAACGAATGCTGATTCACAATAGAAAAGAAATATCTTATTGTTAGGGTGGAATCACAAACAGGAAGTAGATGTTTCTTGATTTTAATTTATTTTAAACGCATATACAATAATCAGGCATTCTTAAATAACTATGTCCATATGATTTTCTATGAGCCCTCCTTCTAAATCGACGTAAATACAAGCGGTCCCTCTCTGAAGGTACATTGGTTGGCAGTAAATGTTTATACGATTTCGTTTCAGGTGGCTCCAAAAATTCCATTATATTCGCATTAATTATATGGACGCACAGAAAACAAATAATAAACAAATTAAATACCGCTGCCATTCGATTGTTCTAGGTTTTCGATATTTTAAATGAATGGTATAGTTTCCTGTTGTTGTGCGACCTAATTACGAGCAAGCACTCACCAATGGACTTGCTTCCACTTTTTTTTTTTTGTTCAAAGTTCGCATTTTGTATCAGCAAAATTTCGTCACAAGTAAGTTAATTCAGGTTGATTGGAATATCAGCAAAAAAAAAATTATTACTTGCTGACTTAGTGTCTAAAGGCATATTTGTGATTTAACAATCGATTAGTATAAAATACCAAACTCACCCTCAATTAACCATCAGTTCACATTAATCAAGCGAACAGTAATCCAATTATTCAACATGAAATTCTTTGTTGCATTCATCTTGGTCGTCGTCTGCATTGCGCAATGCCTATGCGCTTCCATCCAAGGACAACTGTCTGAAAACCAACAAGGAGTTAACGAGAACTTGGAATCTCTAAGAATAAAGAAATCGGCCAAGAGCGCATACGGTGGACACGGCGCACCATCATATGGAGGTTCATCATACTCTGCACCACCATGCCCAACAAACTACCTGTTCAGCTGTGGACCTCACTTGCAGCCTGTACCATGCGCCCAAGGATACCAAGGAGCTTACTCTGAAAATATTCCACAATATGTTGCTCCTCAGTATATTGCTCCACCACGACCACAGTACGCTTTTCCCCAATATGCCGTTCCAGTTATTACCGAGGTCTAAATTGATGTAATTGTATGATGATCTAAAATCTTTATTATTTAATAAACAAAACAAAAAAATGCTTTACTGAATCTATATTTGTTGTTTACTTTACGCACTTCTATTATCGTTTGAATTTATAGCCTTGATTTGTAGTAGGTTTTTTTTACCATTGATCTTATTGGCCTTGGCTTTGATGACCACGTCTCTTGGTACTCTTGGTTAGATCCTGATTTCTCATTAACTTTATGTTGCCATCCGTTCTTTGTCTTACGCGGTTCTTGACATTTTTCATAACATAGGATTTCCACTTCTATGTGGATTTGCAGATATTAAACCATTGTTTAGGTGCACACAAGTTAAAGGAGAAAATCTTTTCATTTCCACATCAATCACGAATTCTCAAGTTTCTAAGCGAAACTAAGCGTATACTTCCTTAGTCTGAACAAGCCTATTCTAACGTATGGATGTCTTGTATGGTGGCAGTCCACCAGCAAGACCACAAACTTAGCGGCTCTTTCGAAGGTACAGAGATTGGCTTGTATTGGCACAACGAGCGCCATGAGAATCACTCCAACCGCAGGACTGGAGGCTATCCTCAACCTGTTTCCGCTTGATATCTTCGTTCAAGCCTCGGCAGCTATAAACGCCTTGAGAATAAACCAGTCGAACAGCTGGCGGCAAAATACAACGGGTTATTCCACGACGCTGAATAAATATCTAGGAAATGTCCCCACCACGGATTATCTAACTCCGTACCTAGATTTCAAGAGACCCTTGACAAGTTTGTTCCCGAGTAGAGAAGAATGGCAAAGCGGCCAGCCTACCAATCTCTGTCTTCACTGATGGATCAAAGATGGATGTAGGCGTAGGCTCATGTATTTTTTCTGAACCACTGGGCATATCCAGATCAGTCCGTCTCCCGAACCATAGCAGTGTTTTCCAAGCGGAGGTCCTAGCAGTGACTATAGCTGCCCGCGAGACTGCGTTGAAGGCAATACCACCAGAAGGTATCACCTTTTTCATCGACAGCCAGGCAGCAATAAAAGCAATTTCTGCTACTGAAATAAAATCAAGGCTTGTGAAGTGCTGTTGAGAAGAGCTTAACGTTCTTGGAACACAGCACAAGGTTGCACTCTGCTGGGTTCCCGGACATGAAAATATACCTGGTAATGAGAAGGCTGACGAGCTGGCAAGAAGAGGTTCAGAATCTACATCAGAACATGTCGACACAACGGTGCGCATCCCGTCTTGCTCACTGAAGCTTGAAGCAGGGATTAGGGCCTGGAGGGAAGCTAACACTAGTCCTCCCTAGACACTTGTGTCATCACAAGAAGTATATGGCCTTGCTGAATTATACAGAAGGATAGGAAAGCCCTTTCTACCCTGATAGGTAGAAATGAAAAAACTAAGATTAACAGAAGAAGATTTATGTCGTGTATGTGGTGATGAGGAAGTCAATGAGGATACAACCCACTTTCTCTGCCACTGCCCAGGTCTTATCCAACTTAGATTTAAATATCTCTAGCGACACTTCTTCCGTGACCTAGAAGAATTATCGAGTAGACCAATTAACGACATTTTGAACTACATCAAATCAACTGGATGGTTTGGTAGTTTGTAAGAATCATATTCGCATCTTTAAGGGTTAACCAATGGGCAAGGGACATCTTTCCTCAATCCGCCGACCCACGAACCTAACCTAACCTTGTCTGAACAAGATCCGGCTACGCCTGGAGGGGACATAAACGATTTATTGTAGGTCGCAGTGGATTCAACCCTGTTTTGTTCAAATAAATGCCTACCAGCAGCTAAAACAAATATTTCAAAACACGTTAAACCTCATCAGATGATTGTTGAGTTTTCCCAAATAGTTTGCTACCTCATTAGTGAAAAGCCTGACGCTGTGATTGTAGCTTGAGAGCTGTGGTTTAGTTCAAGTTGCTAAATCTTGAATTTTCAATTGCACAGCCAGGAAATCATAATCATAGTATTCTTCGATACTTTCAGAGTTAAATCTCGTTCACATGTGGATTCTTAAAGACAGATGACTCTTTTTGCTGCAAAACGTTTGATATATGTATAATTCCAGTTTACAGTACATATGTACACACTCGTGAAATGTATGTAAGATCTACATTTGGAATACCCAGCCTTTCCAAAAGGTTTTTTTTTACAGATTAAAAAGAGACTGGTAGAGTTAAGCTTGATCTTTCAACTTGGTCTTGAAAAAATTTACTCTTTAACGATTTTAGAGCTCCTCCTCCGACATTGACAGCTCCTCCAAAGGAAATACCATTAGTTCACTATTAAATGAAATATATTTTCCTGAAATCAGGTGGGTTCGAGGATCAAACAATCATAGACCAATCATTCCGCCATTCAGCAGTTCGTCCAATGTAAAGGCAACAATTTATTTTATTACTCTTCTAAGACCAAGCACTTTAAGATTACAGAAAACACTGTTTATTTTATTTTACAAAACTTGTCACTTATCCTTTTGGGTCCTCAAAGGCGTTATACTATTTCAGGATGACATACTTCTAATGACTGTCGATAAGTAAAAATGTATGCAGCTTAAACAAATTTTTAAGAAGATAGTTTGAGTCGCTATCGAGCTTAACAAGAAATATAATGAAATGAGAGATCAGATTGAGAAGGATCTGAACTGAGAAAAGAACCAAACACGCAGAATTCAAATTTGTTTCCAAAATGACAATTCTTTTATTAAAAAAATATTACACAACTCATCACAGAAAATAACTCAATAGCTTGATTTTTGACAGGGCACTGGAACCACAGAGGGAGCACAGCTTAGCAAGTAACTTACAGGACACGGAATCGAATTGTACTGATTCTGCTGAGGATAATACTGACGTGATCCTCCTACATAGTATGAGGAATGCTGATAGCCTTTATGTCCTTTCGAGGAAGAAGATCCGTAATTTGATGTACTCGACTTGTGATAGGATGTACTCGGTTTGTAAGTTCCCGAACTTGGTTTATAAACTGATGAACTCGAATACTTATGAACAATAGCTGTTGGCCTTTTTACTTGCGTATAATGACTAGCGCCAAGAATTTCATCCAAAAGTCCGGGTTGAGATTGAACAATTATATCACGCTGAGACCGCCTCAACCGATTCTTAGACATACAGCCACAGGATTGCACAGGGAGTTCCTCAATAGGTGTATCTATTTGAAGTCTTCTCGAACCGTCATTCGTAGCACATTCACATGGTGGTGATATGAGTTCATTTCCTGAATCCAAGAGTCCTACTGCGACAAATATGCAACTACAAAAAACGATGACACTTCCAATTGTGTTCATTGTAATGGTATACTAGGTGAACTACTACTTCATAACAAACACGAAGCGCTTTTTATTAAAAGTCCACAACAGGAAATTATTAAGAACGAGAACAACATTATGCAACTAGGTCAGCATATTTCCCAATCGATGATTGAAAAGCAAAACAGTGAGCTAATTAAATTTCAATTATTCTTTTTATTAAATATGATATACAAAACAATGGAGTATGAAACGGAACTAAGATCGCTGATTATGCATTTTAGTTAAGAGCAGTAAGTTAATAGCCACCATAGCCGCCACTGGGAGAACAAGGAACGGCTTGCACATGTGGAGCACAGCTATACAAGTAGTTGTTAGGGCATGGTGGGGCAGAATATGATGCTGGAGCGTATGATGGTGCTGGATGAGCTGGAGCGTATGATGGTGCTGGATGAGCTGGAGCATATGATGGTGCGGGGTGAGCTGGAGCGTATGATGGTGCGGGGTGAGCTGGTGCGTATGATGAATGTGAAGAATGAGCTGGTGCGTATGATGGGGCTGGCTTGTAGGCTGGTGCTGGTTTATATGCTGGAGCTGGCTTGTAAGCTGGGGCATAAGATGGAGCTGGTCCGTAAGATGGTGCTGGTGCGTAACTGGGCTTTGGTGCTGGTTTGTAGGACTGAGCTGGAGCGTATGATGCTGGGGCTGGTCCATATGATGGAGCATGACCATAAGATGGAGCTGAGCCATATGATGGGGCCGGAGCTCCATATGATCTATATTTCGTCGGTTCGTCCTTATTTTCACTTGAAGGTTCCATCATATTGGTGGACTGTGCTGCAGCCATATGCAAGCATATTAAAGCGATCAAAGTAATTGATTTCATTGTCGTTAAAAGTATAGTTCTGGAGCCCGACGTCAACAGAGAGAACAATTATTGTACTGATGTCCTAACTGGACGTGCAAAGCATTTTATACGAAACATCCAGTTGTCCATACTGAGAAGGTCAGCAAAAATATCATAATGGTCAAAGTAACTATGTTGCAGGTTGTTTACCTATGTATTTCCCGAGTTTGAACTTTCGAACGAAAAGCCGTTTATTTTTTTTTTTTTTGTTTCTGTTGCTGATGTCCACATAAAATAAAATTAATCGAGAAAATCGATGACTTTGCATTGATGTATATTGCTCTGAGTTTAACAACCTTTCCAATTTGCTAAGATTGTTTTTTTTTAGATTTCAACCAATAAAGACAGATGGATTGGACAGATGTCTTCCATGCAACACTGTATGTCTTGAAGATATTTTGCACTCACTTTGGATATATTCATTTTAAATCAATTATACTTTATCATATAACTGAGCCCTAACAAAAAAAACGAATAGCCCTGGTTGGGCCAGGTGAACACATATTACATTAGAAAGTTGTTGCTTACTAATAAGTTCCACGGCATGCGTCAGATACAAATTTTGAATAAATTAGTTAAGATTTAATGGTATAGCAGAGGTATGGTAATGTGTCTACTATTTGTTGGACGTCTTTTAACCTTTTGGTAAATAAAAATATACATAATCAAATAGACTCTGCATTTAATAAGAGTTCAACATAATTTGTTCATGTTAAATAATAAAGTTAATCAAAACCATGATATGCGATTTCTGAGAATGTATTGAAAGGGGTTTTCCGATTTTCTATTTGTGTATATATTTTTTTTTTATTATGTGCATACATGTACATCTTAATCTCATCGCCACAACTTGCGGAGTGCATTATATACATACATACATATGTATATACATATGTTTTAGATATTTGTGAACCATGACCAAACTAAAATTTTTATCAATTTCCGACAGATTACACTTCCAGTGGCATTTTTAAGATAAAAACAAACAATTTTGTTAGGTTCAATGCATGTATAAATCAACATTAATTTACTGTTGCAAACACGGAATAAGTTCGACGAATAGGAGGGCGTTCACACTCATCAAATTTTTCATTAAAAGGTGCTGACAAACCATCCAACCCAAGTAAATAAGCGTTCACAGTCATCAAATCAAGGGTCATTATATTGATTTGATAAAAAATTTGATTAGTGTGAACCCCACTAATCGGAAAACTATATGATGTTATCTTTATACAAATGTATAAGTAAAGTACATATGTATATCGAAAACCAAAAATCTTTAGTAGCCAATAACGACAGTATTTGCGTATAGAAAACTTCAGTTTAAAATATTTCAGTTTGCAGGCCACTTTTAGTGCTGATATCACCGCATTTTTTAGTGAGTATTAACTAATTTTGTTGTACGTGATATATGCACATTTTTATTTTGACCAGTTACCTTACATTATTATCTGAGGATTTTGTTTTGGCATAAGAAATAAAAAAGGAAATTAAATAGATACTTGGTTAAGAAAAAATCTGTCCAAATCTATGTACGCCTACGTTGGGTTCGAATGACTGAGCCCCAAGCGTAGTCATGCTTAGACCAGTATAATCCGATTGTGATACCGCCTAGATGCAGCTCACCTAGATTGTCGAAGTATCTGTCTTATCCCTCATGTCGTTATTTGAAAATTGGAAGACATTTCACGTACTTGGAATTAAAAGAAACACTAAACCTTTTTAACCTTGCTTAGGTCAGATCTGTCTACTAACATGACGTTCAGACTTGTTCTATACCTGTCTTTATTAAGAGTTAGACCGACACTGGACCATAACCAACGAAGAGCCACTAGGTCTTCTCTTGGACCCTAGCTAACCTGATAAAAAAAACATACAGAAAAGTTACAATCAAAAGTTACACAACCTGTCCACCGTTCTTAGCAGCTCTTATAAGATGAGTATACTGCATTCGAATTACAATGATAATTTCGAACGTTTGAGGATGTTACATGGAAAATTTAGCTGAGGACCGGGCTAACTGGAGAGCGCCACCTAAGTAAGTAAGTAAGTTACAAACTAAGTGCCGAACTTAATATAACCTTAGGATAGGGTATCAAAAGTTAGCAACCACATTCAGAGGATGGAAACACTTGAGGTAACAATGAGTTACTTGGAATAAAGATGGTCATTATTAATGTTCGCACTTACCCAATCTTTGTAACGTTGACAAGAAAGGAAGTAATTGGCTTATTTAACCGCTTTTTCAAGCCGATTACTATCTGGAGAGTTCTGGGATATATATATTTTAGAGAGATTTCGAACCAGACCACAGTGTTGGGTCCCTTTTCGTCTCTCTTTCACGATCCATCTTAGCCCAAAAGTCTCTCTGGATTTATCCACAGTTCCTCTCTGGCTTTGATTCCTCATGTCAACGCTAGCATCTGCTTAACAGAAATCTGGTTCATCCTCTGGGAGTCTACCCAGTGGCTCCCCAGGACTTCCCTTCTTCTGCTAGCTAGCATCGAACATTGAAACAATATATGTATACGCTGCCGTCCCGACTGCCTCCAGGCATAGTTCACAGGTGCCATCCTCCAGAAGACCCATCTTCTTTAGGTAATACTCGAAATTTTCATGACCTGTAGATAACGCTACCACCCATTTCAGTGTTCTTCGCCCTACGCTTAGTACTTCTCTCCATTTTCGCCTACCAGCAACCTTCCATGGTTGAGCACATTCTCTGGTGTTCCGCCGCGGCCCAGTTGCTAATCAGTTATTCTACCATCCCTCCGCCTATTGCAGCAAGTGGTTCCGGACCAGAGAACTCCAAGGTTGACCCTTACTTTGCTAGAGAGTCCGCCTTTTCATTGCCCTCAGTCCATACGTGCCCTCTTACCCAGAGCAGCGTCATCTCATTTCGAGATGAGCATCTATTGAGTTTATGAACACATTCCAATGCCAGTTATGTATTGACATCTGTTTGCTCCATGCGTTTAATCACTGATTGATTGTCCAGTGCTACAGTAACGTTTCTACGCGCAACCTGACCCTCTTTCAGGTGACCCAACGCATGCAACAGAGCAATCATCTCGGCTTGATAGACTGCGGTATATTTCCCCAGACTAATATGACAGGCTAGTTCCAGTTCTTCTGAGAAGATACCTGCCCCCGTTCTGCCATCCATCATGGACCCATCCGTAAAGATGATTATATCACCAATTTCTTTTCCGGAAGTGTTCCATCTCCAATAAGAAACATGCATTCTCTTTATTCCATGCATGGGCATATTCAACTCCCTAATCTCGTTTTTCACGACATCCAGGATTTTCCTATGACCATAGATAGTATCGCCAGTGCCAGTTGGCACTTAGATCTTGTTTTTCCGCTTTCTTAATAAATAAGTCCAGCGGTCCAGAATACCTAGGATCACTTCCATTGCGCATGTTGGTGTCGTTCGTATTGAACCCGCGATTCCTAAACATGCCAGACGTTGGACCCTATCTAATTGCTTCCTTACAGTTTTTTGGGCGGCTTTCTGCCACTGACGCATATGTGATAATCGGTCTAACTATCATCGTGTACATCCAGTATTCTGACCTCGGAGAGATTCCCTACCTTAGTCCATATACCCGCTTGCACTGATGATGTACCCTTTTCGCCTTTCTGATCTTCTCTTCTACATGGAAGTTCCAAGTTAGTCCAGCATCTAGGTATGCAACCAGGTACTTAACCTTCCTGGTCACATGTAGTTCCGATCCAAAAAGTGTCAAGGGCTGAAATTCCAGATCTCTCCTCTTCCTTGTGAAGATGATTAAATCTGCCTTTTCCGCATTAATGGAGAGCGCTTGTTCATGACACCACCGCTCCACCACTCTGAAAACATTTCTCATCGTATCTGCTGTGATGTTCATGAATTTTTTTTTCCATTATATCATCGGCATATCCCACAGTGTGGATGCCAGTCTCTTCACGTCTTCTCAGGAAAGAGTCTATAGTTACATATATTCCACATACATATGTAGTAGGTGACAAAACTCCTCCATGCGGGCAACCTCTGTTAACTCTTCCTCTAAGTCTTCAAATTCCCATCTGAATATTTATCGCCCTATTTTTCAGCATATTGTCCACCCATCTCACCACCAATGGGTTAACCCTGCGTTCTTTTAAGGCTACTCTCAGACTTCCGATGCATATCTTATCGAAGGTCCATTATTATGGTCATTGCGATGCCTCCGGTATTCATCCCCTCTTCAGCAATGCATACCACCTGGCGTAGCGCTGTCTCCGTAGACCTGCAGGTCTCTGTATGCATGTTGTCTACTACTCAAAGGACACGCTTTCAGCGCCGTGCTTTCCATATGGTCCACCACAATTCTATCCATTGTCTGAAGGACTTCGCTTCGGTGTAGTTTTGAATTAAAGCTGGGAATATACCATCCGGTCCTGCGGTCTTGTAAGGGGAAAACGTTTTTATCGCCCCACTGACCGCTTCTGAAGTTATTATCCGTTCCGCTTCTGCCCTATCCATCCTGTTTGCTTCTTGTTTCCTCAGAGCCCAGGGCTGATCTGACTTCAGGCTTCCCGGAAAGTGTATTTCCATGAGGACCTCATTTGTACGATCCAGTGTCTCAACAATCTCCCCCGTTCTATCGCAACTGAGTCCGACTTTGGAAACTGGATCCCTCTAGACAATTTTCTGAAGTCTATTGACTTCAGCTGTGCTTCTCATATTCAAGGAAAATTCCATCTACGACTCCCTTTTACGTCGTCGCAGTTGCTATTAGCTCTTTCTTAAAGCTTCTCCTCTGTAGTTATCGTTGGTGCTTCCCTACACTCTACAGTGTTCATTAGCATCGCAACCAATCATTTGATTTTCACTCCTATCCCTGCAGACATTCACCAGAGACTCTACCTCTTTTGTTGGGGGAGGTTCTATGCAGATATGCAGATGCCATGACAAATCTGTCTGTACTTGCTCCTACTCGCACAGCGACAAGGTCGGGGGCACATAGTTGCGGCAGCATAACCGCTTTAACTCCGTGCCTCACCAGTACACAAGAACTAACTCTTTCGCCAGATCACACATAGTTTAAAGTGGTAATACTTTCAGGTAGACCTCTAATCCTTCCTTTGAAGATCCAAGGCTCCTGCAGCAAGGCAATATCAATCAACTCTTCCACAAACCATCTGGTCAACATTGCTGATGCAGCTTTGCTGTGGTGAAGATTCATTTGAATCACCCTAAGTTTTTCCTGGTGCGGTTCGGGTTGACTGACCTTCTGCTTCCACTTTCACGTATTCTTGATTGATTAACATTCCCGAGCACAGGCTGTCCGTCACCTTCTCCGCTTTCCGCCTCGATCACCCTGGCTTTAGCTGAACTGAAGGTCTCAGTATCAGTTTTGAACCGTTCCCTAGTTTTGAACCGTTCCCTGCCTCTTCTGGGGTGGTTTCGGCTAAATTAGCAATCAATTCACTACCGATATGTCACTTTTTTCCCGAGACAGATCCTGCCAATGGCAACCTCCCTCTCACCCTCCGCTCAGAATCAGTGTCTGCACCGTCATCTTTGGGTTCGACTTCCACAACGTCGATTAACCTCTTGGCGCCCTGCAGCACCGCATTGTCCATCGACATCGATGATTGTTCAACTGAATCCTTTGGTTTCCCTCCGGACTCCATTGTCCTCATGAGCTCTTCCGCTGTCGAAATGAATGTCGACCTCTTCGTCTTGCCCCCTGATGACTCGTTTTCTTTTTTATAATTTTTGAAAAATGGGTACATAATGGTCCCACGAACCGGGGAGGCACAGACCCCCATTACCTACCCTACTCAACTAGTATACAACAGAGGATTGAGCTGCCTCTGAGTAGTTACCATTAGCGGTAACACTGTATTCCAGTAGTATCACTACTTAAACACAGCGTCTTACTTACGGCGTGGCGTCTTACAACCTTGGAGTTAAGGGTTGTTGGATCTTAGTTTTCGTATTATCTGCACTGGAGTCTTGATTCCCTTGTACGACACTTATCCAACGACCCTGGTTCCATGGATATGTCAAGGTACTGACATTGGAACTTCGGCTGCTGTGCAAATTTTAAGTCGACTTTTCTTGCACTCAGGACAGGCGTCGATCAGAGTCTGAGCCTGTACTAGACTGCGGTCGAATTTTCACAAATGGATTACACATTACACTTCACTACTTGTTATGCATCTATATTCCAACCAGAGACATATGACATCCTAATGGCTATATTGTAAAGAATATGTGGAGGGGTCGGAGTATCCATGTCTGTACAAGTAGCTGGACTGGGCTTAAGACCCTGATCATCCCTTCAACGCGATCCAAAATAATTCCAGAATGCGAAAACACTTTGAATTTGGTAGCAAGCCATAACTCTTTGACTCTTGTCTGGGTCCCACACTGATGAGATTGCTGAACAAGGCTCAGAGGATGATTTCTCAGGACCTAGATCTGCGTTGAGGCTTAACACGTCCTCGCGTCAGAGCCTGCATTGACGATTGGGTTGCTATCTAATTGTTTTCTCTGGTTTCAATCAGCTAAGAATTGGATGGAATTAAACGATAATGTTTACAAGAATTATTTACACGAACCCAAACAAGAATTCACTAGATCTAATTGGTATCCTATTAGTAAGTAAATATGTATAAATTTCCAGTGGAATGTTTGTGTAAATTCAGAGAACCCTTTAACTATAGTTATCCTAAACACAACGATAATGTTAAGATTTCTCATTCAAACTCCAGTATGCGAAGCAAATGATAATAAACATTCAAGACCATGCGATAAAAAACGATAACAGCAGCATGCATGAATGCATACCCACATGTGCCACATATCCAGATTTTCAAAACAATTCCAGAACTAAAAATAGAGTCACACCAACATTGAGACACCAGAAACAACAGAAGGAAGAAAAAAACAGATGGCGCAGATAAATTTTACATTTATCAGACAGAATGCAGTGAACTTGAAATCAAGTGGAATATGATCCTTCAAATAAATAAATAAATAAATGCAATTTAATTTTTTTCAATGAATATATTATAAAATTACTTAAGAACACATAGAAAAATAACAGATTTCATATTTAACCGCCGCCGTCATTAATAAAACTCCTTGTTTAAGTACTTCACCAGTGTAGGTTGCGCCTGATCAGCTCTTGAGGAATAATACGAGGTTGTGGGAGAGCATAGGTTGGCACTGGTGCGGAATAGGCTCCTGCGTAGCCGTGTTGAGAGCATGGGACTGAACCAACATGGGGTTGACAACTGAGCAAATAGTTGGTTGGGCATGGTGCGGCTGGCACTCCACCGTATGCAGATTTCTTCCATCTAGCCAGCTCCAATGGGGCGTTAAGACTACCCTCCTCAGACAAGGACTGCAGGATATTTTGGCCAACAACTTGTTGAGATGATCCAACAGCAGCAGCAGAGGCAACTGCGGCCAAAGCAGCAATAAGAACGAAGCACGTAAAAGATTGCATTTTAGAATTTAGTTAACTGACTCGATGAACGATTGATAACTGATGATTGCTGCAAGGATTGATGGCCACTTTTATACAAATATTTCAGCCAAAAGTTGCTGTACAATTTCTTGTGTTGTAAGCGCTGACAGTTAATTAGGTTATATTTTTACCTAAAATATGTTTTTTCGCAACCCAAATACGCTTTGCAAGAATTGCATTATTTTCCTTTCGCCACTGATCAATTTTATACACTCAAATGGGAACAACTTGCACGCAAATTCCAACTGAGGTGCGTTGTAAATTTAGTGCTGAATTGGAAGTTTGATGTCGCAATTCGAGTTTAGTTTACCCTTCAACAGCCTGCAACAACATTCCTTAGTTGCGGCACAAACATTCTCAATGCATGTTGTTTTAAAAAAAAACATTCCTCTCCCTTTGCATGTGCATTTCATACATGACTCTAACACAGTGTGTATAAATTCTTCTGAAAATCTGACCAATTACATCTCAAGCATCATCTACATAAATACATACATACGGTCATAAATATTGTTTTTTTCTTGAGTATGTCAGCTGCTCCACGAAATCCAAAGTGATAAAAACAAACTTGGATGACATTGCCAACTATTATGCAAGACTTATGTAGAGAAATCAAATAATAATATACTACATGTACATAATTAAAAACCAGTTCCGCAGCCAAACAAACAAATGAATGCATTTTTAAAAGTTCAACAACCACAAAAAGAAAACTAGAAAAATCGGCTATCAAACATTTTTATAACATTTTTCCAATTTACATGCTCATTGAATAAATTACAAATGAATCTAATTTCCAATTCACGAAAACAACACCACACCAACAAAATGATGTAGCGAAGTATTTTCCAATATTAAAATCACACACATCAGTGTTGTATTATGAAATAAAAATAAAATAAAAAAAAAAAAAATATGTATGTAGGTACTTTCATTCAGTCTAAAATTATTTCAAAATTTTTGAACACCACAAAGTGTCTATTTTAAGTCCATCGTCGTGTATTCTCTTGTACATGGGGCATGTCATTCAACCTCGAAAGATGAAATTAACAAAATGTACCATCGACTGCATCGGATAGAAATGTATAACCGATTTGAGTAGCTACCTCCCGCAAAAGACGTGCAATAAAGAGTTTAAGAGATCCAGACATACATACATACATACAGTATGTGATACACAGAAAATTGTAACTCATATGCTACTAGCTAGCAAGATCATTCTCCGCATATGGGGGGCACTAGTACAAGCTGCCTCTAGCTGGCTAACGTCCCTGGCACTAATTCTATATGTAGCTTATCATGTCCATGAACTGGCAAAAGCAACGACACGTCAATTAAATTATTCACTCTGTTGATCCTTAAGTATGCGTTATGCGTACGCAGGCGAAGTGAAAGTAAAAGGAAAATGAAACCATGAATATACAAGCAATTTTATTATTTTTTATTTTTTTTTATTTTTTATTTCTATTTTAAGTATGCGTTATAAAAAATGTAAAAAAAAAATCGGTTATCAGCTCCTTACAATAGATAACTCTTTACAAAGTCATTTGAGTATAACGTCTGGAGACAGACGCGCCATCCACGCTTTTGCCTAGTATGGATGTGAGGGAGTTATTGACGATATGGACATGATGTGAATAATTCCGGGCACGATCTCATCGGCTGGTCGATTTCATAGCTCGGGTAGCTGCATGGTGATGGAGGCAGCAAATACGTCAGAGATGTTGAGTATGTTGTTTTGTAGTAGTTAGGTAGGGAATTGTAGTTCGTAGGACTGTATGAGTCCGATGATGAGTACGGCGAAGCAAGTTCTGAATCGTACGATGCCGGTGGAGAGCACGTCGGTGTTGGGGGGGAGTATGATGTACTTGGTGGAGAGTATGATGTACTTGGTGGAGAGTATGATGTACTTGGTGGAGAGTATGATGGTGTCGATGGTGTATAAGATGGATCTGACGGTGAGTACGATGACGTCGATGTAGTATACGAAGGATCTGATGAAGAGTACGAATCTGATGGTGGTGTATACGAGGGAGCTATCGGCGAGTATGATGAAGTCGATGGAGTGTACGGAGGTGCCGATAGTGAGTATGATGGAGTTGGTGGGGAGTAAGACGAGTACGATGGTACATATGAAGATATGGGTGGTGAGTATGATGACACAGGTGGTGAGTATGATGAAACAGGTGGTGAGTACGATGAAACAGGTGGTGAGTACGAGGAAATAGGTGGTGAGTAAGACATTGGCAGGTACAACGGAGTCAGTGGCGAGTACGATTGGCCTGGTTGCGAGTACGATAAGCTCGGTTGCCCGTAAGACAGCTGGGGCGAATAATACTGAGGCTGGTATACATAAATTGGTGGAGCTATAATTGGCACAATTGGTTGTATTATTTGAGTAGTCACTGGCGATGCAGTTTTATAATCTTCTTCTTTTGTATCCTCTTCGTACTCACTCTTACTCTCATAATCATCTTTTTTCTCTTCTTTCTCTTCTGGGTATTCGCTCTTACCGCCATAGTCGTCTTTTTTCTCTACGCTTTCTTCGGATGAAACAGCTGGTTTCTCGGTATAAGTCGGTGGTTCTTCAGACACTTCAACAGCCTTATAGTCTGCAGATTTCGTTTCCTCTACAGGTGCAACTACTGGTTTCTCTTCTACATAAGCTTCTTTAGGAGGGTAGCCACCGCTCATCTTTTCACCATAACCACCCGATCCAACCGTCTTTCCACTATAATCACCAGATACGCCCGCGTTTCCGCCATAACCACCAGATCCACCCATGTTTCCGCCATAACCACCAGATCCACCCATGTTTCCGCCATAACCACCAGATCCGCCCATGTTTCCGCCATAACCACCAGATCCACCCATGTTTCCGCCATAACCACCAGGTCCACCCATGTTTCCGCCATAACCACCAAGTCCTCCCATGTTTCCACCATAACCACCAAGTCCTCCCATGTTTCCACCATAACCACCACGACGGTATGGCCGGTTGAATAAGTTTAACATAAACCTACGCGGGGGCGCTAAAGGCAGATAAATGTGACCAGGACTACCCATAGGAATATTCGGTGGGCTATACGAAGGCTCATATTGTCGGTTATCTTGATAGTCGTTATTGTAAGAATTTCCACTGTAATCACCACTGCCCGATGAACCGACTTCATATGCGTTATATCCGTTATTTTGACAACACTGAACACAGTCATTATTGTTGAATCGTTTGCCCCAATTTTTGAACATTTTTTTCAAAAGGCATCTCTCCGTCCGCACCAGTTCATCTCCGTTTCCAGCATCTGTCTTATACGTATCAATGCAATAGCAATCTTCCAGTCCTGGCTGAGGATCTACCTGCAGATGTTGTGACCAAGAAACTTTCGTTAAACTACAAATCCAAATTATCACAAATATACTCTTCATTGTGTGGTATTCGGGAGAACAAAACTATGAAAATGAATTCCCTACCGGCATCCAATTTCTTTGGATTACTCTAAGCTACTACCCGACCATTAATGTTAATTGCATTCAAAGGGTGCCACTTTTTTTTGTGCGGACTCAGGTGGAATTTGCAAAATCCAGTACAAGCCACCAAAGTGTTCAACTTTAAGTGATTTTTCGAACGTAAGCAAAAGTAATCTCCAATTACAAACAGTGCTCCGAGTAAAAAAATTTATTGAACTTTTCGTTGTGCCCTCGTTGGGAAATCAGAGTAGATTTGATGGTTGAGCATTTTCTTTTTTTTATAGAATTAAACACCGATGACAGGAAACTAAATTAGGGCAACTGCCTTTGTCATTTCAAAATAATTACTTACACCACAATTTAAATGGCAATTATGCATCATCAATGCTAGGCAGGGAAACAGGCACCATGATGTCTATACCAAAAACGAAACGATAAACGATTTGGACGTGAGTTGAATGCGATACCAATGCCATGCCATCATAAGAATTTTTACCTTTGGTTCCTTCTTCCTTTCGATGCGAACGGAAATTTTAAATAGAAGTGAATCATGGGTTAGGAGATGTTGATGTCGATGTACATTTAATGTATGACTCGGGTGCGATGGTTTATCGAAAACGGAAGTTGCCGATATGAAACACAAGGAATTTATAAATCAGTCACTTTGAAACAGAACTGCATTCTATTTAGGAAAACAAAATCAACTGAAACTATAAAGTCAAGCCATAAGCATGTTTTACGAGTTCCACGGAAAAAAAAACAAAACACAACAAGAATTGGTTTTACAAATTTATTTAGACAATCTTGGTACAAAAAAGTATAAAAATAGAGCTGCAACCTAGTTCTAAAGTTAAGACCCTGAAGGTTTTTCACTACCTTGCCCGTTTGATCCTGAGTCATTACCTTTATTTGGATCATCCCTTTTTAGTTGTGCAGCGATTTTCGCCATTCTTGCCATAGCTTGTAATGCTGCCTTGGCGTCGGGACTTTCTTTTCCATTCGAAGGTGGCACGCTGGATTGCTGTTCCTTTGGTTTCTCTGCACCGACTTCAGGATTTGTACCTTTTTCAGTTTGCTTCTCTTCTCCCTTTTCTGGGTTGCTCGTACCATCTGACTTTTTAAGAGTGTCCTGACTGGTTTCAGTATCACCTTCTGGCTTCTTGTTGTTTTCTTGAGGTTGTGTTGATTGTGAAGTATCTTCTGGAATCTTCCCCGATTCTGAATTGTTGTCAGACCTTGCGGTGTTAGGATCCTGCAGAGGATTTATATTTGTAGGATGAAACTGTGGTGAGCCCAAGTTGACATTAGCTGGAGAGCCCAATTGACTATAACCGTATTGTCCATAGCTTGTTGGTGGGGAAAAGCAGGGAAGAGAGACTATTGCTGGTTGCAAAGTGTGTACATAACTCTGTTGACATGGCGGTGCGTAAGATGGACTAGGTGGAGCGTAAGACGATGTGGCTGGCGCATAGGGTGGAGCATAAGCTGGAGCGTAAGATGCAGCTGGAGTGTAAGACGGCGGCGCATAAGACGGAGTAGTTGGAGCATAAGATGGCGAAACGTAAGGAGCAGCGTGACCGTAAGATGGTGCGGCCGGAGCGTAAGAAGGAGCAGCTGGGGAATACGATGGACCGTATGGATCGTGACCATAAGCTGGCGCTGAAGCATAGGATGAAGACGGATATGCAGCTTGCAATGTCGGTGCTTCTCGCTCATTAGTAGAGAAGTCGGTTTTCACAGGACTATCCAATGGTGTATAATACGGCTGCTGCTGTTCATAATCCATTGTACGTGGAGTCTCAAAATTATAATATTCCATTGGAGTATCCATAGAGCGATAACCAAGACCATCGTCCTGAACAGGATTCGGCTGCGGATCCCACGTTGGTTGCATCACATCATCAGACGTTCCACGATAATTTGAAGAGTGTGATGAATAGGCTGGTTTAGATGACGACTGGCCGTATCCCTTGTCGGAGCTTGCATATGGTTTAGCAGGTTTACTATATTCATTTGATGAATAAGCTGGCTTACTGTAACTGTTGGCTGGATGGTCATATGATGGTTTCGAGTAGGGTTTCGCATGAGATGACTCACTGTATGACGGCTTCGAGTGGTGATCGGAATGATCATATGATGTTGGAGTAGCGGAGTACGAACTTGGTTTAGAATAGGCTGGCTTTGATTCATGTGGAGTACTGTACGACGATCCAGAACCTCCGTAAGATGGTTTTGAGTAGCTACCATCACTATATGAAGGCTTTGATTCGTAAGAACTTGGCTTAGAGTACTCCGAGGTCTCGCTTCCGTATGGTTTAGAGGAATAAGTTGACTCATAGTACGACGATGGCTTTTCATATACTGGCTTATGGATCACTGGTTTGGTGTAATCATCGTGAGATTGATAAGAAGGCTTCGCACTGTAGGTGGACTTTGGATGGTCATAACTTGTGTATGCACTGTGACTTCCATGATCAGAATATGTAGGCTTCTTCGATGGTGCTGAATAATCCGAATATGTTGATGGTTTGTCATATTTCGACTGTTGGTAATCCGATTTCACTGGACCATGGTAATCACTTTTCACTCCAGAATGATACGAATCACTTCCTCCATACGCCCCCGATGGTATAGGCTTATAACTTGGTTTCGATGAGTAACCGGAAGATTGACTGCCATACGACGACCCGCCTTTTGAAAACTGCGGCATATCACTGCCCTTGCACATATAATATGGTTCCTCATAAGGACTGCTTGGTTTTATCTCCACACAAATTGTTGTTAACGATCTTTTGTCTCGTTTTAATTCCTCTGGCTCACCCAATTCAAATCGACCAACAGGGACACCTTGCGTCGTTGAAACACTCGCCAAAACTACAATTATGATTACCACTCGGAACTTCATATCGACTGATCTAACTTTATTAAACTGTATCCGAACTTTTGTAAGAAATCTCCTTTTATATGAATCTACCGTAGAGAAAGAAACAAATAGAAAATCAATAGTAGTGCATCAAATTTCTAACTGAATTTCGGAATTCTTCGAAATCCAGAAATACTAATCAAATTCCAAAAGAAAGATACCAATACCTGGCAACGGGTACGAACTGATGAAACCACCTTACAAAACAAATCGAAGTTGGGGAATAAATTGCATGCCCTCATTTGAAGGTGCTCTGACCCAGCATTGGGTAATGGAAATTTGCATGAATGGACAAAACGAGAATAACTGATCACATTTCGTATTTGCAATTAATTTAATAGATTTTGCAATTGAACAAAATAATATTTCAATGCGCCGAGTCAACACAATATACCTGACACCAGAGGAGTTAATTTTTTCGTTTGTTTTGTTTTTTGATTCTAAAGGAAACGTGCTGGTCAAGACATACATATAACATGCGTAGGTATGAATCTAATTGAATTTAGATAATCATAAACCGTATGTACACCGTAAGATCATTTAGCCAAACTGTTTTGTGATATCAAACGAAGAGATGTACTCAACTCTGGAAACAGAGTCGGCATATACTCGACACGTTTTAATCTATGTATGTATCTTCTTAACATAGTAATGGAAACAGAAATGACTAGTAAAGAAGTCTTTTAAGAATACCTACTCGGAGATAGCAGTTAGCTGTCCTGAAATGATTGTAGCTAGGCAAGTAAAGGAATCAAAACTAGGACCGGCATCTGCCCCAAAAGACCGCGTGGTTTGTGTTTAGGGATTTGATGGCGTCTTAAAGTGCTAGAAGCTGCGACGTATTTTTTTTTTTTTACATACAATGAATTCAAGCCGATTTTTCGAAAAATAGTCATGGAACTAGAATCTCAGTCGAGGAAATTAGTATGGCCTTACCTACTAAAAACACTGAGACTAGATTAGGCACCAAATACGGCTTGAACGAGTACAGCGTCACGTGGTGGGTCTTCGTTAGGTACGCAATATCTTAAGGATTTTCTTGGCAAACCTCTAACGAACAGCTTTATCGCAGAACGGAGCCATGAAAGGCACAACTATACAACAACCAGTTCATAGCTAAACACGCGATGCAATGGAACCCGCTAACTCAGGATGGCAGAATACGCGGCGGTCCTAGACGCACATGGCGTAGAACAGTAGAGAATGAAGCACTGTAGCTGGGAAATAGCTGAGGCAGATTGCTTTTAGAAACATAAGTAAAACGAAAAGTAAAGTAAACTTAATCTACCCGACTAGGTACTGAAATACCGAATATGTGTTAAACCGCATGAATCCGCAGAATCACGTCTTTGGAAGCTGTTCCAATGAAGAACATGACGATGCCCTCATTTACTTTCAGCAACTTGAAGTTACTTACCTTATAAAGTTCTTTAATTGTCCACAAAGTTTTGTATTCAAATGCTGTTTTTCTATTTACTAATGGATGCATAACTTCACACATGTTTGGCAAAAGTAACCAGGTTAAGGGTATTAATCGATTGACATGGTAATTGAGGTAGACAATAATCACTTACATACATATGTATGTATGTATGTATTTATTGAAGATTTGCCAGAGATAGAATAAACACTTATGTAAATGCTCAATCAGATAAATTTCAAATCAGTAAACTCTCAAGCAGCGAGGGTATTTAATTCAATCAAACCTCATGATTGTTCTTTTTTTTAAAAAAAAACTTTTGCCTTCGGTTAAAGATGGAGAAAATGACAAAAAAAATGTCTTTCAACACAACGTACTCACCATTAATAATAAAATATTATTATCTACTCAAAATCATTTTATGTATACATACACGTCTTAACTTACTACCCTGTATAATTTCTTCAAGTAGCTGTTGGGGGTTATTCACCCAAAAATAAAAAAATAACATTCACTTCAACAACGCATTCCATTTCACACTTCAATTCTTTTTCAACCATACTCCACATTTTGCGAGCGCAAAATTCATGTTCAACATCTGTTCTCTTCGTTTCACAGTCCTCATACACATGTGTAGAGATTATTTTCCCTTCTATAACCAACAGTCAAATTTCTTTCGAAAAATAAATAAATA
This sequence comes from Xylota sylvarum, assembly GCA_905220385.1. Lineage (NCBI taxonomy): Eukaryota > Metazoa > Arthropoda > Insecta > Diptera > Syrphidae > Xylota > Xylota sylvarum. The sequence continues at coordinate 91,797,571 of LR999957.1, read as the reverse complement.
AATAAAAAAACACATTTAAATTTATCAGTGACTCATCCCACAGCCACATCCCGAACAAACATTATTCATCTCCTACCGGCTATTTTACATACATATTAGACAAAAATTCATTCCTCGTAAAGAATTAACACCGAGCTATACGAGTGAAGCATAAAAAAAAAACAAAAAAAAGAGCTATTAATGAGTCAAGCCAATCATTTGAATAGTCTTTTTTTTTTTTAATTGATTCCAGTCAACTTTATTACAAATAATTCCAGTTCTAAAATGATCCGATGATTAACGAGTATTATTGCGCATAGAGACGGAAACAGAGTACAAAGACGACAAAAAAAACAGTTTATCTTTTTAGGGAAAACTTATTTGAAAAATATTGTTATCAAACCAAGACTATATTATGCCGCTTCTTATCGCAGGAAGTCATTGGCTTCATTTCAAAGTAAGTATTCGATTTCGTTTACACAATTTGCGCTTGAAAGACGGCGATATGACACGGTTTGTATTATTTTAAGAATATTGCGTTCACATTCGCTATAAATGTTTACAAATAAGTAAAGTGAGACAAACGAAAACCATCTATCACCCTCTATTATTAGTTTGCCTCAAATCAAACCGTCACCGAGCTAATTCGTTTATCACCACATAGATCAGCAATATAACAGCAGACAGATAGAACAAATGCAATGATACTTTTTCGTCGTTGATTACGTTTTGCTTACGATAATGATGATGATGATGATGATTTTAATGATGGTGTGTATAAGGCAATGTCGATGAGATGACGACCAACTACGAAACTGTATGCTGTCTAATGCTGCTTGCTTTGTTTATGGGGAATCCGATATGATTCATTCACCCCCCCAGTATGTCGCCGCTCTCCCGCGTTCTTCGTTCTTAGTTTTTTGTCTCTAATCTCTACAGTCTACACTGGCAATGAGTAAATAACCTTGTAACTACATTCGAGAATACTACAAGGCCTTGTACATCTCTTTACAAGCTCATCTCTACAGTACTACTAACTCTTTCCCTCTATTTCTCTTTCTCATTTTTTCTTTCTGCCGCTACCGCATTACATTCACTTAAGGCATTTATAATTGACAGCAAAAAAATGAGCATCGTAGGAAAGGCGCGCACTAGTATATGTATGTAGACTACTGAAAATATTAGGTATACGGAGGAAAAGAGCAACAACAGCTGTTACATACAAATGAAAAATAAAAGTAAGAAAAAAATAAGCATGCAATAGTCCACCATACATATTCTTAAAAGCTAGAATTTGTCGGAAGCGATTATAAAAAACCAGACACGTTCTTCGGGTAAAACGCAATGCATACCTCTTTGAACTCTGTCAAACGCTACATAGTGTGTCGAAAGCAGCCGACCGACGTCTTCTTGTTGAATAGTTTTTCCTAAGGCGCAAGATAGGCGACTGAATGAACCGGAATCATGAACGAACGAATAGAATTTAATTATATCGGGTTTCTACCACGTGGTGTGAAGAGAAGAAGGTATTGCACTCCGTCCAAGCAACGTGGATCAATCTGACACAACATTGACAAATCGTTCACGACAAATTCTAGCCTTTCCTGTTAAGAGATTATCATTTCAAAGATAAAGCGAGATTAAAAATTATTTAAAAATTTTTTTATTCTTATTTTTTGTTTTTTTCTTTTCGTTTACAAACTAATAGCGAAAAATTATTTATACGTCCCATACATGTATATAGTATATAAAAAAAAAAATAAAACAGATCAAATAATTTTGTTTTAAATTTAGAAATCTCAAAAATTAAGAAAAAAAAATAGAATTCTCTCGCGGTCAGCTCTCGTTTTCGTGTTTTCTTAAAAAATCTCTTGTCTCTACTAATTACTATATTGTAAAACAAAGTAAGTTATACAAGTTATGACTAAATAAATACAATTTTTTCTTGTTTAGCATTAAAATTAGAGAAAGAAAATTAACAAAACACTAGTAAAGAAAAAAAAAAAAAAAATAATAAAAGTAGGCGTGTCAGAGCGTAGTAAGTGTATTAGCAATAGCTTAACGGAAACAAAAGAAAAACTATCTCTATGTAGATAACATACAATGACAAATATGCGGATATTTCTTGTTAATTTAATCTTTTTTTTTTATGGAAAATATTCCAGTATATTTAATTTAGCAATTGAAAGTATGAATTGTACAAAGCAAAAACACATGGAAAATTTGGGAAATCTTATTTTTTATTGATATTTTTTTTTTTTTTCATATTTTTATTTTTTCGTTTTCATTTATTTATTTATTTATTTTTTTTTTTTTTTTATGTATAAAACGGATGATGGCCTACGATTAAAAGAGAATATTATTATGGACTCCCCGCGATTATCATTATTTATATTATTATTTTGTTTTGTTTGTTTATTACATACAACTATATACTTAATGTTTTTTTGTTTCTTTTATTTTTTTTCTTTCGTTTTTCCTTTGTCGCGCTCAGCAGCAAATGAAAATAATACACATTGAAGTTCTTCTTTATTATATTAAATATTGTTTTTTGTTTTTTTGTATTTCTTGATTTTTTCGTGTTTTTCTTGTATCAAATGATAGAACATAAAAAGCGATACGATTCAAGTAGTAAGATTAGCAAAAGTTGACACAACACATCGTAAAAATTATAAATGATTTATTCTCACAATTGCAGTTTTTTATGTTTTCTTTTTAGATTTTTTTTTTTTCTTTTATTTTTTATTCCATAGCAGATATTAAAATTTTAATTTTTTGTTCTAGTACCCACAAGTAATGAGATAATCTCCAAGTTTCTCTACAATGGAAGCAGCCTGTTGTGGCTGTACGGGGTCTTCATAGATAGAAACAATTACAGCTGCAAATAGACAAAAAAAAAAAGGGGGAAAGAAAGAGAAGAAAAAATAAAAACACGTTATACATTGATAATGTTTGTAAAATCGGCCGACAATTATTGTCGCCATAAAAGGCAATAATTTGTATAGAAAGCATATCTTAGTATATGAAGGAAAAAAAAAAAAAAGCAAATGAATCTAGAAATCAACTCGCCGCAGCAAGGTTATTGCCATAAATAATCTTTCACATGCTGGAAACAAAGGACGGCGCGCGAGATGAATTGAATATTAAATTATGCATCATCGGTATTATTAGCAATGGTCTATGGTTTGTTGACCTTTACAGTTGCGCGGGACAAACAAAAGATATGCCGGTTACAAACAAAAAAAAAATAACTTCGGTACGAACCTTGTTGCGTTTTCATACAATGGACACCGCTTCGTCCTAGTTTGGCACGTATTACGCGGTCAGTTCCAGACAGATAGATGTATCTCTGACCGGCTAACGTAACACCGCCGCTGGTAAGGAGCTCCTGTTTTTCGAAACCTTGAACCAATTTTGCAAGTTCGTCTTTTGTCACCTGTAAAAAAAAAAAAACAAAAAAATAAATAAATGCAATCATATAAACTCTTGATAGCGTGGTTTGAGTCAAATTTAAATTCAACGAGGGGTGAACCCAACCTTTCATTGTGTTGTATGATAGGACATTATGTATGTTTTAGCTTCCTATGGAATTATGCGCAAGGATTCCTCAATAGCATACAAATTTTGTTTTTTTTTTTTCTTCTGAACGGTGTTGTGTTGTATTTTTCTAGCACTACCTATACTAAATGACATGATTCTTCTTATTGGATGGAGTTTTGACACAAACTTAATTTTTCTTCACTCATTCTTTACTTTTGCTTTGTTTTCTTTGACTTTTGACTTTTTTTCTTGAAAGCTTATGAAGAAATCAATGAAAATCGTGTAGGTCGCTTTAGATGGGCGGAACTTATACACACGAACCATATGTCGGTATTATTAATAATTGGTTCGGTTTACTGAATGCCAAGTGCGACATAAACAGCGTAAAAAATGCCAACCAAATTATTCCTAAACATTAGTCAACGAATCCTCGCAGTTCTGCTTTTTCTAAGCCTTTATTGCAGTTAACGATTTTTTTTCATCAAATTAGGGGTTGACATTTGGAATGATTATTATGTACTTATGCACATATACTTTTATGCATGTATGTATGTACATGTTTGCGCAATAACATGCTTATTGCCTTATTCTCAAAGAAAAGCTGAAGAAAACGATTTCCATTTAATAATGAAACACAATAAAGGGCAGACTAAGTGAACAAAGTACAGCTCATGACTGTGGAGCAGCTAATAAATATGGGAGTTGTACTGTGATGGGTGTCTGAACTATTAAGAGCCCTCAGCAGCTATTACAACTTTCAGTGTATAATAATAAACTCAATATTCATGCAATATGTTTGTAAGTTCAATGAGAAGCATGACTCTTTATCATGTCAAGGTCATTTGGTGTCCTCTGACAAGATTTATAAATTTCTACATGTTTAGATTTGATGACGATAAGTGTTGAATGTAAGTAATAAAATACATAATTCAACAGTACACGATCTCTAGAAGAACGGCCCCTTTTCATATTTCGTTTAAAGGAATTGCATTTACTACAGCTAACCCTTTTGTATTAGTAGCTAAGCAACAAATGCCCCAATGCTACCGGCAAACATACTCGTTACACTTAAAAAGAGTGCATAAATTAAATATGCTAGTGATTTTCATGCGAATCTACAAATGTTATTCTTTTTTTAGCGCAGAAAACCACAGCGAAGACGCCCTTTTGATTTCGTCTGTATCCACGACTACTTTATTCAAATGAAATAAAATTAGAATTAGATATACGTAAGTCCTTGTAAGGCGACAGCAAGATTAGCAGCCACAATCAAATATAGTTAAAAAAAAGCTACCCCCGCCATTTCAAGATATCATATCACAAAATTAAACGACAGCCACACATATTTTACAGTCATTTGCCTTTTTTCCACAGAAGTAAATAATCTACACTAAGTAGCACCCCACCCTAAAAACGCGCGGTGCTATGTCCGTAAACAAAGAAGGATCCTCTCTCCTTGTAGCGCTGGTAGTCATTATGATTATATGCTATATATCGACAAGGGGGAGAGAAGGTCATTCCATTTCATTTCATCATAGGTCATCCTTTTAACAACTCTTTTACCAGTGTCTGGCAATACTGTTTACTTGTTTCCTTTTCTCCGGCATCAACCGGCTATATATGAATTCAGTTTTCCACCCAACAATTCTCACTTTCGCCGCGAGTGTTACAAATTCAAATCATGTATGGATGCAAGTTCATTATTTGTATCTGTCATTTTTGCATTAAAATTTTCGCCAAATGCTGTTCGTCCAGAAGAATCCAGCGGCCGCCGCCACACATCTATGTATGTACAATCGTACCAAGTGTGTGATGTGGACGAATATGAGTCTATCTCCGTCACTCACTTGGGGCTTGAAGATAAACTTCTGCGCGAACAATCACAGTCACAACTCCATTTCGGCAGCCATTTTATATTGAATTTTGCTATATACACATACACACATCCGCTATACCCAGGCCCACTCTTTTGATAAGGAAAATCAGACATTTTCAGCTTTGTTCGCCGCCACACACAGTACTCAACAGCAACTTGCTACCAAACAAAAAAAAAAAAAAAAGAGAAAGAAGGAGACACAGAGAGGGACCAGCAGCAACTTTTCAAAAATGATTCATTCTCCAAAACGAGTACATAATACATATAGATAGTCAGCGACAGAGAATCATACACACGACGTCCATGTACATATGTACATATATACATATGTATGTACGTGTATGTACTCGCAGTTTGCTGAGCACATAGGCAGCCAGCTATCAAATGTTGAATCATTAATTCGCGGTGTGGATATCCCACACCCTTTCTCGTCCTTCCTACTCACGACTACTCTACAATACACCCGGCGGCGCGGCAGCACATGCACATTGTGTTCTCATCGTCATCGCAGTCGTCGTCGTCGTCGACGTCGTTGTACGTTGTCCTCTTCGTCAATGCACAAAGGTATATTTTCCACGCGAACTCTTGTTCGCATGGCACCCCCACACCCTTAACACAAACTACTGCTGCTGCTGCTGAGCAATAGGTGGTGGCGCTGAATGTACCGAGACCGACCAAAGGAATAAGAAGAGAACCAACGAGTACACACCACACCGAGCCGAGATAAAGGAACAAGAGTAACGAGGAAAAAGAAAAATGCGATACCGGCGTGCTGGTCACACCCTTGAACTTGCGTGTTTAGCGATGACAATTTCGGACATTTACGAAAATCACCGCCCCCCCCCCCCCAATAGAATGACAAATATGGAAAATATTTTTCAAATGTAATGCTTTATTTTTTTTTTTTTTGGACTCACCTCGAAACCACTGGATTGTGCCCAGATGTTACCATCGTGCCCAGCGATGGCCGCTTTTGAAACGCACTGCGAGGCCAAGAGTTGGTTGTCGACGTAATCCTGCCAGCTCATGTTGATGTGTGTATATTATTTGTTCTGTTATTGTTTCAAATACAAAAAAAAAATTACTTTCAATGGGCAAAAATTTCTAAACGAAGTTCTTTTTAAATGGGAGAAGCAAAAATTTTCACTGATTTTACTAGACTGGATTCTGCTCTTTTCGATATTTTTTTTTTTTTTTTTTTCTTCCAAATATGTATTTTGTTCTTTTTAGTTACATAGAAATATACACGTCGGTAGATATATGCTGTCTCTCTTTTGCAAGTTAGATATACGTATATGCACGCAGCTATTGAAAATGTGTGTGTATGTATATGCACATAAATTATCGGAAATTTTTGCAGAAATTTTTTTTTTTTTTTTGTAGAATAGATGGAAATCTTATTTGACTGTAGAAAAAGTGACACCTACGTTGATTTACGAAAATTAAATGCTTTTGCAGCGGTACGAGTGCTTTTCTTTTGTTAAATATAAACTTTTAGGTAGAAAAAATCGAAAATGGCACACCACGGGATGACTAACGAAACTTTACACGGTGAGATGTCGGCTGCAAATGACTATGGCTGAAACTCTACTGTAGTAGATTGAGATTTTACCAACGAACAATGTTCGGAAAAATGATGACGAACCGGTTATGTGAGTGAAACCAATAGAGGACGCAACGTATGCGTTTGGATAGTGATGCCAAGTTGTGGGATGGATTAGAAAGTGATTATGTACGAATTATGATTAATAAAACTGATGAGTTCTTCTGATTTTGGAAAAAAAAAAGTTCTGTTAGAAGAAAATGTAGCATTTTCATTTTAGCTAAAGACAGCATTTCAGAAACGGCATACTGGATATATAAAATCATATTAGTCACGCGACTGGTTACCAGCCCACGACATACATGTCCTTTACGGGCGAACATTGTCCTCCATTCCTAGAAGTTTAAAAATAGAAAGCCGGTTGTCTACACATGTTTGATAACAAAAATATGCGGCGAGTGGATGAACCAGAAATAGTAGTAGTTGCTGCTGCCAATTCCTGCAAACGGTATTCGTCAATCGGTTTGCATAGCGGTGGTACCAAGTCCACTCGAAATGGGAAAATGAAAGAAATTTAGGTGAAATATCACCACGCCCAAGGGGTATGAAAAAAAAAAGTTGGACGTTTTAGAGGGCCTGGACCTCGTGGGCCATCCGGAGCTCGTGAAATTTATTTAAAACATGGATTTTGTGAATCTCATGAATTTTTGTGGAATCTGCTGGACCTTCACATTCATGACATCCATACGGCTGTAGGATGAACATATTATTTGAGGGAATTACATGAGGAGAAGGAAATCGGAAGGACACATTTTTTAAAACCTCAGCCGAAGAATATCTATAACACATATCTACCAATGTAGGTAGATATGTAATTCCGCAATTTTGAGATGTCTTCGCAATGGAACATGTAAAATCTGACCCGAAGAAACAGAATCTAGAGAATCTACAGAATCTACATACCTAATGCTCAGGGCAGCAGATTCTTGATAAGTATGTAGGCTTCACTGCATGCTGGTGCACCGTCTAAGTAAATAAAGTAACATAAAGCGGTTGTTAGCAGCTGAATTGAGTGTAATAGTGACTTGGGGCACATGGCGCTTGGTGTTAAAAGTAAATTTCTTTTCTATCTGCAATCTGTCGAAGCACTGGGATATGTATGTGAGATTGCAACCATATCATTTGACTAAGCTACTGATTTCGTTGTATTGATTCTAAATTCTGTTTGTATGCAATTATGGTATGGGAACACGCTTACTTACTTACATACTTAGGTGGCGCTACATTTTGGGGTGAACCTGGGCCTCAACCAACAAGCATCTCCAGTTAGCGTTTGTGTCCATCCACTCTACATCTCCCAGACATCTTAAACGTCTGATGTGCAGTTTTTTGACTAGGTCAATGTCGCTGTACAGCTCGTATAGTTCGTCGTTGAATCTTCTCCTCCAAAGCCCGTCAACGCAAACGGGACCGAATATTTTACGAACGATTTTTCTCCCGAAACGACCGAGAATATTTTCACCCGCTTTCGATAAAGTCCGTGCTTCAGCACCGAAAAGGAGAACTGGGATAATCAAGGTTTTATAGAGTCTTTTTAGTTGTTCGGGATAGGGCCTTACTACTCAATTGACTTCTCAGCCCAAAAAAAAAACAGCGATTGACAAGAGTTATTCTTCGTTTTATTTCTGCTGAGGTGTTGTTTTCAGAATTGATAGTATAGCCAAGGTAGACAAAGTCCCTTACTACCTCAAAGTTAAGAACAGTTCTTACTACATATTTTTTTGGTAGATATATGTGTATGTATATGCATTTATTTTATATCAGCTGACAATCGTTTTGATTTGTGATATTTTTTGTGGTCTTGCAATGTTTAGACATTTATCATTTTCAACTTTCAGTTGTCAAATATGCTACGCATACGTGAAGGTCGGGTAAAAAGTGGATAGGCAGGAACACCGAGTAGAAAGATGGAATGGAATTTTGATTGAAACAACTATACGCAAGCAAAACAAAACAAAATCAGTTTTCTTATGGAAAAATTTATTAAAAAGCCTAACAATGGGTGATCTTCCAGTTTGATTCTCTGACCTAGGTCCATAGGGATATTTTCGACTTAAGTCACCAATAAAGCGGAGCCGGGATCACAATCGACTGACTTTTGAAACGACCTGCATGTGGTATTCAGTTATGGGGGGAAGAAAAATATCTGGATAAATAGATAAAACGAGTAAAATAGTAGACCGGATTAAGTGATACTGAAGTAAAAGAGTTAAAGACAATTTTTTGGGTCGATATATGGACTGGGAATGAGAGATGATAGGTGTATGTATTTAGAATTTTATAGTTTCAAAATTTCTAAGTATTCTAATTTTAAATGCATTCATTACAATTGTCTCCCGACTATGATTGAGCTAAAAATTCACATTTTATTAACGAAAGTGATAATTCGAGAAATATGTATTTTTAGTTATTATTCTCAGCATACTACCAATGTTTTATTTTTTATAATGTTTGGTTGGTTGGAGAACGAGTAGTGTAAGACTGAAACAAAATCATACAGAAATCATTTACTTTAGAAATCCAAAATCAAAAATGCAACGTTACACTTTTTACACAAATTTTTTTTTTAAAAAAACCTTCAACTGAACGTTGTCAAAATTAAGTACTGCCACGAAACATAACGAAACATCGACGACAAAACGACCTGTGAAACTGAACGAAATTTTCGATTGGCAAATGACTCAGAATTCGGCAAGATGGAGCCTTTCGCTTGGTTTTTACAAATCAGAATCAGCACGTGTGTGAAAAGTGCCAAATTAAAATCGTAATATGTGCGTAAATTTCCATTAAAATTATTTTAAATATAACTAAATTTATAGATTAATAGTTCTTTTATCGTTTAAATACATTTTTATACGCGTTATATCAAAGCTAGACATAAAAAAGTATTCATCAAAATTTCCTGGGTGTAAAAATGTCGATCGATGTATTTTTTTCCTGCTCTTCGGTCTTGCTCTAGAATGAGCCAACAAAAAAAAAAAAAATTTCTCGGTGTTTTATCTTTTTTTTTCTTCCTATCTATACACAATTACATATTTTTGCAATAGATATCTATCTGCACTTGTGATTGTTCTTGAAAGTGGAAGGAATATCATTAAATTATTACATTTATGAAGAAGTAAAACTCGCTCACAAAAATGTCTGCATAATTAATTTTCTCTCGTACTATGTACTCCCTGCCACTTCCACTGCTTTGGTTATGTGCAATCTACTCTACCATTTCTCACTTCATACGTGTATGAAATGAAATCGGCAGATGCAAATGGCGATGAATTTAGTAGAATATTTATTTAAAATAATCTTAAATTTCGATTTGATTATTTATTATTTATTTAAGGTTATCTAAAATTTGGTTTGGTATTTGGTTTCGTTTACAGGGATGATCGTACCGAATTAACTCATGATGGACCCACTGGAATGGACCCCGAGGGTGTGATCGAATCTACATGGGATGAAGTCTACGATAATTTCGATGATATGAACCTCAAGGAGGAGTTGTTGCGCGGGATCTACGGTTATGGTTTCGAGAAGCCATCCGCTATCCAGCAGCGAGCTATTATTCCCTGCGTTAAAGGTCGTGATGTCATCGCACAGGCCCAGTCTGGTGAGTTAACAATAAAATTTCTTTTTCTTTCTTCTATTTGGCCCATTGTTCGGTTAATTGTATGGAATGTGTGACGGAGAAATTCCGGTGATGCATAATTTTCATGGTCTACCTGTGAATTTCCCGCTTTGAATGTCGGCGTCCGTCAACTGATGACGCTACCGAAATTCAGACAAAAAGCCGCTCAAATGCACAAACAAAAATGTGCTGAGTGTATCTTTAGGTAATTTTTAAGTGAACCACTGTCCATTCAAACTGTGTAAGCTGTTTTCTCAATTAAGCATTTGACAAACTTGGAAATAGAGCACACATTTACTTTGTTCATTAGGGTATCCATTTAGAAATGCAAACAATTAGTCACCTGGCATTGATCATTAAATGGTTTTTTAATTACGTACTTGTTCAATGCTTTGTCTCGAAATAAATAATTTCCATTTAATGTCTATACCAGTTGAAATGGCGTTTACTGAAAACAATTTCTTTATTTTCACGACTGATTAAGCACATCAAGTGACGAGCTATCTGTTCTGTATGGGCTTGTGAAAGTTGTCGAATGTATTGTTGCACATATTTGGCCGTAAAACACACATACACAAAACTTGCGGACGTTTATTTTTACATTTCATAAGAGGCAATCTTTGAATTAATACTTAATTCAGAATCAATGGTTTTTGCTTATCTCATGCTAAAGCGCTTACGTTAGATTTTACTCTGAGCGATAAGATCGGAGTTTTGACTTAAATTTAAGTTCTATATAGTCGTAAAGATTTTTTTAAGACACGCATAAGCAGCGCTAAATGTAAAGTTATTTCTGAATATGTGCATGGACTTCTTTTTTAAATATGTTCTTTACACAGCTGACTTAACAACGCGGCTGTTATTATTTAAACTACGATTTCAGTTTACGATCTTTAAAATCTACTTAAACAATGTATTCCAAAAAGACGGACGACTTCGCAATATGCCACGTGTAGCATCATGTGCTCATTGTATGAAATGTATTCCAAAAAGACGGACATCTTCGCAATATGCCATGCCACGTGTAGCATCATGTGCTCATTTTACGAACCATCTTTCCATAGGAACCAAGCCGCATTTTTGTTGTTTGTATTCCTCGAATGGCGGGGAGAAGCACGTTTTCAAACATTGAATTTCTTTTGTCTGCAATAATTCCTTCAAGCAGGTATTGAGAAATTTCGGTACGTTCATATTTGCCTACCTGGTAAAAATCGTATACAGATGGCGTCTCCAAACAGCTTAACAAAAGTTGTTTATCTAAATTTAATGGACGCACATTATACTTAAGGGTAACAGCCAAGCGGCGGTCACTGTATCCATCTAATACAATCATTGTCTACTTTGAAGGTCACACTTATAAAACAATCCATTTAGTGAGATACTAATGGAGATTGTCAAACCGTCTCAATTCAATCAATTAAAATGTTATTATACAAATTACAGGAACTGGAAAAACTGCAACCTTTTCCATTGCCATCCTCCAACAAATCGATACGTCCATACGCGATTGTCAGGCATTAATTTTGGCACCCACTCGTGAGTTGGCTAGCCAGATCCAACGCGTAGTTAATGCACTTGGAGAATTCATGAAAGTCTTCAGTCATGCATGCATCGGTGGAACGAATGTCCGTGAGGATGTTCGGAGCTTAGAAAGCGGTTGTCATGTTGTAGTCGGCACACCAGGCCGTGTATACGATATGATTAATCGTAAAGTTTTGAGGACAAACAGTATCAAGCTCTTTGTGTTGGATGAGGCTGATGAAATGTTATCACGTGGTTTCAAGGATCAAATTCAGGATGTGTTCAAGATGCTTCCAAACGATGTCCAAGTCATCCTGTTATCCGCCACAATGCCACCTGATGTATTAGACGTTAGCCGTTGTTTCATGCGCGATCCAGTAAGCATTTTAGTCAAGAAAGAGGAATTGACCCTGGAAGGTATCAAGCAGTTTTATGTAAACGTAAAGCAGGAAAACTGGAAACTGGGTACATTATGTGATTTATACGATACACTTTCCATTACCCAGTCGGTAATCTTTTGCAACACTCGACGCAAGGTGAGTACAGAAAACTCGGTAAATCTTACAGGAAATCGGATTTCATGGATTCAATTAATATTCTAGGTCGATCAACTTACTCAAGAAATGACCGACCACAATTTCACTGTATCGGCAATGCATGGAGACATGGAGCAGAGGGATCGTGAAGTCATTATGAAACAATTCCGTTCGGGTTCTTCCCGTGTCTTGATTACAACTGATCTGTTGGCCCGTGGTATTGATGTTCAGCAAGTTTCACTAGTCATCAACTATGACTTGCCATCGAATCGCGAAAACTATATCCATAGGTAAGAAAGATTACGATCAGTCATTAGGGCTAGACAAAAATTAATTCTCCTTTCCATTGTGCACTAGAATTGGACGTGGAGGCCGTTTCGGTCGTAAGGGTGTAGCCATCAACTTCATCACAGATGAGGACAGGCGGATCTTGAAGGATATTGAACAATTCTACCATACAACTATCGAGGAAATGCCAGCTAATATCGCAGATCTTATTTAAATTTTGAGCAGCCGCAATATCTTTTAAAACAACAAGTGCGCTCCCTAGCAGTTACAACAAGCTACAACTATACAAAAAAAAGTAAATTAAAAAAAAAAAAAAGAATAACAGCAAAACCAACAATTGTTTTAGCTTTTTTCTAGATATATATCTGAAAATAATAAAAGCTAACATATTCATTCATCCATTGTCTAGAAATAATTTATACATATATAAAAAAAAACACGGAAAGGAGAGAATACAGTTTTGTTTTTCCAGAGATGACTTTTTTTTTCTAATTCCTTTAGTTCTTTTCCTAGTTTTTATACTTAAGGAAATATGATACACATTCTTTGTTTTTTTTTACCTATAAATCAGCTTACATAAACTAAATTATACATATAAATATAAACAAAATGAAAAAAAAAAATAAGTAAACATTTCAATAGGTATGTGAGTATTAGCAATTTATACTGTGTAATCAAAGAAAACTAATAAATATTCTTTCTTAATATGTCGGTGCACATTGTTACTGTAGATAAAAGTTCATGTTTTTCGGCGAAATATCAATGGTGGTGGGAAGAGTAGTGGTATAGAGTAGTTTTATTAGTCGTAGTATTGAGAAGAAATGAACTGCTGTACATAGAGATAGATTTATCAGGCGGGAGTGATAAAGATGGGGATAGGATAGTCAGTAGTTTGTGACGCACGCATTGAACAGGATGTGACGTTGTACAGCCATTATTAAATACATACATGCATGGAGAGGGTGCGTTTTGAGGGTAGTTAGGTTGCTATGGAAATATATCTTAGAGAAAGTGGCAAAACAATGGGTAGGATTTCATAGTTCATATCAGGTAGAACCAGGGTAAACCACTGGACATGCATAAAGAGTGACCAGCAACAGCTTTCAGCCTTGTTAAAAGAAGCGAACCTCTTTAAATATTTAAGGAGTAGTTATCAGCAATACTAAAATGCCGACGTTCGTTTTTAAGGAGTTATTTCATAAATTGAACGCCACAAAATGCCGTCGCCTCGGTAAGTAGGTATACACTCCACACGCGACCCTTAAAAACCGAAACGGCTTAAAGAACAACAATCGGCGTTGTACGGCGCTTTAGTTAAACGCCATGCGGAATAAGGATGATTATCTCCCATTAACTACTTTATTTGTATTTCCTCTTGTTAACCATCTATTAAAAGTTTGGAATATCTTTTCAAATCCTTGTATACATTCTTTCAAATAGATATATTCTTCTTTTTGTCTCCTATTTATTTAAATCTTGTCTGCTAATCCTAAGTCCTCGATAGCTTCTGCCCAGAGTTGTCACATCGGATAAATTCTTGGTTCAATAGAAACTTTTGGGTAAGTCGTTTAACTCCATTGCTGTCTGCACAATATTATAGCTCATACCGCGCTTTACATGCTGATACCCTCGATTCTTTTAGTTTTTCATGTATGGTTGCTACTCCTTATTACAGGTTAGCCTAATAGCATTCTCATTTCCGCGATTGTGACTTTACCTTTGTGTATTTTTGTTGACGGACTGGTGGTACATCATAGCTGCTGTCGATTTTTCTTTTCAGTTTCAGAGATACAATTCATATGTATATCATCTATTACGTAACGTCAGACAATAAACACCATATTATCAGATATTGGTTCTATAAGTATATGATGACTACTTTACTTTCATGACGCATTATCTTACCAAGATACTTGAAAGGCAATACGACTAATATTGAGTAATTTCTTATTTTACGGAACTTCTACATAGGTCTCATTGCTTGATTTACTGGATTTACATACATATACTCAGTCTCTTCAAAACAACATCCCTCTCGCATTCATTCATAAAAATATAAAATAACCCAAGCCATGATTTCTATTTCTTGAATACCCGATTCTATTATGCAAATTCATTTCTATCAAAAGTAAAGTAAATCTAAAGGATTTTTTGTCTTCTCCTACTGTACTTTTAAACATTTTCATCTTTTTTCCTTGCCTTTTCGTTAAATCTTGACATTTGTATCAGAAAACTGGCATTTTTGTACTACAGCGGTTCCATCAAACATCCATATTTCTCATAGAAAAAGAATAGCAAAAGTAAATTCCGGAAGAGGTATGATTCAGACGGCATAAATTATTTGTTATCCGAATTGGTTATAACCGTTATCTAATCATTATTTACTACGGGGTCTTGCAGGTGCTGTGTGGAAAAAAAAAACTAATCAACCAGTCGTCGCGACCATCAACCGCTGTGACGTTTATATTCAATCGGTCTCCGTTTCGCATTGACATTCATTCAACATCATTCGAACACCACCCACCACTAACACATGATGTTCTAATCGGTTAACTGAGGAGAAGGAGTGTTTTGCGTGAAGAAAATTAAGAAAAATTAGTCATTTCCAATTTAAATCAATAGAGTGAGTGAATATAGCAAAATAGCAGGACTATGGGGCAACACGTATCCCGGACTGATTTCGAATGGTCATACACGGAGGAGCCACACGCCAGTCGCCGGAAAATCATTCTCGACAAGTATCCGGAGATTAAGAAACTGTTCGGTTATGACCCCATGTTTAAGTATATCGCCGGTTCTATGGTCTTGACACAGATCCTGATGTTATTTCTGATGAAAGATCAATCGTGGCCCATTATAGTCCTGACAGCGTATTGTTTTGGAGGAATTCTAAATCATTCATTGATGTTGGCTGTGCACGAGATTTCCCATAATTTAGCCTTTGGTCATAGTCGTCCGCTGGCTAATAGGATATTGGGATTCATTTGTAATCTGCCTATTGGATTGCCGATGTCCATATCGTTCCGGAAATATCACTTAGAGCACCATAGGTGAGTAAATGGGCACAGTCGTGGGTAAATATGGTAATACGTGACTAGAAAAAGGTTTTCTTATCGTGTGTGTAGGTGTGTGTGTGGCATAAAGTAAATAAAGTTAAATTTCTATCCGTAATTGTTGCGCGGGCATGGTTGTCTAGCAATCATGTGCAGATTGCCTTTTATTTGTTCTTCGTAATTTTATCGGGCAATTGAATTCCAATCATATCGAGTAGTGTGTTGCCACGAAGGCGCGGAATATGTAATCGGATTTAACGTTGAAAAATGTTCATAAAAGTCTTATCTAGCATCTAGCTTATCTGATTATCCGCTTGCGTGATGATTAGTTTTCATGCAATCATAGCGAAGGGTTGTATACTTTTTCACATTCCATATCAAGTGTCCGGAATCATGACGCTGCAAATTGAGATATTCTAAAACGAGCCGTCAATTTATTTGCAAATCAATGCTAAATATTCCTTTAGCTGTTTATATCGGGTGATGGAATAGATGTGGTAAACATCTTGATGACCCATGCACGATAAGCATGCGACTGACACATAAAGTTGTCTTTTTGTCATTCCAACACGCCGGGTGAATGTGTCATGCTCGGGTTGTTGTCAACATCTTCATTTCGCACAACTGCACACTTCAAATAAATCAAATGCGCGTTATCAACTTATTTACTAGAACAAACACGATAAGTCTTATAGTTCCCTCATGAGTAACTGAATAGTCTTATCTGAAACACTTGTGCTATGTATTATGTATCCATCTCAATGTTTGTCAATTTTACTATTACAGATACCAAGGTGACGAAGTAATTGACACCGATATACCAACCCTACTAGAGGCTAAACTATTCTGTACGACGTTTGGAAAGTTCCTATGGGTCTGTCTACAGCCGTTTTTTTACATCTTTCGGCCGTTGATCATCAACCCAAAGCCTCCAACACGTATGGAATTAATTAACACCGTCATTCAGCTCATCTTCGACGGCCTAGTCGTATATTTCTTTGGTTACAAGGCTTTAGCGTACCTCTTCATCGGTTCGATTTTAGCAATGGGACCTCACCCCGTTGCGGGACACTTCATTTCAGAGCATTACATGTTTGCGAAAGGCTTCGAAACATACTCCTATTATGGTCCACTTAATTGGATCACATTTAACGTCGGTTACCACAATGAACATCATGATTTTCCAGCTGTGCCCGGCAGCCGCTTGCCAAAAGTTAAGAAGATTGCCCCAGAATTCTACGATTCTATGCCTCAACACACCTCCTGGTTGCGTGTGTTATATGACTTTATTATGGATCCAGCTGTGGGTCCCTATGCCCGCGTAAAGAGACACCAACGTGGCCTTAAAACATAAATCTATGACATAAAAACTGGAACTAGCCACTCGTAATCTCAGCTCTTAGTGTGTTATTGATTATTGTTTGTCTACTAGTATTTTGTTTGTATTTTTACTTTTACATCTGCACGTGCCGATTGCAAAACTACTATTTAAAATAGATAAGTGTTATCACAGGAGAGGTAACTATGTATGTATTGCGGTTTGTTTTATACCGTTTTAGAGAAGGTTTTTTTTCTAGAGAGCGCAGTATCACTAGTATTATTAAGTTTTGTATAAATGCCAAATAATTACTGGAAATGAGTTCTAAAAATCGACTATAATTGATTATAGTATATTTCATTATAATGTTGATATTATAAAAGAAGAGATGAAAAAATTTATTCCGCTTTTGTCCCTTAATCCAGCTTTAGCACTAAGATTTTTTTTTAAATTATGTAAAACAAACAAAATAACAAAATTGATGTAAGACTTGTAAATAAAGTCAACTATTTTGAAAAAAAATCTATACACAAACAAGATGTGGTTGTTATTGGAGATAAGGACAGTTGAAACAATTTATAAGTGGCTCATGGCTAAGTAGAAAAGCCAGTGTTGCTCCAGAGTATCGTTACATTGCTTGAAATTATGTTTTTCAAGGGACTACTTCTACAAAAAAGAAAAAACCAAATTTCAATTTCTTGAGATTTCATCTTTTCTGTGGAATAGCTGTGGATTGAAAGCAACCTGTTTGAATATTTACTATTGGTCTTACAAACCATTCAAAGGCGCAGCAACAATGAAAATTACCTACGGAAATGAAGTGTCAGTATCGAGGCGTATTTCTTTCGACCTGAATGTTTTAAAACTGAAAATTTGTGGCTGTCAGCAGTTAGAAGACTAACCTACTAAAAAAACCCCGTGCTTAGTTTCAGATGTTTTTTTTGTTAAGCTAATGCAACTGTTACATAGCACACCGATGACATTAATTACTTTTAAAGATGTAAAAAATAAAAACAAAAATACGTAATTGTAACTGAATTGTGTGATTTGCTGGAAGAAGGTCACTTAATTTCAATCGAGCGATTCGCTGGAAAATAAACTAGGATCACAGTCTCAATTTAATCCTTCTATTAACAATGTGGTAGAATGTTATTTTATCAATCACTTTATTGTGTAATCGTTTGTTGTTCTAATTCGAAATCTGATATGATAAAGTGAAGGGTAATATAAATTGAAATTTGAAGTGTTTGTGTAGTGCTTGAAAAGCATATACATATTGTATGTTTGGAAGTAAACAGGTAAGCGACTCTGGGGAGGAATCATTTACATATGTACATACGTGACGAATGCGTAGCGTGTTTAAAATGGAATAATGGGATAAATAACCTGAAAGG
Organism: Xylota sylvarum; assembly: GCA_905220385.1. NCBI lineage: Eukaryota > Metazoa > Arthropoda > Insecta > Diptera > Syrphidae > Xylota > Xylota sylvarum. The sequence goes on along the minus strand of LR999957.1, from coordinate 91,778,841 downwards.
TAAGGGACATTTCTATTACTTACATATCTGGATGTATCTGCACCATTCTATCTATCGGGAAGTCAGGTGTGACGGGGTCTGCTGTTAATTGGTTGGTTCTTCAATCCGGCATCTTTTGGATTCAAAGATTTTTGTGGCTGGAGTGATGTTTTTTATTCAGTGTAGCTGTATAGCTTTTCGGATTAAATCTACATTTTAAGGTAGGTACAGTTCATCAAGCCATTTGTCTTTCGAAGGCATATCAAGGCATAGATGTTGCTTTGTCGACAGCATGTACTTGATCTTTTAAATGGATATGACACTGCATATTTTAGCAGTCGAACTGACTTGTTGATTGCAATGAATGTAAAAGTATTTTATTTCTTTTAAGCAATAGGCTTGTCTCCTCTTGTTTTGCGTCACATCGCGTGTATATGTATGGATGTACATACATATGTATGTGTGTGCCTCATTCATCATGTTTTTAGCTTCTTATTTTTCTGACGATTTGAAACTTGTACCCACGAAAGACTGTTGGCTTTGTTTAGGAAGTCATTCAGTTTATAAATGGCTGATAGAATTTAGCTCTGACACGGATCAGTCAGTTTTTGTGGCAGGTTGGTATTATAAGTGTAACTAGTAATTCTATTCTCGGAAGCATATCAGAGAAAGGAGTCCGTTAGTATCCGAAGCTGAATCGTTTTCGAAACTAAATTTTTAAAAGGTTGGGTTCTTAATTGTTAATTATTTTGGACTGAATTGGAAAAGTAGGCGACACTATTAATTTCATATAGAAAAATCTTTTGTCATAGAATCAAAGATCAACCATCCCGCGTCATGTTTTTTTTTTAAGGGCGACATATGCTTTTACTAGATTAATTTTCTCTGCCTAGCAAGGTGACCGTATTTGGCCACATAGATTTATCTTTCTCCCAATCGTACTTACTTTACATTAGTTGGCGTTACTGAGCCTCAAGTAATGTGACTCTCTAGATCACTGTGCCGCCAAGTCGACGGAGATCTCTTTCTACCTGGTCACTCCATCGAAGATGAGGGCTGCGTTGGTTACTCGATCCCTCTGGTATGACGTTGAAGACTTTACGGCCTGGAATATCAATGTTCATATGCTCTACATGTCCCAGCCATCTTAACCGTTGGATACGATTTTTTTTTCTAGGCTTATATCTTTGTACAGCACGTACAACTCTTCGTTGTATCTTCTTCGCCAGACGTTGTTTAACTCGTCTACATGAACATGACCATATCGTAGGACCTTTCTCTCGAATACAGTAAAGGAGCTTTCATCCGATTGGGTAAGGGTCCGTGCTTTTGCACCATAGAACAAGACTGGGATGGTGAGTGTTTTGTACTGCGTATTCTTGGTTCTTCTCGATTTGTTCCTCAATTGCATACTCAGCCCAAAGAAGCAGCGATTAGCCAGAGTTATTCTACGCTTGATTTCCTCGCTGAAGTAGTTTGACGAGTTTGCAGCAGTGCCCAGATAGACAAAATCCTTGACTACTTAGAAGTTATACCTACATACGACTCTTGTCCTCGTTGATAACTATTCCCATTCTGATTGCTGCTGACTCTATGCTCCTGTAACTGCTTTGTTCGCTTTGTTCTTCCTATCACGTCAATGTCATCAACAAACCCAAGTTATTGCGGGAATGTTTTAAAGATAGTGTCTGATGTACTGACTGGGGCGTTGCGTACTACCTTTTCTAACACAATATTGCAGCAACTGCATGATAGTGCGTCACCTTGCCTAGTCGAAGGTTTCAGTTCCAATTCTAACGGAGCAGCAAGTATGGCACGGTATAATTCTTCGGCTTTGAAATCGTGGCTCTTCTCCAAGATCTGGCGCAATATAAAAATTTGGTCGGTGGTAGACTTTCCAGGTCTGAAGCCCCTTTGGTAAGGACCGATTAGATCATCAGCAAACGGCTTAAGATGTTCATATAAACCGCTGGATAGAATTTTATAGTCGATGCTTAAAAGGCTAATGCCTCTGTAGTTGGTGCAAAATAGGCGATTCTAGGCACATACGTGTTTCATCACAATAGATTTCTCCTTTCCATGGCCGGCTTGTGAGGCCCGCGCATGACGGAGATAATTTTTGGAGTTGATTCTTCAGAACCATATCTTTTCGTTTCCTCGTAGTTCCTGAGAAGGAAACTAAGGTGTTGCACCCCATGGAAACGATGGATCCAATGCTCGTCGTTAGTTCACCTCTCGGTTATCTAGCGGGCACAACGTGGAGGTGAGGACGCGATTTTACTCACCAATCTACTTCAAGCAAATTGTTAACTTTTGGTGTCCAGCTACATACAAACATACATATGCATGTTTACTTATTTAGGTGGTACTACAGTTCGGGCCTGTAGTCCGGAGATAATTATTACTGAGAGTTATTACTAGACAGTACCTACATATTTCTCGAACCCTCTTTCTATCTCCTCCTCTATATTCTCTCCTCCCTTTGGACATTATTGTACTTCTAAAAATTAATGTCCAAAATTGGATGTGATCACTTCCGACTTAATGGAGCAGTAAGGTTCTCCATTGGCATTCTGATAATAGTAACAAATCTTCAGGTTCAGATGGGATTCCCTTGTTTTGAAGAGGTGTTCTTCTACGCTCGTTAAACCTCTACGTAAACTCTTCCATCTATTATACTACACAGTCATTTTTTCAGATAGGTGGAAACTCGCGTACGGCCAGTCGATCCCAAAAAAGGGCGATAAAATCTCCCCTTCAAAATATCGACACATAGCCCTAACATCAGTGCTCTCTAAGGTCGTAGAAAGCATTGTAAATTTCCATCTTATGATATATCTTGAAAGAAACCATATTCTAACTGACCGTCAGTACGGTTTCCGTCAACAACGTTCCACAGGGGACCTTATTGTATACCTAAAGGAAGAATGGAACCCTTAATATTCGCCATCACCCTGGATATCTCAAATGCTTTTGGTAGAGTGTGGCCCAGTCCTCTCTTAAGCAAGCTTGCGGTGTCGCTAGCATCTTCTCATAATGGATTGCAAACTCGAAATACAACTCGAATACAAACCACAGGTTTGGGCGGGAGCTCCCACAACTTGTTTGAGTGTATTAGTCAGGTATGTAGATTGATCGGTTACCTTTCAATGTTCGACCAAATATCTTTGCTAGAGCATCGTCGGAATGTTAGATGCTTATCGGTCCTGTACCGATATTTCCACCATAGTTGTGGGGATGAAATCTATAGTTTTGTCCCGCCTGTCCGTCAGTTTAATCGAACTTTTAACTTCCTATACCCTTTCCTTTCACTCCATCACTGGCCCTATAACTTTAAAGAACTTTAGTCCTAAGTGATGGAATACATTTAAAAAAAAAACTACTCAGTCTAACTCACCATCCGCTCTATCGCATCGTATTTTGCGTTAACACTGATCTCGTAATTTTTGCTTCTGTTCGCAGAGAACACGAACAGCTCTCATTTTTTCCAGTTCTGCTCTTTTTGTTTTCTGGTTCGTTGCATGTATCCATGGAACCAGAGGTTTCGTTGCATATTGGACACCCAGCACATCTGATGCGACTTCTCTGACGTATGCAATACTCCCACTGGTCTTCAAAGATTTAGGCGTTCAGTTGCGACTGTACTTACTTACTTACTTAACGGGCTCCCGACCCGTGAAGAGTCTCTGCCTGAGACACAGCAGCCTTCCACTCTCTTCGATCCCGGGCACGCTGCTTCCAGTTATCTAGACCAAGCGCTCTGGCATCCGCGATAGCTTGATCCTTGAAACGGAGGTTCGGTCTTCCTTGTCTTCTCGAACCTGGGGTCTGTGATTCGAAGATCCTCTTTGCTGGAGCATTATTGTCCATTCGCTCGATGTGGCCGAGCCAGTGTAGTCGACGTGTTTTGGCTTTTTGGACTACATCCACATCCTGGTACAGCTCATAGAGTTCGCGGTTATATCTTCTCCTCCATTCGCCCTCCTCGCATACGGGACCGAATATCCGACGAAGAATTTTTCTTTCGAAAGTGTTCAAAATCTGCTCTCCTTTCCTGCTTATCGTCCAACACTCGGCTCCATACAGCAGAACTGGCAGGATCAAAGTTTTGTAGAGCAAACATTTCGTCTTCCGAGTTAGGAGTTTTGACCCCATTTGTTTCGCCAAACAGAAGTACCAGCGGTTTCCTAGGGTAAGTCTTCGTCGAATCTCCACTAAGTTGTCATTCGTGGAGTTGATATTTACTCCGAGGTAGGTAAACTCCTTAACCACTTCGAAGTTACTGTTGCCAACAGTGACGTTTTGTCCTAGGCGGTGGACAGATGCTTCTTTGTTTGTTGACAACATGTCATGCTTCTTTTGCTCTTGTACTTGGTTTTGTCCTCATTCACTTCAAGGCCAACTCGTTTCGCCTCTTCTTCAATTGCCGTAAAAGCCTCTAACACGGCGCGCTGCGAGCGACCGATGATGTCGAAGTCGTCTGCGTATCCCAGCAACTGGACAGATTTGTTGAAGATAATGCCTTCCGTGTTTACACCTGCCCTGCGCACTATCTGTTCCAGCACAAGATTGAAGAAGTCACATGATAGCCCATCCCCTTGCCGAAATCCGGTGCATGTTTCAGAGGAACTGTTGCCGAATTGCACGTTGCACCGCGTGAGAGATGGTGAGTCTCGACTTGAAATTCGTTGGTCTTTTCCAGGATTTGCCTTAGTGTGAAAATTTGGTCGATCGTCGATCTTCCGGGCCGGAAGCCACACTGGTACGTGCCAATTAGTGTGCTGCAGAAGGGCTTCAGACGTTCACACAGTATGTTGGATAGGATCTTATATGCGACATTAAGCAGGGATATGCCTCGGTAGTTCTTACAAGACATAGGATCGCCTTTCTTGAAGATGGGGCATATAGAGCTGATAGTCCAGTCATCGGGCATGACTTCATCCACCCATACTTGGTTGATGACTTGGTGCATGCACCCTACCAAAGCATCACCACCATGTTTGAAAAGCTCTGCTGGTAGACAATCAGAGCCGGCGACCTTGTTGTTCTTCAGGTTTTTGATAGCTGAGCCGACCTCTTCAAAACTAGGAGGGGGAATGGATTCTTCATTGACTGGATGCGGGTTCTCTTCTTGCCCTATCATTCTCTCTACCTGCCCATTAAGTAGCTGCTGGAAATGCTGCTTAAATACATCAGTTGCGACTGTAGCCCTTTGAAATTAACCTATCAGATAATATTGCTCCCCTAGGACGAATAATACTTCTAGACATACTTGATAGATCTGAAAGTTTTTTTTTAAATAATCTGTCGTAAGCTTCCGCAACTGTTTATTTATTTTTAAACACTTGTGCCCCCTCGCATTAACGTACTTACAGAAGGTAGCCACTCAGTTTTAATCGTTTCAATTACTTCACGATGACGTCAATATTGTCCCTGCGGTCGTCGCTTGATCTTTAATCGTTTCATTACATTTTGTCAAAGAGATACACGCACTAAGGCCAGACATTTATCCAAGAAACGCGTTACGCAGTACGATGTACCGACTTAAGGATAATAATTCCTTAAGTTAAGAACCATAAAAAGACAAAAAAAAATAAATAAACATTGTTCAGCTGTTTATTTTGTAATTTATGTCTCGTAAGGCATCCAACTCAAAGTTCATACGCCTATGTCAATAGCCTAGACTAGGAATATGGCTTAATGTAGATTCGCAGATTTTTTTTATATCGTTCTATTTACATATGTATAAATAAAATAAAATTGAATATCACATGATACTGACAATTGCGGTCATTACCACTGTGATTGAGATCCATAGAATGAGGTGTTGCTATCAATCTACAATCTGATGTGTGAGGCCATTACCACCGCCAGACATTTTTACCATCTGTATCCAAAATATGTACTCTTTTATAGACTTTAAATTCACTTGGAATGACATGTCTATGGAAATAAAATAGCTGAAACATTTACTTCGCGTCCTGACATTGAAAACAAATGACCAACGTCACCAATGGTTGTCTATATTGTACATAAATCAAAACCATTCACATTTTGAAAGATTTACTTTAAACAAAATTATTCAAACGCTCATATTTAAGGTCAAATGTTTTACGTTTTTCAAAACAAACAACAAAAAGAAAAAAAAAAATGTATAACGTGCGCCTATCATTGTCTTCCAATTAAACCATGGTCATTGTTGACCTCAGCAGTACAAGGTCAGGATTTCGTCAAAAAAAAGAAAAAAAATCAAAGCACATCTTATAAAAAAGATAGTCAAAAAAATAAATAAATTATTTTTGCTAAATATAATATTCGGTATCTAAAAATAACTCACATGGCGCGAGGAAGAGAGGTAATGGAAAAAACAATCAAAAGCGTCCCGACCTCGTCGCATGTGACGACAATTCTTCCACTCGGTACCAAACTCTGAGGATGACACTTTATTTTCCTTTCTGAATGCCAGCCACTACGTCCGTATTGTTCTTTTATACTTGTACTTGACCTTAAGGAGCTTATCGTCATAAATTGAATGCTATTTTTAAGCTGTCCATAACTTTTGCCACACTGCAACACACAGGACTCCCAGCAACTGAGTCCGCCGCCGCCCACCTGAATAAAGAAGGTTACATTCAGTGTAGTCCTTTTTTTTTGCTGAGCTTTGGCTGCGGCTGCTGTTGTGAGATGCTAAGAGGAACAAATCGCGTCACCCACATCTCCATGCACACAGACCGAACATCTCGAAAAGATGAATACAGAGATGTGTGCTCTGAAAGTTTGAAAATAAGTTGGAGCTTTCGCGCTCAGCATCGTTGGAGAGTAGCTCTTTTGCTCTGTAATATTGGAGGAGCATCATTTTCCCGTTACTCCGTTGAGTATGTTGGCGGCCGTTTATTCGAAAGATACTTATAAAAACGTTGGAATTGGAAAATTCGGTAGCATTAAGTTTTGACGCATCCTCTGGTTCTCATCTGCTCTGTCTTTCTATTATTTTTATTGTTTCAAACACTTGATTATATTTTTGCACAAGGATAATTGAAATAATTTATATGTACTTATATGCAAGGATTAATTGTCATTGTGTTGCACTTATATACGTACAACTATGTTTGATTGATTTTTTATGTTACAATAAGAGTGTTGATAAAGGCTACCTGTGAAACCTTAAAATTGTTTTCTATCGGAAATGTGAAGAGACTGCCTTAATTGATTCTATTCACTGTAGTGTTGAAGTGAAGTAGTGTGTTGTCAAGTAATTGGTGACTTAAGTTAAGGATAATCGATATTTATATTACAAACGCATTTGGAAAACTCCAGTACAGTATTTGAAATTGGATTATAATCGCCATTGTACGCGACGCCGCCGGGAATTGTTCGATCCTCATGGGAAGTCTAGGTGAGCTGAGTTGATGTTAATGTTGGTTTGTTTATTTGTTTGTTGTAGAATCTCTTCTTTTTTTTTTGTGTATAACGGTGGTAAGTTTTTCATAAAGGCCATTTATTTTTAGAAAATGTCAGAGAAAAGCTTCAAAGGATGATTAAGTGACATTAACACTCAGGTGTCGCACTTCCCGCGCCATTTAGGTAAACACACAAAAGTTGTAGGTATTCGTTAAGCGGGTTCAACGGGAATGCTATAAAAATATGTAGAATAGAATTTTATGTTATGTATTGGGAGAAGGAGCAAGGATCAAGTGTATTAACTAAACTCTTTTCTTTTATATTGATTATATAATTGCTTGTAATTATTTTAACGACAAACTAGAATTATTAATTAGCATGGATTTAAGGAACTTGGTTATCGCAATTCTTGTTTTTAAACAGTCATAGTCTTAAGACGAACCAACGAAATATTTTCAAGAAACTCAGTTAATCTATTAATGCACAGGAAGTATGGATTCCCCTAATCTTTACTTTATAATGTAGTATTACTGGTAGTTCCAAACTAGAAAATTCCGCACATATGAAGCCTTACGATATGACAACACATTAAAGTTCAATTGCCGTCCCGAATCCATAAAAATGTGTACTCACACTGTAGTGAGGTTTCATAGAATTGCTTTGATACTAACAATTTTCCATACTAGATATACATACATATGTATACCCCAATTTTATTCTCTCTATCTTGTATTCTGTAAATGCTGAAAAATCAAAGAAGTTTTCTTTCGAAACAACTAAGGGTATTTTCATCCGTTTTTGATAAAGTCTAAGCCGTACAACATGACTGAGCTAATGACGCCTTAGACGTTTGTAAGTGGCTCTGTTCCTCCTTCTATGACTAAAATTAAAGTAATTCTTAATTTGATCTCTGGGGTGGTGTCGTATTTAAAATTTAAGGTGTAGCCTAGGTAGATAAAATCTTTTAATACATTTAACTTGACACGGCTTACTTAGAAGTACTCCACTTTCTTTCGTTCTTCGTTAATTTACATTTTCGCTAAGTTGTTTTATCATAACTCAGCGTATGCGAGTGATTCCATATGTATCTCTTTTCTAAACCTCAGAGCATGAGAAAGTATAGGTAAAGTATGCTGTTCATTTAAATAAATATGTTATACAGACGGTTCCAAAAGAAGGGGTATATTTTCGGACGTTCAACTTGAGAGCTCCAAAAGAGTGGATCAGATCCAACATCCGCAGAATAGATCAACATATTTTCAGATAGTCGGTCAACTTTTAAATTTTAATCTCATACTACATTGATTTCATACTGGTATGAAACTGTCTCAACTCCTCGATGCAATTTACCTTCAACACTGTGTTTCCTGAGCACTCGGACATTATGTTACATATTGAAAGCAGTGAACTTGCGGATTAACTTGGATTACCCACTATATTTCTCAAGGAATTACTGTAGCTTGGTCTCGGTAAAAAAAGACTTTCTTTAAGTCATTCTCTCTGCAAATCAAAACAATGAGAAGAGAAGAATGATTGGCATTTCTTATATTTTATCTAAACTCATTGCAGGATTTAGGTTCTGGCCGGTTTTATTCTTCAATCTCTAGGTTCAAGTGTTTTTTTCAGTTTGTTCTCTATTTCCACATGACCGTATACATATAAGAAAATACTTCGTCAATTTTTGTCCTTTTTTTAAAACTTGGGTTAAGCTTGCACATTGACATTGTTTTGACAACTTTATGGCTATTTGACATTATTACTACATATGTACATATATGTGACATATTTTGGATTTCTTTACGAGATTTTGGACGCATGTACATATGTACATACATACATACATACATATTTGACACATATGTGTATAAAGGCCTGAAAATGGTGGATTCGTCTTCAAAGTTGTTTTGTTCTTAACCTGAGTCCTTTTCTGTGTGTTTCTTCTTTACTTTTTGACCCATCTTCAGTCAGTCTGTTGACTGTGATAACATCAGTCTAGTTTTCCTTTATACATAAGGATTGCTAGGAGGATTATCACTCTCCAGTTTCATCAAACAAGAGGTGTAAAAAAGTCAGATATTTAAGGATATTATAGTAACAAGTAATAGTATCGTAATCCTTAAAAGTAAAAAAAAAAAAAAAATTCTGTCACAAATCCTCAGGTCCTGAACAAATTTCTCCCCTTATTTTGAAGAGTCACACTGGCCAAATCTCTTGGTAAATTATTTTACTTATCATAATCCGTAGCGTAATCAGAAGGGTCAAGAATGGATGAAGGAACTGTACCAGGAGTATCCGGGCCTAGAACCAAGTACTCTGAATTCATGGGCAAAAGTATCAGTATCTTTCAGGCTAGAATCTGTGCCATAGATAGATCGGTCCAAATTAATCTTGACAGAAACCACGCCAAATGAAATATACGTACATATGTATGTAGCAATAGGTATAATATCAGATAGTTCCTAGATGCCTTCGATTCCTCACTTATATAGACTTAGCTACGATCTACATATGTATAAAGCTTGGGTTCGACTGAAACTCGAATATAACTCGTAAGTTTGTTCAGGTGCGTCTGCAATTTGTTTTATCTGATTTCGTTCAGCGTTTAGATTAAATGGTGAGAAATCTGTTTGCAGTCAAATGCGAGCTTCGAAAAAGACAAACAATGTTATAATTTAAAGATGCTTAGAGAGTTTTTTAACGTCTTGATAAGAAATTAAAATAATTGACATTTTTTAATATTTCCAGAAAACTATGAAATACATAGGTAGGTTCAAAATTCATATCATTCCTTTATTCTTTTATATTCAAATTCTAGTTATCTAGATCCTTTCACTCCCTTATTAGCTTTAAAACATTACATTGAAGGATGTTATTTTAAGTGGCGCAGAACGTTGAAATAGAAATGGTGTTGAACACTCTTGCTGACTCTTAAATATAGCTCTGGTAGTAGCTTGAGAGTTTCGAACAATCATTTCAAGTGTGACGTTGACAAATCACATTAAATTGCGCTAAATCCGTTTTTTATATCAAAGGCCTCGGTGAGTTTGACCATAACAATGGCCTTTGGGATACACATCTTCAAGAAACACCCTTTTCTTTGTTTTCTTTATGTTTCTAGGTACATACTTCACTTAACTCAGTTCAAATGCTCAAAGTTGTTTAAATCTCAAGGGTCTCTTTAGACGAATTAAATAATTGAGTAAACCTTTCATTACAATCTTCATCTGCTGAAGTGGATAATCATTTAAAAATGCTTTTTATTTATATTCACTGATGAATAGTTTAAGGATTTTTATTCTGGAGAACTTGGCACGTTTTTTACATTAATATCATTGTTGATAGAATTTATTTACTTTATTCTCCAAAATCTAAAAAAAATTAATTAGATTTTCGAATTCCTGGGCGGATGGATAATTTCCAGTTTGATTTGATTAATGGGTGTTTAATTTTGTTTAGTTATTCACACTTTGGGAATTTTTGATAAGACCAGTTCTCTGGCTGTACCAAATGGTACCGCATTTACTTTGGTGTGTTTTGAACCAATTCCAGGAAAAAATCTGCAGAATCAACAGACATGTCGAAGTGCTGTTTCTGCCCTTTCCTGTGGAAAGTAGATTAAAACAACAAAAATAATATGTATGAAATACGAGAATATTGATGTCCTGAGAGTACATATGTAGTTTGGAAATATATAATACATACATATGTACATATGTACATACATTCTCCATTGTCATCTCAGGCAACGCATAATATCGTTCAGTATACATCTTCTAACAATTAAAATAAATGTTTTGATGTTGATGAATTCCAGAATAATTATTCTAAATAAAGAACGCTGGAAATATTAATCTAAAAATATTTCCTTTGTTCTATAGAATTCCAAAATTGTTTACTTAAATTATTTCAATCAAGCCGTCATCACGTTTGGATCTTTTCAAAACACAATCATCACAAATCAACAGGTTCAACAAACACTGGATTCGCATACCTAAGATATCAAATAGCCTTCGATTGGCACTGTTTTTAATTTTAGTTTTTAAATTTATGATTATTATCATACCTCAAAGAGAATATTATACCGCATAGGAACACATACGCTGAGGTTTGACGTATGTAAGACCATATTGCTCGATTAAAAAGCTACTAAATTGATTCACATCATTAACACATTAGTTTTCACTAAGTAAATAATTGAAAAATTATAACACTATGTCCTGAATTCGCACGCAGTAAGGAAACACATGCCGGTGTTCTAGGTTTTCTAAGCTATAGCAATATATATGATTACCATTATACCTAAATTAACGCGTAAACTATCTAAATTGTCAGAAATAACCACATGACTGAACAATAAAGTCAGGAAGCTGTTAAAATACATAAAAAATAAAAAAATACTATAAAGATAAATATATGTACATATGTATGTATGCTCGATGTCAGTTTATAACATTCCCCTTGCCTATCCTATTTTTATCTTCATCACCCTGTCCAATAAACTCAACTTCGAGGCCATGCTTGCCATTTAATTAACCTGAGAAAGAATATATAAAAAATACACATATGTATATAAATGTATATTTAAAAAGGAAAGAAAAATCACAACCCCTCGTTCCGCAAGGGATGTTTGTGGAGAAAAAAAAAAAATCAGAAAAATCATGTGCGAAATATAAACGGAAAATTTTATGTGGGCCGTGCCAAAAACGCATTTTAAATATGTTGTTACAATTTTGAAAGTAGAATCGAACGCTTCATCTGTTCTACATTCAATGGTATTACACTAAACAGAGTCTTTTATTTAATGGACATTACACTTCATTATCTGTAAGGTTGGTTGGTTGGTTGGTTGGTTGGTTGTGTCAACATTCTACTATGTTATTGTTGGTTGAATGCGAGCTTTGAACCTAAGAACGTTTGTTTTCTGTCAAAAATACGAAAATACTCAACAGTATGTGTTCAGATAAAACACGATATATAAAAAAAAAAAAAAAAATATATTTTTTTGGCTACTCCCTAGCGATTTATGTTCTTTTTGTCTGTTTTTATACCGCAGATTCGGTATAAAAAATGTGTTTTCCTATTCACAAAATATGATCAACAGAGAAAGAAAAAGTAAGGACTACCCACGCGCTCAAGACAGCACCAGATACACTAACTCAAACACGGATGCGAGTTGGTATGAGTGTGGCAGGCGGCTATAGGGGGTTGAAGCAAAGTACACTTGGCTATAATAGTCCTTCGACTTGCGTCATTTTTGCTGGAGAATCCCTACATCTTCAAGTAGTTATTTATGGACACAATTGATTTGTTATTTTTATGGATGGATTCGTTAAGATTAAAAACATGTTACACGTCCTCGGGCATAATATCATATAATTTATTCATATACATACAGTCGACTTCATCTATTTTGAGTACCAAACAGTTGCGACAGTTTTTTTTTCCTACAATAGATATTTAGTTCTTGGAAACAAACTACGTCAGTACGTCAAAAGAAAATCGTCATCGTTGCGGGAGCCATCTAGTTTCTGTGATTTCCCAGCGTACATCTAGTATGTATGTATACATATTTAGATGTCAACAATCCGATTGAATTTTAATAGCATCACGGGTTAGCTAATTATAATGCTTTTAGGATGAAATTCGGTGTCCTAATTCCGTTCACCCGCCATTCATCTGTTATTCAGTTCAGTTTTTATGGAATTTTTTTTCGGTTTCATTGTGACGTCAGTATTGCTTACCTCATCCACATACAATGATGGTTATTTGCTGCAAGTGAGTAATCTAATTGTGGGTGGTTTCAATGGCAAAATCAACGTACCATTGTGCGATATTATGTAAACAATGAGGGGTAAACTAATATGAGATATCTGCAGCTTCAGACTCATAAATTGCACATCTCCAGTGAGTGGTGTGTTTGGATAATAAATATCTCTGTTGTTGCATCATTAGTTTGAGATGTGGTGTATTATTTTGATTTGTATTATAATTTATAATCTTATTCACGAGGAATTTGGAAAGTCAATAGAACTGAGCATGGTAATGCATGTATGTGGATATTTTTGGTATTAGAAACGATGATTCTATAATGTGTTTACTTCGGCCCCTAAATTAGGATCGAATAGAGAGAGTGGGAGGAAAAGTAACAAGTCACCCCATCTAGATTGAAAAATGTTGACATAGTTAGAGAGTATCGAAACCGTAGTTCCTGATCGGAAATATTCAAATATGATACTGATGTTCTGGTAAAGAGCATGCAGCAGAACATCAATTAAATGAATATGGGTTGACGAAAACATGTCCAACGACTGGAGTATCAGCACTATGTACATATGCTCCATTCGTAACAAAGGTGATCGTATGTCTTATAGAACTATATTCCTGCTAAATATCGCACATTAGATTTTGTCCAGAGTACTGAGCGAACGTCTTAAGACGTTTTGTTTCCCACAAATCGCTGCGTAGCAGTGTGTCGTCTGGTTCGGAAAATAAGGCTAATATTGCAAACTTATTTATTTAGCGAACAAGATTTTTTTTTAGCAAAATGGATCCAGTTGAACACTCTAAGTTGGTTAAGATTCCCATCTACTCGTGTGTCAGTTCCTCTCACCTAACGTCAGTTCCTCCTTTACTGCGATGAGCCTCTACGAACCAGAGCATTGGTGTCCATTCGCTCTACATCAATCATCAATCAATAAACATGTGTATACAATTTTGTACGTCGTTAAATCTTCTCCTACAAAACCAGTCAACCAATTCGAACCGAGCCAATTGCTCGAAGGAACCAAGAATCGACGGATCCGATTTCAAAAAAAGCTCATGCTTCAACTTGTTGAAGTTGAACTGGGAAGATTAATGTTTTTTTTTTTTTACAAACATTCAGGATCATGCCTCCCTACTTAATCGGCTTCACAACCCAGAGTAGCAGAGATTAGCAAGAATTTTATTCATTCATTGGATATGTGATGATGGTGATGTGATGCTTTTGGCAGAATTGATAACAGAGCCAAGGTAGCTATCTTTTACTCCTCCTCTCTGACATTTCGTCCGATTCGTCGATGTTAGGTTCCACTTATTGTGGATTTTGCCGTAGTTCGTACTTGTTATGTCCTAGTTCGGTGATAACCCCATTTTAGCCGCTTCTGGCTCAACATTCGTAAACGGACACAGTGACAGCGCGGTGAGTTCTGTCAATTAATTGAATATTTATAACGTAAACAAGTTGTTGCACAAACTTTTGAAAAGTGTATAGAATCGTAAGTAAGTAGTTGCACAAAATTTTGAAAGTGTGCACAATCGGTCCAAGAATTTATAAAGACGTGAAGGTGTATCGATTTGGGCTTCTTGGGTATTCTGCAGGATCTGATGATTGTGAACTTACCTAGACTAAAACCGAACGGATAGGGGCAATTCAGATTGTTGTCGAAAGGTTTCAGGCGTTAACAAGATAATATCCTGAACCCGAGAAACATGTCCCTGTAACTGGTGCAGCATATTACATTGTGGACACTTGTTAGACTAAATCAAGTCATCTTCATGTTCAAAGGTTCGAATATTTAGAATACTGAAGGCATCCCATACGTTTATTACAATGTGATTATTTTGTTTGACAGTTTCATAATTAGAAATATGTAGATGAGTTTTTTATTACTGCATAATTCCTGCCATCCATTGTGGGGCATAAGATGTCAATAATACACGTGTGTCATCATAGTCTGCAGCACAATTCAATACACTCCAACTCGTTTTGAAAAAAAAAATTGGATCTTTACTCGAAGGTTTTTGCGGCAAATTTCTTTAGACAGTGTTATGTCAGGTTGCGTTAGTGGGTTACATTGTTTAGTTTTTTTTTTGCAATGAAGTTGTCTTGCAATAAGGTATGACCAATTTGTTTTTCATGGGTTGATGACCAGCTCTTCTTAGAGCAGCAAATTCTTAAAATAATGCGAAGACACGTACTAACGAAAGTCTGTAGTGCAGGCGTGAGAGTGGGAGTCATTTTTCAGAACTACACTTGTATGTAAATAGAAAGCATTATTGAGATATTCGATTTGAGGACGAATAATTTTAACATGAAATACGGGTAGAAGCAGAATTTATTTATAATCCTACTCTACTTTAACTTACTTAATTGTCTTCTTCTTTCGTAGAGGTCTTTAACCTTATGGGATAGTTGGCATTTATCGTGTAATCCAGTTGCTTAAGGTGTGCTATAAGAGTCCATGTGGCACAAACCACATTACTGAAAATAATATCGGATGAAAAATGCAGTTTTACCAGACTCCGCTTTAGATATCGAACTTTTCTGATAGTCTTCCTGTAAGTGGAACATTACATTTGGAACCATCGTAGCTATTAGTTTAGTTAGATTACTTTTCCTGTACAAGGCAAGTTAACTAAGATCCTTGAATACCGTTACACCGCAGATGAAGTGGCGATTGGTATTCAACGCATTGTTCTATAATGATCTGCAAGGTGTTAATAACTAGCTCCAGAGTAACTAGCTAATACTGTAGCAACTACAGAGAGCAAATGAATTCTTCTTTCAATTTTGGTGTCAGTGACCTGACATAAGGACAAATGGCTCATTGGACGAGTATAATTAAATACACATGTGTTAACATGTGAAGTCTCTTACATCGTTCCCTTAGTGCTCCATTGCATTTTTACGAGGGAGCTGCACGAATAGAGACTGTTTTAACAACATTTAAATAGCATGAGACTTGAAATAATCGCTTTTTCTTTGAATTGTCTTATAAGAAAGCAAATGTATAAATGTCATTACATTGTCTGCCATGGTAATAACAATCGTTCACTTATTTCCTAAAACAATAAAAAAAGAAAAGCTTAAAATTTTACGATTTGAAAAATTGTTTACTACAACTCTTCTGAGCAGTCCTACGTTATATTGATTTATTATAAGAAAGTGTAGATGAAAGAATGACATTTAAATATTTTCTTTTGAACTTGACTTAATATTTAATGCGAATTTATTATATACATATGTATATATACCTACATATATAATTTAAAAAGCATTAAGTAATTTTTATTACTATTAAATGTTACAAAATGTTTTATTACGCGTGGCTAGGAAACTATGTTACAATGCCTACGTCCTCAAAGTATTCAAGTTTAAATTAATAATAAAAATCATATTATGTTATATTCCTAGCCTTGTCATACATATAATAAAAATCGAATTAGATTACTGGAAAATATTGAGACACCCATGGCTGTCTGAAAGGAGCTCAAACGCGTTTTACGATCAACTAGCCAACATATTTGCACTACGCCTTCCGTCTCTTTGTTGCTCCTTGTGAATGTATTTTAAATATTATGATTTGCGATGTTAATGTTTTCCCTAATAAAAAAAGTGGCTAAACAAACATTATAAGCCAGACGATTTCGTACGGAAAATTCGACGAATCCATTTCATTATATGTACATTCAAATGCGTCAATATTCGTGGGAGCATATAAATAAAATGACGATCGTTAAATTATTAACGAGCCACACAGGTGATTATGATGGTGTTAACCATTTTCACCAACAACACCTTTTGGTGATTCAGCGCATTAAATACTGATGAATACCCACACTTCAATCGGAATCGTTAGCAATGGTATTTACTGCAAAAATAAAAGAAAAAGGAAAAAACATAAATAAACAAAAAAGAAAGAAAAAGAAAAATATAAGACAGCAATAAAAAGCGGAAAATCCAATTAAATTAACTCGTTTTAAAAATGAGAAGAAAAGCTAAAAATGAGATCACGAATCGGATACAAAATATAAAACGAATCAAGAAACGTTATTTCAAATTACCATTAATAAATAAACGAAACTTTTAATATAAACTAACCACAACAAATCGAATGTAGTTAGCGATGCCATAGATGCAAAGATTATTCGGATGACGATGTAAGATCTTGTGAAAGATCGATCTAATAGAGGATTCATCCAAGAACCTCTGAATTCAATCGAGTGCGATGGATATTTTTGATAACCCACACGCTATTTCGAGAGCGCACAAATCCTAAAATAAATCGTATATGTTTATCGACTACCCTCATCCTCATCCCCATCCCACTCGGAAGATTTTGAAAAGGAAATACGTGTGTAGCTACATGTGCTAGGAGAACTACAAAAAGAAAACTCAACTTTAAACATTAAAAATTTGTTTCTTTTCGGTAAAAAAAAAAATCGACCAAAGCAGCGGGTGGTGGTTGCTATGGTTTGCGTTTAAAGGAGCAATAAAATAAAAATCAAAAGTGGTTTCTCATGACTTTCAAGGTATATACGAGTATATCCATGCATATTCATTTTTGCACACCGGTCATCCATGGCGTATGAGTAATATTTTTCAGATAAGGTTTCTTCATCTAGTGTATGACTGAAATACAGACTGTTTTTCATTTCAGCGACACAGAAATTAAGAGATATTGCCAATCAACAAGGCCATAAAGATTATTTTCGTATTTTCAAAGTTTGTTTTCACTTTAAAGTTCGTTCAAGTGCCATCAAGCAGAACAAATTCACTGATTTGGAAAAAAAAAAGTACAAATATACAAAGTTCTTAGCGTAAGTAGGATTTGTGGCAATTCAATTGATGGAAATCGCTTATATGACTAGACGTTGGGTAATTAGGTATTTGATTGAAATTACTTATTGAGTCATGTAGTGATTGGACTCAAGTGAAGGAATTTGTGATAAGATAGTTGGTGGAATATATGTATATGACACATTTCGTGACTGAGAAATCTACGTGCGTTTAAGCATTCAAATGGAATCGTTTAGAGTTCCAAAAAGGAGCATTTTTGATTTCATTAATAAATAAATAAGAAAATCCCATTATGACACATTTCATAGTGTTGTTTCAGTTTTTGGCTTTAATGAGAATCGATAGGAATGTAATCTATCAACCTATCAATCTTGAACTGCCAAAACCCTCAATTATCTTGTCAAATAATTCGAAACGACACACACAAGAATACACATGACAATTTTTTTGACTCAGGTAGTATGTAAAACGACTGTCTTTGGTATAGTTGTATATTATACGACTTCGTATAACAGATGTAAAATTAATCATTTTCAATACTGACAAATCAATAAAGTGGATGATCTTAATAGCTTATTGCTTTAAGTGTAGAATAAAAAACCCTACAGCGCATGTTTCTCAAATTCGTAGTAGTATCTGTTAGTTTAAAATTTAAATCATTTCTAACTTAATGTGACTAGATGTTTTAAAAATCTATTCCACATCAAAGCACGTGTAACAGTCGATTCTGATTGATGTTTCTTCTAAAAATCATATCATTTAGAGTCATTTTGTCTCCAATAGATACATAAATCTGTTCCACTTATACAAGTCATACAGTCTGGAAAAAATCATTACATTCCACTTTATTTTAAACAATAATAATAAAAGCTGATATCAAAGGAGAATCATATTTTTAATTAATTTTTGACATCAAATTGGTCTCAAAGAAATAAAAGAAAAAAAAATGAATTTCCTGTGTTTGTCATGCGAATAATGGCAATAAACATTAAAACATAGACATTTAAATATATGTGAAGATATAAAAAAAGATACTTTATATATTTTCTGATTATTCACACCACACTGAAATGAAAAGAAAAAAAAAATAAACAGTGTTTTTTGACTCCTGGAAAAATACAAGACAAAAACACTAAAACTCGAATGATTAATGGTTTTCCTTTGATGTGATTTAAAAAACAAAAAAAACCAAACGAAATAAAAAATAAATAAACCACCTCAGCTCCAGATAAAAAATCAGGGCGCCAAACCGTCTAAAACATCGAGTCCGCTAAAAGACGTCGCGTCATGCGTAGGAAAACAACAAACACACAACAACGCCTTGGAAAGTATCAAAAATTTAGTCATTTTCCAAGAATAACGGAATTAATAAAATGTATACATTTGTAAATAAATAAAAAAAAAAAAAAAAATATTGTAAAAGCGTACGATCTGCGATCTCAAAATTGCCACTTTTAATTTTCATGATCAGTCAAACCGGCAGCGCACAAAAAAAAAAAAAGAAAATAAAACTCGAAAACAACATTTTTCAACATTAAAATAAAATTTTATTTCTCATATCCCGCAACGATAGACCTGAAAAACTAGACCAAGCATAATGCCAGACGAACTTAGAAAACTCCTTGGCAGAGTCCTGCAAGTAGAACTAATTTTACCTTTGTAATTAATTAATTCGAGTTTAATTTTCGAAAACAAAAAGGATGGAAAAGTGTGAGAAATAAAAATCACTGATTTTTAGTAGGCAATAAATTTCGGCCAACACAATTTCAAAATAATTATCAGCACGAAACGGGGGCGTGTATACGGGGGAAATGAAAATCACCGGCAACGCTAACCAACAAGCGGAGCAAGCAATCTTTTGGACATTTTTCGAAAATAGAAAAACATTCTCTGTGAGGCAACGTTATTGGTGTGTGCGTTGTGGAAATTTTAAGCTACCTAGTGGATTAATACTTGCTGGCGGGCATTGCTGACGTCAATTGAGTTTGGTGATGTATACGCCTTTTGTGTGTATGTTTCGGGAGGAAGGGGGCACTGTTCGACATCAATAGCAATGGAGCATCAATGAACCAGCGGTAGTCAGTGCCACCGACAAGTGTGCGAGAGAATATAATTTTATTTCTTCAAAAGTAGCATACCTAGTGAAATTAAATTATTGAAGTGGAATTAAAATAACACAAAATTTTACTACAGACAATAATTAGAAATTTTGCAATTATCTTACAACTGATTATAGTATTTATTAATTCATGGTATTCATTATGAGCATGTAAGTAATATTTTGGACTTGGTTTGATACTGTTTTTAAAATTTAATAAATAAATTCTGTCAACAAGTACTCTGTAATCAATGAGTATCTACTTTGCAATGTTGGTTATGAAGGTATTCTCGGTCTACGCTGCTGGAATCGTAACCAGCTGTTCAAAATGTTTGCCCTAAAAATTACAATTACATCGTTTTCAACTATACGTTGTGTACAATATTTTTCAACTGCGGCTATTTTATTCCCCCGATCGACTCCACTTTGTGTAGTGTGTAAAAAAAAGAGATACAATAACCTATGTACATATGGTGTACATTTACATTTTGTATCTTTATTATATATAGATACACGTACTTATTAGTGAGGTGTTTGTATGGTTTGCTGTATGCTTTTCGCTTGACTGATTGCTGACACCTCTGTTCACTTTGAATTCAATTAATATATAGCTGTAATACATGTAGATTAAAAACAAACTTGGGTGAGCAATTTCACCTAAAAGTTCTATAAACTGTAGATAGATGCAAAATAACTCTGAGAACGTTTTAAAGATATATATTTTTTAGATTAAATTATAATTCAACTTCTAATATTAAATGATTTAATAACATTGGTGGCAGTAAAAAAAAAAAAATGACAAATGTTCTGAAATCTTCACTTCATGTTGAAAACATCAAGTGATATTGCGTAAGCATGTGTGGATTTTCTTTTCTAATTTCGCAAATTATATATTAAAGTACATATAGATAGCTATTTATTTATCACAGGATTTAGAAAAACAAAAACAGGTTGTTTATTGTTATTTACGTAATTACTAAGTGTATACAGTTATTTACATTTTTAAGAGTTGCTCAATTCATAAAGAAAAACAAGAGAACAATGTCCATGACACAGTAGTTGTGAAGTAGATAAATATTGAGTGTGATGACAAATTGTCTCGTTCTTATATTATGTATAAACAACAGCAAGAAAATTGAAAAATACCCGAAACTGAACAGAAGAATATACGAACAAATATGTATGAAGAAAGGGTGTAATCTTAAGACAGCCCTGTCTAGGTTAGATTAGGCAAGGTATGTTCGACGATATGCAAAGTCGTCCACAACACCACATTCAGGTCAATATAAACCGAGTGTGATACCCATACAGGTAGCTATAGCTATAGTTCAACTTCTTTTTTTTAAAAAACTCGAAAACCATCCAGTTAATTTGATGTAGTTTAAATGTTCAGTAGACTAGAGTACTGGAGTGGATAAGAGTGGATAAGAATTGGACGGTGACATAGAAAGTGAATTGTGTCCTCGTTGACTTCCACTTCCTCGACATAGATTTTCTTCCATTGATTGCAGCTTTTTTAAGTGGTACCACAATAAGGACATGAGATATCGGACTGAAATTTACTCCAGGTGTGGTACACATGTTAAATTTAAGTATGAAGCTTGATCTCGTTCATATAATCACCACGAGCACGTTTGCAGCGATTGATTCTTTGGAGCCAATTTTCTACCACTCCTTACACATATCGACTGGAACATTGGCAATCTCGCGTTCGATATTTTTGCTGAGCTCTTCTAACATTGTTGGCTTGTTGGCATAAACAAACGACTGAACGTAACCTTATAAAAAGAAATCCAACAGCGTTAAATCGCATGAGCGAGGTGGCCATTTGACAGGACTATTTCTCGAGATTTCACGATTACTGAACTTCCTCTTCAATAGATCAATTTTTTGACCAACTGTGTTGCATATGGCACCATCTTCTTGAAACCACATATCACGGATATCAAGTCCATCCAATTCGGGCCAAAAATAGTCTTCCAATATGGCATCAGTTTCATCGACGAAAATATACAATCACACCTTTCGGCAGGAAATACACTCCACACTGTCACTTTTTGTAGATACAATGGAGTCTCTTGAAGCACATGTGGGTTTGTTGCTATCCAATAGTGCATACTTTGCTTATTGATAAAGCCATTAAGCCAAAAATAGGCTTCATCGCTGAAGATGATTCTTCGATGAAATTCAGGATTTTCTTAAAAATTTTGCAGATGCCAATCGGAGAAGTTTCGGCACTTTAAATGATCAAGAGGCTTCAGTTTTTGAGTTCATTTGATCTTGTAGGGTGTAGGGCAAGATCTTTACGCAAAATTCGCCACAATGTGAACTGAGAGATTCCCAATAACTGTGAACGGCGTGGAATCGACTGATTTAGGTCATTTTAAACTGAAGCACTTACGGCTGTTTCGACACTTCGACCGGTGCGTTGTCTCACTAGCATAGGAACATTCATTAATTAATATGTTCATTTGAATTTATCCACTATACGACGCATAGCCTGTCTAGTGGGATGGTTATTACGACTGAAAATTGGAGTAAGAGCTCTTAAAGTTGCGACCACCGACTCAGAATTTCAGTAGTAATTTTTAATAATTTTCAAACGTTATTCATTCATGCACTTCACCATAACAAAAATCTAAACCCTGACATTGACATTGACATTGACAGATCATAAAAAAAGCTTAAGGGTGTGGTTGTATTAAATACAAAAGTTTTGACCGACCGCCTTTCCATTCTTCTCTGTTCGGGTATTTGAGAAAGGTTTTGTGAAATCTAGGTACAGACTCATGTAGTACGTAATAGGTACATTACCTAGATATCTCATCAGAATCAGAGAATGATACCCTCCAGCAGTTTTATTGACATATTCTCAGGGCACTAGTTGGTTCTGCGGATTGTACAAAGATATTCAGCGGAAACAGGTTAAGGGTAGCCTCCAGTACCGCTGTAGGTGTAGTTCCCACTGCATTGGTTGTGCCAATGCACGCTGGTGGTGCGTCACCAAACGAGACAGCCATAAGTCAGTATAGGTCTTACTATTTGCCCTGTCCAACCATAGTATAATTTTGGGTTTTGGTTCTCAGATTTTCCCAATTTTTTAACTGAATGCATCGAAGGTAATAGTGCTTTTTTTATTCTTTCCAGCCAGTCCTATCTAGCTCCCATTCTAGTCTCAAATCAGTTGGACATTTTGCGTCCATATTAACGTCCAATTCACTCTTCAGAAAGAAGTCTGGTGTCGTCATACCAAATCGAACATAGGTTTAACTCCATCATTTCACGGACAATATATGCTGTAGAACTATTTTGCTTAAACCACATGTTGTCCAGGACGTCCTCTTTAATGTTAGTTTCCATAGCGCTGACAAAATCTACCTTTCTGCTTTGATTTCGTTCTAAACAGACACCTTTTGCGTATCATACATATATTGGTTAACATAAATTGAGTGTTCTGCTTAAGGTCCATAGATGTAAATATGCAGATTGCTATTCATGATGAGTTTCCAGTTAAAACTGACAATATTTTCGTAAGTTATAAGAAAGCTGAATTTTTTTTCAACTTGAAATCGGTCTAAAGGTCAAGGCGCATCTAGTGTGTTATACTACCATGAAGCAAACTCACTGCTGTCCATTTCACTCTTGATCTTACCACTTATGTTTGAAGACATTATATAAGTCCACCCTATATGTAGTAAATATTTCAATTCATTAGCTTGACACAGAGGTTCCATATTTTTCTATTTACTATTTCAATTCGATTTTAATTGAATTTGAATTTATTTCATTACAGAAAAACGTCTTTCGTTTCGCATCATGAAACTAACTGAGGGGCTAACAAACAACAATAACAACAGTAGCCACAATAATAACAACCACATGAGTAGCAACAATAATAGTAACTCTACAGGTGGCAGTGCCTGCAAAATGTTGGAAGTACCAAATGCAACCTTTACACGTCGCACCAGTATTTACAAGAAACCACCGGAGAGTACCGATGGTGGTATCATACATATCATCCCAGAAATCGATCTTCCTTTGATGACATTTGCCGATCAGTACACCATCGAAAAGACTGTCGCTGAGGGATGCTTTGCGAAAATCCTTCTCGCGTTGCATCGGCCGACAAATACCCAGGTCGTTTTGAAGGCAGTACATGCAGAATTGACTACACTCAAGGATTTCCAAAAAGAATTTCACTACAACTATCAGCTGAGTCATCAGAGAAACATCCTAAGCGCTTATAATGTCGCTTTTCAGACAAAGGACTACTACGTGTTTGCTATGGAATTCGCGGCTTATGGTGATCTAGCGGCAAATCTAGGTTCAAATGGACTGCACGAAAGTGCTTGCAAGTTGATTTCAGAGCAATTGAGTTCGGCTCTGGGTTTTATGCACTCAAAGCATTTGGTTCATCGTGATCTTAAGCTGGAGAACGTTTTAGTGTTTGCACCCGATTTTTCAAGAGTAAAATTATGTGACTTTGGGGCGACGACAAAAAAAGGAATTCTAGTACATAAGGTGAAGCATACATGGGTGTCATTTGTTCCCCCCGAAGTGATAGAGATTGTCAAGCACGAACGTTTTATTTGTCGAACCAGTAGCGATTCGTGGCAATTTGGTATCCTATTGTACTCCATCCTGACTGGTAGTCCTCCATGGAAATCAGCAGATTGGGTAAAGGATGTCAGCTATGCATCGTTCATGAAATACGAAGAGAGAAAGACAACAAAGATTCCCGACAATTTTCGTAGATTCTCTCCTCGCTTGATGCGATGCTTCCGAAAATATCTCAGTCACGATCCTGAAGATCGTTGCAAGATCACTGAAATTACCAAGTACATGAAGGATCGTTGGGTGGAATGTAAAGTGTCATCATCCAAGTCTGCTACTCTCATATCTCCACAGCCAGATCAAGATTCATGCATATATCTAAACCAACGAGAGACAAAGTCATTCTCCGATGAAAATAAGAGTCGGCTTAAAAGACTCATGAGTAGCTATGGGCTCGAATCGACTATTGACCAAAGTGCGGTACGAAGGAGAGTTCTCGACTGGCTGTCAACCTGTGATAACAATTTTGATAAAGAAGTCGAGAGTTTGGTCCTGGATATGAGTCAACACGAATTGGGTCCAGATCCTCAGTAGAGCCGTTACCAACTTTGAATACTCGGGAATTTGTAATTGGCAACTTGTTCTCAGGTTATTTGTGTGTGGAACCTGCGGATGTTGACCGCTGTACCCACCATACCAAAGTGTCGATATTTCGACATTGTTTTCTTAATTTGGACCATTCACAAATGTGCAAAAGTATTTGACAATAAGTGGGTGGAGCATCATGTGAGATGCTGCGCCCAGACCAGGGCCATAGTAGGAACATACATACGTAGAGCATTAGGCGACGAAAAACATATCATGCGATGCAATTCAGTTTGTAAATATGTAGTTTTGTTTATAATACGAGAATGACCAATATGTATTGATTTTATTGATTTTGTGATGCTTAAGCAAATACATCACTGATGCAATTTAAATACATTTTGATCTGATCTTGTTAGCTTATCAATAATACCAATGTTTTTTTTTTTTATTTTTGTCTTGTAATTAATTTTAATTTAAACAAATTTGTGATCGTATCGTAATATTTAGGCAAATTTTCGTCAAATTATATAGAACTACTAAATAAGGCTGTAAATATTATTTTTATAATTCCTAGAAACTAAGTTAGCATTCGTACAAAGAAACCAAATAAAAAAAATATATGTATATATATATATAATGTAACCCCTAGCATTTGGCTTGTATAACATTACTATATGTGTAGAAATGTATTTTTGTAAAATTTGTAATAAATACTGTTTATCATTTATAAAAACAAACAAAAAAGAAAAAAAAAATTTTAAAGAGCGAAAACTGCTTACGTGGTTGTCAATTTTTGAACACATACAATTTGATTATATTCCTAGAATTAATTGTTTACAAATTAAACTAGCTGTGTAATACAAAGGTCCATTAAAAAAAAAAAAAATGTACACAAATGTAAATACTGCTAACAGGAAGTGGAACTAGCTTTCTAATCCAAGATGTACACCATTCGAATAATGAATATGTGATGTGTAGTAATGTATGTATGTATCTGTAAATGTTTCGATTGAACTTTATAATTAAAAATAAGAAATACATTCATATATGAATATATACAATATATATATATATATATACGAGAACATCTTTCAATATTCCGGAGTTGTTCTGCTTGGTATACGTTTTATTTGATTGCTGTTTTGATCGTGTCGTGTCTGTCATTGAATGAAGGCTATTGATCTGTATCTCGGCGTGAAAGAACGTCTTGTACAATGTTTGTAGGATGAGGAAATATCTTTGGGAAATGATAGAACGTTGATTGATTTGCAGTTGTTTTATATTTTTCTATTGTTATGGCATATTTCTATTGTTTGCGTTGAGAAATCAAATAATAATATTTGATTATTCACATTTTATTGACATGCACGTGACAGGTTATGTTTAATGAAAGGATAAATAATAGAATTTAATTTTAAAAATATAAATTACATTGTTTTAGATTCGACATTTTAAACATTTTATTAATGGTTATGAAAACCATCAAATTGCAACGGTGTCAATTTGGTGAGTCATCATAGGGAATTGACTAATTGCCGTAATTGTAAGTACGTAAGTAATTAAAAAGTATGTAAAATATTCTAAATCTTGCTGATACTCCTTATTAGGTCTGTTCCCTTACCTGATAATTCTTACCAATTCGCACGAATTGTTACGAATTTTACTACAATTTCGTTCCCTAACACAAAAAAATTGTAAAAGTGAGAGCACTCAAGAGAGTAAAACATTTTCGCTCAGTGAGAAAAGTTACGAATCCTTACCCAACAAATTTCTTTAGGTAAGTGGTGTACGATCTGTCAAAAGCATTATGCAATCACCTAATGCTTTAGTTCAGATATTTCTTTTCATCCTAGGAATTAGATTTATTCAGGATTTAATTCTTATTTGATTTGTAAACATACATGTATTTCTTAATATTCCTGAAAATTTCATCGTCTTTCTCATGTTTTGTTCTTCTACATATGTACATGACATTTCAGTTGTGCGCAGGTTTTATTGTTCCCTAATTTTCATAAAATTATCTTCCACTCCTAAAACTCGTGATTTTAAAGGTAAAGGAACAGATGTATTTTGTTGAGAGCTTTACAAACCATTTGTCCTTTTGGAAGAAATCCGTTTGTTAATGCACTAGTTTCTTTGCCAAGTAAGTACGTGATTGTATATTTTAAGAGGCAGTGGCTAAATTCCAAAACGCAGTATTACCACAGTACTGCAAAATCAAACCTTCCAAAATGCAAACAAAAGCAGTGGATGGATGCTTTGCAACCATCACGTTCCAACATGCATCATGAATGAATCAGCTGCGCAAATAGCGTATCATGAATTCCTGTGATGCAAATGATTTTACTGTTATTGTTCTGGTTTTGATTGGAAAATGGAAGTTTTTGGAATGTATTTAGAGAATTATACGTTAAAAGTTAAAAACTATCATAGCATTAAGACTTTGCATCAACAAATTAGTGACGATGCGCGTTTTTTTTACGTTTTGGAATTCAGTCAGTAAGTGAAACTACCTATGTTTAAACCTATTCAATGGGTGCGTTCGAATTCCACTTCCTTGGGTATGCCTAAGTAGTCAACTTTCTTCTAATTGGTCAATTGAAATTTTTGCCTGACAGCTGATTTATTTTCATTGATTACACTTGCACTTCTAAACTATACCATCAAAAGGAAGATTTTAGAAAAATATGGAGATCAATTGATCAATTCATGAAAAATGTAATTAATCCGTTGATCGCCCTGATCCCTTGGTGGCTGATTATTGACCTGTTGTAACAACGGTGATGGTATATTAACAAATCATTTGTCATGAATAGAGCAATCCCGCTTGGAATTTTAGATTGTTAATTGATATTTACAATATTGTGACATTTGTAGCTTACTTAAAGCGTCAACCTCGTCTACATCACTCGTGTCGATTTTATAATCGCCATTTTTCAAAATATTCAGATGAAGTTGAGATATGCGTCTTTCTCCTGGAAAAAGAAAATGAAAAAACATATAGTACTTTGACAGTCCTAACTAGGTGGTCGTTCGAAAACAATGCGAAACTTTCGATCGCACATACAAAAAACTGAAACTTCATTATTTAAGCCATCCCTGGATTTGGCTGCAGTTTGACGTTTGCTGTAAAACAGATCACAGTGATGGAATTAGTGCAGTGTTTGTTTAAAATTTTGATTTATGATGTAGAATTTATAAAAATATAGTTAAATCTATATTCATTTAATGTACAAAGACTGAGGGACACATCATAATAATTTAGTAAGTAAATAAAACACGCAATTACAGGTCTAGTATAAATAAAACCATTTTTATTGTGGACAGTATTCCACGCAGTGAATATAATATAAAT
The DNA here is from genome assembly GCA_905220385.1 of Xylota sylvarum. Lineage (NCBI taxonomy): Eukaryota > Metazoa > Arthropoda > Insecta > Diptera > Syrphidae > Xylota > Xylota sylvarum. Next base: position 91,750,305 of record LR999957.1, on the reverse strand, counting down.
ACAAATATAAATATTTTTGATAGTAAATGTTTAAAAAAAAGCAAATATTTCGATGTAATCTATTTTCGATTGATTCGTTCATTCTATAGGAATATTCTCCTCGATAACCTGAGAGAAAAAAAAAAGTAATAACAAGGAATTAAAGTCAAAACTGATTGAGACATTAATAACCGTATAAGGTCTGTTCGCGTACTTTCTACACCAAAAGGAGTGATGGTAAAATTCTCTCAAAGAGACATAAAATTATGAAATAGTGAACGAACGCCCACTTTTTAGTCGTCAAATGGCAAACAGCGATTTGGCAAATTTTTAAATCAGAGCAAAAAAATTTCTAAAATTCGTAGCATGGGGAAATTTCTTACTCTCTCGTGAGCACTCTCTTTTACGAAAAACTACGAACAGGATTTCGTGATTTTCGTAGAAATTCGTGAAAATTTGTTAGTTTGGGAGGGTACGCGATCAGACCTATTGATAGTTGAAGGGTAAAAAGTAACGCAACCTTGGAGCACATATTTCGGTAGATCTCGTCGGTATCCCAGGGGCCGCGCTCAGGTAATGGTAATCCTCGCCTTCGAAGCTCCTGCACACAATCGGTGAGATCAAGTATTGGTAACGGATCAATACCAGATTTTGCCACCTTTGCAGCTAAATACTCGACATAGTGTTGGCTGAAACAAAAACCAATTAGCAGGTACATATAAGGTATATATCCTGTTTTACCGGCAAAGTCCTGCATGATTTTGCTGCACATCAGAATTGCACACTGTATCAACTAGCCCCTTGGGAGTTTCTTTTTGCAATGGAATGGGACATTTTGACGTCGAACTAGCGCCGTCTGCTTGATCCTGGGGAACTGGATCCACATCGTAAGCTACGTTGTTTTGCTTGAGAAGATTCTGCAGTTGCAATGGGTTCTTATCCCGCAAATAGAAAAGGCAACTGCGGGGATGATGTGCATGTAAACCCAGTTTTGAACAGTATGGCGAAACACCGCACTTGGCTCCCATCATAAATGGTCTACTGCAACCGAAGCAAAATTCGAATTTACACTGCGTACACGTAAAGTGCATGCAACCTCCTCTAGCTAGTGAATACTTGAAGTGACATTTTGGGCAGTCGATGCCGTTTGTAGCCAAATGGTCAGCGACACCCTTTGCTTGTATTTCTGGGTCGTTGGCTTCTTTCCATTCTTGGAACTTTTCACACGATAGACCCTCATGCTGTTTCTCCCACTAAGAAATAATTCACTGATTAAACAAATCCTGCGATTTCTAAGGGATTTGCTTACAGTTTTTCGACATTGGCTGCATGTGACCGATCCACAATCAGGACATATGAGTCTCTTTTGTTTCGGTCTTGCGAAGAATCCGGACGAACACTGTATGCACCATTTAAAGTTTGGATCTTGCACCAAAGTTCGGTCTCGTAACTTCCTCTGGAACAATTCATGTACCTCTGGTTCGAGGATGTTTTTCAGAAATATGTCCAAGTTCGAGAAATATTCCAGGTTTTCGTCTTCGTGTACATCGGGATCGTGCAGCTCGGGAATTTTGCAGTATGGACAATTGCAGTCGTTAATACTTCGGTCAGTTATCTAAAAAGGATATTTTACTGCATGCATGCATGTATGTATGTCGCTATTAGCAATTTACCTGAATTGTAAAATAATTCTTTGCGCATTCCTTGCAACATTTATGCGTGCACTTGAGCATGGAGACAATCTGATTCATCGAGTAGGACCCCATGCAGAGTTCACAATCTTGTTGCAATAGAGATATAGCTTGATCTAAGTCGCAGCATTCTTTTGCTGCCCAAATTGAGACATCTTGTTGGAATTTCATACCAACTAGAGCAGCTGCGAGTTGTGCTTCTGCAAAGTTTGTGACCAATTGCTCATCAATCAATCTTCTGGCAAGAACCTAAAAAAAACATATTTATCATCAACACTTATTTGGATCGCGAAGCTAACCTCTGGGTTCTCGATTTCAGGCTCCTGAATACTTGGATATGTCCTAAAGACCGGAGCACTTTGTTTCCTTAGACGCACTTCAACTGGTTGTGGTGCTTCATCTTCGGAAGTGGTCTCCTGATAGTCATCATCGCTGAAACATGTCTCGTGGTATTTCTTTTTAGGTATTTTAGGAATCTTTGGTTGGGTTCGTGATCTTTGCACTGCATGTTGGGCAGTTACTTGTGTGAATTTTGTAATTGCATCGGTTATAGACTTCTTTCGCATAACGGCTGGAGGTTGAAGCTTTTGTGGTGCGGTTGAGGGCTTTGCCAGGTGCGATTGTTTGTTGAAGAGTTCCTGTTGAATTGCACGTACTGAAGAAATACCAATTGGTGCTGGTCCTGAGAATGACTTTGATCGGGTAGGAATTGAAGTTGGTTTTCCGCTGCCCTTGGGTTTCGGAATTTTACTAGCGGATTTGTTAGGTGGCGATCTTCGAGGATTTGAGTCTTTAGAAGTGCTAGGGACGTCATCATTTTTGCTTTCTACCTTTGTTTGGGCAGAAGAAGAGCTTTGTACAACAGCAAGTTGAGAATCTTTTACTTGAGCCATTTGGGATTTAATTTGTACATCTACATTGTCTGGGAATGTTTGCGGCACTGATTCTTGCTGTAATATTGGTTCTTGGGGGACACTAGGTCTTGATTCAATGGTATCGGTATGAAGTAGTTCAGTCAGAGCTGTGACAAGTTCTGATGTGTCACGTTCCGGAACTTTGTTGGCTGTGGGTGATGAAGTTACATGTCTAGTATCAGCTGTTGAAGGACTAATACTGGACCTATCATTGACTGTGTCTTTATTTATCATATCTGGTTGTTGTGAAGCTGATTCCAAAACGATATCTATTTGGCTAGCAAATACAGGTTTCTTTTGTTTGGGAGTACTTTCACCAGAGTTAGATGATGATGGTACGTCAATATTTACAGATTGGGATGTAGCAGGGATATTGTATACGTCATGGGGTTGCTCTGGCTCTGGGGGAATACTCGCTTCCAACGACTCAACATCGGAAGAAACATCAAGTTGATTGGAAATAGATATTTCTGCTTCAATGTTTGAAGCTGAATTCTGCGGATTCAAAGATCTATTATTTCTATCCTCAGTCCTTTCGGTTGTAGAGTTTTCCTCAGATTCTTCCTGAACATTATTTTCAATCTCTAGGGACGTAGAATTGTTGATTTCCTCCACAGACCTTTCAGTTTCACTCAGAATAATAGGCTGTTTTGGAAGAGGTGTCAAATTTTCACTAGACTCTCCAGAATCTTCACGGACATCGTTCATAGTATTTAAAGATGTAGAACTGCCAGTTTTATTTTCAAGAAATTCAGTTTTGGTCAATATGATGGGAGAAGATGTAGAAGCTCTGCTAGATTCTCTAGATTGTTGCTGATCATGTTTTTGAATATTATTGTTATCAGCACGCCTTTCAAATTCACTTTGAAGAATAGGCTGATTACGAACAAAATTAGAATTTCCAGGCTCTTCCAGAGCATCGGTTTTAATCATTGGTTCTTCAGACCCTGCGATTTCAGCTTGAACAAGCGATTCTTTCGGGAGAGATTTCGAATTTCTCGGCTCTTCCTGAGTAACCGTCTTAATTACAGAATCAACCTTTTCCAATGCGGTAACCTCAGGTCTTTTGATTTCGCTTTGATCAGCAGACTCTTTAGATGGAGATATAGAACCACTTGGCTCTTCCTGAACATCATTCTCGATTTCTTGTTGAACAATTGACTTTTGGAGAACAGTTTTAGAATGTCCCGGTTCTTGGTCAATTACTGATTCAACCTTTTCTAAATCTTCAACACCTACTGACTTATTGCCTTTATTTGATTCAAGCTTGCTCACATGCAGTTTGAGAGCGTCTTGACTTGTGCTTATATCATTTTTAATTTGTTCTCGAACTGTATCTTCTGATAGAGAAGATCCAGTTGGTAACAAACCTGGAATAACCGAAACTGTATTATGGGTATCAGTAGTCAGATGAGTTGGATTAGTTAAGCTTTCATTTAAAATTGATGATTCTACAGCTATTGATGGAGAATGATCAGTGGATGGCTTGTGGTTTAATGCGACTTGCAATGATTCAGGCAGTTGATTAGTTTCTGTATCATCATGTTCATCCGCATCAATGTATTCTATCTCATCCACTTCCTCAAGATCTTTCAATGAGCCTTCATTTTCTTGAGCTCTATCTGCTTCACTGTCCAGTTCAATATTGCTGTAGGTCTCCTCATTTTCACTTCCCTCTTCTTCGTATTCTTTTCCATCGTCAGCGTTATCTTCTTCCTCTTCATCATACTCCTCTTCGTAATCTTCAGAGGAGTAATCTTCACTGTAATCATCTTCCGAATCAAAGGCGGCCATATCGATGTTGATCTCTTCCTTCATTTGCTTTATTAGACGCTGGGTGTCTTCAACGAGTTCTGATAAATTCTGTTTAGATGGATCGGAGTATTTGAAATCAATTGATTTGTTCGACATGGGTGTAATGGTCCTGGTGGAAGACGAAGCGGCTGCTAATGGTAAAAGATTTTGTTCGTTTCCAATGATAATTAGAACCTCGGACTCGGAAGTCGGAGATTGCATTAGCTCTCGAGTTTCCTCACTTCCGACGCTGTAAAGTTCCTGGTCTGAGTTTTCACCGTCATCATTCAAAAGTGATGTTTCGGTGGGAAGTGTGGACTCTGGTTGAACTATTTCCTCAACGATATTAAAGAAATCTGGTTCTTCGTCGGATGAACTTTGAATATCTTCATAGAATTCTTCGTCTTCAGTTGGTGAAGTTTTTGGATCCTTTTCTAATGGTGGCTGTTCTAATTCAAAGAGTGGTTGGGATGGTGTTTCATCTGCTTGTGGTGTTGTGTTAGTCGAAGTTGGTGGACTTTCAATTGACTTAAGACTTGTTGTGCTTACAAACCTTCTTATGGGAATTCGAGATGTTTGTTCCTTTTTGGGTGTGTGGTTCGCTTTATTTGAAGACTCTGGATGAACTTTGGTACTGACAGAAGGTAGTGGTTCGTCTATGTCTTGGATTAAGGATTTTTCATTTTCTTCCAAAGCACTATTATTTGATGCATTTTCCTCCATAAGAATTGTACTAGGGGCTGCAGGACCCTCTTCGGAGTTTTCTTTTTTAATTTTTGGTTTTGCGGGCGCAGTTTCTACTTGTCGCTTCTGTTTGTTGAACTTAGTATTGGAAATGGGTTTCTTTTCTACTGCCTTCGTACTGGAAGTTGCAATGGGTGCTGTATCTCCTTTCACATATGCTTCGTTAAATTGTTGGGGGCTTGAACTTGAGCTATTGACAATGACAACTTCTGTAATCTCTTCTTTCACTTCGATTTTCGGAGATACGGATTCTTTTACTTTAGTGGGTTGCTTCTGTTTCTTAATCTTGATATTCGAAATGTTTTTCTTTTCTTCAGTCTTGGTGCTTAAGCTTGTACTAGGTACAGGTGTATTTTCTTTAGACTTCTGGGATGTAGATTCTCTAGGCGTTGCATCTTGCTTCAAATTCTTAAGCGATGGAATATGCGAGACTTTTTTTGCATTTTCCTTTTTTGACTGTGCAGGTTTGGCATCCAGGATGCTCTGTTCTTGCGGAGTTGTGGCTGCTATGTTATATTCTTCTTCCACAGAAGCCTTGATAGGTGCAGATTGAATTTCGCTAGATTCTTCTGTTGTATGTTGTTCAGAATTTGCCTGTGATAATTTTTTTACCAGATCATCTTTCGGTTGAAATGGCTCTTCAGTTCCCTTTTGGCCCTTAGAACCAGAGGGCTGAGGGTCTATTCCGAGTTCATGGTTATCATTTTCAATATTTCTCTTTTCTTTTTTTATTGACCGGCGAGATCGTTGTCTTCTATTTCTTCTTAAACTATTGAAACCAATCCTAAGAGAAAAGCCCTTGAATCCCCAGCTCTTATTTGCATTACTATCAGCTTCGTCTATAGTTGATTCGCTTTCTAAAGGCTCTTCATGAGTTTCCCTATTTTCTGCGGGTAATTCTTGGGTTTTTATAGCTAGTCCTTGTACGTGTTCTGCTTCCTCAATTTGGTTTTCATTCCCTGTTTCTTCAGACGTTGCTACTGGTCCTTGTACAGCTTGTTGTTCTGCTACAGCTTGTTGTACTTCTGCTATCTGTTCTTCCTGCTGCATGTCTTCTTCTTTAACAGGTTGTTCAACTTCCGGGATTCGCTCTTCTTGCTTAGTGGAATCATTTTGTTTTCCTAGAGGGATTTTACTCGTATCTAGCTTTTCGTTTTCCTTGAAATTTGCTGTTGTAGCTTCATTTTCGTTCACACTTGTCTGTTTCGGAGCTTCCTCCTCCTGGCTATCTCCTTCTTCACTTGATTCGTCTTCACTCGACTCTTCTTCACTAGTTTCTTCATCACTGGATTCAGGTGCTATTGCTGATTTAAATACTGATCGCGCAGCATTGGCAAATGAGTTCAGCTTTAATTCTTCTTTCTGTTTTTTCGGACTACCTCTGTCTTCCTCGACCTTAAAGTCTGCTATTGGAAAAACCTCCTGCATTTCTACTTGCGCTTCCTCTACCTCTGTACTGTGTTTCAGATTGGGTCTGATAACTTCTTCCATTAGAAATTCATCAGCATCTATCGGAACGGGTGGTGGCTCCACTGGGCGCTGCTCCTCTTCATGTGGTTCAAGTAGGTCCTTTTCAACCTGTTCGACCAAGTTTGGTACAATCTCTTGTATATGCTGCCATACAAAGTTTTTCACATCTGTCACCTTATTCGAAGCACCAATGTTTCTTTGCGAAAGAATGGGACTTTTCATGAAAATTCTCTCCGATTCAAGATCAATCTCTGCCTCTACCGGCCGCTTGGCCAACAGATTCCCCAACATATCCTCTATACTCCGCAATATCTGTCCATTCTGCTTCGCTTGAACTTGTTCCATATTCCCAATAAGAATCTCCAAATCCTTTAGGACATTGTTGTTCTGTGAAACATACGGATCATCTTTACCTTCATGACTATATGACGACGGCAAGTTTGAGACAGACGATGTATTTCTGAAGTGAGCCTGATCTTGTGTGAATGGTATCTGATCTGCGTTAGCAGTAAGAAATTCATGAATTGGCGAACTGACTTCTAAAATAGATTGGCAAAGAGAGAGAGAGAGAGAAAGGGAAGTGAGGTTTTAAAAGTAAAACAACAAAAAGCAGGTTTGATCTAAGCTAATTTAATCGAAATCAAACATAATATAACTAGTTTCAAAAGCTTGTGGATAAGGTGCAAATTAGTGCATGTAAATCAAATTTAGATCAACCGCCGGCTTTTTGTTACTAACCAGTTTTTGGAGGTGGCGGCGGTATGTAATTAGCACTCTCATTTTCCACTCCACCGGGAGAGCCCCACACTCGCATGAGGAATGGTTTCAATTGGGTTTTACTCAAGTCCAAAAGTGCGAGCTCCAAATTTCCATGGTGAGCCGTCAAAGCGGTCACAATATCCTCGCGAGAGTAATTTCCTTTGGCCGAAATTTCAAGATATTTACGCTGACGCTGATCAACGCACTCGGATATGGCTTGCCAGACGTTGCCGCCATGCATGCGTAAGGCCTCACGTGCCTCGATTGCGGATATAGTACCAATGACGTTTTCGATCCGCTCTTGTCCGTATTTCGTAGCCAGGCTCTGAACTGTTTGAACCAATTTGGACCAGTTTTCGCGGAGCCACACGATCGGGTGTGTATCACCGCAATGCTTCAAGGCTGCATGTAGCTCTTCGGCCGTGAATTTGTAATGCTCTGCTTCCTATTGAGAGTGATAATTATACAAAGAAGAACAGATAGTTAGCGTGGTTGTTAAAAAGTATAGTTTCGTGTGCCATTCACACATACTTTCAACATCATGAATAGTTCAATCTCAGGGTCTCGGGTTGGCTCATTTCTTTTAGACGCCGCATACTGGTCAAAGAAATTGTCATTGTGATACATTTGAGCCTATGGGTTGGGGTGAGTGAGATGGTGAATTGATTTAGTGCTTTCTACTTACCTTTTGCATGGATAAGTAGTCGGAAACTGATGGTCTGCTTTGAATCACTGAAGAGGGAAGTTCGTCTAATCGTATGTCGTTAGAACTGCGATACCGATCGGCTTGTGTAACCGACATGTCCCTGTAGAATCTTAGATTTCTTTCTAAGGCAGCGAAGTTTTCAGCTTCCCTTGAACTACCCATTTCATGAGATGGTGTGTACAATTCCTTGGGACTGAAGTTTCTAGTCGGTGGGGTGAAGGATTGACTCTGAAAACGAAGATTGAGATCAACTCGTTGGTTTATGTAAGCAAGTAGGTACCTGCATTTCATTGTTGTTGGTAATATGCGTTGAAGTCCCCTGTGTATCCTGATCGATTTCGGTCCTTCCTGGTAGACAATCGTAGGTCTACAATGAGAAAAATAATTCTAGGTGATGAGTAATTTGAGAAAGACTTTCACCAACGCACCTGAGTGGAAATGCTCTGTGGCACTGGTGAGGTTGCTGTTGATCTCACTTCTTTTTTTACCTCTTTCGGTGGTGAGGGACCACATCCTGTGGAAATTTTTTGAGCTTTCTTCTCCTTAGATGCGCTACGAGCTCTGCTTGAATCTGAACGTTGTTGTTCTTTTTTCTTGGAAACGGTGTTAGTTACTGCATTGCGCTTTGCTTTGCTTGCTTCTGCTTGGATATTCTCATCTAGCGTTGCCCAGATATCTTCGATGGAGGCATTGTCTACAGGGTGGGAAGTTTTTACGATTTTAAATCAATAGAAAACAACTATGTGCTATTCCTACAGAACCGTTTAATTAGGTTTTTTTTTCTGAATTGAAACAACAAATGTGTGGATCATGTCTATTAAAATGGTGTATTTCATAAGGAACAAACTAACTTCGCACAACAACAACAACTACAACTACAACAACAAAAACAAAACAAATAGAGATACAATGATAGATTTGGTGTGAGTGACCAAAGTCAAGATCCAATGAATAGTTTCAATTGGTTTTGGTGCCCAGGAAAAATGAAATTTTTCTTTTCCTACCTTTCTTCTTGGCCAACGGCATGGGTTCCCCGTCTTCAGATTGTTGAACTTTCATCTTTGCTATTCCATTGGTGATATTGGTAACCTTGGCTGGTGTATTTGTAACTTCAACTTTGGGTGGACATCGCTGAGGAGTCTTACAGCAAATTGAGCAGATTTTAGTTTTGGCTTCGTTGACAAATGTGCAGAACTCACATTCCCACTCGTGTTCAGGTGTAGATGGTGGAGGTCCAAGAGAAGCGCTGTCCTCGGCGATGATTTTTTCTGCTTGTTCTTCGGATAGTTTTAAATCATTGGTGTTCTGATATTGATTGTCGTCAGCATTCTCTGTATTATCGAAGGGATTCTTAGAATCTACGTGGTTGTCTTCATCGCTTACGGGGATTGGGGTGGTTTTTAGTTTTGGTTTTGCAGACTCTTTCAATTTCTCTTCAATCTTAGCCTGAACCAGTGCTCTAGTTGGTGGTGCTTCAGAAGCTTCTGAATCGGGCGAAATGGGAGAGTCCGAGTAAACCTTCTTGTAGGAGTTGAAATTGGTGTTTGTGTTGCTACTCGCTGAAGTGCGGCGAGCTGGGGTCCATTCACTTTGCACAGACTTTGGTATTGAAGGTGCCCGACGATCTCGTGAAGTCAAAATCTTTGATCGCAATGTTCTGGGTTCTTCCTCTTCTTCTAGTGGCAGGGCTTGAGAAGCACTTGAAACTCGTCGACCACGTCGTTGGTTTACTAAACCCGATCGTTGTGACATAAGTGATCGTCGATCATCATTGTCAGAGTCTTCATCGTCGGTTAGTTCATTTTCGGCGTAGTTAGTGCGTTTCTTACGCACTTGCATTGATTTTCGGCTTAATGTGGGCGAGGGGACCCTCGATCCGGCGCGTGATGTTGCTCGAGAACGGGTGGTCGATGGCACTCCCATTAGACCTACATAAGTGGCAGTGAGCAGGTAAATTAATCGGGTGCAAGGTGAAAACTTACCTGGATTCATTACTGGCATACCTACTCCCATTGGGTATGGATACATTCCGGGCATGTTCATAAATACCGGCGGTGGATGCATCATGTGCTGAGGATGTGGACTCGGATAAAAGCCATGTGTCACATTTAAACTCATGTTTGACCTGTTAAGGTTTGAATTGGATGCACCTGGCCATTCGTCTGGGTGGTGATGTGGCTGATTCCATCCTCGTTGATTGCTGCAGTTGATACAGTTCAACTGAGCCATGGACTGTGCCTGACATAGAAGAACCATTGAATTGAAATCACTCTTAGAATGTACATGTTATATATGTGTTTACCTGATGCATTTGACTGCCACCCATCCACATTGGCGAGTGGTGTTCTGTTGGTCTTTGACTCACTTGATTGAGATTAAATACCGAAGAACTCATATTCCTTGCGGCAGGACCGGTCCGCATTCCCATTTGCTGTTGAAAATGAAACGGAGAATCATCAGGAAAGTCAAATGAATTGATGCCAGATGACATGCTGCCAGAGCGAAAGTGTGAAGGCGATGAAATGTTTGACCACTGATCAATAGGCAAGTTCTAGGAGATTTCAAATGACAATAGGATTAGAAAAGTGAACACATGAAATGGGTGGGGAACGCAAACTACTTACTTGATCTCGGTTATTTCCCATTTGACCATTTGGTTTATCATTCAGCTTCCCTTCCTTATGCTGTCGATATCTTTGCTGCAACAAAGCCATCCTATCCAATGTAGCACTGGCTTTGTTCTTAATTTTCTCCAGTGTTATCGATGGCGGTCTCTGAATCGTATCAAAGACAGATTTACTATTCGGAGTCGTTGACCTAGAAGATACTCCATCACTGGGTGTCCTAGGTGTTTCTGGTAGCGGACGACTGCTAAGATTCAAACCTCGTTTCAACGAACCTAGGCGATCTTGCCATGCCTGTTGCTGACTGGGTACAGGCGATGTTGTCGGTGTAGTTGCTGCGGAACCTATGACCTAGGATTAATTTCTTAAGTTATTTGCCTTCATTACAGCCAGTCTAACTATTCAAACCAATCAGTTATTGAAAAGACCAAAAATTTATGATTGTTTGCGATTCGCAATAATTTTAACGAACGATTTGTATTTATTTTTTTTTTTTTGATTTTATTGTGTAAATTGTAGGTATAAGTTAACAATGATAGAAAAAGACAAAAGCTCTGTTAGAAAGTTACTTGAAGATAAATACGTGCATCTCAAATAAAATGGAATACGTTTCTTTCGAAAAACCGTTTTTTTTTTTTTTAATTTTTTAAATTTCAAACTCCGGGAATGAGAATACATAACCTTGTTGAAAACACACAGAACACAATAGCTTAACCCCATAGTTTTCTAGAGATTGTTTTATTTAAACTTAAGAGATGGTGCAGAGTCGTACCTGATCCCTTCGAAGCGGCATCGGTGATGGCATTCCCTTTTTGTTGCGGCGTGGTGGTGCTACCGGAGCCGGATTCTGTGCAGCTTTTGGTGGGATGAGGGGAGTGCTACCTCTTTTTAGTTCAATTGCCTGCAAATGAATTCCATTAGTAGGTATACATACATACAAAATCTAAACTAGGCCAATCATTGATATTTTTAGTTTTATGGACAAATGGACCGCAGCAATTTTAATCGTCTTCATAATGTGTGAACTACATTTTAGATAATAATTACCTTCCTCAAATGAGTCTTTCGCTTTGGATGCTTATGGAACATATCATCGCATGAGGCACAGAATATTTGTTGGGCGCACTCGTCACACGTTACCCAGGGATTGTTGGAACCGCATAAAGTGCATTTCATAGCCGATTCCGGGCGTCTTGTATCTGAAAATAGCCTTTTAGCATGGATTCATCTAATGGTTTTCATTTGAAAATTACCAGGAGTTTTTGGACGCATTACTATCGTCGGTTCGTTTGAATATTGCTGGCCAGAAAATTCAATGACTTCATAGTCTGGTTCGGGCTGATTCTTTTTTGGTGGCAGTGCCGGTGGTCTTGGTGTGGCAGTGCCATTAGTCGTGTTAGGTGGTGGGGCCGGTGGCTTCGGACCAATACGTTCATTTGCCTCTGTCTAAAATGTAATTTCATGTTTACATATACATACATACATGTATGTATGTACATATACAAAAAAAATAAAATCGTCAAGCGATTTCTTCATAGTCTACGTACCACCCATTTGGGCATTGGCCGGTCCGCTTTAAGTTTCGCTGGAAGTGTATTTGTCTTCGTTTGTGAGTTCTAATTTATAAAACAAAATTGTGTTTGAGTGAATTTTATTCGATTCGAAGTCTTAAAAATAAATTCTGACGAAGATTGTAAAGATGGAAATTTTATTAAAATAAAGTCTTAAAAAATTTAGCTGTATGTTATAGGAGGGAGGAAATAGAATTGATACTGTTTTGTTTGTTCTTACAACATTGTGTATAATTCATGACCATTTGTCTAGGGCCTCAGTGCTTTTTTGGTACCGAATAAAACAAATGAAAATTACCATAGCATTCTCACAATTCGCCGGCATAAGAATCCTCCTACAAAAATAAATATAAACACCTACGAGATTGGTATTCTTCTATTTATATTATACTAACTATTTTTTCATGATTTGTTTTGTCACATTTTTCGTGTGAGAGAAGATTAGGAAAATAAGAAAATAACACTCCACTGCACTAGTGATCTAGAATGCCGGACTCTAATGCAGAGCACCACATACACTTTTCGTTAAATCTAAGAGATACAAAACTAAGTGTATTCTATTAATAAATATTTTAGGTTTTTAATTCACAAGAGAGCGTTGACAGCTTATTCTAACGCCAATGAAATTCTGCACATTTTCCAAAATTATATTATTATTTTCATAACGTTGCACTATTTTTTTTTCTTCTCTAAGTATATAGTATGTATATATGTATAACTTACGTTCATATTTAGGCATAGACTTATTCCTTCTTTGTCTTTTCCTCCTCCTTTTTTTTTTTTTTTTTTGTTAGTGGACTGCTGCTATCCCAGGGTATACGTTATGAATTATTTTAGAATTGCAACTATTTTTAAACACCAAAAAGATAGAAATAGTACAGGAACTATTTCACATTTTCTCTCCTTTTGCCTTTGGCAAGGATTCTTAGTAAATGATGTGTCACACTAAAATATGTTCGAAAAAGTGTAATAATCTTACATAACGCACGCGTTAAATATCACAATCTTAAAATTTATTTCGTTTTTCACTACAAAAAGAAATGATCCACTTAGTTATGGCGACATTTGTTCGTTTTATTCGTTTCCTTTCAGTTCACATTTACAAACTATTTCGAATTGGTGGTCGGCGGTTTATGAATTTTCCTAACGAGAGAGAGACCAACGATCATTCTTTTTGATTCGATTTTAAGATCAAGTGATCTATCTATAGGCAGCCGAATAGGACAAAAAAAAAAAAAACAAAGCAAGACGGAAAAAAGTAAGTGAGGAAAAACAAGAACTTCCTGCAAATGCTTGACAAAAAAGTGTACGATAGATATATTCGCTTTTGGTGATCAGTCTGCTTGGCTTGTAGACGTTCAGTGGCCACCGAATCCCGAAATAAACTGAACGTATTGGAGAAAATCAGTGGCGACTGGCAAAAGACTTTTAGTATGCAAATATCTACTGAGAGTATTTTCGGGAGTCCTACCTAAGAGAAATGCGCAAAGATGCGTTTTTGTTTTCGAAAGGAGATTGAATTGCGCAAAGAAAAACATCTCGATTCGATACGATATGGTGGCAGATGCTATCACAAAGTTTGGTAAACATTTTGCAATAACAACAGAAAGGGAGGTGTTAAGAGAAATTGTGGAGTTGTGTTGTTTTTTTTTTGATTTTTTTTTTTAGTTTGTTTTAGAGAATTCAGCCTAACGAGGTCTTTCTATCTTATACAGACTGTTAAAGTTCACATAATTTTTTAGTATAAATCGTATTTTAAGGTTATTGGTTTAGTGCATGAAATAAATTCATTACTTTATAGTTTTTTGTATAACTTTGTACAATCTCTCCAAGTTATATCTTAATTTTATCTTAAAAGTCATAGATTCTGTCTGAAGCGGTAGTTTCTTTTATCTATACCAACCCTTTTTTTTTCATTTTTAATGGATTTTTATTGAGTAAATTATTTATTCTTACATGGTAGACAAAAATCGCCCAATAACGAACCTATCCAGTTAGCCAGTCCTTAGCTAACTGCTTCCAGTTGAGCACTCCAAGTTTGTTGAGGTCCCCTTTTACTTGTAATCACCACCTAAGACGAGGTCTTCCTCTACTGCGTTGTTCCTTTCGGGTTAGGTTCGAAGACTCTATGGGACGGAACATTTATGTCCATTCGCTCTACATCTCCTAGCCATCTTAGACGACTGAATTTTTTGACTGGGTCGAAGTCGCTATACAGTTCGTTTTTGAATCTTCTCCTCCATAGCCCGTCAACGCAAATGGGACCGAACATTTTACGAAGAATCTTTCTTTCGAAACGACTGAGAATATCTGCATCGGCTTTAGATAGAGTCCAAGCCTCAGCGCCAAAAAGCAGGACTGGGATGATCAAGGTCTTTTACAGAGTCTCCTTAGTTGTTCGGGATAGGGCTCTACTACTCAATTGCCTTCTCAGCCCAAAGAAACTGAGATGTTATTATTTTATCAGAATTTATGGAAAAGCCGAGGTAGACAAAGACCCTTACTACCTCAAAGTTCTATCTGTCGATTATGTACATATATTGTTGACAGTATATACTTGGTTTTGCCCGCATTTATCTTTAGACCCATTTTGGCAGCTTCCGTTTGAATACCAGCGAACACACCAGTGACAACCCTCTGTGTTCTGCCAATAATCTTAATATCGTCGGCATACGCTAGTAGTTGCACAGACTATTGAAAGATTGCGCCTCATGTGAGTATCGGACAATCCTTTCAAGTATGATGTTGAAAAAATCACATGACAGGGCATCACCTTGTCTAAAACCTTGATTGAGAGAGATCCTAAAAGCTGGTGCTGTCTTTCAATAGCTTTCACATCACACCGCGATACCAACCTACTAAATCGGAGATGCTTCTCACTGCTCTGTGCCAATCCTGGGTTGAGTTGAGTTGCACATTAACAGCTTTTCTGTCGATATAAAAGATAAGCGGAAACCCTACTCTATCCTGGATTAGACCTTATTTGTCAAAGTACTGAAATGCCTCTGTGAGGATAAAGCCTTCAAATCGCACCCTCTCGTGGTGCATGTCGTTTGGGCAGAAAGCCCCAAAGATTAGGTTATTGGTGGAGTTCATTGCTCTTGCAATATGTCCCCGAATTAACTTTACCAGAAAATTGTACACTCTAATCAGATTCGCTTTGCATTAAACGACCTCAATGGAACAGATTTTTTTGTACTAGACTTTGGTGTTTTGTATTAATTAAGGCAAGATCGACGGCAAGTCCTTCCAAAACACCCAAATCTTTTCCATCAAGCTTATTTCCACTTTGAACCACACAGGACGTTTATAGATTGATCGTGTGAAGGGCGATTGGGAGACGACCTTTACCCTTGCATCAAGTTGGCTGCTATAAACTGCTATAAAATAATCTAACTGATACTGATCTCGTCAGATCCCTGGGTATCTGACTATACTTCTACTCTTCAGTGGCTGCCCGTGCTGATGTCCCTAGAAGCCTCTGAAACCTCTGGAAGGTGATCTTTAACTTCAACTTCGATATGAACGGGCGAAGAACCCTCCGCGATGCCATTGTTTGCCATGTTACCTTCATTAAACATGGTGAAACCACTGTTCTTGGATTGCCAGTCCAGCATATCATTTCGAGGGTAGAAGCTAGTTACCAGGTCATGGTTCGAGTGAACGGTATCATTTACCTTGTACACTTCCTAGAAAGTCACTCCTATAGCCTCTACCATTTCCTGCGGATAATCTATCACAAAAAATTCATCATCCTAGACAGTATTACCTAGATCTATACCTGCTGCTATAAGTACTTGTTCGTTGTTCGAGGTATTTTAAGACACGAAAGGTTGTTGAAGTTATTCCTTTAAAAGATTTTTATTCGGGAGAACTGTTTTTGAAGGTTTTTGATCAACGATTTTAGTGTCTTAATCGCCGAATTTCGTCAGTCAGTATAAGGTTTTTAATCCTGAAAGCAGTTTACTTTTCTGTTGGTGTAGTGGGTGAATAGTCGGGTTGGGGAATATATCTGCGTCATTAGTATGAAGATACCGATTTATCGTACTGTCTATCATTTGTTTGATTGGCTCGTCCAATTGTTTTGGGTATCAGTCAATCTCCTCGTTTGATAGATTCCTATTGGACGGTGGGTAAAGAGAGAATGCTCTTGTCATGCGTAACTCGGGAGAAGCTTGTCCAGCGCGTCCTACTGCAATTGTAGGAGTGCGTTTGGCCAAACTATTCTAATTTCGCGAATTCGTTGGACGCACACTCAAATGCATGTAGACAGTTCATAGTTTGTCGGCCCATGTCGATCATTTGTAGGCGTACGTCGAACATTATAAGATCCAGATAGGAGACGCCTCTGGAAACGAAGTGTCTGAACTCGATATTGTACTGACCCCACTCATTGATTAGCAGGTTCCCTATAGTTTTTTGACGAATTATCTCCCCAGTACCCAAGCTTCGAGTTTAAGTCTCAGGTCATGAGATAGTAGTTCTCCTCTGACTTCAGCCTTAGGCATCGGAAAAGTGTCCCAAGCTCTAAAATAAATAAAGAAGGTTTAGTAGCTTCACCTAAAGAAACCAAGCGTCTTTCTTAACACACACCACAGTCGACTGTGCATTAACGCGGTACGACTAGATATTCAAAATCACAAAATCATCGTCGAAAAGTTGAGCAACCTCTTACTTTACAAGTTGCAAGTAAGGCTTACTTGAATCCTTATGTCTAATCTCTATCTTGACTATTCTGTGCATATCTCGGCTGACCCAAGTTAATCCGGTCATTCCAAGTTAATGTGTACATAGTGTAGTTAGTTATGGAATTTTCGCGCTTTCGAAATGTACGACCGATCCAATGCCACTTTGTTGTCTGTTATGTATATTGATTAATATATATATTTCTTTTGAAACAGATGGTCGATAGATGCAGTTGGGCGAGATTTACTTAATGTAAATATGGTGCTTCTGCGCACTATAGTTCGGAGGAACTGTTTCTGAATTGAACGTTGGACCGCGTCACGCAACGCAGCTGTATCAGTTTTGCGGTGATCCCGCAGCTTCTCATTGGATGGTCGAGGTCTGAATTTGACAGCAACAGGACAGTGACGTTTGTCTTTTTAAATGTTTCCGTGTGGAGGTTGTTCTTTCCGATTATTCCGCAGAAGATGTTTTTCTTTCCGATTTTGGCATTCAAGATTGCTAGTATGATTTGGACATCATCCTCCAGACCTCCTCCGTCTAGGAGAAGTGCGAAGCATATGACTAATCATCCTACAAATTTTGGATGAGAGCATTTTATTGCGCCGACTACAAAGAACGAAACCTTTCGACTTGGCGAGATAAGGATTAACTTGCGGAATTGCGGAACATGCAGGATCTTTCATAGGAAAGTAACCTGCCAAAAGTTATTATATCGTGATAAAAAATTGTGTGATAAGTTATATCTTAGTTGCAGTATCTAACAAAATACATATGTATGTATATCGAAGGGTGGTGTTTTTAGTCAGTAAAAATCTGACATTACTATGAGCACACACTTGCTATTCTCATAGTGTCTATAGAAGATTTTCACCTACTCTCGGAAAAAAGAAACTAATCACCGATAAAAAGAATATTGAGGAAAGCATGTCGCATTGTCTTGTTCCACTTTAGATTTCGACTTCGTAAAGTAGCTTTATTCTACATGTAAAGCATTACATCAGTAACCTTGATAATAGCTATTAATTTATCGGGAATACCTCTCTTTCGCAAGCAAAGTCTATTCACACTGCCGAACGCCTCGTAAAAGCTGTGTGGAACGTATCCGTATGTATGCACCTCTTTCATCTCTGTGCCATACAGAGACTCTGACTCGATTCCAAATACTTACTACTCGAGTAGTTCTTATGCGAGCTTTGAGCTAGTGATTGTTCATAAATCTGCGAAGATGGTCCCTTAATTCTCTTCACCCTGAGTTGATCAGTGTTAGTTAAGTCAGTTAAGTTGATCAGTGTTGTAAATGGATATTCTTGTGTTGCCATGGTGATCCTTCCGTCCAAAAGACTTATTCTAATACAGCGACTGATTACAAAAAGGAAAATTTGATTGGATGTAAATTATGATACCCAAAAGTTGAAGTTAGAGAAACATTTGTAGCATTACTTGCCCAATTAAGAGATGTCAAAAATAGGAACAGAACGGTCTCATGTTTCTTTGGTTGTAATAAAATTTTTTCCATTTCGTCGTTTTGACATTCTGTGGGTAGGTGACTGTAGGGACTCTACTCTTCGTCATTAGACAAAAGCTCCATGGGAGCGTAACACTTGTGACACATAGCTTTCATTACAGAGCGAGTATGCTTTGTAATACACTCCCATATTTCCATAATCCTCGGGGAATTCCGAATAAGAATCAACAAGTTTCTATAAACATCAGCCAGCGGTTGCTGTAAAAGATTATAAAAAATATTTAAATCGCAGTGTGTTGCTTCCCGTTGTTTTTTCCTTTAAATTTGCAGAACATTTTAGAAATGGGAAATAAAAATTATTTATTTAAAGATTTCTTCGTTATATTCTGCGTTTTCATTCTGATTTACCCTATTCGAATTTTGGAGAGCTTTGTTGGCACAATACCGCATGCTTTTTATCGCAACAGTTTGAATGAATGAAAAACGTATACAAAAAAAAACATTAGACATGCTTTCTTTCGCCAGCTCAATTGGTAAACAAAAGAAAGCTCGTTCACATTCGAAAAGAAATTCATAGACTTTTCTACCCCCGAAACGACAAAGCTTTGATGTCTCTGTCCGAAGAAGAGGGTTAAATTATGGTAACACTCTAACATCTGCACTAAAAAGCTCCAACCATTGCACGAAGCATAGTTCTGCGGTTTTTCACATCACTTTTAGTCCCTCAAAACGATACACTCCAGAATAGTACACATATTTTAAGAGAATTAAGTTAACTTATTTACAATAAGTGCCTTGTTACTTGTGTGAAACACGGATATAGATAAGTTTTAGATAATTAATTAAATCTATAGTGTAGTGGGAATTACAGAATTTACTACGAACATCGGTTTTGCAGTGGTGGTATAAAAAATCAATAATTTTCGTAAAAAGGTGCTCTCTTGGCACAATCAAAACTAAGGCGAAGGATACTTTCAATGCCACATGGTGTGAGGTGCATTGCGTGTACTAAGCCGTTACGACATCCGAAAAATTAAGTTGTGCAACACTTAGCCAGCGTTTATATCGGTCGTAACGCAATGACGAATGTTTTGGAATATGTGTCTGCGGCATAACAACAGTGTTTCCGAGAAGTATAGAAGGTACGCCAGGCGAACTTAGCATATTGACTTTTCTCAAAAAGGCCGAACAGTACAGTAGGTACATATACATTGTCGGCATGGTGGACTTGAACACACCACCAACTCCCCCAATGGGTGAGAGTTCCAAAATCAAAAGCCTCATGGGACGGACACCTGGAATACTTAAATCGAAATTTCTCACTGTACTCGGCAACAGCAACGAGCTGCTCAATGGGATTTCAAATAGAGTACGTAAGGGTGGTGGTAGCGTAAGGGGTTGTATGTAAATTTATTTTCTGTTAAGATTATATCGTTTATTATGGGATGTCATGCATTATGATATGTGTTGTTGGAGTAGGTTGTAAAGCTTTTATGCAAACCCATTAAGTGTTTGCAGTTTTATTTGTAAAAAAAAAAAAACTTCGTTAGATGGGGGAATGCCCAACACGTTCCCTTTGTCATCATGATTAATTTTTGTTTTTATTTATTTTTTTATATTATACTTTGTAATTATTAAAGTGAAGAAAAATATCTATTTACTGTTGTAACAGATCATAATCATGAGGCCTTAAAAACAAAGTATTATTGCTTGAATTTAAAATATGGCTACTGCTACAGGCAAGATTGACGTGCCAAAGAATGATTAAATGTAATTTATTATTTGTTTGGGTAAAAATCTAGAATAAATACATTATATGTACATACATATATGTGTGTATAGATCGTTGTCATGTGTGAGCTTATAGAGTTACCATGAAACAATAGGACATTATCTTTCCTGCATTGCAGTAGATTGTTAGTTATCAAGATGACCTTAATTTATATACGTTAGATACAATCTGTAATAAAGATGAAAATAATTTGAGAATATCCATCTTTATTCGTAGCTGACACTAAGCATAAGCTCAAGCGATTCGGATTACTGTGACGATGACGAGGAAGAGGTACCCCAATGTGAGTAGAATATCATTTAAATCAATTCAGAAAATATAACAAAATTCCTATTGATTAGTTGATGAGACTATTGATTACACTAAAATCGATTTCGAGTCTAGGAGAGTGAAAGCACGGCGAGCACACGAAGAAATCATTTCTGGCAGGTATCGTCATCCGAATTGGGCTCCGAGTAAGTCATTTTACACTAGATTACATTTGTATTCAGTTCAATAAATTCGTCTATTAATTTTAGAGGCCAGACTAGATACAGGGAGTGCTGCTGCTGCGGTAAAACCCTCATCCTCAAGTTCAAGTAGCGGCAGTTCGATGGGTGGTCGACGTAATTCTCGTTGCATTTCAATCGATTCAAAGTCTACCCATAATGACATTGACATAGAAAATGACTTGAAGAAAATCAATGAACTGCTGAGTATGCCACCCGCAATAGATGTGGAACCACCCTCGGAACTTGGTCAACATGATGGTAAACTTAAAGTTGCTGGCAATTCTCCTAATATGCCTAGCAAAACGTCAAACAGCAGTACGTTGACAAGTCTCCACGATCCCATACAAGCGAGTCCGAGTTTAGAGTCTACAGATTGGAAGAACTATATACGCTCGGAGTCACAGAATTCAGTACCTTCATGGGCGTCATCAATAAGTTTAGACGATCACCGTTGCGATGATCCAGCAAAAGAGTTCATGAGGAAATTCAGTGAAATTTTGTTTACAAATCCATCGACTATTGGATTAGAACTAAAATCTGAATTTGGGCAAATAGCTAGGCAAGAGTCAGGTCGATTGTGGTTTTGTCGGTATGTCCTAGCGCAGAAGTTGAAATCCAAACGGGTGGATGAGATAACATTTTACTCGTTAGTTCAAAATTTTGCTATAATCCTGTTTGAATGCACAGAGAGTGAGGATTACACACCGGCAGCTAGTATCATGAACATGTGCTTTACCTTTTATCATGAAAGTAAGACTGACAAGCAACTATCTTATGACTCTTTGCGATTTATCTTTCTGTTACAGTTGAAGTTCCTGGCTGTGAGCCTTACAGGGAATATCTTTTTACATACCTTCGACAACAACCAATTTGGCATACATTACGCTTTTGGAACGCAGCCTTTCTCGACGCCCTACAAAATCAACGAGAACAACGTATGGCGGTTTCCCAAAAGAAACGTGGCAAGAAGAATCCAAATGCATGGACTTCCCTCTCTCGTGGACAAAGTGAGGGCGAAGAAGAAAAATCCGATTCATCCAGCTCATCATCACACCACAGCTATGCTCCGAGCGGCGTCAACGACCTCACTGATGATCAGAAATTCCGACAACATGTCGCCTTCCAGCAATTGGGGTAAGTGAAATCATTTAATTTTAGGTAGAGTTTGACTATAGTGCTTACTTTCTTGTAGAACATTTACGTGCAATATGCACTCACTCGGTATAAGCAAAGATCTGTGTCTAGAGTTTCTCAGAAAACAAAGTGTAATTGTTCGCTTACCAAAAGGTAGACCGTGAAAATACATATATCCTTAATATCTCTCTATTTTACAACACCCTTTATAATTAGATAAAATAAAACTCATACGTGATAACGTCAACCGAATGTACCATGAAACTGATCTATGGGGTGCTAAAGAGTCATGAAGTCTTTCCAAATATCACTCACTTATCCTGTGCACTTTTCACTTTTGAATGCAGTAAAAGCGAATGATCTCGAGATGGCTTCAACATATTTTTATCAAACAATCTTATCTTAAGTGTTATACTTCCTAAAGACTATTTTCCCCTATCTCTCTCTATCTCTATCTCATTTAATGTGTTAGCTAATCATATTTTTATCTTAACTTATCAGAAACCTTAGACACTTTTATATCGATATTTGTTGTCGGTGCAAATTGTGATACAATTTTCTTTGTGATTTAATTAAAAATGTTAAATTAAGATTGATAGAGTAAGTGAAAAGTGGCGCCAGAACGAATAAAGCATACATACAACATATTTAAAAAAAAAACGCGCGATCAGCTATTTTGATGGAATGAATATATAAGCTTTATTTTTTATAGAAGAATTTTTAATACATACACATTTGTGAACTGAAAGTCCATCATAGAAATCAGATACAATCAAAGGAATAAGTTGTGAGAAGTTTATAGAGAAAGATACAGATACATATGTAGATATTTTCTTAAAAAAAAGAAGTAAAAAAAAAAGTCAAGACCTCGAAGAGGAAATTGTTTGCAATGATATGATTTTATAGTGCTGTAGTAATTTTCCCTGCTTTCCAAATATGAAAATTAGTTAATGATGAAAGTAATAGAGTCTTTTATAATAATTAGTAGTCTGCATGAGATTTTTTTTTCAACGTTAGGTGAAAGTAGCTTAAAGAAGACACTATGAGGGTCGGAAGCGCGTGCTGGTGGCATTTTTAACCACTAAAAAAAAACCAGCCTTCAAAATAGTCTTGTTTATTTTACTACAACTAAGTTTTCGATTTATTAAGTAGTTTTTATTTCATGAAATAAGAACGTTTGGCAGGTTAGCTTTACAATTTAGAAGCGGTTGCTCGTTTTCGCTCTAAATCCAAAGGTTTGGTTCTTTGTAGATGGCGCCGCATTAAATTTCGAACATCTAAAATTTGAAGAACTGTATTATTTACTTGTCTTTCCAATCGACTTTGAGATCTCTGGTGCATTAACAATTCCTATTAGCAATTTGTCTTCAAAAGTTTGTGAAATATTAGTATTACTTATTTGGGTACAAGAGTTGCATACCATACGTCCACTTCTAGCACTTGCTTGTATAAAAGCAGTTTGATCTCTATATTAAGCTTGGAAAATTTTCCAAGTAACCAATACATTTCTCTGTATTTATTTTCTAGCTCCCTGCGTTTTTTCTTTACATGCCACTTCCATTTCAGCTTTGCGTCGAGTGTCATTCCAAGGTAGCCTCGTTCGCACAATGGAATTTGAACCGAGTTTGAAAAAATCTGCAAATTTTTTTTAGTTTTTGTAAAATTTACTTGAACGGATTTGGTTTCATTGGGTGCGATCCGCCAAATCTTTGTCCATTCACTTACTCTATCCAATGATTCTTGCAATTTTTCGGTAGTCTCTTCGACCGCTTTACCTACTGCCAAGATATCAGTGTCGTTGGTAAATGTAGCTAGGGCAGTGCCTTCTACTTGCGGAATATCGCGAGTATATATCGTAATAGATACTAAAATTGGGCGCAGTGGCTCAAATAGTTAGTGCGTTGGACTACGGGGCGAGGGATTTCAGGTTCAGTACCCAGACAGCACCTATAATTTCTTTCACGGCCCCACCTCTCGCGAGCGTCTGACAAACATCCAAGAGTACAATTGTCATGAAAAACCTTCTCAAAACAAAAATTTCCCTTCGGATACGGCATTAAATAGTAGGCCCCTTCCATTCGTGTAAAGAATATAACACGCACAATACGAATGGTTGTGAGAAGTTGGGCCTTGGGTCACATGGACCTGTCGCGCCAAAAATTTAGAAACAAAAGTGGACCAAAGACGCTTGCTTGCAGTACCCCAGCCATTATTTCTTTAAAGTTGGAAGATTCGTTTCCGCATTTGCCGCGAATAGTCTATTCGTAAGGCAAGTCTTCAAAATATTATACAAGTGCTCGAGTAGTACTTGTCGTAGTTTAAACTTTAAGCCTTCTGCGAACCCTTGTCAAAAGCTGGAAACATTTTTTTTCTCCTTCAATGGATTTTTCGATTACATAAGTTATTCGATGTATTTGTGCAATTGTAGAATGCGTGCTGCTAAATCCGAATTGAATTCTATAAGTGACTGTATTCGTCTGAGCAATATTTTCTCGAATACCTTAGATATAATTGGAAGATTGGTGTAGTACAAGACGTTTTCTCATTCGGCGGTTTTCCGGGTTTAATAACCATTATGACTTCCGCGACATATTAACTTGGGACATATTATTCTAGTTTAAGCGCGAAATTAATAATAAAGAGAAGCTTAAGTAAAGCTAAAATCTTTGTGGACCTCTCCCGTTTTATGGTTTCAGTTTCTGTATTTCTTGCTTAAATTTGGTTAGTGTTGCGTTTTTTTATTGGACTACTGTCTATATCCGAAGCATTTCTATTTTCAATGAGCGCTTGTCCCTCAAACGGTTTAAAAGTTTCTTCTAGGTGGATGGCAAAAACTTGCGTTTCCTCTTTAGCGTTCCTGGCCTATTCGTCTTGATTTGTCTTGATTGGTGCGGCTTGAATTTTCGTTTTTTTAATACCTTTTATAGGCTTCCAAAGCGAATAATTTGAATTTTTTCTGCAGCTAAACTTTCAAGGTTGGTTTGTATTGTATGTATGCGGAGCCTGAGTTAGTTGCCATGAGATGCATTTCCAATTTGTTTAGTCTTTGGTTTGTATCAGAATTCTTTAGCTTTTAGTGTTTTACAAACCTCCTTAAACAACTCTTGTTCTTACCCTTTGTCCTCGAGGGACTTCCATCAAGCATTCTAATGATAGGTTGGCTCCAGCCTGGTGTAGGGGTCACTCTTTATTATACAGCGTTCTGTACTGCGTTTCGTTATCGTTTCTCTCGACGTTGGTCTTCATGAAAGCTGGCACAATGAGCATCGTCTGCATTGTAATATTGCATGATTCTGATCCTCATTGTAGCGCTGGAATATGACATTCTCCGCATTTTTTTTTATTCCCATAGTAATAGTAGTCATGATCGTCTCTTAACCTGTGGAGAGTTTCTCAGCATTCGCTGTAAGCATTTGAGTTAAATAAAAGTTCAAATCCCTAAACTTCCAGTTGATCCATGCTCATTGTGTGTATTCTGCATTTGTCTGACTGATTCCATCGT
Source organism: Xylota sylvarum (assembly GCA_905220385.1). Taxonomy (NCBI): domain Eukaryota; kingdom Metazoa; phylum Arthropoda; class Insecta; order Diptera; family Syrphidae; genus Xylota; species Xylota sylvarum. The sequence goes on along the minus strand of LR999957.1, from coordinate 91,724,980 downwards.
TACTGCCTTTTGGTAAATGGCTATCGCTTCACATCTTTTACTGAAATTTGTTCGTCTTTTACAGAAGATCTCCTTAATAATTTGAGATTATGCTGAACCTATTAATAAGAACAATCTGTTGTTTTTCAGTCGCATAAAGATCAACCGGATAGGCGTACCTTTAAATCAAATAACGTTTGTCTTATTTGAATGCGGAAACATAGCAAAACAGAAGGTAATGGAATTTCTGACAGGTTTGCAAAATAGGTATCAATAACTACTCCACTAAGTCTGGAACCGATGATTATTAAGAATCTCAATCTGATTTGACCTTTTGCATTTTAACAAAATTTGAAATCTATATTAGAGTATAAGAGCATTGTAAATTTTTTTTTAAATTTTGGTAGGAACAACTGCCAACTTTACCATTTTTGTGAGTCATGTCTCGTAAACGAGTATACGGAGCATTTTTTCTGCTAATATAAAACTTTTGCATGAACGGGATGAAACGTCTTCGACGTGGGAAATTCGATCATATGATATTCTTCAGGGTTTAAGTACAAACAGCTGGTGTGTGACTGAGTGTTTGGAATTAACAAACCTACTACGAGTACATAAAGAAATTTCTGGTTAAGCGTCTTTCCAACTATTGCGTATTTGTGTATTAGAATTTTACTATGCTCTGTTATGCCTGCCTTACCTTTACCTAGATCAGCTTCTCTAATTACAAGTTCGGCTTTAGTGGGTATAAGTTTTCCACCGATGCCCAACAAGATCTAACGATAGTGATACTCATCCTTCAAAGTCTCTTTATGTATTTAAAGCATTTCGTGAAAGTAGAGCACGCCACCACACCTGCAGTTTTTTTTTAAAGGCTTTTATGATTATCTCGACGAGACATAATAAAGAAACCCCTTCCTGTCTAAATCAGATATAAGGTTCCAGCTTTTGCGGAAGTATCCAAGTGAATTCAGCTCCTATTGGCTGAACTGTTGCCTTTATAAAACTATTTCATTAAACTAGTAGTATTCTAACCTTCCATTACCCGGAATATCCATGTATACCTCCACTCAGCATGGAATCTCTAGATACTCCATTTAGATGCTGCATATAGATTAATTTAGCCTTGATTTGATTGGGAGACCTACCAAATATCCAAAATCAAAATCCCCAAACTAACAAATCTCCAACTTTTCAAAAATCCCCAAACCCAAAAGTTCCAAGCACAAAATCACCAAATCAAAGATACCCATGTTATCCCCACGATCTTTAAAAAGCAGCGAAACGGAGCGGCAACGGATTTTGGTTAATGGATTTAGATACATATGTGGATTTTATTTTGGGGATTTTGTGGGTGGTAATTATAGAACCAACCCGATCTAATTAGTACGGCTTTCTCACTGACCATATATGTACTACTTTGTACACACATATGTATGTATAGAGTATCCCAATATTGTCTTTAATTATGCTTTTTGTAGACTCGATGAAGCATAGGATTTTGGCTTAAAATACGCTGCAGTCGCCGTTAATTCTAAAGGAAATTCCTACACCGTCTTACGTTATACATTTTGGAACCCTTAGTGAATGTAGAAGGCAAATTTCTCCGACTTGTTAGATTCAAAACTAATACCCGCCTGTTAAACAGGTCGAAAAATGTATCAGACTGTTGAACAGACCGGAAAATTGCTTATCGAAAAATGCATTGAACTAGAAGTTGGTTAAAGCTGCTGGCAACTGGGTCGAACTTTGACTGAATTTCCCTCAATCTAACAGACCTAATAGTTTTTTTCTATAGGTTTATATAAAAGTCACAATGAACGAATTTATTCGATACGCAATCGGTGTTTCTGGTATTTGGGTTCCAGAGATTTAACACAGTTTGCTTAATTCTACATATTACCACATTGGATGGTTTTTTTTGTAGATTTTTGACATATGACCTAAGTACGTTAAAATCGAACATATCTTAGAATATTTGATAGTATGTATGTATGACTGCGTATAGTCTTAATACTAATTATGTAGTTTTTTCTGTTTTTTTTAATTCTTTGAAAAAACGTCTACAATTGATAATACATAAACCTTTCTTGCTGTTTGATTTTAGCTGTCGTATGTACATATGTATATGTATATATTCCGAATACTATTCGTTTAGAGATTTTTTGAATTAAAGCAAGATTGTCTTTCATTTAGTTATTATAAAATATAATGAAACTTTACGTTCCTAGATAGTGTTTTGCTGAATCTATAGATGATACTTCGATATATTAAAAATGACATTCTATTGCTTGTACAACAATCTGTAATCAAAGCTATTAAAGTATAAGCGCTGGACTAAGCGCTACAGCCCTTTATATGCACACTGTGCTACCTTCCTTAATTCACGGATTAAAATAAGTAAATAGAAATGCAGATCAGAGGTATTACTCGTATTTCTGTACGATAACTTAATGCAATGACTAGGCACATTCCCTACTGGTTTATATTATTCAATTAAATTAAAAGTAATTAGCATACGAATACGAGGTTTCGCGTAGCGTATAAACTATTAAATTGAGCAAAGTCGTGTAAATTGGGATAATTCATTAGAGTACTTATTATCAATAGTTTTATTGAATAGATATGTAATTTTAAATCAATTTACTTGTTTGGTAAATAACTTAAAACCGGTTGTCTGTGAGTCAAGTACATCACAACTCTTGTTGTTGAATAAGTTTTGTTCTCCTAACCAAACCAAAAAAAAAAGCAGGGAAAATACGCACGTATAATTATTTCTTCCCACTTATCTAGAGGCAAAAATATATCCAATGATTACATATGATAGATATCTTAATACAAATAAGAGTGAATACATATATCGAACAAAAAAAAAATGTTTGCATTGCAATACTGCCCATTGTGTTATGTTGGTGGTGTAAATTGGTTAAATTTGTTGATATTATCGAAATCGAAAACTTAAATTTACATAGATATATAAATAAATGAAACGGATAAGTTAATTAAATAATTTATATACTAAAGGTTTCATAAAACAAGTTTTTTTTTCCTTCCCTATTCCTCTACCGAAATATCCCAAATATAAGCCAAAAAAAAAAAAAATAAATAAACAAAAAAATTTAAATAGATTTAGTTCTGTACAAATGTTTATTAAGATTTTTAAGAACAAATAAAAATCGATTTTTTTTTTCAATCAACGGGTATCACTTCTTAATGAATTGATTTGTTACAAAAAAAAAAAAAAAAGAAAAAAACCAAACGAGGCAAAAGTATAATTATTATTATTAATTAATAAAACGATGTTTATACTATACAATCTAAGGTACATAGAATTGACGAACTAATATTAAATTAGTTTTTACTCTTATTACTATGCGATTGCATATTTTCTTCAAAATAAAACAAAAAAGAAAAATTAATAATTGTTTTAAAGTGAATTTAATTTAAATAAAGACGAGAATAAAACATGTAATGTTATAGATATCTATATTTTATTTAAATATTTACAAAAATGCACAAGGTCAAAGGCATTCCATTCATTGTATCATTTTTTAACAAACAACAATAAAAAATAATCATGTACTTACAAGAACAGACATTTAACTACAATCAGGTTTCATGTTTATCTTTTTTTTTTTTGTTTTGTTTTTTTAATTTTTTTTATTTTGTAAAATCAGAATTTTATGCCAAAAAGGAAAGAAATCGATGTGTGTATGTATATGAAACCGTTTATTATTATTTTTTTTCTTTTATCGAATACAAACTTTTTTCTCTAATGACGAAGAGAAAATTAGAATACTGAATATTTCCGAAAAAAGGAAATTGTATTTTTCTAATTTTTGTGTACATATGTATGAATAATGATGTTTTTTTTTTTTTTTTTACACAGCATTTATGTATATATAATATTTTGTGCTGAACAAATTAAAAGTAGCTCATGATTTTGGCATGGTATGTATGTATGTGTTGTGTTGTGTACATTATATATTGTGCTGTATAACTAGATTTTTGTAATTTTCGGAATTTTTCTCTTGTATCTTTCGAAGAATTAAGTATCTTTCGCTACCCAAATGTATTGAGTTGATGTACGGTTGGTTTTATCAAAATTGTTTCTTTTAGTACTAAATTTTGTGACTATACTACATCTAATCGACGAACAGCTGGAAGGTCACTGACCCCATTCGATCCCTAACACTGCCGTTGTAGATAATGTTTTTAGCCCAGGCACGACATTCAACGTTCAACAGTTGATTCACCTTTAGCGATTGGAATTGTACAGCAACGAGGGGACTAAGATAGCCAGGTTGATTGCGGAAAGGGTAATAATATGATGCGAAACCACGAGTTGGATAGTACTGGATCTCGCCCATATTTTCTTTGTCGAGTGAATGTTGACCCTGGCAGGAGATCCAAATTTGTTGACGCTAAAGAAAAAAACAAAATCATTTCTCCATAAGTAGGCAGCAAAATTATAACGATTTTCAATTTACCTGGCTAATGTCTATACTTTTTATGTGGTCTACTAAATCCTTTGGCATATCTGCGGGCAAATCATTCACATTATCATAATATTCTGGAGTCCAGTCAAAGATTTTATTTATTTTCAAGATGACGCATGGACGACCTTTGTTGTAGCCATATTCATTAGTCGGTGAACAGGGACCAAATGAATTTACATCAACAAGGCAAACTTTGTTTGAATCTGGACCTTGGTTGAAATTGCAAACCTTTTGATTTAGTCCACCAGTTGTATTGTAAGCTAACAATTGTATAGAAAAGCATATATTAATATATGAGTTGCATAATGAATTAGAAAAATTTATTTCACTCACGTTCTAAAAATTCGTCCAACAAGTTCTTCCAATATTTATATTCTCCTGGTTTTTTTGTGTCGAACTGTATCACTGAACCTCGTTCAGTTTCTTCACTTAATGGGCGAAAACCAAGCCCAGGATTGCTCCCGATTAATGATGAGTCTAGTTTCCATTTGGGTTCTGCATTATTGAGTGTAGAAAAAAGACCTTGTAGGCAAACAGCGAAAAGGCCAGCTAACACAGCGTAGAAGATTGAGTAGAAAACGAGCAGCCGACCTGTAAATGTAAAAGAAGGGCTATTAATACGTATACTAATTGTTAAAATACAAATAATATATATTAATGATAAAAAACATGTACATTTCACGACAGGGATCCTCGGAAATGAGGTATTCTATGATTCACCTGAACATTATAAAGGACCACGCCTACTTTTTGAGGAGTTTTGCTGAAATCTTCTAAATAATATTTCAGTGCGGTTTTATTCATTTCAAATTATTTGAAATCCTTTGAAGGATTTTGGTCGATTTTTAATCCTGAGTAGTGCAGTATATGTACATCTTTTTCTTTTTAGGACATTTTTTCAGCAGATGTAAGCCTATTATGCACAGAGAGGTAGCGCCTTGAGATGCTTGTGGGTACTCGTATGAGTGTATATTCTGGTTTTAAAAAGTTTGGGGTATCAAGTAGATGCATCTGGAAATATGCTCCTGGGTAACATGTATGTAGTCAGTGCTTGCATAAATAAAAGTGTCCCATTAGGTTTAGCTCTAACTAAAGTTAATGGTGTATCGCTAACAAGTGTTTATTGTCATTGTCTAGCAGTTAAAGAAAGTAAACGTTTTGTGAACATATTTTATTTTACGCCGTCAAGTTTACTTTGGTATATATGTACGTACCTACATATGTATGTACATATGTATCTGCATATTCCATCGCTGTTTGAACCTCTTTTGCTTACTAAATAATGTGTTCTTTGTTTGTTCCTATCTGTTATGCATACCAATCAAACATTTACTTTCGATTCAGTGTGATTCTATTTTGAGATTAGCCGAGCAAAATCATGAGTCAAGTTAATTAAAACTTTAAATAGGCATTTATGTAGGCGCTGGCGCTTTTTGTCATTTAATTGCTTTAACCAAGTCTTAGTCAATTAGGAAGAAATTGATTAAAAAGTTCATTCGCTGTGACATGGTGTCACATAGTGTATGTATCTACAGATATTGCATTTTATTGACATTCCATAAATTGATTGCTATTGCCCAACACCTCAACAGCAGTAAATAAAGAAAAATATATATTTTTATACTTTATTGACTGTTAGAGAAGAGTTAAAACCCTCAGATTGCCAGACATCCGAGGTGAAAAATATAAAATAACACAATCAATTAATTACCGAATAAATCAGATCTTATATAGACTTTTGTGTAAACACCTACCTACTGCTGGAGTGAATTGTGGTTATGCACTTTACACAGAGTGTTTAAGTTATTCATTTACACTAAAAAAAACCCAAACGTATTTTTTTTTTGCTGGCTTTTTATTTATTTTGAAGTTGTTTTCAGGTTTAAAGATCACGCTTTAACCGAGTGGATTGAGCGGTTCATAAAAAAATAAAAACAGTGACGCAGAATAGGAAACCCATACCTAGACGTTGCCCCGCTCGATTACAAAAGGCATCGAGAGACGCAAGGGGATTTGGCGACTACATCAAGGGGTTTTTAATTTGTTTGGCTTTCAATTTGTATAGCTCGCGATTCTGTTTAATTTTGTGTAGGGAGTGTCACTACTTGTGTGAGTTTGCTCGTGTTAGTGGATTAAAATTGGCATATTGATCATTGCTACGGTAGGTAAACTTTACAGTAGCGTTGAATCTTGTTTCGTTTAATATCCATTCGATGCCAATGCCAAGGCGGCTAAACAGTCATAAAGTCGTTTGAATTGTTTTTCTATCCTGTATCGCCTTCGAAGTAGTGTTGTAGTGGTAGTGTAATTGTTATTTCTATGTTTCAGTGAATAACTTTGTATTCAGGTGGGATCTCCCCACTGAGGCTGGTTTGACCTGAACGAGGTGAGGTGCGAGCCAGTGTGGCATATGCATGTTCTACAGCAACTGTCTGTAGTTACCTTCACATTGAAGGAGAATGCAAAAATGAATGCACCTTGCTACGAGTTCTATGTGTAGTGGTTTGATGTTTTTTTTTTCCTAAGAAATATTCATATAATTTATATGTGGAAGCCAGACAGAGCGGTATTTGCTCATTTCATATAGTCAAGGAACTGAACAGTGTGGTTGAGAAAAAAACGAATCAGAAAAAATGCAACCACATTTTTCATGTTAATTTTACGAGTATGATAAGGGTTATTTATGAGCTTTGGATTTCGAGGAATTCTAAAGTGATTCATTTTAAAATGTTAACGATAATTGTAGTGACAACAGAGCAGTTTTGTCAGATTTTATTATTCAAACGTTTATCAATTTCAGTCGCTTGATTGTTTAGGGCTAAATAATTGAGCATTTGATAAAATTGATATAATAAAGATTTTCCTAATAAAGATACAATGGTAGATTGTTCCAAAATACCTACAATGGGTCCCATACATCATTCTAATTCCAGACCTACTTAAGCGACCTACAAAAGCTTAAAGCGAGAGTCGTAAGGAAATTCATAGAAAAAGGGAATTGAACGAAATCAAATAGAATATATTTTTATTTATAACTTTGGTATCTTATATCAGTTATACGTACATCTTCTTCATGCTGCCATACATGCCAACAAACGTATACATAAATGACAGTATCCATTGGTGTAAATGGAGGACAATCTAAAAGCGTCAGCCGGCCAAACCCTCCTTTTGCTAACTTTCTTAAGTGTACGTGTGCTTGCACCTCGAGAAGGGCCATTATACTTACGTGACACAATGTGAAATATCGTGTCGAAAACTCATTATTCAAACTGATGATTGATTAATTTTTTTTTTGTTTCCTATAGAAAAAAATACCCATAGATACTAAGTGAAAACATACTTTTTCAGCTTACAAATTAATTAACAAATTTAAATCCGATAGAACGCGTGAATATTTTCCTAGTACACTGTCGCCTGTGTCTGTTCGAGTCTGACTACACAGAGATACATATTTATATTTATATACTTATGTAGATGCATTACGTCAATAATGACGCATATCATCTTTTGTTCCATTTTTCCCGAAAATGAAAATAACTTAATGAATACAAGTAGTAAATGGCAAAGAAAATCAGAAAAAGAAACAAAACATTCATTTCACTTAGACCTTTTTGAAAATAAAAGAAGAAAACTGAACAAAATGAAAAATGGTCCCTCGGTCGGAGTGAAAATAAATTACATACATATGTACTTATATCTGTGTCTCAGCAACTATATCTATTAATAGTACGGTTTAGACGAAATCTAATTATATATCCTATTCTGTGCCTATGGTTATTAATCTATTTTGCAAATATATTTCAAAATTTACGCAACCGTTGTGGGTTTTTTTTTTTGTCTGGTTTTTCTCATGTAGTTATTTTTATTTATTTTTTTTTGATTTAGATACCTTAGATACCCATATGTTTATTCTTGAAACTATGATACAGTAAATGTCTGTCTGATGGTACAAGTTAAAATGTTTTAATTTTTTATTTTGTAAGCAGTTTAATACTCAAGGGTCACCATTATAATATTAAAAGGAGTGCAACCAGGCCTCTTCAAAAAAGGTGTGTTAAATGATGTTGCTTTTTTAGTTTAATTCGATCGTTTTATTTTGACCTATTTCACTGTATTATACAGATAGATGCTCTTGAGAAATGATGTCGCTAAATGTAGTTTTTATTATTGTTTAGAGACACAAAACGATTTTTTTTTACAAAACTGTAAAAACTTAAATTAAATGAAACAAACAAATTATTAAAAAGTGTGCACGTACATAATGCATGTATATTTTTTACAGATTAAAAGAATCGTTTGTTTTTGTGTGTGGGCGATGGTATTTCTATTTCATTGAAAAGCAGACTAGATGTGATTAATTTTTACGTAAATAGTCTAGAAGTCAAATAGTCCTTCTAGACATTTTCGATGACGTCCGCGTAAAAATGGGACCTTGAGCTTGGAATTTGATTGTAGCGAGAAGATACGGTCTGGAAACTGTTGACGCAACTATTCAATTGTTTCTCTCGGTGTGTGATATGTTGCGCCTTTGACCATCATTCGAAACCATAAGGATTTGCTTTTCATTCACGTTTATTCGATTTCTGTGTTCAGTTCCTACGACTATTGAGTTTTCTAAGAAACAGATTGCAAGTGATTTATGTGACTTTTATTTAGTTCGGAAATGTTCTTGCTTGTCCCGTGCAGTTTGAAGAGTTAGCTGAGTTTAATTCTCCAATTCTGGAGAATTTTGAAATTTTACATACATATGTATACACATATGTACATATGTATGTACTACATATATGTATCTGAATCAATCTTAAAATTATTCTCCGATTGGGGGAACTTATTCAAGTAAAAATTTCATAAGCATTGCGAAAAGTCTTTGCCAAATATTTGTCATATATTTTCATGACATTGAGAGTGTAGGCAATCTTTTAATGAAACCGCCTTGCAAGTTAAGGACGCAGTCAAAAATATGTACATAATTGTCTGTAGTTCAGTTAGTTTTATTATTGTTTCGAACAGTTCAGCACTAAAAATTTCAAGTTCTTGCATTCAGTACAAACAGTTTGACAGTTCGACAGTTTTATTCTTTGTGTTCAATACTACGTACAGTACGGGACAATTTCGTAAAAGATTTTCACACATCTTTGAGAAAATTATCCAAACAAACTGATTGGGCCAAAGTGGGTACCTATGCAGTCTGTTTGCAAAAAAAAAAAAAACTGAAATAAAATTCCATTTTGCATTTGTGTGTTAAATTTAAACAAAATATGGAAATAAGAGGAATGATCTGGAACATGCACAGCCAGACGTTTTGAACACAATAGTCAAGTTTGCGGTTCTAATTTCTTCTGACAGCTTTTATTTTTTGTACGGTTCTGTCTGGACTTCATTTCCATTAATTGTGTGAGGTCAATGAGTGGAACTTTGTATCATCTTGTAATACAGATATATTGTATTCTAACCTATAAATATGTTGATTGCATTTATTTATGCCTCTAAAACTTCTGTGTTAAAGTTCTTCTCTAACAGTTTGAAACCACACAATTTTTAGGTCCAAAGTTAGGAGTTTTCATCAATAACTCTGTTTTCCAAAATTGATATGAATTGATCTATATAAGTAAGGGTGTGCGTTGTAGCCTTTAGTTAATTATTTCCAAGTAAACACATTTTTTGAGTTCTTTTGTAGAAAATCAGTCTTCGAAATTGCTAGCCTACCAAACCAGTAATCGAGATTATAAGCTTTTCTGTTAAACAAGATCTGCTGTGTTTAAGTTGAAATTTTTAATTAAATTCGTATCAATTTTTACGAATTTCAGTCCAATTCGTTCCCTAAATTTATAAAGAAAGGATAATTTTGACGGATTCAAGGTTAGCAATGCCTCGTTAGGTGACTTTCTTTTGATTGGTCGATTGGCACACGCTACTATTGAAAACTTTAAACAGTAGTTCTGTTCCTTTACTTTCTCCACTGAAAATCGTAAAATCAATCGAATGATGAAAGTTTCAAGAAAGACGATAAAAAATGGAAACAAATGTTTCCAAATCAAATAAAACTGAAATCCTCAATAAATTTGATTGCTAGCAGAAAAATAAATATCTTAATTGAAGTGTCAGTTGATTGTATAGTACTTTTGATAGATCGTACACTTTTTACTTACAGAAATTTGTTCGGTAACTCCCCTGTGTCCTCTCTATTTGTTTTTGAATTATTTTTATATTAAGGACTAGACGTCGTAATAATTCGTAAAAAATATTATACTGTACTTTGACAGCCCTATTTATGTAAATACTCGTTCGTAAAAAGGACATCATACATATGTATCTAGGTGTCCCTTACATAGGAATTGGAATCCGAACGAAATTGTATGTATGAAATTAAATTCGGGTGTCTAGTGTAAATCTTTACTGACTTAAAAGTGCAAGTGGTACAATTTTTGGTGCCAGAAAATCATTTTGTATTATTAGTTCTTATGATTAGTTTTTATTCTAGCACAGTTTCGTTAGTCTAGCCATATTAGTTATGGATTTTAGCATTTAGTTTGATGTTTCTATTATTGTCATAGTAGCAGAAATCATCTTTTTGCATCATTATTCCTACTTACCATTTAGCAAGTCTGGAAAGTGAAACTCATAACGTGTACACATATGTACAATGAATCACAAGTACACTGAAATGCGGTATCTTCCATTTACAAACATTGAAAAGGTGATAAGGAATCACAATGAAATAAAAATTGCAACATGTCACACATGGATTAGACACTACGATCAATTTGAATCAACAGATACGATGGAGTAAGAAATCATTATGCGATTTATTTTTCTCATCAGCAAAATCAGTTTCATCTGTTTTTAGATAAAAGTGTTAAATTTTACTTTTTACTTGAGTGCTAATTTTTCTTGTATAGCATTCTAGAAATGTAGCAGACGCAAGATGTCGGAAGAAAATACATATGGTGGTATGTACATTAAAACTGATTTCCTTAATGGATAATGGTTGAAGGATACGCCACAGTTTAAGACGTAAGTCGCAATTTCAAACTAATTTTCATATGTACATTGATTGCATGAATGCTCACCTATTATGTTTATCGTACACATTAGCCTCACCTTCTAACCGCATTTATTATCGTGTACGTACATCTAATTAATTAATTGAACTGTTTGGAACTAATAGGAGTTAACTAGCGACAGTTTTGAATTAATTCTATCCAAGCACCTCCAAAATACAAACATTCATACATATGTATGTATGTATGGTTCCCCTCAATTCACTGCCTACCATCACATCCTCTACATATGTATGTATGTCTATTGTAGCATAGTTTTGTTTATTTGTTCCACCGCGCTAACCTTGATTCCGACCGTTTAATTAGAGCTCTTTATGTTGTCGTCGTCGCCGCCACTGCAACCGAACTAATTCCCGCTGGATTTTAGTTCATTATTCTAAACAATATAACAATGGGACCTTGCACAAAATGAGCCTTTCTCTGCCTTGCCGGATGGAGTGCTGATTCAATGATCTATTTAGTGTAATCAGTCGGCAATAGGTATGTCTCTCAACTCCTTCCCCACTGTTTTGTTAAATACCCAACGGGCGCCACTCTGGTGAAACACTGGTGTTTTCAGTAATAATGATGGTGATACATTGAACCCCATCCTAAGAAAAAAAAAAAAACCAAAAAGATGAAGTAATCCCTACATCACTATGCATCCTAATTGAATGTGAAAACTTTTAGCCTGTATATTTATTTTCTGTTTATTTAGCTCTTTTACCAAGCGGTGTTTTAATGAATAAGGGACTTGCTCACCAGTGTTAGAAAGCTCTGGTGTTTGTAAAATCCACCCTTCTTCTATGATGTCCTGTAAATAGAGCACAACATAAACAAAGTTTCCCAGTTGTTTTATGTTTTTTCATTTGTGCGTGTAAACGTGTTAGGAATATTATTCCAGCGGTTCAAGAAAAAGCGGGAAAATGAGGGCGAAAATCATATTAAAGGAATCCAGGCAAGTCCTATAAAACTTTCTCCCTAGAAGTTCGGAAGGAAACATTGCGTCATCTAGTGCATGACATCATTGGGATGGTTTTTCCCGCCTAATATTCTTACGACATTTTCAGAATTTTATTTCTGTCCCATTTCGCTATGGGGTCATTGAATGAAAATTCAATCGTTGTAATACGATATCTTCGTGGTTGGTGGTATCAAAATCGATTTCGAAAATTATTTTTAAAAGATACTCGTAACTACCCAGAAAGAATTTGAGTGCTTTCGAAAATAATAAAATAATTGGAAAACATTTGGGAAAAAAAAAAAAAAATTCATTGTTTGACAAGAAATTCAAACAAAACTTTCAGATAATGTCATAAATATTGCATGAATCTTACGTAGGTATGTATGTATATGTCTGCAGTATCTGAAGCGAGAAGATTATGATGTTTACACGACTAATTGTTATAAATTTGCAAATATCAAAGTCGGACTATTATAGTATAAACACACGCCAGTCGAGATGCTCAATTTCGTCTGCAATTGAGTTGAAACGAAATCACTGCGGATCGAACTAGATTTAACAGGTGAAGTCATGTTAACCAGAGATGAAGCGAGGGGTTTATTTGCTCCGTATTAACAGATCGAATTGCTATCATAAGAGATGCTTTTGCCATAGTTATAGTAAGTCGAAAGGTAAACTAGACGTCTTTATAAAGTGGTAGCAGGAAATTAACATATAATATCGCCCTTATGCCAAAATCACGATCATGCAACTTTGTATGATAGGTGTTATTTAAAAAATTAAGATTTATTGCTTTCGTGGGGGATAAGATTGCGTAAGAAATATATTTATTACTACTTGCGAAAGTACTAAAGATTCATAGCATACTTAAGACGTGCAAATTTGTAGTAATTTTGTAGGTTTGGGTGGATAGTTATGGCGCCACAATCTGGTTAATCATAATTTGAGTTATACTAAAAGTAAGCTCACTTCACTGGCCAGTATTGGTACAACTTCATCAACACTTATCTTATCTCATTTCATTGATATCTAAAGATTAGTTATACGTGCGTACATATGATACAGATAAAAATCGCTACAAGTCCTCGTTTTGAATATAAAAAAAAAAAAGAGCTCATATTGAGGACAACATTACGTCACAGTTGTTCTTCGCGTTTTTTGCTCTTTTTTTTTTTTGATTTTTGAAAAAAAAAAAAAAGTATCTAATCATCGCCAACACAAAAATTCATTGAAAAACTTGTTTCGTTAGCTTTCACAGGGCGGTCTAATTCTAAAAGGCTATAAATATCAAAGTTAGTTCTCGTTTAATAGCAGACAAACAATTTCCTATCGGTTACCAATGCTTCTCTATGAGCATATACCTACATACATATATTTGTGTATGTATAGCTCTGTTCTCTCTCGCTAATTACTTTTCTTTGCTTTCGATTCTTTCGTCTTTTTGAAAAAATATAAATAATACCGGGTGCACGAGCCATATACATATACATTCATACATATGTACGTCTACACCTTGATGTCATCCTGTAGGTTTCATTTGGAATTTCTAAATTTACACGTCATAATTTAATAAAATCCTCATTAAATGTGTGCCATATGGAATTGTTGTATTATTACTCGTATGTGCATATACACGGTTCTGTTCTTATCAGCGTCTGGTTCTATAAATTTTTAAGTAAACAGTGTTTTAGCACTCATCGTTGTCGCCGTTGAACTTTTTCCAACAATACAATAATACTCGCTCTCGTAGATAATTTGTTGTATATTCATTTTTATATACTATTTGCTAGCTAGCTCTGGTTATTTTTTTTTATATTTTATATAATTTATTATTGCTTACGAGGCACGCTGAAATCTACTTAATTTATCTACCTATAGTGTTATGCAGGTAATAATTGTCATGCGGTTATCTACTTACTCTCCAAACACAAAACGATCATTTATCTAAAACAAAACTCGATTAATACTTTTGTACAATTATAATTTGTAATCTTTAATATGACACGGGGATTCAGGTATTTACGTTTTTGCTGGATTATTGGGGTCTTAGATATGTATGTGAAACACCTTATCAAGGTAGGTTTGTATTGCTTTTGGATAGCTCTGGTTTTGAATGAGATCTATATTTGCTTTTTAATCTGGCAAATAATCGTAAAATTGCAGACTTTTTGGAAAATTTTCACCATACACCAAAGATAGGAGTACACACTTGCGAAACTGACTTTATTGGTTTATACGGTTCGTTTCCTTTTTTGATTTCAAACTTTAAGTGTATTAACGTGTAAGTTAAATGGAACGGAACAATGTGTACAACTAAAGTATAGTCATCGAGATAAGTCAGTTTTTTTTTTTTTTTTTTGAAAAATCGACAACCACATATTAACTAATCACTTCCAGATACATTCACTCAATTTGATTACATAAAAATGTCCTCCTGAACGAAGGTAGTGCTATTTATACGATCGTAAAATACCTGAACAAATAAATTACTCTTTTGTCTCCATAGGCAAACATTTCATAAACAAAAAAAAAAAAGTGATGGATCATAAAAATATTATGCAAATATGTATAATTAGGCATATGTTAGGCAATATGTATGCCAGAGGGAATAATTTACAATCCTTCTAGAATCACCAGTTAACATTGGTTTCATGTATGTATGTACATAGGTTTACATTTTCATTTTCTGCTTACAATATAAAAAAATAAAATTAATATTGTGCATAAAATGCGTTGGAGAATATAACTTGCATATTCATTTATGGAGATCAGTATAGATATACGTATTATATTCTTGTTTTAACTAGATTTTGTACGGGGATTTCATTCAAGAACTCTGTAAAGACCGCGTACAAACAACGCTTTTTACATTCCGGTTTTAACTAGTTTTCCAGAAATAATTTATGTTTTTATTAAGTGATTATGGATAAACACTTATGACAGCGAGTTAATGCAGGACTTTTGCTGAGTATGACTCATTGAGGTGTTTGATTGATATTTCATCACAAACAAAACTACATTCTCTATTCTGACTAATATACACTTATGTAGGTAGGTACGTCCGTTTTTATTCAAAATATCTGTTTGTTATCGAAGATTTATCTTGCACATTCTCGGGGATTTATTTATTATTTTTTTTTTTTTGCTTCACAGACCAGTAAATGTGTAAACAAAACACATACATATGTATATAGAGTAATTTCTTGAAAAGAAGACAGACAAGTTTTTCTGCTGGCAAATATCTGTTTTTATTTCCGAATTAGCATTGACAGTGTTTAAGATTTTTCCCCGATTTAAAATTCAAAGGAAAGGAAATAAAATTGAGAATTCATCTTCATGCACTTGTCATGTAATTCTGGAGATTTACTGACTGAATAACCTTCCTCTCTGATGTGAATATAAAATATAAATAATGTATCAATAAATATAAAAACGTTAATAGCATATTGTTCGCTGGGCTTGTGTATGTATGGGTTTGTGTGTCAGTTTGTGTTTCTTTTTATCGTAGCACATGCTTATCAGCCTTTGCGATTAACTGACTGCAAGCGTTATATTGGAAAGTATATTGAAGGACGGCTGACCCAAGTACGTACATTCGTTTTTTTTTTTTTTGAAAAATAAAATCTTATTTTTATTCTAACTTACCCCAACTGCCTCCGGTACGGCCGAAAAATGTTCCGTTTTTCTTATTGTAGATGAATTCCGTCAGAGATATCTTCTCCTGCGGTTGAGGGAATTGAAATTCATAGGTAGTAGCCACTCCATTTTTCTTCTCTGTCGTTGACATGATGATGTTGATTACAAACTATAGTACAACTTGTCTAAAGCTATCTTATGCACTTCACTTGTATCTGTTTGAATAGGTGGTACCTAGTCCTTTGCAATCCAGTGTGTGATTATGCTTATTGTTCGCAAAAGCAAAAAAGTGAGGTGATTAAAGGCAAACACTTGTCTTAGGTTACGTACAGTAAAATGTGTGTTCGAGATTTTACTTTACTGAATGGTTAGAGTTTATTTTTTTAAATACTTTAACAGAAATAAACTAAAACACTTTCTGTAGACTATATGCGAGTTGTGTGTAGTAACAAAGAAAATAAATTAATATTATAAAACTAAAATAAACATTTTTTTGTTTTGTATTGAGCAGAAACCAGATGCAAAGACCAGAGACGGTCAGAGTTTCGTTCACTCGATAAAGAAGCGAAGAAGACTCCCAACACGCGTGCTATAACCACGAACTTAGAACACTGACTAAACTGCTGTTACTGAGCAGACAGTTTTGTGGCTAACAGCACTCTGAATGTCTGGATTGACTGGCTGACTGCCGTGACTGCCTGTCTGAATCGATGAAAATTCAGATACTCAGCGCGCAGAGCTCAGATATTAGGAGCTTTTTTTTCGTTTTCATTTTGCTTCTATTGTATATTCTGCTTACTATAGATTACTATTGAACACTTTGTGTGTAGCGTACGCTGTGGGAAGAAAATATAACGTCAACTCATATGGTAAATTTTGTAGTTTGTGTTATATTGAACTGTTGCTGCTTAGGAGGCCTTTTGGACGTGCGCTGCCTGTTGCTTAAGAAAATGTTGTTTATTCAGTTGGCGTTTTGTGATTTTTCCAAAAAAATATTTTTAGGGAGTGCTATTGAAGAAATGCACAGCAAACATCTTTTAGGAGTAGTTATGAAAACCCTCCAAAATGTGTGTTTTTTTTTTTTGACAAAATTGTATTCTCTATAGCAAAGTATTCAGCTGATAAGAGAGAGAAAAAGAGAGTATGATCGCAAGTACAGCACAACTTGTTGTACTTGCTGTCATTAGTAACCCGTTTTGTAAGTTAACACCTCGTTTCTTTATCTTTATTGGATTGGCAAGTAAAGGTTTGATTAAATGTGCTATAGTCAGAGAATCAAGTACTTTTGGTTATAAGCAAGATCATTAATGTTAAGTTATTGTGAAGAGTTCATTACATAATAGGTTATGTTGATTTATTATCGCTTTAACTCCGAAATTTTTTAAAATTATTTGTTGTTTCTTTTCCATATATTTTTTCCAATTCTCTATGTCCGGATGTTCTGTGAGGATCACCGATACTATCGTGCCTACAACTTATGCATTATTAAAAGGAGTATGTATAAAGAAATTATGCACTTTTGGTTTAGTTACATAGGTATGTAGGTACCTATTGATCGTACAATCCCTAATATCATTAGAATTCATTGAATGTAGCATCAATTCAAGTTGTCTCATCTGTTTCCTTCGTTTTAAACTGATTTAAAGTGGCAAACGTTAGTTTTTGATAGTAAACTTTAGTCCATAGCATTACTACGTGATAGTGACATTTTTAAAGGAGAACTAAAATACTGCACCGTAAGAGACAACATTGAAATTTCATTCCGTATGTAAATTAAGCTACGAAAGCAATTTTGACAGTTCATTGCCCTTCTCTGCACCTGGTAGGTTTGTATTTGTATATGTAGGCGTCATTCAGATATACAAATTTCTGCTGATCATAAGATCAGTGCCAACGTCATAGCAACACTATCAGAGGTATGTACATTGAAATTTCTTCTCAAATATCATGGAGAATCAAGTTATTCTGGTTCCAACTGGTGAGTAACAACTTCATACTGATGCAGATAAGTCATTCAATTCAATTAATTTGAAATACGCATCCGAGTTTTAATTATAATTTCTACCTGCAATATGACATTTTCTTCGTTTTGTTTTTCTGTTTTCTGTTTTCTTTTAAAATAAGTCCAATAGCTGGTCACTATAGTAGTACTTGTCTCTCTTTCCCTCTTACATGTTATATTTATTTCTAGGGCCAGGGCAAAA
Organism: Xylota sylvarum; assembly: GCA_905220385.1. Classification (NCBI taxonomy): domain Eukaryota; kingdom Metazoa; phylum Arthropoda; class Insecta; order Diptera; family Syrphidae; genus Xylota; species Xylota sylvarum. The sequence goes on along the minus strand of LR999957.1, from coordinate 91,706,655 downwards.
AAGGCTATTAAGTATCTCAGCAGTTTTAGTTGCTTAAGTCAGGTTTAGGTCGGTTTTGTTGTAGGTATTTTCCTTCTTATTATTTTTGTTTGTTTTGTTCTTCTTTGTGGCAATAAATTTATCTCAGGTAAACAATATGAAGTCGCCACTCCCGTATGACTTTCGATTTAAGACGAGAGAAGGGCGCTAGTTTCGTCGAATTTCGTTTTCGATTTATTTAGTGCGCTTGGGTGATTTTCAGGGTGAAAATTAGCTTTTTCTTGGTAAATTCAATAAAACACATTTCACAAAAAATTATGGTATTTATGATTTTAGTATACTATGAATTAATACTAATTGATTAACTATGGTACGAATGTATAATCTGAATCCAGTTGAATTTAGTTAGAAATGTGTCTGGCCGTTGGGAACCGTCATAAAGGATAGAATAGTGAATAAAAACAAGAATGGAAATTAAAACTAAGTATTTGATTTCACTGACCAATGTTCTGTAGAAGGAAGTCAATGGTAAATAAATAAAATTTATTTAGAAAAAAACATGCATATCCATGATCATTTTTAAATTTGAAATTCTATAAATTTTCTAGGCTTTGCTAAGTTTTGCTTTTTTTTTGTCACCAGTGTAAGTATTAGGAGTATATTTAACTCCGAAGCTTCTATTAACTACATATGTAGGTATTCTTATAAATCCTTTATAATACTTTATAAATCTTAAATACTAGAAAATATTAATGCCATCTTCACTAAATCTGACAAATCTTTCGTGTTTTTGGCGATTGTAATTTTGGTGTTCGGTAGAGTATTGAGCTCAGATCACAAATCTTAAATGGGAATATGAATATTGGTCAGCTTGTGGTAGTTAATTCATGATCTTGTTCATTTTATTCCTCGAAGAATAATGCCGTCATTAAGATCTTCTTTTTATTTTTAATTAAGGGCATAGAAAATATGTAGAAGTTATAGTCATCAATCATGATATGTAGCCTGTAATTTAAACGAATCCGGCCAAACCTTTATTTGAAGACAACAAGAAAACTTATTTCATTTAATAGCTTTATACCTAAGCATTGTCTGGTAGACAGAAACGGTGTTCCTCTCAAAGATTTCTGTAGAAGCCGGAAGGACGAAAAGAAACAAGATTTGACTCACTTTGACTTGTTTCCCTCTATCGTCATTCACCTTTATTGTCGACGTCGTCTGTCGAAAACGACATGCGATATCTATCGAGTTAAGGCGTTTTAAATTTCACATTGCGTAACTGAAACGACTACCTGAACACTTACATTCCACATACATTCCACAAATTATGCAACATGTATTCTTCCATTTGAGTCGACGAATTTATACTTAGTGACTTGATGAAAAATATTTACAAAATAGTTGAGAAATGAATAATATATGGTGATGTTACAAAGAAGAAAACAAGAAAAAAGATTTTGTAGAGATTAGGAAAGAAATCCGAACAACATCCAATCCATTGGATTTGGCCGACGTTAAGTCTGTGATAGAAATTACTTAAATTGTAAATTTTGTTTTAATCACAATTATTTTCAGATTTAAAATGTATTTTAGATTCTTGAAAGAAGCATTCGTCTATCTAGAAGGCTCTACAAAGCGAAATGGAGGATAAGCTGAATGAAGACTCACGTTCAACGTCAGTGTCAGCGATTGTAGACCCCTTGTTAATGATTTTTGTCGTCAAAGAGATTTTTTTTCCATTTCATGCACAAAATGTTGAAATTATCTTTTATTTGTGATTTTCATTTTAAAAAATATTATAATTTTCATTTCGTAAATTAAAAATTAAATACACATACTTTTCTTCATCACTTGAACACGTAGTCGTCCGAAAAGTTATTGACGACAAAAAATTATCATTTCCACGACAAAGATCGTCACAAAATGCTTCAAACAATAGCGACGATCGTCATGGAAAAATACAATCCACATTCTTGAGATTTCAGACGACTTCATTCTTAAATTGGTTTCGCGGAAAATTATCAAGAAGCATGGAGTGACACTGCAAAGGTAACCCATTCCATTTCCTCTGAAGGAAAAACTGCGTGATAACGCAATAAATTTTCATTTTGATTAAGTGTGTCACTGTTTAAGCGGAATCAGCTGCTTAACCACAACTAAACGCCTTTAAGGACTGACATTGGCCTCTATGTCTGGTCTACACGACCAACAGTAATCCAAAATACTATGCTTCAGCTGGAATATTTTCTGAGCTTTAATTTACAAGTCGGTGGTCAATTGTAGGCAATACTTGTAACTATGTACATACATATGTATAGAAGAAAAGTTGTTCTGAAAACAACGTGCGTGAAATATAAGGTCATCAAAACTGAACTTGGTCTCGAAATCATATCTTTGAATCCTATTAAGATCTAACTTGTAGAGTACAAAATGTTTGGACACATTATGTATGCATGTAATCGTGGTATGTATGACTATGTATATATTATTGGTGGTTGATGATTAGCCGTCTTTTATAACAGTCCAATAGGTTATTATTCCATATGAATAAATACTTTTCTGTATTTTATTTCCTCTTTCTTGAAAACAACTACATATTGAAGGTCGATAATTTTGTGGATTTCGGTCAAGAAGAAATGACCATGATTTCTATTCTTGGGAGTAAAACAGTTTGGTGTTGTACAGTTGATGTCGATTTTGGCGATTAATATGAGCTGGAAGTTGTTTCCGCTTTAAATCAGTTGATTTACAGGTAATAAGTTTCTCGTCATCTTGTTGGGACTACATGGTATAGTAAGGAATACATTTCTGGTTTCATCTTCAAAAAGTTGGAGACAATCACTTGGTGTGCAATCACTTGCAGAATCATTCAAAAGTTCGTCCAGCCTGAACCGAGGAACATGCATCACTCGATAATTTTTCGTATCCAAAATTCAAATCACAAAGTCATCTAGTTGAAAGTCGTCCTTCCATAAGGGCATGGCTCCTTCGTGTAGCATTTTACGATGACGACAAACGAGTTAAATTTTTTGCTAGTAATGGGATGCCCTTTGTGAAGAAATATAAGTCTCAGTGACGGAAATGCAGAATGTGGCTATCATTATTAAGATTGATGTTGTTTATATCTATAATGCCGGTAAGCTAAGCTTATAAATCATTAGTGACTTGTAAATCAATTTCTATTAGTACGAGTAGTAATAAATATTTTATATGATAAAGGTTTAAACGTCGTTATTTTAGAAATTGAAGATATGAGCTTTTACTTCAGTGGAAGCATAGGTACTAGTATATTCTTCATGCTGTTCTCTGTAATCTAATATATTCAACAAAGTCTTATACTAATGACGTACATACGTTACCTTTTATTTCAGTTTCTTGCCAGATCTAATGATTGTCTTCAGAATTTATATTGACGCAATTACTATCCAACGTAACTAAATTTAAACCCCATATCTATATAATTTACAATTCTAAATACACTTTAGTGACGCAATAGACTTTTTTCAAGCGATATCTAATCACTGGCAATCAAATCAAAGAAATTTTCTTCGATTTTTTGTACACTTTAATTTATTTCTTTTAATCTTTCTTATCAATTTTAAAGTTAGCATATTTAAATTTATTTAATATTATCAACTAAGAATCGACAAACAGACTATTGCCATTACAACTTTTTGTTGTTCGTTTTTAAATCAAAGTCTCAAAAATGTTGGTATTCTTTAAAAATTATTGAATGCTATACGAGTATATAAGAAAATAAAGTTTCTACGTTACAAAAAAAAAAAAAAAAGAAGTTTATTTTCAGCGTTGTTTTTTTTTTTTTTGTTTTTGGATTGATCTAGTAATACATCTATACATTTACAATTATTTATTAAATAAAATTAAAAAAAAAAAAAAAATATATAAAACAATTTAAAACTGTTATTCTGTTTGGTGGTTCGAGGAAAAAGTATATAATTTTAAAGGCTGCGCTTGTCTTGTTACTTAATTTTTTTTGTTTGGTTCATCTTAATGGCAGTTAAGTTGTAATAAACTAATAAGCGATAAAAATAAATAATATTTTTTTGTTTTGTTTACTTTTACTTAAAGCACAATGATTTATAATAAAAAAAAAATTCAATTTTTCTTTTCTTTTCGAGATTCGGAATTGCGCATCTTCGATATTCTTTTTTATTACCTTTGAGATAAACTCAGAGATTCATATGGTTTTATACTTATGCAAAATGTGTATAAGAGCAACAAAATATATTTTGTTACTATCATACGTATGTATGTATATTCAAAAAATTGTTTTTTTTTTTTTTTGTTGTTCTTTTGTCAGCAATTTGTGTGCATTAATACATTAAAAATTGATGAAGAAAAAAAATAAAAATAATGTTTGCATTCTTTGAGTGTGTAGTTCGTATATAAAAGGAGAATGTGTCTCTTTGCGACATTTAAAATAGAATTAGACATTAGACAATAATAATGAAGAGGCAGGAGGAGATTTCTAAAGAGATTACTAAAAAATACGTACATATGTATGTATGTATAGAAAGAAACATTAACGATGACAAAACTCAGGTCTAGGAAACATAATTGTTGTTAATCAATCAACAGCTCAAAGTGTACGGATCCTATTCTCTCCTTACGATCGTGATGGATGTTCTTGGCCCATGCCTTGCATTCAACGTTGATGATGATTCCTCCTAGAATAATACATGCAGAGAATTAAAAAATAAATAAAAGAAATAATGTATGATTTGTTGGTGGATACTTAGATCACTTTGTTTGAGTACAAGTATTTTGTTTAACTTGGAATAATATTGTAAATGTCTGTTGCATGGTTAGATATAAATTCATAGATTCTGATAACATAATTGTTCGTCTTTGGTACAAGATATCACAGAGCGTAGTCTGAATAAAACTAATCTTATCTCCGAAAGGAAGATAAAAAAAAAAAGCGAATTCGCATTGTTTACACTTTGTACATATGTACATACATATGTGTCTATTCTGTTTTATGGCATATATCAGTTTAAAGCGAGTATTCTGTTTCCATGCTAATTCTCCTGTTATTTGATCTTATAACAATAATAATAAAATCTAAATCAAAAGCTGACGATGCACATGACGAACATGAATACTCGTAATCTTGCATACGTATGTTGCAAGTTCCAATTGTGAAGAAATAAATGTACATTTCTACATATGGTGCTATTTGGTATTACTTACGTTTCGGTCGTTGAAAATGCACAGCTACAAGAGGGCTCAAATAACCCTCTGAATTCATGAATGGATAGAAGTAGCCTGGAAATCCTCGAAATGGTATATAATCAACTGGACCAATATTTTCTTGATCAGCTGGATTCTCGCCTTCGCATGATACCCATATGGTATTCATCTAAAAATAAAAAAAAACATAATTTTTTAAAAACATCATTAATTTAGATTAAAAAGCTTGATATACCTTTTTCGCATCAGTTCTTTCAACGTCACCAATATACGTCTTCAAGGTTTGTGGCATCGTTTCGGGCAATTGATGTGTATCATTGTAGTATTCCGGAATCCAACCATAGATCTTATTCAGCTTTAAGAAAACACATGGCGCACTCTTGTGGTAGGCGTAGTTGTTTTCTTTAGTGCATGGGTCCCAGCTCTTGATATCAACATCGCATACTTGTCCCCGTGGTGGTGGACGATTGTAATCACAGTTGAAAATATTCTGACCTCGTCCAGGTGTTAGACCAGGCACTTTGTAGACTGTAAAAGAAAGAGAGGGAGAGAAAAATTAAACAAGATTTATAATAATTGATACTATCTTGCGAGGACATATTGTATAGTATGTATTGGCGTCATAATTTTTTCGTACATTTAATCAATTTTGATAGACATGTGTAGATTGTCGATGAAAAAAAAAATTACATAACACAGATTGTAAGGAGTCACGTGAAGTTTGATTTTGCTTATCATTTATGAACGAAAAAATGTAAGATTACGAAGTACGCATGTTTCCATATTGAAGATGGCATCTTTTACGTCATAGATAGTCGTTTCTTTTAGCAAATGTCTGGTTTATTTTATATCGATCTAGGTGATATAATAGTACTGATGGTAATTTACTATCTTACTTACCGGCTAGAAAATCATTTAGAGAATCCGTCCAGTGCTTGTAGTTCTCGTATTGAGTTCCTTTGTACCAAATTAAGGTACTTTCTACATTTTCCTCTGGTGGCAATGGTCTGAATCCAAGACCTAAAGACGAAGCATACAAATGCGAATTAAAACATTTATTATTGAATTCGTAAAATTTATAACTAACCTGGATTTGTTCCGATTATTGAACTGTCTAGTTTCCATTTGGGCTCACGCGGATCCAATGTTTGGAAGAATACCCACATACAAATGGCAACTAGCGCTGCTAAGACTCCATAGAAGACTGTGTAGAAAATGCCGATTTTCGCTTAAAAAAAAGAGAAAAGCAATGTTATTGATATTGATATACATACATATTTAGAGCTGGTCACTTATTAGAGTCAAGAGATACATGTACGTCTTGTAGCAAGTATGCAAGGTGATAATCAGCCAAATTAAAAGAATTTGTATTCATCAAAGTTTAGGTTTTGGTTAGGATAGCTTTCTGTGCGAAGATATAGACACTTTAAACCAAAGAAGTTGTTTCTATCTATTCCATTCTATTCTACTACAGATCTATCATTACTACCGACCTACCCAAGGGCCAGGATGTTCCGGGCATCAAAAGACGATGGAAAAGGCCTGTGCAGGCGGGAATAAGACCTATCATTTATGCAGCGCCCGTAGAAATAATATAAGAATAGCCCTAACCTTTTGGCTTATAAGCCTACAAGGCAGTTACAGTGAGGATTTTGATAACGCAGCTGATCTGCGATCGCTTTAACCGAACCAACACTAAATTTATGATTCAGTTTAGGACAGATCTATTGACATATAAAGCCGATGGACACAAATGTTCCGGCCCGTAGAGTCTTCGAATCTAATCCAGAAGGACAACGCATTAAAGGAAAACCTCGCCTTAGGCGTTGCGCGCAGATCTATTGACATGTAAAGCGGATGGAAATAAATGCTCCGATCTGTAAAGTCTTCGAATCTAACCCGGGGGGACCACGCAGTAAAGAAAGACCTAGCCTTAGGTGGCGCGCACAAGTAGAAGGCGACCTCAACAAACTTGCAGTGCAGAACTGGAAGCAGTTAACTAAGGACCGGGCTAACTGGAGAGGCTTGTTAGTGGGGGCCCAAGTTTACCCCAAACTATAGCGCCTAAGTAAGTAAATAAGATCTATTTCGAGTATAGTAGGTCATGCCGATGGCAATAATCTCTAATAAATATTTACATCTAACGTGAGCTTTATGTGTACTAAAGTTCACCATTTCCGTACAATCATTAGAGTATTACTTTTCCTGGCATGCTTTTCAGCCTTACAGTTTACCGGAAAGCCTATGTTCCCTGGCACACAACACAAGGGAATGTTAAATAGTTTCGTCATCTTTGATATAGTTAAGTATATGGTATGAGGGAAGATATATTCAGCTTAGGTTAGGTTAGGTTATATAGGGTCATAATGCACTAGACACCATAGTGGGCCCATCGCGATCCCTAGCGAACCTTCACGGTCAGACACCTAAATACTTTTAATATCCCTACAGAACCTAAATATGGACACAATTTTGTGTAAGATGAATTATAACATATTTTAAAAATATATGTTTCTCATATTATTGCGACACAAAAATTTTTATTTTGGCGACTTTCCTTCAAAGTGTTAAAAATATTACCGTATCGGGCTTGGCTAGCCCTTAAGTCGTATTTAATACGGACGGTAGTATTCGTATATCTTTAAATTTTTTGCGGATGCCTATTCCAATAAGATCTCTGGGTTTTCAGATTGGGAAGTTTCAATTTTTCATACAAAAAACCAAAGTGCCTAATAATTTTGTTCATGGCTGTAGGTTAGCAGAATACTTGCATGTGTCCGTATTCGTTAAATCTAATCTCATGGCGTACTTGCTCAGAAGGCAATGGTCAGAGTATATCCCTATCGCTATTCTTAACTTTGATCTGCTGGTTTATATTAATTTTCCAGTTTTTTCGACATTCTTGTTGGATATTGATCCCATCTCAAGTAGTTCCGCAGTTTTGAGTACGGCGAGAACCTCTGAAACACAATGCATGTGTCCGGTGTCCGTAAGTCTGAGACATGTATATACATATCTCTAGTTTTTTTTTAAATTGAATTCAGCTTAAACTGAAGAAAGTTTTTTGAACTGTCTCCATAGAAGTTTTCAAACAACATTATACAACTCATTGCGGTCAAAAATAGTTGTCGGGCAGTTACAATGTGTAGACGGTATTTTCAAATTTGGCTGATCTGAGGTCAATGACCAACTTGGTAACTAGACCATTGCGAAGAGTGTATTGGCTAGATGCCCGCACTGGCAGATGAAATATTATGTCTAATACTGCCCCGGTGATACACCTCCATATTGATCTTTGCACTTATGTATGCTAGGAGATTGAGATTTACGTTTTTTTTCAAGAGCCTGCCCATCAGACAAATAGGACTTATATGTAGTAATATTGTAATAGAAGTTTTTCATAAATGTTAGATTTCCCACAAATTCAAACACAATACTTACATATTTTACAGAATAGTGATTTGTTTAGGCATATGTACATGTATTAAAGTAGCTTACAGAACTTTCGTTCTCACCCTTAATTAAATAGGTTATAAGGTCCCTCACTTTTTCCTTTTTTTCTTATAGGAATCCGAAGTTAGTTCAAACAATTCAGATACCTAAGAATCTATACAATTTTCGGACCTGCTAATAGTGCGGTCTTAGTCAGAATGACAAAATAAATGGTTCTTTTTGAAACGGTTTGATTCAACACACCTTGATTCTACTTACAATTACATTTTGGTTTTTATTTTAATAATTTCCAAGATTTATTGTTTTAGAATACCAGTATGAATACATATGTATGTAATGTGTACACAATATATTCAATATGCAAAATATCATTAATTCATTGCACTAACCATGAAAAAGAAGAAAATATTATTTCTACTAAAATAAATAGAATGTTTTTGAATATTCGAAGAAAGAAAATGCAACTGGCAACTCTATTTACATATGCACATCAACAGCTGTCAACTTTTAAATTGGTTTCAGTTCTCAGTTTGATCGTGAATTTCCTTGGTGCTATCTTGAGTAAAGTAGTTATTCGCCTAGTTGTGTGTTTTTTATTCATTAAAAATAGTGTTTGAGCATAAACAGCATTCAAAATCCAGTTTTTTTTTTTTAAATTGAAAGTAAATACCAAACTAAAAATACATCCTCAGAATTTCAGAAGAACCAAAGCCGTATTGAAGAAGGTAGGAGAACTTCAGTCTTTATGTGTTGTGTTGCTGTTTATTTTGTTTACACATTTTCTAGCTGCCATAGTTAAAGGATTTTTTTTATTGTTTTCTAAATTTATCTGTCAGGTCCAAAAATTAGTGCTTTCCACAGTGTAGTTGAGGTTTATACTTTTTCAAGGTTCGTACACAGTGGATCGAGTAAAACGGATAGAGCAGCGGCAGCAGCGGCAGCAGCTTGAGTTGGATCTTGCATGCATTTTGGTGTACGGCTCCCCCATCTACATATGTACATACATATGTATATGTACATAAACTTTCAAAAGCATTATTTCAATATTTTTTCTTTCTGCCTTATCATATTATTTCAAGAGCTACCTTTAAGGTTCAATTGTGCGGTCCATTGTGGCAGTTTGTCCAATTCGATCAAATTGGGTTTCCTTTATTACTGAGAGCATATGCTTGGCTTAGCCCTCTTTCGCGTATAAACCCATTTCGGCTGCTTCTGCTTAAATTTTTGGGAATACACCGGCATCACCATACACAAAGAAGTCACATGACAACGTCGAGAAGGTGCTTTAATCCGTTTTCTCATTGCTGTTTGATTATTTTGGTGAATGGACGTTCTGCCTATAATCGTTTAGGTTGGTTCATTCTCTCTTTAGTTTATCTTGCTTCTGCAATTCAAAGTGACGACTATTTTTCTGAATATTAGATTCTTAACTTCACAGAAAATAGTGTTTCACTTCAGTGTGGAAAGTTTCAATTAACTTCTATTCCGCTAAATTTGGAACACGTTTGCACAGAGCTGCTGTTTTGGAACTCGGAGTTCTTAAGTTGTTAAGTTCGGTATTGTTTGCTGGCATAAAATTTAGATTTTTGAAAACTTCACAAAAAGAAGGTATTATTTTTCAGTAGATGATTTTATATAACATGGGCTGGATCTAGAAATTCTTGGGGCAAGTAGTGAATAATTTTTCGCACAGTGCGGAAGGTCGGCCCGTTCTTCTAGAATCACATGCTATAACCGATGCTACCTTAAAAAAATGTAATGACTCTATCGCTCTGTCGGCCCAAAAATCTCCGAAAATAGTGAATTTTCATCAAGTCATGCACTTGATGTCCTTGATTTGCTTCTTCAGAACGCAATTAATTAACTTTCGCTGTTTATAATAGTCTGTTGGGTTTCTTTGTCATTTATGAGCATACATATATTTGAAGTTCTTTTAGTATAATTCATTGAAGGAAGTTTCTTAAAAAGTTTAATTATCATATTCGCGAAATATTTTGTTGGTACCGTGGCTCTGTGGTATCACAAGGCGCTACTTTCACTACTTTAAATTAATTTTTTTTGGGAGCACTCAGGCGCAACTGGTCTATTGTACTACTAGGAAACAAAATCCAGTATGACCCATCTTACTGACATTTCTTCGACTTTCGGAGAAAGCCGAAAATGCACTTTAACGATGAGTTTACTGAATCAGCACTCACCACATCAGCAACGAAGATCTGCCACCTGATCTGAGGAAAGGCAGGACAATAATAAAGAAAAATGATCCGATGTATCGTTACCTTCTCTACAGGCGTCGCAGGCAGTGGTGCCTCTTAAACCTAGCACACTAAGATGCTTGGCAAAAAGATAGTGTCCTGTAAGAACGCCAATAAGTTGTCCGGAGTCTGTTTTCCTGAGAGACAGCAAGATAACGCTGATTTCTTACAGACGTTCGAGAGCATATGTTGAGTCTGCCTGAATCCTGAAGAGCCGTGCCGTACACAAGTATGTTCGTAGGAAACCCATTCGTCAATGGAGGCCCTGACCGAGGACGCGAGAAGGCCCAACGTTCAGTTGGTTCAGGTCCTGAAAAATCATCCGCTGAGCATTGCTTAGCAATCTCATCAGAGATCTCACTTCCCGCAATCACAGTGTGACATGGAACCCAAACAAGAGTCAAAGAGTTCCGCTTTGCGACCGAATTTAAAGAGTTCCTGCATTCTCGAACTATTTTGGAAAGGGTGACAGGGTTGAGCAAGGCTTGACTGTCACTATAGACGTAGATACTCCGACCCCGCCATCTATTCTTAACAATATAGTCGGCAGGCATTAGGATAGCATAGATCTTCGCTTGAAAAACAGAGGCATGCTTGCCTAACAAGTAGTGAAGTGGGTCTCCACGAATACCCTTTACTAGTTTTAGATACATCCGTGGAGGTTCGACTACAGCCCACTCTAGGCTCAGACTCTGATCGAAGCTAGTCCTGAACGCAAAGAAGTCGACTCTAAATTTGCACATTATCCGAAGTTCCAGTGTCATTGCATTAGATGGCATATCCATGGAACTAGGGTCGTAGGAAAAGTATCGCTCTAGATTATCGAAACTCCAGTGCTGAGGATATCAAAAGTCTAACACGGTAGATTTCTTTGATAGTGAATCCATGATGAAAGTTATGGTAAAATAGGAGGTAAATCAAGCACAGCGTAGGTACTCAGGAAGGCTCCCGTGCAGACGAGACAGGCTGTTCTTTATAGTTTTGAGCAGAAGGCAGTCACATACTTCCGTGAAAGCCCCCTCCGTCGAACAACCGACGCATAAGCTAGAAAACGTCTTATCATAGCCATATAAATCTAGAGGACTTTTTTCGATGATAAGCCCTATGCCTTGTAAAAAGCGCCTTTACACTGCCAGAAACCTGAGAGCGCCTTGGATGTCTTCGACTTGACATGCTTTCCCAAAAAAGTTTCTTATCACTCCCAACTACTTCGCTTTGTACTTTAAGTTCATAGACATACACATCCAGTCTCTATAAAAATTTCAGACTACTTTGTAGAAGGTGGGTTAGTCTACTGAGCAAGTGTTCCGAGGTTCAAATATCTCATCTCAAAATCAGCCCATACTATAAAAAAAAAATTGCCCTTCGGATACGGCATTGAACAGTAGGTCCTTTCTATTCATATTAAGAATATAACACTCACAACACGAATAGTTGTAAGAAATTAGGCCCTATGGATCTGTCGTGCGAAATAATCAAAGTTTTCTACGTTCTTTCGAAAAATATAACCATACATGGCCTTTTCTGTATTTTCAAAGTCGAGGATAATTGATCTCAGTGCAATGCCGTACAAATTTATAAACGTGTCAGTTAAAAAGCTCTCTGTTTGACGCAGGGTTTTGTTATAAATTTTTAGTAATTCTCTATTAAAATGAAATTAACATTTTACAATTCCTGGGTAAACTAGATCATACATCACTTGGCATTCATATCTTACAGCAGCAATGTTTTTGTACTGAACTTGTCATTTTGTGACACATTGATTATTTTCGAAGCGATTATGTTTGGAATATCCTCCTTGTACTAAAATTAACTCCTTTAATACGCACACGTAATGAGCTCTGAATATAAATTATTAATATATAATAATTGTTGAAATTGGCACAGTGGAATATCCACTTGGTCTATTTTTAAACTCTTCTAGATGCAAAACCAAAACAGAATATCTGCATACATATTCATAAATCTCTTGTCGCTTTTACAGCGACTAGCCAGCAGCAAAACGCAGCAATATTGCGGTGCGCCAAATTCGCGGCTGTGCCAATTTTTTGACATTTAATAATGTGACTTTCTTGATGTCCAAGCAAAATTAAGTTTTGTGACCTTTCATCAAGGATCTTACATTTTTCGTCGTCAACGTGGTTGCTAGTGATTGAAAATGCATTCGTGATATGTATCTCTAATTTGTTTACAACCATAATAACCATACCAGATATAATTTCATTAACCCCCTCTTGTTTTTTTTTTTCTACCCTCAACGAAACAAATGTAACCTTGCGCGACATATAAACCGAATTAGCAATTTATCACAGCCCCTGAATGAAATTAACCACTTAATAATGATTAAACGTCTATGGCTGGTTGGTGATACTGCCCCAGAAGTTTCAAGTGAAACAAAAGCAGCAACATCTTGTACTTCAATGACGTCCCCCTAAAGTTGTCGTCGTTGTGTCGTTGCCGTTATCGTCGTCATCACGACAAACAAATTTCATAAAGACGGGCCATACTTGTTGCTCTGTAGTTCATAGGGTCGTTAAGCGAACGGCGAGCAAGTGAGGGAGCATTTAGAAAAAGCAAAAATAATACTAAACATTGATGATTCAACGTTTTAATTGGATCATTTGTGAATACGGGGGAGGGCAAAGTTTGAGACCCAGGAACAGTCAACCGGTATTTGTTTAATTAAAACTGTTTGGAACTTCAGATGTACACACGTACATATATACATAGATGAATAATACGTACATATGTATATGTATTTCTATCAGAATGTTATGACAGATTTTTCTTCGGAAGTGTAACAGCTTGCATTTTGCTTAAGTTGAAACGGAAATTCTTCTACCTTGTTTAGAAAAACGCATACATATGTACATTATGTATATTTAAACAGAAGTATTTATTTTGATAAAATAATGATTACGTTTGTTATTAAAGTCTTGAAAAATATTAAGCCGAACTCAAAAATCAATTTTTGCTCATTAAACACTTTTCAGTTACGTGGCTCAAATGTACTGATTGTGCAATTGTTGAAGTAGTCTCATATGCAGTCTTCACACCAAGCGAATATTAGACATGTACATGTTATAAAAAATGCAAACATTTCGAAACGTTTTCCTGTTATGGTATTGTTTCAGTTTGTTGATTTTAAAAAGAAAAAAACGTTTCTTGTTTTTGTTTGGTGTGAATACATCTGGAATGACTGGAAAGTTTCATTTGACAGTTTCTTGTGAATCACAATGTCAACTAGTGAATCACATGGGCGCTGTGACTGAGGGACTACTGAGCTGTAGGTTCGAGGATCAAATCCCGGAGAACACAAAAAATAGCTTTTCACGGTCTCACCTCTCGCGAGCGTCTGACAAACATCCGAGAGTAGAACTGTCATAAAACTGCATCTCAAAACAAAAATTCTCCTTCGGACACGGCATTAAACAGTAGTCCCCTTCTATTGAAGAATTTAATATGCATAACACGAATGGTTGTAAGAAGCCTCATGAACTATAGGTCCCATGAACCTGTCGCGCCAAATACTTGTATTTGCTGAATGACATACCGAAATTCCAGCTCACGGAAGAACTACACCTACATATACTTGACACGGCTCTTTGGTAGTGCACCGAGTTTTTTAGATTTTCAAGGTCCGAGTGCGGCGTTACAGGATCGAATAAATTATTATTTGAAATTATCACCACCTCCTCGGTTAATGGCCTTTACTAGGAAATGGCTCTGTTGTGCGTGTTTATTTCCCACACAACTGGTAAAACTGTTTTATTTATTTGGTGTTTGTGTGGTGTAGAATAATAAGGCAGGATGTAATTGTGAAGTCACCCTTGTTAAACCCAAACTAGGCCAAATACTTCATTTTGTTTTTTTTTTTTTTGTTTTTTTTACAGAAATACCCATGTTGGAAAAACGTACTAGTAATCCTTAAGTCGTGAGTTTTTCGCCTTCCCTGTTCTTAAGCAGGAATGCCCTTCGTCGTGTTCAATGTCAGAGACTTAGTAAGCTGGTTGGGGTTTTATGTTTCTGTGTAATCTCCGTTTATTTTTGCTTTATATTGTACATGCTATAACTTTAGTTTTTAAGAAAAATTTCAGGCTTATCTAAATTAGGAATAAGTTCTATATTACTTTAAGTATAGTGAGAGTGTGTTTATTTATAACACAAAATTTAGTACAACGAGGTCAAGGAGGGTTTTCCATGAGATAATTTACTGATTCACTTTGACTTGCCCAAAACATTAGTGTTATACCCTAGAGAAATTACTTTAATGATTCAGATGTTGAAATTCTATTTTGTAGTAAGAAAGGGTGACTAATTCCCTAACGGCAAAACAATTTAAGCATCTAATTACTGAGTGTTTTTGTTTTTTTGTTGTTGCTATGTACGGAATAACAGAATTTCGGAAAAAATTTCCACTCAGGCTCAGTTAAATTTTTGAATGGCGACAAGAACTATACCTTCGTAATCAGCAAAAATTAAAGAGTAGTTGAAGGGACAACCAGCAAGTAAACAAAGAGAGTGTGATTTAACTTAGTAACACTCTCACAAATACTCCACTACCCTCGAGAGTAAGATGTATGACAACAAAAAAAAAAAATCGATAGTGTGCGTAATTGAAATGCTGAAACCGAAAGAAACACGTCTCAGTGTGTAGGTAGAACACAAACACACACACTGAGTAGGTAATGTTTAGAGTCCGAATTAGAAACGAATGAAAACACCAAACAGGTAATAATGAAACCAAACAAATTTTTGGGAGTGGAAAATTGAGGTTATGACTGAAAATACACACGCCTTTGGAAATTTCAAGTCAACAACTATAACTAAAGAAGAATACGACTTCGAAAATGTGTACAACAGGGCTACGAGTACGATCAGCATGCCTTGTGTCAAAGAGATACTTGCGAATGTCGCGCTGCAAATTATTTTTAGTTCAATAAAATTGGTATGCAGAACGAAATAGCCATAGAGAAAGACGTCAACAAAATACAGATAGCACTTTTAGAACAGAAAAGCGACGGAGGATCGGGATGCGATAGACGACAACGACGAAAACAGAAAATAAAATTATGCAAGAGTACGAGAATACCCACAGATGTCGCGGATGTGAAATTGGGACGAAAAGGGACAAGTGGGACTAAGATGTACATATGTACATATGTATGTAGATTATTGCAACGCTTGAACTCACCCCATGACGTGCGATCACGACCCATAACAGTTCCCTCGTCCCCATTGTATAGGAAATTTCTGAGGTTAAAAGGTGCTGGCTTTTGTCGTACGAAAAATTGGTCATCCATGTTGACATTTGTGATGGGAGCTTTTGACATTTCAAGTTGATTATTTCCCTTTTATATGGGTATTGGCTTATTTGCACTTTACACTAAATACCACCGCAGTTGCACTCTCGACACTAAAGATACTCCGCCAAACGATCACAAGATCATTAGCGATCACTTTGGATTCTTTGTTTTTTTTTTTCGAACTTATATAATTTTTGATATATTCCACTATCGCCAAGAGCGGAGCAACGCTTTTTTTTTTTTTTTCTTTTAACCAAATAACTAAAAGCCCAAGGTTATACGCGGCGACCAGAAATGTCTTTGCTGTATCCTCTCGTGGACTACAGCGATGCACTGGCGCAACGATGAGTACTCAGTTTTTCGCACACCACCCAGCTAAGCAAGCAATCTTTGACTTAATATTTCTATCTTTGGGGAGGACACAATTCATTTATTTATTTTGTATTTCTTTATGGTTGTCTTTTTTAACAGCACCACACAAAATTTTTCCGTTTGTTAAATGTGTCAAACAAGCGCAGCCGGTAGTGAAAAGCTACAAACACGAAAGAGATGAAGACCTCTGTTGCGACCACACCTTGGATTCAACAAAAAAAAAAAATAAAAATTCATAAATCTTTTGTCAGGAATGCGCGCAATAGTATAGTTGAGTATAACGAACTTAGACCCTACAGCGACAGCACTTTCACGAGCACTTTATTTTGTAAAATAAAGACGAAATCCTTCAAGATTTATTTCTTATCTCTGTACAAGTGATTTAAAAACAGCGAACGTGTAACTATTTAATTTGAAGCAGGGCGAAGGAACCGCCTTTTTCGATTTTTCTTACTAAACAACTTGAAGAATACTATTGCTTGCTGCAAGCATAGTACAATGGACTGTCACTCGAGTATTAGTTTCTGTGCTACACTCTACACTACAGTCAAGTCAACCATTCAGCCAACGACCATTCAACCACTACATATAAAAAGGGTGGAAATACCTAAATAAAAAATCACACGTTTTATAGCTACTTCTCTGGCTCTATCATATCAATCCGCAGTGAATTAACCAAACTTCTATAGAGTGGAATTGTGTTGGTGACTGTTGCGAGAGAATAAGTGCTATAAGTGTGATTGAGTGAGTCTTAAACGTGTTTCATATTATGATCGGTGTTTTGAGCGGGGTTCAATCATTGTGCAGGGTGTCACCCAGTGGGAAATAGCTGCATTTTTACAAAGTCACACAGTATGTCTGAGGTGATAAATTATATGAGATAAAATTTATGGATCATCTACTCTAGTGACGTAAATTAGTAAAGTGCATTACAATAAATCATTCAAACGCTTAACTAATGTTGCAAATATTTGCAAAGATAAATTTATTTGAATTGCATTGGATAATTTACTCAGCGAGGAAGTCCCTAAGTAATAAATCAATTTTGAGTTTTTGAATTCATTACAGAATGCCTTGCAATAGAAATGTTTCTTTTGATACAAGTGTTCAAAATACAACTTCCACATACTTTCACCGAACTAAGGTCGACTTTAGGCCTTAAGAATTTCTATTAAAATTGACTACTGCCAATTATTTGCGTGGTCTTTAGCACAGCGCATGTCCTAAAATTATAGTTCATTTAGTCAACCATTGCGTTCAAGTGTACTTTGACATACTTAAACTCAAAACTGTCTCCAATTGCTCATGACAAATTGTTTGTTTTCTTTGAATAATATAGCAGGTACTTGAGTCAATAAGTTGTAAGACAAAACAAAAAAAAAAAAAAACTTCACATAAAAATTTAAACATACAATACGTAGGTATATGGACTCTACCAACTCAACCCTTGAACAGTGGTTAAATGTGTTCATATTCCACTTCATATAAAACCATCTGCCCTATGTACATAGATTTTAATAGAAACACGCGCCTGCAACCCTTATTTGAAATCCCAAAAAACCCTAGGTAAAAATAATCTAACAAATAGGGTGTGCGTTTGCGTGTCAAAAATATACGGTCCCAGCGGAATGAACATTTGAGTAGAGGAACTCGGTAATAATTTGAATTCTACTCAAATTTATCTCAACTTAGTCACGAAATTGTATAACACTTTCTTTTTTCTAAAACCAGTTTTACAAAGATAGAAATTCAAAGAGAAGGGGAAATCAAACAACCAGTGTGTTGAGTTGAGTTGTGCCTGAGTTAAGAGAAAAAAAAAACGATTCAAAAGTGCGTTTTCAAACATATGAATAGCAAAAATAAGTGCGAAAAACGATCGAACTAAATGTTTATGCACTATAGCAGAAGCAGATTTCGATAGAAATGCGTTCAAAATTCGTGCGACATAACAATCTAATTATAGTTGTAGAATAAATACACATAGTTTTTCTTTTAATGAATGGCAACACACGTAGAGGAATTGGCATTGGGTAGTCTGCCAAAGGTAATTAGGATGTGGTTTATTACCTGCAGATGTAATTGCTATTTTTTTTTTATGTGCATTTATGTACATATATACATATGTATGTATATCTAAAAGGTAAGTTGTAATAGGAGTATGTATGTAGCAACATTTGATTTTGAAGTTTTGATTAATAATTTCTGATGCTATAATGGAAAGACTGTTGCAACCTAAACTGTTGAATCGACTTACTTCGAACTTCACCTGTGGAATATGTTGGCTTATATTTCCCATAGGTAAAAATTTCGCAGTCTACATACATCAAACCCTCCACATACTCGGTCTCAACATAAGCGGAGTTGACACTCATGAAATTTTTCATCAAATTTGTTTGACAAGTTGCTTACCAAACCATCTAACCCAAGTAAATTTGCGTTCACATTCATCAAATCTAGGGTTATCATACCGATTTGAAGAAAATTTTGATGATTGTGAACGCACTTGATTGTTTTTACGCACTTCCCTCTACGGGCCTTATACGGGATTCGTCAAAATTCGTGTTACCCAAAATGAAAATTAATGTTTACTAATTTTTTTTCTGTTCTTATGCACATTCATTTTTTTGCCCTCAAACACTTCATAAATAATTCACCCAATGGACCGCGGAGTTTAAGAACATGTATCTAAATACGCCAAACTTTTCTCATGATACTAGAAGGTACAGATGGTCCTAATAAACTTACTCTTCGGGGGTTGTGGCGTAAGTACAATACTACGGATGCAATAAAGAACATCAAACCATTCTAGTGTGACATTAAAATTACGACGATGAATGGAGTTTGTAAACCATTATGGCTTGAGTGTGTAGAAAACATTGCAGGCCCTACTCCTGACTACAGTGCAGACAACTTTACTTGGAAGACGGATTGGCATGGACGGGTTTCAAGACCTGGAGCTAAGTAATATTAATAAGATCCTAGAAGCGGATGGTGATGGGTAATCAGTCCAGAAACTGATAGACCTGGAGTCTATCTTCGAGTGAAGATACACAGATCAGATTCAGATGGAAAAACTAACCAACTGAGCATCAAGAACATAGAGAAATTGATGTCGAAAATTAATAAAGCCACTGATATCTTAAAAATAATATATTTGCAATCATTCGCTGTTTTCTTTTGAACGTATAACACACGTATGTGGAGGCTTTAGTGTATTTCAAAACTTACCCATGCTCTATCGATTAACAATTTTGCTTGAATCTCACATAAGACTCAATTGCAAACGTACGTACATACGATCTTATGTCTTTTTATTTGTTTATTTAGAGCCAATTTTAAGAAAAAAAAAAACTGAAACCTTGATTATTTAGTTTATACCTAGTCCTGTTACAAGCTAATCTTTTGTTTTCCAAATGGTTTCGTTAAATCATAGATTGGTATCATATATAACACAAAACGGATTAAAAAAGGTCTCCCCGGAAGTGACATCTTTTTCCTTTACGCAAAACTTTAAATGATGTGATCTTTCTGCAACTAAGACACGCATGGTTTCTGTGGACATCCTGGAAGCTGTTTCGGTTCTTGAGATTTAATGGAGCTATGAGGAGTTCTGCAAACGATGTTCTTTAACTCTGACAGCAAATAGTAATTAAGTGAAAGCAAATTCAGACCTCCCGAGTGTCAATTTTCCAACACGATAAATTTTACTGCGTAGGATCTATAGGGTGGCTTTGGTTTTATTTTAAGCTTTCAACTCCCTTCACTAAAAATAGTATTGGCTAAGTTTTTTTTAGAATGTTTACTTATTGGGTACATTTTTTGTGGAGTTTGAACAGAAATTGAGACAAGTGACACCTTGAAAAGGGTCTCCCCACCAAACCACTACCAAAGCAGGATGATAGCTATCAGTTGTGATATAATTCTTCTTTTCTTTCGATTGTTGAAAAATGTTTCAATGGTGAAACTATTCCCGTTTCTAAAAAGATTGTTTTCATAGATTGTTTGTTGTTTGCGTGCTACACAACAAGAGCCGCGTGTATGTATCGAATCTAATTTTCTTCAACTACCTTAGTTAAATGATCAGTTGACCTTTGAAAGCCTAGGTCATAGATATCGTTGGAATATCCGATTTGGATAATTAATATTATTCAATAGATATTCTTGGTATCGGCTTTTACATATCCAAAATGCTTTTTCTCTTTCTGGACATATGCAATGCTGCTACCATTTAAAATTTAGAGTCAACAATATTGGTACATATTGTACTTTCGTTCTTATGCTTTGCAATGTATTCCTTCACTCAAACAAAGAGGGCGCTGTGGCCTAGTGATAAGTGCGTCGGACTACTGAGCTAAGCTAATCCTAGACAACACCAAAATGTTTTTTCATGGTCTCAGTCCTCGTGAGAGTTCAGACTAACATCCAAGGGTATAGCTGTCATGAAGAAGCTTCTGAAATAAAAATTGATCTTGGGATACAGTTTTAAACAATAGGCCTCTTCCATTCTTGTAAAGAATATAACACGAACAATGCGAATGATTGTGAGAAGCTAAGGTTCGATTTCTATGGACTCTGTGCTAAATATTTGTATTTTTTGTAATATGCTCTCAAAAAAAAAAAAAATATTTGGGAGCAACAGGTGGGTATATAAGGTATACTTAGGACATAGCTCGTTACAACCATTCATGTTGTGTATATTATATTCTTCAGACAAGACTTTGGGCTTTGGGTTTTCTATTACAGTAATGTACATACTCGTGAATGTTTATTATAATTCCGCGAAAAGTAGGACCGTGAAAATAAATTCTTGGTATTGTCTAGGATTCGGAAATAAGGCCTCCAACCTAATATACATACATCAAACGTGTAGTAGGCTCAAAAGTAACTTTAAAATCCAGAAAATATCCACATTTTGTTTTTATTTTTAGACGTACTCTGAGTTCTACATATTTCCCCGACTTCCGGCACAAATTAGGCACTGAGGGTTACCTGACTAACAACTGAAAACCAGTGTCTGCTAAAAAATGTTGAATGCTCTTAGCTTTGACTACACTTTGGTTGTCCCACAATGATACTTGAGTGATACTTCCTAACATTGACGTGGGTCATGGCTCTCCCAAAACAACCATCTTACAGTGATAAATCACATTTTTGCTTTTTTTCACAAACTGTGCTTCAACCAATAATGTCTTCAATAGAATATAGATATTCTTTTCTGAACTGTACTGTACAACGTGTATATGGAATTTTTTATGTACAATCTTTCACTCTCATTATAATCCTTTAGCATTTAAAACTAATGTATGTATATGTCATACCTCCACGCTGTGCATTGAAATAATAAAGTATTAATAAACACTTGAGTGCGAGTTCACTAAAAATAAAATAATAAGGTGTTTCCAAGAACTACCCTTGTATCCATGAATTTGTTAAGCCTGTCTGTCTATTTAGTGAAATTACGTATTTGAAAAAGATTTTCCTCTTAATATTGAGCAGAACTACAGACTCCCATCCACATGGCATGTGCTAAGCGGTTTAGTAATCTTCTAAAAAGTGGAAATATTTAATCTCTTCAACGAGCTTCATTTCATTGAGATTAGCCATTAGCCGGATTTTCTCTTTCTGCCATCCACACAGCTACGACAGAAATCATTTGAGAAAGAGTCCAGCCTGTTGGCGTGCGTGTCCTATGAAAACTATATTTGTGCTGATATGTGTTTTTTTTTTTCCAACCTAAGCTGGATTCATTTCATTTGATGGAGAGGAAACATTTTGCTATAGAAAGTGGACAGATGAACTCTGTTATCATATCGCTCGAATAAAATGTGTAAAAACTAGTCGGTTTCAGAAGATGTTCTCCAACTTAGGATATGATTTTTTTTCCTAGTCAATTCCATTCAAACTCAACTTACCCCAGCTGGGACCAGTCCTTCCAAAAATGGTCTTTTCTTCAGGATGCCATAGCATTTGCTTCAGGGATTGTTTTTTAGAAACAACCGGTGGTCTTGCATAGTACTGCTGAAACGCATCAATCGATTCCTCGGCTACTGTTGGCATTTTAAGTGTGTCCTTTGGTAATCCTTTAGTTTCTTAAAGTAAAACTATCGTCAAAATGCAATAAAAATTAGTTGTCTAAGCCACTCAACACCCGAAGTTTAACGAATTCCTTTGATTTTTTTATTTTCGCAAACTATACAAAATATAACCTCAAAATCACTTTGGGAAAATAAAGACCGATAGAAAATTTAGAACCCTCTTCAGCAGCAATTGTGTTTTCACAAAAAAAAAAAAATAATAATAATAAAAAATATATTTTCTTCTTTTCTTAAGATTCCGCGTGATTTTTGCTGCCCAAACGACCGCGTCCCGATCCAGATCACTAATAATCTGAAAATTAAGTTCAATTCTCGTGAAAAGATGCGGGGCGAGACTCCGCCTAGGCCTCCGTAATGTGGTTAGCGTATGAAGAGACTCTGAGAAGCAATTTAACGGAACAATTGTACATTGTTGTATATAAGTTACTTTGTGTACGGATTGTCACTAATATTTAGATGAGACTTAATCAAACATAATATCACTGACAAATCACGTCCCAAGAAGGAACGTTGCCTAGCACGTCAATGGTATGGTATGGCTTTGTTCGCTACGTTACATACATGTTGTATGTATGGGCAAGTACGGCAATTGGGGAAAAAAAGTGCGTTAAGCCACCGTTTGTAGGGGCACAAACAATGTGCTTCTGATGCGTTTCTTTTTTTTTTATTTTGTTCTTTTCTCTATTGTGGGGTTGTTTCATTGCGTATTAAAAGACTGCGGAGGTGGACAAGAGCTTAAGTTTAAATGAGCGAATACTTCGACCGTTTTTTTTTTCTGTTTTTTTTTTGTTACTGGGGACGTTTTAATTGTTTAAGCCTGTCTCATTCACACCACGTAATTCGCGTGATGTCAAAATGTTGTCCTTCCATTAAATGCAAGAAGTAGGTATTTGAGCAGATTTCTGTTCATGTGTGACGTAGGAATCCAAAAAGGGTCGGGTGTTCAAACATAAAGCCTTAGAAATGTTAATGAGAAGTGTGTCTTGAATGGGTGGATGTTAAGTTACTAGAATTGTTCTCTCAGTGAACTTACTATGGTGCTGCAACCCATAGATTCTGTGTTCAAATGAAACGAAATTTTTTTTTTCAAAATATACTTGCAATCCTTACCCTATGCCGTACGTGCATATTCCATTGCACATACATACATTTTAGTTCTCATATTACGTAAGGCCGTTACAAGGAAAAAGTGAGTCAATCTAAATAAATCACAAATGTTCCTACTTAAAGCGCGCGTCAAAGCACAACACGAGACCTGAACTGGAGGGGAGAAGCTGATCACTATGATACACCGAAAGAGTCTGCTCTACCCGCCGAAGAGAGGGGGCGTTGTGATGGATTAGTGTAAGTCACTTTACAATATGGCACATGTATCCATCCACATACATATGTACATATGCCGCTAGAACGACAGCCGTCGACTTAAGTGTTAGACTTCAAGTGTCGGACAATTATATTATTAAAATTCAAGGATAAAATAATATCTTGGAATGGAAGTCGTCTTTAATCTCAATTTCGAAATATCATGCTGATTAATGTGCCGCACGGCATAGAGGTATGACAGGGGTTAGGAGGTGGTAGCCAACCACTTAGGCTGCAAAATGCCTTCAAATAGATTTGCGGCATCACATGATTACTTAACAACAGACAACAAAAACAAAGTTGTAAGGGTGAATTTCTACACATCCACTACCTGTGTGCTGTGCTTGTGCTGATGACACGACCCTACATTTCTATTTTCTCTCAGTTAATTTGATTAATGAAATTGCTGACTGCAAATAGTTCTCCACCATGATAACGAAACAATTGCAACATATCCGCAATCGATTCTCTTGCCCCATTCAAGCTTGACCAGATAGACTAATTGCAAATTGTAATTATTACGTCGGGACCATAGCATTGGGTGAGATACTGAACTTGTATGTACACCCGGCTAAACAAAACAAAAAAAAAAAAACCTATTGAGGGCTGCCAAACATAATTAACTGCAGCCCGCCCCAATGCAGTGGCATTCGTAACTACTATAACCATCTGTTTAGAGCCGCTAGTAAATACATTAGCGTGTCCACACTGCATCTGTGGTCTGGCATTGACGTATGAAGCTTCCCCGAATTAAAAAAAAAAAAAAAGAAAAAAAAAAAATAGAAAAAAAGTTCACATCTCCTGCTTAGCGGCCATGCAGTGTAGTGTATTCATCAACGGTATTGTTCGGCTGCTTTAGTTTAGTTTACTTTTCATTAACTTTTCTCCACTGATATATTCAGCAACACAGTGGTGGGTTGACAGGAAATGGTCGATTGAATACATTTATGCCTGTTAATATGAGAACATCCTGCACATAGTGGCATTTATCTGTCTATCCATAGATACTACTAACCAAAGGCATAACTGACTAGCGTTTTACTTTGCTTCGCTTCTGATACTGCCACTGGGCCGGCCGGTGAAATTTTTGTTAGATGCTCGTGCTTCTTTTTACTAAACTGTAACTGAGAGGCTGTGAGGTGTGTATGCATACATGTATCTTTTATCTCTATGCCTTCGTCATTTGTTCGCTTATTAAGTGGTCTGTTTCTAGTATTTCTCAGATAAGAGATTCTTTTGATTTGTTTTGCGTTATTTTCTGTTGCAGTATAGTGCACAGTTAAGGTGCATCTACTGGGTGGAGTATATGTTAGTTGCCATGTCAGAGAGGGTTGATATTTTGCGACACCTTTCGTTTGCTATGGAAATTTAGATTGACTTAAAATATTACACATTAAAAAATAATATTAGATATGCATCCCTGAAAATCGTTTCCTTATTGCCTCAATAACCAGACGTTTACTATAATAATCTGTGATTACAACATAATTAACAAGAATAGCTATATCTTACGGAACGAATTAAGTGAGCAAATGTAAATTTATTACAAAAGGAAGTAATTATTTAAAACATACACAGGCATATGCACACTTTGCTATTAATTTAGGTCATGGAATCTTCCAAATTTAAGAAGGGGAAGCCATTAATTGACCAAGATGATGGGAAGGATGGCTTATACATACATACATGTGTAGGTATATATATATGTCTGGCGATGAATTTGTGCAAAGTGTTTGTAGTCATAGATTTAAATTGTAGACATTAAATCCAAATTACTCATATATACAGTACAACCCATTTATTTTAAGATTAATCTCACGAGTTCTTAGGTTCATTGATAAATGGAGACTGTAACTAGCGTTTGGGGACTATTTTATTGTAATGCTTTCAAATGTGTAGAAGCGTTTTGGCGCATTAGACATTGGGACCGACTGGCATTGGAGAATATTTGCGGAAGAATGGATGCGTCGAAATATGCCCTTAATCCAGTAATAAAACGATGCTTAAGATTTCGATGAAATTAGAAAAAAGTGTTACTTTTTCAACTATTTATTCTCATATTTCAGTTGGACACCATTAAGTGGGGAATTGATAAAATTAAAAATTAAATATTTACTCATTATTAGATATTTTTTAGTTAAATTTTGTATATGAAGAAGAACTAACAATAGTTTGTTGGTGTCATGTTTTCTAGTCAAAGCTTAACCGACAGCTTATCTTTGTTTGTTTCATTCTTCAAATTTCAATTCAATTGCTTTATATATGTTTGCATTTGTTTGAAATAAGATGTTATTTTCCAACAAATTCCACAATTTTCCCTAGATAGCGTTGCACCTAGAACAACCCTTACCATAGATAATAGTAGTAGCGACGTTAGGGGCGTGGATATGAACTTTAATCTGTATTGTGCTGACCAAATGGTTAACTAGAATCTAGATTGAAGCTCTTGACAGACCTCAATAGGGTTTCAATTACCATGTTAATTCAGAATCCCACGCATTCAAAAAGAATGCATTCTGGGGTCTCTTTTCGCTTCTCATAGAGCTGCCAAATATCTCTAATTGAAATTTTTTTGTATGCACATAGTTCACGACCAACGAGTCGTCACCACATTTATTTCCTTCAAAACCCTCACGTCTTTCAATTCTGACCAAGTTAAACTTGTCGAAAGATGCACGATCTTCTAATAGGTTGCGACCATTAGCGCTGCCTGCCTAAAGAGGTGTGCATGCGTAGATCAAAATCTGGGACCATGTATTCAAACTATAGTGTTTCCATAATTCAATTTGATTTTGGTAATTCATTCCTCCATTTGCGGCGGTTACCTATGCTACGTGAAATCGTTTGAGTATCTATTTTATTTCGGTCCACGATCTATGAAGGAGTGAATCTGGGCCTCAACCAACAGGCTTTACCAGATAGGCCAGTCTTTATCTAACTGCCTCCAGTTACGCAGTCCATATCAGTTGAGGTGCGCATTCTTTTCTAAGATATTTTCTCTCGAAACTACTTCATCCTCTTTCTATAGGTATAGAGTCCATGCCTTAGCTCCATAATGAAGGACTGGGATGACCAAAATCTAATATAGAATATCCTCAGTTGTTCGGGTTCCGGCTTACTACTCAAAGGAACAGCGATTGGTAAGATTTATTCTTCGTTTTACTTCTGCTAAGACAAAGTCCCTTATCATCCCTTACACTGTTGACTGTGGCGTTTCTTCCAATTAGTCGATTGTCTGTCTTGTTGACAGCATATATACTTGGTTTTGTCCTTGTTTACCGCTATACTCTTATTGGCATCTTCCGTTTCAATACTAACGATCTCGCCAACCGCTGAGTTCTGAGCCAATCATGTCAATATCATCAGTGTACGCTAGTAGTTGTACAGGCTATTGAAAGATTGTGCCTCCGGTGTTGGCATGTGAGTTTTGCACAATTCCTTCAAGTCTGATGTTAACGAAGTCACATGACAGTGAGTCACCTCATCCGAATCCTTTTTTGACATCAAAGGTCTCAGTGAGGACCTTGATGGAGCAATGAGAATTCTCCTTAGCTATTCTGCCCAAACGTATGAGTTTGCCAAGGATGCCATAATAAGACATGGCTCTGTATAGCTCGTCTCTATAACTGCTGTCACATGCGGCCTTAAGATCAATAAAAAGAAGGTGGATATCGATTTATACTTTTTAAGTTTTCTCCAGAAATTTGATCGATTGTGGACTTTCCTGACATGAAAACCCACTGATAGGGGCTAATCAGATTGCTGACGAAAAGGTTTCAGACGTTCAGATAATATGATGCATCCAAACTGAGGCTTAAACCCTTGTTTTATGGCCCCCATGAAAAGGGGCGGTATCAATACCCCTCTTCACCAATGCGAGCGCTTCCATTGGCCCAATTAGCCATACAACCGCTACCATCTCTTTTTCAAGACCCTTCCTCAGTCTTGAAAGATTCTTATATGCCCTAAGCTCCGAATTCGTTGAAATACCTCAAATAAGGCATCTGCCAGTATAGCTGGACGTCGCCGTTGATTGCATCTAGGGAATATCGCCGCAGCCCGTCTTACTTCTTAAACCTCTTCCTAGTCATCTGAGACGCATGTTTCTCCTTATTACTCATCGCACCTACATATATATGTTCTTTTTTTAAACGTTGATAAACCGTTATATATTGAGTTACAAATACTCCTCAATGCCCAGCAGTCTAGTTTTCATAGCAGAAGGTCCACTTGTGATCTGATGGTATAACTCACATTGAAGACATTTGACAGGCGGGTATTAAGCTTTTCTGTCAAAATGCGAGCACCTATGGATTTTTCCTTAATAGATTGGAAACTACTTTATTGGACTGTTGAAATCAAGTTATTTTAAATGGATTCAAGTCTGCTATCCACCATATACTTATATGGTGGTTTTCCTTTACCTTTCATTGCGTGATTGACTATATTTCTTATTTTTCTGAATGTTACTGCTACTTCTAATCCAACACGACAGTACCCACTCTCAAATCCTCATATTTGCCTTTGAAACTGAAAACATAAGCGCAGGTCATCATTTGGAATTTTTGATAACAATAAAATGGAATTATACAACAGAACAAGTTAAGCGAAACTAAACCCTCTGCCATTATCAATGAATGGCCCCTGTAACGCCGAATTCTAAGGACTTTTCGTCTTCGGTGTGTGTGTTACTGACAATCGCCATTAAAATTATCATATATCTACTCGTACATATGCGAGGTTGCCAAAAATGCAGAAGATTCCCTAAAATATGCGAGAATGAATCTGATCTATCTACGAAGTAAATCACACATTTTGTACTGTTTAAGGCTTATTAGTTCAAATAGTCAGTTTCAATCCACCTCTTCAATAGCAATGCTAGCCATACCTCGACAGCTCATCAGTTTATCCTCAAGTCTATGTATAATATTTTCCTTCATACTCTGAAGCTCAGAGATTATTTACTGAACCGTACATGATGGAAGTGGAATGCTTAGACAAGCTCTATTCTTTCCTGTTAATCCGTATTTTTTACTTCCTCCCCCAAAATTTGGCTTTCACCCGCCTTTGTCTTAACATTATAAGAGCAGTCATAACAGCTTAGGTGCGAGTGGTATTGGATGGGTTTACATTAATCTACACGCTCTGAAGCGATGCTTGTGTACCCCAGCAGGCCTCTGTTCAACTCGGTTACCAATATTAAAGTCAAAGCATAGTCTTGACTCCTATTGCCAGAGGTATGTATACTAACACAGCCTACCTAGATGATGAAGAATTGAATAGTTAGTTAATGCTTTCTATATATGTAATTTACATGAGACCTTATTTATTCAAAACTTAAATATAACTCAAATGTATAGATGGGAACTGCTGCAACTTTTTCGAGTTTACTAAATCGTGTTCAGTGATCCAGATCGATGACCAAACAATTAGCGGTCAAATTCGCTACAGCAACGACAGAGTGTGGATTCATCAACAAATTCATAAATAGGAAGTCTGAAGTGACGGAAACCGTATTTCTATCTTCCAGTGAATTATTCAGTACATATTTTGCAACGGCAACCTCTTCAGCAACTGACCTACATTCCTATAACTGAAATCACTGAATATAAACACGTTGTAATTCCAGTTTCCAGATACGAAGAGCAGAAGAGCTGGGAGCATTACTTTTATTTAAACTCAACAAATTAGAATAAGAAATATACATATTGTATAACTTCAAAGTTCTTTTGAAATAATAGAAACAAAACTTAAAATACTCGTGCGTATGTGTAAGAATTTTTTTTTCTAAATGATGATTACAGGATTAAACAGGAGATGTGAGCAGTGTTATACCATCAACGATTTGGTATGTATGATAGCGACAGGGTAAGTAATGAAACTCTAAGTCACCAGAAATAGCAACAATTACTGTCTGGGGATTTATTCATCATCGATTCAAACATCACCGGCGTTTTTGTATCCGTGATGATATAATGTTTCACGAAATTTATGACGAAATCCGAATCATATAAACCGTTCCCCAGGAAATTGAAAACAAGCTAAGTATAAACTCCAGCCACCAGAATTGTTAGTTCGACACAACTTTGAATGAACACATGTTTTGTTTGCTAGTTTCTCCATTTAACTACTAAAATTCGTGGAAACGTTGAAAATACGTAGACCTTTCATAAAACAGAATGATGCCAACGTAAAGAGAATTTGTTTTTTTTTTTCTCATAGGACTAGCCGTTTCCAAGATAATTTACATCCCTACATCAGAGGAAAAACTATTATCAAGTACCTCTATTTTTTCCGTAAAACACCAGGCCATCATGAATTTATAAAATCCAATAGGTATCCAGACAGCAGCACCTTCATGTATGCAAAGCGAATGAAATTTAAAAATTAGCAAAGCAATGCCACCTTAAAGTATGCAACACTTGAGTTAAGAACTCTGTTTCGCACCTTCACCTATGCCACATAATTTTCTTCAAATAATTCACTATTTTATTGCATACCTCTAGGTGTTAAGATAAGTGAGCCGATACGTGTCCGACAAAAAGTGTTGCATACAACTGGGATGTCTTGTTCTAGCGATACTTGCTGCTTTTTCTGAATTTCTGGTGGCCTGGTGATTTACGAAAGAAATGAAGAAAAATTTTCGATTTCTTGACTTGGGTGGGTGGGTGTAAGATATCTTGAAATGGTCTGGCCACTAGTACGAAAAAAATACTCGAAATAAAAGTTGAAGATTTCGAAGTTGTCTACACGATGAATCATTTTATTTCGTGAAAATTCATGTTATTTTCCGAGTTTTCATGATTTCCCATATGGATGTTAATTTCTTACTTATTATGACGACGGACATAGGAAGAAATGAAAGTCAAGTTTTTTTTTTTTTTCAAAATAAATTCCATACTTTATTTTATCATCACCATCGTGTTATATAATAATATTTATTTTATTACTTTTTTTTTATTTTTATTTTTTAACGTAAATAAAGTCTGCAAAATCGTACATCTTTGTGCCTGTGTGTGTGTGTGTGTGTTGTATGTGTATCAGTATTGCATAAGATATAACTACACTCCTTGTACAGGGCCTTATTCTTTATAATTAGTAATTGATTTTGTATTTACATAAATTTATTAACTAATTAAATGTTTCTTTATTTTATATATATATGTATGTATTGTATGTAATTTTATTTATACTGCATGGCATTCAGCAGCAATGGAGAGTTTCTATTTTGTTTGTTTTTAATTGTGGTTGTAAGTGCGCTCACTCCCAAGTACAGGTACCTAGAATAATTAAAAAAAAATTGAACAAAATTATTTGCTCTCATCTTGGCTCAGATGGTCTTGGATGAAGGAAATAATTTGACGTATGGAAGATGTTCTTTTATATAATTTTTGTGCTGCAACTGAAGTTTGGTTTATTATGGTAATGGTCTCTACCATATTGGCGGGGTTATGTCAGATTTTTGGGAGCGCCTTTAACTCTCTTTTTTAGTTTTATAATAATTTTTCTAGTATTTACAAGAATTTGTTTTTAACACTTTATCAGCTTAAGACAAAGACGTATGTATATGTATATATTGCTATCAAATAAATAAACAGAAAGTACTGCAATTACATATTTTTAAAAAATAATTTTTAACATAATATATATATTTTTGTTTTGTTTTCTGTTTGTTCGCATATAAAAAATGGTTTACTATAGTAATTAAATTTTCATATTAACTAATTTGCGTTCTTCTTTAGATATATATATATATATTTATAGCTACAATATATATATATTTTTATTTAATTATACGTAATACTTTATTCTTGTTTTTTAGTCCATAATTTTTTTCTGGTTTGTTCAGTGTTTTGTTTAGTTTTGTTTCTTTTTTTTTTTTTTTACTTTCGTTTACCATGTATTTATAACTATAGTTAATTTGTTTCATCGACTATTATCCTCTTTTTTTTTTTAACAAAGCTTAGACAATAAAAATAAAAACATTTCCTAAATAACGATAATATCATTATAATTGCAATTTGTTTCTTATTTGGTTGTTTAACTTTTCGTATTTTTTGTTTTAGTTCTGTCTTTGTGTGAATATGGTTAATAATTTTCTTTTTTTTTTTTTGTAATCTTTACATGTAACAATGCAGCTTTATATCAATCTATTTATAGATGCCAATGTTGTATGTACGCTTAGAAAGGAAACTTATATTAGTAATTGCTTTTTTTTTGTTTTGCTTTTCACATCATGTTGTAGCTGTTAAAATATGTTAAATTTGCAGGACTTGCAGCATTTATCCTGGTATCGGTGCAGTCGACAGAGCCCCATTGAACGAACGTTTTTGCAGTAGCGGGAGGTGTCCTTGCAGCGAGCTTTTGAGTAAAAAGAATAAAGAAATTTTTAATTTAAAATGTGCAGTATAGCTGGAAGTAAGCAGGATAATCCTCAATGGAAATAAAATATAGACAATGTCTTCCAAAAATGCTAAACAATGAAGTTTGATTAAATTTTTAGTAGGTCATTTAAGATAATGAAGTTTTGTTATAGATTTCTATAAGAATGGATTAAGAAATGACAAAGAGGAGCTTAGAATTATACATTATCCATACATGGGCGTTAAAGATTAGTTGTGCTTAGTACTGTAATGAATGTAGGTCATAAACTAACTTTGTTCGCTTCCTTACTGTCGATAAATAAATATAATTCCTAACCTAGTTGAACATCTTTTTCTGTAAAGGATTTGATATAAAGATTTCATGGTAAGTCTTATGTTTTTTTTTTTTAGAAACGTGCGGTTTCTTTGGAAGCTATCTCCGACATTGATAGTGACGGTTTTGGCCAACCTTCTGGTAGTACGTATGAATTTAAGTACTGCTTATTAATTTTGATACATAATAGAGTATATAAGCATATACGTAAGTATATGAGATCGAAGGCATATCACGAAATCTTTCAGCGACTTCTATACCACCGTTCAACAAGAGCCTTTTAAAGTAGCACTGCAAAGAAGTATGAGAGCTACTTGCATTCTCTGTGTGTACAACAGCAAGAAAGGTGCTCAAGAAAGTAAGGACAAACAAACCAAAATGTAAAAAAAACGTGGCAAAGAAGCCTGTGGAGATGAAGAATGGAACCTTATAGTAGAGTCGCAGTCGGTACTGAGAACAAGTATAACAGCGACATTCGACTTAGATGATGATAGCAACTAATTCTATCCTCACCTAAACGAAGTGTGAATTCAATCTAACTGACTGCAGTGCTATCGTTTTTCAATTTCAAAGAGGAGCCCATTTGAAGATTTTGGAGATCCATTTTCTTGAAGGAGCCACCGAAAAAGTCTCGTAAAAACTAGAAAAAGGATCAGGGAAGGGCAATTTTGTGCTTCAAATAGAGATGTTCAAATTATGTATGCAGCGAATATTCGCTATGAAGTTGTAATAGAATGCAAATATTGTTTGGCATAGGTATTAAAATATACTTTACTATTTTGTTCTTTGTAAAATTTGGGGAGCCTTTTTGATTTAAAGGGAGCCCAGTGCTCAGCAAAGGAGCCAAAAGTATATGCGAAATATAATGATTATAGAGGCGGAGTAGGAAAGTGCAAAGTAGATCAAATTTTCTCCCTTCGACAGAGTCACCATCCCTTTATAGAGTTTCAGTCAGTATTAATGGAGTCAGAAACTCTCGTGCATATGTGCACTGAATAACAGGGTTCACACTCATCAAATTATTTATTAAATCTGCTTGACGAGCGGCTTGACAAACCATCCCACCCAAGTAAATTTACGATCAGTGTGAACCCTGCTAATGACTATGGAGAATGATCGCTGTTTCATCAAAATCGATGACTTTTAACATAATACTTGAATGGATTGTGCGAAACCCAAATCTTGTATTTCTTTGCATTGAAAAGCAAACCTTAATCATCACAAACTTACTCCATAGCGTTAAAGCTTGGACTCATTGCCTCATATGCCCGACAAATTCATCATAACGACAACTTACGAATATGAACAGTCCTAACTCTACCTTGGAAATGCTGGTGGGACAGACTCTTTTAGTGACGACCTTGTGGGTGACGAAACTGCAAATAAAATGATACTAAGAATGTCAAAAAGAAAGCAAAACAGATTCTGGAATATTGCCAAACACAGACCTACCATACAATAAAGAATTATGTGCAAGTAGCAGATATCAGATTTCTCAGAGAAATTCGCTTAGGTAAGGTGTTCTAGAATGAAGAACTAGTATAGAACTGCCTTTAACTACTTATGTCATTAGCCAGTACAAACAGAGTTGATCTCATTTGGGTATCAAGACATAGCGGGTATATAGGCAATGAAATGTCAGACATACATACTAGCCAGAAAAGGAACTGCATTGACCAAGACCATTCTGTGGACTACCTATCAGCACTGCGAAATACTGTATTAAAAATTTGCTGAAAAATATAGCTCCTCATACTGGATAAAAACTGATTCTAACAGACAAGCCAAATGTTCATGCCAAACATTTTATTTACAAGAACGAAACAACTTAGAAGTCAGATTTGTATAGTCACAGGATTCCTCACTGGACACTACCAAGACAAAAAACACCTTATGGTTATGGGAATAACTCAAGATAACGCTTGCAGAATCTGCTAAGAGGAGGAAGAATTGGCAGAACATATTTTGCGTCACTTCATCAAAGGACGAGCACGAACACGTCATCGTCACTTAGGTAAATTCTACCTTAATGCAGAGGACATATCTGCTAACTCGCTCAAACATCTACTAGGATTTATTACTAACTCGGGTATCATGAGTGAGCTCTAATTGAAAGAAATCACAATAGGCGCATCTGTGGCTGCCATGTACCCGCTTCATATTTTTAATCTTAATCAAGGATGAAGTATCTTTGTCAAGGAATCCTCTTTGCACAAATAATTTTAGTTAAACACCATGAAATACAGAGGCGTTTTGGAAAATTTTTTATCAAATGTTGTTAAACGACACAAAATAGGTAAACTTGCTGAAAAAGAAAGAACTATCTACCCGCCATTGGTGATTTTCCCCTCTAAATAGTTTTTTTTTCCGATGGATACTCCTGTTGAAAATGAACGACCACATTTTTTTTTTTTTGCAAATTTGTTAACACAACTTCAGGGGAGCATTCAACCGCTGCAATTAAATGTAATTCATCCCCGCACAACACCCCACAATTCTATGAACATGAGACTTAAAATTACAAACTACCAAATACCTTTGACAAGCAAACCAATACATACATTTTGTGGCACACGGGGGACTTTTACACACTTTCATAACCGCAGGTCGTGGTTGATGCTTGCACTCATTTCCCGCAGGTCTCCGAGTGCCATACCACACACATTGCAGTATCCTGTACTTGAGGCCTTGACGTCCACATGGAGCATTACACTGTAACACAATTAGTTGGCATTAGAATACAGCTTATTGAACACACGTAGGAACTTACCTCCGACCAGGGCTCAACCCTCCAGATTCCTTTGCATAGCTCATTATTGCACTCCTGACGGCTAATTGGCTTCTCTAGCTCATCACAGTTGTCACTGAGAGTATTGTTGATGTATTTACAGATGACTTCTCTTTTCTGAATCGCTGTATGCCGACCAAAACATCTCGCCTGTTGGCAAATTGTCCATTCATCCACTTGCCACTGCGGGCATTCTTCGTTACCGCATGACTCGAATGTATCTGGGATGTTCAATCCTGCATCCTCACATTCGACGTTATCAACGATTTCTGCTGTCGAATTGTCCTGTGATGCTGGGGTGTTTGCTACTTGAACACAATTTGCTGTACGTCTCTGTTGCATCATTTGGAATGAAAATACACAAGAGTTTGGTTTAAATTTAATTGTTTCGCCTTCCATTAGTAACGTAAGATTACAAATATTGAATTTGTTATCGAAAAATTATTCATGAAGTGCATCTCTGCATCTTTATCTGGAGATGGAATCCTTTGAACTTTGAACAGAGGGGGAAAAAATTGCAACATTCTTTTGCAACGACACAGTGTGGTCTCTGAATCAAAATGCAGAGTACGCTATTTTTTTTTGATAAGAAATCAGAACAAACGAGTTCAATGCATCCTCATAAAGAGAAACAAGAGATAAGTCATTTCACTCAGTGTCTGGCCGGCTTAAGGACAAAGTTAGTGCTGGTCTCTGATAGTTTGACAAGTACGATATGTATGAGCTGGATGGCAATCATCACATCCTCCAGTGAGTCCAGTGAAGTGACAAATTAATTCGTAGCAAATCTACCCTCCACCAGAATGTTTCATGTCACAAGACTCAAAGTTTGCGGCGAAAGGCAACTCCAATCATATATGTAGGTAGAATAAATTAAATTTTTCGAAACTGTATTTAAATTAGCCAAACACAATGACTACTCACCCTCAATCCAGTTCCGCTGCCACACTTCTCTGAGCACTCTGACCATTCACTGGTTGTCCATTTGAACGTGACCTCATGCGTATTTTTCCTCTGTTCCTTTTCGTATCCACCCTGCAGAAGGCGATTGTGATGCTGAAGTTGTGACACCGTGTGTTCTTTGTGGTCGTCATTAGCACCTGCTCTATCGTCCAATATTAAATCTTTCATTATCATCTGTGGCTTAGCTGGTTCATCCTTTTCGAATCGGTCCAAATCGATACCAAATTGCAGGCCCTTCTCCATTAACATGTGATGTCCTTTTGAGTTACTGAATTTCTGTAAGGGCCATAGGTACTGCAAGGATAATCACACAAAAAGAAAATAGACGCATCTGAATATTTAGATAATTCTATTCCTCTCTCACAGTATCTACATAACTACGAAAGGATATTAATTTCAAAAAAAAAAAATTAAAAATTAAAAGCAAAGAAGAAAATTTACATGAATGATTTCCTGATTTTCTCACTCCCATCTTTTCCATTTGCGGATTCTCTTTATCTTGCGAAACTGTTTTTTTTTTTTTTTATTAATTACAGATTGTTCCCTTTTTCTACTTGCTTGCTTGCTTGCTCATTTCCATCTCTTTGCTTAAATTAGCGAGTAGAAATGGCAAAAACAAAAATATGGAAATGGCAAAATCATAGAAGATCATTCGGGCGCGTTAAAATCCCCGGAAAACTACTTTTTCGCTAAAGCGATTTTCAATCTCAACGGTCCTCGTTTTTCGATATAGAGCTCTCTGCCTGCTCGTGCTTTGTGCGCCCCAGTGAGATGGGGCCGGGGTGGCTCATTCAATATTAAAAGATAACTCGCGCACTAGCAACATCCTGTGGTAAGCTGTCGTGAACTTAATTCACCGGAGTCAAAAATCGTCATCATGCAACGATAATTATCTGCTGAATAATTTTTAATGACTCAAACCTAAGGTTAAGGAGAAAGAGTGCGAAACGTCGCCACATCGCGTTGATGGGGAAACATGATGAGGATGATGGTCGTAAAGGGTTAACATATTTTTTTTTCTTGTCTATCCTTTAGCGAGGAACTTTTACCTACATTTTTAATTACCGGAATCTCTTTCACACGTCATACAGATGTTGTACACTTTTTTTTTTCTATCCGCGGGAACTTGTAGCCCGAAAGGATCTTCAGTTTTGTGAATCAGTGAAACTGCCATCATCATCATCATCGCCATTTCGTTGTCGTACTGAACGTTTTTCCGCTTCGGGAGTAAGTTTTGGAATTTTGTTTTATTTTCTTTTAGGGGTTTCCCATTTCCATTTTGTATTTGAGAGATCTGGAGTTTAAATTAAGGGTAATTGCAGATTTGTATTTGTATGCCTATACACTCAAATGGGGGGTTTTTGTATCTCGAATTACTTGAAATTCAATTGAAGATAAGGTCGTCAGTTTAGAGATACATACTTGACGAAGGATGTATGTACCTACTTGAGGAATTAGTGATATGTTTGAGTTGATTGGAAATAAAGTATTACTGTAAGAGCGTATGAAATAACTCAAAGAACTTGCATACAAGTATAACAGCGAAACCATATCGAATTATGAGTTTAAAGTTCAGGAACGACGTGCCTGTAGTAGGATGGAACTACCAAAAGTGCCCGAAGTAAGAAACTTTATGCCAATTTTAAGGATTTGTGACACAGTTCGTATATTTTCGGTCAAATCGACTCTACCAGCTAGAAGTTCAAAGCAATCCAACGACTTAGGTATATAAGGAAAACAAAGAAAGATATAAAAGTACACAAACTACGTTAAAAGAGCTCAAGCAAGAAAACTTATTCCAGAGAAATGGCGAAAAAACCCGACGGCAACGCATAATCGTCTCGTGGTTCATACAGATACTTAAAGAACTCTTTAACTGCAGTTACTTAGGTACCACAGGTATAGAGAGAAGTAAAAGTTATTTACATACACTTCTAAAGATTTTAGTCCACCAAGCCTATAGAGACACTCGAGATTAGTTGACATTCATATTCGCTTTAAACTAAATCTATGGGAAGTTTCAACAGGGAATATTCAAATCTCCTATCGGTATCTCAAGACGCGTATCGCAAGAGAACAAGGATTTCACCATGGTCTCCTTTCTTGATATTGAAGGAGCTTTCAACAATGTCAAACCAAAAACTATATCTGCTGCATTTCTTGACTTGAAAGTTGACAACTATCTTTGCTATTGGATCGAGCAAATGCTTAAAAGCAGGCTTATCCATGGGGTGTTTAGGGATACCTCAAGGCGGAGTATTATCATCACTATTGTGGCTCATGGTAGTAAATGAGATACTCCTAATCTTGGGTCCTATGTGGACGATATTGCGATAGCGATATAAGGAAAGTTTCTTTTTACAGTAAGAGTTGCTTTCAATAAACTCGTAAAGCAGACAGTCACAGAGTTAATCCGTGCAATACTGAACAAGAATTGTTCACTAGAAGGTATAAAATACCATATATGTATACTTCCTCCAAAACTCAGGGGTATTGAATTGCAATTTGCAGCTCACGCCAGATATTTGGGGGTTATTCTCGATAAAAAAAACTCGGTTAGAAACTGAATATTTAAAAACGTGCTAGGAAGGTCTCGACTGCTCTCTATTTATGCAGGAATGCTTTAGTCCCTGGTTATACACGGCAGTCATCAGCCCCATCCTTATGTACGGAGTACTAGTCTGGTGGACGGCACTGGACAAGAAAAGCAACTTTGCAATACTTGAGAAAGTTCAAAGGCTATCCTGGATCTAAGTATATAACGGGCGCCTTTAGAACTACTCACACAGCTGCACTAGAAACTGTGCCTCATTTTCTTCTCGTTGACATCTTTGGGAAGCTGATGGTGGCGAAAGCAGCACCGCAAGTTAGAGAATCCTTGCAGCTGGATTGTGGAAATATGGGTTACGCAAGCATCCTAAATGACCATAACACTATTCCTAGTAATTCGGACTGTATTATCTCCTATCTTGACTTTAACGTTAAGGATGAAACCAGGATTTAGGGGATTTACACAGACGGATCCAAGATAGCGTCTTAAACAGGTGCGGGAGTTCACACCAGTGCACTGGATATTTGTATCACCACACGATTGTCGAACCATTGTAGCGTATTTTAAGCAGAAGTCACAGAAGTCCGTGAAGCAGCGACCTGGCTTTCGATTCTCGATAGAGTGCAGCGCTATTAATTTTCTACATACATAGATAATCAAGCTACGATTAAAATCGTTGGAATTGCCAATAATTCGATCCAAGTTGGTAAAGCAAGGCCGCGGATCTCTTAACGAGATCGCTGTCAGGTGCGACGTATACCTGTGCTGGGCAATTGCAACGCGGACGAACTAGCTAAAGAGGGTGCAAAACAAAACCTCCATAAACTTCTAATTAGATAGGTATCGCAGTCATTAGAATGGCAAACAGTAGGTGGAACAATATCAGAACATGTCTCTCTTCCAAACAAACCTGGGCAGATCTAGATTGTAGGAAAACCAGTAGACTTATTTCTGGCAATAGGATAACTCTGAAAAAACACCGTCTGGTAGGCAGACATGCCAGAAGGCTTGGTGCTTCCGTCAACGATTGATGTAGAAGCTGTAGAGACGAGGAAAAGGAGGAAACCATGACACATCTTCTGTGTACCTATACTGCCCTATAGGTGTTGAGAAGGAAAACCCTAGGCGTGTACTACTTCAAAGATATAAACGTCTAGTTAGACTTGACTTAAACAAAATAAAAATCTTCGTCTCCGGGTTTAAACTGGTTTAATGCCTAAATGGCGAACCATACTTCGTCTGCAGTTTCACACCGAAACTGGTTGCACTGTGTCCTGTCCCATTTGGGAAGCGTCCATGTAGTTCTCCGGTACTGGTAATTCGGTTTTCCATGTATCACAATGAACCTAACCCAAACCAACCTTTAATGCCATATCCGAAGGGTAATTTTTTTGTTTTAAGAAGGTTTTTCATGAGATGTTTGTCAGACGCTCGCAAGAGGTAGGACCGTGAAAAAAAATTTAAGTGTTGTCTGGGGATTAAACCTCGAACACCTCCAGTCCACTTGCGTCCAACGCACTAACCACTTGAGCCACGGCGCCCACAGTAATTCCTTTGAAGTACTTGAAAATATTATCTTAAGTACTTAAATACTTAGGATTTGTACTAAGTCTTTTTTAATTCCTTTCAATTACCTATTATTCCTTTTAAGTACGTCGAATTACTTTCAATTCCTTTAATTATATATTTTTGTTATAAAATTAAATGCAAATACCCACAATTCCAGAAAATTATATGTTTTTAAGAACTGCAAATGTTATTTATGCTTATATTTAACGATAACTAATAAACTCACGTACAGCTAATATTCTTAAAAATAAAACTATATTTTGTATTTGAAAGTACCTACCTTAAAGGAATTGAAAGTAATTGAAGGGTTTAAAAAATACTTAAGTACAATTTTTAAGTATTTAAGTACATACTTAAGATATTTTCAAGTATTTCGAAGGCATTGCAAGTACCAGTACAAGTCCTGGCACTGGTAT
This sequence comes from Xylota sylvarum, assembly GCA_905220385.1. Classification (NCBI taxonomy): domain Eukaryota; kingdom Metazoa; phylum Arthropoda; class Insecta; order Diptera; family Syrphidae; genus Xylota; species Xylota sylvarum. Next base: position 91,665,635 of record LR999957.1, on the reverse strand, counting down.
TTGAATTTTATAAGTACTACTTGTACTAAAGAATACTACTTGTACTTTAACAAAAATAAGTGCAAAGAACCAAAATACTTCATTACTTTAAAGGATCAAACAAAATCTGGTCTTACGTTGTCTCGATGAGATGGAATTCCTTAGTCTAAGCCACAAAGTCAAACTCTGTTGTCTTGGGTAATAGAAAAGTCCACAGAAATGCGAAGGCCCCAAGACTAAATCAATCAAGGGTCGAACACTTACTTTCCTAAAGTCCGACATTAAACATGAAAAACTAACAGATGAGGATTTGAGCACGTTTCCATCTCCTCGTTTAACAGAGCGCATTTAACACTTCTCACAGGCATTATCCAATAACTGGACATAACTTGATGAATTAGAGCTTCAGTTTCTAGAAAACGTGGAGGAAAGATCTTCTTTAAAAAGTCTTGGTGAACTATTCACAATTTGCGAATGAAAGAAAGTTACACTTCTGTACTTACTGAATACTATTCATCAGGTGAACACATCCAGAATTGAGAATTCCAAGAATATGGTACCAACCAGAGATAGATATGAAGACGAACATGTGGCTTCCAAAATTTACCAGATAAAGGTACTTAAAAAGGATCTTTAAATTTCTATTTATTTGGCCTTAGTACCGCATGAGTGAATCTGAATCTATGCATCAATGCATAGTGTAGGCCTGCGTGTATGCGTGTGTGTACATTGTGGCTAATACATTTGGATTAGGTTTCAATCAACAACACAATGGCATTTACAGCTATTCAAGGATATGCAGGTGCAGTATTTTACGTGCATTGTATTAATCAAAGGTGTACATCCTGCAGCCCACAGAGGCAGAGAGAGAGGCAGTATAGATAGCACAGGATGGATGCACTTTCCCGTGTGATAAGTTAATTTTGGATTCATTCACTTGATTGAATGATTTCAATTTCCTGCATCACGCTAACCCCACTTTTTCTCCATTAATTGCATATTGCATGTTGGATTGGTAACACTTGAATATTGCGAGAAAGAACCATAGACATTTATTAATTAATTAATTAGTGCACTTTATGGATGATGGACGCACATTATGCGGTCGGTTTCACAAGTGGCCAATGCACCAATAATAATTTATTGATTGAATTTTTTTACATTCATGATGTTTGTCCTCCCATGCTGACGGTTTCTCGCCCAGCTATTATTTCGAAGTAAACAGTTTAATGCGCAAAATGATTAAGGTAATTATAATTTTTTTTTTTTTTTTACGCTTTTCAATTATTAGTGAATGAATCATGCATTCGATGGGTATTCTCATGAAGAATTTTTGTTTTGGAATGTCTGTCCGGGAAATTTTGTAATTAATTGAAATCGAAGAGTAATTTCGATGTACTCGCACATACAATTCAGTGAGTAGATACTGTGACTGTCCACAGAGTCATAAATAATTGACTGGAATTCTCTTTCGTACGTTAATGCATCTTCAGAAGGTGACCTGAATACGCAGACAGTGCATTTACATCATAATGGTATCGTATCGACTGACGGGTTGGTAAATATTTCCATTTTTTTTAATTCTCACATGCAATTTATACAAGAAGTATTTTTACGAAAATCATGCAACTCCAAAATTGGAGTTTTTATGGGCTGACAGTAGTAGAAAGTGGTATTTCCATACATGTACAAAGGCGAGTTCTGAGAGACTCAACGAAGAGTTCTTTACACAAGCAATAGAGGAAGGGAAGAACGCCATCCTGCAAATGACGGGCATTGCCACGGTGCGGCTTATACGTATGCATGCGACGCCTCGATGCCCCGGTCCAGCATCTCGGCCGGATGCAGGAAACTGGTATACTGAGGGGACCGACAAAATCGCCGTGCTCAGGAGGTAGGTAGCCCTGAGACGCAAGGTCACCAGGGGAAGGAGTAGACATGCGGAAACCACAGAAGACGTCTTAGCGGAATACAGAGTCACAAAATTAGCGCTCAAAAGGGCGCTCTACGAGAAAGACACTGAATTGGGAGGATCCTCGGTAGGACATAAACAATAATCCCTGGGGATTAGGTTACAAGACAGTTTTGCGCAAACTAGACACATATCCGAAGTCCAGTAATGAACGCAGAAAAGATGAGGCACATGTGGATACACTATTTCCGACACATCCTGTTAGGTTTCCCGACACCTAAATTGTCCCTATGTTCACCGAAGAGGAGCTGATCCTGCTGGCAAACACGTTGCAAAATATAAAGGCATCCAAACCAGATGCTATACCAGTGAAAGCCCTGAAAATCATCGCTAGAAAATGCCCTCAGCTACTGCTAAACATGTACAAGGGAACTGCCTAAGGGACGAGATGTTCCACAAGAACTAGAAAACTAAACGCTTGGTTTTGATAAGGAAAGGGAAAGGAAACCAGCAATCCCGGAAGGGAAAGAAAACTGCTGGAACATATTTTAAAACCAGGACTCATAGCAATGCAGAGTGCAGGGGATTTGTCCGAAAGACTACACGGATTCAGGAAAGCCTCCACAGTAGGAGCAATCGAAGAAGTAATTGAGAGAGTCCGATCGGTTCAACAGGGCAATCACTACTCAAGGAATATGTTATTGCTGGCAGCTTTAGACATGAGGAACGACTTCAACTCAGGAAGGTGGGAAGATATACTAGCCTCGTTGGCAAACACCTTCAACGTTTCGCAATATTTTCTACGAATAGTAAGGGAGAGAGTAAGGGTTCGAGACCACAGATGGATCTCGGATACGGCATTAAACAGTAGGCCCCTTCCATTCGTGTAAAGAATATAACACGCACAACACGAATGGCTGTGAGAAGCTAAGCCCTGGGTCCCTGGGTATTTGTATTTTTTTTTGTGCTTAAGCAAGAGAAATACAGGAAATAAGTGGCAGCAGTACAGAGGCGTGGAGCCTTGCGCATCGCAAGCTTCTACCGCACTGTGTCAGAACCGGCCGATCTCGTCGTCGCGGGTGTGAAACCCATTCATCTCTTAGCACCAGGGAGAAAGCCGGAAGTATATGTGGAAGCAGCAATTGGTGAGGTAAAATAGCTCACCAAACGATTATGACAACTAAGTTGGAACTCTGAACGAGGAGACAGATGGAACGCTAGACTAATCAGAGATATTGCTGAATGGACAGAGTGAGACCATGGCGAGATAAATTATTATATCACGCAGTTCCTAACCGATCCTAACCGATTGATACTTCAATTCTTACCTATACAGGATGGGAAAAGTAAACCACATGACGTACGTACTTCCTTTATACTAAAAACTTTTAAGATATAAGCTGACATTCACATTTGCAATAGAATACGCCCCAAGGACATATCCACGGCTCAACACGCCTATACCAAGGAAAAACAAAAGAGACGGCTATACGAGAAATTTTTAGAAGACAAAGAATACACTTTAGCTGAATTCTTAGACTTTGAAGGAGCAATGTCAGAACAGACGAGGTGTGTAGAAATCTCAATACAGAGTAATCTGCCCACTACTATGGGTCATAGTTCTAAATGAAGTACTCTTACAACTCAGATATAGTGTAGTTAGAACCATCGCTTATGCAGATGACTTTATATTGATGGCTACGGGCAAATTTGGAAGGTGCGCTGAAGATCCTAGACACCTGAACCAAGAAATGTTAACTAGCGGTCAACCTACAGGGAACACTCCTTTTAGCATCTCGGACAGTGCTAAATACCTAGGCCTCGTGTTTACTAAGAACCTGAACTGGAGACCTAACATAATAATAAGCCACTATTGCTTTCTATACATGCAGTAGAATGGTTTGCAAAACCTGCGGACCAAAACCCATAATTATACTATGGATGTATACGGCTATACTAAGACCTATTCTGACTTATGGCTGTCTTGTATGATGGCAGTTCGGCAGGAAGACCACCAACTTACCGGCTCTCACAAAGATACAGAGATTGGATTGTATTGGCAACACAAGTTCGACCTACATATATGAACTACTCCTACTCTGGGACTGGAGGCTATCCTCAATCTGCTTCCGCTGGATATCTTCGTTAAAGCTTCGACAGCTATTAGTGCCTTAAGAATAAGTCAGTCAAATAGCTGAAGACAAAAAACGATGGGTCCATCCTACGATCCTGAAAAAGTATATAGGAAATACATATATCTACCACGGATTATCTGACTCCGTACTTAGATTTTCAAGTGACGCGTCCCATTCACAGATGGATCAAAAATGGATATAGAAGTAGGCTCAGGTATCTTTTCTGAACTGCTGGGTAAGGTTCTTGGAACACATCACAAGGTTACGCTCTGCTGTGTCCCTGGACATGAAGATACATATATCAGGTAAGGAGAATTTGGCATCCACATCAGAACAAGCTAACAACTCGGTGTTTGGAAGCAGTGATTAAGGCCCTAAGGCAGGCAAAAGTAATATGGTCCTTCCTAGACACTTGTGTAATGGCCGTGTTTCGATAAGAGAAGAATCGACAGGTTTATCTAAAAGGATAGTTATTACGGGGCATAACACTATGCGGTGCCATATGAAAAAGACTAAGACTACCGGAGGAAGATCTATGTAGTGAATGTGGAGATGAAGAAGTCAGGAAAGTTCAGGGCTAAACGATAGCAACGAACGGTATCATGTTCTTTTTGCATCATGTATGTAACTCAATCACTATCGTGTCGTCTATCGTTTACATTTTCTAAAGTTTGAAAGCTACTGAAAGCTATATTCGCCAACTTAAAAATGGCAGTCATTCTTTGTTTTTGTGCCTATTCCAACAAGGAAGTTGGAATTCAATTTAATTTAGGAACAGGTCTCATACACCTCAGATTTAAATTTCTCGGGCGACACTTCTTCCATGACTTTGAAAAAATATTCAGAACACCAATGAATGACATCTTGAACTACATCAAATCAGCTGGATGGTTTGCTAGTTCACAAAAGAAAGTACCATATCTGTAGAAAAAAGTTGGGCAGGGGTCACCTCCCCCTTCTGGGTATCAGACTGAGTCTGTATTCACCTGAGTGTGACACTGTGGATCACTTGCAACTCACCTACCCACGAACCTAACCTAATTTAACTTTGTTGGACTTTTAAATTGGTGTAAAATTTAAATTAAAAATTGAAAAAATTAAAATTTTGTTTTCTTTTTAAAAAATTTGCTTGTCAACATTTAACACTTAACCATAGTGGAAAACATTTTTTTCCGGAATTTCAATTAGGTCGAGGGAGTCAAAAGTGCATTAAAGTTGGAACTTTTTTTCTACATATTCTGACACATATGATCCAAATGTAATTTGTTTTTACAAATATTAGATTAAAAAATTACAACACTATTGTAAACAGCCATACTAAGTGACACACCCTACTGCAGCGAAATAATGGCTTACTGACAAAAAAAAAATATATAACTAAACCCTAGCCAATTATAAAAGTAATAATTCCCTTCCTATATTAACAACGATTCGCAATAAAAACCATCAATTGAAACGCCTACAAAAAATCCCGCATTCAAAGAGCAAATATTTATTTTTAAAATTATCCATCAAATAATTTAATCTGTTAATTACTTTTTTTTTCTGTTCGTCCCTAAACACTCACTACTGTACCTACTGCCAGCGACCTTACATCGGACAAACTGAAAATATCGAAAAAAAAAATTCCCTCTCTGCACAGCAAAATAAAAATAAAAAAGTGTAATTAAAATATACTAGTATATTTGAACAAGGTCAGTTTAAAATAATTTTTTTTTGTTTTGTTTGCCAATTCAGAGCTCTCCAAGCGATGAACATACGAGTATGAAACAAATCCCACTGTTCACTACACACAGTCGCCTTCACATTTGAACACCTGCATTAATACCCAACTTGAAATTCCACCCCCTTTGACCTGATGTTAGAGTCGCCCTTTAATGGGCCAGTAATGTGCTTAACTAAATACCTACAATTGGCCACCCTCACACCCTATACAAAATCCTAGTTATTATGAGAAATAATTTCATTGTGTTGATTTAGTTTACTGCGACAGAAATTTTAAGTAGGCCAAAACGTTTGAGTACCTCCAAGTGATTTATTTAATTTAAAATTATATTTGATATAGCACACGCATGCATTGCAATGTAATTATAAACATTCCAAATGAAATCAGACATTATCATGCAAAGCAATAAAGAAACAAGGATACAACAGCGCGGCGCATTATTAAAGATACTCGTACTCCACGCAAACTTGGTCAGAAACAGATTTTTCCTGGGGTTTGTGGGTTTGTGTTTCAAAAATTGGGTAAATGGAAAGTTATTGATGTGGGATGAAGGGCCAAGGGCTAAGGGGGGCGTATGCGTGCTCGTATACCAATTAAACAAAATAAAAAAAAAAAAAAAAAGAGTTTCTCCATCGGGAGAAAAACTCTGCCACGCACAAAAGAGCGACCGAGCTGGAGAATCCTTTTGGGATTGTTGTATACTCTTTTAGCTCTTACTGCATAATTTATATTAATATTTCACATTTAATTTTACATAAGTGGATATTACGTTCGTCCCATTTAGATAAAAATTCCCAGCATAATGAGAGCTCATTTAAAGGTAGTTAATGTACACCACTTTGGCAGAAGGAAAAACAGCAAAATGAGTAAAAGGTCAACATGTTGTTGTGATAACTTTTTATTATTTTTATGGCAGAAGCAATTTTTCCTGGCGACTTTGCTGCTCCTTTTCAGATATTGCTGGGTAAATTGCTGCAGATTGGAAGGATTTCGTTTGTTGTTATGTGTAGGCGATGGATGGGTGGGTTAGGTAGGTGGGTGCGTGGTGAGGTGTTAAGAATGGCATAAGCGCTTGTAGCTAACGTGTACCGACTTATTTTGTTTGAGGAGATTGAATTATATTCGGGGGGGGAACATGTGTAGACTTGTTGCAATGGTGAAATGCTGAAAAAGGAGAATATGTTGGGAGTTAGACAAGTCGTTTGTTAGACGACCACATTTATTAAATGGATGTCTTTGGTAATTGGAATTTGACACTTTGAAAAATTACACATGTGTTGGGTGGGCGAGACAACAAGATCTTAGCTCTTCAGGCAGATTTAGAAAATTGAACATGAAATATGTGAGAAGCTTTGAGATAAAATGCATTAAAACTTTTAACAACGAAGGATAGACTTTGTCAGTTGGGTTCATCCACGTGAAGTAATGGATGTGAACCTGGTAAAATATGTATCCTGTATCACAGTGGTTCCTAGAGTCACGAGCGTTTAAAAAATACACATCGCTGAGTATAACAGTCAGAGTCAGAGTATAACAGAAAAAGCCTTTCAAGCAAAACTAATTACTCTTATGACACAGCATTAAATAATAGGTCCCTCCCATTCGTGTTAAGCGTAGGTATAACACGCACAACATGAATGATTGTGACAAGGCTCTGGGTCCTGTTGCGTCATATAGTTTTTTTTGTTGACTGCCTTTTTTTTTGTTATGGCACTTTTTAGGGCGAGGAGGACGTTGGGAAAGGAAGATATATGTAGGTATAATCGTAAACTCTGTGAGTAGTATGTATATATGCCTAACCATTCCAAATCCGCCCATTGCAGAGGTCCGCAAGTGCACACCAAAGTGCAGTGGTCCGCATGTTCATACCAAAGCTGTAGGATCTTCGAATGTTAACATCCTGACTGGAGTCCTCAGGGAATTTTCTTATAATAGTAGGATGATGAAAGAAAGCTGTCCTTGCTCTAACAAAGCTGGTAAGAATACCACCGTGGGTGACGCGCTATACTACGAGCTCTATGATATTCTTGAAACAATTACACAAAACTACTCATACGTATGTGCAACTAATCGTCCTAAATATTGACATAAACGGCAGATAGTTTAGCGGTCAGTTAAATAAATGTGTACATATTTAAATACATATGAACATAAATGCTGTCTATACGAGAAAAGACACTCAGTATTGAAGATTTGGACGAAACGACACTCAGCGAATCGATACCATGAAAAGATTGGTATCATTGTTTATTTATTACCAGACTATCTGACATTAACTCTGACAGACTGCATAAACCCAAAATGAAATGAATGGCATTCGTAAGGTAAGCGTCTCAAGGTTTACTGTAATTAGTTGGTTCTGCTAATAAGATTGTCATTATAGTGACACACAAACATTTAGAAAAGATATCTCATAGGCATATTGGCAGTGAGCATTATAATGACAATAGTCGGGAGAGATAAATCACCATTGCTTCCCAAATCTGGGCAGAGATCAAACAGTTTGAACCAGTTAGTGCAATAAGTGGCTTTTGGGCATGTAAAGTCGTACGATTGTGGAAGTGTTGTAGCTCTCATGGTGTCAATTGACATTTCAGGAGCACCAACGAGTTTTCGGCCACTACCAATAGTAACCAGTTTCAACGAATCGCTAAACGCTCACTAAGATGGGATTGTTCACAAGTAGATGACCAATATTATACTCAATTAAGGCAGGGCAACCAGTTTTGGTATAATCCATGCTGAAGGCATTAAACCCGTTTGACCCGGTGACGAAGCTGTTTATTTTGCCTAAGTCTAGTCTAGCTAGATCGTTTAGATCTTCGAAGAAGTACTTGCCTATGGTTTTCCTTCTAAAAACCGATAGGGCAGAAAAGATCTTGTTCTTTTCTTCGTTTCTACAGCTTCTACAGAAATTGTTAACATGTCTGCTTACCAGACAGTGTCCTGTAAGGTCGCCAACTATTTTTCTAAGATTTGTCCTATTGACGGAAATAAGTCTACTGGTTGTCCTACAATCGCGCTCTGGCCAGATTTGTTTCGAAGAGAGGCATGCGCTGATATTGTTTCTCCTACTGTTTGTCATTTTAATGGCTGCGGTATCTAATTGATATTCTATCGATTTAATAGGTGCTGTTGGTTCCCCTCTATTGTCAGAGAAGTTTCGGTCTGAACCTATCATAGCTAACTTGTTAGCTCCGCAATTGCCTGGAATATCGCTGTAATCTCGTTAAGAGATCCGCGGCAGTGCTTTACCAACTTGTATCGAATTATTATTGGCGATTCCAAGGTTTTTATCGTAACTTGAGTACATGTAGAAAACATTAGCGCTGCACTCTATCGACTTAATCTAAAGCCAGTTCGGGACTTCCCGGAATACTGTGATTTTTACTTGAAATACACTCCGGCGTTCGTGTGGTGATACAAATATCCAGTGCACTGGAGTAAACGCTGATCCGTCTATGTAAACCTTAATCGCAGATTCGTTTAAAATTTCTCAGATAGAGGGCAATGTAGTCAAAAATACTAGGAATAGTGTTATGGCCATTTAGGATACTTGCATGACCTACATATATTTGCAGGAGCCAGTTGCAAGGATTCCCTATGAATCCATACATGTTTGATCAAAGAGTTTTCTCTACCAAGTGTAAACCTAAAAATTATATGAAACCGAAAGCACAAGGAAGTTTACTCTATTCTTTAGAACTAGTACCTGATGATGGTAACTCGGGCATGTGAGTGGTAGGTTAGGTTACGCAACAACGAAGACATATCTCCATCTTCATCCTTTATATACATCCAGGCTACGGTAAATTCCGGCAATGGAATGTAAGTGATTTTGCCAATTGTGGTCTCTATGAACCAAGATTTTGTATTTTTTTTTTAACAGCGATGCTATAAGTTGCCGAAGTATGGACAAATTCAAAACCTACTCTCGGTTCGTTTCAAGTTGAAAATCCGTACCTATGGACATTTGAGAAGAAGAAATAGCGAATAACTATGTGAACTTAGTCTGAACGGATCGAATTTATTGTCTACGTAGCCTGGCTTCACCTCGGTATATGTAAGTTGCGTTACGTATAAAAATAATAAAAATATATGGCGCGACAGGCTTCCAGGCCTACCTTCTCATAACCATTATATTTTTCGCACGAATTGAAGAGGACTACTATTTAACGCAGTGTTACACGCAATAGGTGGGGCTATTAAAAAACATTTAGTGTTTTCTGGGACTCAAATGTTGAACCTCCAGCTTTGTAGTCCGACGCACTAATTACTGAGATACGACACGGCGCCTAGTTGTAAGATGCTTTGGGTGTGAAAATTTTGAAGTTCAGACGAAGAGAGGTGTTAGAACTTCTTCTTTTTGTTTCGTGAAACATTCTAAAGACTGTGACACAATTTAAACGGCAACAAACCAAAATTTGAAGATTCATAACTCATATGTATATTTTCTAGACATCGTTGCCTTATGACCAAAAACTTCCGTTGATTGTGCAAATTTAATATAAACCTGCTACTTAACCTTATGATCGGGTTAATAGTTTCGGAGGAGATACATATACATAGATATTACAGACAGGCAGTCAGACAAACCACATACATATGTAAAGGGTCTTTCATTAAGACCTTTAATTTTAAATTTCGGGGTATTTTTGAAGTTTGAAATATAAAACTGTCATTTCTTCACAGCTGTCAAGAAAAAGCTATGCGGTTTAAGAAATTGGAACGATATACTACGTACGGTTAGTACAAAAATTTGTTAAAATCTTACTACATATTTTGTAAATTTCGTACTTTGTTCAGTCCCAAGGTTAGCGATATGACGAGCCAAAAAAAAAAAAAATACAAATTTTTGGCGCAACAGGTCCATGGGACCCAGGGCCTAGCTTCTCACAACCATTCGTGTTGTGCATGTTATATTCTTCACATGAATGGAAGGGGCCTACTGTTTAATGCCGGATCCGAACGGCAATTTCGAGAAGCTTTTTCATGACAGTTTTACTCTCGGATGTTTGTCAGACGCTCGCGAGAGGTGGGGCCGTGAAAGAAATTTGGTTTGGATCTGGAGATTGAACCTGGAACCCCTTGCTCCGTAGTCCAACGCACTAACCACTTGAGCCACGGCGCCCACTATATATGACGAGCCAGGTTAGTAAAAAAAGATCTAGAAACGATACAAGCGCTAAAAGATAACAACAGAGCTATTATTCGTGAAATCAAGCCGCTATTATGCGAAAACGTCATGCGAAATTTGTTCAAAAGGATGACCATTTGGATCAGAAGAAATATCTATTTTTTGGAATTGGGTTATGAATAAAGATTCATTCTTCCAGTCTTACAGACCACACATCGACTTATAAAAGAAATATATAATTGCTCCAAAAATCAGCGTCTATTAGTCTATGATTTCATAAAACTCGGTATCAGTCTATGATTTTGGTTTCGTGACAGAACACTGTGTGATAGGTAATCATGCAGCACGGTTAGGACTACCCCATAACGACTTCTGTAGAAAGTGCAAGGACGAAGAGGAAGTAGAATCTATTCGTCACTTGAGATGTGATTGTCCAACACTACCCATCAAAAGGAAAGTCACTCTTGGAAACTATTTCCTAGCGGAACTGAACAAACTCCTGAAATTTATACACGTAACTAGGTGGTCTAAAAAAATTCCTTTAAATGTCTTCCCTCAATATTTTTCTTTTTTTTTTCGAAAAAAAAAATACACCTACAAGTTGATATTTTTAAATTTTTCATATAACAAAATCTCTCAACTTCTAAAATTATCCCCAAGAACCCCGTGGGAGTGTATGGTTGAAAACATTCAAGACTTGCTACCCTAAATAATAATAATCCTTCAAGAAGAACCTTTTCCAGTAAGAAGAATAAATCGTTTTACCGCACCTCGGGTATTTGCAGAAAGTTACCTTCAATAACAGGATGATGAAAAGGACCTTGTAAATGGTAAAGCGCTCAATTTGCCTTAATTATTAAAGCATTTAAATCGTAAATACCTGTCGGTACCTATGAAGGACGTTTAATAAATAGATAAATAGTGGCGTCCATAATTACCAAATGCAATAATCAAATAAATTGATGATTTCTAAATGCCATGGCAGCATTTCACTGTAAACTTTAATTATTAACTGCTACAAACATTCATTATGTAACGCACAGATTGGTAAAATAGAATAAAAATTAAACAACATGTAGCATCCACCGGTGGACCTGACCTAATGGACAACATTTTTCCTAGAATCAACGTGAATTCAACAATCCAGAATTAGCCAATCGTAAATAAAGGGATTTAATAAATTAATCCGTTGAATTCACGGTCAAATGATTCGAATTACAATCTCTGAATTTTTTCATCCGTCTGGTCATTGTTTATCCTATAATTGAATATGGATTGGCCGCATGCACTACAAATAAATCTATAAGGTATTGCCGAGCAAAAAACAAAAAAAAAAAAAATATGCTCTATTGTTTAATATACTATGTAGTACTTTGCAAGCGTGTTACTATAAAAGAGTTGTATTGTTTGTTTGTACAAAATAAATTATTACCTATATAAAAATAGAGTCCATTTGGAAAATGAAGGATGTCCGCGCGCATGTGTTGTCATTTTGTGAGAAATGTTTTTGTTTTTTTTTTTTTTTTGTTTTGTTCATGTGTTTAGATATAGAAAAAGTGTTGTTGTTTATACGGAATAAATTATAAATATAAAACGAATTCAAACTAAAATGCAAATAAAAAGAGAGGTCAGCTAAATCATACAAAACCGCAGATAGTAGTTGTATTGAAAAATGGTTTCTCTCGATCAGGACTATTGTTTGTAAAATTTATTAACACCGACATGCAGTAAATAAAATAATAGTTTTGTTGTAATTGTAATACATATGTAGCAACGCTCACCTGCGGTGTTTTTTTTTTTTTTTAAGTTTGTTTAGAAATTGTAATAAATATTTGGTGAGAGGATTTTTAAATGCGAATTGTTGAATTGTTCTTTTTCGGATTGTGATGGTGATGGTAATGGTGAAGAAACAAGAGAAAAAACAAGAATGAAACAAACGGGAAAGCTTCAGCGAACAAAAGTTGCAATTTTTTTGTTTTTAGTAAATAATTTTTTATATACAACATACATAGGTATGTTATGTATGTATGTAAATCGTAGAACACAATAGGAAACGAAAACACACAAAACAAACTAAAAAAAAACTGATGATGACAGGAACAGAAACCATGAATTTGTTTTAGGTGAATCAACACACAGAGAAGCTTTGAGTGTAAACCAAATAAACGTATAAGTAAAACAATTGCACAGTGCAAACAGAAATCGAAACCAAAACAAAAGTGGTCAAAATGTAACAACAACAACAACAACAACGGATAGCAGCAAGTTGACTCCTCACCTGTAGATTAGTTAAAAGTGCCTGAAAGTATGGCATTGACAAAAGTGTCATTGCTCTATGGCCAGAGCTACTGGCAGCTGTCTGAGGCACACCATCCTGAGCCTGCTGAATCAGATTCGACTGTTTGAAAAGGCAAAAGAAAAACAATAAGAATACATATGTACATATATCCTGCGAGGGATTCGATAAATTTTGGTCCAAAATGTGTTGTGTTTTAGATAGAGCACCTCTTACGTGGGCAGAAGGAAATTAAAATAAACTCACTTACTTGTAGCAAAAATACATAAAAAATTAAAAGTTTGGTGTAGGTATATACAGTGCTCTCAAACAATCCTTTCATAAAATCGTGGACAAGAACTATGTACGCACGTACGCCAATAGACACTAAGTTGTAAAGGCTGTAATAAAGCAAATTATTTGAATGACGCTTAAGAACGTTTATATTATCTTGAGACCGTTATAAGACTCCACTTCACTTAGTATATTTTTACTCAGTAATGGACTTTTCATTTCTCATTCTGCCGCGCTGTCGCATTCTTAGCCGCAATTGAGTTTTATTTTATTATCTCTAATTATATAGGGTCATCCAACAAGAGGTGTTATTTTTTTTTTAAACTGTCAACATTCAACTATCATTGCGATGACTTTCGATAAGTAAAAACTAGGAGGTTATTAAATATGATATATACTCGTACAATGTGTTGAAATAGTGATCATTCTTCACAAAAAACGTCAGCAGGACGACGCCATATGCCATAAAGCTGGTGAAACTCGTAATTTCTCGAAATGGAGACTTCACTTGGGTGCCGAGATCATGCGATTTAACATCAATAGACTTTTCCTTTGGGACTATGTTAAAGATAAAGGGCCTTACTACCAACGAATCATTAGTCGTGAATTAAAAAAGGTGTCGACTTAAATATTAATACACACTTAAGTCTAAAGTGTACTAATAATGTTTTAATTGTCGACTTTTACTTAAACTTGGCTCTTTCAAAGAATTTACTACATTTTCATTGAATCTACTACATAATATTGGTTTGACGTTTCATATTTGCACTTGAATTTGAATTTTTATTTTCTTCCATGGTGCTATGAGGACAGTGGTTATAATTTAAAATTAAATTGAATGTTTATTTTAGATACCAATATCAGGAGACGCCTACACACTTGGCATTCGAAAGTCGAAATAAAGAAAATCAGCTGATATTGTTTTTTTCGCTTGTTCATACATATAAAGCGGTGATACCAATGCACTGAAGTTAATACTCTTTGTTGGTTCCATTTTCCCTCCTAAATGGAAACTGGATTCCATAACAATTCTTTTTAAAACTCTAATATAATATTATTTTCATCAAACAATAACTTTGTATAACGAAATATGTAGTAATTAATTATTTCAATGAAACATTCATGAAAAACACATTTTTACTGTAAAGTATTTCAGTATATAATAACGAAGATTAAGGAATTTTTAAAATTCATGAAAATCGAATAACGCTTATACAGTTTCAGCTAAATTCAATTACCATTTAACGCATAATTTTAGTATTCTAGATACCAAATCTAATCCTTTTTAGTATTGTTCGTGCTATTAAATTAGTACATTGGCATAACTCTGGTCTTTAATGACATATTTGTAAAATTAAACATGGCTTTCTGTACATTAAAATTTAACTCCTTACTAGCACTAGAGCCGACTATTAAATTCGTTAATGCTATACACATTTTGGAAAATGTGGAGATTATACTTAAGCCGTATACTAGATTTGGTTGTTAGTAAGGCCCAAAGTCTACGCGAATAGTCAATCAACGATTTATGCAGTAAAAGAAAATATCGCGAAATACAGCCGGAATCTATTTGTATGTAGAACCGATGCGGATATTTGACATATTTTGTATTTTATTACTAACCTCAGACATTGTACTTTAGATTGAAGTAAAAACATTATCACTTTTAAAAATGGTGCATTTTTCTATTGATTTAAAATGACTCTTGTTGGATAACCCTCTAGTACAAATTTTCTATTTCGAACAAGAAATTCGAATTTGGAACTTGCACTTCGAATTAACTCATAAGGCTTATCCATGATTGGTATCTACAAGTCGTCGATCAATTTTTGAAATTTCTTGACTCAAACTAGAAAGCAATACTATAAGGAGTACTGGATACAAAGATCACCGAATAGCATTGCCATATATCGTGATTTACAAACTGACTCAAAAGATGCGACTCTTAAATTTTCTAATTGACTCTTTTACACAGGCACTGTACAACTGTTAGGTAAAAATGTTTACTAATGTTCTGCTTTTCGAAACCACACAGCAGATTTAGGATAAGATAGTAACCATAACAGTTGAAACTAAAAATTTAAGAACAAGGATATAAGATGCGTCAAAATGTTGTCGTAAAAACACCTCACATCACTCCTCTTTTATTTCATTTATTAGAATTTAAATGATTAGTATTTTTGAGTCGAAGTGCAACTTTTAGAGTGAATAAATGAATTTGAAAATTTGCCTTATTGAAAATAAAGATATTTTTGCTTGTTTGTCATATGGTCTTCTATACTCTATTTTGAAAAACCTTTTCATAATTAATCGTTAATTTTTTTGAGAACACTGCATACCGTGAAAAAATCATATTAAATTAGCACTCACCTCATCTTCCATAATGCTACTGTCAGCATGCTGAACTCCATCAGATTTTGGACGACGGCTTCTTTCTCTGCCATTTGGCTGCTGTTTCTGCCGCCTTTGAGTATTCTGTGGTCTGCAAAAATAAGAACAAAATGCCAAAATCCATCAGAAAATGAAGAAAGAACAGAAGAACAAAAGCAGTCAACGGATGTATGACATATTAATCCACCTCCGTAATCTACTTTTCGGTATTCTATTTGAGCATACATACATACTCGTACATTGCCTTCAACTACTCAAAACAAAATCCAGCTATTCAGAGATGACATTGTAATGCAATATTGAAAATTTTACAAAATTTCCAAACGGAAAAAAGAGAAGAATGGAGGAAAATTGAACTCTAAAATTGGATTAAGCTAAGAAGAGATACAGATACGTCATCTCTGATATCGAATTATGTCTTTCTAGTATCGCTACTACCCGTGCACTTACCCCACGTCAGACGTTGTCATATCGGCGGAGGTAAGAGGTTCTGTGCCACTTCTTTCCCGGACCAGACGATCTGCAATGAAACGAAAAAGGAAAATAAGGCCAACCATGAAAAAGATGAACATCATCTTAACAATTTTTTTTTTTGTTTTATTAACTGTATGGCACAACTACCATCTATCTCACTTACCTGACTCGTGTTTCTCATAGTCCTCGGGTTGGGTTCCGGGCTTCGCCTTCACTTCGATATTAATCTCAGCCGTACTCAGTCCCGCATGACATGAATATGTTCCACCATCCCGGAATGTTATGTCCAGTATACGAAGAGCACCTTTCTTCGAGACTTTGAACTTCCTCGATTTGGCCAATGGCTTATGGTCCTTTGTCCAGCGTATCTTTGTCCGATTGTACCTCTTTACAGGACATTTGATTTTCACTTGTGTTCCAAAGAACACCACAGCCGCACCGCCCACTTTCAATGTTATTTTGCTCTTCTTCGGGTCATGCTGAATGTGTGTACTATTGTTGATAGATATTATGGGTTTGGGGTCTTCGGGGGGACATGGTTTCACGTTACATGGCTTCTTATCGGCCGGTTTAGCACTTGGACACATCGATTCGGGACGCTCGATTTTGTGCTCCTGTGCCATTATTTGCTTGCACTCAACCTTGCGCTCCTTTATCCCATAGCCGCATGTGTGTGAGCACTTTGACCATTCGCCCACCTCCCATCGTACTGGGCAATCTAGGACATTGCAATACTGACGATCTGCTGGCGGTGGCTGGGGACACATACTATTCGGCACAACCATTGTGTTCTCACCACCCCGTGTCACCTCGTGAATGCATTGGACTTCACGGGTTTTGATGCCAATGCCACATGACTTAGAGCATGGTGTATAGTCGGAGTAGTTCCAGCGGGGTGGGCATGGACGGTCATTGCATGTTCGCACCCGGGCTTCTGGTTTGGTTTCGGGTGAACACAGGAATGGTGACACCACCCGTCCGTTGTCTTCTCGGACGCAATTAATGATAAGCTCCTCCACGCCGCCTAGACACGATGCACTACAACTTGTGTAGCCTTGTTCACGCCAAACATATGTTTTACCCGGTTCGGATACGCCAACTTTTATCGAATCCCTGGGGTACTGTTCGTCATAGCCATGCGAGGGCAGCATGCATGGGTCTTCGACGCATCTCTCGACTTCATCGTGCGGTTTTGGGCCTTCGCAAAGGCTGTCATTGACAGTGGCGATAGTGCGGCTGTATTCAAGGAATATCTTGCATTTGTAGGGACGACGACGAATGCCTTCGCCGCAGGTTACGCTGCATGCGGACCATTCGCTATCCTTGATGAATCTGCAACGGGAGGCAAAATAGGGAAGCAATGTTTGAAAAATACTATTTTTTCTTTGTACATTCTATTTTTTTTTTTTTTTATTTTTCTTTTCGTAATAAATGTCATGTAATCCAATTGGTGACTTGATGGTGGTGCGGACGAGATTTGCAGGTCTCCGTTGTTTTGAGCATCCAATCAAGTTGACGGCAATGTGCGATTTATCATCATATTCACTGAGCCTTGTTGGTGGTGAATATTGATGAGGCATATTAATGCAAAAGGACATATACTCGCTTTAGATACTGTCTGGTATTTGTTCGTGTTTTTTTTTAAATTTTATGCAAAAAGCGTTTTTATGTTTTGAGGTAAAAAATAGAAATTCGATTGGACCGGGAAGGAATAAAATTGAAACATACAAACAAATTGATTGTCTGTCAGAAACGTCCATTTTCTTGAGAAATAATGGTGCAGCTACGGTGGTATGTACAAGTTATAAATTTGTAGTAGTAAATTTGTAATTGTATATTTAGACAAACATTTACTCGAATGCATTTTCATACGGTTTCGATTTCGAGTCTGAGAAAAGGATAAGAGTTCTAGTCCTCGATTGTCTGTGGTCGGAGTTCTAGTGCTGCTTGATGAGAAGAGAAGCGTGAAGTGTATCCCAAGTACATCCCATGAAAAGTATATGAGCTTATGAGATCGAATGGACATCTCTGTTTAGGCAATATTGTTACAACCAATCAGTTATCCCTAGTAACCCTAATACTTTCACAGAACAAGAGTAATACAAAGAAAATGGTTGAAATAGCAACCCAGAACAACAACAGCAGGATTTTCAATGAAGTGTGCAGCGAAGTCGATCACAATGCATAAGGTAGGGCGTACCAAATGATTGCTCAATAGTCCCTGCCTAAGCAAGGTTGTTAAAAAGTTAAGTTACCGGGCTGGTTTCAAGAGGAAAATCTCTTTTGGAACACCGAGTACCATAGTTAAAGGAGAAGAATTAAAAGATTCAGAGATATAAAAGTACCTGAGCTAAATGGCGTATCCAGCACAGCCGTTAGAACTGCTCAGGACTCGATCGAACATTTTCTTCGAATATCTGCAGGTCTGTTTGATTGAAAAAATATTCCCTGGTTCATGAAAGAACCAACAAATTTGTTTTATGTAATACCCACGAGAATCAATCCCCCTGGGAATCCATTGTAGTTCTGCCCACTCTACCTGTATGGCTGATAAATGTTGCAATGTACACATTATTGCTGATAGGATGGATGCTGTCATGGGAAGTGGAGGAGGATTGACAAAACATCAATACGATTTTAAGTCACGGTCATTGATAGACACATTTCAAGTGGTACATGACATAACGAAAAAAAGATGGAAGGGTACTAAACTGAACAAAGACCGACGCCAGAAAACCGCTGCTACTTCGATGTGGTGAAACAAATAGGGTCAAGACTTTTTACTCGGAATACAAAATGTATGTATCTTCGACAGAACAGCAATCCCGCTGTTTGCAGTTTGTCAAGAAAGGCGAAAGAAAAAGAACTTAATGAGCCAAGATGTGGTTGTAGTACAAAAAGTCATGTAGAGTATACGATTAGTAAAATCACCACTAGTCATTCGAAAGTTTCAATCCCTTGTAAATGGATGTCAAACGAATAGCTTTATTGGAGGACGCGTCAGAAACCTATTAACGTCACAATCTGATGAAAAAAATGGCAACGGATTGGTCATAGCCTAAGGCACAAGGAGAATTTAATTGACAAACATCCCATGAAATGGAATCCACTTACCCATTCAGGCAAATTAGTGATTCGTTTCAAACAAGCGTGGTTTAGAGTTTTTGGAATAGATTGCAGTACTTCTTCTTCATGATTCAGTCGTGGATACTACAACTTCAACTAGAAATAGTGGTCGATGTTAAAAACATGTTCTACTCAAACACAACACTTTTTTATTTGATTGAAAATTTTGTCAAAATCAAACTTCGATGGATCTAGAGAAGCTCTGAATAGAAAAGGGTTCTCGCAACATTTTAGCGAAAATATGTTCGCAACAAAGTTTCAGTAAATGTTGCAAAATTGACTCGAGTGAAAATAAAAGTTCCGAATTGAGTGAAATGACATGTAGACCATTAAATGCACCTGCATCTAGGGAATTTTGAAATACATATAATCTATTTTTTTTCCTTCACTATTTGTTACACCATTTTTGTGTACAAAAGGTGTGTGCTGTATTTAAGAGTAAAAAAACAATAAAAAATACCAAAGCAATAATCAAAAAAAAAAAAATAAAAATAAAAACAACAAGATAATAACTAACGACAAGTTCATTTCCAAATAGACTTGAGACACATTGTTTTTCTATTGATTACCACGTTGTCTCTCCAATGACACAAAAAGTAATACATGTCCACGCGATGTGGAGGAATCAATAAAATTACAATTTAAATGTTTGCCTATCGTAGGCATAGGGAGTGAATAATTAATAATAGAAACCATTCCTGGAATCTAAGTAATAGTACCACATCATCGTCATGAGGACTGTACAAAACAATAAGAAAGCATTCTTTTATTTTTATTATTTTTTTTTTTTTTGCTTAGTTCTCTTTAATTGAATTGGAACTTCTTCTTATGGGCTTCCGTCCAACAAAGCTGCCAATCTAACGACCCTCTCAGTGTAGTTAAAGTTAAAATACAAAAAAAAAAAAACAAAATAAGAAAAAAGCAATAAAAAAATACCAACCGAAATGGGAAGGTGGGCTTCGTTCTAAACACCAAAAACCATCATTACAGGTTCGGAGAGTGCGGTGTGTCCTGTGTAGTGAAGTGTGAACATGAGTATTTCTCGTTTGGCCCGCCCGCCCTCTGCGCATTCACACTTGGAGCTCGATACAGGGGAGCTAATTAAACGTCTCCCAAGGACATTTCCCTTGTTCGTTTCGACCCGTTACACATATGAATACATACGTACATATGTACGTACATATATCGTATATGCATTGCAATTGCTAATGTGGGTGCGCTGCTGCTTAGTAATAAAATGTAGGTACTACAGCTGGCTTCTCTTACTTTCAGCTTGGCTGACTATCGCCTAAGCTATGTTTTACGGACTGTGACAACCGATGTAGTAGTACATAGCTAATTTACAATGTTCATGATTCACTTGATTAGGCGATGAACACCGTAGGAACTTATTGAGATGCCTTGGGATAGGCACTGATTGTAGTTGGATTGGATTTGTCCCCCTCTTCCCCACAATGTATGTCGTTTGTGGTAAATAAATCACACCTTACCTCTTTCCCGCGTACGTGTAAGTCTAGAAAAGCCAGTGGACATACAAGTGACACGCTAGGCATTTAAGCTTAACCAAAGGCAAGGGATACAATTCCCTGCTAATCCCAAAGTCTCGAATGTAATACAATCCCCAAGTGCAGGCTGATAAAATCAGTTAAGAGACCACGCGTCGACAATCGCCCCACAAGTACACAGTGTGTGTGAAAAGAGTTTCAGGCTCAAGGGGATTATTGCATACATATATGTATGATTCAAAGATTCGGGGCATTTCCTTTGTAAACGGACTGCTTCTGGTGGTATAGGAAATTAAGTCCACGAGCCTTCATTAAATGAACAACTTTAACTCTCTAAAAATTCTTTTCTGACAGACTGTTTAGCTACCCCATTCCCTGGCCAAATGACCGCAACATTTTATACAAAAAGTCTGCACACTTACGTTGGATCCGATGAGGGATGTTCTGGTTCACTGCCTCCACCACCCCCAATGAGGGATTCCGCTCTTGGGGGTTGTTCTTCGTGATGAAGTCGATTCGATTGCTGATGGGCGTAAATTGGTTGATCGTTGTATGATACTTGTTCGGAGTCTTCCACCTCGGCATCCTCCATCTCTTCGTCTTCTTCGTCGCCCGTTTCGTCGTCATCTTCGTCACTCTTACTTACTTCAACCGGACTCTGTTCCTAGTCGGAGTCGAGAAGAAAAAGAGATTCAATTTAACACATCTTCCACTTTGTTGTTTTGTGAATTTTTAATTTGATTTATATTGCCAAACAAACACCAATTCGTATAACACATTCAACAAGCGAAATATAAAAAAACAAAGACAAGAGCACAATTAAAAAAAAAAGAAAGAAATAAACTTTAAAGAAGAAGGAGAGGTAAGTTTTGGTTTTTTTTTCTGATTTTTTTTTTTTTTGTTTTACTTATACAGACTCACATCCATTTCTTGGCCACTATTGCACGATATACCAGTGGTACACTGTTCAGCTCCTGGGGGTTTCGTATGCGGATCGCATTTCGCACTTAAACTACCATCCGCGGACTTGCATTCGACGCCACGCATTTGGATTCCATGTCCGCATGATACCGAACACTATAAAATGCATTAAAACATCACCAAAGAAAAATACACAAGAACACAGAAAATAGAGAAGGAATAATAAAAGTAAAGGAGAGGAGTATAAGAAGAAGAACATAAAAGTGATACATTTAGAGAGGACATCCTCAAAAAATATATAAAATGAAAGCAAGTAGGTACACATACACAGGATTGGTGCATAAATCCATGCATTCAATATGCTCGAAAAATAATATCATAGTAGGGGTAGTAGGGGTTTGGGAACACATTCAGCGCAAAGCGCACACAAACAGAGGCAACTAAATGACAACAAAGTGCCGGCGGAAAGTAGAATTTGCGGTTGAAGATTACGTCAACGTTTTAAAATCTTCCAAATAACAATATTACTCTACATTTGTACTTATCCTGAGCTACAATTTAAGAGCATAGATAATCTTCTTTTATTTTCAGCTGTATGACTTACAAAGAAAGCATTAAGGATGAGGACGTATGGCGAATAAACGCGTTAAGAAAACTTTACTACTTCGGTTTTGTATATGAGGACATTGAATCCTGTTGGAATTTAGCAAGAGAATTCGACCAATTACAGAGACATGACTTTTATGAGAAATCTTTCTAGTTTCAAAGTATTTGAATGACTTTTAAGACGTTTCTTTTTCTTCTTCTCAAAATAACGCTTCCAATGGGGTGTTAAAGCATATGTCCTTGCAAACTGTGCGAACAAGTTAACAATGACAACTCGAATGACTATTAGAACTTATGTATGGCCTTTTCTTTGAGTCATCCTTAAGCTAATTTATGGAAGTCTTAAGAGGTTGACTCTTCTGAAATCTTCGCTGTGGAACTTAGATTTGTGGCATCAAGTTGGATATAAGTGATCAGTTTTGTAACGAGAATATTTGAGAGTATGTTAACATGTTTTCAGCCTATGAATAACATCTCTCAAGAAGTTGGCACAAGAGATCTCGCATACGTATGTAGACCACAGTGTAACAAGGGGCTACTCATCTATCTACTACGTAATTTTACTAAAAAACATACAGAAAAGTTGTAATCCGTCTGGAACGGATTGTTTGATACCCTATCCTGCTTCCTTTTCATCAGACTTGACGAAGTGAGCGTGGCATACTACATTTTCTATTGAATTACTACGATGACTTTGAACGTTTGAGGTTGTTACATTACAGTATATCATGAAAATCTGTTATTGTATTAAAATGCCCCCAAAAATTTGTCGTAGCAGTACGCGGATTTCAAAAAATTTTACATTTTCACATCAAAAGTCCAGATTTGATATTTCATCCTCCATTTTTTTCTAAACATACATATGTAGGTCGCAATAAACTTCTTCAACGATCTTCATTGTATGCGTGGGATGTAACAACACGGAAGTTCACAAGCCTCCTGATTTTTTTTAGATCGTTTAACTTGCCTGAGTCCTTGGATGTTATTTCAAGTGGATAGGCATTAATTGTTTTCTCAATTATTTGATGGATTTGAAGACGGTGTCAGTGATTCCGCAGAAGGGATCAAGTCAAAATAAATAACTTAAAACCTTTCTGGCTAGCTGATCAAAAATTATGATACATCCATATCCCATAGAGAGTGTGTCATTTTATGCCCGAGTAACAGCCTAATATTAAGGGATCTGATAGTGGCTCAAGGCATGCGGATACTCTAGGCAAAACAGATGAGTAAGCAAAGTTGAGTGAGTCCTCGCACACATACAAATATTTGGCCCGATAGAACTGTACCGGACTAAGGATCTAGCTTCTTACATTCGTGTTGTGCATACTAGAGTAAGGTGAAAAGTTATCGGCCTGAAGCAGAGATGGCGTTCCAATCAGCAAAAATTTGTGTTTCCTGTATGGGTGCACTTCTCATTAGTTGGTATGATAAATTTCAACTTGTTCTCTAAAGTAGTTTGTTTACACGAATTTTTGCAGTAGACGTCTTGCGTGTTTTTCGTTAAAAAGGATAAACTTGAATATCGTGTGGTGTGTGCGTTGGAAATGGGGAAAATTGCGTGATTTGGGGTATGATTTGCTCAGCCATCCCCCTTATTCACCGGATTGGCACCCTCAGACTTCCATTTGTTCCCAAACTTGAAGAAATTTGTTTCTGGGAAGCACTTCGCATCCAATGTAGAAGTTGAGAGGGCCGTAGATGAATATTTTCACAGCCTTCTAGACTCTCACTTCCCAGAAGGAATACTGATGTTAAAGGAACGCTGGACCAAGTGTGTTGAAGTCAAGGGAGATTATGTAGAAAGATAAAATCATTTTTTAACTGAAAATTGCAGTCTTTCATTGTAAGGCCGAGAACTTTTCACCTTGCCCTCGTATTATATTCTTCACACGAATGGAAGGAACTTACTGTTTAATGTCATGTTCAGAGTGCAGTTTAAGTTTTTTTGAGAAGCTCCTTCATGACAGTTATACGCTCGGAAGTTTGTTAGACGTTCGCAAGAGGTAGGACGATGAAAAAATGTAGGTATTGTTTGGGAATTGAACCTCGAACATACCGGTCAGTTGTCAGACGCACTAAATCAATACTTGCCTTTAAACTAGACAAATTTAACCTCCTTTGGTTTAGTTGTAGCTGTCTGACCTAAGCTAAGGAGAACATGGTAAACCTATAAAGGCGAATTTGATTTTTCAGAGGAAAGAAGGACCTTACATGAAAAATAAGAAATGATGGATAATTCGAGCGATTTTGATCATGTTTGATTTGACGCGATATGGAGAAGGAAACACGATGCTGTACAGCGACATCTAAATAACTAGATAAGTTAAAATACGTCTAGTAACATGGCTAGGACAAGTAGACGGACAAGATATCAACGGTCCGGCAAATCTGTCCCGAAAGAACAGCGCAGTAAAGTAAGACCTCGCAAATTGGTTCTCTACACTGACGATTCCAAAATGGTGGAAGTGGATGCATAGGCCGAAATTTATTATGACTTCTATGTAGAAGTTAACTATTTTAGAACTAATATGCAAGAATATCAAGCCGAAATCGGAGCAATCATTCCGCTGGAGAACCATAATCTCAAACAATATCGTCATAAAGAAAGTATATCACCATATGTACGTCTGGTCCAATGTTTTCTGCAGCATAACCGGAAGAATGCCGTCAGGCCGGGAGAAAAGCTATTAATAGCCCAGGAGGTATTAACTTTTGTAATTGTTGCCTTAATGTCATTCCAGGATGAGGACTTTAATGACTCTATGATGGACACCAGGGTATATGGATACCAACGGGTTCAAAGTTACTCCTCCTACTCAATTAAATTCCAGCTGAAGCTTCTTTTGACATTCGCGTCTTCGTTTAAGACGATCAGTATTCCTTTTTAGTTTTGGAAGGGAATCAGAAAAATCACTGTGCACCATGGTCCTGGCGACATGCAGTGTGGTTCTAATTGAATAATGAATTCAAAAACATTTGGAGCAACAGTGTCTTGTAGCATGATTAAGAAAATTAATTTCACTCTCAAGTCTTAATGTATACGAAAAACTATGTGAATCTATGAAGTAACTCTAGAAAGGGCGGTTAAATGTTTACGGTCTGCTGCAAGTTTTATCGAGATGCAAGCGTACACACAGTTAAAAGTGATACAATCTCTAACATCCTCAAAAAAATATTCAAGTACTATTTGTGTACCATAGCACTTAACTATAAAATGTACACCAAGACTTAATTTATTTACTTTTACAACTTTTATGGCAACACTCTAGCAATATTGTCTTCTATCCTTATTCTCACTAGAAACAAAAAAAAAAAAAAAAATAACCAACTTCAAATGAGCAGCTACTCATTTGTGTATCCGCCAAAAAAAAAAAAAAAAAACTACACAAACAAAACAAAAACTGAATTACTGTTAAATTAGGTTCTGAAAAATCACGTGCAATGCGCGCTGAAATAACGAATTGCGAAAGGCTTTCTTTTCAAAAGGATATACCATTCTCACCCACTTCCCATCTCATAAACATCTTACTACATGTACTTTGTTTTTATTTTCACTATTCGTACTTCTTTTTCCATGTTTTGAAAATGCAAGAGTTGTGCCACCCAACAACCGCCTATTTGCCTCCATTACCCCCCTTTCCAATTGCCACACATGTTCTTCTATGTAAGGCTAAAGGATGGAATGTGAAAATTTGAAGAAACATTTACTTTTCATGAACGCGCGAGCGAACATGTGCGCCGTGAATGTGCACTTAAGACAGCGAAAAGGCTCTCAAGAAAACACACACACACACACATGTGAAGAGAAACGAAAAGTAACAAGCGGGCCTCTTTCTATTCACAAAAGTGCGGTCCCCCACATATAAGTATACAGTCTCGTGCATGCAATGCAATATGCTCCTCTACCATGGGTGTGCGAACACTTTAGCAACCAAAAACTAAATAAAGATCTACACATTCAAAGGAGGATGGCAGCAAAATAATACAAAACTTACCCCAGACCATTCCTCTACCTCCCACTTGGGACACTCCTGCAGCATGCAAGGCTCTTGAGTTGGTGGTTTCGGTGTTCGGCACACGATGTCTGGAACCTGTTGGGAAATGACAATGGCATTCGTAGAGTGCATAGTGCAATTAAGTAAATAGTAGGTAACTGGGATGATAACTCACCCTGGTTTTAATGCCATTTGTTTCCTCCGCACACACAACCATACGTTCTCGATAACCAGGTCCGCATAGACGACTGCACGGGCTCCATTCATCAGCTACCCACCTAGAGATGTCGAAGAAGGAAAGGACAAAAGGAAAATGCCATAAAAATTATGTAAAACAACTGAAATGACTCTTTTCCTCCTCGATTTTCCTCAATCCACCTTTATCTATGCTCGTTACCGTAGTTATCATTATCGAGGATTCTCCGAGAGTGTCTCCTTGAAGAGACTACTCCTCTGCTTGGTTGGGGTGAAAAAGTGGATTTGGGAGATAAGCCGAGAAAAGTCCTTAACAGTATGTCTAACAGGAATGGCATTGACAGTGCTGGCAGGCTAAAGTGTTACAGCTTCACAGTTCCCCAATTTTGATGGGTAATCTTATTAGCGATTAGTGATTGGATAAGATTTTACGGTATATGACAGAGAATAGATACTTTCACGCGGCACCATCTTGTTAAACATACTGTACTGGATGTGGAGAAGAAAGGAGTCTGGTTTTGCAGAGTACTTACTTAGGCGGACAGGTATGAGTATTGCAGAGTACCACAGATGGTTCGGGCCGATTAGTTGCACTGCACAGGGAGTCTTCGACTTCGACACCGGTAACACGATTCCTGCATGTTGGTCGGGACATCTTGTATCCTTTTTTTTTGTTTTTAACGTCGTCGAATGAAAAGAAAGAAGACATTATTTTTTTTTTTTATTTTCGTTTATTGCATTAGGCTATGGTATTGGTGCGGTGCTTGTTGGAGGAAGGATATCGATTGATCGATTCCGTTTTTGGAACCTATAATTTCTTACTCCAGAAGTGGGCAAGACAAAGACTAGTGAAAGACATTTGGAATAACGAAAGCCCACAAAGTTAGAGGGTGACTATTTCCATGTTACTGTTACTGTTACTGTTACCAAGCCCCGTTGAATTGTGGCTGAAGTTGAAATCCTTATTGGTTTTTTTTTTTTTTTTTTGTTTTCTTCGCTTTTTCGTGGTATTTCTCCATTTTATTGTTCACCACAGCACGTTTAATCGATTAGCGACGGTGTGGTCTAGGGGTTTAGCTTAATGGAGGCAGGGGTGCCTAACGTTATTCCTATCTGAAATTTGTCTTCAGCTTTAATCGTTTTATACCCATTACATACTGTTTCTCGCAGTGGAACAGTAAAAATCCTTGACTCTCGAGTCGTGGTGTGCAATTTTGTTCGCTTTTTTTTTTTTTTTTCTCTGTTCACACAATAAAGCTAAGAGACAGACAACGCGACACTGAGAGATAAAATCTCTCAACAAAAAAAAAAAAAAAAAAATAGAAAGGAGTCAAAGAATAAATAAACTCGGCAATATTGGTGGCGTGTTGTTTTGGGATTACCAATGGGGTGGTAGTGGTGGTGGTGGTGGTGGTAGGTACTTGACATTTTTCCTTCTCTCTGTTTGGCTTTTTCCGATGTTTGGTATTTGGATCATCGATAGACACACAGACGAGGGATGAAAAGACAAATAGGACTATTGTCATGGTATCACCCTGTTTACTTAAGGGCAGGGCAGACGAAGGCGGAAGACAGCTAGTAAATATACATCTGGGGAGGAATTAAGTTAACGTATTCTTGAAATCTGATGAAAATTGTAACAACAACAGCACAACAGGAAAAAAAAAAAAAAAAGCGGCTCAGTGGATTTATTTTACTTTTTTTTTTTTTTTTTTTAAATATGAGTATCACGTTGTTCTGTTGTTTCTTGTTTGGGATACATACCAAGGAGTTCATTAGTCGAGATTTTGGAGAAAATCTATTCAATGCGAGTGATAGGTTAAAGGAGGCTTTGCCTGACATAGATTTATCGAATAAAAAAAAGGTCCCCAAATGACCTTGTAAAAGAAATTATGAAGTAGGTAGGAAGACGTCCGTTTTTGTTACTAAATCTGCTGACATTTGGTTTGGGATTGTAGAACATTTTAGAGTTGACACCGCATCCACATCTTGTATCTGGTAATCTGACAGTATCTCGTGACACTTTGTGTACCTATCAATTTTAAGTTAACCTTAAAAATGAAAAAGGGAATTTTTAGGATCTGTGGAGGAAGTACATTTTACTTAGACTCGAGTTTGAGTTGGCTGCCAATGGATGGTAACAATTTCGTTATAGATTTTGGGGCAGCTGGTCATGCTAGAAAACTCTCTGCTTAGCTCTAGAACATACGAACATCCAAAAAATATAGGACATCAAAAGTAACCTATAAAATTAAAACCAGACAAAATGTGAAACTATACAAGTTCGCACTCCAATATGATAAAGATTCACAGATTTGAGGAAAACCTTGGAAAACATGGAGCTAATGAGTGCTAATGAAGTTCCATGTCATTTAGGAGTAGCCTTAGAAAGAATCAAACCTGTGGAAACAGACCACCTATGGTTATGCGGGGATATTAATCACAATAAAGAAAATGGGCAGAAAATATAACGCAGACACCTTCAAAGCCACATCGGACTATATGACTTTAACTTGAATATCTCGATCTTATTCCCAAGCCGGGTAGAGTGGGAGCTCAATAGTATATAGTAGATAACGATTTAGAGATCATAATCTACACGGATAGCTCAAAAATGGAAATAGGTAAGGGAGCAAGTTTTTACTCGGAAGCACTGCAAAAACAGAAATCTTTTAGATTACCAGGGTACCAGGGTGTAGGGTATTCCAAGCTGCAATCTTGGCAATAAAAAAAAAATCTGCAAGATGGATAGAAGATAGTCACTTTCCTCAGTCGGATTTATATCCATCTTCGTTGTCAGTCAAGTAGCCCTAAAATCTAATAAATCAAATCAAAGGCAGGTAGGAAGTGTCGCGAATCATTGATCACCATTAGGCACCATTCTTTCAAACTCTGCTGGGTTCCATAGCAAACTCTGCTGGGACATAGAAGTTTAGAAGGCAACGAAAAGGCGAAAGCTTTGGCAAGAATGGGGTCGAAAATGAACATTAGTCAAGCGGACAGATCCATACTGCCACCGATTAGAAAATTGTATTGTATAATAGAGAAAAACTAATCCTGGTTATCTAGAAAGAACTGTGCCACCTCTACGTTATGACCAAAATTAGACAAACAGAAACCAAAGAGTCTTCTGTCACTTAATCGATCCTCTAACCACATCCAACCTAGAATAATCACAGAACACTGCACCATCAGAGTCTTGCTTCATAAATGGATGGTAGAGTTTAACGATTTATGCAGAAGATGCGGAGATGACGAAGAGGTGGAGTCAATCCAACATATGCTTTGCCACTGTCCCGCTTTGCAAGAACGACGTCAACGCACGCTAGGATCCAGGTGGCGAAAATGGCTATTAAAATGGCAATGGCTATGCCGATTGGCACCACTCACAAGAGAAATTCTAAGCTTAGGGCGAAGAACACTGAAATGTTAGTGTTATCTAACAGCAGGTTCACTAGAGATGTTTTTGAATCTGAAAACACATGGAAACTTGTCGAATTCAACGAATGTACCAAGAGAGCGATTGTCAAACGTATGAATCTAACAATACCTTGAATAATGTTAAGAACATTTAAGCGCATTATGTCTTAGAGCAAGAGATCTTCTAGATACAGCCAGTACTTAATAAATTTAAACGAGCATTGGCATTTTATCCTAACAATTCTTCAAGTAAAGACAAAAGTCATAAAAAAAAAAATTCATTACTAAACTTTTGCTCATAACATTGTGGTTATTAAAGTTGACGTCGATTGGCACTAGGTAAACATAGAAACATTCCATTAAGTCTGCTTGTCAGTTATTGCTTTTGCTGTCAATCAAATTCTTTTAAAAAAATAAAGAGGCTCTCAATCAACGATATTGCAATCAATATGTGAGAAAAAGAGTATGAATATGCAACATCATCAGTTCGATGCTCTATTAATGGAAATTGAATTCAGAATATTAAATGTGAATTGCACACAATGGCTCATTACATTATTCGTTGCCTATTTACGACTTTCTCGTTGGTGGTGACTTTATTGTCAAACAAACTCACTGAGAATCTGGGTTAACAAAAACAAAAGGAAAAAGGCTTTATCAACCAGGATACAACTACAACTGTGAATTCTATTTTTTTTTGGATCTCCTACATATTTGCCATCTTATCCTAACAAAATACCAGACTTTATAGATGTTTTTGTAGCAAAAGGTATTAAACGACATCATATATGGAAGTGTTGAAGGTAATTATGACTTTTCGTCGGATTAGTGAAATAAAAAGGGAAACATAGAAAGTTATATAAACCTAAGACCTCCTATGGAAGGATAGGTTAGGTTCGATCGGCAGGCTGCAGTAAGTTACGCCAAACTAGGCCCATTGTGATACGACAGGATCTAGTGTCCTCAATCTACCCGTTGAATCAACTGGAACTTATTATAAAGCGCTGGAAGCGGCTAATGCTTATGTTAGCGAATTCGACGAGGTTGTTGAAGAAGTAATCTCCTAGAAATAGTTTTCTTCGAACTGAGAATAGTGTCCTTCTCTTCTTCATCCTTCTTCTGCAAAAATCTTTTCCCAGGAGACGCGTCCCAATCATGTAATGTCCCGTAATGACACCTATTTTTATGCTGATGAACGATCTCTTAAGTCTTGTTGGAGCGCTTGAGATCCAAAACTTGGACCCGTCTGTATAGAACAAACGGATCCACTGTGAGACCCTTTATTTTTTTGATATTCACAGTCAATCCTGGAGGGTACATAGGTTTCGAAATTTTTGTTACATAGGAGCTGGAGGAGGGTGTAATCAGTGTCTTTTGGGATGCATTCTAGTTTATTTAGAATAGACAAGTGGCAACTTTGCAGGCTGGGTTACAATAGCTTTCACAAT
This sequence comes from Xylota sylvarum, assembly GCA_905220385.1. Taxonomy (NCBI): domain Eukaryota; kingdom Metazoa; phylum Arthropoda; class Insecta; order Diptera; family Syrphidae; genus Xylota; species Xylota sylvarum. The sequence goes on along the minus strand of LR999957.1, from coordinate 91,634,093 downwards.
TTGCTTTCATGAGAATGGTCCATAGCCGCAGCTGGAGTGGTTCTTAGGGCTGTACTAATGCTTCTATGGAAACAAATGACTAAATTGACCATCAGATCCACTCTTCAGAGTTAAATACGACAAAAAATGTTCGGAACTAAAGAAAATTGAAGCTTGTGTTCCCCAAAGAAAGTGTCATAGGACCAACTCTGTATTTGTAGTATACCAAAATATGATGGCAACTTATGCAGATGACACTGCAATATTAGTATGGACCTGAAAAAGGCATTGTGAACGCAGCAGAAAAACTGCAGAATTCAGTCAAGGTATAACTCAATGAGACACAATTGACTCAAGTAAACTTCACAAATAAAAAGATAAACAATACAATATGTACAGCCAAGTATCTTGGAATGAATGAAAAAGTGCATCAAAAATAAAAGAGAGGAACTAAACTCGATATATAGATAAATGTATTAGTTACTGGGATGGAAAGAAACTCAGATATGTCTGTTTGGACGTATGTCATCCAATTATGGAACCAAATCTTCAAACTATTTAACATTCCAAAACAAAATCCTTCGTGGAATAATAAGTGATCATTGATAGAGAAGAAATAGCGACAGAAGTGGTTAGAAAGCATCCTGTGACACACAATCAACGGCTGCAAAACCGTATCAACTTCGAGTTTGAGACTGTCCTAAATGTACGAGGCAATATCCGGAGATTGAAAATAACCAAGACTCGTGATCATCTTTCATAGATCGGTCCTGATTAAGGAATTGTTTTGTAGTGTTTGTAGTGACCCTACTTAGTAACCGAGAACTAGGAGAGTTCAATCTTCGTTACACCAGTGAAAAAGGCACAGAACTTGGACTAACTTACAGTTTATACCGGGGTAGGTAACGCCGAACTTTTGGCATGTAATTCGATAAAGAACATATCGACACCCTGTATGTGGTTGGATTCATGAAAATGGACTTATTTGAAATGGAAACTCGAAACTCTAGTCCTAGTTGGTCACACAATAAAAACCAATTCTGCCGAGATTCTGAAGAGAGTTTCTAGATATAACACTCTTGTTTGAAAACATCTTCGTAAAATGACTCTTTGAAAGGCGTAGGACAAACTGTAAAACATTCAACGAAATGTTGCGGAAATGTCAAATGTGATCACGGTTCAAGAGATACTTTCAACACCACTTAACAGATAGAGAAGATATTATATGATCAAACACTCATTTGCAAAGACTATCAGACGTAACTACTAGTACAAACGAAAGAAATCGTCCACTGTGAAACCTCATAAAAGAGACTTGTATCTATAGCTGTTTCTTTTAAGAAAATTGAGGTGATGACTTTTGAAATTGCCTCAAAAAGCATTGCGACCTTATACAGATCTTTTGTACTATCCCCTTAGAGACATTGTGTGATTTTACTAGGTGAAATTAAGTTCAGGAATTAATCTTAGGATTGTTTGAACTGGGAAGGAGGTTGCATCAGCCTGTGCTCGAACCTAATACCAATTTTTTTGACGTGTTATTTGAGAGAGCAATGGCCAGTTAGAAAGACCGACCGATATACAATTGGTTTTGCTAAAACCGTCCAGCTTTAGTTAGAGTTTACAAGTATATAGCACGAACCCATGCGTCGTGCCCTGTCTGGCAAGGTCATCATCCTTGCGATTCAGTGCAATGTCTCAGTGGCCTGGAACCCAGCATAGGTAGCTCAGTCATCTCCAGAAGTCAAACGGAAGTTTAAAGTGGCTCTTGAAGTAAAGGAGCACTATTCTAGGGATTTGATTGCCGTTTGACTGTCAGTGAAAATGCTAATGTGATGACAGATCTTGCATTGATTGACTTTCCAGTTTATTTTCCTATCCAAAACTGAGACCCAAGTATTTTGCATTATCTTTAAAGGAGAGACTGGTGGGAAAGTCAATAAGGGAACTTTATATTTCCTCGTAAAGAGGACAACTTCTGTTTTGACGGGGTATAACCCTAGTTTGCATTTTGAGGTCCATCTAGTAAGCCGTAGGAGACCATACTGGAGGATTTCCCTGAGAGTATCGAGGCAACCACTCTGCAGCCAGTCATTTCTATGACCATTAGATTCCAAAGAAGCGGAAACAAAATGCCACCCTCAGGAGTTCCGCAACTCACAAGTCTTATTAGGACGATAAGCTGGTTAGGCGGAGATCCTTTGGTTCTACGTTTTGGAATTAAAGTCCAGATTCAGACAACCCAGACATGATGGGTTTACACCAAGGGAGCACTATGTCTTCTGAATGCTGAAGCTCAGCGGGGATAATACCATATAGGCCTGGGGCCCTTGTATGGTTTGAAACTGTGCTTGACCCAAAGGATCTTTTCAGTAGTAACTATTTTCGTGGAGTTGCTGCACGGTGTAGAGAAGGTGGTTTCGAATTGAGGTACAGCAACTGAGGAGTTACCAGGAAAATGTGTGTGAAGCAGAAGATCGATGGACTCATTATTATTATACAAATGTACATAGTACGTATGTGAAGGTTTCCATTTACTATAAGTGACTGTTGGGAGTTTCTCCTATCAATCGGATTTTAGTCTGTTATTAAAGTTTTCTCATAGGTTTTGAATGTTATGTTAAAGTTTTTCCCCTGTTGTACTGCTTCATCAACTACGAGGCACTATATCTGTATACAGTTGTTTGAAACCCTTATGGTCAATTTCAAGAATAGAACAAATATTTTCAACATGGAAAACGTACGCAAAATATCATAAACTCTACAGTATTTAAGACATAACACTCGGGCATACAATGTAAATCAGATTTCTTTATAAACAAACAATAAAATCACATAGGCCATACATGCATGTACATGTAAAAGAAAAGATTGAGCATTATTATGACTATGGCTTAAATATTACATCATAATACTAGCAAGGGTTGGAGAACAAATGCCAACCTCTTTAGAGCCCAATCACATAAATCTTCACCTCAGCATGTTGCACCATTTGTTTCATGTTTTATGTGCACAAAACACTTTGGGCAAAAAAAAAAAAAAAACACATATTTACATATCAGCAGCCCATCAACATACCGACTTATTACCACTTTGGCAAGCACACGCATTCTACTATACCTCTTTTAGCCAGAGTCAGGTCGTCGTTTAGAAGGTCGTCGTCGTCGTCGTCGGTTCAGCACGACCTCTATGCGATGACTGATAATCCAAAATTTCTCCCTCACTACTACTGTGGAAAATATTTATAGATTTTTACGACGAGAACCGTTTTATTCACGAGCAAAAGTCAATAGCTGTAAATAAAATACCATGAATAGAATGTGGAACGGGAGGTTGTTATAACCAAAAACCGTATACGAATCAAATTTCAGACCGCGAATTTGACTTTCAGAGTAAGAACAAAATCCGAAATTAAATTTAATTTGACTGGAGCAATCGGAGGGGATGTCGTAGTACCTACATATAATAATGCTGTTGGTAGGGTAAGAAATCTTTGGCTCCATTATTTTACTAATTGGTAAGTAGAAGGATGTTTGTGTACAACAGCGTCTTAGATGCCATAAAATTTTATAGTAGAGCACACGTACATATAAAATCCTGCAGACAACAAGTGACCTTCGACTTCGACGACGGGATAACATCACAATTGACACGCCAGTATCAGCAACCAACCAAATCGAATCAATAAATTGCCAAGAAAGCAATATTTGCCCTGCATGCGGTGCACCCTTCAGGAATATAAACAACCAAACCATACCAAACCAAATCGAATTCGATTCTTGGGGTAACCACCTACTATTTCCAATGGAGTGACTAACAGACTTTCGTCACAAGCGACTTACTGTTGTCAGACTTCACTGCCGAGGGTTGCAGATCATCGTCGTGATAACAGATGAACACGAAATCCTTGCGACACAATGCCCGTAAAAATATTTTACTTTTTTTTGAACGTTTTTTACGTGTTAGCGTTTCTAAGGAACACTACTACTACTACTCGTACTTACCCCCTCCACAGGTGACTGAGCACAGTGACATCGGTGCCGTCTCCCAATGATAGAGTGGTTGCGAGCATGATTTGCCATCACCCCCACACACCCCACACGCGTCGATCTTCTTGGTTGAGCCAATCTTCAGGTCGCAGCCAACTCGCTGAAAATAAAAAAGATAGAAGGGAAGCAAATAAATATCGTATAAAGGATAACACTCCAAAAGTTGTGTTGTACATTCCAAGAGTTGTTATTATTCGTACTTTTACTTTTATATCTTGGAATCATCAGTACCTACACATACACACATAAATAAAAACACAAGCGAACAACATTTGAATAAATAAGGCGTTTTCGAAGTTGTTTGACTTAATACCCTATTCAGGTACATTTTCGTCAAGAGGGTAACAAATAATTTATAACAAATAGGTTAGCCTGAAAAATTATTCTGCGCCGAACATGAAATAGATGGATTGCTCGTTCGCACAAGCCTCCCCCTCCCTGCCACCCATCCAACAACAACAACAACAACGTTTTCGTGTCCTCGAACTCGAACTCGAACTCAGGTGGTGGTGGCTGGGATACACTATGCGACCATTTGACGAAAGTGCTTTGTTTTACCGGAGACACGTTGTCATTATTTAAATTCTCGTTCGGTAATGAATAACTTTGGCCGAATTATTTGGCAAATTGTGGTTTGATTTATGCGCCTCATTGTGCAGTTTTCCCCTCGATTTACCGTTTGCAATCGATTGATATGTGGCTGAGAGTCGCTCCACCGCCGTCGCCGTCGCCACCGCCACTAAAAGACTTGGTTGGGTTGGGCGGAAGACATTTTTGCCAAAAAATAAAGAAAAAAAAAAAAAAAAAACAAAGTCGTGCAAACTCTTCGGAATAAATAGTACCTAATCACGGCATTGTTGAGGGAATGTATTCTTTTGTTCTCATGTTTGTTGAGCCCACAACATTTAACATTGGGTTCTGGGTTTTGTTGGGATGATGTTTACGATGATTTGATACGTAGGCCAATTCACCGCAAAGGAATGTAAATTAAAATTCCGGTTAAGGTTTCCCATGTTTTGTTTTACTTTTCTCACATACATACAACATGCGTCTAACAAGCTATTAGACTTGTAAATGAGTTATGTGCTGTTTTTTTTTTATTTTTTATTTTTGCGGTTTGGTAATGTTTATCCAATCTTTTGTTTTCTTTTAGAATTTTTTATTTTCAAGAAAAGTTGTACCACATGCAGATTGTTGCTCTGGGGCACACTTGTACAGAGTTTCAAATTTCTTTGATTTAAAATAAAAGAAATACACTCGTTTGGGCTAGGAAGGAATATAGAAGGCTGGAACCAATCCACCGTAAGACGTTTTTTTTTTAAAAAAAAAAGTTAATAAATTTTCAAAATAGGTTTTTCCTAAATTTACAGTATTTACAGAGTTTTAAGACGAACTAGGTCAAGGAAACTGTAGAAATTGTCTTATTACAAATGTCCCGCACTGACACAAGACTAAAAGTACTTTATAAGAGCTTAGGTAGAAAGTTTGCAACCAGATGACAATGTTGGATGTTAAAATTGAAAACCATTTTGTAAATGAAATACTGGTACCTTTCTTATATTTGTGTTGCTGTGGGTACTGACTTTCTAAAGAAGCTGAAAGTAAGGGGAGTAAACGTTAAATTCGCCAGCATCATTAATGAAGCAAAGGAAAAAGCATTCACAACCCTCAGAACCCAGAAAACTGTGAACTTATCGTCAATACAGCAGGAATTCAGAACAATTGAATAGTGTTGACTATAGAGCTGACCCTCTCGAAACACGCTAAACAATTTAATTCGAACTTTAACATATACGTATGTGTCTACATAGAGAAGGGAAAAGAAAGTAGAAAATGCTCTTTCCGTCCGCATGAAATATTGGATTCCAATCCAGCAATGATGCACTAGTTATAAACCGTGTTCATCATACCTATACTCATAGTTTTGAGCACGAAAAACGCATTTGAACTATTAACTGCATTATGTAGATCGATAGGGTAGCCATTCACAACCCTATGACTGAAGATATGAAGTTTAAAGCAAATCCATTCACGCTTAGGCTGCAGTCGAGCGTACAAACAGACAGATAGAATGGCGGACCCACTTTTTTGACTTCTCGATCATAGTAATTTCAAGTTTGATTAAAATTTTGAGTTCCAAATTTTTAAGTTCTTGTCCTATTGGTATAGGTATTGGGGAAGCGAGAAAGTTTCCCTTTTCACATTTTAATTGTCAATTTAGTCTACAACGAATTATCGAGGTTTGTGGAAGAACGCGCATCTAGTCAATGAAGAAGCCAACCCCTTCCCACTTTTGAAGAGGTTGGGTTAGATATCAAAAAACTGAAGAACAACAAGGCCGCCAGCTCTGATGGTTTACCAGCGAAGCTTTTCAAACATTGTGATGATGCTGTCGTAGAGTGTATGCACCAAATCATTAACCAAATATGGGTGGATAAAGCCATCCCCGATGACTGAACTATCAGCTCAGTATGCCCCTTCTTTAAGAAAGGCGATCCTATGTCCTATAAGAACTATCGAACTATAAACCATATTCCTGCTTAATTTTGCATATAAGATCCTATCCAACGTAGTGTGTGAACGTCTGAAGCCTTTCTGCAGCACACTAATCGGTACGTAGCAGCGGGGTTTCCGGGCCAGCAGATTGTCGATCAACTAAATTTTCACACACAAAGGCAGACCCTGGAAAAGACTAACGAATTTCAGACTTACCATCTCTTCTTCGAGTTCAAAGCCGCATATGATAGCATTTAACATCTTGAGGTCTACAAGGCGATGGCCGAATTCGGGATCCCGACTAAACTGATCTAGCTGTTTCGCGTGACACTAGAAAACACGCGGTGCAACGTGCAATTAGGAAACAATTTCTCCAAACTATTCCAAACATGTAACAGATTCCATCACGGAGAAGCGCTATCATGTGACTTCTTCAATCTATGTAGTGCTGAAACAAATAGTGTGCAGGGCAAGGTGTATTATCTTCAACAAATCTGTCCAGCTATTGGGATACGCAGACCACGTCGACATCATCGGTCGCTCACGGCGCGCCATGTTAGAGGATTTTATGGCAATTGAAGAACAGGCGAAACGAGTTGGCCTTGAAGTTTATGAGGACAAAACAAAGTCCGAATCCAAGTGGATGCAGTCCAAAAAGATAAAACACGTCGACTACACTGGCTCAGCAAGATCGAGCAAATGGACAACAATGCTCCAGCAAAGAGGATATTCGAATCACAGCCCCCAGGTTCGAGACGACAAGACCGAAGGATCCAGTTAACGCGGATGACAGAACGCTTGGTCTAGACAACGTGGAAGGTACCGTGTCTCAGGCAGAGACTCTTAGCGGTTCGGGAGGTCGTTAATTAAGTAAGTAAGTATAGTCCTGAACTGCTGAACGACGCTACCAAATTATTGAAATTTACTTTAATAATCGGTCGCCAATTTATGAAACGTTATGTACATAGATGAAACTTAGTGAAAACAAAACTCAACAAAATCGACAAATCCTGGATGGAAATTCAATTTTTTGAGTACCGAGTAAAATTAGTATCGCACTTGAATTAATTGTTTCCCAGATAAGCACCCATATTTGCAAATGACGCGTTGTCAACACAGGTTCACGGATGAATATGATCAGCAAATGCACGCACCAATCAGTGCTGCCAGTTTGGTCTGGAAAAGGGTTGGAATAGGGAATCAGGGACATTTTTTATCTTTCGAAACAAAGAAAAGAGAATGTCCTTTCTTCGAAAACTCAACATGGATATTCTTGCTCAATTTCAGCAAAAACATATTTTACAGAAAAAATACAGGACTATACATTTTTTGAAAAAGCCTGAATAACCATTAATAACTGTTTGTTGACCAGGACAAAATACGGCTTACTTCTTAAATACTCGCTTCAACATTTTTTTTAATTTGTTCAACGCTCTTTGTAGGCATAGAAATTGTACTTTTAGAGGATCCGTTTGAGTACACTTTAGCTTTACACTTTTAGCTAGGTTACTACATTTTGTACAAGAAAAATGTGACGTCATTCCGGAACTTAATACTGATTAAAAAATCTCTGAAACGCTTGCTATTTGGAAATGAATCATCTGAGGAAGCTGGATTTTTCTGTAATTGAAGTGGGGACTGAATTCAAAAATATTCATGACTTAAAGTTTTTCTTGAACTGAGCGCCTGGAAATAGGGTTTTTTGCTATTAGCCTGGGACCAATAAGAACCTTTTGTAGAGATTTTTTACTTCTAGCTTGGACATAACTTGGTCAGGATTCCATGAGGTCCACTTTCTAAAAGTTTTCATTCTTACCTTAGAAAACATTTACAGTCGTTGTTTGGTCAAGGTTTATTGCAGAGCCTTTCCTTGGGATTCCATCAACCAGGTGAACTAGGAAGACGTTATTTCTGTGGCAGAAATTACTTTCTTGGTACTGCCATAATTGATATTGGCTGAATCTCTTACCGACAAAACTTCTGCTTGGTGAATCCTGCAGTAATTCGAGACGAATTTAAGTTTTTGAGAGAATAGACGGCCATTTTCTTTTTTTTTTAGTATTATTAACTGCTTCCAGAGCCGCCTTTGTCTGGATTTGTACAAGTCCCAGTCTATGTCAGTATTAGAGTCGTCTGCACTGGAGTTATATGTACATAGAACCATAATAGACATAAAGACTACACGCAAAAATTTAACTAAAAGTCTCTCAGTATGTAGCTACTCCTCCTTTAAAAGAAATTTCCATAGTATTGCTATACCCCGTCAAGTTGCAACCCTTGGTATTCTTTTATAAAGATTATTCATTAAGGACAAGGTTGATTAAAAAACAAAAATGAAAAGAAAAAAAAAAACAACAAATGAAATTTATTTGTCATTACAAGTAAAACCCTTATTTATATAATGCCAATCAACCTTTTATCCATAAAACGGGAGAAAAAATACAAAAGTAGAAGAGGAAGAATAATAATAAAAATAAAATACTTTTTATCTCTTACCTGACATTTGCCCTGGATGCACATATCAAGACTTCCGGCACGACACCGAGTTCCATCTTGTACTCTTCCTGACAGCTGCACAATGACACTCGGCTCATCATAGTGTTCCGACTCATCTGGGCCAGCGACACCGCCACCATCAACCTCTGGCAGTGAAACGTCATCAGCAAGATGTGCAGGTCTCCCCCTACAATGCAATCCCACCGCAAAAAAAGAAAACAAAACAAAGAGAACGAAAAAAAAAAAAAATGAACGAGAAAGAAAAAACAATCCCATTTTACATTAAATGAATAAAGCCATTCAGTTAACGAGTCAAAGAGTGTATACAGTGAATATTTTAACAACACACAAGCAAATAAAAGTAAAGAGCATAAACCAGGACACCGAATAAACGTAGCGGGGCGAAATTCCAAAGGAGTGCACGCTTCATCCCCGATGTACACAACAACAGTGTTCTCTCTCGCTTTCTCTATTACGAAGTATGTATGTATGTATGTAGGCTGTAGCTTTGCGCGGCGCGGCGTTTAAATGTTTCAAGGCAACAGGATATGGCATGCAACATCCGTAGCGTGCTGCTTACTTCACTCCACTCCACGTCCATGGGCGACCTTTCTCCTTCTCTGCCTCTCCTCTCTCATGCCGAACAATGGAACTACCCGGGATAGGTCTACTTAACAAAGAAAATCCACCAAGAGCCTGCTCGCTTTTAAAACGGGATGTTGATGATGACTTTTACCCTTCTCCGACAAGTTCCCGATACAATGTAATTACCGCACATTACATTCAGACGTTTGTTTATAGAGTGTCCGCAGTTTTGCACTTCGCGTGAAGCCTTTCGCGGTAATTTGCCGTGTATTTTATTTACCCTCTGGTCCTGCCGGAGTACCCGGAGACCAGGCCCCTTCACTCACCTGCACGTTAGGGCACATGGCTCCACATAATCGTAGTGCGTTGTCCATGAATATAGTGTACCGTCATAGGGTACATCGTTGTAAGCGGCGCATTGATGCGCCCGGAAGTCCTGCTGCTCTGGACATGGTTGCATATTGCAGATTCTAAAACGTGTTGTGTCACCCTTGCAGCCATTTGGATTATGGCAACGCCTTATCTGCTGGGCAACGCCGCCATCGCACGTCCGTGAACATGTTGACCATTCTGACCAACCGGACCATCCGCCTGAGCCACCTTTGGCCCGTTTTTGCTGCAACATACACTGAATTAATACACTTTCGGTAGTGTTGTAGTCACCTTTAGTCAATCTACGACATCGTCTTACTTCGAGTTCGTTCTCTAGATCGACATCCGTATGCCACGTGTTGTCGAATGCCTGGCTTGCATTCAATTTCTTTGCAATGGATCCATTTTCGAGGAAAATTGTTAACTGAAAGAGAAAGAGGTCGTAAATTAAAAACTTGTAATACGTACACCCAACTTAGGTTATAAAATATTAGGGAATATAGTACATAGCACACTAAATCGTAGTTTCTAAAACAGTGTTTTCGTATGTAAATACATGCATACGTTTGTACTATTTATATTTAAATTAATTTTTACTATTTAAGGGTTTTTGATTTAAACTCTGGTTTAATTTCTAAGCTTAATACGAAAGGGTTATCATCCTATTTTATTATAATTACAGGTTTTGAAAATCTAAAGACAACTATTTTTATCAATTGTTAGACAGAGAGAGAGAGAAAGTCAGAGCTTATATTCATCTTTGAAGTCTCAAATTGAATTTTTTTCACGGCCCCACCTCTCGCAAACGTCTGACAAACATCCGAGAGTAAAACTGTTATGAAAAAACTTCTCAAACCAAAAAAACTGCCGTTCGCATCCGGCATTAAACAGTAGGCCCCTTCCATTCGGGTGAAGAATATAACACGCACAACACGACTGGTTGTGAGAAGCTAGGCCCTGGGTCCCATGGACCTCAAGCGCCAAAAATTTGTATTTTTTTTTTGTCGTAGTTTGTTGTACATCTACGAGCTTCTCGTCGCATTTCATGAGAAAAGAAAAACATAAGTATTACAGAAATACACATCTTAACAGATGTATTGTCAAGTACAAATATTTGGCGCGTAGGTAGGACCCAATCAATAGGATCAATGGGACCCAATTTTTTGCGTTGTACGTGTTATATTCTTCACATGAATGGAAAGGACATATCTACTGTTTAATGCCTTACCCCAGTGCAATTTTTGTTTTAAGAACCTTTTTTATGACAGTTTTACTTTCCGATGTTTGTCAGACGCTTGCGAGAGGTGGGGCCATGGAAAACTTTTTGGTATTGCCTAGTATTCCAACTTCGAACCTCCGGACTAACAACATACTTGTTACTACTGTAGGTGTTGTCAGCCTATATGAGAAACATATATCACTTAATATCGTTTCCGCTTTATGGAAAATAGACTATTTGACAAAAAAGAGGACCCTTCATTAAAACCGTAGGTTGGTTTGAAAGGAAGTCAAAGAAGTTAGAAATGGGCCACAGGGTCCAGACCAATTACTCCCAAAGTCTACTTCCTTTTAAAACTGACTAAGTAACTAGGGACATGAGCTCAAAATTTAATGCCGTCATTATGGAATGGTTATAGCACTGGAATACTCAGCTGGAGGTTCGAGGTTCGAATCCCAGACAACACCAAAATTTTTTGTCTCACAAAATTATGGTCTCACCTCTCGTGATCGCCTATCAAATGAAGTATGTAGTTAGAAAAGGATTCATACCAAACTCTATGATGATCACACTGTTCTCTTCAGGGTTGTTTCGGAACGAATAATTATAATTATTGTTCTTGAAGCACAGGCCATAACACACATGTAATTTATAATGTAGTATATTTCGAATTGATTAAGATTTAAAAAATAGGTACATATGTACATATGTAAGCGTATAGAGTCTCAAATAATTTATGCTTGCATTTACACGCCTAGGCTTTGGCTCAATCTCATCCTATTTGACTAGATTTATAATGTATGCACTAAGTAGTTGGTACTCTTTCTCTACATTCAACGGCATCACTTTTACTCTACCAAAACCAAAGCAGGACTATGAGAAAGAACTTCATGAAGTTCCTATTTTACTACCAAGGTAAACGTAGGATATACTGCCTGAAATATGTTGCAACTTCTTAGTTGACTCCTCATCCACCGAATGCAGAACGCACAGCTTATACTTAAACGAATATCTACCCGAACATACACACAAAACACAGGACTGTGTAGAAAAAAAAAAAAAAAACTCCTCTAAGTGATTCCTGATCCAAGTGTACCCGTCCTCTCATCGCACTCTGGATAAAAGAAACCTACCCCAATGGTAAACTTAAAACCATCCACACAACCAGCCATACATACATATATACATATTCCTACCTGTACAAGGAGTATGTGTACTATCTTCGAATTGTATCACAGTGTTACATGTCTAACCTCACGTAAGACATTTAAATAAGTGATTCATGTCAATTGCTGCCTGTCGCCTGTGCTACAGTAAAAATACATTAACATTTCACCGCATATGCTCCAAGTCGAGGCACGGGCATGAAACCAAAGGCAGATAGCCGGGCGGGCATGAAGCGCACGAAGACCAGTTTCTGTTTCGGTGTGTGACCAAAAAGGACAAAACAGAGAAAATAAACTTGGCAGCACGTTTTCCGAAGCCCTATGTTTCCTGCGTACTTTGCGATGTTGTGATGTGATGTTGTTTGCTTTTCCTATTCAATGTGTATCTATTACATAGCTCACCACACCGACCGGTACCGCTTTGCTCAGCACACTCTGGGCCCGTGACTACACGGCAAACAAAAATAGAGATTCTCCACATAACCTTAATTATTTATTTATGAGATGAAACCGTTTCAATAATTCACCTTTAAGGAAAACCATAGCCCTATAGGCAGGCTTAAAAACAAAGAAGAGAAAAAGACAGAAACAAAAACAGAAAAGCAGAAAAGCAGAAGAAAAAAAAAACGGAAATACCTTTGATGAGGGATGAAAATGGGTCTGACATTATTTTGTCATTAATCTATGTGATTCGAAGTGTAGCGTGTGTACGGGAGATAGAGTACGCAACGATGGGCCTCCGCCGTGAAGACCAGGGGAGAACCCCTCAATGTCAGTCATCACATTATACGTAAAAAGCAGATAAAGGGTGTGAATCTGGTTCCATCGCTCCGATTCCATTCCGACCTGTAATGTGTCAGTTATAGCTGAGAGCTGCTACCCCCGAAAATAACTCAACTTATGTGTGTTCCATTCATCCCTTATTTTTAAACCAACCTCGAATACACATCTTTGGCTTGATTTTTAATCTTATCTCTCGCAAATTATTGATCGGAAATGTTAACGTTATGAATTTATTATCTGCGGAAGGGGCTGACATGGAAAGTTGATACATACGAGTATCATGAAGGGTGGGGTGCGCGGTCGGATGTGCACGGTCATTACTTTTCCGTTTGTTTGCTTTGTAAAATTACGACAACCCTGCTCTGCTAAAGGGATTTGTCCGACTTAAATGTCGCTTAAGAGCTAGTAGATAAAAACTTAAACGATACTTAGAAGACAGACAGAGCAGACAGATGAATGGTTGGGCTTTCTATGGTTTCTTCACGGCTTATTGATTCCAAGACGGCTGTGGTCGGCGCGGCGGCGGGCGCCATCTACAGACATACTGTCAGAGTTTCTTCCACCTTCAAGCAGCAATGCACTATTATCTTACTAATCCCGCTCAATCGACTTTTGATTGGATGTACTATGTACAGTTCCATACACATACAAACATACATATGTATGTATGTATAGGCAATGGGGTGGTACAGGGATAGGGGCTTTGCATGAATATTTATTTAGAGCACCTTTGCATGTTGATAAGTCATTAAGTCTTGGCGTTGTTGCTCCAAGGAAATTGAAATAAATGTCGACTGTCGAATGGGACACAGAGCGCGGGAAGTATTTACTTTTGTAAAATTAAACTGTTCGCCATGGGAAACGGAGGGCGGACGACAAACAGTTTCTGCAAAACACGAATGGCGATAAAATGGAGTGGAGCTCCACGTAGTTCTTCGTGTAGGATAGTGGTGTTTTGGGGAAGAAGGATTGATATCAGACTCTAGCAATCGAAAGGAATCATGTCACTTTGCAGAGAAACACCTTTAATCAAAAATGGGGTTGGTTGGATTAGTTGGCGAAACTAATGGACTTTGTAGTGACCTTTATCGGAATGTGTTCGTTTCCTTCAAGGTTAACAAGTGGCTACGAACACAAAACCGTTTGGATGAGACATTGAGTAGTTTTAGTTAATTAATTGGAATTAGAATACGACTTGGGGGAACACTTTGTTATTGTAAGTTTAGAACGTGAAGGAATGTAAAATGATTATGGGTTTGATGACCACATTCTTTGTTGGTGTCAAATTGAGGTCGCAAAATTTCTTGGTGTGGTTTTATGGACGGTAAAACACTAAATCAAGATTCCCTACACATAAAGTTTATCGATTTCAAGAGGTTTACAGATAATCAGACGAGTTATGGTGATTTTACACAAGGGCTTGGGCTTTATACCGAAAAAAAAGTGAATAGGGGTGGAGCGAAAGAAGACATCATGACAGACTGTCATAATCTATATTATCCACACAAGAACCCAATCATACAATGTCCGATGGTGAGATGAGCCCTTTACCGAAGTGTAAACGTAAACGCGGTCAAAGCATGCCACAATTCAAGAAAACTATGACCCAGTATAACCAATGAAAAACGAAAAAACTCTTTAGGCTGCTTTGCAACATGTTCACGGCTCTCCTAAAAAGATTCCACTTAAACAGACAGCTACTTCACGAAAAATTCAAGACTCAAACGAACCAGCAATTCAGCTGAAGGTCATCAGAAGTCACTCCCAATGTATTCATAGACATTCGAATGCGGCTTGCGACGGAGCCACCTAACCGACTCTAACAGCAGTAAGCTTCGGCAATAATTCGAAGAGTTCCATTTCTTTCTGCCTAAGGTTTTCTCACGTAAGGGGTATTCGTAAACCGAATCGAAGTCATGGGCTTAGTCCTCAAAGCAAGTTTGAGAAGCAAAGAAATCTCGCATCTGTTGAAGAGATGGGGGAGTAAAATTGGGGCTAATTTTGAATCCCTGAAGTTTACACATATGTCCCATATACACATAAACAGTCACTAAAAATATAAATCTATAAAAATTTCTCTGAATTTAACAACAAATTACCATTTTTCTTACTTTTTCGATGCAACCATTCTGGATTAACAATATATTTCATCACACACAGACACAATGAAAACTATATTTCAATATTTGCTGTTCAATACATATTGACTTTTTTATAATTTTGCAAAATAAAACAAAACTTTTTAATAGTTATCCACTAATTTTCGGTTTTGGTTGCACACTACGTCGTTTGATCGACAAGCTTATTACATGAGATGACATTTAATCTGACATTGTCTTGACACTTGTCAATTTGAGCTTTCAAATGCAACGGAAAGAAATTCAAATATTTGAAATTTGAAGAATGAGAACTACAGGATAGGATTACGGAGGGTGTTTTAGCCTCGTAAACATCCCTCAGCATGGAGTCAGGCATAACTCATAGCACGGGCCTCTGATTATCCATAAAGGATTTCACTCCTCCAGCGCATAAATAAAAACATTCGTATGTACCAAAGGGATCTATGCTAAAACCACTATTGTGGAACATGATGCTAAAAATACTATGGGTCAAAGTGAAGAGTTGCAGGTGGTGTATATGGCCAAATGTTGGAAGAACTAGAACATATTGGCAATAGAAGAATAAGAATAGTTCAAAAGTAGATCAGTTCGGTTGATGTAATGCTAGGAGGAGATGCATGGAAGTACCCGTAGACTCAGGATAGAGACAATAATATTTACTGTCATGAAATCTAATCTAAGTCGGGCATTAGATATCTGTTAGTTACGAGATCTTACTTACGTAAGCTTAAAATACGAGACCGGCTTGTGGATTAATGAACTTAAGTGAACTTAATCCACGTACCCAGCTATTATTTTTATTATTCTCGGTATTACTCTCGGTTGAGCGCGGTAAAGGTAAAGACCTGCCTAACACTGAGTCCTTAAACATCTTTCCCAAGGGCCCCTTGTTAGAAGGAATTATAAGCGTTCGAGAGAAGTGGTGTCTAAATTGAAACTGCTGCATAGTCTGACCAACTTCATTCTCTACCGTCCATTGGAGATACCATGTATACCTATATGTATCTTGCCATGTTCTGGAGTGTGGGAGTTAGAAAAAAAAAATAGAGGTTACTGTTTCCTAGCAAGACGTTCATTCATGACACTCATTCTAATCTAATCTAAGTTAATCTCTTAAGGGATCGTACACAGAACCCTTAAGTCTCTAGTCAGGTTATAAGGTTTGAATTGAATTGCATTCTTATATACAAGTAGGGCTAATCTAGAGGATATTTTAGAGCAGCAGTTGAGTATATGTATATGTAACAATCGTAATGCCGACGAATTTAGACCGTTGTGTATGCTGGGCACGAAGGGCAAAAACTGACGGACTCCAAACAGGAATGAATGCAGCAGATAAACTTGAGGGACCCGAATTGTTCGACAATGGATGCTATTGCCAGGTAAGCCCTGTGACGGAAAAGACAATGCTGTTATATAATCACTTTGGACATCAAAAACGCCTTAAATTCTAGCAAACTGGACATTTATCCTACAACTTACGTCCAGAAGGCTGCTCGAATATATACAAAAAATGTACATGCCCGAATATATGTATACATAAAAAAAAAGTTCTACAAAACAGAGGATGGAGTAATGCTAGTAAACTTTACAGACAGCGTTTTCCAAGGTGGAGTGCTAAACTAACAACGACATCTTTAAGCTAACAATCTCAGGCTCCACCATAATAGCTGGCTGATGACATTTCAATTGTAGTGGCAGCGGAACACCTAGAGGAAATGGGAAAGCTATGAATCTTCAACTAGAACAGCAAATACAAGGCGTGGTATTCGTTAGGAGCGAATGGTAATTACGACAGTAATCCTCATAATAAAGAAGAAACAGTGTCAAGAAGAAAGAATAAGGGTAGCGATCCAATGTTTCGAACTCCCCAAATTAAATTTCGAGTTGGCACGGAGCAAAGACCCTGTTCAGAGCAGCTTACTCGCGTGAGTAGAACTGTGGCTCATTTTGTCAAAACTCAAGAGGATTCTAATAGAAGTTCCTTGTCGTTCTATCTATCTGACTAACGCAATGACTAAATCAGACCAATTTAAAAAAAAAACATTATTTGATTTAAACTAGTAGACAAAAGTAAGTTAAGGCAAATTTAACACAGTAATTAAAATAGGTTGTTGAAAATGCCAATGCAAGCAAAAGCCCATAACTACACATAACTTTTTATTTACCAACGCATTATTACACAGCAAGGAACCCAAGAACCCCATGATGTTACATTTAATTACTCGAAAGGGTTAATCACCATCGACAACTGTCCACAAATGGTTCGCACCAAACAATTTAAAGCACTTGTCGACGACAACACGTCCAAGGTCAATCATCAAGTAGCCTTTTAAAAGCTAATCCCATCAGCTCTTGTCTCCTTTTCGAAACTTGCTGAATTGTTTCGCCTTCGCTCCCCCAAAAAAATGTCGACACAACAAAGCGAAAGAAGCTAAATTAATTGGGATCTGCCTCATTATTTCGGCCAATAATTAATCATCCACTGCCTAGCCTCCTCTAACTCGAGGGAAATTCCACTTGTCCAAAAAGTTCTCTGGTGGCACCATCCAAACGCCACTTTCTAGTTAAAATTTCAAAAGTTTTCGCCGTCCCATTCGAAAATTAATTTATCATTTTGAAAAATTAACTGTCGAATAAAACAAGAAACAAAAAAACAAAAAAAAATAAAAACAAAAATCTTGTATAACACTTTGTCATTAAGCGCCATCGAAGCGTTCTAAAGTAATCGTTTTTTAATTGGACTTGATCTCTCTGCAAAGACACCACGACTTCGACCACCACCACCAATACACCGAACGGAGTGAGATCATTTCTTTAATTCCATGAATATTTTATGCTGTCCATCCTTTCACGTAGCCACACATATTAAGTGGTTATCCTGAAATACACGATGAATGGATGTAATAAAGTAACAAAAAAAAAAAAAAAAAACAGAACCAAAGGAGAAAACGAAACGTAACGAAACGAACGGATGAAAGGACTGGAATGGGGGTGATTGGGAAAATTCCACAACAAAACTTGGTCCTCTGTAAATAATTAGTATGCTTACTTCATGCGACATTAGGTCGAAATTTGTATGTACTCCATATAATCTTATGTGTATACTCGTAGGTCGTTTTATGCTTTGGAATACCATCCGCATAGACTCGAGCAATCAGGCTGAAGGACTTCGTTTCTGCCTCTCCATCGTTTTTGTGTTCTTTCTTCACAGCCGCAGACCAATTGGGTATGACCAGTGCATTACTGTAATATGTATTTAAGAGGGCTCTCTTCGTGTTCTTCGTTTTGCCCCTCTGCCCCGCGCCAATTACCTAATCACGGAAAATGACCCACTCTACTACCATAGCAGCACTTTGCCACCGGAGACATATCCGATCAGAAAAAAAAAAATGGGGGGGGGGGTAGTGGACAGACGGACTGTTGGGAAAGTTGGAGAAAACAAAATACAAGTGAATGTTAAAAATCGCTTACAGAGACCGACGAAGGCTGTTCCATAGATACAGGGTGGTCTATACCTTTCAGCAAATTCGAACACAGTATAAAAACGAAATTTGGAATAGATTCTTGATCTTAATAGTCGACTGTTCGCTCCTACGGTTTGGTTGTATAATTTTTGAGTGATCTAAAAAACTATAACGCAGTCGTGCCATCAACGAGTACAACAGAAGACTAAAAGAATTAAACTAAAGTCACAGGGTTGCGTGGTGATTTAGGCAGCCACAACCACATATTCTTTCAAAAAAGGATAAAATTAAACTGACCTATGTACATGCTACAGTAGCTAAGGTTTGAATTAACAATTTTCTGACACTTATTTTAGTGGTAACCAACAATGTCCACATTTTGATAAAGAGCTTCTAATGACTCAAAGAATTAGTAAATTTAAATTTAATAGAAATGGTACAGACAAGATTAACTGCAATCTACTTAAAGATAAAAACAAAATGTATCTAGTATGATAGCTTCTGTTAATCTTTCAAATTCTGGGTGTTATATATTTTACACGAATGAAATGTACCAATTTTTTACAGCTGATTCCGAAGGAGGACAGGAGAGAGCTGTCCAACGACAACATATACTCTTGGATGTTTATCAGACGTTCACAAAGGGATGGGCCCGTAAAAATAGATATACAAAACTTTTGTGCTCAGTAGTCCGGCGCACTAACCACTAAGCCACGACGCCCACAACAAAGGTCCTTCGAATCCCTTGAAATTCATTAGCTACCATAGCTACCATTTCCATCGGTAAAATTTTAATAAGCCCTTAGTGGTGCTAAAAACTAGGCCACGAATTCGGGAGTACAAAAGCAATGCATTTAATTAACTAGCGATAGCGACTCCTAGAAAAATAGGATTGATTCTACCACACCGGATGTTGAAACACACACACACACCGCATACACACAAACCTAGTACTCCACAAATTAACGTGCCTAAAAGTGGCTTGGAATAACCCAAATTCGCGCAAACATTCGAACAAGACGAAACGTGCAACAATCGATCGAATATGCATAGGAAAATTTAGAATTCCTACATATATGCTTAACCAAAACTGTACTACTACAAATAGGATGTGAATTTTGGAAAATAATCGAAAATATGAAAGAAATTCAAATCGATAACGAAATAGCCGACTGTTCTCGATGGAAGGTAAACTGGAATTTGGCCTATAACCGTTCTATGGCTAGTAGCCATTTGCCCGGTGGCACCCTGTTTGCTCGCATCCACCAGACGTCCACTCAAAGGACGAACATTTTATTCGGATTGTTAATCCACTCGACTGAATTCGTAGCATGCATTATTCACAACCAACTCGGAGCTATTGCTGCTCCTTCTGTTGCTGTTGCTGCTGCTACTGCTGTTGCTACTGTGGCCAGTAGCTAGCGCTTTTCGCCAGTGGTTGTTCGCCGAGGTATGCATGTGGGTTTTATGAGACTACAAGGATTTTAACTATTTTTTTGTTTCTGATTTTTTTTTTTTTTTTATTTTTCCAGTGTCTCTTGTCCACTCAAATCGAATGACAAATTGAAAATGCCCACTTTCGTCGCCACTCGCTTGAGCGTTCCTTTTTTTTCTTTTCTTTATTTCCACCTCGATTCACGGCCTAAAGCACGGCGCAGAATAACTGCAAAAGGATATAATTCCTCTTTTTGTTTTTTTTTTTGCACTTTCTGTTCATTCGCTGTTACCAAATTCTGTTGCAACCGGAAAACCCTTCCAAAAAGTGACTTTTTAATGCTTAGACACAGGAGAGGGTGAGCTACATTTGATGAGATTACTCGATTACTTGGTACTTCTGTCACTCTAACTGTGAGTAAGCGAATATATACGTCACCACCACCCCACAAACAAAAAAAAAAAAAAAAAAAAAAACTCAAAGAGAGGCGAAAAAAAACACCCCACCACCCGCACCACAATCCGAATTCACTGGTCCACAACAACATCCTCTTGTCGAGCTGTCTGTGTGGAAAATCTGTAAATTGTTTGATGGACATTCACTAGCTCCTGCCAGTGCTGCTCTTTGATAGGCAGACACTAAAACGTTCCGGTATTATGTGGCGTTTTTTTTTTTTTTTTTTCTTTTTGGGGCGGTTTTTTTCAACCAAAAGATCCTTTAGATGACTGTTGAAAAGGACCGCACAGATGGGATGGATGAGATGGACTGAAAATGTAGGGAAATCCGGTGGGGTTCGACAGAAAACAGTTGCAAATGTGATAGTCCATTCAATTGCCATAAAAGCTTTCACATTAATAATTGATGGGAATGTAAGTGAATTGATTGATTCACCTCTCACCTTATCCTGTGTGTGTGCGGTGCCAGCCTGGTGGGCTTCTTCTTTTGCTACTGCTGCTGCTGCTGCTTTTGTGATACGTGCGCGCGAGACATAAAAAAAAGGACATTGAGGTGAAATAGGGTTTCTCGAATTAGCATTCTACAAAGAATGGGATCCAGGGATTTCACGGGATTGATATCCAAGCGGATTAACTTTAAAGTTTACTTTAAAACAAACTGATTGCTGACATTACCGTTAGAGAGTCAATAAAAACCTTTCTGTCTAATCATAGGTACAACTTTTGAACTTTTTACTCTCTGAGCTGCTCTGTGCAATAGGTTCAATCTACGTGCACTTGTCCTCAATGACGTTTGTTCGCCGTGCCGAACCGGACCAGAAGAAGGTAATTCATTTTATATGTAACCAAGTCCTCGGGCGTTATAGAACATTCATGAAAGGTTGTTTTTTTTTTTTGTTTTATTCCTTTAACTCTAAACTTTGTACCTTGTACCTATTGTGAGTATTTTTTGTTAACCTTTTTTTTTTTTTTGTTTGGAATACAGTGTTGTTTCTATCCGGTGTGGTTGTACGAATAGTTGGTTAAGAGTTTCTGTTTTTTTGTTTTTTGTTTTTTGTTTTTTTTTTTGTAATTTACTTACCAATAGGATTGCTGTCCAGATGGAGGTTTTTCGGTCCATAATTTTTATCTGCATGTTCGGAGAATCATGGTTTATTCTGAAAATGGAAAACACACAGTGTTAGAGTATAGAGTTCTTGTGCAAAAAAGGTAAACATTTGAAGTAAAAGTTTTTATTGACATAAGACACTCTCGAGATTTGTTTGGACATTTTTACTAATTTGTGAATGGGTTTTGGCCAAGGTTGTGGGGATAAGTAATTAGTTGTTTGGTTTTTCTTTCGGCGAGTAATCAAAAGGCAGACAAACTGAATAGAATGACTATAGAGAGTAAAATTATGAAATGACTGATTTATCGCTATGGACAGAACAATAGAATTATTTTTAATATTCTAATTGGGGTCAGTCTGTATACTTTATTAAAAACTTTGCGATAAACTTTGAGTCCGCATTTGGTGGGAAATAAATTCTCAACTTAAGAGTGGGGTTAATCCAATAGTTCCACTTCTATGCGGACAATAACTCAATTTTTATGAAAGGCATCCCAATAACGACTGCAGAGACTAACTCATGAGACAAAAGAATATACTTACATATGTATGTATGTAAATTCCCTAAGAGAATATAGATTCAAATATACAGATTACTAAACCTTTCGCTCGCTCTGTTGTTTTCACCTAATTATTAAGAACGATACTAGAATTTGGATAATGGAACAGAGCTGAAACAAGCAGCGAAGTGAGCTAGAATTTTGAATTTGTTTGAAACAACTCCACGAAATTTCAGGTGAAATTATTGTTCACTGTTAGTGGATTTATTTGCCGTGGAATTATACAGGAGATACATGCATATACAGATATGAACATAATCTATGTGTTTCTTTAGTTTCATCAATGCAAGTCAAGAGCAAAGCTTTTGTAAAACTTTGAATAAGTATCAGTACCTACCTACAGAAAGTAAATATTTTTGGATGTAAAGTAGAAATCGATTTTCTCTTGGATACGAAATAAAACGATCAAAGCCTCAGGTAATTTAATACAATATAAAAAAATTCAATATTTTTGAAACTGCTGAACCAAAGGTGGCTAAAAGGTAGTGATGCGATTATATGTCAGCACAAGCGCTCTCACGCTAGCCTCTCACTATCAACTCCTACTCTCCACCTCCACGATGGTGGCTGCGGCCTAACAGCGGAGTTATTCAAAGCAGCGGGGGATGACTTGGTAAGGAGCATGCGCCAACTCATTTGCAAAATATGGTCGGACGAAAGCATGCCCGATAAATGGAACCTCAGCATTGTTTGCCCGATCCTCAAGAAAGGAGACCCTTTAAACTGCGCCAACTATAGAGGAATAAGTCTCCTTAACGTCGCCCACAAGATCTTATCTGCTGTTCTGTGTGAACGCTTAAAACCTTTTGTTAGCAATCTGATTGGTCCATATCAGTGTGGTTTTAGGCCAGGAAAGCCCACTATCGACCAAATGTTCACAATACGGCAGATCTTGTAAAAAACCCATTAATTTCAAATCGATACTCACCACCTTTTTATCGATTTTAAGGCCGCCTATGACAGCATCTATAGAGAAGAGTTATATAGAGCTATGTCTAATTTTGACATCCCTGCCAAACTCGTCCGATTGTGCAGGATGACGATGGAGAATGCACGCTGCTCCATCAAGGTCGGGAAAGACCTCACCGAGACCTTTGATGTCAAAAAAGGATTCAGACAGGACGACGCGCTGTCATGCGATTTCTTCAACATTGTTCTTGAAAGAATTGTGCAGAACTCACACGCCAACATCAGAGGCACAATTTTTCAAAAGCCCGTACAACTGCTCGCATATGCCGATGATATTAACATAATCGGTAGAATAAAGCGTGATGTCAGTAGTGCTTTTGTGAGCATTGAGACGGAAGCGGCTAAGATGGGTTTAACGGTTAATGATGGCAAAACAAAGTATATGCTGTCAACAAAAAAGGACACACAACACCGACGCCTCGGACAGAACGTCACGCTCGACAGATATAACTTTCAGGTAGTTAAGGACTAATTAGAAGTCAAACCAATTTTCATGGATTTTTTTTTTATCTTCGTAGAAAGCTGAGTGATGAAGAGTTTAAGTTACATGCACTTGTTATATCAGAGTCCAAGATCTGCCATCTGATATGTAAGTGCCTATCTTCGCCTGTTTTACGGCTTCACAAACTAGTGACACATACATGCATGTATGTAAGCCTAGCCATACTAAGATGCTTAATAAAAGAGTAGTCTTTCTGGCTAAGAGACACCATATACTGGGATCATTCTATTAGCGTGCTTGTGTACTGAAGAGTCACACTCGTTCATAAAAAATTTAATTGAACAGGCACTTTGAAATAATTTTCTGAGCCTTGACTGTCAATCAAATCTCTCCAAGATCTTATTCGCTGTTATTTCAGTTTGACCTGGGGTATAGACAGTAATCAAAGACGTCTTATTACCAATGTCAGAAAGTTCTCGGATTTACGACCTATTTTGCACGTATAGGTAGGAGCAAGTATTTAAGCGCAGCCGAACTATCACAACAAACCAAGCTTATGGCAATTAGGGTACCAAAAGTCTCCACTTGGACAGACAGGTGCATAGTTCCCCAACATTTTATATAGCAGACACTAACACTGAACCCTCAGAGCCATTTACGATAATTTTACTAGGCTCCATTCCTGTCTCAGATTCTGGCCGGAGACTCTTCTGAAAGATAGTCGACTTTAAATGTGTGGGACAGCTTGAGTTCTGACGGCACATCGAATAATAAAGTAAGACAAGTGTCAAGCAATTTAACTATAAATTTCAGTGCGAATTATACCAGAAGACACCTCATAGTGCATCTAAGATCCACTGAACCATCGACATATAAACTATGAATCGTCTTATCATAGCCGTCCATATTCAGAGGATGAGCTCCATGTTTGTCAAAAGTACCTCTACACCATAAGACAACTTAAAACCTTTTGCTTTAGCTTTGACATACTTTGACCAAAGAAATTTCTGTTTAATTATTCAGGATTACTCATATTCTTTATGAAAAGATGGCTATCTTTCGGACAGCCTCTATCATAATTTATTGACCACAATCCTCATCTACAAAGGGAGTTCTGTTCATTAGGGTTACTATAATACACAGTACTAATGTTTCGACTACATCGTTCTGCAAAGGTCTAAACTCTAAAACAACAGTCCTCACATTTTTAAGCTGAAAGTGCTAAGAGATTTCTTAAAATGACAAAATTTCCTCTTTTGTAGAAAAAAACAAAAGTTGAAGTTAAAACTAAACTAATTTTTGGAAGATATGGAAGACGAAAACCTAGACTTCTGTTGAATATAAGCAAAAAGGAGTTTGATAATCATTCTGAAATTCATTACTGACTTTGCTCCATTAAACAGATATCCAAGGATAGTTCGAGCCAAATGCACTGATACAGAATGAGAAAACTGGTAAGACATTCATGTGTGAGAATTAAAAAGTAAGATCATCTTTTGTAACTTCTAACTATGGACTAGATGACAGACTATTGCATCTTAGCCGAGGCTAAGTTTATTTAGAAAAAGGTTAAAAAGACACTGAATGTTAGAAATCTGTAAATCCATTGTAAGAATTTGATGCATAGAACTTCTCCAAATGCTTAATTGTTGTGAACAATCCAGAATTGTTGTTCCCAGACTACCAGTTGCACTCCACTCACAGAAGCTGTGTACTGCTTTAAATGGAAGGGAACCGAATTTGTATATCCATACTTTTTGGACACATCTATCTATAAGATGAATATGAAGAATGACACACTATTGCACGGACCACATGCTACATAGTATGTTGGTACATCCCAGAACATCTTCAATTTCACTGAAGCAATTTCATTTTTCGGTTGTTTGAGTACCAGGTCCCCTTAGGTACCAATTCATTAAATTAAAATTATTGCAAAACTAAACAAACGCCTTTAATATAACAAAATTTCATTTCTAATTATCATAATAACATCAATCTGGAAGTACCTACTCGTATATATGTACATGCATACCTCTTGATACTCAAAAAACAAATACAATGTCTACAAAACTTCATAATAAAATTAAAAGCGTTCCAGCGCACACTTCAGGCAATGCATCACTCAACCAACAGCCAACATTAACCCTCGTTCACATAATTTTAGCCCTCTGAGAAGATGACAACAACAAACATCAAAAGACAATATTTCTCTTCTCGGGCACCCTTCTCAACTATTAATTCCATAGTTCGTCGTCATCGTCGTCGTTGCCATCTTCGAGGTGCTGCTGGTGGTGGTAATACTACGTCAAGTGTTTACCTGGTCCTTGTCATAGACGTGTCGTTACACTAAGTCTGCTCTTCTTCTCCTGCCTGTACGCTTCACTTTCTCTCATTATGTCTGTGGGTACGTACTACCGAGAGAAGGCCGATAGAAGGACACCCACACACAGGCTTATAAATTTCAATAAATCAAAAAAGGACTGACTGCCAAATGCCAAAGGCATGGCAGGCGTTCTCTCTCTCCCTAGGAGATTCTTAAATGCCTTCTTAGATAACTGTGTGAAATGTTAAACGCGCCTCATACACCCGAATCCAAGGACGAATAAAAAACCAGTCAACCAGAGCACAACCATCCAGCCAGTCACTACTGGTGAGGGTGCAGAAAAACAAAACGACAAGAAAAAAAAAAAAAAAAATTAAATGAAAGGAAAAATCCAGAAAAAGGAGAGAAATCCAAAATCCCATAGAAGAGGAGCACCCGCAACGACAGAGAGAGAGACCGAGAACAAGGTTGAAGAAATAGAAAATGTGCCATCAAAATTGTCAGGATAATATTTATTGTTGGCAAATATACTTGTGTAAAATATTTACCTTGGCTAATTGTGGAAATTAATTAATATCAAATGTGCTTACTTAAGGCACCACCCTTGCGTTATATCATCTTCACCCTTAAGATGTTTGGAGGAAAACACCATCTTTGCGGGTAGACCAGAGTATCAGGTGCTTTAGCTTTTCTTTCCTTTTTACTTTTTTTTTTTGTTTTGTTTTTGTTATTTGGCTTGAAAGGAGTTTAGAGAGACGTATGACAGATTTAAATCTTCAACTTTTCCACTTTTTCACAGCGTATTTGTTTGACAAGGCGAGTTTAACACCAGCGGGGCATGTAAATACACATACACTCACTCATCGTGCAAATGAAAACAAATGAAAATGTTTATAAATAACTTTAATTTGTCACTGCCGGGTGTAAAGGTGAAGACGAGTGATAAAAATACTGCTTATCCTTCTTTTGCAAGAAAAAAAAAATTACATAACAGAGAAAAAGTTGCTTGTAAGGATACGCAAAGGCCGTTTTGTACCCGCACTGACATATGGTCTGATGAAGGAAAGTAGAATTTATTTTTATTAAACAGTCTTGCTGGAAAATAAACGGTTAGAATGAAGCTATCCCAGTTCTAGGAAATGTCATTTCCTTCGAATTTTAGCGTTAAAATGGCAGACAGAATAAATTCAAAGACAACAAACTTCATAACTAAACAAAGTTAGGTTTGTTGCAAAACTGTGCAACGTGGAAAAAGCCCCAAGGAGAAATGTAATACTAAAGATTATATCCTTGTCAAAAGCAAAATAGAATAAAGTTTTGAAATAGAAATGATACAAAGAATCATTCATTTCATCAGAAAGAATTTTTGCTTTGCTCCACTTTCCTCCACTTCATTTCTCGGTTCTGACTGTACTGAGGATGTAAAATGCAAAATTATGCCAAGTTTGTCTCTATTTCCGACACCAAATTATGGAACTAAGGGCTGGGCGTATTACAAAGAACTAGGCGACATTAAATAAGGCCCAACGGATGAAAATAAATTCTAAATGTACCTTATTTCTCCCTTAAAATGGCAACTAAGTGAATAAGAAATAGAAATAATACCCAATATTATTTGCATCAAAATGAATAATATTGCCCCGCTTCGCTCCGCAGTGAACCGCTTCGATGTTGTGATCTGATTGTAGGGAATAATTTTATTTGTGAAATGCAATGTCAGACAGATAAACAAGTTAACGAAACTGCCAATCGTATTCTGCTCCAAAATCTACAGTAACTTGTATTTTTTTTTATACAAACTTAGATCTATCTTCATACATACGAGTATGAAATGTTTGAACACATAACCTCGAAATATAATTCGTCCTGCATCGAGCGACGTTATGAAATATTCAAAATTGAGACGCAAGAGCTTCACTTTTCCCGAAAATATTACTAGGAAACAGCAAGTAATTAATTAGCAAGGTTTTCTAAGAATATAAGACCAAACTAGACCTCTATCCCACAGTAAACCTAAACAAAATATCCCTCTATCCCTTCGATGAAACAAAAAAAAAAAAAAAAGAAAGGTTTTTTCAGGAAATGGCATAAGTCGCACAGCATGTTTTCACAACCTTCCCAGTCCGATGATTTTTTATAAATGCTGTTTGGTAATTATTGCTATAATTTTCTCTCTCACCCCACATTCCAACCTTCTGGTACGTAATCCTCAAGACGACCGACGACGCAAGGTGGATGGAGAGAAACTGTAGCAAAAAGGAAATGTTCTTAGGCATGAAAACCCATTATAAGTGTCCTTGATTATGAATATGATTCTGGTCTGTAATCCCATGCCATATAATATGGCACAAAAACAAATACCTTAAGATAAACCTTCGTAGCCACCTTTCTCATTGACCCTGATGGAAGTGCAAACACACGTCCTCTACTAAGACCCCCTCCCCCCCTGCTATACACACACACTCACTGAGAGACATCTCATATCTAGGACCTTTTCATTCATTTCAACACCTACGACAACTAACAACTTCGCATAAAAACCATAGGCTTGAAGAAAATGTGCAGGGAAATTCCTTTGACCGGGGCGGTACATTCCACTAATTAAGGATAACGCGCTATACAGCCCGGCCAGTAATTATATGGCCATGTTTTATGACAGTGAGTTGGCAAATTTGTTTGGCAACATTTCGATAAAATAAAGTCACACCTATGGCTAATTCTAGAGACATAATATTTATACCGACCGGACATGCGGCAAACAAGTCAGCAGCCAGGTAATGTCAGGATTAGTTCACAGGATATGAGATACTAACCATCCCCCTCCCGGCTATATTCACCAACACCACCGCCAACAACCACCACGGACGTGGACACGACTAATGAAATGATCAAACAGATTTATGTAATTGGACTTTGCTATCACGCACGCAAATCAACGTTTCGATTTAATAGTTTCAATTATGAATTATGCGAGAAGTAATGTATAGTCGAGTAGGTAAGAGTGGAAGTCATTAAATCATAGCAGGTGACATTGTCGAGGCAGAGGTGGTTGCTTGTGTAATTTGTCGTACCTTTGGGGCGAACCTGTCCGGACTGCTGCGGTTTAATTTTACACAAAGGCTTATTGTTTGACAAACGGAGAGGGTTTTTGTTTTTTTTTCCGACTTTATTGTTTGGCCATCAACTAAGGAAACCGAAAATAAAAAACGTAAATCCTTTTATTCGAAGCAGAAGACATATTTAAACGACCGCCCGCCCGCCCGCCGCCGCAAGAGAAAGAGAACACAAACACAACATCCAGCCAGCGAGCATAGATGCTGTGCTTTTGTTTTTGTGCAGGGCAGACGATGAGATGGCGGCGGTAGTGTACACTGTACACATGTTTCATATTCAATGAAAGGATGATGTTCTACAATCTAAATTCCGAACATTCAACAAACACAAGAGAGAGAGAGAGAGAGTGAGAGAGACTAGACCAGATACGAATCACACCTTTTAAATGGATCGGTGAGGGTTTTGCTTAAGCAAATACACAAGTGCGCTACAAGGACAATAATACGGATGTTTGAGAGACTCCTTCGACAAGAGAAAGCTATTTGAGTTTATAGTGGGATTGTGGTTTATCTGTTGTATTACGAACAAAAAGGAAAGAAATTGTCTTGAAAAATCGTTACTTGTACTCTTTAAAGCCATGCATACGGGTGTGGATGGGAAATTTGAGGCTTTGACATATGGTAGACAACCGAAAAATAAACAAACGTAATGGTACAAAATCATGAAGAAAATTGAAATACTACGAAATGATTTCAAAGGAAAAGGTAGTCAAGATAAGTAATGCCTCATAAGAGACTGCGAATTTTTTTTTTTTACTGAAAATGAAATCATCCAGGCATAAAGGCCTACTGTATTTGTGCTTTTCGGTGTTGTTTTAAACCAGAAAATGATAGAATGATCAACGAAATTCACTGGTAGCACCGCTACTGCTCCGCTTCGCTGGTATTTAGGTTAGGTGGGACACAAGACTACGCACTTTTTTTGTGGATTTATGTCCCTGCGCCGATTTAAGCAGGTGTACAATTTTTGAAACCCTGGCATAGTAATCAAAATACTTTGATTTAATGTCGGTATTGGTAAAAAAATAAACTTCAGACAAGTGCTGTGGTCAGAGGCCTACCTCTGTCTTATTTTGCGAAAATCGCGAACAACTACTCTCAAGCGTTTGATGCTCAGGTGATACAAGAAAAACAAAACAGTTCCACCCCTACAACAAGTTAAGAAAAAAAAAAATACAACAAATTCCCAGTGAAAGCTCTCTACCTGAGTCTACCATAGCACTCCCATCAATACACTTAAAAATGTATGAGAGAAATGCCGTCAATCATGGCCATGACAGCAGGCTAAAAAAATAGAAAATAACTAAGTGGAACATATTTAGAAGTATACTCCTCAAAAGGTACACTTCAACAGACATGCATCAAGTCGGAGTTATTTCGCCTATACTATCTACGATATCTTGTTTGAGATAAAATACTCCAAGAATTCCAAAAATAGAGAAGGAAAACCCACAGCCTACATATGTATGTAAGTGACGTGGTAATGCCAGCGACAGGAACCTAAAAGCCTTGGATACTCTACTTGTACCAGAAACTGTGGACCGTCTGTTGGGGTATTCGGAGTAGTAGTGACAACAAAGTATCTTTTTTGTAAGAACTTTTTCAAGGTATCACCAGAGTAGAGAAGAATAGGGGTTGGGAGCCACCAAGGTTCTAGAAGTAAGTAAGACACCAATAAGGTCAGTACCACCAGAGGACATCCTCTGTTTTTATGGAGAGCCAGGCAGCAGCAAAAGCGATATATGCTACAGAAAACAAATCAAAGCTTCTGAAGTGCTGCGGTATGATAAAAGAGATAAATCTCAGTTGAGTTTTCGTCGATAAATATACTGCTCTGCACAATTCGACTTGAAGATGGGAAAAAGCTATTAATGGATGGCGCTCTTTAAATACAAAGTAATTGTGAAAAAACCGACAAGTTGATTCAAAGTAGTAGAGAGTCTTTATATAACTATCTTATCAAAAGAAAAATAAATTAACAGAAAGAGACCGCTGTAGAGGAAATACTATCCACTTACTTCCTTGTAGACTTCGACACGAAGGGTCTTGTCACTCTCCAGTAGAAAGGCAGTAGTTGGAGACGGTGAAATCCACGAGGATACTACTCACTCGTTTCTTTGTAGTTTTAGAGGAGACCAAGAAAGTAGACAGAAACAGAATCGATTCACCATCTAACAAGAGCTGTGGTCTCTTTCCATATAAATAAGCATTTCTCCATTGACTTCACAAGAAATTAAACAATAAGGTCCAGTTAATGAATCTTGTGGAACAAAATTCAACAAAAAGCGTCTTTTGTGTAATAAGCGGCCAAGCATCGAATCTTATAGAACTCTATTCATGTATCTGAAGTCTTGGGACAACGTCATATTAAAAAAAAATCAACAATAAGGGCCCAAGTATTGACTCTTGTGGGTCAAGGGATACAAAATTTTAGCAAATTGACGACTTCCTTACATCAATACTAAAAACTAATTGAGTAATGATTGGATAGGATAGTCAGAAAGCTTTATTTGGGACGCAAATCTACAACTATTGCTGAAAGTACCCTTCTAGGGAGATATAACAACCTCGTGTGTAGGTTTGCCCGTAACCACTTAGACCTATGTATGTGAGAAACTTAGCTTACTAAACCTCTCATAAAACAATGTTACATTCAACAGCACAATTTTCTTATATGCAACTTTAAATTTCAACCAATTCCCCCCATTCATCCTGAATCTACTACTAGAATACCATTTCATTAAAATTCATCAAATTGCTTGCTATAATATTAAATAAATTAGTCCAAGTGTCCTCATAAAATTTTGAATGAAATCCTTTCAATGAAATGCCGATCAGAACTAAACTAAACGTACGAAGTCCTTTCTCTTCATCCACAAAACCTTTACAATTTTCAATAATTATCCTTCACATTGATTGCCCATCAAGATGAAATGCATTCAATATCATCGCTCTTCTCTAAATAACAGCAATAACAACAACAACAGGAACATAAAAATTTTTTCAAGTAGAATATGCTATCTCAGATATGTATGTATATCGGTTAGAAAAATTATATGACGAGAAAGAGAGTGAGAGAGAGAGAGAGAGATTGAGCTCCTATCGAAGAAGGAAGAAAATTAAAGGACTATTAATGTTTGGATTTGTATGCAAATAAAATCCTTTCCAATTGTAAAGGATTCAAATGCGGAAGATTTTAATGATTTATTTAATATTGAGTATGGCATAAGGAAGGAAAGGAAAAACCATCCCATCCTTCCATCTACTATATCCGCTGCCGCCCGGCACGTCCAATCAATCGCATTCAAGTCACTCATAGAAGTCGATTTGTTCTAGATAAGTTGCCAGTCTCCTTATTGGTTGGATGATTTAATCTTATTTTACCATTCTTTTCAACCAGAAAAAGGAAAAAGAGAATAAGGAAAAGGAGTGACTCAACTCAAACCGACTGGTATCTTAATGGATTTCCTTAAGGTCTTGTGTGGGTAACAATCGTTTGAGGAATTAAAAACGTTCCGTAATTGATATTACATCATAGCGCTACCTGATAGAGTGCACCTGCTCATCTCACCAACCCCCGGACACAGATCTTATCGGGGAAGTTATTTAATGAGCGTCTGTCTGGTGTATTAGGCACCTTTGGGTGCTTCACCATCCTACAGACAACTGGAAAAGGCACGTCTAGATACAAGTCAACTGCATCATCGGATACACTTTGAATTAATGACAAATTCGTAACATTGTTGCTGACATAATTTTTTTAAAAATTCAACACCACCCTTTCTGTCGTTGGAAATTCCAATGTTGGATTTGTTACTCCGGTGGAATGTGTCACAATGATACTAAAATAAACTCCCACGGAAGGGAGCACGTTCAATTTTATCACTCCATACCTCATAAGATGCATATGAGTCTATTAGTTATTTTCGGTTAGTTTTTTTTTTTTTTTTTTTTTTTTTCGTTTGTCCTACTCGTATTCACCGGGACCGCGACACCTCTGCTACCTTTCGGAGATACATGACGTTCATTCACAACAGACAAATGATGATAGCGACTGGTGGGCCATTGTAAGCGTGCTTCCTGCACAAATATGACAGAAGCGAACCGAAAACGATGAGTGTCCTCTACGGAGGCCTGTGATATATGGGCTAAGTAAATTCCAAGTGAATGACAGATTGACAAATTGTTTTTTCATGATAAGTGCTTGTGGTGATGGTCTTGGCAGGCTGTATATAGCCAAATCTATTGGTAGTTGTACATAGTAGTAATGGTGGCGGAACCAACTGTCTTGTCGGGCAATAGTAATTGGTTTCGTGTCATTCTGTCAAAAGAAATCGGGGGAAAAGTGAAATAAGTTCGAAAGGGACCGACTAGAAAACGAGGTCGAATGAGGGAAAAAATGGCATTCTTATCTGTGATGGGATAATTTGATACGAAGCCGGTTAGACAATCTGTTTTACTGTTCGATAGTTGATTAAGTTTCAATTTTATTTGCTACTTTTCTTCTTTTTTTTTTTTTAAGGCCGTTTCAACACTCTTAACATTGAGGGAATGAAACCCAAACGGATTACGATTGCATGCGGTAGTCGCTTCAATGTTGAAATAGAAAGCTAACCTTTTACAATTTAATTTAGTTTTTTGAAGTTGAATGAAATATGCTCTTTGTACGATAAGCAGTAGAAATCTATGAACAACTACATATGTGTTACAGACTTATGGTGCCAAAATAAATTGTTTGTGTGATGATACATTTGCTAGGTGGATGTTGCATTTCGTGCCACTGTTCGATTGCTATTAATCGAATGTCAACTTGGAAATGTAGTCTGATGGCGAGCTGCAGACAAATCGACCTATACCTATGCAACCTATTGTAAAACATGCACAACTAGTCCGATGAGAACAACGCCGATTCTAGCCTGGAAACAATTCTTAACATACCATCTCTAGACCTATATATGCAAGAATCTGCGGCCAAGAAAGCCTTTAGGATTGGCCTGAACTCAAACCTCGAAGGGCATGTACAGATTCTAAAGAGACTAGTAGTTAAAGAGGTAAACAGCGAATACACGTCACCATGCCTTGATTTGAAAAACCATTCTCAGGCACTTTTCCAAATAGAGAAGAATGGGAAACCAAAGAACCAACAAAATACAAGTCTATCTAGACAGTTGGATCAAAGATGGATACAGAAACTAAGGCCGGTATATTTTTCAAAGGAATTAAATATACATAGCTCAATCAGACTTGTTCCCTACAGTAGTGCTTTCCAAGCGGAGGTCCTAGCAATGACAAAGGCCGCCAGTACAGTATGGTATCAATCATGACAATACCACCAGGTGATACACTATATTTATTGACAGTCAAACGGCCATTATAGCAATTTTTGCTGCTGAAATCAAGTCCAAGGTAGTTCGACACTGTTGCGAAGAACTTAAGGATCTTGGCTCAGAATACAATATTACTCCCCGCTGGGTGCCTTGTCACAAGATTATAATCGAAAATGGACCATAATCGAGCACGTCAACCATCCACTCTGTAACCTCACGGAGCGAGTTGAACTTGAGATCATAATGACAGTCAACAATAGGTGGAATTTGCCTACCACCTGTGATGTGCCAAGGAAGCTCTGACCACTATACAACAATGTCAGAACCAACAAACTTCTAGAGAATTACATTAAGGTTACATTAAGCCAATGGTTTATGCCAACAAGCCAACAACGTTAAAGGAACTCAGGAATAATATCGAATGCGAAATTGCCAACGTTCCGGCTGATATGTGTGGATGGGTTGTGGAAAATTGGCTCCAAAAAAAGGAGATCGAATTCCAAACTTAAACTTGAGAAATAGAACACTAGGAATACATTACTGTCAGGACCTACAAAAACTATCTACTGTCTCACTATACAAGCTTTTGAAGTTTCTGAGGACACCACGATGGTTGGAGACCCTATTCACCAACAAGCAATACGGTAGCAGTAAGGAACGAACCCAGTACCTACAGGAACTGGTGAAAAAAAAAAAAAACCAATCGTAGATTGGACATCACAATCGGTCCATCAGGACCTAAGTGTGGTGGAGTGGAGTCTTCTTCCCAAATTTCCTATATGGAATAAAAGGAAGCGTAACCAGTTGCCGTGTAAACTCAAAATGTAAGATGATTTGCCATTTAGGCATAGCACCAATTCTACCCAGATACAAAACTTTTGCTTAAGTCGAGTGTAACTAGAACACTTCATGTTCATCATCATCTTCGTCATCTAGGCAGAAGACTTCACCAAGGGTTTTCCTTCTCAAAGCCAATAGGACAAATCCACAGAAGGACGGATCATAGTTTCTTTCTATTTATCAGACAATGCCCAGTAAGGGCACCGACTATTTTGCTTAAAGTTTTACTTCGGACGGAAATAAATTTGTTTTCTTAGAATCCAGGATACTGATGCTATTCCAACTACTGTCTATCATTCTGATGGCTACAGTATCTATGTAAGTGGAACTTAATGGATTTAAAAAGGGTTGACGGCCTCTCCTCAATATTAGCGAGGTTACGACCTGCACCCTCCGTAGTTAGTTAGTTTATTCAACTTGAATCGTTTTATTGGCTATATTTAGAACAGTAGCACTGCAATTTATTATGTTAATTCAAAACCAGGTCGCAGTGGTCCGCCAATCGTGGGATGATACACGATCGGGCGCACTGAAGAAGGCTCCCACAGCTATATCAAACGTTGTACTAGATCGATCTTAGTACTCGTCTATTGAAGATTCATTTTAAATGGAGGAATCCTTTTGTACTTGACGATAAAGTTCAAACAACAGACAATGTCCGAATTACAAAAAATAATAGCATGATTAAGCTTCAACTGTTTCTACAATCTGAACTAAATACTTCTGGGAAGGCCTTTACAACACCAATTTGACATTTTTTCGCTTGACCGATATATTTTTGAATGTGGAATGTTGAGGTGGAATTATTGGCTTATTTTATAAGTTTGATAAAAAAGAAAAACATCATATTTCCAATAAAGGTACATGTACTCAATGAAAATTTTTCTCGAATCACACGCGAAGTGTAGGAACCCTTTTTAAATTTCTCTATAGTGAAAACTGTCGATAAATGTACATATGTAATAGTGTAATGCATAATGCATATTATAATTTAAAATAAAGGTAAGTTGATATAAAAAGAAAATACATACATATGCACATAGCTTCATCTATCGAACCTGGGCTGAAATATTACAATGCGAACACTCTGTTCGTAGTAAGGACATTCCCTTCATTTCACTATTTGAAAACATTGCGCTCTATTACATTCTGTCCTAACCTACTTTTTATTTTTTTTCCAAAAGGTAAATAACAGACATTCATTCTGTCATTTATCTGTCAGTCCCTTGGATGTGGCGGTACATTCAAAGTGAAAAGAATGTAGAATATGAATGTACTTCAGAATATGAACAACTTCGATCTTAGAGAATAACTTTTGTAAAAAAAATAAACGCAATTCGGAAAGTTTCAATATTCAACTACATACATATGTATGTATGTACTGTGTTATGCATTCCGACAGAAACAGTACTACCATAAATTAAAGTACTACCAGGAACACTGTCACTTAAAAACGAGTTGAGCATAGGAGAAAAAGTGGAGACCATTTACAATACAGACTTGGCCCAAACTTTAGTTAGAATAACTTAAGGAAATTCAAAAAGAAAAATCAGAAAATTTACAATAAAATTATTATTATTATTTTTTAACACTAATAACTAGAAGTAGTCTGGAGTTGGGCTACATATCAAACCAGTGGAGACGAGCTAAGGTTATATTTCTATCAAAGTTGTGGAAAAAGGACCCATGTCATACAGACCAATCAGCCTAATTGTTCACCACTGCCTGCATGCATACAGAGCGGGCAGATCCATTGAGCTTGCACTGCATAAGTATATCAACTGACAGAAATAACTCAGACTGTTATTTATGAGAAAGAGATAGTACTCTGTGATTTCCTTGATATCGAATAGGGACATTTGATAACACTCACATGAGACTATTAGACGTGCTCTGCTCTGAAAAGAAAAGGAGTTAGTAGCACTGCATCCAAATGAATGCGTGAGCTACTGAGCACAATTCAATTTAATTAAATTTTTTTTAAGACATTTTTTTGATCATACACAGCGGAAACACAAACGTCCACAAGGACGATCAATGCCAACACAAATAGAGAATGTTTTCATGCTCAAAACTTCCCCCCCTAGTAATCGCTAGGGATGACATCATAAGGAGATTTAATTTTAAAAAGAATTTTCTTAAAAAGCTCAGCAATAAGAAAGACTGGAGCGATGTATGCACAACGTATAGCCACAACATGCACAACCTGTAGCTACAACATTAAATGGTACACGGATGGCTCAAGAACTATGGAAGGAACAGATGCGGGAGTGTAGTAGCGGGAACAAAATACTTCGTATCCATGGGAAAAAGAACCAGTATCTTCCAGGCTGAAATATCTTCCATAGACAGGTGCGTTCAAAAAAAGATAGCAACTGTGACATACTAGTAATGTGAGACTGTCAAGCAATCGGTTGGTCTAAACTGGCTTGGAAGTACGTACAGAAACTTATTTAATTGGACAGAGATAACAGAGTGTAGAATAGAACAGAATAGAATGTAACAAAACAATATATGAATTAGCAAGACATGGGGCAGCGGAACCCTTCATAGGCTGAACCATTCTGTGGAATAGGGTAACACACCATAAAAGAAGAATTCAGGAGATTAAACTAAAACAGGTCACATATGGAAAAATCAACAAAGGCTGAGACAAGCGATTCAAAGCATGTATCAACCTCAACAAAAACAACTTATGTATCCTAATTTGTTTCCTAAGGAGCCATTTAGGAATTGTGGAAACTATGTACATCAGATGTGCGCCTTTACAGGTTTTCCAATTAGGCCAACGAGACTCCAAAGTACGTTCTGGAATTTTGTGGAGCATTGATCCACAGATAGGTATACATACGCCGAATATAGATCCGCTTCTACAATGTGTGTCCCAAAGTAAACAGGATTTTTTAAAAATATGAATTTCTAGTGAGGCCATTACATTACATGGTCGGTCCTTCACTGTTGATTGTCAAAATTTCATGACATTTGGACGGTACAAGTTGCCGTACGGCCAAATATTTCTCAGAATTTCACATTCGAAAAACATCATCAAGGAGGCCAAAGAGGACAAAATCTTCATTTACAACTTCATTTATGACTGATGATGAAACGTGGTGTTGACGGGTGAAGTCTCCAGACGAGCCATAATCCAAAAAATCTTGTTTGGAGAAGTCAAAAGTGAAGACAATGGCGATTTTTACAATTTAAAGGCAACGAGTTTGTTCCACCGCACCAAACCGTGCACAATTTTATCTTAAAGTTTTGAACCTATTTTGAATAAAATAAATCCGGTTTTACTTTTGTTGTTCTTATTTTTAAAAAGTCCTGTTTACTTTGGAACGTACCTTCTAATTCTGAGATTCCTCAGAGAAACTGGATTAGAGAAGTTGTTCTAGCGTACAATACACTTGCCAAAACATACAAGAGCATAAAAATACAAATGCTGGTTACACCACTGACTGAAAATACCCTTTACAAATAATAGTAGTTATAGAAGTACCAAATATAGTATCACTGATGTGATACACAGTAGTTATGGCACCTTTGCTCCGACTTGTATACTTGTATCATTAGCCGTATTTTACTATCACCCATGATCCATATATAGCTACATAAATTATTGGTTTATATGCATTAAACAACAGTACTAGATCCCTCTTTTTAATTGAGATCAATTCTCAAGATCCAAAAATTAGGTCGACCTATGTGTATCTCACTAGGTTCGTGAATGTTGGTATAATTGTCGTCGATTGACAAGTGCCCATGTTGCCAGAATAGAATTTGAAATATTATTTGCAAACTAAATAAATATTATGCAATAATTTTCATGTTTGAATAAATTAATATAAATTAATATTTAATTTTTCATTTAAAAAAAAAACAATTCAGTCCAACAAATTTTGACACTTTTTGACACTTAACGTGAAGTTGCGCGTTAAGTGTCAAAAAGGAAACGTCATATCTCAGACGACTAAATTTTTCGTTGATCTGTACTGTTTCATTAGCATAGTGTGGTCTATGTATGTACATACACAAGTATGCTTGTAGATCATGGATGATAATCATCGTCTGAATTTTAAGAAAAACATTTTTTCTTTTAAACGTGATATTGTCACTTTTATTGTATGATCCACTTTTTTTTCCGTAATTTAAGTCAAACATTACATAAGCCCAACAATAACACTCTTCCACCACCTAACCCATTTTTTAGGATAATCTGTTTACGAGCCAATAGATATATGTATGTTTATGCAATCTGTAGCTATCTTCCATCATCCATTCGCGCCCACATTCAATTAAGTAAAATAACACTATTCGTGCCTCATCGAACCAATC
The DNA here is from genome assembly GCA_905220385.1 of Xylota sylvarum. Classification (NCBI taxonomy): domain Eukaryota; kingdom Metazoa; phylum Arthropoda; class Insecta; order Diptera; family Syrphidae; genus Xylota; species Xylota sylvarum. The sequence continues at coordinate 91,594,454 of LR999957.1, read as the reverse complement.
GATAACGTACTTTATCGAATAACCATTTGGAAAACTTCTACTTAACTTTTCTCGCTATCATTCGTATGTTGCCATAAATTAATTGCACAAAAGTAGTATATGTATACCTACAGCCTCTACTCTCTCTCTCCCTGAGGGTTCCATCACTAAATTGCAACTAAAGCGAGCGTGAAGGTCGCGCGGACGAGGGAAATTATCCCATTGTGATGTATTTATGATGAATTGGCTTAGGGTATTCTGTTACAGCAAAGCCGAGCAAATTTTGATGAATGAGGATTTTGTTGTTAAATCAATTAACGTGATTGGTTCTTTTAGCCTTATCACTTAATATATATGTATTTATCTTTCTCTCTCTCTGTGTATGTGTGTGTGTGTTTCTGTGAACAAGCCCTTTTACTAATAAATATTTTGCGTTTTGCAGAACCTAGCTTTGAATAGAGTGAAAGCGGCGGCGACTCAGGCGGCGAAAAAGGGGAACAAAATTACTTGGCAATCAACAAAATGTATTTTTCCTCTCTGCTTGGTTTAATTTTCTACTCTAGTGGAATATGTCTGCATCGGGGTTTTTGTTTTTGTAATTCCCGCTAATTAGTGAGGGGGTAGTCAGTTATAACATTTGCTTTTGCAATAATTTGACTTTGGTAAATATGCTTTCAATGTCGTTTAGCTTGTACACAGATACTTCCTATAGCGTTTGAACTAAAAGTTCAAGTGGTCATTGACAATGTTATTATGTTTGGTACGAGTACCATCTTAAAGTTCACCTTTATTTATGAGTTTTAATAGAAAATCAATGAAACTCCAGAGTATGCGGAATTAATTGATTGCAAAATAATTCCCACGCATCGTTTGGCTTTTCAATTACTTGCATACACCCAAGTGTGTATGAGTAGGTATGTACGTTTAACCAAATCAAAAATTGACATTAAGCCCATTCCATAGACATGTTGCCTATTTGGTCAACACAAACTCCCGCACTTAAGCCAATTCGTAGGAGTAGCATTTCAAGCATCCATAACCACCTTCTATCGACATAATTTCTTCAACAAACACTGAACATTTCGTCAATGTGTCAATGATTTCGCCTGTATAATGGCCTAACACACACACACACACGCCAATAGACACTCCAGCATACCTTTATCACCGTAATGGTGATGGAGTTTGGCACTGATTAGCTTTTCAAGTGGTTTCATCGGGAGTCTAAGGAGGGTGGCTAGCTGACTGTCTATGACTATCTCGATCAAATACCCGTGAATATACAATGAGCACCTTGCGGTTATATGGCATTGCGGTTGGTCCTTATATGCGGGACGAAAGACTACACCTAAAGGCATTATTAATTTGCCATCTGACAACCGAAAAGGCCGGTCCAAACGACTAACTTCACCACACTTTCGACTTCATCATCATTCACATTGTGTACAAATATTGTAGCTCTTTATTTTCTCGGTGAAATATTTTACGACTCTTAAGGTATGTGTATGTGTGTGTGCGTGTAAAGAAGTAAGAAAATGCTAAATTTCCTTTCCTTTTTGACACCTTCCACCGTTTCGGTTGGGTCACATTAGGGTGTGTAATTTGATTACACCGTTTGTTATCAATGCAAATAATTATTAAAATGGAAAATCATCCATAGAGAGGCTGATAAAGAGAGAGAGAGAGAGAGAACCCAATTAGTAGCAAAGTTTAAGCAAGAAAGTGTGATAAAGTAAAAGAACTGAACAAAAAAAAAAAAAATAAAAAATAAAAATAAAAATGAAATTGAAAGAAACTTTTAGGAAAATCAGTTTAATGATTATTTGATGTTCTGCTGTGTGATGTTTCACGGGGCGGTAATCATTATGCAGATCGTTTGACAGCCCTTAATTAGCACCTCTACATGAGATGAAATGACCGAAATTCATCGAAGGCGGTTGGTAGCTTTGAAAACTTTCTGTGGAATTTCTGAGCAATTATCCGCTTGAATGGAGAAATCAACGGACCGAGTTCTTGTAAAGAAGGTGTCGACTGGGCCTGTAATTCAGCACCTTCTTTGACACCCGAGATATTAAACAAATGAAAGTGTGAAATTATTCCCTAATCAACTTTCGCTCAACTCTAAAAGGGAATTTGTTTTGTTTTTTTTTTTTTTTTTCTTCTTTTAAGAACTTACAAAATATGATTGTGGGATGCGTGGGAGACCTATTTAACTTTCTCTAGTTTACCTTTTGTAATTTTAAGACAAACAACTAGATGTCTACAGCCAGTATCAATGACACGGTAAGAATGGTGAAAAAAGAAAAAAAATATGCCAAGTTAGGCATCTGGTTATAAGTGTGAAACTCACTTAGACAAAAATTATAGAGAGTTGGACAAAGGTCACAAACTCTGCTTCTTTATCCATCTTCACGGATGAGTGAAAAATTGACGAAGGTGCTGGCTCTGAAATATTTTCAGAAGAACCATTAATTGCCCGATCCATAAAACTTCCTAACCATGCAAGTGTGTTCTAAGCAGAAATATATGGAATTACCGAGGCTTGGTGGGACTTGTCCACTCTGAATAGCAAGAAACATATAGACATCTATGTACATAGATACCCAAGTTTCCATCGCAACCAAATCGAAACTGGTCAAGTTATGTAAAGAGGAACTCAGTTCGAGGCATAGCATTACGCTCAGGTGGATTCCAGGACATATGGGTATCCCTTAAATGGCCGATGAGCTAGCTAGAAAAGGGTCACAATTAAACAACAACTTGGTCCTAATACCCATCAGCATTCTCATGTCCAAAATTACCTCGAACTTTCAAAACATGGTCAACATCATGCCGCGTCTCTAGAGAAGTTTAGGCCGAAACAACAAAAAAAAAAAAAGACTAGAGAACTTTTATCCTTACATGCCACAACTCAATGGCGGCCCATCTTAGAAGAATGAGAATCAGCACCACAGACCTCATCACATTTTCTCTGCGAATACCCAAAGCTTCAACAGAACCAGATACACAATCCTTGCAAACGTACCTTTCAATGACCTTAGCGAACTAGCAAATACACCACCTAAAACTACCCTTAAATTCATTATGAAAACGTGTTGCTTCAAGAGGGTCGCTCCCGCTATAAACTAATTTTGTTGAACTAATTGTTTTGTTCATTAATATTTTATTATCAGGTATCCTACACCGGGGAACACAACGGATCCGTTGAAATCCGAGTGAGGTCGCATTTCCGTATTTGCAGTCACCACCAACCTGCCTAACTACACCAAAAGTATTTCCTCAAAAGTACCCTTAAAACTAGAAAGAGCTTAGTATAAAGAACTGGCAGCGCCTGTTATTTATGTGCGCCAAGTCACAAAGGTCCTCGAAGAAATCAGAATCTAAGTTCAGTTTTTTTTTTACAGAAATAATTGTACCCACCTGTGAGACAGTGTCCTGTGATCAAACCTGTAGTTGTGGTGATACATGACATTTTCGCATGATTAGACAGATCACGCTCAAATCCATATGCAGATGACATTCAGTTACAAAGGTGCAGAGGAGATAAGATAGAAATGTGAAATTTTAGTGCAATGGTTTGGAACCACTTTGATCACTAGTATTTCATGGGTGGTGTTGCAATTTTTATGTACAATTTAAATGTCTTCTTTTTCAATGCGAGTATGTATGTTTTTTGACTTTATGTCGAATCAACTCTATGTCAGCGAATCAACAACCTACCATTCCACTCAACACATATTACAACACCGTTTTCAGAAAAGGCATACCGAGAGACTGAGATTCGGTAGAAGCGATAGTCGAGTTTTAAATGGTTTAGTCATCTACCTTTCAAACTAGTTGCGATTTAGAGCATGTTTAGTATAAAAGGTGATCAATAAGAATGATGATATCCCAAGTTTGAGGAGCAAAATTAGATATTTACGTTTCTTTTAGAAAAGACAGAAGCAACCATCCACCTAACCTTATAGAAGCATCGTACTTGGGATCGTACTATCCACAGTCCATACATATGTACATATGTATACTTTAAGGGGAATAGTGGTTTTCATTTTTTAAGAATTCACTCGAATGTCTACGAATTGCCTAATAAAATCGACTAGTTCCCATTCGTGTTGTACCTACGCATGGTTTAAGAAAGAGAGTCTTTCTTATGTCCGAGGATAAATTTGGAATGACGATATTTCAAGGAAAAAACAAAGGAGTTCTCATTCTCATCTCACGGACGGCTGACTGGAAACCCAAAAGCAGCAGTCCGTAGTATGAGATGCATTCATATCGAGCTTGACGCCAGCCTCAGTTAAATGCATACAAAGTACAGATGCATTGAATGATTTAATTTTTCAGTGAATCTAGTACACAAACTGAACCACTGAAGTATGGAACTGCAAATGCAATTGAAAAGGAGCTTTATTCATCATATTTTAGGAGAAATTCTGAAAAAAAATTCCTAGAAAAGGTATGAAAAACCCACCAGAGAAAATAAATGCAGCATGTAGACGAAGTTATGTCCCACGAATGTGGTACGTCGTGGAAGTAATAATGATACCAAAACCTGGTAAATGTATTTATGTATATATCTTCCGATTTCCTTGCTTATACTGTCTAAGCTATTCGTAAAGAATTCAAGCGATCATAGATTGCGTTTAGAAATATAGGTATTCAACTATAGATCAATAACTGAAAAAATAGAAAAAGCCTTAGAAGAGAAAAGTGTGGCACAATGGATTAGGACATAAGCTACAAAAATATCTACCAAAACAATACTCATTCATATTATCTAGAGTCTTACATAATGCAAAGATTATTTAGAATAAAACAAGAAGGTGAGTATTACACATTAAAACACATAAAAGCTTGGGTACCTCCAGGTAGTGTAGTAGTACCCGTGCTGTTCCTTTTATACACAAACGACCTACCACAAAATAAATAAACTACTGTTGCTACATTTGGAGAGGATATTGCTGTTCTTGCTGTTGGTAAAACCCGCAGGAATGTGACGTAAAAACTACAAACGAAAGGACAGTAAATGATATACATATGCATACATAAAAGGACCACAAAATGGGAAGTAAAACTAAATCAACTTTACAAATATAAATGTACAACACCTATCTGTGTACATATATAGCTATGAAGTTTATTCGAACTCAGCTAAATACTTAGACATGACTCTTGATGCTAAAATGCGTTCGAAAGCTCATGCCAAGAAAATAACATGTCGAATTAAATATTCGCTATAAAAGAAATGTATTGGCTCCTAGGAAGATATTCCTGTCTCTCTGTATTCAACAAGCTACTGCTTTACAAGGAAATATTAAAGTTGGACATATGATCTCCAGTTTTCGGGGTACACAATGTTTTGAAAATAAAGTACTACGCGGTCTTAAAGTAGAAATGGTAGAGGACGAGGTTAGGAAGGTCGCAAGAAGACATGAAATTGGACTTCACAACCGCTCCAATTTAGAAGTTTCTGAACTAGCCATCAGAATATTAGATTGGAGGGTTCTTGGACACTTGACTTCAAAGACCACCAACGTCCTGCAATTTTGAAAAAGTGATAGATGGTTATAGGTTTTTATATACATATAAATACGGGAGCTGATTTGGACTTTTTGAAGTTGCCTTTTGAAGTTGTAAAGTTGTATCACATTCTAGAATTCGACTTCTGTTGCATTTGAGAAAAGATAATATTGGGACTCACCACTGATGTGTTGTTTTTTTTTTAAGGATAATTTAAAGAGTATCGAAGTCAAATAAACGATGAACCCTAAGTATAAGATACAAGGGTTTATGCAATAATTTTGAATTGGTTCCGTTTTTAGTGCTAAATGTGTTAAAATGTTTGAGATCAGAAAATGTGGTAGAAGTTCCTCACACTGGTCTAACGCCTTTGTACTAGCGTGATATATTTAATATATTAATGTAAGGGATCTACAGTTTAATGCCATAACCGAAGGGTTGTTATATTTTTTTTTAAATCATTTTCCTGACAATTATAATTTTACATGATTAATAAACTATTTCTGGTAGTCGAACCTTGAACTTCTCACTGAATGTATGGTACACTTTTTGAAGGTAGCTCCTATGTCTTGTCCTACTTTTGAACTAAACATTTCTTTTTTTATCTTAGAGCCGAAAAAAGAAATTGTTTTAGCAGTAAGCAGTCATTTTGAAAAACCATTGAATGAAATGCTGTACTATTCCTGTACCAAAATGTACAAATGTAACTGAACAAGTTTAATTTGAAGTAGCAACTCGGAAAGAAAACTGGAAAGATCCGCTGAAATCTTTTTGAATGAATGACGAGTCATTTCTGATGTCAAATGACGAGTCATTTTTTTAATGTCAAAGTGGTAAGTAGCAAAGATTACAACCGTAAGACAGTCGATGGTTTTTGGAGATACATATGCAATATGGAGTGGTGATCAAATATTCGTTGAATTTAAGCTGACATTACATACAACCTACATAATGTACGTATTTCTAACAGTTTTACGGATTTAGCTACGTCGTAACCACTCTAGTGGTGGACTTAATCAAAAACTATGTGTGCGTGTAGCGCAGATGTTTCTCATTTTTGGATTATTTATTGCGTGTAGCCAGACGTACATACATACGTATAGCAATATGTGAAGTTCAAGAGCGAACATTTTCTCTTCATTAGGTTATTGAATTTCATTTTCACAACCAATAAATAAGCCAGCAACCCCTGCCAAAAAGTCTATCCCTTAAATTGATTGAGTAATTCATCTACAAGAATCGCGTTTCAAGTAAAAGGCAATCGTGTAAGATGCGAGAGTGTGTATATCCTGCATGTATGTTCGATTTGATGATGACCTAAAATCCGACAGAACAATTTTTCAACTCTGGATTCAGTGTCCATTGAAGTTTCGTTATCTGACTTTCGAATCCCACCTGATATCTTGTCGAAACTATTTGATAGTTCACTGATTTGTCGTAATGTTCCATACTTTCGAAACAAATAAGGAAAAACCCAAACAAAAGCAAAGAAAACAAAAAACCAAAGCAAACGAAAAGAATTTTTTTTCGAAACAAAAACGAATACGAGTACTATACTATATGTAGGTATGTATATATGAAATTAATTTGTGTGTAGGAGCCAAGTCTACGTGTGGGCATCAGGTATGAAGGATATTCGACTCCCTGCCCCATGCGATGTGGATGTGGTTCTCCGCAATATTCCTTGAAAAACAAATTATACAAGAGAGTGGAGAGAAAATTGTTTCATCCAAAAATAGTATACAAAAAGGTTCTTTCTTATCCCACTTGCCTGCTTGTATAATATGATCAATTGATTTTGTTGGCAGCACCATATTACGATTGATTGAGATGTATGAGAGGTGTGTACTATTCAATACCTGCAGCCCCATGTCCCACATGCTAATTAATCACACCAATATTGTTGAGGTAAATATCCCCGCAGAGATACAAGAAAATAAATCTTGGATTAGCAGTGCACTCTGATAGTACATATTATATGTATTTGTTGTGTGTTAGTGTGGGTTACCTCAAGTACCAGACTACTACGAGAATTGAATTTGTACACAAATTTAATTGAAAAACTTTATTCGGTAGTTCCGAAGTTAAAAGTTCGTCTTTGGTTCATGTCTTTCCTCCCATTCGAAAACAAATTAAAAGTTGTTAAGTTTGCGTCCACTAACCCCAGCACTGTATACAGCAACAACTACTGTGCACATGATGAGATCGATTCGTCGTCGTCGTCGTCGTCGTCGTCGTCATCGTCGTTATCGTCGTCGCTGTCGACGATGCAGCAGGTCCACCAAATAACCTTCATCCTTTCCGAATATAAACAATAAAAATGTTTTATATTCTGCAACGGAAAACTGATCTTTAAATCTATGAATCTCAGTCTAATGGCATCGCCAGGAAATGGATACGGTATTCAACCTTAGGCTTGCGGTGGAAGTCCACACAAGAACCGCACAAGAATATCCTAGGTAGGAATATGTAGATGGCAAAGTTTATCTTCTTAGAGTGTAAACATGACCGGAAACTTTTCTCATGGCTTGGAGAATTGAGTGCCTGTGTGTATATTTTGGTTTCAAACAGGATATTGTGTATGCCCTGTCCTGGTCCTGGTGGAATGTACACACACTTCAGTTTACTACTACGTATGTCATATTGACAATGGAATGTCGCACAATGCATTCAGGGGGCGACTCAAGGGATGGATGCCTCAGTGAATTACATTGGATTTTTGCGAATATTTCCAATCTAACATTATTCTTATGTAATCGAAACTTTTATTTGATTTTATCTGCATATGAACTGTGTGAGTTTATCTTCGAAAATCTAATATTCCAGAGTTGCAAGCTTATCGATGGATTATTATCAATGGAAAACCACATGGACAAACTTGTATCCCACTAGGAAGTTTCCAAGTGGTTTGTCGATACGAATTTAATTCGATTTATAAGAAACGAATTACACCTAGAGTTTAGAAAGGATTACTGTGTCTACTACATAGTGTGCGAATGGCGACGGCTAACTCAAATGGTAAAATATATTGTATTTTGTGACCAACTTTGTTGGCAGAAAACAGGACTAGAACACACTTGAATACAACCCCTACTACATAATATGTACCATGCTTGAGAGATGCTGTGACTAGAAAGGTGCACTTATCTGCGTTGCACATGCCAACTCGAGAACCGAGATTCCGGATATTCATAAAGTGAGTTGTGACATTTTCCCAGACACAGAGTTCATTTGCCGCGCCGCTCAACCTGAACTCTTTGAGGAGGCGACTGATGTGTTTTAAGTACCCTATAGTAGCAGTGTGACAATGTGACTGTGACTGTGACAGTGAGTGCAGCAACCAAGCATATTCTGACATTTTTGAATGGGAGTTGTCGTCATCGTCATCGTCTCGAGACAAAACGACAAAACGACAAAACTTTGCCTAGAAAATAATGAAGATGTTAAGACTTCACGTAAGCACTGCAAGAAAAGAAACTTCTTATGTTAAAGTTCTGTACAAAACTTACAGTATCATCGACTTGAATATGTATTTGTATCCATATACTACAAGATCCGATAATCCTTGGAGACGGTGTATGCAGCAGCACTATGTTCTTTCGTAACTTTATCACTAAGCGGGGAACTATTTTTACTGCCCGGTTTTTTTTTTTAAATTCGATATTTTCTTTTTATATTTAAACTACATGCAAATGCAATTTGCGTTTACCACCGCACAGAGCACTAAGAACAAGAACTACGGCACATGGCTGTCGACAGCCAATAAACGTAAAGAAAATTTTTCATGAAATTTTATGAAAACAACAACAAGACTAGGAGTAGTAGGAGGACTATAACTTGATAGTTGGGGATGGGAACAAGAAAAAAAAAAAATAGAAGAAATTCGCGACACACAAGCGCCACTTCTCTATGAGGAGCAATTTTCGTTTTAGTTTCAAGTCACGTTCGATTGTAACGGCCTAAATGAAAAGGGGTTAAAGTACAACTATCAATTTTAGCTCAACCCCCCTTCTATTCGATGTTTTTTTTTTTTTTTTTTTTTTTCTTCAAACTGACCGAATGGTAACCTTTAATTCTATTTTCCAATCAATTGAATAATTAATTCACTGTAAATAGTTTTATTTAATGGAAAATCCAATCGAGTCCTACCACAAACAACACTGCTCCGCGTTAAAGTCACTTCAACACTGGCGAACAACCCTCACGCACTTTATGGCTCCAACTTCGTGAGCCAATTCAGACGGATACACTGTCATCAGCATCGACGATATTTGCGCGATTCGACTCAAGTCCAAGAGATTTTGGTGGCGGATGGGTATGGTGGTAAAAAAGTGGTAAGTTCTGTTGGTGTGCCGTTAAAGAAATTCACCTCATGCACGTTTTCACGGAAAAATTGATATTTTCCGACGCAGATAACTACAAACCACCAACAGTACGAGCTCCACGATGGAGAATGAACCTCGTTGCTTTACCATGAGAATGTCGTTTCCACTTAATTAGCTAGCAACAACATTTTGAGTGAAAATCCAATGCGCAACTCACCAGCGATGCATTGGCAACATGTTGCTGGATGCGTGTGAGGGTTTTAGCACATGAGTGCAACATTTCGTTTGATTTGTGTTGTCTTGTCGTTAGTACTGACCTCACTCACCTTTGGACACACTCGAGGTGCAATGTAATTTAAATTCTGAGTGTGGTGAATTTGTTTCTTATAAAACGGGGATGAATGCATTTTCGGCAGTTGATGACTGGATTTATGCAACAGCAACTGAATTTTTTGATTTCGAACTGAGGAGGAGTTTTACCGCCACCGTGGAGGCTTTGAGATACCTATTTTCGTACAGATACTTCCATTAGAGATGCAGGAGTGGTCAACTCGGTTATCGGTGGTGAGGAGTGTGCTTGCTTTGTTTTAAATTAAATTAAATGGAACCAACAACTTCAAGATAGCGACTGGAAATGCTTTCAAATATTTGTATAAATTAAAAAAGGAGGAACGAATTTATTGGTTTCTCTTTAAGGGACCATCCCCCAAATGCCGTAATTTTGAGCTTCACTGGACCGCTAATGGCTCATAAATATGAAAATTAGAGATTATTAGTAATTCCATTGGGCAGATGTTATTAAATTTAATTGGTGTCTGCCCAAAACTTGACCTTGTTACATACATACATACATACATCCATAGGAGTGTATCCTGAACCACTAAATGCACACACAAGTCGATTTGACTATAATTAAATATTAATAAAGCGCAATGGTCGAAACCTATAATTAAGCGTTAATCCTTTGTACACAGTGCATGTGCTGTCGTCGCTCGAACTCAAATAAATCATTCGGTACCGAAAGTATCTTTAAACACTGATCCCTGGTATGAGGAACAATATTCTTATCACCTCCTCAATACTTAATTGAATATAAAACCCTCCCCGATTACTGCCAGAGGACGGACGAGCACACTGGGTACACAAAACAAGTTTACAAAAGTCAGCTCTAAATACTCGTAGTGCAGTACAGGGTCTATAGAGCGCGCACAGAGTCTACATTGGAAAGTTTGTTGTTTTCGATTTTGGTAATAAACGCCGCCCGGTCGGCCGGCCAGATGGCTTGTTGGTCATCGGTTCGGTTGGCTGACCGGATGACTGGTCCGTGGTGGTCGGTTCGGTTTGAAATAAACCGAACTGCTCCTATCTCCCAATTTGATTTATTGCTTTATCTCCGATGATACTTTGCGTTTCAGCAAAGCCATGAGCATTCATGCCAGATAATGGCTGTTGGGAATCTGTACTGCTTTGGGTGTAATATTTTCTGCAAGCCCATGGGAAACTGAAACTTTTCCATATACTATGTCTGTATGTGGGATACTACTCGGTCTTCCCTAATTGCAAACAAATTAATGGAAATTGTCTTATGAAATCGAGAGGAGAAATGATTTCGACTATTAACACAAATAGCCCACAATAAACTCGCTTGTAAATTGTTGGAAGTTTACGAGACTTTACCATTCCCACTGAGCGCCTGCCTGTGTATGTGCGTCAGAAAGGTCAAGCACCATCGATGCGCGATCGCACCCACTCGCAGAAAATCGTGAATCTTTAATCTATAAGGGGATTGGTTACCATCATCGTTGGTAAGTTAACATGCAATCACGATCATCATCATCATCATCATCATCATTTGCATGAGTGGTCGCCGTCGCTGATAGATACCTTTGCGATGGTTAATGATTGAATTTTGACACATCCCACCTCATTTGTGTGCGAGTTCACTTTCTGTGAGAGATACTCAAGAAATCCTACTAAACAACAACAAAAAGATTCCGGAACAATCGGTTATCTTAACCCATTTCTCGATTAACAATATGAGCGAGAGCATGAGCTGAGATGGTCTTTTTTTTGTTCGCATGTCGAGAGAGGTTTTCCTTTGACCTGTCATAACAGGGGCTTGTCTTTCTTCTACAACTTGAACTAAATCCAAAAAGATTCATCTTGTCTATGTGTGCACGAAATTCCTCTCTCTCTCAATGAGTCCAGCAACAACGTCAAGCGAAGCCAAATCAATTCAGGATAAAACAAAAGGGTTTTTTTCTTTCACTTTATTATGTTACCGATGGAGGTGTTGCAAAGGAACAAACAAAAATAAAAAAAAAAAATAAAAACCCAAACCCAATGAGAAAAAAAAAGGGGAATTGAAACTAAAAGGACTAAGTGAAGAGGAGACCGACGTCGAAACAATGAAAGTAAGTTTAAGGAAAAAAATAATTTTCTTTTCTTTAAAAAAAAAAAAAACAAAAAACAAAAAGAAAGAAATGAATTCGGAACACAGTGATTGCTTGAAGGAAAAAGTAGGAAAAGTCGTATTATGGAGTGCATGGATACTTTTGTGAGTATATATCCTTTGTCTTGCCAATCGTTAAGTTAACTAGAGAATTGCCGACATTTACTTAACGGTAAGTTTTATGTTGGAGGCGAAGCGAAGCGAACCGTCCCGCGTTCATGGAGAACTGATGCGAAACGACATTCATTACCAATGATGGCCTGCCTCAAGAACAATTCCAGTTCTTTACAAAATCGGAGCCTAAAACTGACTTAAAAAGGAAGTGATATAATTCATATTATCGACTTCAAATTGCTTATACTTTCAAACACTTTACTTGACACTGTGTCTTGGGTCCTATTATTTTAATGGTTCAGTCTAAGATACCTAATTCCTTCATGGAGAAGAGTAGAGTAGTGTCAGGAGCGTGAGAAGATACATCGTCTTAGTCACAGATATTCACAAAGAATAGCTTCTATCTCTGTAGATAGATTTAGCTGTGTGGTATCTCAATCTTAGGCAACAAAAATCGGGAGAGAATCTTTTCTAATTATTGGTTAGTGCGTCCGATTATTGAACGTTTTTTCGCAGTCCAACCTCTCGCGAATGCCTGACAAACTTCCGAAAGTATAATGACCATAAAAAGGATTCCGAAAAAAAAACATGTTCTTCGGGAACGGTTTTAAACTGTTGTACAACAAATTGTTGTGTAAACCCAGGACATTGGCTCTATATGAGACTGTTGCGTTAAATATTTGTACGTAAGTACATATATATTTTTGTTTTTATAGGAATAAGTTAATTTTATCAGTTGTAAAATCAATGCTGAATCTTTTACCTAGTTAACCCCCATGCTGTGGCTGCACCAGACCGAATCAGTTCATTCGCTGAAGCGTTCCAAGGCACCTAGATATAATACCTACTACCAGCTACTTTCAGAACGAAATATTCACCAAAAATAGATTTGACATGCAAGCAAGCAGCTTCAAACCTACCTTGTGTGGTAATATCAGCACAAACTTGACAAACTAATGATAATACATACTCAACCCACTACTAGATACCCACTCATGTCCAAATAGCCGGTAATGAGGTGACAGATATGCTATCAAGACAAAGAATTTATTTTCCGTTGTAACCACTGTTGTAACACTTTTCATGCCTACAAAAGGCAATAAAAGCAGTACAACACTTTGCTTTTCTCACAAACTAATGAACTTGTATCAAATGGTGCACAGTCTAGAAGAAGTCGAACGGTGTCAACTATCGAGGTGATAGATAGAAGAGAGGTGATGGACTCCGCACACCAAGGCAACATAATTGAGTCTCAAATGAAAATTCAAAAATCTTTCTTTTTAGTCAATAAGGTGAAAGTTTTTTTTGTTAAATAATGCATAGTGCAGAAATAAGGTCATGGGGTCCCACATGGGTCTGTATTAGGACCGCTTCTTTGGAAATTGTTGTATACAATAAGACTTTAAGGTTGTATTTGTTGCGAGATTCTTGGATTGAATTAATGCAGATTTGCAGTTTAAATGGTACACATAATCAAATTTGCTTAAAGTCTGATGGACTAGGTCTGGCTAGAAAAAAGGAGAAATAGTCTTAGTCAGCAGTAGAAAAACTATCGCAATGACCATAATAATGGACATTGAAGGTGCCTTCGATAAGATATTCTTTGAAAGTCTAAGAATAGCCTTAGAAGAACGCAGGGTTAACCCATTGGTGATGAGATGGGTGGACAATATGCTGAAAAATAGGGCGATAAATATTCAGACGGGAACTTCAAGACTTAGAGAAAGGGTCAGCAGAGGTTGCCCGCAGGGAGGTGTTTTACCACCTACTCTGTGGAATATAACTGTGGTCTCTCTCCTGAGAAGACTTGAAGAGACTGGCATCCACACTGTGGGATATGCCGATGATATAGCAATAATGGGAAGAGGTAAATTCATGAACATCACAGCAGATACCATGAGAAATGCTCTCAGAGTGGTGAAGCGGTGGTGTCAGGAACAAGGTCTCTCCATTAATGCGGAAAAGACAGATCTGATCATCTTCACAAGGAAGAGGAGAGATCTGGAATTTCAGCCCTTGACACTTTTCGGATCGGAACTGCAGGTGACCAGGAAGGTTAAGTATCTGGGTGTATACCTAGATGCTGGACTAACTTGGAACTTCCATGTGGAAGAGAAGATTAGAAAGGCGAAAAGGGTGCTTCATCAGTGCAAACGAGTATGTGGACTAAGGTGGGGAATCTCGCCGAGGTCAGCATACTGGATGTACGCGATGATAGTTAGACCGATTATCACATATTCGTCAGTTGTATGGTGGCAGAAAGCCAAAACTGTAAGGAAGCAATTAGATAGGGTCCAACTAATGGCATTTTTAGGTATCGCGGGTGCAATACGGACGACACCAACATGTGCAATGGAAGCCATCCTAGGTATCCTGCCGCTCGACTTATTTATTAAGAAAGTGGTGGCCTCGACGGCACATCGTTTGCACTGGGATGCCCACTAGCACTGGCACGGTACTATCTAAGGGCATAGGAAAATCCTGGATATCGTGAAAAACGAGATTAGGGAGTTGAATATGCCCATGCATGGAATAAAGAGAATGCATGTTTCTTATTGGAGATGGAACACTTCCGGAAAAGAAATTGGTGATATAATCATTTTTACGGATGGGTCCATGATGGATGGCAGAGTGGGGGCAGGTATCTTCTCATAAGAACTGGAACTAGCCTGTCATATTAGTCTGGGGAAATATACCTCAGTCTATCAAGCCGAGATGATTGCTCTGTTGCATGCATTGGATCACCTGAGAGAGGGTCAGGTCGAAGGTAAAAACGTTACTATAGCACTGGAGAATCAATCAGTGATTAGACGCATGGACCAAACAGATATCAATACATCACTGGCATTGGAATGTGCTCATAAGTTCAATGAGTGCTCATCTCGAAATGAGATGACGCTGCTCTGGGTGCAGGGGTCAACCTCGGAGCTCTCCGGTCCGGAACCATTCGCTGCACTTGGCAGAGGGATGATAGAATACCTGATTAGCAACTGGGCCGCGGCGGAACACCAGAGAAGGTGGTCAACCGTAGAAGGTTGCAGACAGGCGAAAATGGCTATTAAAATGCCGGGTAGCACCACTCACAGAGAAGTTCTAAGCTTAGGGCGAAGAACGCTGAAATGGGTGGTAGCGTTATCTACTGGCTATGGGAATTTCGGGTATCACCTAAAGAAGATGGGTCTTCTGGAGGACGACACCTGTGAACTATGCCTGGAGGAAGTCGGGACGGCAGCACATATATTGTGTCAATGTCCGGCGTTAGCTAGCAGAAGAAGGGAGATGCTGGGGAGCCACTGGGTAGAAACCCAGAGGGTGAACCAGATTTCTGTTAAACAGATGCTAGCGTTGACACGAGAAATCAAAGCCAGAGAGGAACTGTGCAGATGGACTCTCCAGCTAAGATGGATCGTGGAAGTGAGACGATAAGGGACCCAATACAGTGGTCTGGTTCGTAATCTCTCGAACAATATATATATATAAATACTTGAAAGTAAGAATCGATGCGTTAAAGAAGATCTGTAAAGCTTCTTAGAATAATACTCTTACTAAAGGTAGTTCTGTTCACAGTGCTCTATATAGGGCCAATCTGAACTACAGCACTGAAAGTAAAGTACCGACTCAATGCGCTAAGAGTGTGTAGTGCATACCATACTTTTTGAGTTGATGCAATATATTTTGTATGAAGAATAATGCTGTTGATTCATGGGCATGACAGATGAAATGCAACGGGTGTGCAATAGGAATGTAAGATAGAGAGAAATAGAGAGAAAGCCCAAAGCGTGATTATATGGAACTTAGGTAAGTCTTTAATCAATCATGAATGCTTTCGATCATATTTACACAAATTTGCACTAGATGACACTCCTTTTTGTCGCATCTGTAAAAGTGGAAAATGCAAGGTGGACTACGAGGTTCGTAAGCGACATTGAACAAAAAACAGGGATATTGTCATGGATACACCAGGGGGTATTATGAAGGAACTTTGTCCAATAGAAGGGAATAGATAAATCTCCAACGCAATCCCAAATAGATATAGTTGATCGCGGAGAAACATCTAACAGTAGCCTGGTAGAGTATTTCGGACAGCCAAAAGTCTCGTTCACTTGAACCTTTTGAAGAATTTTACCTTAAACTGAAAGAAAACCAAAAAAAAAAAAAAGAAAACAAAACATTGTTGAACACTTAGGACTGTTGTTTTGGTCGATACATCGGTGGGACTGAACTTGATGTGGGCAGTAAAATCGAACGTCAAGATTGCGCCTGATATCTAAAAGTACATAAATACTGTAGTAGTTTGAAGATCGTCAACCATTTCTAAGCTGCGAACGTTTGTTAAAAAATGTTTATTCGGATTTTATGGCTTAACTGCATTTGGAATGAATATACGAGAACGGACCAGGAACCTATAGACCTTTGAGATTAAGTCCACCTTTTCAAACAGGTAGAATGAAGGGTCTCCGTAAACAATTATAGTGCGGAATGGTCGTAAAAGAACAAGAACACTCGGAAAAAGATGGACAGAATTAAAACACGTTACAAAAGTTGGCATTCTATCCCAAATGGAGTGATAAAACTTTAAACCCAAGCATTTTAAAGGAGCAAAACAAAGTCATATGTAAGAGAAAATTGCCAGCTCATCTCTGCTAATTTATTTTTTAGACAAACACTAGGCACTTGCTAATAAAGTATCTCATCTATCGTCAAAAGCCTGATCTCGGAAAAAAAGAAAGTCTACGATCCTAATAAGGGGTATATACATACATATGTACATAAGATACTTGCATGCGTGTAATTAAAATGTAGAACATATGCAATTTACTCACGATTGTGAAGGATTTTCATGGTTTCATCCATTGTGATCCGTAATGTAATGACTGAGTTCTTCAACATGAAACTGCGTCTTTGAATCTTTCCATGTTGTAGAGCGGATGACCAATGTTGGTATGAAATTCTGATATCTAAAATAAAATAAAAGAAATCTTAAAGTAAGACAAGTCTGTTCATTGACTACATAATTATAGTGACGCCTGACTATTCAAAGCAACGAAGGAAAAGATTTATAGAGCAAACGGTCAAACATGCGTGTATCAGAAAAATATTTCCAAGTGTAGCAAATTGTAGGCCTGCGACAAGTGCTGTCAAAAACCCATTATCCCTAACCAAAGGAAGAGTTTAGTTTTACTCAACTTGATGAGGCCTATCTATGTAATAACAGTTCTACGTAAGTCCGACGTATATATGCACATATGTCCTCTCCTCATTCATATTAATTCACAAACTCATGTCGACTCGATAAAAAACTCTCACGTCCATACCTGAGTGGCCTCCTCTCACGTCATAATCATATGTTTACGAAGCAAAACTTTCAAAGCCGCCCTATTGTTACCGCAGACATTTGTCAAAATAACAACACTATTCATGCTTACCTATCCATTAAAGTCAATAATAGCCTTGAAAACAATTTCCAAAATTATCAACCACAATTGAGTTTTATAAAACCCAACCAAAATACCCTATAATTTATGGAAATTTATATAGTCAAATCATGTGCTTTGTTTTCATAGGCAACTTTCCTCTCAACTAATGACTTCATTTCCCCGCCATTCCATCCGACCATCCAACCATCCGAAAAGAATTGACATTATACCACCCTATATTGTTGTGTTACACCAAAAAAATTAAGTAACATATAAAATATGTGTTCCTTACGAGAGTGGTGGAAAAAAAAAATTCACTTTTCAATTTGCATAATATAATCGTACAACATACGCGCAGCAAAAAAATAAAAATCCCACCCCCCTGAGCACTTATAAAAAATTCACACCTCGATTACCTCAGTGACATATTTAACTAATGCAGAGATGAAGCTAAAAATGAATATCGCTCTCTTTCCTTGGAGATGGATCGGGTTTGGGGTTCTGGTGGATCGTTTTCAAATCCAAAATTGAGTTAAATTTCCCACCTAATATCAATAAAAATGTTAAATTTATAAAGCGGTGGCGGCAGTGGCGGCGGCAGCGGCGGCGTCGGTGGTGGTGGCGACGGTAACAGCCAAGGCGTCAGCAAAGGTTGTGGCAGCATGCCCGAAGAGTGGCTTGCCTTTCTCAGGAGGCATGTTTTCATGGGCTCGTGCATCGTAAAAGAATATCATAATCATCTCGTAATATTTTATGACACATGTAATTTCGCAAGCGGTGCGTGTACGTTGCTTTCTTATGAAAACCTTTTCCATTCCAACACTCCATCATGTCGGGGTGGGTGTTTTTGTATTGGCAAGTCTACAAGGACCAAGTCGGTATGTATGCTTGTTTGTTTCTTCTTTTTTGTTTTTTGTTTTTTTTCCTTTTTTCTTTATTTCTGTGTCATAGCGAACGCAATCAGTCATAATCATACTCATCATCATCAAGTTCATCATGTGAAACCTTCCTTCTAAATGAAGGAGAAGAAATAATGATTGCATAAGAAATGGGCCTATTTTTGCGCGCCTGACACTACAGAGGACACCACCAACAAGGACTTCTAGCTGGTAGCTGGGGATCTTGCAAATTTCCGTTAACGGGCACACACACTCATCATGCATACACTTACGATGTCTCTAGTTAGCTTAGAGCCATCAAGAAATTGGCAAATATTTGAGGAAATTATTAAATTTTCTCTCTCAAGTTGGTATAACAAACATATAAACGGTTTAAAAAAGGATACACATACATATATGTATGTAGTTTCTAGTGCTGCTGCTGATGCTTTTGCTTTTGGTTCTGCTGCGTCTTTCATGTTGAGCCAGTGGCATGATGCATAGGGAACTACAAGTATATGTTCGTCATAAATAGTTGACCCACTCTGCTCTGTGTGTGTGGAGCTGCAATGGGTACACACTGGTAATCGTATGTTGCTGGACATGATAGAAATAAAAATTTTCTATAGTTTTCACCACATTAATTTGGTGGACGTTGCAATGACAGCTTAGACACCTATTTACAGGCTTTAAAGAGTGGATTTCATTAGAAAGATACACAAATGAAAGTTATAGATACTGTTTTTTTTTAAAAAGAAAACGACTACGTAGTTAGATGCAGGGGTTACTCTTTAATTTTAGCACTGAAACTGATCAGAGCTTCGAATTTTCAGCAAACTATGACCGGTCCTAACTTATGCAAGTACAAATGTAGATGTGCAAAGCCAAAAAGCCGTATCTTTCAAGTTCCCTGAGGTTCCAATTAGTTTTCTTTCTGTGAGTAAATACAACTAGAAGGATGAGTAGCAACGTAGTAGAAATAGCAACCAACGTCAGTGTAGCAACACTTTTAAACGCTACAGTACCCACTTTCATAATGTGGCGTTCGACGCCGAACGATTCCATTCATTCTTGTATTCACTAAATTGAATAAAATAAAGTGAGAAGAATCTCTTGCAGCGTTTCAAAGACAATGCCATGGTATCGGCAACATTCTGCAATTATTCACCCAGTCTATTGACAACTGGCGGCCAATCGAACACGACCGAGACAGTCCCAGCCACACTCTTGCAAAGTATTAACCCGCTTATTCCACTCACTGGTAGAGTTTGCTTTTTTTGCTGTGAAGAGAAAAAAAACCAAACTCCGAGTAGATATGTTTCATCTAGACCGCAATAAATATGGTTGCCTTCCTTGATGCAGTCCGAGTACATTAATATCTATCTGCACTCCATAACCAGTACGCTGGCGGATATAAATGCAGCAACACCACTTCATAAAAGTTGAAGAACTATGTGTGTGTTTAGCTGATATGTGTGTGTGTATGTGTGCATATGTGCAGTTTTTATACTCGCTTGCTCTATTAGTCAATTAAACGGCTTTGAACCTGGCCCGAACTACCGTCTCTCTTTAAACGCATTAGCTGAATACGGCTGTCAGAATAGCTCCCCGACCCTACTACTTCCGAATCTAACCCCGTTTCAAATACAATAATTGAATGCACGAACTATCTCAATATTTCATAAAGGGATGTGTGTGTTGTTTTTTTTTTTTTTTTGTGAGAATAACCGTAGTGAGTCAAGTAAGTGTGGTGGTATGGGCTCGCATTCATAAAGCTATTAGACGTAGTTCATACGATGGACGAACGCATGGACACAGGATGATAGTGGAATGCGCTTAGCAAGACCTATTGAGCATTGTTGTGGACTGTTCCATGGAGAGTAGAGAGTATAGTAGAAGTTTGGTGCCTTTTGTTTTCGAATCCCCAACCACTATGCAACTGGCACGTTGCTCCTTTTGCATACTTCGCTGTTTCGTTTATTTCTCGGTCGAGCGCGTTCCCTGGCATACTGGCGGACCGATAAAAACGAGGCTTTCATTAGATGCGGGTGGGCGTAAGGGATGACTTTTTGTTGCTGCCAGTCCTGTTTCTGTTGCACACCGAAACGTAATTGATTGTTTAGCCACATAGTATAGCGAGTGTGTAAATTGGGACCTACGTAGCTGGCGGCCAATGGTGGTGGTGGTGGTGGTGGTGGTGGTGGTGGGTGGGATGTGGCACCAACATTGCGGCTTGAGAGATGTTTTATAGGACACACTCGAAATGTTAAAAAGCTTGACCCAGTTTTGGGGAAATTATACTTCCTCTTCCCTTCGCCTAGAAATGTACCGTTTTTCGTTTCGTCGAATAGCTTTTGTTAAGTGTGGGTGGCGACGAGGGGGGTTGTATTTTATTATGTATGTATGTACTTCTACTCGAGATTTGAGAATGTATGTATGTTAGAATAATGTTTCTTTATTTCTATGTAGTTTGTTTTTTTTTTTTTGAAGCAAAACTACGAGATGTCTTATCGATTTTCAATGTTACGAACCAGGAGAACTAGTTTGTTATTTTTTATGCTACATATGATATAATGACCTTCAAGTCAAATCCAGACGCCTAGGGTTATATTGATTGACATTAAAAAGATACTACCTACATAAGATGGGTATTCAACCATCGAATGTTTGAAACGACATGGAAATTCTTGTCTAAACAGAGCTATCCTATAAGAGTTTCGAATATATACACAGATAAGTATAAATCGCCGTTTCTGATGGTTTATTGCGAGGCTATTTGAATACCAAACCACCAGCAAAGCGATCTAATAAAAGGTTTTTCGTTAGATAAATATCTAAAATATAAGTTAGTGCAGGTTAAATTACAATCAATGCGATAAATTATGAAGTGAAACATCGTTTAAATGTTTTCCACGATAAGCCTACACGTCTGAATGAGCTGAATCCACTTTTTCAATACTTCTTTCGTATAAATCGGGCAATATGCCGGCAATTTAACATTCGATGCTGGTCCTGAGGTCAACTAAAGTCTCTGACTTATTGACAATTGGCATAAACCGCGGACTTGCCATTACCCCAAAGAAAATAACTTCAGATGAGTCAAATCACACGAACGCCCAATTGATTCCTCCATGTCTAGAAATAACACAGTCACCTAACTTCAACTACAATAATTCGATTGTTTGGCCAGTTGTCTGACATGTGGCACCATCGTGGTGAAATCACATATGTATGAATCAAGTCGTCCTCTTTCAATTTATCGCAAAAATGGCCAGTCAACATGATCCGGTAGCGATTTGCATTGACTGTTACTGTGTTGCCAGCATTATTAAAGAAAAACCATGAACCAACGGCTCTCTAGCATAAAACCTGCACCAAACAGTCAATTTTTTTGATGTATAAGAATTTTGTGAGTGCCTTCGGGTTGCTGACTTGTCCAAATGCGACAATTGAGCTTATTAACGAAGCTGTTGAGCAAATATGGACTTCAAGACTGAGAAATAGTGTTGCGGTAAAAATCGTATGTAAAATAGTCGCAACTGAACGCAAACTTTGATGCGAAAAATTTAGATAACTTGGAAACGTTGTTAAAGCCTGTATTCTTTCTCTTCTTAAATTATAGGCGAGTTGGAAAGTCAAACAAACCGCAATTAACTTTACGTAAAGCCAACAAATCCTATTGGAAATATGGGGCGTTCTAATTGAAAAGTCCTTTACATATAATGGACCAACTACTGATGCATGAAGCATATCCCTATTCAATGTTGCATATAAAAATCGACCTAACACACTGGGTCTCAAGTCATTCTACAACGCAATGTCTTGTAAATACCAGCGTTTCTGCGGATCAATCATCGCCCAAATATTCATTCTAAGGCCAACTATTTTAAAGTCGAATTGACGTTACTAACTATCTATTGACTTTAAAGCTGCATACATATACATACATACATGTATTAGTATTCATCGTTCACATGTCTAATTTAGACCCAGCTTAGCCATCACATTCACCGATCCTCAGCTTCAAACTACCGACCCAAAGCCCCAACATCAGTACTCTCTAAAGTCATGGAAAGTATGAAAGCATCTTCTGAGTACGGTTTCCGTCAAAAACACTCCACAGTGGATGTTATTCACAATCACGGTGAATGCCGAGTAGTTGCCTTGGATATCTCTAAAGCCCTCGATAGAGTGTGGCATAGCCAAGCTCCAAGCTTATAGTGTCGGTAGCATCTTCTCATCATGGATTGCAAGATTTTTGAGTAATCCGTCAATACAAGTTGTATTGGACAGATCTACCTCATTCTCAACCAATACTGGTGTACCTCAGGGCTCAGTCATCTCTCCGACCCTGTTTTTAATATATAATTGCAACTTTCCTTCTCTTACTCGCAATCCAATCCATTCCTTTCCGGATGACAAAACTGTTGACTACCCCAAGTTGTGGAGTCCCACCGGCAACGAATGTCTACCGAACTCAACCCCGATATTGATGCAATCATCAACAAAAAAAATACAAATTTTTGACGCGATTGGTCCATGGAACCCAGGTCCTAGTTTCTCACAACCATTGGTGTTGTGCGTGTTATATTCTTAACACGAATGGAAGGGGCCTACTGTTTAAGAACAAAAACTAGTAATTTTAGGCGTTGTCTGGGGATTGAACCTGGAACGTGGTTCCAAATTTTAACCAAACTGAAAATGAATGGAACTAATATTGAGAAATCTAATAGCTTTTCAATGCTTGGCATGGAAGTTACCCCAGACCTTCGCTGGAATCATCCGATTTCCGAATTTGCGAAAAGTAGCGCTAAGTGCCTTAGATTCATCAAGAGGTGTAAACGTTTTTTCCGTTCTGCAAACTTGACTTGACAAACTTGAGCACCCGCAACTTGCTTGGGTTTATTGGATCGTGTCCTGCGTCAGACATGTAGATTGATCGGTGACCTATCAATTCATAACCAAATTCGTTCGCTCGAGCATCATCGAATTGTTGTATGCTTGTCGGTTCTGTACTGATATTTCCACTACTATTGTTCGGATGAAATCTATAGTTGTGTCCCGCCTATCCATCAGTTTAATCGCACTAAACGAGCGGCGTCTTCCCATTTTTTCAGGACCTCTTTCTTTAGCCACTCAACATGTTTGTGAAATGACTTGCCTTTCTCAATATTTCCAAAAAATTATGATTTGCAAAGATTTAAAGTCAACGCGCATCATCACCTAACTCGCTTTCTTTTTCCTTCCAACTTCTAACTTCTAACTTCTCTTTATCCTTTCGTTTCACTCCATCAGTGGGTTTACAATTTAAAAAGGACTTTAGTCCTAAGTGATGAAAACCATTTAAAAAAAAGACCAAGAGATGACACATAGGGAAAACTGACCACAAAATAGAGGCTTTTCTGATACGTAGTCGAAAAATTGTTCAATATTTGAATGGTTCGGGTCGGCAGTCATGCAAATACCTACTTAAAAATACGGCAGCCTTCCACTCTCTTCGATCCCGGGCACGCTGCTTCCAGTTGTCCAGACCAAGCGCTCTGGCATCCGCGATAGCTTGGTCCTTAAAACGGAGGTTCGGTCTTCCTTGTCTTCTCGAACCTGGGGGCTGTGATTCGAAGATCCTCTTTGCTGGAGCATTATTGTCCATTCGCTCGATGTGGCCGAGCCAGTGTAGTCGACGTGTTTTGGCTTTTTGGACTACATCCACATCTTGGTACAGCTCATAGAGTTGTATCTTCTCCTCCATTCGCCCTCCACACATACGGGACCGAATATCCGACGAAAAATTTTTCTTTCGAAAGTGTTCAGTATTCGCTCTGCTTTCCTGCTTATCGTCCAGCACTCGGCTCCATACAGCAGAACTGGCAGGATCAAAGTTTTGTAGAGCATACATTTCGTCTTCCGAGTTAGGAGTTTTGACCCCATTTGTTTCGCCAAAACGAAGTAGCAACGGTTTCCTAGGGTAAGTCTTCGTCGAATCTCCACTAAGGTGTCATTCGTGGAGTTGATGTTTACTCCGCGGTAGGTAAACTCCTTAACCACTTCGAAGTTACTGTTGCCAACAGTAACGTTCTGTCCTAGGCGGTGGACAGATGCTTCTTTGTTTGTTGACAACATGTCCTTGGTTTTGTCCTCATTTACTTCAAGGCCAACTCGTTTCGCCTGTTCTTCAATTGCCGTAAAAGCCTCTAACACGGCGCGCTGGGAGCGACCGATGATGTCAATGTCGTCTGCGTATCCCAGCAGCTGGACAGATTTGTTGAAGATAGTGCCTTCCGTGTTTACACCTGCCCTGCGCACTATCTGTTCTAGCAGAAGATTGAAGAAGTCACATGATAGCGCATCTCCTTAACGAAATCCGGTGCATGTTTGGAATAGTTCGGAGGAACTGTTTCCGAATTGTACGTTGAACCGCGTTTTTCCAGCGTCACGCTGCACAGCTGGATCAGTTTAGCCGGGATCCCGAATTCGGCCATCGCCTTGTAGAGCTCAAGACGATGAATGCTAATAGTTTAGCTCTACAACGAGCTAAAGTTGAAGCTCATGTGAACTATTCGAGTAATAAGGCGTCACTGATGCAGTCCACCCTTTCTCCAATACTGGCAAACATCAGTGGACATGAGTAGGATTATACTATCCAGAGTAGTGGGCTCGGTTTGTATTTATACAACGTTCAGGCTTGGCGCGCCAAGAACAATCAACGGTTTCCGAACGATATTGGACGAAGCAGCCTGTGTCATAGCAGAGAATGATCCTCCATCGGCATCGTAGCGAATGAGAAGCTACGATGTCAATGGAGAATCATAACACGAGGCAGCATTTGTCAGAAGGTGCTTATTCCAGTAGTACAGGCTATTGACATCTATGAAGAAAAAAGCAAAACACCCAAAGAAAAGATGATATGTTTACAAATATATTCTGAAGCAGTTTAACACTAATCCAGACAAGATCAGCCACCAACTATACCAACCTAAGATATTAGCCCAACTCCCTTCTTTCGGGTGATATGTTCCTAAGTGCCTCTCGAGTGTCAAAAGACCAAAACCAAATATCAGTCACAAAAGAGATATTTAGACATACAGTCATTCCATCACCCATACCAAAATAAACGACTATTCTTTTACTTTATCGACGCAGTCCTGAAGCCCACTCAAATAGCTTCTATACACAACCGTTGCTACAAAGTTTTATTGCTTTTGTTAGATATTGCTAACCCTCGATATTACTGTTTCTATGTTCGAGCTGTGATAAATGCCATCATTATCACTTCAAATACTGCTCTCATTTGAATGAAACCGAATACCAATTCAGACCTCCTGATTAATGATCACTAACCAATGATCTTTCAACGCCTTTACATACATTTCCTCCGGGGCCCATTAATTTAGAACTACCACCTTGAAAGCAACATAAAAACCCGAATGAGCAATCGGATTTTAAATGTTTTATGGATAACCTCAATCCGTGCGGTCCTCATCTATTCATCAATCGTCGTTCGTAACAACAACGTCCTATTCAAAGTCCGCTTTTGATAAGATCACAGATACTGGCCGGTGACAAATTTTGATTGCTTTTTTTAAAAATGCCACCGATTCGGCACTTTTATTATCGTTAGATGCAAGTCATAAATATCAATTTACACTGACAATGGTGGTCTAACAGTGCGTATTCAGTGTGTCAGCACAAAGTAAACCCCGTTCTTTTCCCAAATCTTCTGTGTTGTCTTTCTTTTCATTCCCCGATTGGATTATGGAGTGGAAAGCTTTAGAGAGTTTAAAAAGAACAAGAAGTAGATACGTGTGTGCGTTTCGATGGAAAGGGGGGGGGGGGCACAATACTACACACAACAAAGCAAGACATCATCACCACTAATAATCCACAAAAGAAAAATACGAAATCCCTTTGCACCCCTCCTCACTACATAGTTCGATAGAAAACAAAAAAAAAGAAACACAAAAAGCAGAAAAACAACAAACAGAGAAAGAAGACCCAAATCCTCAATATGAAATCCTGATAAATTACAAATACTTGTTAGAAAATTTTTGTAACAAATGTTATCCCACGATGTTGTGCGCGGTGGGTTCCGTTGTGTACAAAAGACTGTGGAGAAAAAAAAAAAAAAAAAGTCATCGCGTTAACATGCGATGGGATTTCATTAAGGGGTATCACCAGCACCACACCACACATACATACAATATATAGAATACAAAAATTCGAAGGGATTTCCGCCAGAGATTTATGAACACTACACACACAACGCAGTTGAACCAATTCTTGAGTTCGCTACCACCGACCGACGACGACGCGAAGACCAAACGGAAAAGAAATTAATGCCTTTTGAAGAAGGTTCTCGGTTTTCAACGAACGCGTTAGCGGTTTGCCTTTTGATATAAATAGTAGAAGCCACCCTCCAGCCCCAACCGCCAAACTCAAGCTGTATCGCCAAACATCAATATTTACAATTATTGCTTCGATTCCCATTTTTCCAATAGTAATTGCGAAATCACCCAGTCTCCGGCGCCGCCGCCGCCTAATCCCCGAGCGGAAACGGAGACGCATCGTATAGTATGTACATAGGAGCCGTACTATGTACTATAGTCGCACCGATACGACTATTTGCTATTATTTGCCAAGGACCGAAAAACCGATCCAATTATTTCATAATCCGTTTGAAACATTTTCGGATTTACAAGCAATGAAATTGGGGATGTCGCGAGAGTTGTCTATTGCCAAAGTGTGTGCCAGTGGGATGGTAGGACGGTGGAACGGTAGAAAAGGAGGTGATTGTGTTGTTAGGTAGCATTCAATCTACGGGGTATTAAAGCAAATTCATGGACACGCAGTTAGCAGGATGGGTTGCTTGTGTGGCGGCATTTTCCGAAAAATATCCTTATCAGCGTTACCATTGATCTTTGTTTAGTATGTATGTATGTATATATCTCTGATGACCACAAGAGTGTATAACAATGGAAAGTCAAACATTCATACTGTATACACATTTGTGTGTTTGAAGGATATCTAACAATCTGACAAAATAGTTGGCCATAAACCACGACACATCATCGAGCGAGCGACGGCGCAACACATACGGCACTGACCATGACCACACGGTAAAACCGCAATCGGGAACGCAGGATCATAGTAGTCTAACTGAAACTATACCCAATCCGATACATACAATCTAAAGCAATAAAAGACCAGCTCCTGTTTGTGTGTGCTGTCCTGGTCTTCATTTCCTTTTTATTTTCTATTATTCATAGCTTATCGCTGGAGGTAAATCAAGTGACAGCTTTCACACCTGCCGGTAGCTCGTGTGTATTTCTATATTCGAGTGTGTGGGGGTATTTGAGTGTCGGGTGACACGGCACCAGCGACGACAAGTGAATTAAGATCTATATCGTTGCCATCACTAGTACATACATACATACATGTGGATTTAACAAGATTCGAACACATTCCATTGTGGTGGTACTACTGCTGGTGGTACTGGTGGTGGTGGTGGTGGTGGTGGTGATTGTGTTTCGAATAAAAGTAATTCGAAATTAATTATTGAGTGTATCCAAGTGATTTCCTTGGGTGGTCATTGAATCACCTTCAACTTTTCGTGGGCGGTGTCCACTCGATGTCGAAGGCAGGATGTATAAGCATATTTTCGTAAAACCAATCGTTTCTAGAGGGGAAGACCTTGGTTGTACTACAAACTTGTGTTGACATGGTAAGGTTGGCTTCACATTAATGAATATTTAGAAAGGCAAATTCCTGCGAGTCATTTTAGTCCTGTCAGTCGATGAAGGGTTAAAAAAGTGAATAGCGATGGCCCATCACATCAATTATGCTATTCATTATGAGTGGCTATATTTTTTAAGCTATTTGCGTCGAGCAAGAAAAACAGTCAAACAAGGAAGGAATCCACAAATGTAGGCAAAATGTAGAAAATATGTAGAAAGATATGTCAAGGATGCAATACAATCTTGTCCTTGGATTGATATGGTTTACAACTGACCAAAGTCTTTAATAACAAGACAGAGCGTCGATTAAATACGACCATCGTCCTGGACGGCTACTTACGAATACTTTTGCAAACATCGTTCAAAAGGTAGAATAATTTGCATTTGAAAGGAGTTATTCGAGAAAGAAGTACTTAGTGACTTCAGATTGTCATCTTAGACTATTTGAAACAGTATAGACCTCAGAGTGTAATAGATCACAACAAGAATGAGTACGAAGCTAAAGAATACCAATAAGGCACCAAGTTATCACTCGAATTTCTTTGGGAACATCAAAAGCGTAGTGTGAACCGAATTTTTACTCGAGATGAAGCTTGGGTTAATCATTATTATGGATTGGCCTAAGTTCAAGACGTTATCCATACAGTGACAGAGGAAAGACATACTATCTCCCAAAACAGGTAATACAATAGGCTGGGAAGAACTATGAAGACTATGGTTTTGTTTGGATAGAGAGGGTATCAGAGGAAGTACGGAGATCAGGGCAGGAGTCACTTTACCAAGGCTACTCTGTACTTTTTACCTCCCAAATGTCAATGATGAAAAAAAACCGTCCACAAAGAATGAAGTAGTCTGATCTGAAATTTCAGCGTATTTTAAGGGGATACTGAGTATATACATAGTATACCGCATAATACCAGATGTAGTTATATTTGTCATCGTAGCACCAAAACGATAGCAAGAATACAAAACTGTTACTTTAGAGAACAGTACATTTGAAACAGGGAACAGAGTACAGCTAAATTGCTACAAGGATGG
Source organism: Xylota sylvarum (assembly GCA_905220385.1). Taxonomy (NCBI): domain Eukaryota; kingdom Metazoa; phylum Arthropoda; class Insecta; order Diptera; family Syrphidae; genus Xylota; species Xylota sylvarum. Next base: position 91,565,000 of record LR999957.1, on the reverse strand, counting down.
TTAAGTCTAGGTTTAAATTAGGGTAGCGGTCTGTATTGATATACAGACACACTTAGACCAGAGACCCTAAATGGAACACACTTCTTGAAGACAGTACCGGACAGGTCAATAGGAGGTGAAGGATAGTTTTCTCTTGCTGTTCGTCCCTGCAACTTCTGATGTAATCATTTGAAAAAACCCAACCCTTGGGCATGTTATCCGATCAGTCAGTGTCCAGTGAAAGCAACGATTAAGAACCTGATCCGTGATCGCTTTAACCAAGCCCGTACTACGTTTCGGACTAAGGCCAGATCTCTCTTGATATATGACACCACGAGCCATTTTCCCACCTCTGATTGGTCCTGCAGCTTCAGTAGATGCTTAAATATAGCTATTGGCATATTCACGTTTTACTTTTTGGGCAGAATGTCTGAAGTCGTACCCTTTCTAGCAGTTTCCCGGAATGCATCTATGGCCTGCCAACCAGCGAAGGTGAATGTTGAACGGCTCCGCCATCTCGAAGCGCCTTTTGACGTGAAAGAGCACGATTCGAGGGACTTACTAATATACCTGACAAGTAGTTCATTTTATTTCGACCAAGACAAGGCTTCCTTAATATCCATAATTTCCGCTATGGCCGTATGGTTTTGTAGTCCAGCACCTACGTAGACTCTCCGAGTCTGATCGCCTTATGTGCATCTGATATAGTGGTAACAGATGCAGAAAGACCATTAGAGCATCTGACCGAGTTGACCGTACATGCGTTGTTTGTGAACCTAGGCCAAACAAACATCTCCAATTTGCCCGATCCTTAGCTAACTGCCTTCAGTTGCGCACTACAAGTCGGTTGAGGTCCCCTTCTACGCGTGTGTGCCACCTAAGGTGAAGTCACCCTCTATCGCGTTGTAACTTTGGCCTGGTTCAGAATACTCAACGGACCGAAGCGCTGGTATCCATTCGCTCTACATATCCTAGCCAGCGTAGACGCTCCTTCGAGACTGAGGATATTGTCATCCGCTTTAGATAGAGTCCATCTTGAGCGCCATAAGGTAGGACTGGGGTGATCAAGGTCTTATACATTATACATGGAATCTCCTTAGTTATTCGGGATACGGTCTTACTACTCAAATGGCTTCTTACCAAAAAAAAACAGCGATTGACGAGAGTTATTCTTCTGCTGAGGTGTTGTTGTCAGAATTGATAGCAGTGCAATGGTTATTGTTGACTGAAACGATTTGTGTCTAATTCATCAATGTTGTGTGTCCCTTCTTGTTGACAGCATATATGTATTTGGTTTTGTTCTCATTTATCTCTAGACCCATTTTGGTAGCTTCCGTTTAAATAGTAGCGAACGTAGCAGTAACAGTCGGCTGTATTCCGCCAATAATGTCAATATCATCGGCAAACGCCAGTAGTTGCATAGAGTTTTCAAACATTGTACCTCCGATGTTGACTTGTCAGTTTCGCACAATCCTTTGAAGTATGATGTTGAAAAGATGAAAGATCTTGATGAGATCTGTTACCGATCTTGATGGAGCAGCGAGCGTTCTTCATGGCCATCCTGTGAAGGCGAACGAGTTTGGCAGGGATGCCAAAACTAGATATGCCTTTGTATAGCTCATCGCTATAAATTCTGTCATAAGCGGCCTTAAAATCGATGATTAGAGGTTCGGTATAGATTTGGACTTCTTGAGTTTTCTTCAGGATCTGCAGAAGTGAGAAACTGACCTAAAACCACACTTATCATATCACATATTGCACTGATAGGGGCCAGTCATATGTTGCAGATAAGGAGAGGAAACTGATACCTCTCTCTGTAATTGGTTTACAACACAAATTATTTTTACTGACCCAATATTAAGGGAATGATTTGAGACTTTTTCACCGAAGGCAACTAAGCGGTAGACTTTAGCCCTTAACACAATATTATGGTTGTGCCGGAAAACATAACTAATTGATTTAAATATTCTGGAATCGGGGGGTCTCAAGTTGCCAACGGCTTAAAGGACTTTCATACTAAGTACCTGCTCCTCGTTTAAGCTTAACGATACTGCATAACCACTAATTCTAACGCTATCCTATCGACCAGTGCCACTGCAAATTTGATTCTCGCTCTAAATGACCCTAAAATAACAATTATACATTTAATCAACTCCAACTACATAGTTGGTCAGAAAAAAAATGCGCCCACTCTGACCATCTGACCACTGGATGAAGTCCACGTTGTTGCGTGAAACAATGAAACCGCAATAATTTTCTGCTTCAGCACCCAATACAATATAAGTATACAAACAAATCTACCTACCATTCGTGGCTATCTATGCAGCGGAGGGCTTTACGTTGGATGGATCTGTTTACCCAAAGGGGCATGAAATTGAATTTTTAGCCTCAGCCTCGTGTTATTGTTGGATATAGGCTCTGCTCTGCTCTGGACTACCACCGATGAGGAAATATGAGAACCAGCCGCCAAAATCCAAATTGTTTTGTTACTGTTATTGTGCGCAGTACGTTCATATAGTGTAATCCTCTTAAAAGTATTTTTTTTTTCTTTTTTTTTTTTTAACGTTCGAATTAATTCTAGAATTGAATTAACAAACTCGTTAGCAGCAGAGGCAACAAGAGCAGCAGTAGCAGCAGCAGCAGCAATATGCAGCCACCAACAACAAAAAACAGTAGCAATCCGACATCTTTAGCTCAGCCTACCGATATATCGGTTCAGCCAACAACCCTGTTCCATATTTTACCTATGTATGCCATTTGTTGGTTGGTACACCATGTGCATAGGTATAATCCGCGTATGTGGGTGGCAGCCAGCAATGACGGCAAAAGAGTGCACTCGTGAGGAAGAACAATGTGCTATAATTATGATGGAGCATAGTTTATGTGTGCACTTTGGCATAACCATTTGAATGGTAATGGTATTACGTGTGAAATTAAGTGGTAAATGAGAAATTATTGTAGTGTAGTGTTAAAAATTGGCAAGTCTATCGAATATTGCATATGAGCGCCGTGCCGCGCCGGTAAACCTTCCCTATATCGGCCGGGGCGGCAAAAAATCTATTTAACAGGATATTTCAATAAAATATGCCGATTAAATTATATAACGCTTCCATTCAAGCCTGCTGACATGATTAGCGTTTTGATAAGACAGCTTTTTACATAAATAAAATGTTTAATGATGGATTCTCAAAAAAAAAAACTGCAAATATCGTATCGGTGCACTGGGCCGATAAAATCCATTACTCAACCTCTTTCTAACCATCGCAACTGAATTCGCTGATATCGATTTCATATTGAATGAAGAGTTCGTGTATGTATGTCCAGATATACTGCACTACGGATTCCCATTTCATAAATCGCAAAACGAACAAAAAAAAACACATCATCCTTTCCAGCTAAACTGATTGGCATTGGCCTAGCGCCGCTGTTCTTTCTCCAGTTCACCTTCCTTTTCGTTTTTTTTTTTTAAGCAGTTCGACAGGACGTGACTTGAATCCAAGTCAAACAAGGCGAAGATAATTTCAATAATGTGGACACATTTCCTGTTACTCCTGTTGAAAGGGAGACACCCTTGCTTCTGTCGACTTTGTCGATAAACGACCTGACAAATTGATAGACCTTAATGGTTATAGGCTGTTGGCGAAGCAATAATGCGAAGCCTGTTTAAACTGTTTAATTATGTGGCAAACTTGAACTTCCTCAAAAGCAGTTGACTACTGCTACCCTACCCCTATTGATTTCCACTCTTATTGACTTTTAGTTAGGGGATGACCTATGATAAACATGACTATTCTTTGACTTGGGCAAGCAAAAGGTGTTTGGGTCGTAAAGGACTCGATTAATATGTACATTTTGGACAACACTTTTGTTATTGGTGGGTAAAGTTGCATTATCACCGCTACATGGTACACGGTTACTGATAGTACATGAACGATGAGTGTATGTTAAGTCTGTTTGTGCATGTAAAGCAGACCAGTTAGGCTTACTCAAGCATAGCTGGGTAACATCTGGTGTTGCTACCCAAGGGAAACAAGCCACCTGGAGAACCTTCGGCATATCGGGCAATATGTCTGCTAGATACAACTGGAAAGATTCTAGAACGTATTATATACGGCCGTGGCAGAGGATAGAGGAGCTTTGTCTGACCACCAGTATGGCTTTAGAAAATCGCGTTCTACCGTCGATGCCATAAAAGAGGTAGTAGATACAGCTGCTGAAGTGATACTGGGAAAAAGATGGCGAGGGGGCACAAAGAAATACTGCGCAGTTGTAACGCTCGACATTAAAAATGCCTTTAATTCATCGAACTGGTCCTGCATTAGGAGATCTCTGACCAGAATGTATACACCACATTACCTCGTGAAGATAATCCTTAGCTACTTCACTAATAGGAAGCTGAGGTACCAGACGGATGACGGCTTTAAATACTACAATGTTTCAGGTTAAGGTTATCGGCTTTGCTGACGATATCGCTGTAGTTACCATAGCTAAGCACATCCACGAGGTAGAGTCCGCCACGGATGAAGCGATCGCCAGGATCAAATATTGGCTAGAGGCTGCCGAGCTAGAACTAGCTGACCACAAGAAGGAGGCTGTCTTAATAACCACCCGAAAGATTGTGGAATACGCAAACTTCCTGGTTGGGAGCCAATCAATTAGGTCTAAAGAGGCTTTAAAATACTTGGGTGTAATGCTCGACAATCGGCTTAACTTTAAAACCCACGTCGAGTACTGCAGTAACAAGGCGTCAAAGGTGCAAGCAGCGCTTTCCGGGATGCTTCCAAACATCGGCGGATCTGGATACGCGAGGAGGATTCTGCTTTCCAGAGTGGTAAGCTCAATACTTCTGTACGCTGCTCCGGTGTGGGCGGGAGCACTTACAACAAAAGTGACAAAAAGAATGATCTCGTCTGCATACAGGCTCTGCGCGATAAGAACAATATGCTGTTTCCGGACAATTTCGGACGAAGCAGCCTGTGTTATAGCGGGTATGGTCCCTATCGACATTCTCGCCAACGAAATGCAAAGGGTTTACCTTAGGCGAAACACGAACCGACAAGAGACCGGCGTTACCAGGAGAGTAAAAGCAGAAGAAAGGGCAACATCTGTAGCACTGTGGCAGGCCAGGTGGAATAGCACGGAAAACGGCAGATGGACCCACAAGCTGATTCCCACAATCGAGGTTTGGACAAAAAGAGCACACGAAGATTGTAACTACTATCTTACGCAATTAGTGTCGGGTCACGGCGGCTATAGGAAATATCTTCACAGATTTGGACACGATAGCTCGCCCTTCTGCACAGAATGTTCAGAGGAAGAGGAAGACGCGGAGCACGCAATGTTCCATTGTAGACGCTTCGCAGAGGCTGGAATGGACCTACCCATCCCGGAGCTTCTAGTAAGCCGTATGATAAGCTCAGAGGATTACTGGTCGGAGATCTGCTCCATCATAACGAATGTGCAAAACGAGCTAAGAAGACTCGAATGAATAAGAAGAGACACAACGGCAGAACAATGCTAACCAGCCCCGCGAAGTAATACCTACCGGCAGTCCCGCGGGGAGAGTGGTAGAAGAGTGCTGGGTGTGGATTAGTACGTAGGCGCATTCCTGTCATCGAGCAATTCGGGTCTGTGAATCGTGCATGCTGGTAGCCCGGGCTATTAGTATCTTTAGAAGATTACCACATCCAACGGCGCAACCATAAAAAAAAAAAGCATAGCTCCTTTAATGGAAAAAATGATGTCCACAGCCAGAATAGCTTTTGAGCTACTTTGACATATTCAGGACTCAGGTCAATAAGGATTTTCCAAACCCGATTCAGTGTCTAGAAGAAGAATTCGGAGGAACCTTTGATGGTGATAATCGCATACCCGAAGAGGGTAAGTTGCATCGACTTAACAAGTCCCTTGCCTTAGAGTTACTAATCAAGGACTTAGCCCTACAAGTAGGTGGCTGTGCATCGTCGAATACAAATGACCCTGGTATTGACGCCCCCAACAAAAGAAAAAAGGACAGAGACTTACGGATATGCACACGGAATATTCGGACCCTTAAGAAGTATTTTGCAACCTGTGGGTAAGCGAGCGACTTTTGATCATCTGCATCAAGACTAAAATTAGCCTAATATGAGCTCATACCCTCTCGGAGAACAAGGACAATGCCACTGAAGAAAAGTGACAACAAGTTCGTCGAAAACATCGCTTGGCATTATTCTAAATATTTTTTTAAAATCGTCTCGTCAAGATAGGAAAGGTGGCAATCTCTGGCAAGATAGGTGGCAAATATAACATACATGGAAATAGACTACCTAATAAGCCTGGCATTGTGATTAGGCTAATCGACTAAGACTTATGTCACAGTCTGTTCTATGGAGCACACACACACTCAATTAACTCTATTGGACATCCACCCATCAACCAGATTGAGAACTCTGTCTGTTGTACAAAATGGGACCCAAATTAATCGATTCGAAATGCCCGAAATGCACTTTGTACATCCACGGTAACTTAGTGTTTGTTCCACAAGTATGAACAAATAGCCTATCCTGGTGATAGTTTTTAAAATTGTCAGCAAGAGAGGTAAATAATGGTTTAAGGCTTCGCCTTGAATTTCGAAGCAAATCCGTTTAGACTGCAGTCGAGCGTACAATCAGTCACAATTGGACCTAGTTTGCCTTACAACTTCCTCTTCTATAAGGGAGCTTTCAACAATGTCTAACCGACAGGGAAATTTGGTACAAAGATACTACTAAGAATATTAGTTCAATACACCACATCACAATTATGGCTTGTTACCATAAACAATATACTCCTAATCCAAGAAAAGGTAGGATAGGCATAGTTTATTGAATCAGCATCATCAAATTTGGACAAATGACCTGTATATATGGTCTCAGTGCAAACCCAGCAAAGGTTGGTTAGTGCTTTTTACAAAGAGGCATAGAATACCGAAAGACCCCACCATAAAATGAAAGAAATGTAATGTCCCACATATGTATGTATGTATGTATCTAGGTCATATATTAAATAGGATGCTGACTACTTCGGTACTTTAAAATGGATCTTAGTCTAATAGACTATACTAGATATCTGAAATTGGTATTAAAACTATAAAAGTCAACAGCGTGTAGCAGGTCACGCCAAAATCTTAGCGTTGAAAAACACTAGAATAGACTAGACCAAATGGTGTAAAACTCGATTTCTCGGAGTTAATCTAGACCACAAACTTAATTGGAAATCTCATCTAGACAGAATCACTGAAAATGCGACTAAAGCCTTCTAGACTTTGGGGGAAATGGGCATTAAAACCAAAGTTTTACCCAGCGCTCATATGGTGGAAAAAGGCTAATGAATCCTCCCTACAAAAGGTGCAAAGACTGGACTGTGTATGTATTACGAGTGCAATGTGTACCTGTCTGATTGCTGAGCTTGAAGTCCTTTTAAAACTTCCACCCCTACATATAAATGTTATGAAGACTACGATGGCACGCACCCTAAAGCATCACCTCTTAAGCAATAACAAAATCACCAACCTAGTTGGACATATGAAGATCATTGAAATAATACCGCTGCTATTTTCACCGGCAGTAAGCCCCTCGGAATTCATGTCGAAAAGAATCAATCAGAGTAATGGAGATAATCCTCAAATCCCTCAATTAGTACCTCAATTTGAATGAAACACTGACGAGGACGCAACGGTTCAAAAATGTCAAATGGGGTCCCAACTATAAATTGTCTGGGTCATTAGAAAACTCGACTTCTTTCTTCGAAGCAGAGGTTTTCGGAATAGGGAGATCTGTGATACAGAACATATCAGAAAAAACCTACGAAGATCACGCATAAATATTTTATCAATAGCCAAGCAGCTCTAAAAGTACTTTGTACTTTGACTTTGAGTCTAAACTGATTTGGAACTGTCTTTAAACCCTCCTACGTACACAATAAAATCCCATTAACATGGATCTCAGAACATATACATATGTAGGTATCTCTGGCAATAAGGTTGCTGATAAATTTGCCAGATCCGGTCCTCAGTATCCATTTATTGGCCCTGAAACCTGGTCTATCTGTTAACTATGTAGATAAAGTAGCCCTATCTTTATCACTGGGAACAAAATGAATGGAATTCACAAAACATGCCAAGAAGTTCATGAATTTCTAAAAAAAAAAAAAAGAATGAAGGGAACGAACGCTAAGATCCTGACAGACATCCAAACTGGTCACTGCTCTCTCAAATACCACCTCAAGAAAATTGGTATTAGCCAATCGGGCATGTGCCAATCCAGCAGTTCCACAGAGATGTGAAATATATATGTACTTGGGTGTAATGATCTACAACTGACTGAACCTTAAACCCCACGTCGAGTACTACAGTGAAAAGGATAACACGGAAAAAATAAAATGGATCCACAAACTGATTGCCACAATAGAGGTCTGGACAAAGGGAACACACCGAGACTGCAACTACCACCTTACGCAATTACTGTCTAATCACGGCGGCGGCTGTCGGAAATATCTCTATAAATTTGAATACGATAGCTCTCACTTCTACCCAGAATGTCCAGATGAAGAGGTGGACTGTACTCACTGCTTCACAGAGGCAAGTATGGCCATACCAATCCCGGAGCTTCTAGTAAACCATATGTCAGGGGAAGACTGGTTAGAGATCTGCTCTTTTATAACGAGCGTGCAGAATGAATTAAAAGACCTCTAAAGATTAAGAGCGACTGAAACGGATAGCCCCAATAAAAAAAGATTTTCTCAGTTTCACGAGCATATGGGATAGAATGTGACCCTTACTTAGGGCATCTCTTAAAAACAACGACATGTATCAAAATTGCTGTCAAAACACCTACCACTCTCATTTGAACAAAAACCCTTTATTAATCAATTCATAGGTAAATTTTAACAGTAAACTATTTAACCTCAAATGCAATAAAACAATCTCAATCAACATTCTAAATTAGACAGTAAAAGATGCAATAACAAACGTACTATGCATATGCCACACACTCATAAATTGACATAAATGTATTACAGCGTAAAATTATTAATATCCTCATTGACATGCATCCGCTTTGAAGTGAATAAAATTCCCAACAGGTGATTAAAACAATAGACACCTGCATCGGTGGTGGCAATAAAGCACCGCCAGTTCAGCCATGCACTTCATTGGCCATCCCATATCCTCCAGTGCTGTTTGTACGAGTATGGCCAGGCGAATTTATCTCGTGAAAACTATTAACCTGAAACCAAAATTTAATTCCAAGCGTACGCAGATGTTTTATTATTGCTTCCAACCGGCTGGGGTCGATGAAAACTAGAAGCCGGAAATCATCCTATACACATTCTGGATGATATCCAGCCTGCCGGACGGTGCGGCTGGTGGTAACTGCACATGAATCCGCACGGAATACTCATTTTAAAATGCCAAATTCACTCCGCCCCTCCCACAGTTGATACATGCAGTAAGCAGATAGCAGCACAAGCCATGGTCGGAAGGAGATATTGACAAATTAAGCCTATTACCGTTTTGTCGCAGATTGTGCCCATCGGGGCATGGTAATCATTTTATACGCTTACATGGATGCTACAAAATTTCTCATAAACGGTAGACATGACCTATGGAACTTTTTTTTTTTTTTTTTGTTATTTTCAACTCAACTCGAGTAAGGTTGCTAAGTTGCCAATTAGCCAGTATCTCTGACTGAAATTAGACCAAAACGTGTATCTATCTACATACATATGTATGTATGGGTTACATGAAGGAATCAATTCTCCAGCAAGGTGCGTTAGTATCCTCAAAGGCATTTATGTACTCACACCCCACCACGAGAGCCTTAAATTTGCATTTTAGTGATTCCAATAGGATTCCACTCATGCAAGCGGCAAAGTAGAACTTTATTCCTTTGTTTGGTGGAAAATTCAATAAAAATCGCATTTAATGGCGAATTGAGTAACTAATATGGCGGATAACCACTAGCGACATTATTCGCGTGAACTCTAAGCTTTATCGAGGAGAAATCGTCTTACTGCGAAATGCTTTTAAGCAACCTATCTGCTGAACTTCCTGTGTGCTTCCCAATGTGCGGAATATCCTAGTTTCAAAAGCCAACCAAAATCGGTCTCCTGGGTTAAGTGGATAATGTGCGGTTTGATAAAGAATTAATACTTGATAAGTGAAGGAAAGTGTATTGAGAGGGTTTTCTCAACATGGGATGGTAAGTAGTGCAAATAAGGGTTTCCATTTCCACCCTTGCTTCGGTTCCTTTTATTCAATAAGCGATGCGTCATTTACTAAGAGGAGGCTGTGTTTGGGATTAAAAATTGGATTATGTAATTCTAGCTTATTCGATGTCTAATCCTAATGGATTTTTCCAAACGGGACTAGATGCATAGGGGGAACTCTTTAACATTTAATGTTAACTCTATAAACTACACCTAAGTGGAGATCTGGTTAAAAATCACCCTAGCAACCCTCTGCTACTTCGATTTGGCGAAGTACGGCAGTGATGTTCCTTCGACTTCTACTATATGGTGCTGAAAGCTACACGATGAACAGGAAACTGGAGCAGATCTTGGGCTTCTTTGAATGAAAAATATTTCGGCGGATATTTGGTCTCATATGCGAGGAGGACGAAGGGAGAAGGAAGGTCAACGGTGAACTCTATGAGTTTTAACAAAATGTGGATGTAGTCTGGAAGGCCAAAATATGGCGACATTAAGCGAATCGATGACACCGCTCCAGCCATGACAGTCCTCTAATCTCATCACTCAGGTTCGAGACGACAAAGATGCCGGAACCTTGATTCGATCTCCACCCACCCCACCACGCTACGAAGTACTCCGACTCCAGACAGACCAATAAGACCCTTGAAATCCTTCCATTCCCAAGGCTACTAGCAGGTTCAACAGTTTGGGCAGATTCTCACCTAGCCCCTATACCATCTGCAGCCAATTCTAAAACCCTTCAGCTTAAAATATACCAAAAAGGCAAACCATGCTTCTAAATTGAGGAAGGTCGCGGCGAAGACGGTTTCGCTGAAGGAACCAGGGTCAATCAGGTCTAAAAAGAGGTCGTTACGATGACATCATGACCGCGACGTCAGTCACCACCAGCAAAAAACCGAAGACCGGCGGTGGGCCAACAGTCACTCTCGCTGAACTAATGAAGGATGAACCCTCAAGGTGGCTTTTGTCAACGAATGTACATAGCTCAGAGCAAAAACTCATTGACGAGCAATGGGCGACAGTGGAAACGTTTCATATCGCCGGCATGATCAGGGCAACCAGCGGCTCCTCCGGCCCTATACTCCTCTTCGGACAGTTGACCACAATTAAGGGCTTTCGAATTTTAGAATGCCAGGATGAGTGCACTCTCGGGTGGTTCAAGGAGACAGTCGGCAATTTGGTGGAACTAGAATTGGACATCTCGCTCAAGATCGTTCCGAAAAGGGACCATCCTATGAGGACGAAACTATTGTATCTTCAAGGATAATCTAGAACAACTTCTTTGCATAATAAACTCAGAATTTCAAATCGAACGCCTGGAAGTTATTGAAAAAAAAAGCGCCCGCAGAATCCGACTAAGCCTTCATGCCAAACCATAAACCGATGGCTATGCTCTCGGCCAGACGCTATAAAATACAATGATATCAACATGCTGAGGACTAAGCCTCGGGAAATAGGCCTAATAATGAAGGTTCCACAAATTAAACTGCATCATAGCAAGCTGGCCAGCGCCAACATCCCCATTCAACTAATAGAGCAAATCATTGATATAGCCTAGTTCAAGAAAATAGAAAAAGTCGAAGACAGATTCCAGAGATTTAATCACGGGTTGACTGCCAGTAAAAATTGTAATATCCCGATTAAATATCACATAGTATTTTAGCCACGATAAGGCTAAGATCCTAAGTCTAGGATCCTTTACAAAAGAATAAATACTTTAAGAGAGAGTTAGTTTCTGCTTTAAAAGTTGCTATAAGAATGTAAGGGTTTTACTTATAAGTTTATCGAAATATTAAAATGTCACAGCGGCAACACTCATTGGAATGTCAAAGCTGAACTTTGACAGCGGTACTCAGTAATGTAACGCAAATTGTTATTTTTAAAAGATACACCATTCAACAAGGCGTAGGAATTATTAGAATTTTTCATCAAGTTCCGTATTTGGTTCGACAGACATTTCGTGAAACATTTATGGTCAACATCACTGACCAACCGAATTCTCCAATTATCGTTGAGCGCTTGATTTTTTTGTGAATCGTTGGCGTATCCCTTAAGCTTAACGTATCCCATACCAAGTTATACAAGGATCAGCTGAATCAACCCTAGTTTCTTATAAAGCTGATGTCTAAAGACGCAAAGAGAATAAGCCCTAGACAGAACAATCTTCTTAAGGATTGGGTACGACAGGTGTTTATGCAGCTTCATACTTCTCCGTCTATGCAGCTCCTTCAGAAATATTTAGAGAAAGAGCAGTGTTCCGTTCGAACATCGATAACGGCACTGATTTCTTCAGTGCTTTACCATAACCAACCCCGTTTAATGTCCATGCCTAGTTTGGGCCAAATTCGTCTTGAGATATAGCATGTCGGGCCCTTGAGTAGGGGTTGCTGTGATCATGAAGGCGGGTTCCCCGGAGCGAGGTCACTTTCGATTGGATTGACCTCTGCGATTGTTCGTTCCTAATGCGAGCAACTCGTTCGTGACACTTTGTGCAGTGACTCACTGCTAATAACGTCGAACTGTAATACATAATTACAAGTAGTGAGGCTCGCCTTTTTTGCAGAATCCTGAAAGTAGCAATTTTTCTGACAAGCTTGTCAACCAATCGTGCAGTTTGAAAGATATATGTACAAATGTGTATGAACCACAAAGTTGTTTACTTTCTCTAAAATAGTACGTACAAAAGTTGGTACAGTGACAACAGGGATACAGAGTTGCCAACACTCTTATTCCCTCTGTCGCATATTAAATGACATAACCACTTTTTCTTTTGACACCTTAAGGGAGTTGGTAGTGAATTACATATAACAGATACAAGTTCACTAAGAATTTTCTTCATGTCTATGTTCAGAAGCGATCACACACATGTTCCACTCAAATTCAATGACAAATATTAGACGAAAACTCTAAAGGTCGTGGCAACAAGTACTGTTTGACAGTCTTCAAATATGTATGCATGTATGTATGTATGTCGGAAATCAACGAATTTCTTCCCCTTCCATCTGTGACTGTGCCTGCTTATAAAAGCAACCAACAACTAAACAACACATCAAAGACTATTTGTCTAGCTCTTCCTAATCCACCCACGAAAATATTCCATTAATTGCCATATTTTACCATTTATAACTTGCTGTGTAGTTATCAACTATAATGTCAATATTATTCCGCCTATTTCTACTCGGGTTCCTGTTCCACTTACAATTGTTTGCCTTTCGGATATACTACACCAACCACATAGCAGCGTAGTTTTTGTATTTTTTTTTTTTTTTAAGAATTCATTCTTTTTTTATTGGAAACAACGAAACGACTAGTGCTTCTCCACCTACTTTATCGTACACAATATTTTTATGTCCTTAAGAGTTGTGAACAGGCCACTAGAAAAGGAATACATACGAGCAAAGTGAGAGAGTGCGGAGGGGTAGAGAGAGAGAGCTGGAAAGGAATTTAAAAGACAAGCAAAATCCAAAAGAGAAATCAATAAAAGAATATTCGCTCGACGCCATTGTTATTATGCGGTTGTCTCGGTGTTGCCAAAATGTCTGGGCTCAGTGATGGGGAATAAGCTACACAACTAGCAAATACAGATTTTCTTACAAAACTAGACGATGGCGACGGCGACATCGACATCGACAACGACTACAACGACGACGACGACGACGATAAACTTCGAATCGCTCGCATCATTTGCCTTAAGGTCAAACGCGACCAATCTGCCCGCAGCAGGAACAAATACAATAGAGGCCTAACCCACTTCCCATTCCTGGCAGCGACCCACAACGAAAGAAGGCTATGAAATATTCAAGGATACAACTATATCAGAGATAGCGTCTTTGGATAATTATTACTTTATCATTTGGAGGAGGACAACGACAAACATCCGATATTTGTGACGCCGCCACATCGCGGCGACATACATACATAAACACAATCTCTACACGAGCATACATAAGTGCATTTTAATTAAGTCCTCTTAAGGCGATGTTGTTAATCAAATTACAGTCGAATGTGCGGGCCATCGATTGTTAAACTCATTTACAATTCCCTGGATGCAAAGACGGAGGTGGCTGGTCTCCCTGGTGGTCCCTGTTATGGATGCGGTTGCGTTAGCATGTGCGAAAGTTATAAACGCACGTCATATCTTTTTTTTTAATATATGTATGTACGATATATCCCTCGTTGGAAAATGAATCGAAGACGGTATAGGTATCTGGCACAGATTGACAAAGTGCCAGTACACCCAATCAATCAATACTTTTGTACGTTTATGGATTATCCTGTGGGTCGTGTAGTCGTGGCGGCGGTAGTCGGGGGCGTATGGTTGCTCGGGGAGATAGGTGCTATCACTGATTGTGAACATTAGGTTAACCAAAGTGAGTGAGAAGAACGAATGGGGGCAAACTTTCATCTATCGCCCTCCTCCCCACCATGAGGGAGCTAAACCAAACACTTTTACGAAATAACGATAGAAAGTTTTTTCCCCTCGCCCTTCCCTGCGCGTTTCTTTTGCTAGAAAACTTTGCCAAGGATTGATTTCTTTTCCTTTGGATGAAGCATGCGATATACTTGTAAGAAGATTGAATGGGGGGTGGTTGACATTTATTTTGGATATCTGCGAATATTTACTTTGATAATAGTTCTAATTGAAGACGAGACACAGCGGACTCGATGAAGAGAGAAGAGCAAACAAAATATACGAAATACATATACGACTACTCATAGAGTGGACAGGACTCGCCTCCGTTCCGAGGCGAAATTTATACGAATCGGTCGCACTCTCTTAATTGAATCAATATTATGTTTGACTTTTTTTTTTTTTTCTGACTTGTGCGTTGTGTTACGAGACTACGACTGTCGTGTGCATTGATTGAAATTGAATTTGTCATTAAAGATGACTTTCAAAATGTGAGTGATATGGGTATAGATGCATGTACATATATGTATGTATTTAAAAACTCCCCCCGGGTACACTGATGTAATTGATTTAAACGCTAGGAGACATATGTACCTACATATCTGTCAACCGTAGGCTTATGCACCACTTATGTATCTTTTAGTGCTAAACCATTCTTAATTACGCCGCTACTATAATTTGTCTAAAAATAAATACATACAGCGGTTCAGCACAGAGAACTGGGGAACTGGGTGATGAAACCAGAAAACGTTCGTATTCCCCTGGGGTATTTATTTATTTTTAATCGTCTTCGATTTCGGGAAAGGGCTAATGAGTGTTGTTAAGGGCAATGATAAGTGTGATTTAACTCGATGGCTGACAATCTATATTAGGCGTAACGATGAAGAAGAAGATTTATGTCAAGCCAAGAAATAAAAGGGGGGTGTTTCGAACTGTTTATGGGAAGTATAATTGCGGTCCGTGGATACGTGCAGGTATTTATGATTTTGACTTTATAAAATGAACGACTCAGACTTCTGTACGATGTCTTTTACATAAGGAGCTACTACCTATATAACATAAATTTTGTATAAATTGTGTCTAGGATCATCATTTAAGAAATATCTCCCAGTAGAATGTTTGCAACTTTTGTTTACTTAACGCGATGAAAATTTTATTAAATCCTCCTTATCATGGATTTGGGGTCTTAACCATAAAAAATAAACAGCTTTTTACAGATCGATCTTCATTAAGGAAATCAACTCAATGACAAGGAGGACAAATGTCCTGCATATCTAAAGAAACGTAATGCTGTCATACTTATGTAGGCAGCTTAGTCAGAAGTTGTGCAAGGTATGTAGAACCTAAATCTTTCAAAATTCAATGACAACTATCTACTTTCACGTAATGCTAGTCCAATGATTCCGAGGAGGTATGTCGATTGAGTCTACCGAAGCTAAAAAATAGTCAACTTTATTCTATCAAGCCATTAACGAGTTCTTACAGGGACCATGTCGAGATATGTAGTTTGTTATACAGCGAATCTGTCAAAATGGACTTTACTAGTGGAGGCAATATTCTTCTATTTTGTATCGTCGGATCTTCATAGCTGATATGCAAAGACTCGGACATCTGCTGAGAAGACAGTACAACTCCGATTGCGATAATCTCCACAAGAAAAAAAAAAAAAGTGAAATGTGGGCAATTGTTTTAGAAAGCAATGTATATCTATTGGACCCTTCGCCAAATTTGCTCGTACGGTCTATTCAAGAATCTCGCTAGACAGACCCGAACAACCAAGGTCTCCAAAAGAATCAGTGCTCAGGAAACAAGGCAGGAAAGCAACAGCGACCGTGTCTGTAAAGACATGCTCGAGTGGCTTGCAAGAAGAAGAAGAACAACTCTGAACTCCAAGAAGATCTTGCGCATATCTAAATGGTAAAAGCATAGACATGACAAGGTTGAAACAAAGTTCCATGTGGTCCGTAGCTGTAGCAATTTAAAGGCAAAGTGGGTGAAGCCAAGATGAGGCAGTTCATGGAAAGAGTGGCAGATCTTAAAGAAAGACAGTACATGCTTCGAAAAAAAAAAAAACATAAAACCTAGATGTACCATAGCAATCGTGTAGCACTGTACTAATCCAAGCCAAACTGCTGCTAGTGCTGGGCGCCGTGGCTCAAGTGGTTAGTGCGTTGGACTACGAAGCGAGGGTTTCGAGGTTCAATCCCCAGACAACACCTAAAATTTATTTCACGGCCCCACCTTTCGTGAGCGTCTGACAAACATCCGAGAGTATAACTGTCATGAAAAAGCTTCTTAAATTGTCCTGTGGAAACGGCATTAAACCGTAAGTCCCTTCTATTCGTGTTAAAAACTAACACGCACAACATGAATGGTTGAGAGAAGCTAGGCCCTGTGTCCCATAGACTTGTCGCGCCAAATAATTGTAATTTTTTATAAAGTCCAGCTTTTCAGCTGCAACACACATCCCTATTAAGTCATTGGTGAATGATATTCAATTTGCAATTGAGAACAATAGGTAAGGACACCTCTCGAAACCAGAGGACAGCTGTCTGAAACACATTTCGGGGGAGCCTTAGTATTAGCAGTTCTGTTAGAAACTCTCTCTATGTCTCATCGACACTTAGTATGCATCTAACAATATAAAAGTCGATCCCATTATGTACTACCATGATCAAAGGATTCTTTCAACGATATTCCAGACCAGAGTAAGGAACATCACGATAATACAGCACAATATTCTAACTGAGGATGTAAAAGATAACATAGCACCGAAGGAAGACATCGGTATCGTGATGATAGATCTGAATGCCCACGTAACTACAGTCATCGACAACCAAGAGCTCAAACATAAAATGGGCAAACAAGGCCTTGAAGAGGGGAATGACAATGGCGAATGATTTGCGAACTTCTGCAATACCAACCACTTTGTCATGGATGTCGGAAACAAACGGAGAGGACACATAGGAAACCTGCTTGACCCCCACCTTATGTTATCCACTCTCAACATCGACCCATGTACAACATCGACCGACTAAAGCACTCCTTAGTGAGCCAAAAATTAGGGGGCATCTTTCACGAGGAACAGTAACAATCAGCAGCCTACCAACCCCAACCATCTAAGGACATTGGAATGATCTGAAAAATATGTTCACTTCTGAAGCGGAAGATAAATATTGTCGGAAGATCACTGGGAAGACAGAACACATAGGTTTCAGTAGATACCTGAAGACTGAGTGGCGATATGCAACCATGTAGAAAAAATCTGCCCTATGTAACAATTCCCCGTATCCGAGTTTCAACTTGGCTTGATGATATTTTCGCGAATTTATTAAAAGTAGCGTCAGCAGCATTCGCACAGGTACCACTAGTAGAAAAAATACGGAATCTTTTCCCGAAGTCTGAAAAAAAGGAAAAAATCATCATAATCAAGCTTCCTAAGAAATCTCATAGAGTGAGCTATTTGTGTGCTGTCTGCAGTTGCCAAAATAATACCAAAAATAATCCATGAGCGTCTACAAGTCTATTTTGAAGTCACTTTCGGCGCCGAGCAAGCAGGTATCTGGTCTGCATCCTCCTGTGTTGACCGCAGTACCACCCTGCAGACCATCATCCAATAGTACGTCGAATATCGATCACCGCTTTATCTGCTGTACATCATTTCCAAAAAAGTGTTCAATAGTGTCAACAAAAAGTTTACTCTGCTAATAAACTTATAGCTATTGTTAAGGCAACACACGACAATGATCCGTCCTTCATAAAGAAAAGCTATCAGTGGAATTCGAAAACCAAAACGGCGTGGGATAAGAGATACTCTATTAACGGGAACTATAGGAATTTCATGGGCTCATCAGCTGACATGGAGAAGAAAGCAAACATCATTGGGCTGAAGATTAACAGGTCAAATACTAAACGACATTAGCTTTGGAACTAACTTATCCTCACAAGTAAGCATTGCAGAACAACCTGTGGACAGGGTTGAGTTTTCCAACACCTTGGAAGTGTCGTAGAATATGGCCAACTGAATAAGCCAGACAAAATCTACGAGCCTCGAAAGCAATGGGCCAACATAACCTGGATATACATACATAAGTAAAACTTACACTGGAAAACAAGTGAAGGACTAGGTGAAAAGAAAAAAAGAGAATTGATACTATGGCGCTACAAAGTGGATACACACTAAGGTACTCGGGAGTGGTGGCAAGAGACAAAGGACCCAAAAAGACATGGGTACAACATCAGAACTAGAAATGAAAGTAAAAGGCTAGGAACCTGTAAATTCAAGGATAATAGTGATGCATTTATGTACGTAGATCTGAAGAGAAAATTATCATTTATCCAAATATATATATAAGTGCGGATGAAGGACAATGTGGTGATAGATAACGATGATTTCAATTCGAAATTGTAAAGTATAGAGGACAAAGAAACAGTAGCAGGAATATTGTTGATCATCGCAGAAGACCTAAGTGTCTAAACTGAACAAGACAAGTGAATCGCACATGTATCCATTGGTAATTATGGAGGCTTGACAACGTTGATGATGACAGCAGGCATCCAATCGAGATCTGTATAATTAGAAGCATAATTGATTATGTTTAGAAAATGAAAAGAATTAAAAGAAATCCTACTGGCAACAACGGAATATGTCTGCATTCTATAGGTACATATGTAGATACATGTAGAAAGGAGAAATGAAAGGAAAGGGAAGACTTAGCGCTGTAAAAAAAATCACTAAGGATTCCGCAAATGGTAGAAAACCTTAGCGTAAAATATAGAAAACAAAAAAGAAGAATCAATCAATTACGGAAAAGAAAGATGTCTTCAGATACTTAGCGAATATACTATGAGGAAGAGTTTTGATAAAATGAGGTTATTCCTGACGAGGAAAGAATCTTCTATAGACCGTATCTAGAAGAGGAAGATAAAGTACCTGATAGATTAAGGAAGAAGAGGTACAATCTACCAAATGCTGTTCCAAAGGATCCATAATAAGTGGAAGGAAAGTCCAACTATACCCATTCGCAGTAAAAGCAACAGTTAGACCGATTAATAGTCCATATCAGTTTGTAAGTTGTTCAAGATAAGTCCTAGGGCCTCTACAACGCCTACGCGCCATAGTGTGCGGTTTCTGGCAATGTGCCTCAGCTCTCCCCAACTCTTTCCCAATTGCCGTGCTTCCTTCTCGACTGTTCTGCGCCATGTACTTCTGGGACCGCCGCGTATTCTGCCATCCTGAGTAAGCGGGTTCCATTGCATCGCGTGGTTAGCTATGGATTTTGTCACCTTTTCGGAGAGTGTGACCAATCCACTGTCACTTTCGTCGTTGTATGGTTGTGCCTATAGGTTCATGACCCGTTCTCTGATAAAGCTGTTCGTTAGAGATACGGTTTGGCCAGAAAATCCTTAAGATGTTGCGTAGGCACCTATTAACAAACGTTTGTAGCTTCCTCGTGATAGTAGCGGTCACTCTCCAGGTGTTTAAGCTAATTGTATTACTACGCCAAATTGTGGATAGCATCCCAAACGCAGATTTTGCTTTCCCTATTCGGCTGGCTATATCCAGTTCGGTTCCGCCATCAGTTGAGACAATACTCCCAAGGTATTGGAAACTCTCTACTCTCTCAACCGTTTGTCCAGCAATGCATATTTAAGTTGATGAGTTCGGTCCTAGGCTGATCATTTTTGTTTTTGCCGAGTTAATTTTCAGCCCAACGATGTTAGCTTCTCTCTCCACATTTGCTGAGGGTGAGAGTCCATTATTCTGTGGGACGGTAGGCATACATCGTCGGTGTAGTCGAGGTGTTTGAGTTCAGATGTAAGAGTCCATCGAATTCCTCCATTTCCCGTTGATAAAGCCGCAATGGAAAAATGGCTAAGAAGAGTCGCAAATAAACTTAGAAGAGAAACAGGCGGCCTCTAGGCTCGGGTGGCAAACACAACACATACATATATTTATATTTAGGACCACCATGTCGAAATGCATCGTTAAAGGCAAACAACTCTTGATTGCATTCGAAAGTCTAAAATTTATCTACATATGTCAGTGTCCCAAGACAGCATGTGTTGGAACGAGTTACACAAAAATCTCATTGAAAACGTTTACGTCAACCCCACCGGCAGATTAAAGATAAAGTGACAGAGATCTTTCAAGATAGAAGATAAGGGCTGAAACAAGGAAATAGTCTCAGACCACTATTGTTTAATACATATAGATATTCTTCGATAAAGTACCCAGCCAAGTCATGTATAAAACAGACCGACAAATTCAAAATTGGAATAAAGAGACTACAACCCGAACATAAGCAATTCCTTTTACATGCAGACGACATTATAATCTTGGCAAACAACCCTATCAGATGATGGCAGGTTGTGGAGGAATGGTTTGTTGAACTTAAAGGAAAATGTATGAAAGTGAATGGCGATTATGATACTATAGTGATATGGGTTTCTAAAGCAGACTGGTCAGAAGGGAAATTAACAATAACATCCCAGGAAAGGGTGGATACCAAACCAAAAAAAAATATCGGCTTACCACAAGGCTAGCAACACTAGTGAAAAGCGAGAAATATGCCATCCGTCAAAACTGAAGTTGTGCATCAGGTTCACAAAAACCCTATGATACAATAACAAGAGAAAAGACAAGTAAAATCGATTGGGCACATAAAAAAACATACAAATATTTGGCGCCACTAATCTCTAGGGGACGCAGAGCCTATCCTCTCACAACCATTCATGTTGTACGTGTTATATTCTTCACACGAATGCAAAAGGGGCTACTGTTCAATCCCGTGTATGAAGGGCAATATTTAATTTTATAAGCTTTTTCATGACAGTTATCCTCTTGGATGTTTATCAAACGTTCGCGAGAAGAGGGATCGTGAGAGAACGTTTGGTGATGTCCAGAAATCGAACCTCGAACCAGCTAAGCAAGTAGCAAGTAGCTGAAATGAAGGTGGACAGAACTGCGTCAAGAGGTAGACCATGCAACAGTGGAGACGATCGAATCCCGGTAATAGGATCGTAAAGAGGTAAAACCCTCTTCAGAGGAAAGAATGGACGGTTAGTTGAAGTGGCTGCTAGCCTAGAAACGCCAACAGACTTCAACCTTTCTGATACCACGTGGATCATAGGAGAAAGTTTTCTCTAGCTACTTCTAAACTCATTGTGAACTTCTGATCAAACGTAAGAGGATCTTAATGTCCATGTTTTTTAGATCGCCTGTATCGTTGTGATAGAAGTCTCCTAAGTGAATTTTTCGTCTGCGGGTGAGAGCTGGACTGAAACAAAGAAGGTGATCAATAGGTTTTTCATCATGTTCATTCATGCAACTTTTACAAAAGTCCTTCGCAAAAAGGCCCAGCCTGCAACCAGCTCCCAGTAAACACACCTATTGTAGTGCCGATATGCAATCTATTGAGAGAAATCAAATTTTTAGAGCGTTATAGATCCAAATTTGTTTTGTCGCAAATATTAAGTTTGCAAATAGCTACATAGGTACCTTAGTCCGGCAGGATGTTCCTATTCCGGCCTTACGATTCTCTGGAATGTCTCTATACCGTGACACTCAACACAGGTGAATATGGAACTGGTCAGCCAACGATCGGCAGCCTAGCGCTTGTAAAGTATGTATAGAGGTCGATTGCAAGGATTCAATACTGCTGCTTGGCTGTCTGAAAAGATGTGGATATCTCTAACGGATATCACGTTTTTCTTTTTGTCGCCTGCAACCCACTAGGTACGACGAGAAAATTCTTGTCAAAATCTAGACGTGGGATGTGTTTTCGAGAAGACGAAAAGGAAGAGGAAGATACTCCGAGTATTCCTTGACGCCTTAAAACAAATGATGCAGAAGACGAAAAGTACTCTCTTCAATAAAGGACAAAAAAAACATCCAATCTATTCATCATCTGCTTTGTGAATAAACCGGCTGTCTCCCCCTCCCCCTCAGGACTCTTGGTAAATCTGTGGAAATTCCTAGAATACACCTGTTGTGAATCAAGAGATTTGCATGAAATTCTTCGTTGTATACTCAGAATGCAATACACATTTTGGTTAGAATCAATTTCCAAAATTTTACGCCAAGCTAATGGGCCAGTGTATTACCTCCCTCTCCTTTCAATCTCTGTCTTCCGCCTGTTATACACCAAAAATCTCTTCTTTTTTTTTTCTTGTTCCACCTTTTCTTCAAGTTGACATTGAATTCACATGATTTAAGTTATCATCCACACAAGCAAATTGACTCACTTTCTATGGAAGTGGGTGTATGTAACATGAGGCAAGAAAAAAAAAAAATCTAAAAATCAACAAAAAAATGAACGATATCCCTCAAGAAAATAACACAACAAACATTCAAATACAAAATACGCAAAGGACAAAAAAAAGAAAGGATGAAGAGAAAAACAAATTGCCGGCGTATATAAACTCGTTTGAGATTTCGTCATCCGTGCGAATGGCAACACAATGTTGAACGTGTAACACGAACAAATGATCCCAAGTTTCCTTATGTAGCACACCACCACCATATCCCGCATACAAACATCACCACCCCCATTATTCACACCTAATTCGCAAATATTAGCTACATACACACCCACACACACACATACACACACACACACAAACCAACAAAACGATCTGTGTCGCTCGACGCCCGACTAAACCCCAAACGAAATCTATCTGAAATATGAACAAATTTAAACCATCTGAAGGATTGTCATGAATATCCATCGCGTTTGCTAACTCGATAGCAGAAGCAGAACAACCAAAACCAACCCTCCTCCTTTGTTCTCTGTGAATTCTGTTCTTTTTCTGTGTTTTTGTTCGGTTTTTTTGTTTTATTCCCTATTTTTCTTTCCCCCTCTTGACTTATAGCCTGGCAAATATGTGTGTATGTCATGCCATTTTATTTATTCAAAGTTAACTTTGTCATATGACGACAACGATGACGATGACACAAACGAAAAAGGTCGTTCGTTTCTAGGAAGGAAACCGGAGAGGGGGATGAGAATGGGATGGATGGAACAACTACTATTCCCGAACTGTCTAAAATTCCCGAATTCCAATCGATTTCTCGCTTGCTCCTCCTGTTGACGGTCGGTGTATTGAAGACACCAGCACTAGAGGTGGGTCGTCTACGAGTATATGATACATATTTGAACCTGTCCCCCTTCTGCACCGTCGAATCTAACCTAAAAACGAGGATATAAAACAACGATTGATAGGGGTCATAATGCAGATAAACGGGCCAAAAATGCCATATAAATGTTGGCGACATTCACTGTGTGTTCTGCGAGCTGTCTCGCAGGTCCCCACTGCTTTGGTTGTCGAGTTTAGAATAGAACAGCTTAGGATGATATTTTAGCCATTACAGCGACGTGTAGTGCACATAGCCGAACGTGTCCTTGCTGCATCGCAGATATTCGAGCATATGGCTGGCCAACAGATACGCGATGACTGTTTCGTTTTCGATTCCTTTTTTTATTTTTTTTTCGTCAGTTTAGCTGGTATGGTATTGGTATCGTGTTTTAAATTTGCTATTGGTTTTGTCTCGCAATACAGTGCTCCGATACACTGAATGCACTCACTACTGCTGCTGTAGATACATATGAATATGTAAATCAATTCTTATTTAAGCGCACCGGCGGAGAAGCGCTCGCTCTTTGTCCCAGTAAATAAAGGCTGCTAATCGAGTGTGAATCGGATGCACATATTTAAGTTTAATTGAATACGAATTTCTACCGTCAATTGAGTGCCGGATGGGAGGAGGAATATGTACTGCACACCAATTTGAATGCAATAAAATATCGCTTGATTGTTGATGAAGTGTGCGAGCATTTTATTATCGATTTGCATGGCACGCTCTATTAAAAGTCAACAATTTACGCGCGTAATTAACTAGCGCTATGGTGCGAGAGCTAACTATCCAGAAAACTACCTATCGGACTGTGTACCATATGTATATGCAGCCACCCCCTTGGGGATAGATTATAACATGCAAAACTTTAAACATAAATTACTGCACATCAGTGCATGGAGGGAGGACTAAAATACATGGTGATGTTGGTGGTGGTGGTGGTAGTGATGGTGGGTTCAGGACTTTTGAGTTTACCTTGGGACGGTGTGTGGATGGTTATTTGGAAAATACCTACTGCGGTCAGCAAAATGTGAAGGAATCCTCAATGAGAAGGTTATTACGTTTATTAACGATAATCGTTTTGGTATGAATGCCGGCACATGCTTCATGTTGAGTCACGATTCTTATGCAAAGCTCGAGTGTTAGAGTGTTAGGGGTGAGAATCTGGGTGGATCTAATGGCACGTTTAATGGCACACCGCAGTTTTTCATCGCACGACTGACCTTGCGTTGAGTGGCATGCATCATAATGATGAAATTTTCTAAACACAATTATGACGCGCGCTCCAACTTTAACCAATTTGCTTGTACACAGTTGTGTGATGAAAAGGGATTTTTGATTTAAGGACTGTTCGTGCCGATTCACTTGGATTCAGAAGTTGCTTGTTTTAAAATTGCAAAATTGCACAGTTTTTGATTTGATTTTTTACTAGCCAGATGCATGTGTCTAAAGAATGGCATATCAATCTTAAAGAGAGTAGGTTAAGTTAGGTTAGGTTAAGAAGGGGTGTGTGACGTTTAAAAACCCATCACGTCCCTTCGGAGACCTAAAGGTCCATTGTGAATCCCCTATTTTATATCGATGGAGTGGGAACAACAAAATACAGAAACCTATCGCGTCACTGGTTGGGATGGGAACCAGTTGGTGCTTTTGATAAAATGGAAAAGATCCGATATCTGGAAGGAAGCCTGCTACCTCTGCGGTGCTTGCGAAGAACCTAGAACCGAAAGTGCGAAGGCGTCGTTCTTGCAGAGCGGGGCAGTAGCAAAGCAGATGTTGGATAGACTCCACCTCTTCCTCATCTCCGCAGCTTCTACATAGGTCGTTGGACTCCACTCCCCATTTACGGAGATGTGACTCCAATGGCGCAGTGTCCTGTGATTATACTAGTAAGGATGCGGATAGAGGATCGATTAAGTGCCAGAAGGCTCTTTGTTTTCTTTTTATCTAATTTCGGCCATAACGTGCGAGAGGTGGCACAGTCCTCCCTAGATACCCAGGACGAGTTGGCCTCTTTCTCTATTATGCCGTCAATTATACTATACAATTTTCCAATCGGTGGCAATATGGATGTGTCCGCTTCACTGATGTTCATTTCCGACCCCATTCTTGCCAAAGCGTCTGCTTTCTCGTTACCTTCAACATTGTTATGTCCGGGAACCCAGCAGAGTTTGACCGAATGGTGTCTAATCGTGATCAGTGCGTCACGACAGTTCCTAACTGCCTTTGATTTAATTGTATTAGATTTAATCGATTTTAGAGCAGCTTGACTGTCAACGAAGATGGTTATATCCGACGGGTGGAGGCGACTGTCTTCTATGCATTTAGCAGCTTTTTCTATTGCCAGGATTTCAGATTGGAATACACTACATGCTTCTGGTAATCTGAATGATTCCTGTTTTTGCAATGTTTCCGAGTAAAATCCCGCTCCTGTACCTATCTCCATTTTTGAGCCATCTGTGTAGACTGTGATCCTTAGATCGTTGTCTATACTATTGGACTCCCACTCTGCTCGGCTTGGGAATAGGACTGGGATATCAAAATTGAAGGACTATATAATCCGAAGTGGCTGTGAAACATTCGGAGTTGTATTTCCTGCCCATTGTCTTTGTAGCATGTCCATAGGTGGTCTCTTTCCACAGGTTGGATTCTTTAAGTCTGAGAGCTCCTTTCGTGGCAGAGCCTTTGATGAACAAGTCTAAGGGAAGAATATGAAGAATAATATCCAAACCTGCTTGCGGCGCGCTTCTCACAACTCCAGTAGTGCAGAGTGCTGCAAGCCTTTGCACTTTGTAGAGTTCTTTCATATAGCTCTTTGTACTCGTAGCTGTCCACCAGACTAAGGATCCATATGAGATGATGGGCCTGAAAATTGCTTTGTACATCCAGTGAATGATGTGCGGTTGCAATCCCCACCTTCTCCCAAAGGCCCTCTTACAAGCATATAGAACATTCATTCCTTTCTTTGTCCTTTCTTCAACATTTCTTTTCCAGGATAACTTGGAATCTAGAATGACCCCAAGATATTTCGCCTCAGATGAGAGGATTATAGTGGTGCCATCTAGCTTTGGTAATGTGAAGTCGGGTATCTTTCTTCTCCTAGTGAACAAGACAAGTTCAGTTTTCTGAGGATTGACCCCCAAACCGTTCTGTTTTGCCCATGTAGAGAGCACTTTGAGAGCAGATTCCATTAGTTCACTGATTGTTGGCAAGAATTTGCCTTTAATCAGTATTACTAAGTCATCTGCATATGCTACGATTTTGATTCTCTCCTCTGTGAAGATTCTTAGGATTTTGTTGACGGTAAGGAGCCATAGCAGTGGAGAAAGGACTCCTCCTTGTGGCGTGCCCCTTTTTGTCATCTTCCTTACAGAACTAGGCCCGATGGCTGAGTTTATGATCCTGCAGTTAAGCATGTTTTCAACCCAGTTTACGACGAGCCTGTTTACTGTCAAATCTTCCAAGGCTTTCACTATTGAGTTCGTTTTTACATTATTGAAAGCACCCTCAATATCCAGGAACGCTGCCATATTGTATTCAAATTATTATAGAGAGTAGCTATAGATATCGTTCATTTCAGCAAGAGTAATAGAGGCATCAAAAGATTGTGTTCTGGTATCCAGTCAGTGGGTAGCCTCAAAGAACCACCAATTGCTTAGTAGCCAGCAATCGGCTCAATACATTATGGCTAGTCTAACAGCTTATAATAATCTTCGCTAGCCTTTACTTGTGCTACTACTTTTTGAATAGAAGAGACCTACTCTTTATGCCATCTAATTTTCGAACTGCATTCTTTGCGTGTTTTTGGTTACTTCGGTGTTTTAAAATCTGCAACTAGTAATCTATGTTGAGAGATTAGGGGTTCTCCTGGTATAACCTTACAGACCCTAAAAAGACTGAGCGTTGGGCGGTCTGTCATGATGTAACCAATTTGCGTGTGTAATTCCACTTTTATAAGTGATAAGATGTTTGTCCTTATTGGAACAGACAGTGTTCACGATTACCAAATCATAGGTGTCATCGCGAGCAGCAATATTCTGTCAGCCTGCGTATTTCTTCTTCCGAAACTCCAACCGCCGTGAACTTGCTGGTATTGATGGAATTGCCTTCCAACGTGATAATTGAAATCACCTTCTATCGACTATTCTTCGTTTAAGGCGAGGGACTGGGTAAGGTCATCGCGATCGTTCCAAAATGCCTCCTTCATCTCAATACATCCAGTTTGTGAATCGTAGGCGGAAATGATGTTCATGCATGGCTTGTCGATCTTGACACGCTTGGCAGATATAATCCGAGGACTGACTCGGTTGACTTCTAATATATTTACCTTTAGCTCGACGTCCAATATAATTCCTACGCCATTACGGTTGGCCACTATTCCATGATAGAAAAGCTTGAATCGGGTCTCCTATGCTTCCATTTCTTCTCTTGTATACAAGATATATTAACACGTCTGCGTTTAAGAACTTCGGTTAAATCAGCTCTGCGTCCGATTAGAGAAAATATGTTCCATTTTGTTGCTTCTCGCTTAATACATTCCCTTTCGTCACTTAGGGGGACGCTCTAGTCTCTTTCGCATCTTTTCGCATCTGGGGAACGCCCTAGCATGTGTATTTATTCTTATCGTTCATTTCCATTCTAGAAGTTTGGTTTACTTTTTTTTTAAAACCGGTTACCACCTGGCATCAAGACAGTAGCCCCGGCTACCTAACGATAGAGAAGCCCCCGTTGACCATTTAATTCTTCCGCCGGCTCTGCCGCTGTCCACAAAACGATGCCGTCTCCCATTATCCCGCTGCTTAAGATATCCAAGAAATCTGAACTTAACCAACTCTATTCGTTTTTACGCAACAGAATAAGAGCTACAAAATCAAAGTATTAGCCAATATCTAAGCGGTTTCACAACAGATAAAACGACTGACTATTCATTGGGGAAACCTATAAAGATCCTTAAACAAATTATACACCATAATCCACATTTTAAACTACCTAATGGTACATGACCGAAATCCTATTTGGAAAAGGCAGAGTTATTTACTGAGCACATGGCAAAAGTATTTCAGCTCAATGAAAAGCCAAATAAAGAAATTTGTCTAAGAGGAATACAAAGGAGTATTGAAATCCCTCCAGTCACACAAAATGAAATCGAAATTATTATTCGGAAAGAATCTCCAATTGAAAAATTCTCCTGGTTATAATTTCATTACTGTGCAGTCAACATCAACAGTTGCACAAAGGAGCCATGTGTAAGCTAACAGCGATAATGAACGCTGTTTGAGACTCCACCTCGTTCCTTGCTATTAGAAAATCGCTGAAATAATTATAATTCCAAAGGCAGGAAAGGATCCTTATGAAGTGTCTTCTTATAGATATCGATATCGTAGCAATCGATTATTGAAAATGAAAACATGATACCAACTCATTAATCATTGCAATCATTGAGCAAGTTCATAGAATAACCGACGTTATGGAGAAAGCTTTGGAAGATAAAATGGTTTACTCATTACTAGCCAAAATTCATAGATATTACTCAAGCGTTTGATAAGTTAGGATATGCAGGGTTGTTATACAAACTTAGATTACTCTTCCGATACGATAATACTGGAGTCTTATCTCTCGAAAAGATACTTTCATATGAAACAAGTAGATGCTGGAGTACCGCAAGGATGTATATTGGGCCAAACAGTAAGTGTATCTATTCTTTAGTAGTGACCACCCAGTCCATTCAAGAAGTACAAGGATTAGGTAGACGGAAAATAGGCTAAGACTAAGTCAATTAGAGAAACACCTCCACCTACTCCGTTGTTAGTTGTTCCAGAACTACACCTTCTTCCCAGAATGACCTGAAATGGAAGTGAGGTCTTGCTTTTTTTTATATAAATTCAGCCTAAACATGGTGTAGTCTATGTTTTCGGAATGAAAGCCTGCCCGAGTTGTCTACTAGACCACTAAGAGATTGCATTCAAGCAAATGGTTGAACTAGCTGGCAATTGCTTGTTAAAGATGTCGGGGGGTGTCAGAAGTAGCAGAATGGCCAGGGCTGCAGTCGCTGTTGTCCGAAGTGGTTCCCGGTAATGCACAAAAAAGCTGTTCACTGGATAATGCTTAGATTGACGTCTTTATCTATGGCAGTCCACCAGACAATCACCTCGTATCTGAGTATCGGTCTTATAACAGAGATTCTTACGAGCCCAATGAGTTATTCAAGGTTGCAAACCCCATTTAATCCTGATAGGCTATTTTTTAAAGAGAAAAGCGCTACGGCAGCTTTTTTAAGTCTCTCTCTTGAAAGTTGGATTTCCAGCTTAACATCATATCTGAAATAAGACCAAAATATTTTGCTTCGTTGTTTTATAGTTCCTAGAGAAGAGTATCAGTTCAGGTAGGTATCCGGTTAAGTACCACGCCGAGTTTCCCATCTATTTAGCTTATTTAAAACGAAAAAATGACTGTTTGTACAGCTGGTCTGCAACTAGCAAAGAAGGGCAGAGAATAACACTAAATAGCTCTGGTGTTTAGTTATTAAATTAAATGAGTTAAATGTGGAAGAACATTGCTCCCAACAAGAGTGGCATATATTGATAACCCTCTATGGATCCCAAATTAGGGCAGAGGACTTGATGGTTAAAACCTATAGACGGAAGACTGGGGCTATCAATGCTTTTCGGTCAACGCCGATGTGGCTTATTTTATTTTGTAGAGGCCCTGGTGACGATTGATATTTAAGTAAATGAAGCCCAGGAGAAGTACAAAGCCAAAAGAGTAGCAGCAACAAATCCAAAGAGTATACGGACACAACCAAGAGTGACCAGTCTAAACGAATAATTAAGAAAGTGGGACTAGAATGATAAAAGCACATGGACACACAAAACCATACTCAACATGGATCGTCAACATGTAGAGCTGCTGTTGATGTTTACAGGCCAGTATTTCTTACTATCCAAACTACACCGAATCCCCTCGACTTGGGGAAGGGGTTTAGTGTGTCGAAGGTACAAGCCTTTATTGAATAACGGGTAAGTTTTATTTTTAACAGATCCCTACCTTCCAATGGCTGATATCTGTCAGTTTAAAGCACAGGATTGGGGTCGGTATAGACCTCATTCAGAACTAACCAGTCCTATCTCTATCATAAAAAGTCGGAAGCTCGACTTCGTTGCCTGAAATTCGCGCTTGAACCATTTGGTACCGATACTTCTCAATGGAACTTGATGATGTTATTCATCTATTCCACTTTTAACAATAATGTCTCCTTCCTAAACCATATAGACGAATGCTTTATAACCAAATTAACTCAATTAGCAATAATGCATCCCTTTTAAAGAAGTAAGAGGAACAAAAAACTAACATTACTTGTTCAATTTGTGATTCCATTTGCCAACCTTAGCCGAAGGCCGACAACAAGTTAAAGATTTCCCTGCGCTGTAATTGAATTTGAAAACATTCTGCATTCGGAGTAGGTAGATGGTACCTCTGTCAATGCATTTATGTAAATTCAAAGCGCACTCCGACAACGACGACAACGAGAACGACAACTGCGACGACAAGATTTCGTTTGGAGTTTGGTCAGCATTAAGTGGTACTGCGTGTCCCTTCATTATTCAATCGTTGTGGCATTAATCAAACGTCTCAACAAGTTAATTAGGATCTTCCGCAGTTATAATTGGGATCTATGCAAATTTTGTGTGTAAGCCCGCACATGCCAGTCGGTCCATTGAAGCCGGCTATCGCCAAACCAGGAAGATCTGCATTGTCCAACATTGTCAATTGTTGTCTGTCCGGTTGATTAATTCGGTTCATTTGTTATAAAGCAGGGTGTTCCTATGTCTGTATGTGTGTCCTGTGTGTGTGTTTCTAAGGCGGATCCTTTACTTTTTGGCTCAACTCACAAAGCAGCAAACACTTAATGTTTTATGAAAACAGACAAATCGTGCACTGACAGTTTTTTCTTCTTTTTTTTTTCCTTGAATCAGCTTAAGCTCATAGCTCTGGCATAATCCCAAGGCACCCACTTTAATATTTATCATTACAAACTCACAATTGCACTTCCCAGCAGGCGGGGTGAATGGGTACACCATGTAGTTTGGTGCAATTGTATTAGAAAAAGAACCAAATCGAGGCAAAAGGAAGGAAGAGAACGAAATATACGAAGTGAAAACAAGGACAAATCTGCTCCCCATCTACGAGGAGTAGTATACTATATGCTCAACATGGCATACAACTTGGCAAATGAACATATACATATCCAGTCGTTCTCCTGATGCTATTATAAAAAGGATATGTACTTGGCATACAGTGTAGTCACTGTGAGATGGTCCGCAGAGTATGGCGACGCTCTATGACATTCCTATGAAAAGGACTCGCCGCCAAACTTATATGCTTTGGTTGGGGTGGTCCTCGCTCGTCTTGTCGTCACACGAATGAACGAATTCGTGGCGCCACTATGTCTATGGCCCGAGATGTATACCTACGCACATACAATTTTCTTCTTTTATTATTTTTATTTTGAATTATTGGATGATGTCGCCGTAGCTTATCCTCTCAACTTAATTTCACTTTAAAGGACGTTTCAAGATTTACAATTAGGACATTATTGTATAAGATGTTAGGGCAGGCATGAAAGGAATGAAATTAAAATGCAATAGGTATACTATAGTAGGACAATGGACAGAGCATGTTGTTCTTTGTTTTTTCACTTCCTTTGTAATAGTAAATACGAGAGTAGAAATTAAAGAAAAGAATGCAATTGAGTTGCTCAAACAACTGAAGGTATGTTTTGTGTGTACTCTGGTGGATTGCAATTATCTGGCAAGGAAACACAAAAGACTGATTATTTGAATTGAATTGAAAATGTTACGACTGCATACATATGTATGTAGGTATGTCTCCTTGAAGAGTGAAAACAAACTTAAAGATTTGTAGATTTGTGTACCTATACTTAAGATCGGAAGACCAATACCGCAATCAGGATCCTTTATAGTTAAAGAAAGAACCGCATCACGATAAACTATAATATGACCAGGAATAGAACAGCAAATGACTCAACTTTCCTATGAACAGAAGGCTACTGTGCCAACTGTGGAGCTGAATGGTTAAAAAGCAGAAACCTAAAAAATAGGCGATTTTTGTGGCAATCTGCGGAAGCCAACAAAGTCACTGGTGACATCACGCACAACAATCCCAAACATAATACTGGAGATGATTACTATATTGAGTTTGATTATTAGCAACACAGGAACGACGACGTCGACTTTTAGACAACCAGGATACGGGTGACATTAGTCCATCTTCAGAGCAGCTAAGTAGTTTAAGACCGCGAGGCATTCTACTTACAAACATATATCCAAATATTTATCTTCTGACAACAGTCACTGGAAGGAGCCGAGAAGAAAATAAAACAAATTAAGAACCTTCAGGAATTTCACAAATAGAAAAAACTTAGAAGACAGCAGCCCTCCAAATCGTCGATGCCAGTGGAAAACTCCAAGGAACAACCGATGTCCTTGATATTGGTGGACAGGGAAAAATGTGTACAACTTAGTAAAAAGGCACAATAGACTCAATAGACGGTGTAAGTGAGCAGAACCTAGTGCCACAAGGCATCAAAATTCTTACCTACACACCTGTCTAAGAGTGAGAAAATGACCAAAATCCGCCTAGAACCCAGTGGAGTGGAGTGCCATCAAATTATGGAATTATATGAAAAGTCATAGGGCCAAGGATACAATATCGTTATAAAGAATCTGAGAATCGTTTCAAAGAATCAAATTTAATAGAGCGCTAACGCTAAGCGAATAAGATGGTCAACACAGTGTTTCCAACAAATGCAGTCAGAGAAGAGGATAAATAATAAATTGAGACTGGAAAGATATCTATTTTTAGAGAAGATGAGCTTGTAAGGTTCGTGGTGTCTTTGAAAAATAATAAAGTACCTTGTCCGGGTGGAATTCCAATAAAAACACTTAAAGTACCAGCATACGGATGTCCATACATCCTGCTTGGCATGTTTAGTTTTCTAAATGCAGGAGTTAGCAAAGTTAAGGGGGATTTAAATTTCTCATCCTTAAATGCTGCACACCCTGCGTACACCCTGAAATATTGGACTGGTGTAATCGTATTCCCGTGCTGGGGTCTAGAAGTCTAGTCTGATTCAGCAATGGATCGAAGATTGAATCTTGAGTTCAAGCTGGCATCGGGGGCCTTAACATCAAAGTCTCGATATCTAGAGGAACATGTCCCACTGTGTTCCAGGTTAAAGTCAATACCATTGAGATCCGCGCTAGGTTAAACCTTCGAAAGTTATTAAGGCGTTTGAATACATATCCGATATTCAGGCACTGTCATCCAATTCAGTGAATTCCATGTCAGTTAAATAATCCTACGATACATTACAATCTCTTGCTAGACATAACATGGTAAAACTTGGTTCGGTCCCTAGTTACCAGCGAATGAATCTACAGATCAATTAGCTAGGACCAGAACCATATTGCGGCTGCAACTGGTCTGCCACCACAACGCGAATTAATGACTGAAAACATGAACCTCGTCTAGCTCAATGGGAAAATGCCACGACGCTTAGACAATCCAAACGATTAATGAATCCTTATTCTTACAAGGACATTCTTAACTTAGAGAAGTAAAACTTCAGAAAATTAGTGAACTTTCTCACATGCCACTGTGGTCTGAGATACTATCTTCAAATATGAAATGTGTCCAGAGACAGAATGTAGTTTGTGTTTAGAGGATGCTGAATCATCTGAATATATTCTCTGTGAATGCTTGGCACTACATTGCTTAAGGAGACATGTCTTCCACAAAGAAGTACGCACAGCAGTAGAGTTGAAAAAATCTGCTACGAAGGACATACTAATTTTCATAAGAGAGGTGGTATGTCTATTAGGTTAATTTCCCCTTTGATGCAACATATCTTTTAGGTCGCAATGTCAGCTATCTTAAAGACAATATGGAGACTATTCGAAATGGTAAATCCTAGCTTTTAGGTTCTAGATGACCAATATGACTGAACTTTCTGAACTGGCTGTTTGACAAAATTGTCGGCAGTGTAGCCCTGATTGAAGGCTTTATTCATGTAGAAAGGCTTTAGGCCCAAACTGGAGTCTCTACCACCGGACTATTCACGGTAGTACAAAGTACTAGTTTGGTGGACAGCCTTGGTATTGGCAATAATTCAATCCAAGTTGATAAAATAATGCGGAGGATCTCTTAACGAGATCGCTGTCAGCTGCAACGTATCCCTGTTCCAGGCAATTGCAAAGCGGAGGGTGCAGATCTTAACCTCCTTGATAAAAAGGGGGAATCCGTCAGCACCTCTTAGATTGATAAAATTCCAATTAGATACAATAGCCATTTAGAATGGCAAATAGTAGGTGGTCTCTCATCTAAACAAACCTTCCCAGAGTTGGATTGTAGGAAAACCAGAAAACCTTGACTTATTTCCGTCAATAGGATTAATCTATGAAAGATAGCTGGCGTCCTCACAGGGCATTGTCTGGTAGATAGACACCCCAGAATTCTTGGTACTCCCTTCAACGATTTGTGTAGAAACTGTAGAGACGAGGACGAAGAGGAATCCATGACACATTTACTGTGTACCTTTGCTATCCTAGCTAGACTTGATTTAAGCAAAATAAAAAATTTCATCACCGGGTCAAACTGGTTTAATGCCTAAACGGCGAACCATACTTCTTCGCCATGGGTTCACACCAAACTGGTTGTCCTGCCTTCTGTCCCACTTGAGAAGTCTCCCAATGTACATATGTAGGTCTCTGGTGCTGGTAATCCGGTTTTTCCATAGTGGTTCACAGTGGATCTTCTTTTTGGTCTAAGTATGTCCCTGCTAAGCGGGGATAACCACCTCAACTAAACTCAACCCAACACTGTTTGAAAGCCAGCAGCACCGACACAAGATTACGTGAATTAATTGACACAAGTCACAAACATTGTTAGTTGATAGACACTGGAATCACTATGTTTCATCTCTAACATCTCACCGCTTTCGACTCTAATTAGAATATCTTAAATACATACATATATACATATATACCAGCACGGGAAAGGATAACTCGAAAGACTAAAGACAAACATTTCTATGCGAAAAATTCCTCTTTACCTACAACATTCACATTTATACACTTTTCTGATTTATCGTAAAGGATTTATAAAAATTAAATGTCTTCATCTAGTCCTTCCCGTTTATTCGCTTTTCCTATTTTGCTTTCTTAGTCTATTTTTTTTTTTCTGTTTCTCTCAATTGTTATTATGTTTTTAGTTTTTTTTTTTTTTTGCTTTTGTATACATCCTTCGTTCATTCCCGAGACTAGCAGCCCAGATAAAAGGAAAACTATTCGCAAAATCATTTTCAATCTCGTCTTGTGCTGCTGTCAATGTGAAGACAAGAAAAGACTGCTGAGGTATAGAGAGAGAGTCAACGACGACGACGATGAGGATGAGAACGAGGACGACGACTACTATGTACTAAGGTACAAATCTACTCAACAACAAAATGTTTTCCCTATTTTTCATTCATTTGAATGGAGAGCAATGAGTAAAAATTTATCTCTCCTTCTATATGTTACGGAAATACAGCGCAAAACTCCTCTAGATTCGGTTTAATACATCATTAATTTAAGCCGACAGAGCGATGCCAAACAGGACTGCTCTTCAATCCAAAGAATCCGGCGAAAAATGGGGGGGGAGCTGGGTTGGACAGAGAAACTGAGATTGATTCAACATTGACGGGTACTCTATCGCCCCGCTCCCTCATCCCACTCCCACTTTAGTGCAATTCTCTACCATTCCGACAACATGAGACACCATTTTGAAGTACTACTTCCCATTCATCTACATTTCCCACAATCACTCTACCGGCGGCGGCTTCAATGCGAAACGATTTCTCAAGGTATGAGGTAGCAATTTGCTTTTGATTATTTGAGACAAATTACATTGATTATTGCATGCATCCGGACGTGTTGTACTATGGAAGATGTTATGGACACCTCTAGATAGGATCAGATACAATTGATAATACACCTGCCCATCATCCCTTCAAAAGGGACTTTTTTTTTTCAAAGCCAAACGAGTCCTTTGTTTCAGATACGCCCTAATCAAGTTCAAAGCGAAATCATATCGATTCTAATTCAATTGCTAGTCATATAATTTACAAATTTTATTAATTACACTGTGCCTTGTGCATGAGAACAATGCAAAGGACAGAGAACAAGCGAACGATTCCCTTCAATCGAT
Organism: Xylota sylvarum; assembly: GCA_905220385.1. Classification (NCBI taxonomy): domain Eukaryota; kingdom Metazoa; phylum Arthropoda; class Insecta; order Diptera; family Syrphidae; genus Xylota; species Xylota sylvarum. The sequence continues at coordinate 91,527,981 of LR999957.1, read as the reverse complement.
CAAAATTCACATCGCCTATCTCTGTGTTGGCCACAAATTTGTGAACTTTATTCAGATGGGGTAACCCTAATCCAGTTTCAGTTCTCCCAAATTGTGTGTCTCTTTGTGTGTGTGTTTGTGTGTTTGTGTGTTTGTGGGTGAACAGGACATTAGTAAGGGAGAAATTCACAAACTTCCCTGCCAGTGTAATTCGATTTTGAACTTGATCACGTTCTGCACCTGGATTTTCTGGTAAAATCCTCTTCAGTTTTTGGGGCGATACACACCCCATCCACCCACAAACAATCCGAGAAAGAAAGATTTATACTCGTACACCAGACGAGAAGGCTCAATAAAGATGATGACGGTGATGCTCCCAGCAAACTAGATAACAACAACAACAACAACAGATAGTAAAAGAGAGAGCAAAGCAAAAATACTAAAAACTAAATAAAATAAAAAAAAAAAAAACAAAAAACAACAATACCAACGAATTCACGGCAAGTTTGCAAAGATTAAGTTTCACCCAGGAAAAGGAGTAGTTGTCAGGATTTCCTCCGCAAGCTCGTTTTTCCACTCCACTGTGCTAAGGCTGTTGTGTGCAGAGTGTTTACTCCCACTGACATACAAAAAAAAAAAAAACAAAAAGCAAGAGATACTGTAAAGCATTCCGGTATCAGTGGCCTCACTAAGGGATGTCGGCTGACTAGAGTCCTTCCCCCACAAACAAGTGTCGAAGGAAATATTTTAATGCCCTCCTGTATAAGTTTTCTTTATTTTTTTTTTTTTTTATTATTGGAACGAGGTGAGAGTGCGAAAACTTTTAAATGTTCTTCTTCTTGTGAAACCTCTTGTTATAGCCAAAACTAATTGGATAACATTTAACTGAGGGCTTACTGCGAATATGTGTAATGCGGGACATCTCCCTGTCAGTTGTTGTAAGCCATTTCTCTTTTCATTGGAATATCAGTGCGCTCAACTAGTGGCTTAGAAGTTTATCCAAGTTCATTAACAGTCCGTCAACAGTCCGACACGAGACGATACGATGAAATGTCTTTACCATAAAAGATCCGATTAATGACCAGCTGATGTTATTTATGGGTTGTCTCGATTAAATCAAACGACTAACTTTGAAAGTTGGTTGGTCTTTCGAGAGAGCCCAGCTACAAGTCGGATGAAAGGCATTTTTTTTTTTTTGCATTACATTGCACTGTGCGAAATATTGAAATCCTTCGGAAAGAAGTTTGCTGCGCAAATCCGTTTAGAAATACGAGAAGTTGAGGATGAACAGAGGGAACTTCCCTCTCTCTCTCTAATGCATTTTTCATATTCTTAGAGTGTTTATCGCACTTATCGTCAGCGTAACTGTTAAAGTGAAAAGTTTTCGTTTTAACGAATTATAAGTTCTTTTCTCTATCTCGCTCATCCTCTCGCTTTGAAATTCCAGAAGTCCTTCTTTCCCCAGCATCTATGCTGCGAAGTTACAAATCTGTAAAATCTTCGTTTAAGGTTTTAGCCTTCTATTCATATGTTTGGGGAAGGGTAGTGGAATTTGGGTACAGTGGGGAAGGAAAATCCTTTGAAAAGAATAACGATTTCCTTGGAGAGAATCTGAGCAATTTTTAGGATGTAAAGCGATAGGAAAAACCGTGAAAGGACTTTAACTGCGCATTGATGAAGGCTATAGTAAATATGTATGTAGCTTGGGCTGCGATTACAAAATTATCTAAGGAACAGTTTTGAAAATATTGTATTTTTCTGAGGGTGATAGACAAAGACACGCCCGGTGAGACAGATATCTTGACATAGATTCCATGCAAGTACTCATGATAGGGTTTCCGAGTTTAAGGAGCTTTGAAATCAGGTGTAGCAACTGAATACGTAGAAGAACATTGATAACCAATAAGCCATCAAAAATGCAGCGACTTATGTCATATCCCGTATGTCATGTCATATCCCGTATCTTCCATGGACATGGATGTAAGCATTTGCACTGAAGTGGCCATAGAGGTAATTGTATCAACCATAAACAAACCATGAAACAAGCCTCCAAGATCAGAATTAATAGACCAACCAACTGAGCAGTCATATATAAACACTGCTCAAGTTTATGTCGACATTGACCCCCTGGTCGGAGCTTACGTAGCCTGCCCTGAGTAAGATGTCGAAATCGTGCTCGACGACTTCAATCCTAAGATCGGTAAGAAGAACATACTCAGCGGAGTAGTCGGAAGGCATAGCCTCAACGAAATCGACCACGTGCTTATTGACGCAAGGCATGCATCAAACATTTTGAATGTGCGCACCTTCAGGATAGCAACCTGAGAGGTCGACTATCAAACGAGAGGAAAACTTGGACGGTACTAAAGAAGAAATTGAACATCAAACGTCTAAGCACACCAGGAGGAGCTAGAGACTACAGAAAGCAACTAACCAAGTGATTACATGTCACCATCACCAACGACCAGTAACTCCATTGTCGCAGCATCATCAACGAGGTAACCGCAACTACCATAAGCTACAAAGTTTGATGATGAGTGCATGCATAGGAAAAAGAAGACGCTGCATATCCACGAACGTTGCAGCCTAAAACAAGAGCAGAGTGAAAATACCCAAAAGATTGAAAGAAAAAAATGCCCTCGTCGATGCAGCTCAAGGATATCGAGGAGTTTCATGATAAAAACATTACCCAAAATTTTCACAAGAAAGACAAGCAACTAGCTGCAGGCGTTACACCCGGAACACAGGCTCATCGAAATAGTGGAGAAACCCTTGTCACAGATGCGTAGGAAATTAAAGAAATGTATCAAATATGTGTTCTCTCTTCCACTTTGGAGGAAGTTGGTGCAGCTATTACGAAACTTAAGAACAACAAAGATACCGACTCCAATGAGTTACTGTCGGAACTTTTAAAATATGAAGGCGATGTTCTGACTAGGAGCATACATTAGTAAAGTATGGAAGGACCAAAGTAAGTCCAACGATTAAAGCGTTAGCTCTATATCTATAAAAGGCGATCCTACATCATGCGCCAACTATAGAGGCATATCCCTGCTAAATGTATATAAGTTTCTGCCACTGTATGAACGTGGGTACCTACCAATGTGCGTTCCGGCTCGCCAGATCGATCACGCTACGACAAATCCTGGAAAAGATGAATGAATTTCGCTTGGAGCTCTAAAAGTCAATAGCCGAATTCGGGAACCCGAAAATACTGATCCAGCCATTCCGTGTTAGGCTGGAAAACACGCGGTGTGTAGTGCCGTTTGGAAGTTTCACTGTAGTATTGTTCTCGACACTTGCCACCGAATTTTGGCAAGAGGATGCTCGTGTTGGAGCAGATAGTGGGGACGGCAGGTGTCAACACGAAATCCAATCCAACTGCTAGGATACGTAGACTACATCGACATTATCGGGCGTTCCCAACGAGCTGTCGCGCTAATTTAAACAAAGGCTAGAGATATGGGTCTGATGGTTAAGGAAGATAACACGAAATATTTCCAAACGACACCTTAGGGGAGATTCGACGAAGAATCACCACAGCAAACCGCTGCTGCTTCGGTTTGGCGAAGGACGACAGTGATGCTCTACAGAACATTAATCTTGCCAATACTATACTACATATATGATGCCAAGTACTGGACGATAAGCAGGAAAGTGGAGCAGATCTTGGGCTCTTTTGAAAGAAAACTACTTCGTTGAACGACAATGCTCCAGCCAAGAGAGTATTCGAATGTCTTGAGCCCTCTCTTTCGAGACAGCAAAGAAAACTGAGCCTCCGGTAAAATTAGCAACCATGGATGCAAGAATGCTTGGTTTGACGAACTGGTAGTAGCCTGCCTACATAATTTACAACATTAACCATAGGAATCTCTGCTTAAACCACTACTGTGGAGCATAATGCTTGAGAAGGCGGAGGTCATTCGTAGCCGAAGAGGATAGAAAGATTAGTCCTTACTGTCGGCTGTCATAGTAATCAAAACCGCACATCAAATGTCTAAGGCCTGCTCACGTGAGCATCAAAATCGAAAATAAGAGCGCTGAGGTTGCATGCATTCTACAAGGACTAAAACGGAAAATAACAAGGTAGTGCACATTTGGCCGATACCAAATAAGAGAGTTTAAAACGTTCATTTTCCAACGAAAAATTAACAGAAATCAACTTCGTTCAAAGAGGCTTAAGTAAAACCTTGCTAGATCATCACACCGAACGTCCGTATACTCGGAGAAGGCTCTAATAAAAAAAATAAGAACTCTAACTTAAGTAGAGAATGCAGAAGCTTTTGAATACGTTGCGGCTCACCAAGACAATACGCAGAAGTCATTTAAGGGCAGCACAATGCACGAGGAGGTCTCAATGATGTTAGAAGAGCATTCGCTATCCGATTACGTGGCGTTATCGAAAGTAAAAGCGAGAGTACAAGCAAGTTGTACATTTGAAGTGCATACTAAAGATGAAACCCCGTCACGAAAATACCAAGTAAAGTACAAACGAATGTTGGCAAGAAACATACCCTAACAAGGTCGAAAGCTGATAAAAATGATAAGAAACTAACCAGCAACCCAGCTAAGAGAACGTGAACTATCACATTGTACCTACGTACAGGTGAAGTTGATCCAGTCGGTTATACCCAAGGAGTTCTTAAAAGAAACTCAGCTCTTGGCAGTAACTAATTTTTAGGACTTAATAAACTTCTGAGGCGCATTCATTTAACTGGGCTGTTTACCGAGCTATTTAAGAATGTGGAATCCCAGAGTTTTGACGTGATAACGCCTTATAATTCAATCGGCTGGTAGGGGTGCAAGAAAGTCACGAAATTGAAGAAAAGTGCCCAAAGCATTGCACCGAATTAAGGAACTGATGAAAAGACTACTATCAAAAAATGTAGAGAACACCGGACAGCCTATTGTGCAGAGATTGCTCAGTCGGGTTTGAATTCTGCCGGCCCAACTGCTGCGCACATGTCCAAAGATTGGAGTGATTAACAGAGATGATCTCATGGTGAATACAAAGAGGTGTCACTTATTAATACTAGAAATTAAGAAGGTACAGTAGAGGTCGGATGCGTCGAACCGATTACCTCTGTTATGGTCGACTCGAAACGTATGTGGGTAATGTACTGAGCCCGACAGTTTGAACGTGTTATAGAATTTTCTACAAATTTACACCGACAGCAACTTTTATACTAGACATCGTATCGGTGAAACCAATGAAAATTCTGGAGAAAATCCAAAGTTTAAATTACAAATGCCTTAATCCACCCTTATGAAAATTTTTTGACAAACCAAATGGCACGCCAAATTTCAATAATCAACCACAAACAATCAATCACATCTCGCGTGATTGAAATGAATGATGTTTTGATCCCCATACTGTAAGTGTCCAAATTTATACGTTCAAGTTCTTCTACCAGTCCAACCGTGCGATAGATGTCAGTGTGCAGCAGCAGCCGGCCATCGACCCAAAAGATCCCAACTATCTTCAGTAACCCGTGTGTCAGTGCATTTCCAATGTAAAATCCATCCCCCATTGCTCCCACCGATTCACAGACTGTCTAATGCAGTGTGTGTAGTGCCACTCTAACAGAAAGAACACCCCCGGTAACCAAACCACCCCAAAGCCGAACCCTCACACACACCGACAAACAAATAGGTGAGAAATGATAAAATAATTACGGAATTACGCAAATGCATTTCACCTTGTATTACGTTTACGTTGTGGCTTTTACTTGAATGGTTTTTGTGGCAGCAGCCAGGATACGAAAATAATCACAGAGAAACTTTGCATTGTTGTCGGTTTTTCGTGCTAGTGACTTGCAGGTTGGCATTTCAAATCCCTTTAAACCCCCAACACGGCGGCGGAGGAGTGAATAATTAAAATTGGAAAAAAGAAAGTAGAAACGAACTTGCCATTACTAAACCCCTGCCTGATGCTGACATGAGTATTTAGCTGCGAATAGAACCTTTTTTTGTGTGGCAAGCAGCCCCACTCAAAAGCGTCTATACGTTGCGTTGGATGAGATTGAAAAGGAGAGAAGGACACGAAAACGAATGAATTTTTGATTTTGATTCGAAATAAATTGTATTTTATATGTATGACATATTATTGCTCGACAATAAAACCCAAAATGACCCACTGTCCGTCCGGGCACTTTACGGCTTCGTATATCCTCTCGTGATATTGTCGAAAATATTCATAAACATATAAATATAAGTAGGACTCATAAACTGAAGCGATTCTGCACATAGAACCGGCCAACCTACTTGACACACCGCAGCCACCCGCACACAACAACCCACCGCGCTTAAGGGATGAGACAACTTTAGCCAATCTCAGTTTTATTGGATCGACGGGCGTCGGTCGTCGGTCGTCGGTCGTCGGTTGTCGGGCGCTGAAATGGCACAGAGTTTTAGTTGGAGTTTGAGTTTGAGGAGTATGGCATCGGGTGTGTGGATAGCATGGAATGATCATAATTTAGTTGCATATAAATTGCTAGACCTAAAAAACACTGCCGCTCAGCGTTTCAGGGCGGAGTTGAATGACATAATGTGAACATGAACATGAACATGAACATGAACTTTGAATGAACGATGAAGGAATTCTTCCCGTAGGCGCAAAACATTTAGGATATCCTATTGCCGCTACTGTAGGCTAGGGGGTGTCGGTTGGGGTGCAACCTCTTTTTTTTTTCTACCCCGAATGACTGCGGGGCCAAGGGCCAAATGGTTTATTGGACATACTATACATACATACATGTAATAAGCAATAAAATTTGCGCCGCGCGTAATAAGCGAAAAGGCTCCACTCAACCCCGTCACCGCTGGATTTGGTGTGTCGTAATTTTCCGCAGTCGAGATTATCCCGAGGACTTTTTCTTTCCTTTCCTTTCCTCTGTGTGTGCACTTTGTATTAAAATTTAATATTGGAATTAAAGCTGCAGATATTATGGAGACATGCAATACTACAGCCAAACTGTCAAGAAAAAGACGTTGAATGGATGCCAAAATGTTGATTGCTTTTTTGAGTCGAGCCAAAAAGGATTATTCTGCTGCGCGAGGGATGATGTTAGTTTACGTCGGTCGGTCGGTGCTAACAACAAAACACCAGCAACACTCGGAGGGGCACTGATGAGATAAAGTTTTAGTGTGGCGCCATCCAGTTGAGTATATCCATTTTAATCGTTTTATTCATTTTTTGTGTCATTTCTACGCTGAAGCAATCGAAAAAGGATATAGCGCCAAAAATATCGACCAATTTGCATATTTCTTTTGTAAACAAGTGTTGAAGTATTGTTGGCTTCTTTGATGCATATGAGGGTTTGAATGTGTAACGTACATACATATAGGTGAGTGCAAACATGGAAGATTCATCAGAAGATAGTCCCAGAGTGAGTTACATTATACAAAACAGTATGTTTCTAAATATGTACTCATGCTGTGAAGGGGGATTGGTATAATGTCACGGAATAGATGTAAAAAATTAGCTTGGGCCATTGGCACTACCTACCAAAACGAAGAGTCAACGCTTAGCCTCATTCCTTGTACAAATCTGTAGACGATGCCTGCGCCATATCTGTGGCGGAAGTAAATTTTAACATCACATTGACACGCGTCTTTCATCTAGAAAACACTAAAGTAATTAGCAGATATTTACTATCCCAACAGGTCGACATGAAAGACAGATCAATAGAAACAGCACTACAAACAGCTTCCCGTGCAACAGACCTCACTGATGAAGCACATGCGACACGGACTGCCAACAGGCATTCTGTGCGGTGAAACGTTCGTCCTTCTGGTGAGCGCCCCATTGATCGTGGGATTGAGGACTAGAGAAACACGGACATCAGATGAAATGGCAGAAAGCAAGGTGGAGTTCTTTCATTGGAAAAAAACGGGGCACCAGTCCAGTACTTATTCGGTGAAGATATCAAGAAATCCAACCTAGCTGCTTATAAAGGAGTATACAGAGGGTTCGCCGAAGAAATAAATAAATAAATAAATAGACCTTTAGGCGGAGGTCGCAGTGGACCAGCTAAAGTCCGAATGAGAGATTTTAGTTGATCCAATCAATTGTTATCCGTATCATCTGGTCATTAGGCAAAAAGTCCTTGGACAGATCCAAGTTATGGTGGAAAAGTCGTTCAATAAATTCGACAGGAATGACTAAGCAAGGAGGAAGACCCAAGGGTGACCAGGAATAAGAAGGTGAACCAAGAAGTCAGAGAGATATGCAAGAAAAAAGTGTATAAATGTGCATCTCAGTCATCATCGTCAAAGCCAGTCAATGGAACAACAATTCACATGGAATTCACCATAATCCACCCAAAGTGGACGGTATCTGATGACTTGTAGCTTGTATCTGGTACGTCTAATGGTACTTAAGAGAACTCAGAGACAGCAGCGATCCCAATCGCGAAGACACGATCGGTGTTGAAGGAAGGCAAAAGAGCTAGCTGAGTTCACCAGCGGAGTCAGTAACTCGATAGCTGTCTAATAGAAGTTTTCAATAGAAGTCACCCTGCGCCAAATCGGTTCTGGATTGATCCTTTTCTTTCGTTCTGGGTAGAATGCATGCTATAATCGCGACGCATTACCTCAAAAATGGGAGGATACCAAGTACATGAGATACCTCAAGGTGGAGTGATATTTATAACGAACAAAGTTATATTCGAACTAAGCCCCAGTGTAACTAGGGTAAGGGTATATGATCATGGTATATGAAGGATGTAGTAGGAGGAAGAAGGGCACCGATATTGCAGTATCATACGAAGATGAAGCAACAATTAGAAACCCTGGCAACGTAGACACTTGAAAAAGGCAAGAAAGGCGAAATAATGTTTGATAGGTCCTTCTATTAGTGGTACAAAAAAGGTGATAAGATGTTCGTGGTTGTAGACTATGGAAATCCGGGTAATTTAATATATTCGAAGGTTTTCACGTACCTACGCAAAAAAAAACTCTAGAACCTAACCTAAACCTAAGAAGAAAAAAATTTTATGAAACTACAAAAGCCTTCTGCTGAACTGTTTGCGGAATATTTTAAAGGAAAAATAAATACATACATATATATCATTCTAAGTCAAAGAGATCAGAGACAAGTCATTAAGGGACGACCTTGCCTTATAAGCAGAAGTATCCAGCATCACAATGCAGGAAAATGATCACTGCAATGCGAAAACCTATTTCGATAAAAATCAGAAGACTATCAAGCATAACTTCGGACTATTCAAGCATAACTCTAGACAGAACCAAGCTAGAAGCCTAGCATGGTGCGAAGAAGAAGGAAGTGCAGCGTAGTTTGAGCTTCAATGGCAGAAGAAGCGGCAAGCAGGTGCAGCAGTAGGGCTGTCTACAACATCTTCTTTGGTGGTCGAAACTCCAAACAACACCCAGTGAAGAGTTTAGACGATAACCTACTGATATCGGATCTGCTGACTCGGATCGGAGTGAGGACCAGCTCACTAGGTAGAGAGAACATTTCGCTACAGTCCTAAACCACTTGGACGATGGCAACATCGTCCTGAATTTTAACGAGTATCCTGAGCAGCAAATTTCCGAATCCGCAGTGAACATCGCAGCAAAACTGAAATCTCAGCAGCGTAAAGTCCCTTAAGATAAACAAGGCAGTGGGTATTGTACATATGTATGTAAATATATCGACTGAACGCTACACCTGTTCATACAAAAGCGAAAAATTACAGCAAGCCGAAAAAGGGATATTTAATGGATTGTGAAAACTGGAGGAACGCATTTACATTCAACAATCGACGTCGAACGACTTTTTTCACGCCGAATCCTCCTGAATGAACCATATAAATGCCTTGAGGATCATAATAGAGTATATGTCTTTGCTACATCTACTGTTTATCCACAAGAAGGCTTTCGGCAGCTTGAATAGGGATGTTATCTGGTTGGCCTTGCACAGGAGAGGCATTCCAGAAAAACTCATAGCTATTATCAAGGCTACACACGAGGGTGGTAAATGTTACGTTTTACACTATGAGGATTTTGAAATTCAAAGTGGAGTTCGTGTGATGCATACTGTCACCATTATTGTTTTGGTGGTTATCAGTGATGTACTCCGTGCTGCATTGACAGAAGATAACTAAGGACTTCGTTGGACCGTGACATCTTACCTTAAATACCTTGTCTATGCTGACGATGTTTGTCTACTTTTACATCGGATAATGGACCTTCATCTGATGGCACACAATCTAGAAGCTAAGGAAAAACAGGGCTTAAAATAAACACAGGCAAAACGAAAGCCCGGAGCATTTCTAACATCAACTCAACATTGCCGGACAGGTGGTCGAGAAAGTGAACAACTTTCTATATCTAGGAAGTAAGGTCTCTGCTAACCGTGGTAGAACCGAACTGGATGTGTCCCGCAGAATTGGGAAAGCTAAAGCTGCGTTCGGAATGATATCCCACATTTGGAGAGGCAATGTTATCAGCTTAAGAACCAATCTTATCTCCAACGAAGAACTTTATCGGAGAACGAGCCAAGAACCTGTATAGACATTACTATGCGGAGGTGAAAGTGGCTGTGGATCGGACACACCCTACGGCGCGAAGACAGCTCCATTGCGAAATACGCCATGCAGTGGAATCCACTCAAAAAGAGGAATCGAGCTCTCTGGGAATGAGCTGGAGGCAGCTCAAATGCGTTGCAGTAATTCGAACAAGATGACGCGCAGACGTTGTTGACTCCCTAAGCCATCCGACGACGGTTTAAAGGACTTAACTCACTAAGTTAAAGTGAATTCCTAAAATTGTTGAATTATTTACCATTGTCTTCCTAACTATGTACCCTAAGCAAACAATTAAAATCACCCTCCATTGCAAATACACCTTGTTCAACAAAGTGTTAAGCCCCTTCTTAGCCGGGACTAAAAAAAAAAAAAACGTTTTCCCTCCGGATGAACCCATTAAATCACTGACCACACATATGTATGTATGAAGATGAACAACTACATCCCTTGTCCTATAACAATCCTAGAGAGGAAAAATATATACATATAATATTTACGAGCAAATTGGATAAGGAAATTCTTTAGAATTCATCTATTTGCCCGAGGTGTCCGCATATTCTCGTAAAGCATCCTTGCGAACAAAAAAAAAAAACACAACTTTTTTTTTTGTTCTGCTTGTTCTGCTTTTTCTTGGAGAGGACTGACTTTCTTCAAGACTCTTTTTCTTTGGTCAAGTAGTCATATTTTCATGGCACTACTTTTGCCGCTACTACTGCTCCTACTGCTGCACAGAATTGCTCCCCATTTATTATCAACTTTTGAAAATCTAAGGGCATTATTATGGCAGCAGGGTGACACAAAGAGTCGATGGCCATTGCCCCATCTTATTCCCCCCCCCCCCACACACACACACATACACTCTGGAAAACTTTTGTAAAAGTATGCAAATCATATATGACTCGGGGGAAAATGATTTTCGTTTGATGACAGTGCTGGTAGAGCACACCCATCCTTTTGCTTGTTCTTCAAAAAAAAAAAAAAAAAGAAATAGACGAACAACTCCCGACAAGGTCTAAAGTCAAGGGTACAAATGAGATAATTTCCGAATTTTCCTTTTTTTTTTTCTTTTGCCTTATTGTTGCGAGGGGTTTTTCTTACAAATTGGACAATTTGAAAATATTTTCTTTTTTCTAAATTTAAGTGTTTTAAAGAGGGCAATCCCAACAAACAGTGAAGGTGAACGAAAAAAGGTCGTGTGCAACATTAACATCATGTCGAAGGATCAAAGTCACTTGTATGCTTACAAGTTAATTTAAAAGTGCATACATGTGTGTATGTGTGTGTGTAATTTTGGGGGGCTCCGCACGTTATGCAAACGACATTCAACACACAAAATTTATTGCATGAGTGCACCCAACCAGCGCTTGACCCAATTTTGCTCCTTGGGAAAAGTCGCAACGGCAGCAACACTAGGTAGAGGTAGTAGCACTAGTTAGAGTAGCAGTAGCATTGGCTGCCAACAGTGCCAGCAAATGAGCATCAATGCAAATAAATCCTTATATGGATTACACAGGATTTTGATACATTCACGTTCGAAGCTTAACACTGTCATGGTTACCACATTGCAACTCTGTTGAATTATGGTCAAGTGTGGGAAGTGGAAGAGACACACGACTTCACTTGATTCTATGTCGTATATCGGAATGTGGCTAAGAACAATAATCACACGAGTATAGCATGAACACTTACAAATTAAGACGTTTGAAGGGAACATACATACATACATTGTACATAGTATACAACACAAGAAGACAGCCTTGACTTCAATTTGATATGTCAATGCGGTGAATTGTGACAGGTTGTATATGACGAATCCTAATGGGGACACTGAAGGGTAGATATATTTGAATGGCTTGCATGCACATATGTATGTATGATTGTGCAGGACATCCAGTAATGAGGAATAGGATTCTGAAGAAAAAAAACATTTAAACACTCAAGATGATCTTTTTGATAAATGGACTTTAATGGGGTTAAAACTAACTAGGGACAGTTATGTATATGTTTCTTGTCGATTTCACCAATGAACGATACCAAGTGATACCAAAGTAAGTGGTAAGCCACCGAATCTAATTGTTCAAAAAGGTCGAGTACTTCTCAGAGTATTCTCAGAGTAGAAGAAAAATCCTTGATTAATTCGGATTTAAGAATACCTACTGATAGACACAATACTGTTGACCAGGTACTGATAACTGAAAAAGGAAGAACTTCAGAGGTTAAGAAAACCTGTTCTTCAATCTTTTTAGATGTAATGCAGGCATTTTATAAACTGTGTCATAATGGTTTTATATCTTCATAGACATCTACTACAACAATTCTCTAAAATATAAAAATCATACAGAACAGGACGATTGTTTGAAGTAAAGCAATGTTAAGAATATTCCAGACTAAAAGAAATTAATGCATGTGTGCCACAAGGCAGTGTGCTAGAACCCACCCTATTCTTGCTATATTCAAATGACATACCACAAACCAAGAGAACCACTATTGTCACATTTGCAGATGGTACTGCAATATTAGCCGTGGGGGATTCTATCAAGAATCAACGGAGAAAGTCCAATGCCCAGTCTGCTGACCATTGTTCTAAAACAACAAAATAATACATTACTCAAAGTCTACCAAATAACTGGTTGTGACACTTAATGCGAAACGTCAGCAGAAGGTTCACGTTAAAAGCAAACGTGAAGAACAAAATTGAAAGTACAAGAAACTGTACTGGCTTATCATGCCCAGTTTATAACAAAGTATTAGAGTGGAAACAAATAGTGAAACATGTATGGACTTATGGGATACAACTCTGGGAATGTACTAGCAACCCAAACTTCAAAAGCATCCAATAATTTCAAAATAAAGTTTAATACTTCAAAATATTGTAAGCGCTCTGTGGTACAGGCAAAACACTGACATAATGTATGTAGAGATCTGTGTAATTATGTGTTGAAAATATCAAAAATGAATTAAAAAAACATGAACATAGGCTCCGCTTTCACGATAACGCTAAAGTCTCTGAGCTTCTGTTGACTAGTAATTTAGTAAGAAGACTAAAGAGAGTAAAACCATTTCAATGCCAAAGATGATAAGCAACAACTTTAGCCACTCCATATTCTCACCCTTGGTGACAAGGATAAAATCCTGTTTTTTTGGAAGTGTTTTCGAATACTTCAGCATTGTAAGTGTGATTCTTAATGTCAGTAAATTGTTCACCTTATTCAATTCGATGTATCCCCAAACAATTCGACTATAAAATGGCATCTGGACCAATTAACAGGTATAGTCACACAAAACTGAGCACCTACCCTATAAACCATAAAATTGTAAGCAATAGCTCAGTTTAGAAAACTGAACGAAGACAGCTTACTGAGCAGAACTTGTTTATTCGAAAATTTAGTAGGAATAGCTAAAGCATTTTTGAGCTCTGTGAGGAGCAGATACGAATTATATGGACGAAGGACACCGAAAAAGCGTGAAAACAGTTAAAGAATTGTTTAACTAAGGCACTCGTCTTAGCTTTTCTAAAACCGAGTGTAAATTCATTTTTGACCCTAGGCATCGGGGCGGTACTATGTCAAATACATGGAGGTCAGGATGTAGTGATCGAATACTACACAGAGCACACCGCAACTTCTGTGAAATATGGGCGGGAGTTTCTGATCATTCATCCTGCGTTGTCTCTACAAGGTGGTTAGAAAAACTACAACTTTATATTTTTAATATTCAGCATCGTCCCAGAAACCCTGATACGTTGTTGTAAGGGAATCGAAGAGTCCGCCGAGAGAAAGAGTCAATAATTCCAAGCGAATTGGAAGAAAAAGAAAAGATGACCGAGATTTGAATATAGTACGACAGTAGATCGATAAGGATGAACGACCTTCGAAAGAGTGTCCAGTTATATTCCACAAATCCAAACGGGGGTCAGCGGGAGCAGATTTAAACTCTGAATAAGTTTAGTCGAAGAACGTGTTATCCTCTACAGCACTCAGCTCTCGAAGTGACATTTGACCATCAAATAGAAGTTATTTTTACCACGTACAGAGTTCCACAGGTTGTCCATTCCGATCAAGAAAGAGTAATTCATCATCTCATATACAAAGAACTCATCCCTTTCCCATTGAGCAACGCAACCTATGACCTTTTACCCCGTTGTATATATGAGTAGAGTTATAGATATTTTGGACCAGAAAATTGATGCCTATTCATACTACATTTTAGGTGATCAATTTAATAGTTTCTGACTAAGTCGATCTTGCTGTACAATCCATTTAGTTCAGTACTGTACATATTTTTCCATGTTTTTTCAACGCAAACAGGACCAAAAATCACTCGAAGATTTTTCCTTTCGAAATAATCTGTGAGGTATTTTAATTTGCCTTTGAGAACTCCGATAATGATTAGCAAGAGTGGAGATGAAATTCTCAGATTATTCAACGGGGTCTAAGTAGAGGCAATCCCTTAGCACCTCGCAATTGTATTGTTAGGTATATACTGTCCAATACCTGTCGACATGTTAACTTCATTTTAGTCAGGACAACTGGAATTTTGGCTGTCACCATCCACAGTCATAGTTGATCGACTGTTGTTTAATTACAAAGTCTTGTTCCCTGTCGATAAAGGCTTGATTTAATCTATAGCAAAAGTTTGGACCGATCAAGTGCTTCTCGCACTTTCTTTTTTTTTCAAAGAATACCCCAATTATGTTCATTTAGAGACTAGCAACCCACCTATAATACTGAAGTAATACTCCAGCATTTTTCCAGGACAGTTATTTTGTATCAAATGTCGTTTTTTTCGTACATATGCTTATGTACACTGAGACAGTTTCAAGAGAACTATCATAGATCTCACGAACAACTGCAAAAATTTAAAAGATCAGCAGCAGTTTTCAGACAGCATTGTTCACCATAATTTTACATTCGACTACAGTTACAAGTTCAGATGGGTCAACGATTACAAAAGGTTGCTGTAAGTATGAGTATCTTCAAAAAGCAGATTTCGTACATGCCTCTGCTGCTGCATCACAAAAGTGCGTTCCACAGTAAAGCACCACTCAAGAAACTCGTTCGACTTTAATCCCATCTATACAAGTAAGTTGCCGCACCGTCAAGTGGCTCTTAGTTTTTTTTATTTCATTACTCTGTCGGTGATGAAAAGTTGTTTCAAAAAACCACACAGATGTTATTGTAATGATTGCCCCCTCTGGCTTTTCATCACTACCATAAGATACAATAAAGAAAGAAAAAAGGAATTCCACAAATGTTGGCTTCACGCAGGGTGACTTACCAACTTTTCCCCTGAATGCATTGCCATAGGATGCACAATCGTGCAGACAGCCGATTAAGTATCTACATACATATGTACATACATATCTGTCTGCACCCAAGTGCTAAATGTCCATGCCCGTGTCCGTAACGAAATCCCTCATTTGTCTTCTGAGAAGCGCGCCCTTGGGACATGAGAAAAAAATCGGAGGTGAGTGGAGGCGAGGCGGTTATTCCTCAAAGTGACCACACAAAATTATCGGTTTTTCTTTCATTCTCCTAAGAGGACGGGGCCATAATTTATGTCATCGAGAGTCAAACAAGATTCAGTCTCAGGATAAATTGCTTTTGTGTCTCGCAATCAAGTGGAACATCCTTTTTGGGTCTTTTATTAGTTTACACCCATTAAGGTTGTCTGGCAGCCAGATAAAACAATTATCGAACATAAGGTACAGAGCCCGGAGATGTTTGTCGATCCTATCGACACCTACCTAGAAGAGAAGAGAAGAAGCTATAAAAGCAATTCATTGAGATTGTGTGATTGGGAAAATTACTAGCGCACACACACACATCTCGGTGTTATCAGATGCGACTTCCAAGTGCAGTAAAGGGCCTTTACATTGCAACTAAAGTGACCATTAACATTCATCCTAAATGAGTGACTCACTCTAATTACCTGACACACCGCACAGTTGATGAGTTATTTTCATGTCTAACACTGAAAGCACATTAGCGCGTCTGGTTCCTCGATGTCATTCTGAAGGAATTTTTCTTTGTCCATATTGAGCGCCGACTCTAAATGGCTAAATTATTCTTATTCCGCTCGTTAAACAATAAGTGGACGTCTCTATTTTGTGGGAATAAGTTGTAAGAAGACCCAATAACGGCAAAAGATACATAATTGCTTGCGACCAGACAGAGTGTCTCATTCTCTTTAAATATCAATAATACGAAATATGCTTCGGGATGAAAATTTTAAATTAAAAACTCCCTCCCCAGATACATACATAGTATGTACATTATATACAGGTATACATATACAGGTAGAAACGATATCAGTATATAGCGCAAAATTTCGTCGGGCCCCAATTAATTTAGTTTGTACAATGAAGCGACGCACCATTCGATATCTGTTTTGTTAGTCCTTTTCAATAACTTTATCCATGCGACAGTGCTTTATTGTTGAACAAAAAAAGAAAACGAAAAAGCAAAAGCAAAACACCTCAGAGAGTGAGCGACAACGGCAGACATGACCTGGTTACCTCTCTTTGATTATTTTCTACGAAAAAATCATCACTTAACGTGCATTTTATCACAAGTCCTTTCGAGCTGTCGTTTCCGCACAATAAGTCAAATCCACCCACCCCGCGCCGTCCGAACTGTGCTGAATGCAAAATATACATAATGATGTCAAACAACCTTTTATTGCCCATAACAAATTATGTTCAGTTTTCCTTCAACGACATGACTTCTTTCACTTAATGGACAACGAGAAAAAGGACGACGATGAGGACGAGTCAACTGGAGAGTACAGGCTACAGAGCAGGCAGCAGCATCATCGGCGAAGTGGATTGGGACAGTCTCCAAGAGTTCTTTGGATGAATACATAATTCTTTTTTTTTTTTGTTATGTTCGAGTGCGGGCTTGTGTACCTACATACATACATATATATGTATGTATATAGCGCGGTAGATATTTTTTTAATTGTACTGTGAGTGGAGAATCATACAGCAGCAGCAGCAGCACCAGCAGTATAGTATAGTAGTCACCAAGGATCAATATAAGAACGAAACAGGGAGACGACTATGCACAAAGGCCTCGGCCGAGGAGCGCAACAAAGACAGGGATAAGGAAGTAGACAAATGTCATATAATGC
The DNA here is from genome assembly GCA_905220385.1 of Xylota sylvarum. Lineage (NCBI taxonomy): Eukaryota > Metazoa > Arthropoda > Insecta > Diptera > Syrphidae > Xylota > Xylota sylvarum. The sequence continues at coordinate 91,510,339 of LR999957.1, read as the reverse complement.
AGTTATATGAATAAAATATCAAACAGCGGCTGCTTTATGTCTGTCTACTACTGCTGCTGCTGCTGCTGCTACTCCTTCTATTTATAATTCGCTTTTTATCTCAGCAAGCAGTTAAAGGTTGTATGTGAGTTATCCTGCTTGGGAAATATAAATCAGCAAAGCCATAAAAAATTGCTCCCGAAAAGCTGCCTTAAGCTTACTTCAGGCTTATGAATATGAGCAATAATAACATTTATAAAAAGTAGACAGCTGTCTGTATGTTGAATACAGGTAGACACCGATAGATTCCAGAAAGGGTCATTTAACCAACTGCCTTCCTAACTGAGTCAAGCACTGGGGCATCTGTATCATAACTATTGAACCAGCAACTAAAAATGAACAAACATTTGAAATAATAAATTCAAATATGTCATGATTAGTTTGGACAACACCCATGAATACTAAGAGCACCTAAGTTTCAAACCAATACACCCAAAAACCATTCTTTCCTTCTTAAAAAAGGTTCACTCACATCACAAAGAATACACGTTAGTGGCCTTAGAAGGAGCCTTCAACAACGTGAAAAATCATAAGACCAGCATTGGACCAACGAAGCGTAAGCATGTTCAAAAAGAAACACATCCACTCAGAACTCGGACATACCGAGGTAAATTCATTGGCCTTTAGAGGAACGCCGCAAAGGGGAGTTCTATCTCCTCTCCTATGGATACACCTCGAAAGCGAATTTTTAATGCAATTTGAAGACAGTGACGACAGCCAAGTTCCTGCTCATTATCACTGAACTGCTACAATCCGCCCTCAATACCCTATTGGCTTGTAGATGTTGGATTAACCAATTACCCTCTAAAAATAGAGGCAGTCTGCTTCACTACCAAGTGAACCAATATGGCCCTTAGGACTCAATGGTACGGCACTCCATATCTCAGATATGGCGAGATACTTAGATTGTGTTTGTATACTGGACCGAAAGCTGACTTGGAAAAAGAAGACATCTATAACCTATTACACACGCAGTAAAACATTTGGTAAACAATAGAGGCGTTAATGTCCCATCATCTGCTGGATCCACAAAGCCCGTAGTCAGACCCTGTCTATCCTATGGATACTGAGTCTGGTGGCCTGCAGTAGGTACGTCAAAGAACTGACCACGATCCAAAGATTATCATGCATGGATACTACTAGCACCATTAGAACCACGCGAACTGCAGCGATTTAAACTATACTTGCACTGATTCCATTAGACTTGCACCTAAGTATAAGAAATGGCAGCGAAGAGTGCCTTACATTCGAAAAAGCCCACCGCACTATTAAGATATGATCACACCTGAGTACCGACACTATGCCCTGACATCAGCCTAAACAATAAAACAATCTTTCCCTTAAGAGAGGATTGGAAGAGGAATAGAATATCGATCTTCAGGGACGGGTCAAAATTCCATATAATCGTGGACTTTGGTATCTACTCGTCTGAACACGAAATTGTACGCTCATCAACACTTTCAAAAACCGGCTGTGTGTCCCAAGCGGAAGTATGGGCTGAAGCGGCACTGGAGTTATCCACGAAACTACACTCTAGGAAGGCAGTCGATATCTGCATATATATCTATGTATGTACATCGACATCTTAACTTGTGAAGTTAACGCGACAAGTTCAAAACATTCACAGCAAGTTACGATGTTACATTTTGGTGGGTTCCAAGACATACCGGTATACAAGGACAAATTAGGAAAAAGGGATCTGATGAGAGATGGAGTACAATCTGAACAAGGCACGGCAAAACTAAAACCAGAAAAAAACCTTGAGCTTGAAAAATCGCACTTAGCACTCTTCATAGGGATCATTACCGCCCACAACCACTTCCCGGCACACTTAAGATGCATACAACTAAGTATACATGACTTCCGCAGAGGTTGTGGTAATACGCAGAAGGAAGCGCAGGTCTATGAATGCACTAGCCTATGATAACCAGGAAAGCGGCCCTCGGTGAATATTATTTCGGAGACCTGGGCGATCTGTCAAGAAAGTCACTATTAACCATCCTAAGATTTATAACAATCTTCGGATGGTTCAAGGAGGCCCCACAGTCAACTCAAAGTCTTTAATAAATGTCTTTTTTCCCATTTAGGCTTCTCTACGACAGGGGTACACAAGGATCCATTGGATATCCGAGTGTTAGCTGCGTATATAGTAACTCCTTCTATTTACGTACTCCAAAGAAGGTACATATTTTTAAGCACGAATGCAGAACACAAAGTGGAAGATGTATCTAAAATATTGAATTTGGTTGAATGCCATTACCTCTAGTGTAATTATCATCAGCTGTCCACCTATTGAGATCACAAATCTCAACTTCCAAGTCGAGCTCGAATTGAAAAGAATCCAGTTTAAGACATGCCTTAAGTAGGCCATAAGCTTAGAAACAAGGCCCTAAGTCCAAAAGATTTAAACGAAAATGATAGAACGTCTTAGGCGGTTACGTACCTATACATATGTATACAGGTACGATATTAAACTACAAATAGAAAGCATACAGTTGAAAAACAAATCGATCCACTTACAGGTTATTCTTGAGCTGGTTGCAAGCGTTGTTGAGTTTTTAAATTCTTGAATTACCTGAAAAGAAAAACAAATATTAAAATGGAAAAATTGGATTAGTTTTAATTTCTTAGAGCTCTGCTACATCACTAGGGCAAGCTCAATGTATCATTCAAGATATTGCCTTCTTCCAATTGTGCAGAATGATGATTGGGAGTGCGAGTTGCTCCATAGGGGGCGAAACTGAGAGCCTACTGGTAACAAAAAAGAGGACACCCTATACTGACAGCGTCTCAGCAATACATACACATACTAGTTCAGGATAATTAAGGGCTTTGTCTAACTAAGTGAACAATCATTTTAGACTATCACACCAGAAAGCACTTCTTGGCTAAGAAGGCAATTGAGTAACAAAGTCATCTTTGGAATATCTACGTAAAACCATCCTTTAAAAGACTCCCAGAGAGTCATCGGAAGCGAATATGCGTCACTTAAGTAAGAACGCTTTAGAAGAGAATCATCAGTTAAAAATCAGATGCAGCTGACCTAAACCCTGATCTATTTCATATATCCGCCGAAAATGGTTTAGGTTTTCTGAGATTCAACCTTAAACCTCTTGCTCAACAATCTATTGCATTAACCACTGGGCCATGACACCCACTGTAAATAAGAGAAAACTATCTATCCCATCATCATTTCCATGAAAGACTGATTAAGCAGCCACTGTGTAGCCAGTGCGATGATTAAAGACGCAAATTCACGAAGACGGCGTTGTTGGAATTGATGGCCAGAATGCATCAGTGTAGTTGAATGTAAAATCTATACTCTAAACATGTACCATTTGTCTAACTTGGCTTCAACACCACTTTTGTCGAATGTATTCTTAAAATGGTTTAGAGCAGAGAACAAACATACATTGAATACATAAATACCCTACAAATGATCACTGACTAGTTCAGACCCCACCCATGGAGTAACGAAACCTAAGTTTCAAACCACTATGCCCCAGAAAAGATCTCTCCTCATTTTCGACTTACGCAATGCAATTGAGCGAGCGTTAACAAAACTATGTCGAGATTCGAAAACTTACTTACTCACTTAGGTGGCGCTACAGTTCGGGATGAACCTTTGCCTCAATCAAAAGCATATCCAGTTAGCCCGGTCCTTAGCTAACTGCTCCCAGTTAGATCGCCTCCTCCACAGCCCGTCAACGCCAACGAGACCGAAAATTTTACGAAGAATTTTTCTCTCGAATCGACCGACGATATCTTTATCCGCTTTAGATAGAGTCCATGCTTCAGTGCTATAAAGGAGGACTGGGATGATCAAGGTCTTATATAGAGTCTCCTTAGTTGTTCAGGATACGGCCTTACTACTCAATTGCCTTCTCAGTTCAAAGAAACAGCGATTGGCAAGAGTTATTCTTCGTTTTTCTTCTGCTTTCAGAATTGATAGGTAGACAAAGTCACTTACTACTTATAGCTGTCGATTGTGACGTTCGTCGATGTTGTGTGTCCCTTCTTGTTGATAGCATATACTTCGTTTTGCCCTCGTTTACCGCTAAACCCATTTTGGCAAGTTCCGTTTAAATACTAGCGAGCGCACAGCCCGCTCGGTTCTACCAAATCTTCTACCAATATCGGCGACGTACGCTAGTATTTATACAGATTCTTGAAACATTGTGCCTCCGGTGTTGACTTGTGAGTTTCGGCCAATTCTTTCAAGTCTGATGTTAAAGAAGTCACAAGACAGCGCGTCACCTTGTCTTAATTCTTTATTGACATCAGGGATGTTTAAAACTAGACATAGCTCTATATAGCTCATCTCTATAGATGCTGTCATATGTGGCCTTAAAATGGATAAAAGATGGTGGGTATCGATTTGGACTTCTTGAGCTTACTCCAGGATCTGCCGAAGTATGAAGATTTGATCGATTGCGGACTTTCCTGGTCTGAATCCACACTGATAGGGGCCAATCAGGTTGTTGACAAAGGGTTACAGACGTTTACACAGGATGACAGATAAGATCTTGTTGAGGAGACTGATACTTCTATAATGGGTGCAATTGAGGGGTCTCCTTTGTTCTTTCTTGTGGAGCCAGCCTAAAAAAGTGGAAAGTAGATTCTTGAACTAAACAGAAAAACTTTAGTAGATCCCGTCGCTGGTTTCAACTCTTAAACAGAACATCTCAAAACCCTTTGTATAAGGAGCTTGAGAGTGGATGAAACGCCTGTAAATGTCAAGTCTCGTCTCATGATGGTTACCTTCAGCAAAAACTTTCTCTCGTAGGTTGAGTCGATTGATTGAGTCACGGATTTTAATTTTAGGTATTTTATAGGTATTCCGATTAAGGAGTCAGTCAGGCGTGCTAGAAAACCGACTAAAATGGGCAATGATGTGAAATAAGATGTACACACCGCATCCAATACTGCAGAGATTAGCTGATAAGTTCTGAAGTAGGTGCACCTCTATGGCTTAAACAGCAGCTCAGCTAAAAAATTCCTCTCGCACTATACAAGCACAAACAAACAAGGGTTGAACACCCCCTCCAATACAGTGCTCTCAGTTCTTACACTGCGTCGTAACTCATTTTTCGCTTTCTACTGTATCCTAGCGTACGATACGCCACCCTATCATATCGACACTTCACTCGATACGGCCAAACCTGGTGGTTAAAACTATTTCCCTCCAATGTATCGCCGTCGCCGCTGCGAATCTATCGAGTTGAAGCCTTTTTTATTTACGGCAACTTGTTTTGCAAAGCATTGCCACGGCCACCGGGGTTTCAACATTGTTGGCAATGGTGCCAGTGGTGGCCGCGGTCGACGTCCGGGCCAATTGTACTCTGACTACTGTTTAGGTTGAAGCCTTGGTTACCCTCCCCACTAATACTACAGATCGGGGTGGTGGTGGTGGTGATGGTGGTCACTACGCGATAAATTCGACTGTCAATTCATCCATTGTTAAATGTTTGGTGAATAAAATTTCCCGATAAGTGCAGGAGTGAAGGTCCTTGCTTTTTTCTGTTCCTATTTCTGTTTCTGTTTTCCACCCCTCCCGGTTCAATGTGGGGAGAAGCCTTTTCACTCGCCTCACTTAAATAATAAATGGCTGGCTGGCTCCACGAATTCTCCACGCGCAACACATGCCGTTTGTTAAAACTCGCGCAATAATTGCTCATATATCGGAGCGGGGGGGGGATGTGTACGCAGCGTGTACGAGCGCAAAAAATTCGAATAAAAGCAGCTTGATGGTCGGTTTGATGGATACGAAAATGTCGGCTAACCACAGTTGGGAATTGGTTTGCATGCATTTTAATCGATTACCGATTACGAATTGGAAGTTTTGCGCACAAACGCTTGAGATCCATGTAAATACATATGCCAGCGTGGCAGTTTTTGCTGCAACATTCTACACAGACAATTTGCGTTAATTTGTGTTCTGACACTTTGTGATAGACCGGCCTGGCAATATTTATAATTGAATTTCGGCCTGCCTGATGTACTGAACGTTAAGTACTTTTACTAAACGAGAAAGAGAGAGAGAGAGAGAGGGAAAAAACCGACTAATTGAGATTTTGGTAATACCTCCCCGCCAAACTAAGGGTATGATACGAATAAAGGAACCAAAAAAAAATAAAACGCAAGGATGGCAGAATGGCTTCATAATGCATGGAAGTGGAACAGTAGCATCAGAAGCACAGCAACAGCAGGCAACCCACCACAGCCAACATCTAAGCAGTCAGCCAGACAAAAGCACTTAACAAAGTCTGAGAACATGTGTGGCAAAGTGTATACGAGCGCGCATATGAATGTAGATGAAGATGATAGCGGTGCCTGGGGGTTGAAAATGAAGTTTAAACAGACTCGGGGGGTAAATAAATTATTCGCGTGTGTGTACCTTTTTCCTTGCGCGAGAAACTGCAGCCCAACTAGTATTTTACCAACTACTATGAATAGATACATACTTATACATATGTATATATGTATCTACATGGAGGATCTACCTCTAGGACAAGGCTTTAGTGTGCTTATTTGTGTGTGTGTCCTCAAATAGGCGGAATTTTAAAATTCATTTAGCACGAAGGTTTTTGTTCATTTCCCACAGAATCCTCCGTCTTCTCCTCATTTTCGTCGTCTCAACACGGCTGTCTTCTAATGTTTAGGGAAACTGAAACGTATCACTATAAATTAGGATGCGCGCCAAAGGCAACAATGGCATTGCCAGAAATGCATTCACAATAAGGAGAGAAAAAAAAATTTATTCACTATGACAACCGGCATTGTGAATATGGCGTCTTTAAACTCAAGTGTAAATCATAAAAAAAAAACTGGAGATACCCGGCTTAAGGACACTAACTGAGATAAGAAATGTAACATCATCACATATCTATAAATGCATACATGAATAAGTGAACTCATAACATTTGCTACATCTAAACGCCCTAACTTTAGTTCACCCATCAGAATTGGATTAAAATTAAATTGATGTGATGTGATGGAACATGGCAACACTGTTGCAATTTCGTGAAGAATTAATTTTCCACGAAGCAGCAAAGAACTACTACTACTACGAGTACCCGACATTGAATAACAAAATAACTTAAATTTTACTTGCGTCATAAAATGTATCCACAGAATGTTCACCGCCACACCGCTCCGATGAATGAGCGGTAGCGCAAGTATTGCACATATAAACAGCCTTAAAATCTTAGAAGCCTTTTTCGAAAATCGTAAATCTAAACTTTCGGAAGAGCAGGCAGAAGAGCATTTTGCATATTTTAATGGAGTCATAAACCAATTTTATTGCACAACAAAGTTACAAAGCTTTGAAATTTACAACGATGATGCATCAGTAGCATCTAGCAGATCCTTCAAGCCGTCGACGTCGTTGTCCGTGCCAACAGAGCAACCATCAGAGAAGATGTGTGCATATTTTTCCGAGGGTATACTTTCCAATTTTGTTTATTGAAATGCGGTCCAATGGCATTCATTCGCCCACTCCCCTCCAAATGGTCACACATTGAAATTCCATCTCTTAATTAAAAGTGAATTGCACTTCAGATGGTTTGGTGAGCACTTCAGATACAGAAATGGTCCAAACTCCCCGCCCGGGGATGAGGCGTTTCGAAGCGACTAAAACTGAAACTAAGCATCTCAAATTGATTTGTTTTTTTTTTTTTTTAACAACCAACCAACCAAGCAACGCAACATAGCCATCATAGTTATAAGAGAATTATTTCGAAAATCGGAAGCACTTTACCGCAATTTTTCTGCTTTGCCAATTTCGACTTAAATGCTTGCGCTCTCCTCGCTCCGATGACATGTGAATCCTTTGACCCCATTGCTGGTAATGTTGGTGGGATGGTGATGGTGATGCTTTGTCCTTGGCGTTATTATCAAATAAAAAAATCATTGTTTTCTATTTTTATCACATCATCATCATCATTGTGGTTTTATTGTAGTTCCAGTGCAGTGGCATGTTGTGGCTCTGAAGTGGACTCTGCAGCGGTGATGCTGTGGTGGTATAAAAAGTGAAAGCAATTGAGGAGAGGAGGAGAAGATGCATGCATTCAGACTTATGTCATGTGGAATGGAACGTTAGAGTAGTTTGTACAATTGTTTTCTTCTTTCTTCTTTATTTTTTTTATTATTTCTCCTGTAGAGTCATTCATGGTCATGTACTGTAGTAATTCAATTGTGTTTCGAAGGAAAGAGTCTTCCACTTCACTGGGAATGCGCCTTCTTCAATGAAGTGCCACAATACAAGATACTATTTTGAGTCTGGATATTAAAGTTTGTTGCAAAATTCTAAATCTGTATGTGCTACATTTAATTTTATTTTGAAGTTCTTTTTTGAAGGTATAGTCTGGGTTACAATAGTCACAGAACACTTCATACCAAACAAATTGAAAAAGCGAAAATTGATGTTACCCCACAAGGAATTGCAATGAATATGACTGCCAGTTATGGCTAGAAAACTCTCGGAGCAAATCATTTTCGAAAGGAATCAGCAATCTCAAACGCAGGAATAGTGCAGTTTATGAAAAACACTTCCAACCAACGTCACTATAAAATTGATTGACTCCTGCGCTATGTCAGAGCCATTGAAGGCAAAATTGGCAGAGTGACGTTAAACAACACTACCCAGTCACTACACTTGATGTCAAGAATGCTTTCAACTTCCCAGGCTGGATGAATAAATGTGAGTAACGAATTACATCGGCATGTGTCGAACACTGTGATCTATGATGCAGCTGACTGAACGAAGATGTATATGGTGACCCCTGAGGTACCACACGATTCTGTGTTGGATACTTTGCTGTTTAACGCACTCATCTATACAGGAAAAAAAATAGAAATAGGATTCAGCCTGAAACTCACTCAACAAGCTCTGAGTCTAAAGATGACTTGGCTATGGAAAAGAATATTGGTTAAAACTTCACCATGAGACTAAGTGGTGAATCAACAGCTCCCTACAAGCTTCTCGAAGCGCCCGCCAGCGTTATGGACCTCTCTATTTCTTGCAATATAAAGGTGGACTTTACTTAACCTCAACAGAAACTATTAGAAGAAAATCATTATAATTGTATCCGACAGTGAACGAAGGCAGACAAAGGCAGTCTAAGTACATTTCAATCTAAAAACATATAAAAAAGCTACAATCCATCTGGAACGAATCATATGATAACCTATCTTTTTTTCTATGTAGCCCCTAAATCAGTTTTTTGATGAAAACGCCCCCAAAAAGTGGGCATGGTCAAAAATGTTGTATGCGTGAATTGTAAGGAATCTAAATGCCTAAATATTTGGTCTTAATAAAATTTTTCGGTTTCATAAAATTTAGTGAAATTATGAAAAAGTCAGGGTGGCAGTGAGCGGATTTCAAAAAATTTTACACTTGTACTGTATCCTTTTCTCAAAAATTCAGATATGAAATTTCATCCTCCTAGCTCAAAATTTAAGGCCCAAAAAAAGGCGGACGGACGTACATACATGGCTAAATCGTCTTCCTTATTTATGCTGATTACGAATATATATACTTTATAGCGTCTATCTCGATTATTTCTTTGTTAGAATCTATGTATCAAACTTAATATACCCTTAGGATAGGGTATAAAAACCAATACATGAATCTGTAATACTAAACTTCAAATACTTTGAAAGCTTACCAAACTCTGTAAGCCTTCTGAGCGGCTCAGAAAGTAAAATTTTGAAAGCTACGGAATAAGCAGATTCTGTAATGAAATAGAAGAGACTTCAGATCAAATTTTAAGGAATTGTCAGAGCACCAACTCGTACCAGAGTAAATTGTTTGAGAGCACACCAGACAGAGAAAAAAGACCTCCCATCTTTAAATACAGCACGGATTATCAAGTTTTTAAATGAACGTGAGATGACTGAGGTCTTTTAAACTGAGAACGATTATATGACGACCGATACGGAGGCATCATTCCACTCCCCATTGCACTCAACTCCACCTATTTTAATCCAAGTCAAAGCCAAGTCTTGAAGAAGTTAGTCATAACCCAAGGTAATTCTCAACAACGATCGCTGTAACTGTAGTGTTCTTTGGATCACCAGTCCAAAGTTGTATTACAACTGCCACAATTGACTGCACATGTGAGGATACAAATTCTACAGATATATGGGTGGACGAAACAATGCCCGATGACTAGAATATAAGCTCCATATGCCCCATCTACCAAAAAGGCGATCATATGTCTTGCACCAACTATCAAGGAATATTTAGCGCTAAACATCGCGTATAAGATCTAATCTAACGCACTATGTGAACGACTCAACCAATGTGGCTTCCGGCCCGGGACATGGACTATAGACCAAATTTTCACAGTAAGACAAATCCTGGAAAAGACCAATGAATTTGATGTCAAGCATGTAGTGAAGCACATAGTATGTAGAGCACACGCAGACGACATCCACATAGACAAAATATAAACAGGCAAAAAGAGTTGCTCAACAAAGTACTATCAATCTACAACTTTAAGGTAGTTATGGAGTTCATCTACCTTAGAGTCAACTTCAATACTACGAATTACAATATAGTGAAGATTCCACTACTACTTCAGTTTGGCAAAACATAAGAAGTTAAAACTCGTTACTCGGAAAATAAAATTTCTGCTCTATTGAACTCCAATCTTACCAGTCCTGCTATACGAAGCTGAGTGCTGGGAAATAAGCAGAAAATCAGGGCAACTCCAGCCCCCATTTCTAAGGCACTTACAAGAGATCAATGTTCCCGGATGGAAGGCCTACTTTGTCTGAGGGAAAGACTCTACATAGATCGAAAGCCCGTTTTGTAAGTAAGTAACTTGTCAATAGGCAACATTCAATAGTTATGAATCAGCGTAAATTGGGATCTTCAAGACGTCGCGTCGTAGGCCTTGCATAACGAAGACTAGACAAAATACGTACTGACATCAAAAAAGGACACTCAACAGCAGATGGACAGAATATGAGAATAGATAGCTACAATTTCGGGGTAGTTAAGACCTTGTTTGTAAATCTCTCCAGAACAACTCTACATATATAAGATCTTCATTAGTTTTGCTCTCTCCAATCTTGTTGTAAGGAACAGGAACAAAACATCAACAAAAACGGATAAAAGTATTCTTGTCTTCTTCGAAATAAAACTCTCTCGAGTGAGTCTCGGTCCCGTTTGTGTTAAAGAACATTGGACATCCAGCCTATAAAGTAGTTAGAATACATGGAAGTACCTTAGTTTGAAATGTATTGAATTCCGCCCCGAAGGCGCAAGATCCAGAATATAGGCAATAAACATATCATTACTGAAAAGCAGTGGAAATGGAATCAATATACAATTGGAAGATGGACATAATCAGCTCCACGACATTCTTCTAAAGGCAGGCAAAAAGGCTATAAAACGTATAAGTGCTATCTATAGGTATATCTCCGTATCCATGCGCAGGCAGCAAGCACACCCTAGCAATTCAAGGTGCTATTGAATCTAGACATATCATGACATGAAGCTGCCAAACGATAGAAACGGAGTAACTCTACGACCGGCTGAACGCAAAATCAAAGGAGTCTTAAAAATTTTTTTTTTAAAAAATTATCATTTTTAAAATAACAATGGAATATTATCTCACTAAATATGGAACAAGGTTGTGGATGTAGTTTTGAAACAACCCTCTGTGACATCATTTGAAAAACACTTAAGCTTGACTACAGATCGTAAGCTTGACTACTGTACCATTTTTGAAGAAAATTTTACTGACAAAAGCCAATTATACTCTCGGATACATATACCTAGGACTCAGTAAAAACCCTTTCATGATTTGTAAGAACCCAGCGGGACATCATGGACTTATATAATCACAGTAAGAGAGCCACTCAAAAAAATTGCAATACTAGAACCGGCCCAATGAAAGACATTGTATAGGTGTTTCTGAAACTAACTTCGAGTTTGAGAAGCCGCAAATAAAACAATCATAAGAATAGCAAAAGAACGAATTGAAAGGCAGAGCAATTAATAGATCCTTCCCCTCCTAGTAACCCATTTGGATACAGGAAATTCAATTTCAACTAAACAATACACGGGTCGAGTATGAAATGTTACTTCCATGAACTTCGAATTCATGGACAGATACATATTTCAGTATCGCAATAGATGTACCTATACATATGTAGATCCATCTAAAACTGATGAAGCTTTAGCTAGATCGTTAAGAACTTCCAAGAAGTACATACTCGCCTAGGATTTTCCTTCACAAAGCTGATAGGGCAGGACAGTTACACAAAAGATGTGTTAGCTTCTTCGGAAATCGTTGAAGGGAGCATGCCTAGCTATAGTGCACAGCCCAGTGTATTCTCTCGGAAGTGACAACCTCCTTTAGCACTGTAAAGTGGGCTTTCTTTTGTTTTTCTTCAGAATGTGCTGTCCCTGTTTTACTCGCAAAAAAAATGGCGTACATAAGAAGGTCTAAGGTTTCCTTACCAGACATAGTCCAGTTTCTATCTGCTGGACACAATCATGAGAGTACCAGATACTATGGCAGAAGAACTTTTCATTAAATTGAACCGTTCAATGGGATAAGGAATCACACCCTAAAAGTAGAATTCCTATACTTAACTGCAAAGAAAAGTCTTAAGAAATTATAACTGCAAAAGATTTAAAGCATGGATTAGCCTAACCAAATATAACCTACGAGTTCCAACACAGAGCGTGCTTTAAACTATTCCTGCCAAGGCTATATTAGAGTACAAGACTCTTAAGTATAATTTCAGGAGAATTACTCCTAAAGTACGAGGGGAGCTCCAATGAGAAAACAAACTTTTCCAAGGTACTAGTAGAGGAAAGAATAAATCACGAGGTCATCGTGTAAAATACCCCCTTACAAATAATAATAACCCCAAAGGGTAAAATAAAAACCTACCCCATGGATGCAATACTTTACTGTAGTATCATGGGGTGATGGTTGTACAATGGGTTGGTAGGGAAAAGGTTTTAGTGAACAACAATTTTCTTCTTCTTATGAAAATGTCCCCCTTAATGTGTTAGAGAATAAAACTAAACGCCCAAAAGCCGTCGAGGATGACCCCAACTTTCTTGGCTTGTACAACTGAAGACAGCTAGCTCATAGTTCAAGATGTGCAGTAGGTCAAGTAAGCTGGATCTTTACCACCAATCAAAACATTGCTTTTGTTTAATGCCAAATAGTGTGTCTGTAGGTACACAGGACCACATGATAAGAAGGCACTTAGTTTCAAAATATCTACGCAACTGAGCCAAACCAAACTTGGGATAATTTCTCGTCGACCAAAGACCGTGTATGATCCACAAAAAGTCAACATATAAAGTGCGACCAAGTGGCTTCTCGACATTCAACTCTTCAGTGCCGGGTAAGCAAATTAAATTCAACACAGACATTTAGTCCAAATTATGATTCTCCCACAACTCATGTCCGTTCTTAAGTCCTCCTTACCAGAGGGTGTAGGTATGAGTACGTGCAAATTAGGATATCCTTTGTTGTTTTTTTTTTTCATTTTGAATACTCTCCTGGGATGAGTCATTTAGCAATGCCCTCAATATCCAACGAATCTTGAACAAACTTATGTGCACCTTTAAAGTCTACCCACCATCAATTACTACTCGGTAAGATTCACCCCTATTTTTCCGTTAGAAATTGCACAAAATGCTATTAAATTTCTGTCGGATGAGGATAAGGATGAGGGTTTTAGAACTTTATCCCTCCACTTACGTGTGGTACTAGAATTACACGCAAACGTTAAACTATGTGGAGGTCGGTCGGTCGGTCGGTCGGTCGGTCGGTCGGTCGGTCCTGTAAGAGTATAGTTTGGTTGAATAATTTAATTGTAATACGAGTGTCGGAAAGTTCTTCTTACACAGCCGAGCGCCAAAGTTTCAATCCAAGTATTTGTTGATAATAAACAAGTTTTCAATTATTTTCCATTTCAATATAATTCAAAGTTTAATTGAAATAAATACTACTCCATGATGGAGAGTTTCAGTTCTTCCCTCTGGCATATATGTACGCATTCAGGTGTGGCTCGGCTATGAGTGGGTATTTCCGTGAATTGTACTAATTCACAGATCAGCTATTCCAGGTCTACTACATACATACATGAGGTTGGTAGCTGGGTGGTGTTCCATATCACCATCGCAATGCATGCATAGAGTAATAAAAAGTTATTCACCTTTCTCGCTGCCTGGACCTGGGGTGAATATAGCAATAGTGGAATGGTTATCCCCAGGCGGGAAGCAGATGTAACCTTTCTTTTTAATTTTTTTTTCTTTTTTCTTTTCCTTTCCCGCTTCCTGATGAAGCTGCTGCTGCTTTGGTCATATTTCTATATTTAACTTGGTCAGAGACAGTGTGTCACAAAAATAAATGAACTATACAGATGGTTGGAGAGACCATCAAAAGATGTCTATTTATTTTCCACCCACACTCTCCGACATTCATTCTCGTACTTAACGTCGGTCGTCGTCATAAGCTCGATGGAAGAGGAAGTAAAACACAGAAATAGGATGAGTCAGGTTATGGTAGTCCTTCAAATATTCATCCACTTTCAGATTGGCCAAAGTTCTGGGCTTATTTAAAATGCATGCTATTATGTGCATAGGCTGTGGCAGTAGAGTTTCTTGTTTTTCGTTAATGATTCCATAGGAAGGGCAAACATAAGGTACAAAAGGACGATTACGATTGCCTTGCTACCTCCTCTCCGATGGTGATGATGATGTACAACTGTAGGCAGGCAGCAACAGCAGCAGCAGTAGCATAGCAAAGGAGGGAGCATATGAAATATAAATGGGCTGCAAATTAACTCTACCATCATCCAAAGCGTGGCAAAGTGGATAGTCTCCGCTCCAATGTCCTAGCATCAACACACTCATATATACTTGCTTCTACTGTTCCTCCTGCTGCTGCTGACCAATTTAGTCGAGGAAAAAATTATTCTCTCTTTCTCTCTGAATATTTCCTATTTCCTGCAGCATATAGTGGTTTAAGAAAAAAAAAAGCAAAGCCTCTACCCCTCCATACCGTAACGATCGATTCAATATTTTAACCCCACGCGCGTGAGCCTTAAACAATTTTGCTGTAGTCATTTGCAGGATGCCAGAAGCGGTGTCAGGGTCGGTGTCAGGAACGGATAATAAATTAAAAGTTACTTGTTGTGAAAAGTTCGGCAACACGGTCGTATTAATCGCAGTGTCATTAATACTGTAACTTTTTTTTTGGAACACAAGAGGCACCCAAACCCACTGGTGTGGTACCCCACTCATAAAGAGAATGAACCAAAAAAAAAAAAAAAGCACAGCAAAGAGAGAAAAAAAAAAATAATACAAAGTACCTTGTTCGCACCTAGTATATACATTTTCCTCCTCAAGGTATTTTTTTCATCAGAATCTCTAATGAAATTTCTTTGTAAAGTCCTTTTGCCTATAGTTTGTTCGGCACACAGCCACACACTAACACTCCTGTCCGCTCAAACGAACTCTCAATCAATGTAGGTACATATACATATATATGACTAGTAGTACGAAAGTAAATCACTTTCCGATAATGTTGGAAAAGCTCAATACCGTTGATGAAATGTTCGAAATTCATTAGCTCTAATTAAAAATGTATACGAAAGGGAACGAGTGACGGCCCAATGGCGGAGAAGGTGTGCGAGGAAAGGGCACCGCGCCGCACCGCACCGCACCGACTATGACTCTTAATGAAAATCGTTCATTAAATTTCTCTTCTAATGGAACTTTTAGAGTACTCATTTACTTCACTTTATTTGGGGGAAAATGTAGTAAAGTGATGTTGTCGAGGGGCGTATGAAGTGGAGTGCGCTTACATAAACTTTAACACTTTGTCGCTGTTGTATGCTTTGAGTAATAGTTTAAGTTATTAAATTACTTACGCTATAATGGTTAATTCAATAAAGTGCCACTGAATTTTAAATAGTAACCTCTAGAAAAAAAAAACCCCATTTATAGGTGTGAATGAGGCTTGAAAATCGTTCGTATGCAGCAATGAGATCGTAATCAGAGCTGGAAATATTACGGGTGTGAGGACCTTTTATTTTCGAAAGTCTATCTTAGTGTTTGAATTTCAGAACTTTAAGAATTCCAGAATGGAGCTTCGCTGTTGGACTCCATCGTATATCTCCCTATTGTGGGCAGACAGACTCTCAATAGACCTACTTAGTAATACAAAAAAAAATTCAAATATCTAAGGGCGACAGGTCCGTACGGACTATCAGGGGAATTAGGGGCTGGCATCTTTTGTGCTAACCCGCCGATTGAACTTGCTATTCATCTATTTATGAAAAAAAAAATGTTCCCTGGGGTTAAGCATAGGAGAGTAAGGAGGCGCAAGCACGTCAAGTTTTAGGCGATGTCAGCAGGGTCCATAACTTGGTTGCAGTAATTGAAGATACATATATGTATGGTTTGTTGCAAATTAGTAATATCAGCGATACCAGATCTCAGAAAGAAAGGAATCGATGACATATTAGAATTTGACAAGCGAACAAGACGCCTTCTCGATCGCTACACGAAATGATGCTTCTTACGCTCCTATGATCCCCACACGAAAGTTATCCACTTGGATGTTTGTCAGACGCTAGCGAGAGGTGGGACAGAGAAAAAAACTTTGATGTCATCTGGAAATCAAACCTCGACACCCTCTGCTTACTAATCCGATGCACTAACCACTGAACCACGGCAAGTACAAAAATTTGCCCAGTTTAGAAGTAAGAATCTGTACAAAGACAATAATGCTTCGCGCTTGGTTGTAAATGTTTATGATTATGCCTTTCTACTGTCAACCTCCACGCTAGTGCCCCTCGAAAGCCTTAACAGTCCCAGTCTCAAAGTTGGGTCAGGGCCAATGAGAGAAGGAGATTTGCTAGAGCCTATGCAGAAGTTTTTGGTTCAGCTTCAAAGCTTAGCAAAGTATGCAACACTCAAATCGTGTGCAGGGAGCTTAGGTTAGGTTAGGTAGATGGGTGCCTTGTGACAGTGTCACTGCTCACCTAGACCACAGTTCGGGTCCATTGTGCCCAATCTTTTAAACCCGGAAACCTATAAAGTCCGCTATCTGAGGAGGTCCGTCAGCTCTACATTACCCAAGTCCTCCAAATCCGAGAAGAAGTAACTACCAAGAGTCCTCCTTCTTCTGACGGATAGGGCAAGACAGTCACACAGCAGGTGACTAACTGATTCAATTTCTTCTTCGTCCCTGCAACGTCTACAGAAGTCATTATGTAGTACATCGAGTCGCTCCGCGTGGACACTAATGGCACAATGACCAGTAATTGTCCCTGAAACGACAGGTGTTTTATAACGACTCAGTTTCACCAGAGAAGTTGATCTCTTCTTGCTGATACCCGGCCGTAGGGCCCTGGCTGTTGCGCATGTTTCCAGATGAATCCAGCGACTATTTGCTCGACCGATGGCTTCATCCTCTATTTTCTTCTGTAAGGAACTGATTGGGGTTACTGCAAAAGGGAGAGCCCGCGATAGGTGCAGCGCCGACCCTTTCCTAGCAAGTTCGTCAGCCCTTTCGTTTCCTACGATATCCGTATGCCCTGGCACCCAGCAGATGGCCACCGCATTAGCTCTAGATATCTCATTCAAGACTGATTTGAAGATCTTCACAAGCCTTGATCTGATTATAGCGGAGTCCAGAGCCTCAACGGCTGCCTGGCTGTCTACATACACAGTAATCGTTCTGCCAACGATATTGCTCTCGCTTATAATCTTAGCAGCCTGTATGATGGCTGTGACTTCTGCCTGAAAGACGCTGCAATCATCATTTATTCTAAACGAGTTGTTTATTCCTAGGGCCTCACAATAAACTCCGGCTCCCGTGCCAACGTCCATCTTAGAACCGTCGGTATAGAACGCCAACTCCTTCTTCATCATGGTTCTTCGGCGCTTCCAGTACATTCTGTCAGGAATTCTTATAGCGAATCTCCTTTCAAAAACTAGCGTGGGGGTCATGTGATCAGTTTCTGACAAACAGTTGGTGGATCCCCATCGGGACAAAATTGAGGCACGGCCGTACAGGCTCGATGACCACATTCGGCCTTCTCTCAGTCTTACAGCGGTTTTAGCTGCCAGACTGCCACAGTATATGTCAAGCGGAATGAAACTAAGCATGGTTTCCATTGCCGCTGTTGGTGTTGTCTTCATTCATCCCATGACTCCAATACACGCTGCCCTCTGGATTTTGGTGAGGTTAGAAAGCTGGTATTGCTTCTCCAGTACCGTCCACCATACCAGTGAACCATATGTAAGAATTGGTCTTACGACCGCCGTGTATATCCAGTACACCACAGCTGGTCTAAAACCCCACGTATTCCTGAATGCCTTTTTGCAAAGCTACGCTTGCTTTCCTGACACGTTCAGCAGTGTTATCCTTCCAATTTAGTTTGGAATCTAGAATTACACCTAGGTATCGGGCTGAACCTGAGATACTTAGTTCAGTACCACTGATGCTTGGGGGTCTGAAGGCAGGAATTGATCTCCTCCTAGTGAAGAGAACTACCTCCGTCTTTGAAGGGTTCACTCCTAGCCCTTTCCTGCTAACCCAATTCTCCACTAGTTGTAGTGCGAGATTGAGTCTTTCGCTTAGGACTGAAGGGAATTTCACCGAGACCAGGATAACCACGTCGTCGGCATAGGCCGTCACGTTGAAGCCGTTTTCCTTTAGTATTACCAAGATCTCGTCCACTACAAAGAGCCATATTAGAGGTGATAAGACTCCTCCTTGGGGGGTTCCTCTGCAGACGCTTCTCCTGATTGTTACATCTCCTTGCGATGAGGATATAACTCTCGATTGAAGTATCTGTGCAATCCAATTGGAGAGACCGATGCTCAGCCCAGCTCTGTGTAAACTGCCCATCCTGGGCAACGTAAGCATCGGTGCTTACGTTGTTAAACGCCCCTTCAATGTCTAGGAATGCCCCAAGAGTGAATTCCTTGAAGTGGAGGGATCTTTCTATGTTTGATACGACCCTGTGGAGGGCTGTATCTACCGACCTACCGCGGATGTATGCATGTTGTGATTCAGATAGATAGTTATCGCCAATCAAACTTCTTATGTATACATCTATTAAACGTTCCAGTGTTTTTAGCATAAAAGACGACAGACTGATAGGTCTCAAGTCTTTAGCATTTGTGTGGCTTGCTTTTCCCGCTTTGGGAATAAAAACAACACGCACAACCCGCCATGCTTTAGGAACATATCCTAGCTTAAGGCATCCCGTGAAGATGCGCTTGAGCCATGGAATAGCAATATCCACTGACTGTTGCAACATCACAGGTCGAATGTTATCCATTCCTGGAGCCTTATAAGGAGCAAATGACTTGATTGCCCAAGCTGGGAGCTTACTACCTTACCTACACATTGGCTACTTACCTATACCGACCGGAAAGAACACATAACGAAACCTAAATCTGCAGGGAAAGTTCGGCAAAAGGAAAATACCCTTTTCTTCGTGGAAAAACTTGCGGACACAATGTAGGGAAGATCCATTAATCCGAGCTGCATTCAGTTACTTAGACGAAGAATATCAAATCATATACCACAAAAGTACAGTGGTGGCATATTAGTATCGAAAGGGTAAGTGAACGGTTAGTGTTTCTCAAAGTCGGTCAAAGTATACCCCTCAACGAGTTCTCGATCTTATGGCACGATAGTCATGCTACTTATCCTACCATACAGAGGCTATAAAACGGTCAATCAACCTAAAAATACACATATTTTAAAAAGAAAGACAAACATCCATATAACTGCTTATAAAAGCGTCTGCCTAGGTGGGGAATTTTGAATCATTACCTCCACGTGATGCCTACTGGATAGCATCACGCATGTCCCAGGCGAGACATCTCTTGTAGACTACCTTGTTATAGACATAGTATGGATGCACATATAAAGTGAGAAAGATAAATGTGGGACGACTATAATCCCAAGAGCGTTCCGATCGAATGTTCCCCAAACTACCAAAAAGTCGTATGTTGTCAGTTTAAGTACTGAAGAACAGACGATACACTTCCAAGAAGCTATTCGGGACATATACTGCTACCCAGCGATTGCAGAGAAAAACGAGAGGGATATATATAGATTAGCGCTGCATAGAAGGACCAAAACCTCTCGCGAACTCTACGATCAGAAGAGAGAGGAAGAATACCTACTTCTCCAAAAGTAAAAGAAGGAGAATCAAGGAAAGTTGCTAATACAGAAATGAGGTTCTAATATTTTACCAAAATGTCAAAATATATGCCAGGGTTACAAATATAACCTGAAGAGCCGAAGCCTGTAGGAATGAATCCTAGTAGTAGAATCGTTCTCGATGCGAAACTTCTCTATAATAGTGAATGAACAATTTCATCTGAAGGCCCAGGTTCACCCCGAACCGCCACCTAAGTAAGTAACCAATATTTCCGTCCGTCCTACCTGGATTATATCAACTACTTATCGACTTAAAAGTCGCCTATGACAGCATTTATAGAGATGTTTAGTTTTGGAATCCATGTAAAACTCGTCCGGTTGTGCAGGATCAGGATGGATAATGCATGCTGTTCCATTAAGTTCAGGAAGGAATTCGAACAGTACCAGTACCAGTACTGAGATGAAACCTTTAATAGCTCTTGTTAATTACTAATTCTTTGGGCTATAAAGGCAATCGATTAGCAAAAACCCTCTCTCGAGCAACTAAAATGCACCTATCAAGACCGTGATCATAACAGTCCTGGTCTACGGCCGCCTTTAGTTACCTTTGAGTGATTTTTAGTACCGTCTGAATAGGCAATGAGTGGAGAAGAAGATGCAACCATGAGCTGTACGAGTACACATTGAAGATGTACCTATAGATGCAGCAATTTACAGCAATTAAGATAGCTGGATCATGTAGAGCGAATGAACAACAACGCTCAGACTCCTCGACTCCTGCCCGGAGAGATGACGCCGTAAAAAAGACTTCCCTTGAACAGGACTCTGACAGCCGAATAAGTAATGCAAAGACTGATTTTAGAACGCTTTTCAGAATATGGAGAAGCAATGCTCCAATACCAAACTATAAATTTTCCTTTCCAACGTTGAGTCTGTGCTATGAAGGCAGAGCTTAAATGAATACCTTTACTAGAGAACGAGTGAAAGACCTATGTACATATATGCCCAACTATTCAACAGAAATGCGATGACATTAGAAAAATCTGGCAGATCTGGAAGAAGAACGGTTCGAACGAAAAGCCCAAACCTTAAACCGGTTAAGGAAGAACCAAAACAACTGTAGACAAACGCCTTCTTAAATAAGAGATTCGCATATGCCATAAAATAAGATGGTGTGTTACCTCCCAAGAGTATACCTACTGAATGGATAGGATAGTGTCGAGTAAATACCCATAGATACTCACTGATATTCTGCAGCTCGCACTGAAAGTATTTTTAGATTTTCAAAAGGAGCTAGCTATCTAGACCTTACGTTAGAATCGGAAAGCTCTAGTTGCTTTATTCTCGTAGAAGCTAAATTCCTATCTTATTAGAAACCCTACCTCACCTGCTTTCGTTGGACATTTTTGATCTACAATTTCCCGTGGAACTTGCGACAATGAAACGAACAACATACCAAGGTTACTCTCATACTAGATACCTTCATAGTAATCTTTCTGACACCATAGACCTACCGTAACAGATTTCATCTTGAATTTCAAGCCGGAAAGAGAAATTTTGAAACAATACTTTAAAACAAACCGAGAGAGGATTTGGTCTTCATCCATCAACCTAGAAATCGAAGTCAATGCTAATCGTCAGTCTGCCATGTGGTTGACAATAAATCCAGTAACACGAACCAGAATTAGGCCAAGTAGTCAGTAGCAATCAGAGCTCTCTCTGCCAAGTCAGTATAATAAAAGGCAGTGCAATACTACCGCTTTTCTTTAAGTAAGATTGCCAGTTTAATGCTGTTCTCTCCAGGTTAACTAACTATTGTGACATCCAGAGAACTGCGTGAATAAATGAACTTGAGATGGTTAGCTAGGTACAAACAGCCGGTAACTTCCAGTACCTAACTCACGCCGATGCAATAAATAAAACCAATCGTAGATAGAAACATCAAGACTACTCAGACATTAGCTTTGTAAGATTTAGGAGCGTATGAACTCCGGTACTACACCTTTAAGGACGTGTTACTTGTCACAAACCTGAATTAGAAATCCAATTGCTTTGCATGTATGTTTTCAAGCAACTCGACATTAGACTCATTACAAGTACAGCCAAATCTCTGAACTTCGCCAAACAACTAGACGTAGAAAGAAATGAACTAGATGCAATACCATCCATGATCATAAAAAAAGAAACTGCTAACAGAAACAAATGTAGCTTTGTGTTGTATGTATACAAGACTATTATATCAAACTGGAAAGCCATTAACGTACAATCGATCCCCAAGAAAGGAAAAATTCCTGCCACCAAATTGCGGTTCCATTGTCTTCTTGTCGATTCTATGAGAGTATACACCGATATCTGGAAAAGAATCGGGTTAACAAGCGATCGGCAGTTCGATGTGAACTAGCGAGCAGCTCAGAAAATAAACAACCGTTGTCCTGGACGCAGTAGATACATCCAGCACTTAGAAATTGCTTACTCACAAGCGCCAATCGCGTCCAATACCATGGTCCATTGGAAAGAAGAACTCACTTTGCTTGTCTTTTCTGTTCAAACGCCTAAGTACATACTTCTCGCAATAAGAAGCTTTGCAAGCACTGCAAGCTTTCAAATTTCAAACGTAAACTGCTGCCTACATTTAGGCATCTGAATACTTACGATCGGCCAAAGCACACAATAACCTTGACATAACTCAAGAATACACCAAAGATGGACCAAAGAAATTAATTTAACTTAGAAAAAGAAAACAAAAAAAAAATATAAGCAAAATAAATCTCACATTTCAAGAAATTTGGCTTCGTCGAGTACGACTACCAAGGAATAGTTTCACAAAATAAAGCAAAAAGCCAAATAATAAGAATCCATTTGTTGTCTATCTGCCCTTTGCGAAGCACTACGACGAAATACTCAAACTGAGGGAGACAACAACGACGATGAACTTAACTAAAACTTGCCCAGTAAAGATTTATGACCTTTGCAAATTGGATGCGACCTCACTCAAGCGAAGATCTTTTCACCCACAAAATCATTTCTATTGCCAGATAAAAATAACCAAAGACAAAAAAAGGAAAACCACCAACATCTTGGCACACAGAAAATGTATCTGACGTCTCACAAAACAAGTTTCTTTTGTTTTGTTTTATTGTTTTACTGGTCCTGACACGCAATTGAGCGTGTGTTGTGTATATGAACTCATCCGAAGCTAATTAATTAATTGAATGTGATATGGGGTAGTACAATGTCGTCCTGGATAACGTAACACTAGTCGTTTTTTGACACACACAACCAGAATGTCTATTCGCACTTGAGCTATCCGATAGTTACTACTTATAGATACCAACCGCCTGAGGTCTTCATGAACATAACTTTGGCTATTGTCGCCGGGGATACTTTCTACTCGATGCATTATTTGACATATGAGAGGCCTAAAGGGGCTACTCGAACGTACTCTAGTGTCAAATGCATACATACGTATCTCCCCCGCCAAATAAAATCATACCGGGATGTGCAATGCAGTAAACGAATTACGAGTTGAATGAGAATTGATGAGAAATTCAATTTTTGGCAACAGATTGGCAGAAGGGATTCGATAGAATAACTGAAGGACACTCGTGACCGGTTGTCACAAACTTTACACAAATCAATGGGTTTTAAGTGCTACACTGCAAGTGACATGAGAATAATGTGTCGCTCTGTCTAAAGTTTTCTTTCGACTCAATTTGTCAACTGCATGAAATGTTTGTGAACCTTAAAAAAAATAAATAAAAAGAAGCGATAATCAAGGTCATCTTGTGACGGCGGCGGCGGTGGCGGCAGAACCTTTATCGACAGTCAAAAGGCAATCGAAGGTAGAAATTAAATAAATAAAACCAGTTCTACTGCTTCGCTCGACCGACAGCATCAAGTAGATACTTTTCCGCGTGCCCTACAAGTCATGATGAATGAAAAAGATCACCTGCCTCGCAGGAGAACATAAATTCACCGAATGTGTAAATTGTGGTGGATTTTTTGTTGCCATCCTCATGCATGTTACTGCTTCTTAATTGGGATACGTTGAAGGGCACCCTTGTTGCTAATGAGTCTGGAAGTCCATGGAAGAGGCCTCCTTGAATGCAAAAATATATTAAGGTTCAACGAGAAAGTGAATGTCTACCAGCTTCGTATGCACTGGGCTAATGCAGCAAACAATGACAGCAGGTACACCGTTTTAATGGGCATGAATGATTAGCATTTTTGGGTTGCAATGAATGAAAAAAATTCATGGAGAACGCCTACAACTCACATCGTACAATCGGGTCATTTTGCAATCCAGTTTGTGCGTACTCCACATCTGTAGTACAAGGTCATTGATAGTCACCCAGTTCAAAGCAACCGATCCTGCTATATAAGCAATATGTCTCTACCAAAACTTCATCAGTTCAATACATTTCGTACTCAGTGAACAACAACTTCCTTAAACTCAAAAAAAAAAAAACATGGCATTCAAAGTAATCATCGTACTCGCTGCCTTGGCGGTCGTCAATGCTGGTCAAATCGCATACCATGCACCAGCACTTTCGTACTCTGTTCCGTTGACATACGCCGCATCTCCACTGACTTATGCTGGATCAGCAATTGGATCAACTCAGCAGAATGTTGTCCGCTCTTTGGGTGGCACTGTATCACAATACTCAAAGGCTGTAGATACTCCATTCTCCAGCGTACGCAAGGTGGACACTCGTATCAACAACAATGTGTACACTCCGGCTTTGGCCAAGACTGTTGCATTTGCTGCACCAGCTCCAGCTGTCTACGCTCATGCTGCTCCAGTGGTTGCTGGTCCTGTGGTTGCTGCTAAAGCTATTGCCTACTCTCCAGCTGCCACCGTCGCTCATGTGAGCTTTGATGGATTCGGAGCCCACTATGTGTACTAAGGAATGCTACTACTTATTTCACTTGTTAAATTGTTCGTTGATCTTTTCCAATAAGAATGTTGATTGAAAAAAAAACCATGCTATTTTATTTATGTATTTATCCGCTGAGTTCGTTGAAAAACTTGTAATACAGATTGTAAGCGGTAATGACTGTCAATCAGATGTCAGTCATTGGACATCGGAGGGTCTCATGTCCAGATTTTTTACAAGCCTGGCTCATGTTCCTTAAACAGACCATATCTATCTGTTTAGCATTCATGCGTCTAATAATACAAAAGTTCAACAAAATTGGGAAACCTGTCTGTCAAAAAAAATTGCCTTATGAAGGCACCACTATTATTTTTGGTTGCATTCAGTGACATTTTCGGTGAAGTTTTGACAGCGAATAGCAGCAGCGTAGTAGGACAAAGGAAGGTTTACTTGCTTTCGCACTGATTTTCATTAAATGGTACACAGTCTGGAAGGAATCAAAGTCGGGTAAGTATAAATATGATCAAGAAAAAATCACTCAACTTTTATGGACAGCAGGTTGAAAAAGTTAACATTCAACGAACTCGGCGGGGACAACAAAACGAAAAGAAAGCCAAAGCTGTGATCAGTATCATGTCAAGATCTGGAAGAGCAATATTGTATTGTAAGAGCAAGGGCCATATTGACAAAAGAACTAGGAACCTACAAACTTCACACTATGACGAAGTATGTAAATGGCAGTAGATATTTTGGTTGCGAAAAAAGTCCAATGCGAGGTATGCCATGTAATGGAACCCACCTCACCAGTTGGTAGAAAAGCGGGTCACCTATAGCAAAGTGGTGCAGATCACCCGCATTGAGGAAAAATCTGCGAATGAGTTGGAGAAACCTGAAACGGTGTTGAAAGGTTATGCCCCAGAAAAAGTGACAGGACTTAAGTCTAGAACAATCCTGGAATATAATTGATGGCGAAACCACAACGTGAAGTATGTACATACATGTTTCCAGAAGGTTTTAATTAAGTAGTTCAAGAGGAGAATCAACAGCCATCCGTTAGTAATTTCGGCGCAATCCCAGTGTTTTAGACTCGCTTCAACTGAGAGAAGATTAAAGCAATCGAGATACCAAAGGTTTCATTTAGTTTGCTATCGAAGATCTGGACAAATAATGCAACCACCCTTAAACAGTACTTGGAGAGTAGCCATCTCCTTTTGCTAATTAATAACTGCAGAGTAGATTAGGTTAGGTAGAGTTATGAGTTCATCATAAAGCACTAGATTCCATAATGAGCGCATCGCGATCTTTAGAAAACATTCACGGTAAGACACCTAAACCAATTCATTTTATACACTTAATTACTCTACAGAACGTGAATAGAGAGTACTTTAGTCTACTCCGAGAAATGGCTTGAATAGATGAGTTTCAAAGTAGATGAGTAACCCTCTACGACATGTAGGTCATCACAATACCTGCAAGTTTTCATGTTCGATAATCCTAACCCCATAGCTGTGGAGGAAACATTTAAGACTTACATACATGTACATGAACAAGAGTATGAGAGGAAGATCAAAACTATTTAGGCATGCTAACACGGAGGCCAATGTAGTAATGAGCTACTCCCAAAATAGCAACAAATCTAGGCTATGCAAATGAAGCGACTAACAGATATAAAGAGTCTCGGTACGTGAGGGGAAGTTAATAAGAAATGGGCTTTTAGCTAGACGCCCTACTAAAGTCCATAAAGAACTGAAACTTATTCCAAACTACAGTCAAACACATAACACATCAAGTGTTGATTTTCTTTTTAAAGACGTTCTTGCAGAATCCTTTCAACAATTTGTCTTCCACAAAAGTCCCACCCTCATTCTAATCACTAATTACCTCAAAAGCTTTTCAAACTTGAGACTACTAATTGAATTTCAATTTTGTCACGATTCTTGAAGCAAACTTTGTCTAGTTCGTATAACAGCCCTTAATTCTGGAGCATCACACAGGTGCTGTTAATTCAATTCAAACAAAAAAGTATCACCAAAATCGAATTAGGCATCGACCCACTAATAAAATATCCATGTGGCATAAGCGCCACTTTCACCTGTTAATTGCATTCCTAAATAATAATTGTATTACCACAAGAGGACTTAAGTGCACATACGCAGCCACCGGAGACGGCAAACACATAACCATGCACTTTGCCTAATGGGTGTTAAAACCGTCAGAACATGGTTAATTAAAAGCCCAGATGCAAAGGCTGTATCTTCTTCTCGAAAATGAATGTTTGGCATGAGTTTTCTAAAGGAAGTAGGGCAGGGAAAACACTTAAAAAATTATACCAAGTGACCCCTTCCTCAACTCGTAGATACCTATGTACAAAAAAAAAAAAAAAAAAACAGGATAGCTCCATCAAGTCTGGACGCAAGGACAACAAATCATAATATTTTGCCCACAAATTTCTGTATTCAAAAAGAAGAAAAGCTGCTAAGCGGAAATAAAAATAATAAAATTCTAGAATTTACAAATGAACCGGCGCCAAAATTCAATATCAAAGAAAAACTTGGCAGCCATTCAATTCTCGCTCTCACTCTGAATTCAACCATTCGCCCAACCATAAAGATAGTTGTTGTTGTTGTTGTTGTTGGTACATTACTACGCTACTACGAGTACACTACTGCACTACTATACTGGGGGGGGGGGTGGGGAAGTCAGTTTTCTATACCAAACTGGAGTTTAGTATCTCGAGCGCCCTTTGTCCGAATCAACCTTCCAATTTTCACAGAATTCAAAGTCAATTTACAGGCTAAGGGTTCGCTGCTGCTCAACAGCATCTATCATTGGCGATGTTTTGTGTAAGTTGGAGGAATATTCACCACCGAAATCCATTTACCCTCCGAAAGAATAACCCAGGCATGCATATACCTACACCAACCGACATAAATAGAAGAAAAAAAAAAAAAAACGAACGAAAGCTGCGAACTCAAATCCATACAATGTTGTGAAATAAAGGCTCATAAATCTGCATTTACCAGACGGCAATGTGCTTCCGAAGCATAAATGTTCTTAACATTGCAGTTTTTTACTTCTCCACTTATTTTTGAAATTTTCATTTTTTTTTTTTGCTTTCTACATGCAGACTGGCAGGCAGCGAATTGGGGTCGAATTTCTGTACATGTACACGAGAACACAATTTGAAAAGATTAGAAGAGAATTGTTGAACAAACGAAAACAAAAAAAACCCCTGTTTTGGTATACATACTTAGATGTGAAGACGAACGAACCCTCAAGTCGGTGAATTACTAACAAATTCTCTGATGAAAGATAGATATAATTGACTGTACACACACGATGAAGCTGACAGAGGTTGAGTCTTTTGTCAGCATTTGTTGCTTGCCCAATGGACTTTAACATAAAAGAGCACAAATATTGGGTTTTTTTTTCGAAAATGGTTTTGCAAATAACATCGTAACGTCTTGTGTGAACGCCTACAGCCTGCATATGTACATAGCATATGCGAGACACTCATCGGCACGTAACATTATGGCATCCGCCGACTACAGGAATCGATCTTAGAAAAGACTAACGACCTCCTTATGAAATCTAAAACTTCATTTGATAGCAATCATCGACGTACATAAGTCCTTAGAAGCAGCGAAACGGGTCTAGCTATGCGGTGTACCATTTGAAAATACGTCGATGCGCTATGAAGTTCGAAAGTAGCTTATCTATTCCATTCTTCTCTGCTTTCCTTGGCAAAATTGACGAAATTAGTCATAAGGACTTTGTCATTTAAGAGGTGATAATTCCATGGCTCATGCTGATTTTCAGGAGCTGCATTTTAAATAACCACGTAACCCACTCATGGCGATGAGTGAGAGTGGTCTTCATTCCGAAGGTGGGCAGGCGCGGTCACGAAAACGCGGAAGATTTCAGACCAATTAGTCTTACCTCCTTCGTATTGAAGACCCTCGAGCGCGTCCTAGATAACCATTTGCGAAATAAAATTGAGCCATTTTTCTCCAAATCCCAGCACGCATACCTCAAAGGGAGATCTACGGAAACAGCCCTCCATGAAGTAGTGCAAACAATAGAAAAATCTATACACTATAAGGAATACACTGTAGCTACTTTTCTAGATATAGAAGGAGCTTTTAACAATGTACACACTGAAGCAATCCTGGAGTCCCTCACGGAGCTAGGCATAGAAAACTATCTAAGTCATGTCTCAGGCATCTCTAGGAAACAGTACCATAACCAAACTCGCCAGTAGAGGAACACCCCAAGGCGGTGTTATTTCACCTTTGCTATGGCTAATAGTCATGAATAAAATCCTTTTATGTTTAGACAGAGAAAGAATTAAAATAGTCGGGTATGCGGACGACATGGTGATTTTAGTGTCAGGACTGTTTCCCTCCGTGATAAGTGAGATCATGGAACGGGCTCTGAGTAAAGTTACCGCCTGGGCCAAAAAGTGCGGACTTGGAGTCAACCCGAACAAAACTGAATTGATGCTTTTCACCACCAAAACCAAAATACCTGAATTCACGCTTCCTAGACTAAACGGTCAGCTACTCTCCCTATCGCCCAGTGCTAAGTACCTAGGAGTCATCCTGGATCCTAAACTTAGCTGAAAATTAAATATAGACCAGCGAGTGAAGAAAGCATGTATAGCTGTCTATGCCTGCAACAGAAACTTCGGCAAACGATGGGGCCTGCATCCAAAATTTACCCTATGGATGTACACAGCTGTAGTACGCCCAATCCTCACCTATGGGTTGATAGTGTGGTGGCCGGCCCTTGAAAAAGCCTATAACATAACCAAACTGAGTAAAGTACAAAGGGCAGCGTGCATAGGCACCACAGGCGATCTACGGTCAACCCCGTCAGATGCTCTAACAGTCTTGCTTTACCTTTTACCCCTAGATCTACACATTATAAACATTTCAGCGCACAGCGCAATTAGACTCAGAGAGTCCAAGTGCTGGACTGCGAAACCCAATAGTGACAGTGATATTCTGAATTCTCTACCAAGAGAACTTGTATCAACGCCAACAAACTATATCATCCCCACAATGAACTTGACAAAGCGTTTCGACGTACAATTCCCTACAAGAAAGGAATGGCAAGATGGACAGGTGACTAAGGATTTCGATCTAACAATCTACACCGATGGTTCAAAAATGGACTGTGGGGTTGGTGCGGGTGTTTTTTCGGAATCCCTAAACATCTCAAAATCTTTCAGACTTCCGGACGCTGCCAGCATGTTCCAAGCGGAACTACTCGCAATCCGCGAGGCCTGTTGCCAAATCAAGTCACACCCAAACATATCACCAATATCACAAAAAATCGCTATTTTTATTGATAGCCAAGCTGCTATCAAAGCTATTGCCTCGGTAACCACATCATCCAAATTAGTCCTAGAATGCCAAAAGGAGCTAGCCTCGCTAGATGATCAATGGGTAACCCTAGTCTGGATTCCAATTCACAGCAACGTTGTTGGCAACGAACACGCTGACGAACTGGCCAGGCGAGGCTCAGCCCTCCACTGCTCACTTGCGGGACTGGTTCACACCCCGCTCGGAGCAATTAAGGCAAACATCTCCTCAATTTATCTTAGAAAAGCCAACCTTAAGTGGTCTAGGCTGACGAGCTGCGTCATATCCAGAAAGATGTGGCCCAGCTATAACAAAATTAAAACAACCGCTTTATTAGACAGAACGCGCAAAGATATTGCCAGAATAACCGCGATAACCACGGGACACTGGCCGATAGGAGATCACGCAGTCAAACTAGGTATCCCATACAATACACATTGTCGTAGTTGCAATATTGCTATTACATGTGCACTTGTGCAGCACTAGCCAGGGCTAGACAACAAGCACTAGGAAAGCCCTTCTTTAATTCACTCGAGAAGATCTCTGGTAATAGCATTAGTGAACTGATCCTCTTTTTGAACTCCACAGGTTGGCTCTAGATTCTCCTCACCAACACACACCAACATCCAGGTCACATGAATCGTGGTATCAAAACGGCACAACTGTGCTAATTGGGTTCTGTGTTAACAGAACCACCACTTCTACCTACCTACCTTATCATTTATAGCACAAAACCTATAAACGCGGTATGTAACAACAAAACATGTACTATAACCAGGAAACATATTAAAGTTTTTTTTTTCTACCAGTGGTACGGACAGTGATAAGGCTTGAACACCGGAGTCTTTCCCCACTTATAAACTACCATCCAAGCTAACCCACTTCCTAGTATGGAAGTGGAAGGAGGCTAAAAACACTTATCATAATGAAATGCAGCGTTTCTAACCACAAAATTATTGAATTTTTCTTAAGTAGCACCCCCAACTCTCCTAAGCCATTTAGGAAACCCAGGAAGATAAACTAGGATCTCTTTAGTAAGGAGGTGGGTAAAAGTAGTAGATGCCTACAAGTCCCACAGATCTTAACCGAGAAGCTTTCAACATAGCATGCTCGATGACTAAAAGAAAGAATAGAAATTCACCTTAAAGAGCTGACAGACATTAGGAGAGTAACAAGAAACCTCCTTAATGTGGCTAAGAGGACAAAATCAAATAGGGACCGGGACCTATATGTATAGAGCCAATCAGAGGCGGTTTAAGATAGAGAGACAAAGAGCTAAGCGTCAACATTTTTGTGACCGTATTGCAGATATATACAATGGAATCTGCGAGGTCAACGAAGAACCTCTCCAGACAACCCACGACTATAAGATCAGTCTGCTTAGTAACACAAAATTTGAGCTACCAGCGGACAAAGCAAGTCATACCGCCGCTAAGGATTTCAGGCCAATTAGGCTTACCTCCTTTATCCTAAAAAACTTTTGAACGACTGGATTCATACTCTTTGGCAACAAATACTGGACGATAAGTTAGAAAGCAGAGCAGATCTTCAACGTGGTTTACGTGCTACAAGATGGTGTGGAATGTCAGGAATGATCCCGGATACAAGGAGTTGAGCTAGAACATAATGCTCGGACTAGAGTCAAACACTGCTATAAGGGCTTTACTTCGCCTTCTGATGCCACATCCTCCTCAGCTCAAACAATCCTAAGATTCATTCGTGAACTTAGTTTCAGTTAGTGGGCAATGTCACCGTCTTTAAGGCGACAGCACAAACGATCTCTATGAGGTCGTAGTGCTTCTTGAGGCAATTTCAAAACTTATCACTCCAATTATCCTAAAAAAAAAATAAGCACCCAAAAGGAACTGACCTAAACGAGATAACCACCAAAGAAGAAATGTATGATGCACTCATCGATGGTCGAAAAGGATGATCGAACCCATGGTACACTTGGGTACCATCATATTCAGTGCAGGGACATAAGTTCAGAATTTTTTTGATCGAAGATGGGACATAAGTCTACAATTTTTGGGAATATAATCGAGCATACTTCTGGCCTTATAAGATTTGATACTTTATGTAGGACGATCGTTAAAGAGCAGCATAGCGGAGCTGTAGCGCAGCGACTGGTGAAGTGAAGAATATTTTGGACGTTTTTTAATAATAGTGTTCAAATCTGGGTGCCATTGCTCAAGTGGTTAGTGCATTGGACTACGAAGCGAGAGGTGCAGGTGCAATCCCCAGACAATACCAAAAAATTTCTTTCACGACTCCACCTCTCGTGAGTGTCTGACAAACATCCGAGAGTAAGACTGTCATGAAAAAGCTTCTCAAAAACAAAAATTTCTCTTCGGAGCCGGTATTAAACACTGGGCTTCCATTCATGTAAAGAATGGTTGTGAGAAGCTAGACCCTAGGTCCCATAGACTTGTCGCACCAAATATTTGTCTTTAGACTTCTAAAGTACGATAAATTCCGAATGAACATCCAAAATTATTGGTCCTTAACTATTGGCGTACTTAACTTGGCCGGTTCGTGGGTTAAAAGGAATTCGCCCTATTCCTCGCAGAGTTTAGCAGCTCAGGCAACTTGGTTGCGTCG
Source organism: Xylota sylvarum (assembly GCA_905220385.1). NCBI lineage: Eukaryota > Metazoa > Arthropoda > Insecta > Diptera > Syrphidae > Xylota > Xylota sylvarum. The sequence goes on along the minus strand of LR999957.1, from coordinate 91,477,282 downwards.
CGAAGAGAAGGTGCTTGTTGTCGGGCAGGGGCTTTTGTACATAGTTTAGTTGGGACATAAGGCCACACACTGTTTTTGTGAACTTAAGTGCCGATGGGAACTTCCATTATGGACTATACCCAACATTCCAAGATCAGTGTCCTTGAATCCAAATAAACCTTTTGACATCAGTAAGCTATTTCGTGTTCTTTTTCTCACATAAGCCACAAGATACATTGATGCACGACTACAGCTTTTACGTTTGGAACTCGTCTCCAAAACATTTGTTGCTTCTACTCAGCTGAAATGAGTGACTGCTCGAAAAAGGAAGCATCGCGACTTAATGTGCCTTTAGGATAGGATATAAAAAGTCGCACAGCACATTGTGAAGGGACAAAGAGGTTGCCCAATGACGCAGAAGGAGTAAAAGATGTGCTTTGAAGGATGTTCCGAAGGGTGCCTCTGCTGCAGTGGAAGTCAAACAAGTTTTCCATTTTGTTAGAAAAGAAGCAGTCTAGATTAAGGTGCGTTATAACCATAATTCGTGCGTTGAGTACTGGGACGGAAGAGGGGAATGGATATAAGGCTACGGGGATTGATATTAAATGAGACCAATGCAAGAAGCGGTGGGCAATTAATACGACCAGTTACTAAATAATATAAAAAGAGGAGGTTGGCATTTTCGCAACGATTTGCGTATAAGAGTGTATAAGAGTGAAAATTGGAATAAGTCCTCCTTACTAAAAGGAGATGCTGAAACTGGGAACCATATGAAAACACTTGCACTATCAATTGCAATAATGTGGATGCCTGGATCGGTGGTTAGTGCGTTCGTTGATCGATTCCCAGATACGACGAAAATTTTTTTTATTTTTTACGGTTTCCGTCCTTGTGAGCGTCTCACAAGCATATCTGTCATGAATAACTTGTCAAACAAACATTAACGTTCAGGGACAGGACTCTTCCATTCATCTGAAGAATATAATACGCACAATACGAAAAGTTGTAAGAAGCTAGGGCCTAGGACATATACGGAGCTGCTGTGCCAAATATTTTTTATTTTATTTTGTACTAGCGGCACTTCGCTACGCATGAATATTAACCTTGAATCAAATTCAATGGATTCTTTTTTTTCTTTTTGGAAAAAAATGCAAAAAAAAGAATAGTTTATCAATTCAATACAATAGTCCCGAAATTTAGGTAAAAATCACATATTACAGCTTTCCCTTGATTATCTGGGTGAAATAGGCAACAAAGAATAAAAGGGTTGAACCAAAAGACCTACAATCGGATGATCTAAAACATAGGCAACTTCGTTTCAAGATATGTGGCATTTGGCAGCCCATGAGGTATTTATGGAACAATGTATAGAACATATAATGAAAGAGAGACTCTTTGCTAGAACATCAGTATCCAGAAAAATTTTCGATTTTGTCCAGGTCCCGAAATTTAGTTAAAAATCACTTATTACGGCTTTCCCTTGATTATCTGGTTGAAATAGGCAACAAAGAATAAAAGGGTTGAACCAAAAGACCTACAATCGGATGATCTAAAACATAGGCAACTTCGTTTCAAGATATGTGGCATTTGGCAGCCCATGAGGTATTTATGGAACAATGTATAGAACATATAATGAAAGAGAGACTCTTTGCTAGAACATCAGTATCCAGAAAAATTTTCGATTTTGTCCAGGTCCCGAAATTTAGTTAAAAATCACTTATTACGGCTTTCCCTTGATTATCTGGGTGAAATAGGCAACAAAGAATAAAAGGGTTGAACCAAAAGACCTACAATCGGATGATCTAAAACATAGGCAACTTCGTTTCAAGATATGTGGCATTTGGCAGCCCATGAGGTATTTATGGAACAATGTATAGAACATATAATGAAAGAGAGACTCTTTGCTAGAACATCAGTATCCAGAAAAATTTTCGATTTTGTCCAGGTCCCGAAATTTAGGTAAAAATCACTTATTACGGCTTTCCCTTGATTATCTGGGTGAAATAGGCAACAAAGAATAAAAGGGTTGAACCAAAAGACCTACAATCGGATGATCTAAAACATAGGCAACTTCGTTTCAAGATATGTGGCATTTGGCAGCCCATGAGGTATTTATGGAACAATGTATAGAACATATAATGAAAGAGAGACTCTTTGCTAGAACATCAGTATCCAGAAAAATTTTCGATTTTGTCCAGGTCCCGAAATCTAGGTAAAAATCACTTATTACGGCTTTCCCTTGATTATCTGGGTAAAATAGGCAACAAAGAATAAAAGGGTTGAACCAAAAGACCTACAATCGGATGATCTAAAACATAGGCAACTTCGTTTCAAGATATGTGGCATTTGGCAGCCCATGAGGTATTTATGGAACAATGTATAGAACATATAATGAAAGAGAGACTCTTTGCTAGAACATCAGTATCCAGAAAAATTTTCGATTTTGTCCAGGTCCCGAAATTTAGGTAAAAATCACATATTACGGCTTTCCCTTGATTATCTGGGTAAAATAGGCAACAAAGAATAAAAGGGTTGAACCAAAAGACCTACAATCGGATGATCTAAAACATAGGCAACTTCGTTTCAAGATATGTGGCATTTGGCAGCCCATGAGGTATTTATGGAACAATGTATAGAACATATAATGAAAGAGAGACTCTTTGCTAGAACATCAGTATCCAGAAAAATTTTCGATTTTGTCCAGATCCCGAAATTTAGTTAAAAATCACTTATTACGGCTTTCCCTTGATTATCTGGGTGAAATAGGCAACAAAGAATAAAAGGGTTGAACCAAAAGACCTACAATCGGATGATCTAAAACATAGGCAACTTCGTTTCAAGATATGTGGCATTTGGCAGCCCATATAATGAAAGAGAGACTCTTTGCTAGAACATCAGTATCCAGAAAAATTTTCGATTTTGTCCAGGTCCCGAAATTTAGTTAAAAATCACTTATTACGGCTTTCCCTTGATTATCTGGGTGAAATAGGCAACAAAGAATAAAAGGGTTGAACCAAAAGACCTACAATCGGATGATCTAAAACATAGGCAACTTCGTTTCAAGATATGTGGCATTTGGCAGCCCATGAGGTATTTATGGAACAATGTATAGAACATATAATGAAAGAGAGACTCTTTGCTAGAACATCAGTATCCAGAAAATTTTTCGATTTTGTCCAGGTCCCGAAATTTAGTTAAAAATCACTTATTACGGCTTTCCCTTGATTATCTGGGTGAAATAGGCAACAAAGAATAAAAGGGTTGAACCAAAAGACCTACAATCGGATGATCTAAAACATAGGCAACTTCGTTTCAAGATATGTGGCATTTGGCAGCCCATGAGGTATTTATGGAACAATGTATAGAACATATAATGAAAGAGAGACTCTTTGCTAGAACATCAGTATCCAGAAAAATTTTCGATTTTGTCCAGATCCCGAAATTTAGTTAAAAATCACTTATTACGGCTTTCCCTTGATTATCTGGGTGAAATAGGCAACAAAGAATAAAAGGGTTGAACCAAAAGACCTACAATCGGATGATCTAAAACATAGGCAACTTCGTTTCAAGATATGTGGCATTTGGCAGCCCATATAATGAAAGAGAGACTCTTTGCTAGAACATCAGTATCCAGAAAAATTTTCGATTTTGTCCAGGTCCCGAAATTTAGTTAAAAATCACTTATTACGGCTTTCCCTTGATTATCTGGGTGAAATAGGCAACAAAGAATAAAAGGGTTGAACCAAAAGACCTACAATCGGATGATCTAAAACATAGGCAACTTCGTTTCAAGATATGTGGCATTTGGCAGCCCATGAGGTATTTATGGAACAATGTATAGAACATATAATGAAAGAGAGACTCTTTGCTAGAACATCAGTATCCAGAAAAATTTTCGATTTTGTCCAGGTCCCGAAATTTAGTTAAAAATCACTTATTACGGCTTTCCCTTGATTATCTGGGTGAAATAGGCAACAAAGAATAAAAGGGTTGAACCAAAAGACCTACAATCGGATGATCTAAAACATAGGCAACTTCGTTTCAAGATATGTGGCATTTGGCAGCCCATGAGGTATTTATGGAACAATGTATAGAACATATAATGAAAGAGAGACTCTTTGCTAGAACATCAGTATCCAGAAAAATTTTCGATTTTGTCCAGGTCCCGAAATTTAGGTAAAAATCACTTATTACGGCTTTCCCTTGATTATCTGGGTGATATAGGCAACAAAGAATAAAAGGGTTGAACCAAAAGACCTACAATTGGATGATCTAAAACATAGGCAACTTCGTTTCAAGATATGTGGCATTTGGCAGCCCATGAGGTATTTATGGAACAATGTATAGAACATCGATGAAAGAGAGACTCTTTGCTAGAACATCAGTATCCAGAAAAATTTTCGATTTTGTCCAGGTCCCGAAATTTAGGTAAAAATCACATATTACGGCTTTCCCTTGATTATCTGGGTGAAATAGGCAACAAAGAATAAAAGGGTTGAACCAAAAGACCTACAATCGGATGATCTAAAATATAGGCAACTTCGTTTCAAGATATGTGGCATTTGGCAGCCCATGAGGTATTTATGGAACAATGTATAGAACATATAATGAAAGAGAGACTCTTTGCTAGAACATCAGTATCCAGAAAAATTTTCGATTTTGTCCAGGTCCCGAAATTTAGTTACAAATCACTTATTACGGCTTTCCCTTGATTATCTGGGTGAAATAGGCAACAAAGAATAAAAGGGTTGAACCAAAAGACCTACAATCGGATGATCTAAAACATAGGCAACTTCGTTTCAAGATATGTGGCATTTGGCAGCCCATGAGGTATTTATGGAACAATGTATAGAACATATAATGAAAGAGAGACTCTTTGCTAGAACATCAGTATCCAGAAAAATTTTCGATTTTGTCCAGGTCCCGAAATTTAGTTAAAAATCACTTATTACGGCTTTCCCTTGATTATCTGGGTAAAATAGGCAACAAAGAATAAAAGGGTTGAACCAAAAGACCTACAATCGGATGATCTAAAACATAGGCAACTTCGTTTCAAGATATGTGGCATTTGGCAGCCCATGAGGTATTTATGGAACAATGTATAGAACATATAATGAAAGAGAGACTCTTTGCTAGAACATCAGTATCCAGAAAAATTTTCGATTTTGTCCAGGTCCCGAAATTTAGTTACAAATCACTTATTACGGCTTTCCCTTGATTATCTGGGTGAAATAGGCAACAAAGAATAAAAGGGTTGAACCAAAAGACCTACAATCGGATGATCTAAAACATAGGCAACTTCGTTTCAAGATATGTGGCATTTGGCAGCCCATGAGGTATTTATGGAACCATGTATAGAACATATAATGAAAGAGAGACTCTTTGCTAGAACATCAGTATCCAGAAAAATTTTCGATTTTGTCCAGGTCCCGAAATTTAGTTAAAAATCACTTATTACGGCTTTCCCTTGATTATCTGGGTGAAATAGGCAACAAAGAATAAAAGGGTTGAACCAAAAGATCTACAATCGGATGATCTAAAACATAGGCAACTTCGTTTCAAGATATGTGGCATTTGGCAGCCCATGAGGTATTTATGGAACAATGTATAGAACATATAATGAAAGAGAGACTCTTTGCTAGAACATCAGTATCCAGAAAAATTTTCGATTTTGTCCAGGTCCCGAAATCTAGGTAAAAATCACTTATTACGGCTTTCCCTTGATTATCTGGGTGAAATAGGCAACAAAGAATAAAAGGGTTGAACCAAAAGACCTACAATCGGATGATCTAAAACATAGGCAACTTCGTTTCACGATATGTGGCATTTGGCAGCCCATGAGGTATTTATGGAACAATGTATAGAACATATAATGAAAGAGAGACTCTTTGCTAGAACATCAGTATCCAGAAAAATTTTCGATTTTGTCCAGGTCCCGAAATTTAGTTACAAATCACTTATTACGGCTTTCCCTTGATTATCTGGGTGAAATAGGCAACAAAGAATAAAAGGGTTGAACCAAAAGACCTACAATTGGATGATCTAAAACATAGGCAACTTCGTTTCAAGATATGTGGCATTTGGCAGCCCATGAGGTATTTATGGAACAATGTATAGAACATCGATGAAAGAGAGACTCTTTGCTAGAACATCAGTATCCAGAAAAATTTTCGATTTTGTCCAGGTCCCGAAATTTAGGTAAAAATCACTTATTACGGCTTTCCCTTGATTATCTGGGTGATATAGGCAACAAAGAATAAAAGGGTTGAACCAAAAGACCTACAATTGGATGATCTAAAACATAGGCAACTTCGTTTCAAGATATGTGGCATTTGGCAGCCCATGAGGTATTTATGGAACAATGTATAGAACATCGATGAAAGAGAGACTCTTTGCTAGAACATCAGTATCCAGAAAAATTTTCGATTTTGTCCAGGTCCCGAAATTTAGTTAAAAATCACTTATTACGGCTTTCCCTTGATTATCTGGGTGAAATAGGCAACAAAGAATAAAAGGGTTGAACCAAAAGATCTACAATTGGATGATCTAAAACATAGGCAACTTCGTTTCAAGATATGTGGCATTTGGCAGCCCATGAGGTATTTATGGAACAATGTATAGAACATATAATGAAAGAGAGACTCTTTGCTAGAACATCAGTATCCAGAAAAATTTTCGATTTTGTCCAGGTCCCGAAATTTAGGTAAAAATCACTTATTACGGCTTTCCCTTGATTATCTGGGTGATATAGGCAACAAAGAATAAAAGGGTTGAACCAAAAGACCTACAATTGGATGATCTAAAACATAGGCAACTTCGTTTCAAGATATGTGGCATTTGGCAGCCCATGAGGTATTTATGGAACAATGTATAGAACATCGATGAAAGAGAGACTCTTTGCTAGAACATCAGTATCCAGAAAAATTTTCGATTTTGTCCAGGTCCCGAAATTTAGTTAAAAATCACTTATTACGGCTTTCCCTTGATTATCTGGGTGAAATAGGCAACAAAGAATAAAAGGGTTGAACCAAAAGATCTACAATCGGATGATCTAAAACATAGGCAACTTCGTTTCAAGATATGTGGCATTTGGCAGCCCATGAGGTATTTATGGAACAATGTATAGAACATCGATGAAAGAGAGACTCTTTGCTAGAACATCAGTATCCAGAAAAATTTTCGATTTTGTCCAGGTCCCGAAATTTAGGTAAAAATCACTTATTACGGCTTTCCCTTGATTATCTGGGTGATATAGGCAACAAAGAATAAAAGGGTTGAACCAAAAGACCTACAATTGGATGATCTAAAACATAGGCAACTTCGTTTCAAGATATGTGGCATTTGGCAGCCCATGAGGTATTTATGGAACAATGTATAGAACATCGATGAAAGAGAGACTCTTTGCTAGAACATCAGTATCCAGAAAAATTTTCGATTTTGTCCAGGTCCCGAAATTTAGTTAAAAATCACTTATTACGGCTTTCCCTTGATTATCTGGGTGAAATAGGCAACAAAGAATAAAAGGGTTGAACCAAAAGATCTACAATTGGATGATCTAAAACATAGGCAACTTCGTTTCAAGATATGTGGCATTTGGCAGCCCATGAGGTATTTATGGAACAATGTATAGAACATATAATGAAAGAGAGACTCTTTGCTAGAACATCAGTATCCAGAAAAATTTTCGATTTTGTCCAGGTCCCGAAATCTAGGTAAAAATCACTTATTACGGCTTTCCCTTGATTATCTGGGTGAAATAGGCAACAAAGAATAAAAGGGTTGAACCAAAAGACCTACAATCGGATGATCTAAAACATAGGCAACTTCGTTTCACGATATGTGGCATTTGGCAGCCCATGAGGTATTTATGGAACAATGTATAGAACATATAATGAAAGAGAGACTCTTTGCTAGAACATCAGTATCCAGAAAAATTTTCGATTTTGTCCAGGTCCCGAAATTTAGTTACAAATCACTTATTACGGCTTTCCCTTGATTATCTGGGTGAAATAGGCAACAAAGAATAAAAGGGTTGAACCAAAAGACCTACAATCGGATGATCTAAAACATAGGCAACTTCGTTTCAAGATATGTGGCATTTGGCAGCCCATGAGGTATTTATGGAACAATGTATAGAACATATAATGAAAGAGAGACTCTTTGCTAGAACATCAGTATCCAGAAAAATTTTCGATTTTGTCCAGGTCCCGAAATTTAGTTAAAAATCACTTATTACGGCTTTCCCTTGATTATCTGGGTGAAATAGGCAACAAAGAATAAAAGGGTTGAACCAAAAGACCTACAATCGGATGATCTAAAACATAGGCAACTTCGTTTCAAGATATGTGGCATTTGGCAGCCAATGAGGTGTTTATGGAACAATATATATAACATCGATGAAAGAGAGACTCTTTGCTAGAACATCAGTATCCAGAAAAATTTTCGATTTTGTCCAGGTCCCGAAATTTAGGTAAAAATCACTTATTACGGCTTTCCCTTGATTATCTGGGTGATATAGGCAACAAAGAATAAAAGGGTTGAACCAAAAGACCTACAATTGGATGATCTAAAACATAGGCAACTTCGTTTCAAGATATGTGGCATTTGGCAGCCCATGAGGTATTTATGGAACAATGTATAGAACATCGATGAAAGAGAGACTCTTTGCTAGAACATCAGTATCCAGAAAAATTTTCGATTTTGTCCAGGTCCCGAAATTTAGTTAAAAATCACTTATTACGGCTTTCCCTTGATTATCTGGGTGAAATAGGCAACAAAGAATAAAAGGGTTGAACCAAAAGATCTACAATTGGATGATCTAAAACATAGGCAACTTCGTTTCAAGATATGTGGCATTTGGCAGCCCATGAGGTATTTATGGAACAATGTATAGAACATATAATGAAAGAGAGACTCTTTGCTAGAACATCAGTATCCAGAAAAATTTTCGATTTTGTCCAGGTCCCGAAATCTAGGTAAAAATCACTTATTACGGCTTTCCCTTGATTATCTGGGTGAAATAGGCAACAAAGAATAAAAGGGTTGAACCAAAAGACCTACAATCGGATGATCTAAAACATAGGCAACTTCGTTTCACGATATGTGGCATTTGGCAGCCCATGAGGTATTTATGGAACAATGTATAGAACATATAATGAAAGAGAGACTCTTTGCTAGAACATCAGTATCCAGAAAAATTTTCGATTTTGTCCAGGTCCCGAAATTTAGTTACAAATCACTTATTACGGCTTTCCCTTGATTATCTGGGTGAAATAGGCAACAAAGAATAAAAGGGTTGAACCAAAAGACCTACAATCGGATGATCTAAAACATAGGCAACTTCGTTTCAAGATATGTGGCATTTGGCAGCCCATGAGGTATTTATGGAACAATGTATAGAACATATAATGAAAGAGAGACTCTTTGCTAGAACATCAGTATCCAGAAAAATTTTCGATTTTGTCCAGGTCCCGAAATTTAGTTAAAAATCACTTATTACGGCTTTCCCTTGATTATCTGGGTGAAATAGGCAACAAAGAATAAAAGGGTTGAACCAAAAGACCTACAATCGGATGATCTAAAACATAGGCAACTTCGTTTCAAGATATGTGGCATTTGGCAGCCAATGAGGTGTTTATGGAACAATATATATAACATCGATGAAAGAGAGACTCTTTGCTAGAACATCAGTATCCAGAAAAATTTTCGATTTTGTCCAGGTCCCGAAATCTAGGTAAAAATCACTTATTACGGCTTTCCCTTGATTATCTGGGTGAAATAGGCAACAAAGAATAAAAGGGTTGAACCAAAAGACCTACAATCGGATGATCTAAAACATAGGCAACTTCGTTTCAAGATATGTGGCATTTGGCAGCCCATGAGGTATTTATGGAACCATGTATAGAACATATAATGAAAGAGAGACTCTTTGCTAGAACATCAGTATCCAGAAAAATTTTCGATTTTGTCCAGGTCCCGAAATTTAGTTACAAATCACTTATTACGGCTTTCCCTTGATTATCTGGGTGAAATAGGCAACAAAGAATAAAAGGGTTGAACCAAAAGACCTACAATCGGATGATCTAAAACATAGGCAACTTCGTTTCAAGATATGTGGCATTTGGCAGCCCATGAGGTATTTATGGAACAATGTATAGAACATATAATGAAAGAGAGACTCTTTGCTAGAACATCAGTATCCAGAAAAATTTTCGATTTTGTCCAGGTCCCGAAATTTAGTTACAAATCACTTATTACGGCTTTCCCTTGATTATCTGGGTGAAATAGGCAACAAAGAATAAAAGGGTTGAACCAAAAGACCTACAATCGGATGATCTAAAACATAGGCAACTTCGTTTCAAGATATGTGGCATTTGGCAGCCCATGAGGTATTTATGGAACCATGTATAGAACATATAATGAAAGAGAGACTCTTTGCTAGAACATCAGTATCCAGAAAAATTTTCGATTTTGTCCAGGTCCCGAAATTTAGTTACAAATCACTTATTACGGCTTTCCCTTGATTATCTGGGTGAAATAGGCAACAAAGAATAAAAGGGTTGAACCAAAAGACCTACAATCGGATGATCTAAAACATAGGCAACTTCGTTTCAAGATATGTGGCATTTGGCAGCCAATGAGGTGTTTATGGAACAATATATATAACATCGATGAAAGAGAGACTCTTTGCTAGAACATCAGTATCCAGAAAAATTTTCGATTTTGTCCAGGTCCCGAAATCTAGGTAAAAATCACTTATTACGGCTTTCCCTTGATTATCTGGGTGAAATAGGCAACAAAGAATAAAAGGGTTGAACCAAAAGACCTACAATCGGATGATCTAAAACATAGGCAACTTCGTTTCAAGATATGTGGCATTTGGCAGCCCATGAGGTATTTATGGAACAATGTATAGAACATCGATGAAAGAGAGACTCTTTGCTAGAACATCAGTATCCAGAAAAATTTTCGATTTTGTCCAGGTCCCGAAATTTAGGTAAAAATCACATATTACGGCTTTCCCTTGATTATATGGGTGAAATAGGCAACAAAGAATAAAAGGGTTGAACCAAAAGACCTACAATCGGATGATCTAAAACATAGGCAACTTCGTTTCAAGATATGTGGCATTTGGCAGCCAATGAGGTGTTTATGGAACAATGTATAGAACATCGATGAAAGAGAGACTCTTTCCTAGAACATCAGTATCCAGAAAAATTTTCGATTTTGTCCAGGTCCCGAAATTTAGATAAAAATCACATATTACGGCTTTCCCTTGATTATATGGGTGAAATAGGCAACAAAGAATAAAAGGGTTGAACCAAAAGACCTACAATCGGATGATCTAAAACATAGGCAACTTCGTTTCAAGATATGTGGCATTTGGCAGCCAATGAGGTGTTTATGGAACAATGTATAGAACATCGATGAAAGAGAGACTCTTTGCTAGAACATCAGTATCCAGAAAAATTTTCGATTTTGTCCAGGTCCCGAAATTTAGGTAAAAATCACATATTACGGCTTTCCCTTGATTATCTGGGTGAAATAGGCAACAAAGAATAAAAGGGTTGAACCGAAAGACCTACAATCGGATGATCTAAAACATAGGCAACTTCGTTTCAAGATATGTGGCATTTGGCAGCCCATGAGGTATTTATGGAACAATGTATAGAACATATAATGAAAGAGAGACTCTTTGCTAGAACATCAGTATCCAGAAAAATTTTCGATTTTGTCCAGGTCCCGAAATTTAGGTAAAAATCACTTATTACGGCTTTCCCTTGATTATATGGGTGAAATAGGCAACAAAGAATAAAAGGGTTGAACCAAAAGACCTACAATCGGATGATCTAAAACATAGGCAACTTCGTTTCAAGATATGTGGCATTTGGCAGCCAATGAGGTGTTTATGGAACAATGTATAGAACATCGATGAAAGAGAGACTCTTTGCTAGAACATCAGTATCCAGAAAAATTTTCGATTTTGTCCAGGTCCCGAAATTTAGTTAAAAATCACTTATTACGGCTTTCCCTTGATTATCTGGGTGAAATAGGCAACAAAGAATAAAAGGGTTGAACCAAAAGACCTACAATCGGATGATCTAAAACATAGGCAACTTCGTTTCAAGATATGTGGCATTTGGCAGCCCATGAGGTATTTATGGAACAATGTATAGAACATATAATGAAAGAGAGACTCTTTGCTAGAACATCAGTATCCAGAAAAATTTTCGATTTTGTCCAGGTCCCGAAATTTAGTTAAAAATCACTTATTACTGCTTTCCCTTGATTATCTGGGTGAAATAGGCAACAATGAATAAAAGGGTTGAACCAAAAGACCTACAATCGGATGATCTAAAACATAGGCAACTTCGTTTCAAGATATGTGGCATTTGGCAGCCCATGAGGTATTTATGGAACAATGTATAGAACATCGATGAAAGAGAGACTCTTTGCTAGAACATCAGTATCCAGAAAAATTTTCGATTTTGTCCAGGTCCCGAAATTTAGTTAAAAATCACTTATTACGGCTTTCCCTTGATAATCTGGGTGAAATAGGCAACAAAGAATAAAAGGGTTGAACCAAAAGACCTACAATCGGATGATCTAAAACATAGGCAACTTCGTTTCAAGATATGTGGCATTTGGCAGCCCATGAGGTATTTATGGAACAATGTATAGAACATATAATGAAAGAGAGACTCTTTGCTAGAACATCAGTATCCAGAAAAATTTTCGATTTTGTCCAGGTCCCGAAATCTAGGTAAAAATCACTTATTACGGCTTTCCCTTGATTATCTGGGTGAAATAGGCAACAAAGAATAAAAGGGTTGAACCAAAAGACCTACAATCGGATGATCTAAAACATAGGCAACTTCGTTTCAAGATATGTGGCATTTGGCAGCCCATGAGGTATTTATGGAACAATGTATAGAACATATAATGAAAGAGAGACTCTTTGCTAGAACATCAGTATCCAGAAAAATTTTCGATTTTGTCCAGGTCCCGAAATCTAGGTAAAAATCACTTAGTACGGCTTTCCCTTGATTATCTGGGTGAAATAGGCAACAAAGAATAAAAGGGTTGAACCAAAAGACCTACAATCGGATGATCTAAAACATAGGCAACTTCGTTTCAAGATATGTGGCATTTGGCAGCCCATGAGGTATTTATGGAACAATGTATAGAACATCGATGAAAGAGAGACTCTTTGCTAGAACATCAGTATCCAGAAAAATTTTCGATTTTGTCCAGGTCCCGAAATTTAGGTAAAAATCACATATTACGGCTTTCCCTTGATTATCTGGGTGAAATAGGCAACAAAGAATAAAAGGGTTGAACCGAAAGACCTACAATCGGATGATCTAAAACATAGGCAACTTCGTTTCAAGATATGTGGCATTTGGCAGCCCATGAGGTATTTATGGAACAATGTATAGAACATATAATGAAAGAGAGACTCTTTGCTAGAACATCAGTATCCAGAAAAATTTTCGATTTTGTCCAGGTCCCGAAATCTAGGTAAAAATCACTTATTACGGCTTTCCCTTGATTATCTGGGTGAAATAGGCAACAAAGAATAAAAGGGTTGAACCAAAAGACCTACAATCGGATGATCTAAAACATAGGCAACTTCGTTTCAAGATATGTGGCATTTGGCAGCCCATGAGGTATTTATGGAACAATGTATAGAACATATAATGAAAGAGAGACTCTTTGCTAGAACATCAGTATCCAGAAAAATTTTCGATTTTGTCCAGATCCCGAAATTTAGTTAAAAATCACTTATTACGGCTTTCCCTTGATTATCTGGGTGAAATAGGCAACAAAGAATAAAAGGGTTGAACCAAAAGACCTACAATCGGATGATCTAAAACATAGGCAACTTCGTTTCAAGATATGTGGCATTTGGCAGCCCATGAGGTATTTATGGAACAATGTATAGAACATCGATGAAAGAGAGACTCTTTGCTAGAACATCAGTATCCAGAAAAATTTTCGATTTTGTCCAGGTCCCGAAATCTAGGTAAAAATCACTTAGTACGGCTTTCCCTTGATTATCTGGGTGAAATAGGCAACAAAGAATAAAAGGGTTGAACCAAAAGACCTACAATCGGATGATCTAAAACATAGGCAACTTCGTTTCAAGATATGTGGCATTTGGCAGCCCATGAGGTATTTATGGAACAATGTATAGAACATCGATGAAAGAGAGACTCTTTGCTAGAACATCAGTATCCAGAAAAATTTTCGATTTTGTCCAGGTCCCGAAATTTAGGTAAAAATCACATATTACGGCTTTCCCTTGATTATCTGGGTGAAATAGGCAACAAAGAATAAAAGGGTTGAACCGAAAGACCTACAATCGGATGATCTAAAACATAGGCAACTTCGTTTCAAGATATGTGGCATTTGGCAGCCCATGAGGTATTTATGGAACAATGTATAGAACATATAATGAAAGAGAGACTCTTTGCTAGAACATCAGTATCCAGAAAAATTTTCGATTTTGTCCAGGTCCCGAAATCTAGGTAAAAATCACTTATTACGGCTTTCCCTTGATTATCTGGGTGAAATAGGCAACAAAGAATAAAAGGGTTGAACCAAAAGACCTACAATCGGATGATCTAAAACATAGGCAACTTCGTTTCAAGATATGTGGCATTTGGCAGCCCATGAGGTATTTATGGAACAATGTATAGAACATCGATGAAAGAGAGACTCTTTGCTAGAACATCAGTATCCAGAAAAATTTTCGATTTTGTCCAGGTCCCGAAATCTAGGTAAAAATCACTTATTACGGCTTTCCCTTGATTATCTGGGTGAAATAGGCAACAAAGAATAAAAGGGTTGAACCAAAAGACCTACAATCGGATGATCTAAAACATAGGCAACTTCGTTTCAAGATATGTGGCATTTGGCAGCCAATGAGGTGTTTATGGAACAATGTATAGAACATCGATGAAAGAGAGACTCTTTGCTACAACATCAGTATCCAGAAAAATTTTCGATTTTGTCCAGGTCCCGAAATTTAGGTAAAAATCACATATTACGGCTTTCCCTTGATTATCTGGGTGAAATAGGCAACAAAGAATAAAAGGGTTGAACCGAAAGACCTACAATCGGATGATCTAAAACATAGGCAACTTCGTTTCAAGATATGTGGCATTTGGCAGCCCATGAGGTATTTATGGAATAATGTATAGAACATATAATGAAAGAGAGACTCTTTGCTAGAACATCAGTATCCAGAAAAATTTTCGATTTTGTCCAGGTCCCGAAATCTAGGTAAAAATCACTTATTACGGCTTTCCCTTGATTATCTGGGTGAAATAGGCAACAAAGAATAAAAGGGTTGAACCAAAAGACCTACAATCGGATGATCTAAAACATAGGCAACTTCGTTTCAAGATATGTGGCATTTGGCAGCCCATGAGGTATTTATGGAACAATGTATAGAACATATAATGAAAGAGAGACTCTTTGCTAGAACATCAGTATCCAGAAAAATTTACGATTTTGTCCAGGTCCCGAAATCTAGGTAAAAATCACTTATTACGGCTTTCCCTTGATTATCTGGGTGAAATAGGCAACAAAGAATAAAAGGGTTGAACCAAAAGACCTACAATCGGATGATCTAAAACATAGGCAACTTCGTTTCAAGATATGTGGCATTTGGCAGCCAATGAGGTGTTTATGGAACAATGTATAGAACATCGATGAAAGAGAGACTCTTTGCTAGAACATCAGTATCCAGAAAAATTTTCGATTTTGTCCAGGTCCCGAAATTTAGGTAAAAATCACTTATTACGGCTTTCCCTTGATTATCTGGGTGAAATAGGCAACAAAGAATAAAAGGGTTGAACCAAAAGACCTACAATCGGATGATCTAAAACATAGGCAACTTCGTTTCAAGATATGTGGCATTTGGCAGCCAATGAGGTGTTTATGGAACAATGTATAGAACATCGATGAAAGAGAGACTCTTTGCTAGAACATCAGTATCCAGAAAAATTTTCGATTTTGTCCAGGTCCCGAAATTTAGGTAAAAATCACTTATTACGGCTTTCCCTTGATTATCTGGGTGAAATAGGCAACAAAGAATAAAAGGGTTGAACCGAAAGACCTACAATCGGATGATCTAAAACATAGGCAACTTCGTTTCAAGATATGTGGCATTTGGCAGCCCATGAGGTATTTATGGAATAATGTATAGAACATATAATGAAAGAGAGACTCTTTGCTAGAACATCAGTATCCAGAAAAATTTTCGATTTTGTCCAGGTCCCGAAATCTAGGTAAAAATCACTTATTACGGCTTTCCCTTGATTATCTGGGTGAAATAGGCAACAAAGAATAAAAGGGTTGAACCAAAAGACCTACAATCGGATGATCTAAAACATAGGCAACTTCGTTTCAAGATATGTGGCATTTGGCAGCCCATGAGGTATTTATGGAACAATGTATAGAACATATAATGAAAGAGAGACTCTTTGCTAGAACATCAGTATCCAGAAAAATTTACGATTTTGTCCAGGTCCCGAAATCTAGGTAAAAATCACTTATTACGGCTTTCCCTTGATTATCTGGGTGAAATAGGCAACAAAGAATAAAAGGGTTGAACCAAAAGACCTACAATCGGATGATCTAAAACATAGGCAACTTCGTTTCAAGATATGTGGCATTTGGCAGCCCATAAGGTATTTATGGAACAATGTATAGAACATCGATGAAAGAGAGACTCTTTGCTAGAACATCAGTATCCAGAAAAATTTTCGATTTTGTCCAGGTCCCGAAATTTAGGTAAAAATCACTTATTACGGCTTTCCCTTGATTATCTGGGTGAAATAGGCAACAAAGAATAAAAGGGTTGAACCAAAAGACCTACAATCGGATGATCTAAAACATAGGCAACTTCGTTTCAAGATATGTGGCATTTGGCAGCCCATGAGGTATTTATGGAACAATGTATAGAACATATAATGAAAGAGAGACTCTTTGCTAGAACATCAGTATCCAGAAAAATTTACGATTTTGTCCAGGTCCCGAAATCTAGGTAAAAATCACTTATTACGGCTTTCCCTTGATTATCTGGGTGAAATAGGCAACAAAGAATAAAAGGGTTGAACCAAAAGACCTACAATCGGATGATCTAAAACATAGGCAACTTCGTTTCAAGATATGTGGCATTTGGCAGCCAATGAGGTGTTTATGGAACAATGTATAGAACATCGATGAAAGAGAGACTCTTTGCTAGAACATCAGTATCCAGAAAAATTTTCGATTTTGTCCAGGTCCCGAAATTTAGGTAAAAATCACTTATTACGGCTTTCCCTTGATTATCTGGGTGAAATAGGCAACAAAGAATAAAAGGGTTGAACCAAAAGACCTACAATCGGATGATCTAAAACATAGGCAACTTCGTTTCAAGATATGTGGCATTTGGCAGCCAATGAGGTGTTTATGGAACAATGTATAGAACATCGATGAAAGAGAGACTCTTTGCTAGAACATCAGTATCCAGAAAAATTTTCGATTTTGTCCAGGTCCCGAAATCTAGGTAAAAATCACTTATTACGGCTTTCCCTTGATTATCTGGGTGAAATAGGCAACAAAGAATAAAAGGGTTGAACCAAAAGACCTACAATCGGATGATCTAAAACATAGGCAACTTCGTTTCAAGATATGTGGCATTTGGCAGCCAATGAGGTGTTTATGGAACAATGTATAGAACATATAATGAAAGAGAGACTCTTTGCTAGAACATCAGTATCCAGAAAAATTTACGATTTTGTCCAGGTCCCGAAATCTAGGTAAAAATCACTTATTACGGCTTTCCCTTGATTATCTGGGTGAAATAGGCAACAAAGAATAAAAGGGTTGAACCAAAAGACCTACAATCGGATGATCTAAAACATAGGCAACTTCGTTTCAAGATATGTGGCATTTGGCAGCCCATAAGGTATTTATGGAACAATGTATAGAACATCGATGAAAGAGAGACTCTTTGCTAGAACATCAGTATCCAGAAAAATTTTCGATTTTGTCCAGGTCCCGAAATTTAGGTAAAAATCACTTATTACGGCTTTCCCTTGATTATCTGGGTGAAATAGGCAACAAAGAATAAAAGGGTTGAACCAAAAGACCTACAATCGGATGATCTAAAACATAGGCAACTTCGTTTCAAGATATGTGGCATTTGGCAGCCCATGAGGTATTTATGGAACAATGTATAGAACATCGATGAAAGAGAGACTCTTTGCTAGAACATCAGTATCCAGAAAAATTTTCGATTTTGTCCAGGTCCCAAAATTTAGGTAAAAATCACTTATTACGGCTTTCCCTTGATTATCTGGGTGAAATAGGCAACAAAGAATAAAAGGGTTGAACCAAAAGACCTACAATCGGATGATCTAAAACATAGGCAACTTCGTTTCAAGATATGTGGCATTTGGCAGCCAATGAGGTGTTTATGGAACAATGTATAGAACATCGATGAAAGAGAGACTCTTTGCTAGAACATCAGTATCCAGAAAAATTTTCGATTTTGTCCAGGTCCCGAAATTTAGGTAAAAATCACTTATTACGGCTTTCCCTTGATTATCTGGGTGAAATAGGCAACAAAGAATAAAAGGGTTGAACCGAAAGACCTACAATCGGATGATCTAAAACATAGGCAACTTCGTTTCAAGATATGTGGCATTTGGCAGCCAATGAGGTGTTTATGGAACAATGTATAGAACATCGATGAAAGAGAGACTCTTTGCTAGAACATCAGTATCCAGAAAAATTTTCGATTTTGTCCAGGTCCCGAAATCTAGGTAAAAATCACTTATTACGGCTTTCCCTTGATTATCTGGGTGAAATAGGCAACAAAGAATAAAAGGGTTGAACCAAAAGACCTACAATCGGATGATCTAAAACATAGGCAACTTCGTTTCACGATATGTGGCATTTAGCAGCCAATGAGGTGTTTATGGAACAATGTATAGAACATCGATGAAAGAGAGACTCTTTGCTAGAACATCAGTATCCAGAAAAATTTTCGATTTTGTCCAGGTCCCGAAATCTAGGTAAAAATCACTTATTACGGCTTTCCCTTGATTATCTGGGTGAAATAGGCAACAAAGAATAAAAGGGTTGAACCAAAAGACCTACAATCGGATGATCTAAAACATAGGCAACTTCGTTTCAAGATATGTGGCATTTGGCAGCCCATAAGGTATTTATGGAACAATGTATAGAACATCGATGAAAGAGAGACTCTTTGCTAGAACATCAGTATCCAGAAAAATTTTCGATTTTGTCCAGGTCCCGAAATTTAGGTAAAAATCACTTATTACGGCTTTCCCTTGATTATCTGGGTGAAATAGGCAACAAAGAATAAAAGGGTTGAACCAAAAGACCTACAATCGGATGATCTAAAACATAGGCAACTTCGTTTCAAGATATGTGGCATTTGGCAGCCCATGAGGTATTTATGGAACAATGTATAGAACATCGATGAAAGAGAGACTCTTTGCTAGAACATCAGTATCCAGAAAAATTTTCGATTTTGTCCAGGTCCCGAAATTTAGTTAAAAATCACTTATTACGGCTTTCCCTTGATAATCTGGGTGAAATAGGCAACAAAGAATAAAAGGGTTGAACCAAAAGACCTACAATCGGATGATCTAAAACATAGGCAACTTCGTTTCAAGATATGTGGCATTTGGCAGCCCATGAGGTATTTATGGAACAATGTATAGAACATCGATGAAAGAGAGACTCTTTGCTAGAACATCAGTATCCAGAAAAATTTTCGATTTTGTCCAGGTCCCGAAATTTAGGTAAAAATCACTTATTACGGCTTTCCCTTGATTATCTGGGTGAAATAGGCAACAAAGAATAAAAGGGTTGAACCAAAAGACCTACAATCGGATGATCTAAAACATAGGCAACTTCGTTTCAAGATATGTGGCATTTGGCAGCCAATGAGGTGTTTATGGAACAATGTATAGAACATCGATGAAAGAGAGACTCTTTGCTAGAACATCAGTATCCAGAAAAATTTTCGATTTTGTCCAGGTCCCGAAATTTAGGTAAAAATCACTTATTACGGCTTTCCCTTGATTATCTGGGTGAAATAGGCAACAAAGAATAAAAGGGTTGAACCGAAAGACCTACAATCGGATGATCTAAAACATAGGCAACTTCGTTTCAAGATATGTGGCATTTGGCAGCCCATGAGGTATTTATGGAACAATGTATAGAACATATAATGAAAGAGAGACTCTTTGCTAGAACATCAGTATCCAGAAAAATTTACGATTTTGTCCAGGTCCCGAAATCTAGGTAAAAATCACTTATTACGGCTTTCCCTTGATTATCTGGGTGAAATAGGCAACAAAGAATAAAAGGGTTGAACCAAAAGACCTACAATCGGATGATCTAAAACATAGGCAACTTCGTTTCAAGATATGTGGCATTTGGCAGCCCATAAGGTATTTATGGAACAATGTATAGAACATCGATGAAAGAGAGACTCTTTGCTAGAACATCAGTATCCAGAAAAATTTTCGATTTTGTCCAGGTCCCGAAATTTAGGTAAAAATCACTTATTACGGCTTTCCCTTGATTATCTGGGTGAAATAGGCAACAAAGAATAAAAGGGTTGAACCAAAAGACCTACAATCGGATGATCTAAAACATAGGCAACTTCGTTTCAAGATATGTGGCATTTGGCAGCCCATGAGGTATTTATGGAACAATGTATAGAACATCGATGAAAGAGAGACTCTTTGCTAGAACATCAGTATCCAGAAAAATTTTCGATTTTGTCCAGGTCCCGAAATTTAGGTAAAAATCACTTATTACGGCTTTCCCTTGATTATCTGGGTGAAATAGGCAACAAAGAATAAAAGGGTTGAACCAAAAGACCTACAATCGGATGATCTAAAACATAGGCAACTTCGTTTCAAGATATGTGGCATTTGGCAGCCAATGAGGTGTTTATGGAACAATGTATAGAACATCGATGAAAGAGAGACTCTTTGCTAGAACATCAGTATCCAGAAAAATTTTCGATTTTGTCCAGGTCCCGAAATCTAGGTAAAAATCACTTATTACGGCTTTCCCTTGATTATCTGGGTGAAATAGGCAACAAAGAATAAAAGGGTTGAACCAAAAGACCTACAATCGGATGATCTAAAACATAGGCAACTTCGTTTCACGATATGTGGCATTTAGCAGCCAATGAGGTGTTTATGGAACAATGTATAGAACATCGATGAAAGAGAGACTCTTTGCTAGAACATCAGTATCCAGAAAAATTTTCGATTTTGTCCAGGTCCCGAAATTTAGGTAAAAATCACTTATTACGGCTTTCCCTTGATTATCTGGGTGAAATAGGCAACAAAGAATAAAAGGGTTGAACCAAAAGACCTACAATCGGATGATCTACATAGGCAACTTCGTTTCAAGATATGTGGCATTTGGCAGCCCATGAGGTATTTATGGAACAATGTATAGAACATCGATGAAAGAGAGACTCTTTGCTAGAACATCAGTATCCAGAAAAATTTTCGATTTTGTCCAGGTCCCGAAATTTAGTTAAAAATCACTTATTACGGCTTTCCCTTGATTATCTGGGTGAAATAGGCAACAAAGAATAAAAGGGTTGAACCAAAAGACCTACAATCGGATGATCTAAAACATAGGCAACTTCGTTTCAAGATATGTGGCATTTGGCAGCCAATGAGGTGTTTATGGAACAATGTATAGAACATCGATGAAAGAGAGACTCTTTGCTAGAACATCAGTATCCAGAAAAATTTTCGATTTTGTCCAGGTCCCGAAATTTAGGTAAAAATCACTTATTACAGCTTTCCCTTGATTATCTGGGTGAAATAGGCAACAAAGAATAAAAGGGTTGAACGAAAAGACCTACAATCGGATGATCTAAAACATAGGCAACTTCGTTTCAAGATATGTGGCATTTGGCAGCCCATGAGGTATTTATGGAACAATGTATAGAACATCGATGAAAGAGAGACTCTTTGCTAGAACATCAGTATCCAGAAAAATTTTCGATTTTGTCCAGGTCCCGAAATCTAGGTAAAAATCACTTATTATGGCTTTCCCTTGATTATCTGGGTGAAATAGGTAACAAAGAATAAAAGGGTTGAACCAAAAGACCTACAATCGGATGATCTAAAACATAGGCAACTTCGTTTCAAGATATGTGGCATTTGGCAGCCAATGAGGTGTTTATGGAACAATGTATAGAACATCGATGAAAGAGAGACTCTTTGCTAGAACATCAGTATCCAGAAAAATTTTCGATTTTGTCCAGGTCCCGAAATCTAGGTAAAAATCACTTATTACGGCTTTCCCTTGATTATCTGGGTGAAATAGGCAACAAAGAATAAAAGGGTTGAACCAAAAGACCTACAATCGGATGATCTAAAACATAGGCAACTTCGTTTCACGATATGTGGCATTTGGCAGCCAATGAGGTGTTTATGGAACAATGTATAGAACATCGATGAAAGAGAGACTCTTTGCTAGAACATCAGTATCCAGAAAAATTTTCGATTTTGTCCAGGTCCCGAAATTTAGGTAAAAATCACTTATTACGGCTTTCCCTTGATTATCTGGGTGAAATAGGCAACAAAGAATAAAAGGGTTGAACCAAAAGACCTACAATCGGATGATCTACATAGGCAACTTCGTTTCAAGATATGTGGCATTTGGCAGCCCCTGAGGTATTTATGGAACAATGTATAGAACATCGATGAAAGAGAGACTCTTTGCTAGAACATCAGTATCCAGAAAAATTTTCGATTTTGTCCAGGTCCCGAAATTTAGTTAAAAATCACTTATTACGGCTTTCCCTTGATTATCTGGGTGAAATAGGCAACAAAGAATAAAAGGGTTGAACCAAAAGACCTACAATCGGATGATCTAAAACATAGGCAACTTCGTTTCAAGATATGTGGCATTTGGCAGCCAATGAGGTGTTTATGGAACAATGTATAGAACATCGATGAAAGAGAGACTCTTTGCTAGAACATCAGTATCCAGAAAAATTTTCGATTTTGTCCAGGTCCCGAAATTTAGGTAAAAATCACTTATTACAGCTTTCCCTTGATTATCTGGGTGAAATAGGCAACAAAGAATAAAAGGGTTGAACCAAAAGACCTACAATCGGATGATCTAAAACATAGGCAACTTCGTTTCAAGATATGTGGCATTTGGCAGCCCATGAGGTATTTATGGAACAATGTATAGAACATCGATGAAAGAGAGACTCTTTGCTAGAACATCAGTATCCAGAAAAATTTTCGATTTTGTCCAGGTCCCGAAATCTAGGTAAAAATCACTTATTATGGCTTTCCCTTGATTATCTGGGTGAAATAGGCAACAAAGAATAAAAGGGTTGAACCAAAAGACCTACAATCGGATGATCTAAAACATAGGCAACTTCGTTTCAAGATATGTGGCATTTGGCAGCCAATGAGGTGTTTATGGAACAATGTATAGAACATCGATGAAAGAGAGACTCTTTGCTAGAACATCAGTATCCAGAAAAATTTTCGATTTTGTCCAGGTCCCGAAATCTAGGTAAAAATCACTTATTACGGCTTTCCCTTGATTATCTGGGTGAAATAGGTAACAAAGAATAAAAGGGTTGAACCAAAAGACCTACAATCGGATGATCTAAAACATAGGCAACTTCGTTTCAAGATATGTGGCATTTGGCAGCCAATGAGGTGTTTATGGAACAATGTATAGAACATCGATGAAAGAGAGACTCTTTGCTAGAACATCAGTATCCAGAAAAATTTTCGATTTTGTCCAGGTCCCGAAATTTAGGTAAAAATCACTTATTACGGCTTTCCCTTGATTATCTGGGTGAAATAGGCAACAAAGAATAAAAGGGTTGAACCAAAAGACCTACAATCGGATGATCTAAAACATAGGCAACTTCGTTTCAAGATATGTGGCATTTGGCAGCCAATGAGGTGTTTATGGAACAATGTATAGAACATCGATGAAAGAGAGACTCTTTGCTAGAACATCAGTATCCAGAAAAATTTTCGATTTTGTCCAGGTCCCGAAATTTAGGTAAAAATCACTTATTACGGCTTTCCCTTGATTATCTGGGTGAAATAGGCAACAAAGAATAAAAGGGTTGAACTAAAAGACCTACAATCGGATGATCTAAAACATAGGCAACTTCGTTTCAAGATATGTGGCATTTGGCAGCCAATGAGGTGTTTATGGAACAATGTATAGAACATCGATGAAAGAGAGACTCTTTGCTAGAACATCAGTATCCAGAAAAATTTTCGATTTTGTCCAGGTCCCGAAATTTAGGTAAAAATCACTTATTACGGCTTTCCCTTGATTATCTGGGTGAAATAGGCAACAAAGAATAAAAGGGTTGAACCAAAAGACCTACAATCGGATGATCTAAAACATAGGCAACTTCGTTTCAAGATATGTGGCATTTGGCAGCCAATGAGGTGTTTATGGAACAATGTATAGAACATCGATGAAAGAGAGACTCTTTGCTAGAACATCAGTATCCAGAAAAATTTTCGATTTTGTCCAGGTCCCGAAATCTAGGTAAAAATCACTTATTACGGCTTTCCCTTGATTATCTGGGTGAAATAGGCAACAAAGAATAAAAGGGTTGAACCAAAAGACCTACAATCGGATGATCTAAAACATAGGCAACTTCGTTTCAAGATATGTGCCATTTGGCAGCCCATGAGGTATTTATGGAACAATGTATAGAACATCGATGAAAGAGAGACTCTTTGCTACAACATCAGTATCCAGAAAAATTTTCGATTTTGTCCAGGTCCCGAAATTTAGGTAAAAATCACATATTACGGCTTTCCCTTGATTATCTGGGTGAAATAGGCAACAAAGAATAAAAGGGTTGAACCGAAAGACCTACAATCGGATGATCTAAAACATAGGCAACTTCGTTTCAAGATATGTGGCATTTGGCAGCCAATGAGGTGTTTATGGAACAATGTATAGAACATCGATGAAAGAGAGACTCTTTGCTAGAACATCAGTATCCAGAAAAATTTTCGATTTTGTCCAGGTCCCGAAATTTAGTTAAAAATCACTTATTACGGCTTTCCCTTGATTATCTGGGTGAAATAGGCAACAAAGAATAAAAGGGTTGAACCGAAAGACCTACAATCGGATGATCTAAAACATAGGCAACTTCGTTTCAAGATATGTGGCATTTGGCAGCCCATGAGGTATTTATGGAACAATGTATAGAACATCGATGAAAGAGAGACTCTTTGCTACAACATCAGTATCCAGAAAAATTTTCGATTTTGTCCAGGTCCCGAAATTTAGGTAAAAATCACATATTACGGCTTTCCCTTGATTATCTGGGTGAAATAGGCAACAAAGAATAAAAGGGTTGAACCGAAAGACCTACAATCGGATGATCTAAAACATAGGCAACTTCGTTTCAAGATATGTGGCATTTGGCAGCCCATGAGGTATTTATGGAACAATGTATAGAACATATAATGAAAGAGAGACTCTTTGCTAGAACATCAGTATCCAGAAAAATTTTCGATTTTGTCCAGGTCCCGAAATTTAGTTAAAAATCACTTATTACGGCTTTCCCTTGATTATCTGGGTGAAATAGGCAACAAAGAATAAAAGGGTTGAACCGAAAGACCTACAATCGGATGATCTAAAACATAGGCAACTTCGTTTCAAGATATGTGGCATTTGGCAGCCCATGAGGTATTTATGGAACAATGTATAGAACATCGATGAAAGAGAGACTCTTTGCTACAACATCAGTATCCAGAAAAATTTTCGATTTTGTCCAGGTCCCGAAATCTAGGTAAAAATCACTTATTATGGCTTTCCCTTGATTATCTGGGTGAAATAGGTAACAAAGAATAAAAGGGTTGAACCAAAAGACCTACAATCGGATGATCTAAAACATAGGCAACTTCGTTTCAAGATATGTGGCATTTGGCAGCCAATGAGGTGTTTATGGAACAATGTATAGAACATCGATGAAAGAGAGACTCTTTGCTAGAACATCAGTATCCAGAAAAATTTTCGATTTTGTCCAGGTCCCGAAATTTAGGTAAAAATCACTTATTACGGCTTTCCCTTGATTATCTGGGTGAAATAGGCAACAAAGAATAAAAGGGTTGAACCAAAAGACCTACAATCGGATGATCTAAAACATAGGCAACTTCGTTTCAAGATATGTGGCATTTGGCAGCCAATGAGGTGTTTATGGAACAATGTATAGAACATCGATGAAAGAGAGACTCTTTGCTAGAACATCAGTATCCAGAAAAATTTTCGATTTTGTCCAGGTCCCGAAATCTAGGTAAAAATCACTTATTACGGCTTTCCCTTGATTATCTGGGTGAAATAGGCAACAAAGAATAAAAGGGTTGAACCGAAAGACCTACAATCGGATGATCTAAAACATAGGCAACTTCGTTTCAAGATATGTGGCATTTGGCAGCCCATGAGGTATTTATGGAACAATGTATAGAACATCGATGAAAGAGAGACTCTTTGCTACAACATCAGTATCCAGAAAAATTTTCGATTTTGTCCAGGTCCCGAAATTTAGGTAAAAATCACTTATTACGGCTTTCCCTTGATTATCTGGGTGAAATAGGCAACAAAGAATAAAAGGGTTGAACCAAAAGACCTACAATCGGATGATCTAAAACATAGGCAACTTCGTTTCAAGATATGTGGCATTTGGCAGCCCATGAGGTATTTATGGAACAATGTATAGAACATATAATGAAAGAGAGACTCTTTGCTAGAACATCAGTATCCAGAAAAATTTTCGATTTTGTCCAGGTCCCGAAATTTAGTTAAAAATCACTTATTACGGCTTTCCCTTGATTATCTGGGTGAAATAGGCAACAAAGAATAAAAGGGTTGAACCGAAAGACCTACAATCGGATGATCTAAAACATAGGCAACTTCGTTTCAAGATATGTGGCATTTGGCAGCCCATGAGGTATTTATGGAACAATGTATAGAACATCGATGAAAGAGAGACTCTTTGCTACAACATCAGTATCCAGAAAAATTTTCGATTTTGTCCAGGTCCCGAAATTTAGGTAAAAATCACATATTACGGCTTTCCCTTGATTATCTGGGTGAAATAGGCAACAAAGAATAAAAGGGTTGAACCGAAAGACCTACAATCGGATGATCTAAAACATAGGCAACTTCGTTTCAAGATATGTGGCATTTGGCAGCCCATGAGGTATTTATGGAATAATGTATAGAACATCGATGAAAGAGAGACTCTTTGCTAGAACATCAGTATCCAGAAAAATTTTCGATTTTGTCCAGGTCCCGAAATCTAGGTAAAAATCACTTATTACGGCTTTCCCTTGATTATCTGGGTGAAATAGGCAACAAAGAATAAAAGGGTTGAACCAAAAGACCTACAATCGGATGATCTAAAACATAGGCAACTTCGTTTCACGATATGTGGCATTTGGCAGCCAATGAGGTGTTTATGGAACAATGTATAGAACATCGATGAAAGAGAGACTCTTTGCTAGAACATCAGTATCCAGAAAAATTTTCGATTTTGTCCAGGTCCCGAAATCTAGGTAAAAATCACTTATTACGGCTTTCCCTTGATTATCTGGGTGAAATAGGCAACAAAGAATAAAAGGGTTGAACCAAAAGACCTACAATCGGATGATCTAAAACATAGGCAACTTCGTTTCACGATATGTGGCATTTGGCAGCCAATGAGGTGTTTATGGAACAATGTATAGAACATCGATGAAAGAGAGACTCTTTGCTAGAACATCAGTATCCAGAAAAATTTTCGATTTTGTCCAGGTCCCGAAATTTAGGTAAAAATCACTTATTACGGCTTTCCCTTGATTATCTGGGTGAAATAGGCAACAAAGAATAAAAGGGTTGAACCAAAAGACCTACAATCGGATGATCTACATAGGCAACTTCGTTTCAAGATATGTGGCATTTGGCAGCCCATGAGGTATTTATGGAACAATGTATAGAACATCGATGAAAGAGAGACTCTTTGCTAGAACATCAGTATCCAGAAAAATTTTCGATTTTGTCCAGGTCCCGAAATTTAGTTAAAAATCACTTATTACGGCTTTCCCTTGATTATCTGGGTGAAATAGGCAACAAAGAATAAAAGGGTTGAACCAAAAGACCTACAATCGGATGATCTAAAACATAGGCAACTTCGTTTCAAGATATGTGGCATTTGGCAGCCAATGAGGTGTTTATGGAACAATGTATAGAACATCGATGAAAGAGAGACTCTTTGCTAGAACATCAGTATCCAGAAAAATTTTCGATTTTGTCCAGGTCCCGAAATTTAGGTAAAAATCACTTATTACGGCTTTCCCTTGATTATCTGGGTGAAATAGGCAACAAAGAATAAAAGGGTTGAACCAAAAGACCTACAATCGGATGATCTAAAACATAGGCAACTTCGTTTCACGATATGTGGCATTTGGCAGCCAATGAGGTGTTTATGGAACAATGTATAGAACATCGATGAAAGAGAGACTCTTTGCTAGAACATCAGTATCCAGAAAAATTTTCGATTTTGTCCAGGTCCCGAAATCTAGGTAAAAATCACTTATTACGGCTTTCCCTTGATTATCTGGGTGAAATAGGCAACAAAGAATAAAAGGGTTGAACCAAAAGACCTACAATCGGATGATCTAAAACATAGGCAACTTCGTTTCACGATATGTGGCATTTGGCAGCCAATGAGGTGTTTATGGAACAATGTATAGAACATCGATGAAAGAGAGACTCTTTGCTAGAACATCAGTATCCAGAAAAATTTTCGATTTTGTCCAGGTCCCGAAATCTAGGTAAAAATCACTTATTACGGCTTTCCCTTGATTATCTGGGTGAAATAGGCAACAAAGAATAAAAGGGTTGAACTAAAAGACCTACAATCGTATGATCTAAAACATAGGCAACTTCGTTTCACGATATGTGGCATTTGGCAGCCAATGAGGTGTTTATGGAACAATGTATAGAACATCGATGAAAGAGAGACTCTTTGCTAGAACATCAGTATCCAGAAAAATTTTCGATTTTGTCCAGGTCCCGAAATTTAGGTAAAAATCACTTATTACGGCTTTCCCTTGATTATCTGGGTGAAATAGGCAACAAAGAATAAAAGGGTTGAACCAAAAGACCTACAATCGGATGATCTACATAGGCAACTTCGTTTCAAGATATGTGGCATTTGGCAGCCCATGAGGTATTTATGGAACAATGTATAGAACATCGATGAAAGAGAGACTCTTTGCTAGAACATCAGTATCCAGAAAAATTTTCGATTTTGTCCAGGTCCCGAAATTTAGTTAAAAATCACTTATTACGGCTTTCCCTTGATTATCTGGGTGAAATAGGCAACAAAGAATAAAAGGGTTGAACCAAAAGACCTACAATCGGATGATCTAAAACATAGGCAACTTCGTTTCAAGATATGTGGCATTTGGCAGCCAATGAGGTGTTTATGGAACAATGTATAGAACATCGATGAAAGAGAGACTCTTTGCTAGAACATCAGTATCCAGAAAAATTTTCGATTTTGTCCAGGTCCCGAAATTTAGGTAAAAATCACTTATTACAGCTTTCCCTTGATTATCTGGGTGAAATAGGCAACAAAGAATAAAAGGGTTGAACCAAAAGACCTACAATCGGATGATCTACATAGGCAACTTCGTTTCAAGATATGTGGCATTTGGCAGCCCATGAGGTATTTATGGAACAATGTATAGAACATCGATGAAAGAGAGACTCTTTGCTAGAACATCAGTATCCAGAAAAATTTTCGATTTTGTCCAGGTCCCGAAATCTAGGTAAAAATCACTTATTACGGCTTTCCCTTGATTATCTGGGTGAAATAGGCAACAAAGAATAAAAGGGTTGAACCAAAAGACCTACAATCGGATGATCTAAAACATAGGCAACTTCGTTTCACGATATGTGGCATTTGGCAGCCAATGAGGTGTTTATGGAACAATGTATAGAACATCGATGAAAGAGAGACTCTTTGCTAGAACATCAGTATCCAGAAAAATTTTCGATTTTGTCCAGGTCCCGAAATCTAGGTAAAAATCACTTATTACGGCTTTCCCTTGATTATCTGGGTGAAATAGGCAACAAAGAATAAAAGGGTTGAACCAAAAGACCTACAATCGGATGATCTAAAACATAGGCAACTTCGTTTCAAGATATGTGGCATTTGGCAGCCAATGAGGTGTTTATGGAACAATGTATAGAACATCGATGAAAGAGAGACTCTTTGCTAGAACATCAGTATCCAGAAAAATTTTCGATTTTGTCCAGGTCCCGAAATTTAGGTAAAAATCACTTATTACGGCTTTCCCTTGATTATCTGGGTGAAATAGGCAACAAAGAATAAAAGGGTTGAACCAAAAGACCTACAATCGGATGATCTAAAACATAGGCAACTTCGTTTCACGATATGTGGCATTTGGCAGCCAATGAGGTGTTTATGGAACAATGTATAGAACATCGATGAAAGAGAGACTCTTTGCTAGAACATCAGTATCCAGAAAAATTTTCAATTTTGTCCAGGTCCCGAAATTTAGGTAAAAATCACTTATTACGGCTTTCCCTTGATTATCTGGGTGAAATAGGCAACAAAGAATAAAAGGGTTGAACCAAAAGACCTACAATCGGATGATCTACATAGGCAACTTCGTTTCAAGATATGTGGCATTTGGCAGCCCATGAGGTATTTATGGAACAATGTATAGAACATCGATGAAAGAGAGACTCTTTGCTAGAACATCAGTATCCAGAAAAATTTTCGATTTTGTCCAGGTCCCGAAATTTAGGTAAAAATCACTTATTACAGCTTTCCCTTGATTATCTGGGTGAAATAGGCAACAAAGAATAAAAGGGTTGAACTAAAAGACCTACAATCGGATGATCTAAAACATAGGCAACTTCGTTTCAAGATATGTGGCATTTGGCAGCCCATGAGGTATTTATGGAACAATGTATAGAACATCGATGAAAGAGAGACTCTTTGCTAGAACATCAGTATCCAGAAAAATTTTCGATTTTGTCCAGGTAACGAAATCTAGGTAAAAATCACTTATTATGGCTTTCCCTTGATTATCTGGGTGAAATAGGCAACAAAGAATAAAAGGGTTGAACCAAAAGACCTACAATCGGATGATCTAAAACATAGGCAACTTCGTTTCAAGATATGTGGCATTTGGCAGCCAATGAGGTGTTTATGGAACAATGTATAGAACATCGATGAAAGAGAGACTCTTTGCTAGAACATCAGTATCCAGAAAAATTTTCGATTTTGTCCAGGTCCCGAAATCTAGGTAAAAATCACTTATTACGGCTTTCCCTTGATTATCTGGGTGAAATAGGTAACAAAGAATAAAAGGGTTGAACCAAAAGACCTACAATCGGATGATCTAAAACATAGGCAACTTCGTTTCAAGATATGTGGCATTTGGCAGCCAATGAGGTGTTTATGGAACAATGTATAGAACATCGATGAAAGAGAGACTCTTTGCTAGAACATCAGTATCCAGAAAAATTTTCGATTTTGTCCAGGTCCCGAAATTTAGGTAAAAATCACTTATTACGGCTTTCCCTTGATTATCTGGGTGAAATAGGCAACAAAGAATAAAAGGGTTGAACCAAAAGACCTACAATCGGATGATCTAAAACATAGGCAACTTCGTTTCAAGATATGTGGCATTTGGCAGCCCATGAGGTATTTATGGAACAATGTATAGAACATCGATGAAAGAGAGACTCTTTGCTAGAACATCAGTATCCAGAAAAATTTTCGATTTTGTCCAGGTCCCGAAATTTAGGTAAAAATCACTTATTACGGCTTTCCCTTGATTATCTGGGTGAAATAGGCAACAAAGAATAAAAGGGTTGAACCAAAAGACCTACAATCGGATGATCTAAAACATAGGCAACTTCGTTTCAAGATATGTGGCATTTGGCAGCCCATGAGGTATTTATGGAACAATGTATAGAACATATAATGAAAGAGAGACTCTTTGTTAGAACATCAGTATCCAGAAAAATTTTCGATTTTGTCCAGGTCCCGAAATTTAGGTAAAAATCACTTATTACGGCTTTCCCTTGATTATCTGGGTGAAATAGGCAACAAAGAATAAAAGGGTTGAACCAAAAGACCTACAATCGGATGATCTAAAACATAGGCAACTTCGTTTCACGATATGTGGCATTTGGCAGCCCATGAGGTATTTATGGAACAATGTATAGAACATCGATGAAAGAGAGACTCTTTGCTAGAACATCAGTATCCAGAAAAATTTTCGATTTTGTCCAGGTCCCGAAATCTAGGTAAAAATCACTTATTACGGCTTTCCCTTGATTATCTGGGTGAAATAGGCAACAAAGAATAAAAGGGTTGAACCAAAAGACCTACAATCGGATGATCTAAAACATAGGCAACTTCGTTTCAAGATATGTGGCATTTGGCAGCCCATGAGGTATTTATGGAACAATGTATAGAACATATAATGAAAGAGAGACTCTTTGCTAGAACATCAGTATCCAGAAAAATTTTCGATTTTGTCCAGGTCCCGAAATTTAGTTAAAAATCACTTATTACGGCTTTCCCTTGATTATCTGGGTGAAATAGGCAACAAAGAATAAAAGGGTTGAACCAAAAGACCTACAATCGGATGATCTAAAACATAGGCAACTTCGTTTCAAGATATGTGGCATTTGGCAGCCCATGAGGTATTTATGGAACAATGTATAGAACATCGATGAAAGAGAGACTCTTTGCTAGAACATCAGTATCCGGAAAAATTTTCGATTTTGTCCAGGTCCCGAAATTTAGGTAAAAATCACTTATTACGGCTTTCCCTTGATTATATGGGTGAAATAGGCAACAAAGAATAAAAGGGTTGAACCAAAAGACCTACAATCGGATGATCTAAAACATAGGCAACTTCGTTTCAAGATATGTGGCATTTGGCAGCCCATGAGGTATTTATGGAACAATGTATAGAACATATAATGAAAGAGAGACTCTTTGCTAGAACATCAGTATCCAGAAAAATTTTCGATTTTGTCCAGGTCCCGAAATTTAGTTAAAAATCACTTATTACGGCTTTCCCTTGATTATCTGGGTGAAATAGGCAACAAAGAATAAAAGGGTTGAACCAAAAGACCTACAATCGGATGATCTAAAACATAGGCAACTTCGTTTCAAGATATGTGGCATTTGGCAGCCCATGAGGTATTTATGGAACAATGTATAGAACATCGATGAAAGAGAGACTCTTTGCTAGAACATCAGTATCCGGAAAAATTTTCGATTTTGTCCAGGTCCCGAAATTTAGGTAAAAATCACTTATTACGGCTTTCCCTTGATTATCTGGGTGAAATAGGCAACAAAGAATAAAAGGGTTGAACCAAAAGACCTACAATCGGATGATCTAAAACATAGGCAACTTCGTTTCAAGATATGTGGCATTTGGCAGCCAATGAGGTGTTTATGGAACAATGTATAGAACATCGATGAAAGAGAGACTCTTTGCTAGAACATCAGTATCCAGAAAAATTTTCGATTTTGTCCAGGTCCCGAAATTTAGGTAAAAATCACTTATTACGGCTTTCCCTTGATTATATGGGTGAAATAGGCAACAAAGAATAAAAGGGTTGAACCAAAAGACCTACAATCGGATGATCTAAAACATAGGCAACTTCGTTTCAAGATATGTGGCATTTGGCAGCCCATGAGGTATTTATGGAACAATGTATAGAACATATAATGAAAGAGAGACTCTTTGCTAGAACATCAGTATCCAGAAAAATTTTCGATTTTGTCCAGGTCCCGAAATCTAGGTAAAAATCACTTATTACGGCTTTCCCTTGATTATCTGGGTGAAATAGGCAACAAAGAATAAAAGGGTTGAACCAAAAGACCTACAATCGGATGATCTAAAACATAGGCAACTTCGTTTCAAGATATGTGGCATTTGGCAGCCAATGAGGTGTTTATGGAACAATGTATAGAACATCGATGAAAGAGAGACTCTTTGCTAGAACATCAGTATCCAGAAAAATTTTCGATTTTGTCCAGGTCCCGAAATTTAGGTAAAAATCACTTATTACGGCTTTCCCTTGATTATCTGGGTGAAATAGGCAACAAAGAATAAAAGGGTTGAACCAAAAGACCTACAATCGGATGATCTAAAACATAGGCAACTTCGTTTCAAGATATGTGGCATTTGGCAGCCAATGAGGTGTTTATGGAACAATGTATAGAACATCGATGAAAGAGAGACTCTTTGCTAGAACATCAGTATCCAGAAAAATTTTCGATTTTGTCCAGGTCCCGAAATTTAGGTAAAAATCACTTATTACGGCTTTCCCTTGATTATATGGGTGAAATAGGCAACAAAGAATAAAAGGGTTGAACCAAAAGACCTACAATCGGATGATCTAAAACATAGGCAACTTCGTTTCAAGATATGTGGCATTTGGCAGCCCATGAGGTATTTATGGAACAATGTATAGAACATATAATGAAAGAGAGACTCTTTGCTAGAACATCAGTATCCAGAAAAATTTTCGATTTTGTCCAGGTCCCGAAATCTAGGTAAAAATCACTTATTACGGCTTTCCCTTGATTATCTGGGTGAAATAGGCAACAAAGAATAAAAGGGTTGAACCAAAAGACCTACAATCGGATGATCTAAAACATAGGCAACTTCGTTTCAAGATATGTGGCATTTGGCAGCCAATGAGGTGTTTATGGAACAATGTATAGAACATCGATGAAAGAGAGACTCTTTGCTAGAACATCAGTATCCAGAAAAATTTTCGATTTTGTCCAGGTCCCGAAATCTAGGTAAAAATCACTTATTACGGCTTTCCCTTGATTATCTGGGTGAAATAGGCAACAAAGAATAAAAGGGTTGAACCAAAAGACCTACAATCGGATGATCTAAAACATAGGCAACTTCGTTTCAAGATATGTGGCATTTGGCAGCCCATGAGGTATTTATGGAACAATGTATAGAACATCGATGAAAGAGAGACTCTTTGCTAGAACATCAGTATCCGGAAAAATTTTCGATTTTGTCCAGGTCCCGAAATCTAGGTAAAAATCACTTATTACGGCTTTCCCTTGATTATCTGGGTGAAATAGGCAACAAAGAATAAAAGGGTTGAACCAAAAGACCTACAATCGGATGATCTACATAGGCAACTTCGTTTCAAGATATGTGCCATTTGGCAGCCCATGAGGTATTTATGGAACAATGTATAGAACATATAATGAAAGAGAGACTCTTTGCTAGAACATCAGTATCCAGAAAAATTTTCGATTTTGTCCAGGTCCCGAAATTTAGTTAAAAATCACTTATTACGGCTTTCCCTTGATTATCTGGGTGAAATAGGCAACAAAGAATAAAAGGGTTGAACCAAAAGACCTACAATCGGATGATCTAAAACATAGGCAACTTCGTTTCAAGATATGTGGCATTTGGCAGCCCATGAGGTATTTATGGAACAATGTATAGAACATCGATGAAAGAGAGACTCTTTGCTAGAACATCAGTATCCGGAAAAATTTTCGATTTTGTCCAGGTCCCGAAATCTAGGTAAAAATCACTTATTACGGCTTTCCCTTGATTATCTGGGTGAAATAGGCAACAAAGAATAAAAGGGTTGAACCAAAAGACCTACAATCGGATGATCTACATAGGCAACTTCGTTTCAAGATATGTGGCATTTGGCAGCCCATGAGGTATTTATGGAACAATGTATAGAACATATAATGAAAGAGAGACTCTTTGCTAGAACATCAGTATCCAGAAAAATTTTCGATTTTGTCCAGGTCCCGAAATTTAGTTAAAAATCACTTATTACGGCTTTCCCTTGATTATCTGGGTGAAATAGGCAACAAAGAATAAAAGGGTTGAACCAAAAGACCTACAATCGGATGATCTAAAACATAGGCAACTTCGTTTCAAGATATGTGGCATTTGGCAGCCAATGAGGTGTTTATGGAACAATGTATAGAACATCGATGAAAGAGAGACTCTTTGCTAGAACATCAGTATCCAGAAAAATTTTCGATTTTGTCCAGGTCCCGAAATTTAGGTAAAAATCACTTATTACGGCTTTCCCTTGATTATCTGGGTGAAATAGGCAACAAAGAATAAAAGGGTTGAACCAAAAGACCTACAATCGGATGATCTAAAACATAAGCAACTTCGTTTCAAGATATGTAGCATTTGGCAGTCAATGAGTTATTTATATCTGAAACCTTCAGTGGAACCGTTGTTGAATTTGTTGAGGATAGATAGAGAGAATTAAACTGACAGAAATATGTGTCAAATTTCCTGGAAGTAGCATCTGTTTGATATTTCGAAGCCTATCCGTCAATACAGCTTTATCCTGAGGAATTCTTCACTTGAACATCAATAAACTATCATATCCTCATATTTAGCCAGATATGAGGCTGTTATAGGTTGATCAACCCTGGCTCAGTATTTACATATATATGTACGTACATAAGTATGTATTAGAAGATCTTGCCCTTTGGGTAGAAGAAAGATTAGACACAATATACAGCCTGCATATAGGATCCAAAGCTTAAACTTTTTACACGAATTTCATTTCATTCATCTGAGAGCTCGAACTCCTGAATGATAATTAAACAGTTCACGGAAACAAACAATTTCTTTCAAAGAAGTGGAATCCTTTATTTCTTTAGAACTCCAACACACTTCTTCTTCGTACACCCTGTGACAATTCAACTTTTCCATTTATTCTTTGTAAATTGTTCCATTTCCAGTAAATACAGCCTATAAACAAGCGAAAAACATAAAATGAAATATTATACCAGCAGTATGACATAAAATGTACATCAAGTCATCAAATGTCACAAAACTTAGTTTGATTGTCAGTATTGAAAACCTTGTGACTTTTAACAGCTTTCTTGCAAACATTAATCATAAATACTTTCATTTCAATCCAATGACAGTACAATGGAAAAAAAAACAATGCCATCACATTAGGACTTTGCAAAGCTTACGAGTATTTATTGA
This sequence comes from Xylota sylvarum, assembly GCA_905220385.1. NCBI lineage: Eukaryota > Metazoa > Arthropoda > Insecta > Diptera > Syrphidae > Xylota > Xylota sylvarum. The sequence goes on along the minus strand of LR999957.1, from coordinate 91,440,158 downwards.
TTCCGAAACCAATATTTGGCGCATAAAACATTTATGGATCTACCCTCTCGTTAAAATCTAGACACTCATGTAAACTTGTTCCAACTCGTGACTTGCGGTACATTCTCACATGTCGCTGTCTCTGTCGCTGTGTGTATATAGCAATAGCATGACTTGTTTATTCCTTTTTGCGTTCTTTCTGTTGTTGTAACAAATTTGGCACAAACCGATTGTAGCATTAAACACTTATGAGCTACGAAAATGGAAACAACCAAACAAGGCAAACGCCCCGGTATAATTCGAACAGATAAACATGCATTTTCGAATAACCTTTCGAAGGGTGGTGTTACATGACGGTTTATAGTAAGCAGGAGGATGACGTTGTATGCTGAAGGATGTGTTCATTAAAACCTCATAAATAATTGAAATGTGTTAAAGGTATTATGCATCCCGGATATGCTATGCATATCTGTTTAGAGACAGAGGCGGTGCATGCAATATGAACAAGTAAAAACGAGTTTGTTTTCTATAATGCATTCAAAGGTATCAAAGGTATGGAGCTGTAATTGCTGTGGAAAATGATTTTGAAGAAAAACGGCCATCTAAAATGCTGGTCTATGCATGGCGAGTTAATCTGTCTTACAATTCACTGGAATACTCCTATGCACCGGCACCCAACAAAGGTGAACATTAAACTGCTCCGACATCTTTAAGAGACACGATCGGCAGTCTAGAGCTACTTTCAAATTGATAGAGAAAGATTCCAGGAATTTGATTGCTGCTAAGCTATCCGGAAAGATATGTTTAACGGATATCACGTTTTTCTTAAGCCAGGATAATACTTCTTTAATCGCCATTAACTCCGCCTGCAACACACTACAATGATTTGGAAGACGGAAGGGGAAACAGATTTTAAGTGTATCAGAGAAAACTCCTCCACCTAACCCGTAGTATCCACCTAGTAGACGGCAAACCAGATGCTCGATCCGCGAACCAAATCGATGCAAGCATTCATCATTCTGAATGTGGAAACTATTAGAGGGGCAAACGTCGACTCAGATCACTTTCTTCTTGCAGATAAATTTAGAGCTAAATCATGGAGAAGAATCTACGATCTGCCCAGAAAAATGAATTCAACCTTGGAAGCCTTAGCACGACTAAAGTAGCCTACAGACAGTGCCTTACCGAAGGACTCTCCGATGTGCATTAACCATCCACAAACGCCAACAATCTGTGGAACCAGTATATCGACATCGTCAAAGCCGAGACCACCGTTGTGGTTAACAGCCACCACCGAAAAAGAGACCTTGGTAAAAAAGAAAATGACACAACAGTGCTAAACACGAGCAGCGAGAGAAGAATATCAAGCCAGAAAAGAAAAAGAAAAGTTTTTGTAGAATCTCGCAATCCGAATGTTTTTCAGTAAAGCCAAACAAACGGCAGCTGGCTTCAAGCCTGGAACGCTGACTCTTCAAAACACTAAAGGTTACCTAGTCACCAAAGAGCAGGAATGTGTTCAAGCAGCGCTTGCAGCTTAATGGGCATTAAGTAGCGAGAGTGATAAGGGAAGAAGAGATCCCGCATTCAGTCAATGAAGAAGCCATCCCCTGAGGCTGGTTCAGCTATCAAAAACCTTAATACCAGTGGAGCCTTTCAAACACGCAGGTGACGTTTGGGTAGGGTGCATGCATCAAATCACTAAATCATGAAACCATGCCGATGACGGTACTATCAGCCCTATATGCACCATCTTCAAGAAAGGCGATTCTATGTTTTGTAAGAACTATCGAGGCTTATCCCTAAATATCACAACATACTGCCTTAAGCCTATCTGCAACACATTAATCGGCACGCACTAGAGTGGCTTCCTGCCCGACAGATTGAATATAGGTTAAATCTTCACGCTAAGACAAATCCTAGAAAAGACCAACGAATTTCGAGCTGAGATTCGCCTTCTTGCTATCGACTTCAAAACCGCATATGATTCCATTCATCGTCTTGAGTACTAGACAGTAATGGCTAAAATTTGGTGGCCAAAAAAAAACTGATCCAACTGTCCCGTGTAACGCTGGAGAACATGGAATGCAACCTGTAATTCAGAAACAATTTGTACAAATTATTCCAAATGTGTACAGGATGTCAGCAAGGAGATGCATTATCATGTGACTTCTTCAATCTCATGCTGGAATAGATAGTACGCTGGGTAGGTGGCAACAAAGAAGGAAATATCTTCAACAAATCCTCCAGCTCCTGGAATACTCAGACGATATCGACATCATACGAAACTAGTTAGCCCTGAAGTAAATAAGGTGGTTTTGTCCTTACATGTTGTCAACAAACAAAGAAGCATCTGCCGACCCCGTAGGACAAAACGTTACTGTTCACAACAGTAACTTATGTAGATGGGGTTAAGGAGTTTGTCTACATTCGGAGTAAACATCAACTCCACGAATGCCATCCTAGTGGATATTCGGCTAACAATTACGCTAGAAAATCACTGGTACTTCGTTTTGACGAAAAGAATAGGTTCACAACTTCTAACTCGGAAGACGAAATACTTGCTCTACAAAATTGACTGATTGATTTCGCCAGTTCTGCTATATGAATCCGAGTGCTGGACGATAAGCATGAAAGCAGAAAAAATATTGAACCTCATGTACGACAAGAGGGTGAACGGAGAACCACATATCCGCCAACTCTATGCGGTGTATCAAGATGTTGTGTCCCAAAACAAGTCGACTACACTGGCTCAGTTACATCGAGCAAATAACCAATAATGATCTAGCAAAGAGGATCATCGAATCACAAAAGTACAAAAAAGAAGTTACATACCTCCTAAAATATTTGGAGTTTTGAATCGAATGTTCAGAAAGATAAATTTAAAGAAGATCAGTGTGACTGATTAATTACAAATTCAAACACAAACATTCAGCGGGTCTCTAAGCCTAGCTTCTCAGAACCATTCATGTTGCGCGTGTTATATTTTCACACATATGGAAGGGGCCTACTGTTTAGTGCGGTCTCCGAGGAGCAATTTTAGTTTGAACAGCATTATACTCTCGGATGTTTGTCAGACATTCGCGAGAGGTGGGAACAAGAAAAATAAAACAAAACAAATTTTGGTGTTGTCTAGGCAATCGGACTCAGTAGTGTCTGACGTACTAACCACTGAGCTAGGATGCCCCCTCACCGCTTTAACTATATTTCCCATAACAAGACCATGTAGGGTAAGAGTCTTATGTAGCTTCTCACGAATGGAAGTGACCTACTATTTAGTGTGGCATTCTTATGACAGTTATACACTTCAATGTTTGTCAGATAATCGCCATGTAAATCAACAATCAAACTACATACATACCGTCCCCTAGTAAAAAAAAAAAACTATTGTAGGTAGGTACTACCCCTAATTTAAATAGTCTTCAAATTTCGAGTTACACTCAATTTAACATTCACGTACATGCATACATATATACATATGTAGGACTCTTAGAATTAGACTGACAAGCATTTGATTTATGCCCAAACTTGGCAAGCATCCTGTCTTATCCCAATTCAATCACGACACAGTCAAACGAAAGGACAATCGAACACACGAAAACGAAACTTATTTACATTTCAGGAAGGGGAGTCCCTTTCCTTTCGTTTAACGTTAACGTCCAACAAGCAAACAATTTCTAGTGCTATACGAGTATAGCACTAAAAGTAATGTGCAAAAGAAGAAGAAGAAGGAGAAAAAAAAAAAAATATACTCTATGCTATCACCCATAAAATTTGACATACCTTTTCATGTCACCTCCAAGGAACGCTGTCGGCCTGACATGAATGCAATCATCCATCCTGATAAAGTCGACTGACTCAATCTGATGTTCCACATTCATAGCAAGCTTCCAACAAGCCCAGCATGGATTCTCAGTACCAGTGGATGGGTGGGTGTGGGTTGGTTGGCTGGTTGAATGATTTTACATCCTATCTTCACTCTCGCGCTCACCATGCCCCTCTTCATTTTTGTTAATGCAAATGGTTTTAGGGGATTTAGCTTGCCTGTAATATTATTCACATATATTCCATCCCTTCAGTGAGAAGCGGCGGCAGCGGCGGCGGTGCTCCCATCCACACAAAGGACCAAACCAACGAAAAGAAGGTAAGAATGAACCAAGAGCGAAGCGAAGCAAACAAATGAATCAACCCTGGGATAGTGATTTCCTTCCAGGTTTTCTCTCTATCCTCTTTGTGTGGGTACATTCTACATATGTACATATGTATAGTGCTCCTTCAATGAAATTTTCTTTGACGGTAATAATGGGATTTCCTCTTTTTCAACCTTCCTCAGTCATGAACATGAGGATTTTGCACGCTGTTGCTATACTCTACCTACTCACTACTCACTGAGATTATCCCATTTTATCGTAATCTTGAAGAGGAAAAAGAAATGGCCTGACTACATCAACCAACCTACTGTCTAATTGAAGCCTGTGTCGAACGAATCCTGAGAAACCCTTTTTCAAAGCTTTTCCTTCCGCAAATCTATGCACATTTATTTTTCGATTTAAAATTGCAAATTTGATGCTCATTTACACTAAATCATATTCCCGTTACTCATACGTTTCACGTGATCCCGACAAAAAAAAAAATACAAAAAATCCCGAGAAATTGACGAGTGGCTGCTTTTGTATAGCGAAAGAAGAAATTGCTTGTCAAAACCATATGCACAATGCTTTGCGAATGCTCTGAAAAGAATTTTATACGTCAACGGATTTGGCATGCAATTGAGGGGCAATGGGCATATTCCCCGTCACCCACAGCCACTCCCACATTGCCATGTAAAAGATTGAAAAATTGAGAAACTGACAAATTGTTTCTCCAGCAGCAGCATTTCCTTTTATCCTTTTTCTACACTTTACGTGAAATGTTAGTTTCAAAAGTTTCCATACCGTCACCGAATAGGTTTTTTTTTTTTTTTTGTTAAGAACTCACTTTGCTTTTTAAAAATTCAATTATATTACATTCATTTGAATGGCTGCAACGTTGTGCAATAATAACCCGTCCTGCAATCAGGGAAAACCGTACGTCCTTAAATTAGCATCAATGGCGGAAAAGTTCGAAAATGATACCTACACGTACTCTTCTTCTTCGTAGTTTTGTGGCTTTACTTTGGTTCATGATCAATCAAACTCGTTACAATGGACCAACTTCGATGAATATTCGTCCTTTATCGAGAAAACGGAGGACCTGCAGACACATCACCTTGCACTAATGCTCATCGAAGCGATATGAAGAAATGTTCGTTTTTTTTTTGTTTTTTTTTTTTTGGTTTCACACAAACTAATTTGAATGCCTTCCTCGAATCTGGGAATAAATTAAAGATAGATTTCGATAAAAGTGGAAGTTCGAGGATGATGCCATTAGAAAACTCTTCATTAGGGTCTCAGACAAATAGAATGGTTTCTAATTAAAATTAATGAAGTTTTCCCCTTTTTGTCGTCTCAGGACTGTGAATTATTTGCAGTACCTATTCGAATGAAAATTTGCATTAGGCGGCACGGCACGGTGCCATCTCAAAAAATCGACATTAATTTAAAACTTGTGACCCTACCGCTAGTAGGAGGTACCTACATACCTACCTAAATATGTATATTCTAGGCTTTGAATTTAATTAGTAATGGATATCATAATCTGCATACAAATATGTATATCCTTTGAAACACACAGAACTGGTTCTTTGAGCATTAATAACTTTTTTTTGACAAAGCGTTGGGTGTACCTTTTGAATAAATCACAAATTATGTACATAATAATGTGAAAAAGAATTCGCCCTAAACCTTTTCCTCAACACGCCAACCCCAAAAACGGCGACAAGTGACATATTTTTGATCCCTACGCTTAATTTAAGTCACGTCTTGCTCTGATGATGTCCCAATCTCTCCACACTCAGTTTGGGTGTTTTTTTTTTCTGTGTTCGTAGTTCGAAAAAGGTATTTGCAAGTACTTTACAAATTGCTCCTAATAAGGATTTACCGAAGGTTCACTTTCACATCGGTATGGCGTCAAGTCACACACTTTCGCACGACAACGACGACGACGACGACCTTTTGTCACCCGAGCTGTAAGCAGCATAAAATTATAATTTCCTTTCGATAAGCCTCGATACGGCGAAATCTTTATGCGAAAGAAAAGTAGGAATTTGCTTGTTTCCGCCAGCCAACCAGTACAAAAGTTTAGGGAGATATAGAGAGGAGCCCTCGGGCGTTTTGGTATTCAAAACTTGTCCCAAAAGGATAATAAAATAAAGCCATGTTGTTAAAAGTTAAAAGTTGCTCCTTTTCATGTACATCGTAGGGCAAAACCACATAATAATAGTATTATTGGGATCGCTTGCAGCAACTTGAAGTGGCTTTTTCGCCCGCCAAGTCCCCATTTGGTGTTTAACACGAAATCGGTTTGAATTCGATTGGTCTAAGGTTGAGGTGAAATTAAAAATGTATTTCAGTGCAAAGGACATTAAGTTGGTTTCCCACTCTGCGGGTGAGAATCAATTAAACTTTTTCAAACGTATCTTTCTCCACATACTGCTGGTTGGTAACCACGGATGAGCTAACATGAATAAACCGAAAAAGACATCGCTATTATCCTTCATTTCTTACTCTCCATAAAGCAAAACATTCCCTCCGTTCCGGCAAAACCAGAAAAAAACAAAAAAAAAAAAAACAGAAAAACAACAAGGACTAATGTTTGCATCCTGAAAGCAATTAACAAGCCAGTAATTGACTAAAATGGAAACAAACAAATGGAGCAAAAAAAAAAAAAACAAAAAAAAAACCAAACAAAACGAAAGCAAGGCGCGCGCTTACAGCAAGCATCAGGCCAAACCAAACCTTCCGCAAAGTTTCACCCTACTTCGCTCTCCAAAAGTTTGTATGTTGACTGGTTGTTGCATAGGGGGGGGGGGGGATGATAGCAGTGGTGGTGTGCTGTGAAAGAGAGAATAGAAATGGAAACGGGAACAAGTGTAGCCACAAGGAACCCTCCAGATACTTCTCGGATGTGTGTACACACACTGTGCTTAGCTAAAGACCACCCTTATACGTCATACGCCTCAATAAGATAGAAATTACCCACTGTAGTATTCTTTCTCTTTCACTCTCCGTTACCATCTAAAAGCATAAGGACACAGGTCTAATGAAGAAAAAATCAAATACTCCATCATTTAGTAAATATTTTTGTTTCCTGTGGAGGCTTGTTGACTTTTATTTTCTTCCTTTCGCATTCCTTTATGTATAGTGGGGGTTTGGAAGTCCTTGTGTTTACACAACTCTACCCGAATATAAAGCCCACTACTGTGTTCATCATCCTCTGTTGTCAAATCGCAAGTAATAATGTTTATCATCAACTCGAGGAGACATTGTGAAGGATCATTTGCTGAAAGGACATTGCATTTTTAATTATTTGGATACTTTCGTTCCTTTTGGGGGCTCTTGGGCAAAAACCAACGAGATACGAGATAATGGAAGTCAGGAGGCGCATTTTATGACGAGAACGACAACGACAACGACGATGTGTGTGCTTTTTTTTTCCATCCAGCTACAACCGGTACACTACACAAGAAGGAAACTTTTACGAGAAATGAACTCCTGCTAATTGTTTAACGAGGGCAGGAACAAAAACTAACACACGAACTAAATTGTTGCTCTGTAGCAATTTGACATCTTGACCAGGCTTAATTAGGGTCATTACGAGCGCGTTTTAATGGGGAAAAGGCTTGTATGTGTGTTTGGGGGGAGGGAAGGAGGAGTCTTTGTAATAAGAATGCAGCAATAACAATGGATTATCAAGAAACTGGGTGCTGGGTGCTGTACAACATTAACGAAATCAGGCCGCAAAATTTATTACCTAACGTTGACAGGTAAAAATACACTTAAATAAGTTCGTCTCTATTGTCCTTGCATTCAATTTAATTAATACTGTCGCATTGGCAACGCCTCCTCTCATTCATCATCAGCCATTGTTATTATTTCATTAATTTAATCAAATGACATAATGATTGCTTAATGTACATAAACATGTACATATATGTATGTACAATGTAGATAGTATATGTAGGTATCTATGAGCATAGCAGGAATGTCCTGAAAATTAAGCAATCTCACCGCAATATAACGTTGACGAGCGGAAGCCTTAAATCCATCCGCCTCTATTATGCAAGCGTCTGCCGTCTAGCAGGAAAGGCAGTAGTTGCCATGACATTCCTGGCTTCATCATTGCTCCTGATTCTCGTTTGCTGTCGCCTTCAATGCGGAACACAACTGCAATATCCCTTGTATTTTACTCTTCTCTCACTCTCAGAGATTTTAATGTATCAGTTTAATCCTTCCAAAGCTGCAAATTGAAAGTAATTGACATTTATTGGACAGCCGAATGGTTTCGACATTTTATCAGACCCTCTTCTCTCTCTCTCTCTCTCTCTCTATCTCAGTGTATGTATATATAGTGCTGTTGTGCCGGTTTTGGACATTATTCTGACCCAAAATCCATTCTGCCAGTGCCAGAGTGCCAGAGTAGGTGTACGGCTTATGAGGATATTATCCCATATACCGGGGTTAAAGGCCATCAACCCATGATGTAATACACTCAAGTTTACAATTTTAAGTTTACAATTGTGTTTTAATTTTTACCCCTAATTGAAGACACTGCAATATTCGTTGTCAATAGCGCACAACGAAAACGAAACGAAATTCCCTGTACGACAGCATACTCGTACAACAAACAACACACAAGTGGGTACGTCATATTCGTCCTTTATTTTCATTTACTTTTCTGTGTTTGCTATTGGTACTGTGGTTCCGAAAATGTTTTCATTTTACATCCGTTGTGGGTTGCCAATTTAATATTACAACCCTAACAACATGGATTGTGTTATCTAATCGAATACGAAGCCACAGTTGATAGGGTACAGGGTTACCGTACCCACCACTTAGCATTCCATATCTTAAGGAGGATTTTAAGTTTTAAGCTATCGCCAGACTCATGGCAACTCTGTGCATATCGACCCACTTGATAATGTGCACCTAAGCCAGTACCATGTGTATGTGCATTCATAATGACATTAGACGTGGTTCCTACTTCCAGTCCCAGCTGCACAAAGACGCTGGCACTGGGAGTGGGGGCTTTTTGCAACAACTGTTTTCGCCTTATTCCCAGAGTTAATTATGCTTTGCTTAAATGTGCGCACACTTGGAGTACATACTCGCTTCCAGAAATCGTAATTCCCATGCACAAATGTATGCACCATAGCAATGCTTAGCAAACAGGCAACCGCTGGCGCTGCGCTGGCAGTGAGCATTCAATGAAACTTCCTCCCACCACCGACAACATCATGTTTAGTTCACTCTCTCTCTCTCTCTTTCTCTTTTCATCAGGCAATTAGACTACAATTGTTTCCACCAAAACGAAAATAAAACGAAAATTTGATTACTTTTGAGGTATAATTGATCTGGAAATACGCCTGCAATTGATGGTGAGAAACGAGTGCATTTCGGTTATACCGAGGCGTTGACAGAACCGTTGTTGCGACAACGACTCAGATTCAAACGACTTTAATCCGATTCCCTCCAACGAAATATGTCTCGCAGTTGGCACCACTTCCAGTTGTAGAGCGAAAGAGAAGAAGAAAAAATGGCTGAATTAAGTTAAAAACGGTTCCCGGAAATCTGATGAATAATGACGGTAATTTACAATTGCGCAAAAAAAAAAAAAAAGAAAAAAATTGTGTAAAGGACAAAAAAATAAGGAAGGACGAACCAAACCGAAGCGTACTAGAGAGTAATTTCTGCCAAAGTAGTCGCTATAAATTGTGGTTTAAATTTGCCACGAAGCAAAAATGAAGAGACCACAATCATGGGCGAATTTGGAAACTGGTAAAAAGCTTGAGTTCCAACTGCAAGGACCATTGACCGTTCATAGAACAGAACCAAAAACCATCTTTCCTAAGACGTGAAAGGAATAATTGAATTTTTAGTTTTTCCTTTTTTTTTTTTTTTTTCTCAGTTAACTCACTCAACACCATGACTCCCGCACGCCCCCAAATCGTCCTATATTTGTATGGTGAAAATGAGAATACACACCACAGGAATAATAAAAGAAAAACTGCGAAATCGTTGAAATATTTGCAGTTATTTGTTAGGACTCATATCCTTGTGTCGACTAGTGCTCCTGCCACACAGCGAACAATATGCTACACAATTGTGCCGGCATTACTACCGGCGGCGACGACGCACGACGGGAATGGGTGGCATTACATATCGACTTATTCACAATGTTTTTGGGAGGATGGCGCGGCGGCGGCGACAGGTTCAAGGCAGCCGGGGCTTGAATGGGTGGCTAATCGATGATGTTTAATGTCAGCGAATAATGTGGGATCCATTTTACGGCTATTGGGCACTTAATACGCTTCAATTTAGCGTCGGTCGACAAAGACAAAGGCAAGTGTAAAAACGGATGTGTCGGTCGGAAGTGGTCGGGAGGTTTTTACAAATGATGGAAAGGTACTATTACCCACCGAAAAGGTGGGTGTGACATGAATTGAAATTCAGATGGAAGCATTGTTGATGGCGCGTTACTGAGTGTAATAAAATTAGAAGTCAAAATCGATTCAAGAGCTAAATTATACTAATGGCTGGAAGAGATTGTTGTATTTAAACAAATTCGGACTTTAAGAGGAACCAACAATTGCTCGTCCTTTGGGTGATGTACCTACCAATCCCTCATGGTCAGTACTTGTTGTGGCTGGTTAATGGTCTCACATCTTTTAAGAGCTATTTGTGGTTGCTACTTCCTCCGGTAATCATTCGTGGTTGATACTCCGTCATGACTGGTTAGGAGTTCTCCATCTGGAGAAAACCTCGAAATTGGTGGTCACAAGGGGTCTCATTATTCACACTGCTTACAGCTATTCACGATTCATAATTACTGTCTGGCATTCAATCACGATTGGTTGGTATTTTCTGCAAGCAATTCATGATGGAAAATAATGTATGAATGTCTCATGAGTGGTAGTTTTGGTGGACTAAATCTGATCGTAAGCTGAGTTTAACTATATATACATGTGGAGCTGAATATGTAGACATACGCAAAGTAGAACTGGCTGACCAGATTACCACAATTTGCATCTCTGGTGTCTAACTTAAAGTCCTCAAAAGGAGGACATGTGGCGGAGATTCAAAAGGAATACAGGAATAGTTGGAAAAAATTATACTCTCACGTTTAGACCAATACACCGGCTTTCTACACAACCTAGGTCGGTAGATACAGCCCTCCACAGGGTCGTATCAAACATAGAAAGATCCCTCCACTTCAAGGAATTCACTCTTGGGGCGTTCCTAGACATTGAAGGGGCGTTTAACAACGTAAGCACCGATGCTTACGTTGCCCAGGATGGGCAGTTTACACAGAGCTGGGCTGAGCATCGGTCTTTCCAATTGGATTGCTCAGATGCTTCAATCAAGAGTTATATCCTCATCGCAAGGAGATGTAACAATCAGGAGAAACGTCTGCAGAGGAACCCCCCAAGGAGGAGTCTTATCACCTCTAATATGGCTCCTTGTAGTGGACTAGATCTTGGTAATACTAAAAGAAAACGGCTTCAACGTGACGGCCTATGCCGACGACGTGGTTATCCTGGTCTCGGGGAAATTCCCTTCAGTACTAAGCGAAAGACTCAATCTCGCACTACAACTAGTGGAGAATTGGGTTAGCAGCAAAGGGCTAGGAGTGAACCCTTCAAAGACGGAGGTAGTTCTCTTCACTAGGAGGAGATCAATTCCTGCCTTCAGACCCCCAAGCATCAGTGGTACTGAACTAAGTATATCAGGTTCAGCCCGATACCTGGGTGTAATTCTAGATTCCTAACTAAATTGGAAGGATAACACTGCTGAACGTGGTGAGCAATATCGTTGGTAGAACGATTACTGTGTATGTAGACAGCCAGGCAGCCGTTAAGGCTCTGGACTCCGCTATAATCAGATCAAGGCTTGTGAAGATCTTCAAATCAGTCTTGAATGAGATATCTAGAGCTAATGCGGTGACCATCTGTTGGGTGCCAGGGCATACGGATATCGTAGGAAACGAAAGGGCTGACGAACTTGCTAGGAAAGGGTCGGCGCTGCACCTATCGCGGGCTCTCCCTTTTGCAGTAACCCCAATCAGTTTCTTACAGAAGAAAATAGAGGATGAAGCCATCGGTCGAGCAAATAGTCGCTGGGTTAATCTGGAAACATGCGCCAGGGCCCTATGGCCGGGTATCAGCAAGAAGAGATCAACTTCTCTGGTGAAACTGAGTCGTTATAAAACACGGATCGTTTCAGGGATAATTACTGGTCATTGTGCCATTGGTGTCCACGCGGAGCGACTCGGTGTACTACATAATGACTTCTGTAGAAGTTGCAGGGACGAAGAAGAAATTGAATCAGTTCGTCACCTGCTGTGTGACTGTCTTGCCCTATCCGTCAGAAGAAGGAGGTAGTTACTTCTTCTCGGATTTGGAGGACTTGGGTAACGTAGAGCTGACGGACCTCCTGAGATTCATATCATTATCTGGGTGGTTCCAATAGCGGACTTTATAGGTTTCCGGGATTAAATGATTGGGCTCAATGGACCCATTTTGTGGTCTAAGTGAGCAGTGACACTGTCACAAGGCACCCATCTACCTAACCTAACCTAACCTACACAACCTAGAGATCTGCATTAAAAAGAAATCATAATCAAGCAGTAGCTAGAGTAAGATAGAAAATCCTGGACCCAGTCCACTGGAACATAATGTAATGTAGAGTGGAATACTCTGAACATGGAGACCAAATGGAGCTAATATCATCGGCTGATCATCGGCTAATATCATCGCTGATCAGTATAGACGAAAATATTAGCCTGCAAGTAAGCGATTAGAGATGTAAATAAAGTTATAATTATAAACATCAGGCCTGGGACTAGCAGATAATAAAACAGAAACCATCCTTCACACAAGATCGTATCGAGATCACACATAGATTACCTCGATGTGTTGCTGAACTACAGATGCAACTTCAGAGACCACCTAGTGTATGCAGGCGAAAAAGCATCTCGGGCAGAAACCGTCTAGTCTAATGCCAAACATTGTTGCGACAAAGGTCGAATGAGGAACTCTCCGTGGACCCTAAAACAGCGAATAGTAACTGCAGCAGTTCCTCAACACCTTGTGCTTCCTATTATAGACAGAAGTGACATCGATGGGATGGGACATCAATTACTCCTGATAAGCGGAGGAAGTAGGAAATTAAACTTGCAATAAACTTTCTCCTTGATAGTCATGGTTCTCCCTTTTGCGACGGTGGATGGCACCAGAGCTATGTGAAGCTGATCGCATGTGCTGGCCAAAGGACCTCATTAAAATACCTGTTTCGTCGTTGGGTGAAGTGTGGGAAGTAGTGCAGCTTGAGGTCCTAAGCAGGTAAGAAATTCCTAGTAGACCGAGTATTAGCTACAGGATCCCTGTTGAACCTCCGATCCCTCAACCCTCATCTTTCTACTGGCAACTGAAAAATTGCGAAGCTGGAGGAGCCAAAAGGAGTTAGAAGGAAGATGGAATCCCCCGCTCCTTTGGCTTTGAAGACATAACTCTCTATGCATATAAAAAAAAGGGGGAGGACCTACATATGTAGTTAAAGGGGGGGTGTAATCCTTCGCTTCTGCGATACTGAAATGACCAGTAAAATTACCGGCCCAGTAGAAAAGGCGGATGTTGGCGACTCCAATCCTGTTAAGACCAAACACCGTCCCTGTAATTCAATCCATTGTCTCAAGGATAGATTTGGACCTAGATCTATCCAGCGGGTTCGGTAGCTCAATGCACAACACTACAACAGTCAGAGCAGGCATTTTCATGAACATAGAATTATATTGCAGATATCACCGACATCTAGGATGTGCTATGGTATAGGCCTGCAAAAGGAGGCGCTGTAACATATATTATGGTCACACGCAACAGACTTATGCAAAAAGCCTTGAGCTTTCAACACATGAGTGAACGTCAGCCTAATATGCGCTCATGCCTCCATAGAGGACAAGGAGGACGCCACCAAAGAGAATTTCCTAAGTATTACGTTAAAACCTTGTTCGGAAATTTTTTCATATGGAAAGGTCGATAACACTCTTTATCCTTTCGAAACACTGTTTTGTAAGGATAATCTCAAAGAAGATACCAGCCAACAAACGCCACTTACAGTTGCTCCCAATAACCACAGCGTGCCCTTATGTGTCCTTAAAAAAACGTACATTAAGTTTAAAAATTAGAAAAAAAAAGCCCACAAAGTCTTGTCAGGTCTTAGAGCAATTTTTGGTAAATAAAGGATTACGTAACGCTTTCCCACTTGCATTTGTTTAATCCTTAACAACAAAACAGAAATAAAAAACCAAAGGTTGTGTAAACCGTTAAAGTTGAGTTTACACTAAAATCTAAACTAGATGCCAATCACTAGCAGAAAGGATAACAGCTTCATACCACAACACCACACTGCAGCAGCACCACCACCACCGAATTCCCTCTCATATTTACGTTATTGAAATTTAATAGCATACTATACGTTGGCACGTAGATGTGGAATAATAGGAGACTTTACTATGAAAACAGCACGTAAACCAGATCAGATATACGCGACACGAATCGCTAAGAGAAATTTCACAGCCAGAAGGAATGCTGCACCATTCCCTGGTTCTGGGTCTGGCTTTAGCTCTGGTTCAGTCATCCAACAACGATATCAACAGCAGTCTAGAGAACTTAAAAGACCGTGAAATGTCAATATAAAAGGAGCAGGTTCCTCTTCTGGGTCTGATTGTGTCTAGTCAACGACTCTCTCTGCATTGTATTGTTATCCTTCACTTTTTTTTTTTTTTTTGCTCTTCTTTGTGAGCCATTCGTTTGTACGTTCGTTTCCGTTTTCCGATTTCCGCTTTTGTTTTTTGCCTCTTCTCCACTCACATTCGGTCTTTCATATTTTTATTATAATTTCTAAGGTGAAACCACACTCAGATTCCGCCAGTCTTACACACCGTCGTCGTCGCAAGATAGAAAAATTGATTGATCGATGGTGTATATTTGCTCCCCAAGGAGGCGGAAGGAAACAGAAAAATAAAAAAAATATATATATATGTATATAAAAACGGCACATCAATCAAGAAGGTATCCCGGAATCTATCTTTCACAAATCTGATAGCTACGTTGACAAATTGAATGCATTTTAAAGAAGACGAGCAGCGGAGGATGTTGCTGCTGTTTCCTCCAGAAGCAATCAAAAAGTTGCTTCTGTGTATGTGGGCTCTGTTGTACATATATGTATGTATGGCAAGTCACCTGCGATGATGAGATGACACACCGGGACAACTGACCGAAAATTATTTTAGCTCTTGAATGAGCGAGCGGATGAGGATTACACAGTCCAGGAAGAGGAAATATGCAAATTCCACCAACATATTGTTATTACAGTACAGGAAGGACATGACTGGAGATGAAGAAGAAGAAGAAGAAGAAGAAAGCCAAATGTCTGCAATTTTAATGAAATAATGTCAAAATCCTTTCAGACTCTATTATTGACAATTTATTCGTATACGGCTTTTAATTTAATATTCTGACCAAGACCATAGCCAACTGAGAAGACTGGCTCCAGAAACAGCCGGAGTGTGGCGTGTGTTACTAAAGCAAGAATAATTCCATTCATTTAAATAATAATTTTATTCATCTTTCTTGCTTGCCGCAGCTACTGCTGCTACTACTGCTACTGCTACTGGTAGGGGTGGTATGGTGTGGTATCATGACATCACAAGCAATTTCACGCCGAGCTGGATCTCAATGCAAAAACGTTTTAGAGTTCCTTTTCATTTCATTGTTAGGCTGAGTGACGAGGATGAGATGATGATGATGATGATGATGCTGATGATGATGACGGTGACGACTATGAGATGACTACACGATGACGATGAAACCGTTCACAGCACATTCAAGCAGCTGAATAATAATAAAAATAATTGTTAACACGCCCCCCTGCTTGGAATAAAATAAACTCTGCCTCGGTATCTATGGCTGGATTTTTAACCCTTCTTTGCAGGAGCCCTCAGTTAATCATATCCTGGGATATGCTCATTGTTTGCTTTCGCGAAGTCACTGGATTCGCTTTTGGAAGCACTACTAACTACTACACCACCGCTCCTGTGATTGTTCAGTCTTGCAGCTATCGTCCTTTTCTTTGTACATTTGCTCTTCTTTTTGTACCAACCAGTGCGGGTGGTATACAATACGATTCTTTTGTTATGTTAGTGTCATAGAACCTACCTCGCTTGTGGCAGAGGGTTTAATTAAAAGCCAGATGGAGGAAGCGATATTTATCTAATTTTATTCGTTACATTTCAATTATTACAGTCCTAGTGGTTATAAATGATAGAGCAGCGATAATATCAAGTGCTTACGAGGAAGCACTCGCTGCTTGCTGATACAGTTTTGGTGCCGGCAAACTATAAATAGAGACCAGAGTTGAACAATTGTAATATGCATGCTTCCATTAAGAAACCATCTACAATGGCGTGTTTTACACACTTAAAGGGAAGTACTACTCGTATGTACTATAGGAGTACACTGTGATTTTTACAATCGTCCCTGGACAAGATATCTACTGCGAGGGGCAGTATAGCTAACGTGACTGGAAGTGTTAAGTCCTACGTCAGGACAGCGTTTTGCGAGAGAAAATGCAAGAATGGCAGGAGACCGCAAATGCGCAACAAGGCAGTAAATTTCCGACGTTTATTTTACATTCTCAACTGAACACGTATTTTTATTATCACAGAGTGATTGTTTTTTTTGTTATGCTCGTATATAAAGACACCATCGTGTTGCCACTATTTGTCTTAAAACAATATTGCCCTCGGTTGTGATTTGATTGTCGTAAAGTTTAACGTGTTTCGATGATCGACCGTTGTTGTGGAGATTTAAAACGATTTGGTGGGTAAACAAAAATTCTCCTCAAACACCCTATGCAGTGAAAAATGAACAAAATTCTAACCGACTTACAAATACAATACCAAAACACATGCATAACTAAGGAATCAAAGCCCTCCGTCAGATGGCATCCACAAGAAATACGCATCACTCCAATCACTGAACAGAAAATCTTGAACAATGATTTGGACTTTCATCCTTACAATATCCGATTAGCATAACAGCTGCACGTAGTAGTAAATGGAGTGAAAACATGCTATAGTGCAATAGGGAATTTTATAAAAATTAATATATAGGGTGGGCCGTCTGTTGGTTGGCCTTTTAGAGAGGCCAACGATTGTTGCTTTATTGAAAATAGTAATCCATTCAACTTCCGATTAATTATGGAATATTATATATTTCACTCAAATGACTGCCTCGACTGGCTTGGAAGTAGGCCTCACTATTTCACGAATAGGTTGACCAATATTGTTCTTGAGTGCCTGAATCGTCTCTGGACAGCGATCTTTAATGGCACACCACAAAAGAAACTCCAACGGCGTTAAATCGCAGCTATGTGCCGGGCAAGCAACATTACCAAAACGACTAATTACACGATTATTGAACTTAGTGTGCAATATATCGATTGTTGGACGGCGTGTGTGGCACGTAGCTCCATCTTGCTGGAACCAAACTCGCCCAAGTCCAGATCCTCATTTTCTGGTCATAGAAAATCGGTTATTATATCTCGGCAGTGCCCTCCATTGTGACAAAATCATACTCGGGGACTTCAATGCCAAAATCGGTAAGGAGAATATCCTCGACGAGTTAGTTAGAAAGCACAGCCTCCACGACGCGACAATAGACAACGGGTTCCGGCTAATCGATTTTGCAGCAGCTGCTCGTAATACGGTGATAAGTAGCACTAGGTTTCCAAGACTACGAATCCACACAGCAACCTGGCGCTCTCCAGATGGTCGAACCGCCAACCAAATCGACCACATGCTAATAGTTAGGAGGCACGCATCCAACACTCTGAATGTGCAAACTTTCAGAGGGGCAAACGTCGACTCTGACCATTTTCTTTTTGCAGCTAAATTTAGAGCTCGACTATCCAATGAGAAGAAGCTGCAAGCCGCCCAGAAAAATAAATTCAACTTTGGAAGTCTTAGCACGACTGGAGTAGCCAAAGCCTACAGAGACGGCCTGAACGAGAGACTCTCCGCTATGCATTCACCATTCATAAACGCCAATAATCTGTGGAACCAGTATCGCGACATCATCAAAGAGGTAGCAGAGACCACCATAGGCTACCAGCCACCACCCAAAAAGAGCCCTTGGTATGATGATGAATGCGTACGCCGGAAAAAGGTGACAGAAAATGCACACTTGCAAGCGCTGCAACGCAAAACAAGGGCAGCGAGAGAAGAGTATCGAACCAGAAGAAGGGAGGAGAAGAAGATACTGCGTAAGAAGAAAAGGGCCCACGCAGCCTCCCAGCTCAAGGATATCGAAGAGTCCCGCGATAGGAACAACATCCGGATGTTTTTCAGGAAAGCCAAGCAACTGGCAGCTGGCTTCAAGCCCGGAACGCAGGCTCTTCGAAACAGTGAAGGAAACCTAGTCACCGAAGCACAGGGAATAGTAGATGTATTTAAGCAGCATTTCCAGCAGCTACTTAATGGGCAGGTAGAGAGAGTGATAGGGCAAGAAGAGAACCCGCATCCAGTCAATGAAGAATCCATTCCCCCTCCTAGTTTTGAAGAGGTCGGCTCAGCTATCAAAAAGCTGAAGAACAACAAGGCCGCCGGCTCTGATGGTCTACCAGCAGAGCTTTTCAAACATGGTGGTGATGCTTTGGTGGGGTGCATGCACCAAGTCATCAACCAAGTGTGGGTGGATGAAGTCATGCCCGATGACTGGACTATCAGCTCTATATGCCCCATCTTCAAGAAAGGCGATCCTATGTCTTGTAAGAACTACCGAGGCATATCCCTGCTTAATGTCGCATATAAGATCCTATCCAACGTACTGTGTGAACGTCTGAAGCCTTTCTGCAGCACACTAATCGGCACGTACCAGTGTGGCTTCCGGCCCGGCAGATCGACGATCGACCAAATTTTCACAGTAAGGCAGATCCTGGAAAAAACCATCGAATTTCAATTTTGACTTCAAAGCCGCATATGATAGCATTCATCGTCTTGAGCTCTATAAGGCGATGGCCGAATTCGGAATCCCGGCTGAACTGATCCAGCTGTGAAGCGTGACGCTAGAAAACACGTGGTGCAACGTGTAATTTGGAAACAGTTCCTCCGAACTATTCCAAACATGCACCGGATTTTGGCAAGAAGATGCGCTATCATGTGACTTCTTCAATCATTTGTACTGCAACAGATAGTATGCAGGCCAGGTGTGAACACGGAAGGCACTATCTTTAACAAATCTGTCCAGCTGCTGGGATACGCAGACGACATCGACATCATTCGTCGCTTCCAGCGCGCCGTTTTAGAGGCTTTTACGGCAATTGAAGAACAGGCGAAACGAGATGGCCTTAAAATGAATGAGAACAAAACCAAGTACATGTTGTAAACAAACAAAGAAACATCTGTCCACCGCCTAGGACAGAAAGTCACTGTTGGCAGTGGTTAAAGAGTGGTTAAGGAGTTTACCTACCTCGGAGTAAATATCAACTCCACGAATGACACCTTAGTGGAGATTCGATGAAGACTTACCCTCCAGCTCCAGCGAAGACGATCTCTGAATCATAGCCCCCAGGTATAGACAACTGGAAGCAGAGTGCGTAAGTAAGTAAGTAAAACAACTGAATTCAAACCTACCTTAAGGGATAAAATTTATGATCTACAGAACGCTGAGCTTAGCAGTTTCTTACTTCGGTTATAAGAAAGCCTAGTCTGAACGACTGGAAATTGACCTTAAATCAACTAGAATAAAAAGCTATGCTTTCTTACACAAATGCCCTTTAAAGATCAGAAGCACGTTATGACTTCCCTTCCACAGCGGCATGTTGCAACACGCTGTGCACAGAAGAACATCGCTCAGAGTATGCTGTGCATACAGAACGGTATCGGGGGACGCTATAAGTGTTATAGCGGCGCGAATGCCTATTGACCTGGAGGTCAAAGTCGCGGCATCAATATATACTGGCGAAAATCCGGAGAGAGAGGCCATCAGAGCAAATGCTAACATGGAATGGCAACGGCGATGGAACGCCTCGGAAAACACAAACTTCTACCGAACATAGAAGAGTGGACCAGAAGGAAACACGGTGAGGTAAACTTTTATCTTACCCAATTCCTAACAGAACATGGAAGTTTCCGTGAATACCTTCACAAATATAACATCGCAGATGACCCATTCTGCCGCCACTGTGAAGGCAAAGTCCAGAACGCCGAGCATATACTGCTAGAATGCAATGTACTGCAAATGCGAAAGCAGCCAGAAATGCCCTTGAACGAGAGGTAGGCAATGCGTTAACCCCAAGAAGATTGATATCGTTCATGCTAACAACGAAGGAAGCAGGGGAGACCGCCAGCAGAATCCTTGCAAGCATCATGCAGGAACTACGGGTGGAGAACCAAACCCTAAGAGCCCAAGAGGGAGAAAACCCTGGATCATAAGAAGGAGAAGACATGACGTCAAAACCTGCCCCTATGAAGGAATGCCTTGACCGGCGGTACCGTAGGGGGAAACAGGACAGGGTTAGGGGGGGTGCTTTAGCCAAGTAAACATGCAGGAGCATGGAGTCTGGCATAACTCATAGCACTGAGTATCCATAAAGGATTTCATCCCTCCAGCGCATCAAAAAAAAAAAAAGCGCCATACAAAGCGGCGCTGTAAAGAAGGACGAGTGCGGCTCGCGAACTTTACGAGCAAAAGAGACCTGAAGAACATCGGGGTTCCCGAAAAAAGAAAAAAGATCGTGAGAAACGCACGATCGAAGTAGGTGCTGAGAATATGGAAAAATTTCTTCTGCGGAATGTATAACGGCGACGAAAACCAACGATGATAGCCACAATTCCGTCCACCTGAACAAAATGAAGTTAGGGATAGCAATATCCAAACTTAGATTCAACATGGCTGCTGGACCTGATAGTCTACAGGCCGAGTTATTCAAAGCAACTGGAGGTGACTTGGTACAGACCATTCACCAACTCATCTCGTAAATTTGATCAGACTGTATGTAGACTCAGTGTATTCCTGACGAATGGAATCTCGGCATCCTTTGCCCGATCCACAAGAAAGGATAAGCCCTCAATTGCGCCAATTGTAGAGGTATTGGTCTCCTTAACATCGCGTACAAGATCTTATCTGTCATACTATGTGAACGCCTGAAACCCTTTGTCAACACCCTGATCGGCCGCTATCAGTGTGGTTTCACGCCGTAAGGAATTTCAAGCCAGATAGTACAACCCACTTGTAAAATCCTCCAATTTCATATTTCCTCCAAGTTAAAACATAATACCCCTTACATCTAAATAAATAAAATGACCACTAAATACCACTTAAGGAGATTGTCGCGCCCTACATATATTAGGACAGATTCATTGTTTATTATCCTAATGTCTATATTTTAAGGTGATAATATAAACATACCACTTATTTATGTGGCCAATCATTTTACTACCATCAAACAAAGACCCCGTAGAATATTTTACAAAAAAAAAAAAAAAAAATGCACGTAACCCATAAATAACATGTGGGCAACCCGAATGCTCCAAATAACGATAAAACTTACAGCTTTAGGGATGAAGTTACCCCCTTATTTCTATCTCTTTCTCGCTCACTCTATACAAATAGAGATTTTTGTAATCTGTCCCGTTAAATTACTAATTCACCCCCCATATTCAACTCAGATTCATAAAGCCGTCAAACAGCCCACCAAGAAGACGATTTACACAGTCACACATGAGGCAGTTGCTTCAACGCGTTCGGTGGTTGGATGCGATGAATGGGGTGGCGGTATTAAGAGATGGGTGCGCCATCCCTTAGAAAGAAAAAAAAAAAAAAAAAAACTAATAAAATATTCATTGGATGCCATTTACGTAAAACTCCTATCCTTCAATCGTTTCTAAACGCGCCGATGGTGGTAAAGGAAGGAAAACACCAAAGCCGGAGCTCGTAACTAATAAAAAACAAATAACACACAACATACACAACAAAATAGGTCATACGCATATGTACATATATACAACACAGCTATACACACACACATATGAATTGAGAAAGAAAACTCAATTTCATCATCGAAATAAAAACAAAAGGAAAAAACAAAAAAAAAAAAAGAAAAGAACCAAAAATGCCATCATAGAAGAAAGGACAACCGCACAAATATTCATAACAAATATATACACAAATGTTTATGGCAGACGGAATAAAAATGCCCTTCAGGCTTTGTTTGAGGCTGAAAATGCAATAAAAAGGACTTTTTAGCCTTTAAACGATTTTGGTATATAATTTGTTGACCTTTTGATGGCACAATGAATGGATGTAGTCAGGGTAAACGTATGTAGGTATGTATGTTTGTAGGTGGGAATAAGGACCAAAAGTGTGGTAATGCGATTTTCATATTTTCCCACTCAAATGTCGCCAAAGAAGGATGATTCTCTCTCGACGATGAGAACACACACACACACACACACACTACTGACAACCGTAAAACAAGGACAAAAGTGCCACTGGCAATGTGTCCCTTTACTCTTTGCAAGCAACCAGTATCAAAAACTTTGTTGGTCTCTGCTTTGCAATACAATAACATATAATTCTATTTTTGCATCAAAAATGTTTGTCTCGGTATACAGTGATGTCAGTGAGAAGGGATCACTAGGTAAGGAATATATGTAAATACCTTAAGGTTTTGTAACACTTTTAGTGTGATTATCCAGTCAAAGAATTGTCCCTTCTACCTTTAAATTGAGAATTCTGTTGCGGAAAATACTGTCGTTACAATGGGCCTGACGGAGGGCTAGATGTAAACAAAAATCCGCTACCACTCCGCTTTGCTGTAATTCGACGAATATTGAAATATTTTAAACCAAAACTGCATTAGAATCCAGAAATGAAATACTTTAAACATTATTTCATTGAACACAGAGAAAAAAACAAATCCACTGTCTTATAGCCACCACTGTATACATGTGGCATTTTGCATTCCTTGCAAGACCAATGTCAGCACCCACAAGCATAGAAGGTGTGGCATTACACTTTCGATAAATTTGAAAATGTTTTTATTGTTATTGTTATGGAAGATTGGAGGGAAAATCTCGCCAAAAGCGAATGGAAACTACAATTTTCCTACAAACATCCAAACAAACGCACAAACGACCAATAGCCCTCCACATCCCCATGCCCCATATCAGGAGGCCACCCCTGGCGATGTTTACTTCATGTTGCTAAGATTGCTTACACAATGTGTATGATGAAATCGGGACGATCATTTCATTTTTTTTTTTTTTTTTGTCTCCCTCCTCTTTTTCGTTGGCAGTTTTCTATTTTTTTATGAATAATGCATAAAGCAAGTGGCCAAGGAACTTTTACTCTGAAGGACTTATCGCCTTTGGGTGTTATGATGGAGTAGGAGTAAATCGTTATGTGATAACAAAGGATATATTCCACTCCTGGGCCTACCCCTTTGGAATGAATCTCAGCTGATTAGGAGGAGTTTGTGAGCAAGTAAAAAAATAGAAAAAGAGTTTGTATTTCAGGATAACAACCTCGACAAACAAATCTCTCCGAACCCTAAAATAATAACCCTCCCAACGCTAACCTAGCTTTGAATACAGCGCGCCAACCACAACGTCTGTTTAATTGCCCAACGAGCACTCACATCGTGGTCGGAGTAGTAGTAGTGGTGATGGTGGTGGTGGTGGTGCTGGAAAGTCCTCTTGCCGAAATTTACTTTACGAATAAATGTCTACATATTTTGGTTTTTTATTCGTTTCCGTTGAATAAATTCCAATTAGCTTGGCTATAAGATGCATAAATGACTAAATTCTGCCACTGTGTATAATATGTATGTATGTATGTATGTATTTGTTGTTATTTTTGTTTTGAATATGCAAATATAGACTGATGTACCTAGTACGTGTAGCGAACGTACATACGTATAAAAATGTATTTTAATGGGGTTCCTTGAATTATTTAGTCCTTTCCGCGGCGGCGGCGACGACGCACGGCACAGGGCATACGCAGAGTAGGTACCGAAGTTAAATTGAAATTCATAAAAGGATGAAGTCATCTTAAGTCAATGCTTAATTAAATTGTAAATCTTAAATTGCCTTAAACTCCATGAGATTTTGCTCTACAGGGAATGTATGTAGGTGTACGAGTACCTATGTACACGACAAACATGAAAAATAAAAAAAACACTGGAAACGAAAGGGATGCAATTCACCCTCCCTTTTAAATGGAAAACCTAAACATCAGGTACCTAGTCCATAAGATTTGTACATACTAGGTGAACTGCTTTGTTCTTGACAGTGCATCATACCATGCAACAACTGATAACAGGAAATTCTTGTGCATATAGATATCAATTTGCAACTAAGGGTCTGTGAAAATCCCAGAAACATAAACTTCTATAAAGCTCACTGGTTTAACTTACGCATCAGGTGGGAGGAGGAAGTGGAGGCAAACTTCAGCAATAGTCTGCAAAATGCAGCATATGCGTCCCATGTATGTTTCCGCTCATTTGCATTTCCATACACCTCATATTCTCGTACATGAGTGCGGTACCGTATCCGGACCGAAGTAGACCTTGGGGCGCCATTAACAGGCTCGAACCTTGACTCGGACGAAATGCTTGCCAACTGCGCAGAGAGGCGAAGCGGAAACAAACGCTTTGATCCCTTCTGAATTAGCACATTAGATCTGTAGTTCTTCGGTCTTCGGTCTTCCCAGTGCCCCCATTTTCTCTGAATCTATACCTACTGGTGTCCATATTGAAATGTTTCTTGTTCTACATGTCGGACGTATTAAATAATTGAGGTTCGGCACACAAACACAATTGTTGTGTAGTCGTAGTTCCCCCCCCTTATGCACGGACATGGCCCGAGCTTTGGGAATGAAATGCGTGCAAGGGGGCGTTGAATTAATTTGTTATAGGTACCACATGTATTCACCTCAACTAACAACCGTTTTCGATGGTTAGGATTTCTTGGCAGGGAAAATATTTAATAAATTGCCTCGCCACGCATTCGTCTGGCTTTGGTCGCAGTTTAAAGCCACAATCATTTATTTATTCGTGTGGGATTTGTGATGAAACACAAATTAAAATATATTGTGACACGTCTATCAAAAACAAGTGATGGGACTAATCAATTGTGCTGTGTTTTGAATTTAAATTAATTGTTCACATTGACCGATGGGTGGAGGATACATACGACTGTAGATGGTCAAGATATTAGTATCCCAAGAGATTGACATTATGTCTTGAGCTTTTGCCAATTAAATTAACCAATGATAGCAGGCAGAAAAGAAAACCGATTGGACCACGCTCTTGAAGGCTGCTTGTGCTCCTTTTCTTAAGGACTATCAGATTGTCATTGTGGAGCACTTATGCTCGGAAGCAAAAAAATCGTCAATCATTATGGTAATGGAAACGGACTGTAAGTTTTCACAACCACCTGCTGAGCTACATGAAACTTATCTATACCTATGGATGTCAGCCATCAAGGTTCGTACATGTCTATATATTTCCAAAGCATTCGATCAGACCGCACCTAGATCAACATCAATCTCAACAAACATTTGATCAGACCTCCTCTGTGCCTACAGTCAGAAAAACGAAGACACTTCCGTTGCTAATGCCCAGGTACTGCAGTCCCCCCACAATTTAAAATTAGATGCGGTTTGTTTAACTCATCTAAATTTGCGATTTAAGCATGGAAAACGCTTCAACAACGTTTGTGTTCAGTACGATTTTCATCACAAAATCTTTCTCCGGGATGAAACCCATTTCTAGCTCAACGGCTAGACTTTAGGCAAGTTAGCAATCCGACCCCACCCATTGACTGTTTGGTGCGGGTTTCCCATACTTTTTCTTCAATGATGTTTGCAACACAGTCACCGTCAATAGATATCTCTACCGGACCCTCTTGACTGACTATTTTTAGGATAAATTGGAAGAAGATGACTTGGAGCACATGTGGTTTCAACAGGACGGTGCCACATTCCACAAATGTAACCAAACCATTGAATTATTGAACTCAAAATTCGGAGACTGTGTTATCTCGATAAATGGCTGCATTCGTCGTGTGATTTTTTTTATCTTTCGGGCAAAGTCAAGTCCATGTTCTATGTCAGGAAGTCAACTGGTTTGTATATCACCCCATTTATGCGAAAATCTCATGGAAAATTGGGTTCAGTAGGGGATATTTAAATGATGTTGTATTCCATAATTAATCGCACCGAGTGTAGTTTAATTTAAGCATTCTATCACAAAATGGCGCGTTCTTAATGATAAGCCCTTAAGTTTCCACAGTTAAAAGAGGCGAATACAATGGAACCTAAATAGGCATAAAAGCCGACAAATGCGAAAAATAAATTAAAACTGAAAAGTCATAAATAACACAGTCTAGCACAAGATGACCTTATGGGCATCCTGATCACAGCAAGAGGATGCCCACAAGGAGAAGTATTATCTCTCTAATTGTTGATCCTTGTATTTAATGGATCAACTGCTTAAGAAACGGATAAACCATCCAAGATGTATGTACATATATTTGATGAAACCTTAAGTGATATTATACAAAGAGGACTTAAAATGACTCAAAAAAGATGCGATAAAACTGCTCTAAGCCTAACTCCGACAAAAACTACAGTAGTAATCTTCACGAGAAAAACAAAACTTGAACGACTGAGCCTGATAAGGCTCAGGGTACAAGGTACAATACTGACATCAGTCAAGGAAGTGAAATATCTGGGACTAAACCTAGACAATAAACTCACCTGGAAAAACACACAAAAGAGATAACCGAGAAAGCTACGCTAGCTCTAATAATCTGCCGGATCCTAGCGGGTGAATCCTGGGCATGTAGTCTGATCATCGGTAGTAGGATGAGTATTGATACTAAACCGAACCAATGGGCATACGTACCACCTTCTTTCAGACTAAAATATATTCCATAGATAGATGCGTTCAAATACATCTCGATAAAAACTACCCTAATGGCGATATAGCATAATCTGCGATAGCCAAGCCGTTCCCATAGCAATAGATTCCTATGTCATTAAGTTCAAACTCGTGTAACAATGCTTGCACAATCTTAATGAACTTGTTAGAAGAATTAGGGAATCACACTCTGAAAGGTGTGTTTAAGAAACTTGGGAGAGAAAATGGGGCCAGAACCTAGAACAACACCCAGGGCTTAAAACCTTCAACATGAACAAGAATAACCTTCGTATCCTAAAGGGTGATATTAAGAGGAATTCGTGTTCTGACAACAGTGGCTAAAATAATAGTTGGAGAACACCTATATCTTCGATGACATACAGGTAGTCATATCGTAATAAATCAGAGAATTGAAGAAAACGACAGCAGTTTTCAGCTATTCAGCAGTTCAATTGTGGATACCAACAGCGTAATTGAACAGTGTTTTTATTTTCAACCCAGTTTAGACAGTTATATGTATCTGTCAAATCAATTTTCAGATTCCAAACTCTCAGTGTCAATTTTATTCAACAGTCTTTGCAATTTTATCGTGATGACATACACGCTTCAATAACGTAATCAAATTTTAGAAATTTGGTTCCAAAATTAAGGTTCTGTGCGCTAAACTTATAGAGCAACTTGCACCCGACATAATCAACCATCTGAGACCGCTATTCGCCATACTGTTCACAGTTTTCGCACCGAAATGCATAAGAAGAGTGCGTACTGAAGAACATATTGTATCCATTCAGGAGAGTGTTGAAGAAGAACCATATTTAACGATTCGACATCGATCACAACAGTTTGGTCTTTAGTCTACTTTATGGAAAATTTTACGCAAAAATCTTGGTTTGAAGGCTTACGAGATCGATCCAACTCGTGCAAGAATTGAAGCCGAATGACCATCGATTGCATCAAAATTTTAGTGAATGGGCCCAAAATCAACTGACATTGGATTGAGAAATTGTGTTCAGCGGTGAGGCTCATTTTTATAAGCAAAATCGTTGCATTTGGAGCAAAGATAATCCACACGAGATTATCGAAACGCTGTTACATCCCGAAAAATGCACAGTTTGATGTGGTCTGTGTGCTGGTGGAGTAATCGGACCGTATTTTTACTTGCACCTACATATGTATACCTATAGGGCAAATATTGGTTTCGTGAAAAATTTCGAACTCGAGTTTTAAATCAAACTTGACATTACTATGATGAAGAAGTCCAAAAAAGTGGGTCCGCCAATTCCGTCTGTCTGTCTGTATATTCGACTGCAGCCTAAACGGCTGGACGGATTTACTTCAAACTTCATATCTGAGGTCTGCGGGATGATCCCTAGAGGTGAAATTGAAATTTTCATTCTAACCTCAAAATTAAGGGTACTTTACTTAAGGCCGATTTTACTAAAAATGGATTTTCCCCAAAACGGCTCTAACGATTTTGATAAGATTTCATATGCGAGTTAGTTTGGGTATATCCTATTAGATGGCATACCACGTTTTGCGCGAAAAATGCGTATAACGGTAATTTTAGAAATTGACTGTTTCTCGGCTATTTCTTTAGTGATTGGGCTTAAAATTAATATCTGAAGTTGGTATGACAAATGCAAAGATACGACGTACCAAAGTTTTAAAACTGCCACGCCCACTTTTAGAAAATTTATGTTTTTTTAAATTTTTAATAGAAATCGAAAAAATTTGTTAAAACAAAATTAATAGGCCTTGAATTTCTCTATAATTCACTTAAATACCATATACGGCCAAACCCACTTTTTGGGAACATTTTTACAAAACAACGATTTTGTAAAATATCCAAGATACGTTTAATGTTATCAATTCCATCGCAAATGCGAAATGACACGCCCACTTTATTAGGCTTCATGTGTAAGAAAAACAAGACTTGAATTTCAGTTCTTATAAGATAGTAAACTTATTGCAATAAGGTGCAAGTTCGTACGATCCAGTCGTGCACTTTATTTTCAAAAATGAGGCTAATCAGCGTGTTACGTTCAACGGTATTCGCTATAGAGCCATGAATAATAATTTATTCGTTCCCCGATTGAATGGCATGAATGTGGAAGAGATGTACATAGATCCAATTTAATGAAAAAAACATTCGATGAACGCATAATTTCGCATAATGGATCTGTAAATTGGGGGCCTATTCGAAAATGCAAATTTGCAAAGCATGTCATTCGAAAATGAATATACGATAAAGCAAACAATTCTAAAACGTAGTAACGCAAATATAAGATTTGTGTTGCTTTTGTTTTAACCTGCTTTTTTGCTCTTGCTTTGGGCAAAATTTGCATTTCCGAATAGATCTTGTGGTTTGACGCCTCTTGACAAACCAACAACAATCGACGCATTGGAAGCCAACGTTATTCGTGTTATTAAGGACATACGACCAGAAATGCTTGAAAAAGTGATCGAAAACTTTGTCTCTCGGATGGCATTCATCAGATCCAGCCGTGATGGGCATATGCCCAAAGTTGTATTTAAAAATTATTATTATTATTATTATTATTTATTAACATAAAAATAAATTGTTATGCTAATACAAAGATGAGCACTAGCTACAGAGGCTTTCAGCTCTAAATATGTAAGTTAACAATATTTAAAAATTCATTGCAGAATGTATTCTCTCGATTGAATACAAATAAATATTTAATAAATTTTCATGGCTTAGAAAAAAACCTTTTAAATTCGTAGTGCTGTTTAAAAAAAACCAATTAAGTTGCGACTGTCCTGCTCAAATTTACTTAAGTACAACTATGTATACTCGTGAGCTATGGATAGATAGATTTTTTAATCTCATCTTAAAAACAGCAGAAACACCAGCAAAACTCAAGCACTTTAACATTCAAATTTGCACTTAACGATTGAAATTCTTATAATTCTCTTAAAAAAAAATATTAATATGAATAGCGCGGATTGATTTTAATTTTCCACCTAAAATCGCTTAATTTTGCGACTCCATTAACAACACTTATGTACCCCCTGCCAAAACGAACACACTACTATATTCCTGTCCTTACTAAACACCTCCCTATCCCCATAAACATACATATCTCAACGGCTGTACCTTAATATAATCACTAGTGCTCATATGCGAATCTCATCACAACTTACATCACTTCCCAATTTTCGACTTCATTAGGTGCTTTTAGAGAACTGCCTCCCTCAGTTCGCAGAGGGGGAACGCAAAATCCAATGAGAAAAAAATCCTCGAAAATATTTAATCACCCTTCCAGGCTGGCGGCAGCAGCGCCACGTATACATATGTATGTACATGTACGTATACACCCGTATATCGCCTCCATCCCACGCTTATTAACTCTGTGCCTTAAGCTCATGAATATGATTACTATATGTTGTATGAGAAATGCTCACTCACTCATAAGAGAGCATCGCAATGGGCATAGCAGCGAAGTATACAAAGTGTCTACTTTGCATAATCCTTACGCGCTATATGCTTAAGTGTTAGCGAGGCGTCTTTAGTCCTGTCTCCTATGCCAAAGCGATCTGCCCTTGTGAGTGAAATTTTATTTATTATTGCACAATATGTGTGCGCATAAATTACAAAATACATTCTTATACGCATTGTTTTCCACAACCGAAAGACAATAGGCGACAAAAGGCGATGAAAGTTGTTTCCTTTTTTTTCTTTTCACGCGTGCAGGAAAATTAATAGCATTATTAACTGTTAAATTAGACGAAGGGGCAAGGTGAATAACGCCTGGTACTTTGTGTAGTATTTGCAGAATATTAAGTAGTTACTTGTACACTGTGTCTAAAAAGTTTACTTATGAACGAGAAATGTCAGAAAAACTATTGCAATTTTTTTTTAGAACAAAAGTATCAGGTTTTTGGAATTTTTAAAGGGCCGCCAACCTTACAAAAAAAAAATTGAGACTCGTCTACCTTTTAGTTATAAAGAACACATCTAAAAAACTGTTTACGTTTAAAAGCGTTTGTAGGACTGCCAAAAGTGGGTAGGATACCTTTAATGTGTATCGAAAAATAGTTAAAACATTTCAGCACTAATAAAGCGATAACTACATGTATTTATATTTGAACAACAGTCCAATGCCTAGCCAGTTCAATGCTTTATTCACATAGAAGTCGGAATATTTAAAGAAGCCATATTATGATAGTTGTTCTATCGGATGTTCGTCCCAGTTTCGCAAGAGTTTAGACCGAGAAAACAAATGTAAATCGAATCTTGCACAACTCGCTTAGTATCAGTATCAATAGACCGATTTAACCACGCTTGTTGAAAATACATTTCATGTCTTGAAATCGAAAGCCACCAAATTCACGTCAAATTAGATATTTTTACTTTCGCATCACACTGTCAAAGCCGGCATACATGATGTGCTGTGAATAATTTCCTAAATCAACAAGTCTTCCATCTCACCTGGTGCTCAAGGACTAGAAGAAGAGTTGACACAGCAACTGTTTAACAATCTTTGCGCGCAGCAGGTATACATTTCAGGATCATGTTTGGTATTCTTGTGCGTTTTGGAACAATTTCCGGCTGGTATGTAGTTATGTATGTATGTCGGTATCCAAGTACACCATCTTGACATAGCCACAAATGAAGAGCCTAATATACTCTTCCACTTAATCAAAATAAAACCAAAGTCTGAACAAACACAACGAAGGAAAGGCCTATGAACTGTATTTGCCATAAGTCGTCTTAAGTCCTTGGGATGCTTCACTTGGGTTTTTGGTTCTTAATAAGTGTACAATAAATATTGCACTCCAGTTACAATAAACTTCATGTCACCCCTCCTGTTATAGCATACTACTTGTACAAAACGCCATATCACACTCTGGAGTCTGGACATCCGTTTGTTTTGCTTCGTTTCTCTTTTAGTGCAAGCAATGTGCTATGGATGATAAACTCGTGTTGTTGTCCTTTTTTATTGTACTCCCCGAAGGTGGTTCTTTATTGCTTTTGCATGGCGAGTTGATGAGGATAAACGTTGTGTTTTATCGGAGAATTTATAGAAAAGCCACAAAACCTAACATCAATTGTTTCTATTTCAATATACAAGTAAAAATGAATAACCATTAGCCGGGTGTTTTACATCCGATTGGGCGTAAAACCTTTCATAAAATATTTATGAATAGCTTGTCCCAAAATTTTGATTAGAAATTGCATTGTACCACACACATACATATGTATGTATGTACATAGTCTACCCCCAATGTTGATTAATATTTCATTTTGATTGATTGCTAATAGCAGTACAATAACAACACCAACAATAACAAAAATAATAATAATATTAATCAGAACCCGGAAATGGATCCAAGAAACTGTTTTGCACACATTTGGGAAGATTTTAAATTTTCCGAAAATTTATTCCGTTAACAAGGATACAACGAGTAGATGAAAGTTTAATGACGAAAATATACTTCGCAATCTACCCTTCGTGCAGTGCATAGTGGTAGTGAATTTGAATTTCAGAATTTTTAATCGGGCTTCCGCACAAAGAGGAAAGTAATACGTTATAGCTAACTGAGTGTTGCCTTGCCATTCGGTTTCCGTTATGGCTAAAGCGTGAAGCCTGATAATATAATAGGAGTAACGAACCGACCCTCCATATCCGGGTCATGTCTGGTTGCCAGCTTCCTCAGCTCAACAGTTAATATATTTCGCCCGCCGTCGTCTATAAGGATAGTGATATGGTTTTGCCCTTCGTTAGGGGGACTTTCCCATTAGGGGAAGGACTGAAAACCATTGATTAGTATGCAAATGGAAACAATGGTCACTGTATCTGTATCATACCCGTGTGTGTGGTCTTTGAATTATGTGCCTTCAGAAGGGGCAACTGGCTACTCTTTACTCGATGGGTTTAATAAAGATGACGAATAGAAGAGCACCAGGGTTCGGTGTTGCTTTCAAGAATAATATCGAAATGCAATCCGCAAAAGGTTCTCTGTGAGAAGTATATAGGTACCTACACATATTTTTACCCAATTTGAAGTGAATCGCAAATCAAAATGAAGTACTTATCGTGTCGCTGAGTGTACTCGTACAAGTGGTCGTGGAACATCGTTCCTTAACATAATATATGTGTGTACGTATGTATGGCGTGGAACAATATATGTACTTACATAGAAAATAGAAATATGTGACCCTACAGTCTGAATTTTAGAAAAAAAGGAATCCGTTTTTGTAGGCCTTCCACAGAGTAGATCTGATCAGAATCCAGATCTAGAATTATACTGTTCTATATAATATTTGAAATGAAATATTATTAAAACTGCTGAGACAGAGGACAGAAAATCGTCGCCAAATAGGCTGCCACAAGGAGGAGTAATCCCACCACTGGTCTGAAGCCTTGCATACCAGAAAATCGTCTATAAGCTGATGTCGATATAAACTCTCAAGGATATGGGAACGTCATAGTTACCATTGCAAGACGAAACACTGTGAAAGCAGTCAAAGAGCACTAGCAGTCACACAAAATTGGTGTTCAACTATAGAACTTAGTGTATATCCAACAGAAATCACATTTAAGTATGTATATATGTATGTAGTATATTCGAAAGGATTAGAGTCGACCCGCAAACGCCAGTCAACAGTTGTGGGCGTCGTGGCTCAAGTGGTTAGTCCGTTTGAATACGGAGCGAGAGGTTCGAGGTTCAATCCCCAGACAACACCTAAAATTTCTTACACGGCCCCACCTCTCGCGAGCGTCTGACAAACATCCGAGAGTATAACTGTCGTGAAAAGCCTTCTTAAATTGCCCTTCGGAAACGGCATTATACAGTAGGTCCCTTCTATTCGTGTAAAGAACTAACACGCACAACATGAATGGTTGTGAGAAGCTAGACCCTAAGACCTGTCGCGCCAAATATTTGTATTTGTTTTTTTTTTGTATTTGTAGCAGTAGATAGCAAACTGCTCTGGAAAGGAACTCATAAAAGCTATAATACCTCTTGAGTACTTATGGTGTGCATGAACATCTCAATTAAAACATGGCCATGCAGCATTACTGAGATGCATTCGTACATACATATGTACATAAGTAGCGCTAGAACTATTAGTAGGACTTACATCTCTAGAAAGAATCCCTTAACAGACCATTCTGATAATATATAGCGTAAATCCCTAACTATATCTTTTGGATTAGCCCAGAGATTACATGATCTAAAAATACTGCTTTGAAAACTTAAACTAAAACTAGATATTCAGAGTCGCTGGGAACGTTCCCAGGATCTTTCTTTTCAAAAATAGCAAACTTGTCCAATTCATTGGTATATGTATGTATGTACAACATGCACGTTGATTTAATCCCTAAGCATTTTTTAACGTCACACATTTTTTTATAATGGTTGTCAGAGTAAATATGAAATACAGAATCTACATTTTCTAAGTACATACACTTACCAAGGACAGATACAGCTTTTCAGGTGAATTGAGAATCTCGTACATTACAAAGAATACACACTAAGGCAATTATAGAACTCCTTACAACCCAAGGAACAAAATGCAGCCTACAGCACTTATTATCTCGAGGCTAAGTATTAGAATTATTCACGCAACACTAGGGAATAATCACGTAACAAGTTTATCAATAGAGTAACACCTCAGAGTGCTGTTAATTCACCTCTTTAACGGCTTTTGGTTATGTACACATAAACAAATTGTAAGACTGAACAGAAAAAGATACGTAGTAATCTAGGTGTTAGAAAAGTTCTCTCCGCTAAAGCATGGAAAATGAACCGGACAACGTTACCACATGGGTTACAAGTTAAGGTCTTGATGTCAATACGAGCAAAACTCGTTTATAAGAAAATAAAATATGGATTCTTATAAGGAAAGCATGAATAGCTTTTAATGCCACAACTAAACCCTCGGCAACAAATGGGGTCTTCAGGCAAAGTCTCACAGACATGTGGTGATTTTCAGATACTATTTTGAGGCCCGGGGGTCAACATTTATTAGAACTTAATACAAGCACACTTAAATTCTAGACTTACAACTAACAAAGTTCCTTAAAACTAACAAGTATCCTTA
Source organism: Xylota sylvarum (assembly GCA_905220385.1). NCBI lineage: Eukaryota > Metazoa > Arthropoda > Insecta > Diptera > Syrphidae > Xylota > Xylota sylvarum. The sequence goes on along the minus strand of LR999957.1, from coordinate 91,404,992 downwards.
AAACTAACAAGGTTAAGGATGGGAGCAACAGGAAATGGCTTTCTTGAGGGACAGTTTGTTAAGGTGAAAGTCAAAGAGAAGGTGAACATTGTTAACTTCGCGTAGCATTTTAGACATTGGCTCCTGGTATCCGTAATTTGTTCGGCGGGTATTGACTCGAAAAAGGGGCATAGATCTGAGATTTCGCGGGTTAGTGTTCAGCGAGATAAGCTGAAGCAGAGAGGGGCAGTCAATGTTACCAACTAAAAGTTGATGAACAAAGAGTATGTCGGCAACTTTACGGCGAACAGAGAGAGGTTGCAGGTTTATAAGTTTCAGTCGGTCTGAATACGGGGGTAGGTTTAGGGTATCAGTCCAGGGAAGTCCCCTTAAAGCAAATCAAATAAACCTCCGCTGTACAGCTTCTACACGAAGAATGTGGATGGTGTAGAAAGGCGACCAAACTTGGCTGGCATATTCAAGAAGAGGACGAACAAAAGTAATGTAAAGGGATTTAGTAACATAAGGATCAGAGAATTCCTTAGACCAGCGCTTGATAAAGCCAAGAGAGGAGTTGGCTTTCGATATAATGTTATCGATATGTGAACGGAAACTGAGTTCACTATCACAGATAACACCTAGGTCGCGCATTTCAGTTACTGAGGGAACAGGTTCACAAATGAGATAACTGCGGGGTGTAGTTGGACCACGTTTACGGGAGTATGTTATTGCTTGACATTTATTGACATTGAGCTCAAGGAAATTGCTAAGGCACCAGGTAGAAAATCTATCCAAGTCTTCCTGCAGTAGAAGACAGTCAGAGGAGGACGATATATGCCTGAAGATCTTCATGTCATCTGCGTAAACAGATAAATGTGAATACAATAATACGATCAACATCATTTATTGACAAAATGAATAATAAGGGACCAAGATGGCTGCTTGAGGTACTCCAGAGGAGGCTTTTATTGGGACGGAAGTCATGGATCTAAACAGAACATTGTAAACTCGGTCTTCTAAATACGATTCAATCCACGTAATGAACCCCGGCTGAAAGCCAAAAGCCTTTAATTTAATAAGGATCATTTTGTGCGAGATTTTGTCAAAGGCTTTGCTGAAATCCGTGGCTATCACATCGACTTCTTTGCCGGCTCTGTGGAAATTAAAGCTGTACGAGTGCTCACAAGGAGTAGTCTTAAGACCATTGTCATACGAAAGAGTGAGAGAAAGAGGAGGGTGGTAGTTATCTAATTTCGATAGAAGATGATTACTTGCTGAAACAATGCAATTATCTGAATCAGTGGAGAAGATAATTGCAGTTCTTCACATAATAATAATAATAATAGTGGCCATATACCTTCTGAGCCACATACTGAGCAATTGATACAACATAACCAATCTGAGAGATATTCAAAGAATAGCATGAGTACCCACTGCAGACTTCTACGCTTCGTTTTTAACAGATTAATTACGTATACATACATATGTATATGCATGTACATACGTACGAGTATATACTCAAACTAAATTTCAAAAATAAATTCGACATTGTACCAATGGATAGATGATGAAGTATTTAAAAAAGAATAAAGTTAACAACCTAAACTGACAGCTAAAGACAGAATTTTGGATTACACACATTACAAAATTCTTCAATCCCCTAATGTCAGACGTGAGGCTTAACATTAACCAAGCTAGAAACATTCATCGATATTCAAGCCACAATTGAATTGAAGTCATTTGTTTAAAAGTCTCAAATCATTTAAATCAGGTCAAAACGCTCCATTCGGCGCAACTCAGCTATTCATGACTTATTTATAAAAAAAAGTACCTACATACCTTACTACACAGTTCGTTTGGAGCTCTTTAAGTAAAAATATCCTCAAACGTCTTACTAAAGAACGCAGTATACAAACATGGTCTCACTAACCATGTTTTAGCTCATGTTGATCGTCTGCGGGCTGGTACGCGTACCAATTTTTTGGTCGCACCAACATCAGATTTGTTTACTAAAAATCAAACGGGGTTTTCTTTTTGTTTATGTTTGTGGACGGAACTTAATGTTGGTTTTACCACGTTCGACTGTCTGTGCACTGTCCTGCCAACATTTACCCATCCAAATCATTGGGAGCGTTCTGGGAACATTAAAAAACAGCATAAACTTGACAGATTTTGACAAATGGCGAGATGTGTGAACTAAGTTTGAGTGAATTGGTCTCACTTTGGTCCTACGGTCTGCGGGATTTTAGTGAGAACATGTTTAGTGAAACCATGTTTTAGCATTGTCAGGCTGCTTAAAAACTAATTTCAATTTAATTTCGTCATTTCGTCGAAAAACAGGTTTTTTTTTTTTTTTAAATGTTCTGCATCACTTAGGACTAAAGTCCTTTAAAGTTATAAACCCAGTGATGGAGTGAAAGGAAAAGGTAAAGGAAAGTTAGAAGTTGGTAGGAAAAGAAAAGAGAGTTAGGTGACGATGCGCGTTGACTTTAAGTCTTTGTAAATCATAATTTGATGGAAATATTGAGGACGGCAAGTCATTCCACATACGTGTTGAATGGCTAAAGAACGTGCTTCTGAATTTGACTGTGCGACCGAAAATAGGATTCAAAAGGTAAGGGTGTGCGGAAAAGGCCGCTCGAGTAGTACGATTAAACTGACGGACAGGCGGGACACAATTATAGATTTCGTCCGAACAGCTATGATGGAAATATCTGTACAGGACCGATAAACATCCAACATTCCGACGATGTTCTAGCGAAGGGATTTGGTTGCAAATTGATAGGTCACCGATCAATCTACATGCCTGACGCTGGACACGATCTAATAAACTCAGACATGTTACGGGAGCTCCCGCCCAAACGTGTGAGTTGTATTCGAGTTTTGGACGAATGTACGCTTTATAAATAGTAGCCAAGTCTGAAGGACTGAAAAAACGTTTACACCTCTTGACGAATCCGAGGCATCTAGCGCCATTTTTCGCAGCTTCGGATATCTGCTGATTCCAGCGAAGGTCTGGGTTAACATGCATGCCAAGCATTGACAAGCCGTTAGAATCCTCAATATCAGCTTCAGAGACAGGAGACAGCACTGGGTTTTTGACGAATTGAACTCAACTCGGTTTTTAGCACCCCAATTGATGATTGCATCAATATCGGAGTTGAGCTCGGTTGACATTCGCTGCCGGTTAGGCTCTACAACTTGAGGTCTCAGCCGTGGAGTCCCCAAAGAGTAAGTGGAGTCAAGAGTACTGTCATCCGCAAAGGAATGGATTGGATTGCGAGTAAGAAAGAGAAGGTCATTAATAAATATTAAAAACAGGGTCGGAGAGAGGACTGAGCTCTGGGGTACACCAGCATTGGTTGAGAATGGGGTATAAGTATATCCGTCCAATACAACTTGTATTGACCGATTACTCAAAAAACTTGCAATCCATGAAGAGAAGATGCTGCCGACACCAAAAGCTAGGACTTTGCTTAAGAGGGCACTGTGCCACACTCTATCGAAAGCTTTAGAGATATCAAGGGCAACTAATCCATTTTTCTGTTAGGTACACCATAAGGTCACCTGTAGAACGTTGTTGACGGAAACCGTACTGACGGTCATTGAGAAGACGGTTTCTTTCGAGATATCTCATGAGATGGAAGTTAACAATGCTTTCCATGATCTTGGAGAGCACTGATGTTAAGGTAATGGGTCGGTAGTTCGAAGGGGAGGTTTTATCGCCCTTTTTAGGGATCGGCTGGACGTGCGCGAGTTTCCACCTATCCGGAAAGATGCCTGTAGAATATGACAAGTAGAAGAGCTTACGTAGAGGTTTAGCCAGGGAAGAAGAACACCTCTTCAAAACAAGGGGAGGGATCCCATCTGGACAGAGGTTTTTCTCTGTGCCAATCTAGTCCCAATCAAGGCCCAGGTTCACCTAAAGGTGGCTATCCACAGGCATGCAAGAATGCGCAAATTTATGCATGCGCGTGCAAAACTGCCTGTGGATATCAATGCCCGTGAGCTTGCCCTGGCATGCATGCGAGAATTCAAAAAATTTTGAATTTGGCTGGCATGCGTGCGCATTCCACATGCATGCGTGCCTGTGGATAGCAAGGAATGTGCAAATTCTATTGTTTTCGTCAGTTGTGTGAAGTCTTATTAGTGACTTATTAGAACAATGGCAGCATTGCCGAAATAGGAAATTTTTAGTGAATTTATCAACATTTATGTGGAACGCACATGCATGCATGCTAGTGGATTGCAAAATAAATTTGCACAAACATTTGCACAAACCCAAAGAATGTGCGTTCTTGCATGCCTGTGGATAGCCGCCTTAAGTAAATCTAGTCCCAATTCTATTCGAATAAAGCTTCTCTCATAATTAAGCTCTTCGAAGATGGCATAAAACACTCGAAATATACACACACGAAAGAACTCAGTTAGGTCTGGTCTTCCAATGTGCATATGCACAAACGGAATCAATAGTTTTTTTAATTACATGTAGCAAGGTCCTTTAAAATGACATTTCTCATATTCTATACAATTCTAAAAAATTCGACACTGTCATGTCATGTCATGTATGTACATATGCTTTCTCCACTACACACCTAACCTAGCTTAATTGTTGCGATGAACGTACATGATCATTGAAATGAAATGAAAAACAAAAACAAACACATAATGGCTGTCAAATAAAATATTTAGAAGAAAAATCGCTTACCAATTCCATTCTTCATTAATTGCTGAATTTTTATTCACTTCACTTTTAAATTAACATTACTTACTTATTCACATAAAACTATAAAAAAAAAGCAAACGCAACAAACGCGTTTAACATAGCAACCGATCCGAGACCAACTGATCTGTTTCCCACCACAGCTCGGATATGGATTTCTAAAAGAAAGCTACGAAAACTGAGAATGTGTTTGTTTCGTCAGAAAGCTAGGAATACATGTCTATACAGGTGCAAGTTTAAAAAGTATTAAATTATGTTCATACATATCATGGCAATCATCTTGGATTACGTAGAATAGGGATAGAATCAAGTCAAGAATCGATTTAGACAAATGTTGTCTGCATGCTGAATCAACATCAATCCATTATTGTATAGTACAATGCACTTTTAGCTTCCTTAGCCAAACCAGATGCGATCTCCTGGTACATCAACAATTTAACATGACATTTTCCAATAAATCACCAATTCTCCTTCAACAAGGTCCAATATGTACTTGCATATATGTATATACATATAATATGTACATATATGGCATTGCTCTTAACTTAAATGACCCCTGGGAACACGCATTAAAAGGATTCGAATAAAAAAGAAAATCGATAGAACATACATAACTCTAGTTAGCTTTTCGCCTTGAACGTTGAGTACATTCCCCGCAAAAAAAAACTTTTTGTCCATCGCCGAAAATTCCATTCCATTATTTCCATTCATACAATATTCACTTCGCTTAAGTTTCGTTGCAATTTTCCCATCAGTCTTCGAAATATTCATAAAAAATTTACATCCAGGGGCCGTTTTCAGTGCGCTCCACAGTGCTCTGGTTGTTTCACTGTTACAACAATGGTGATGTCCTCGTCGGATTCTTCGTAGTCGTCGTAGTCGTCGTCGCTGTTGTCGTCATTGTATCCGGTGTCGCTTGGCTGCACAAATTTAAATCTAACATGCTGTATAGCCAGTGTTACCATTGCATTCTCTGTATATTGTACATATGTATGTATATCTTTGTATATCCCCCACTTGCAACACTGATTAGCGCTCACTGAATAATTAATTTCGTCTACTTTCCAGAATTGGTTCGTTCGCTGGTTATAACGGTGCAGTGAGGTTTGGTGTCAGTGGGAGAATACAACTCCTCTCTGCCCAACACTGTGTAATGTTCCTTTTGTTCCAAATGTACACTACATTGGATGTGTTACCCCCGCTTCAGAGGTACGATTTATATATGTCCGCCAAAAAGCATTTTTTAAATGCACTTTAAACAACAACCGGGGGCAAATGTATCGGTTGTCCATTATTAAGTTACATATATGTATGTACTGTCTGTGCATATGTAAAATCAATTGTAAAATGACATTATAGGTGATTTATGTATGCCTTTCTCTTATTGTCTTTGACACATGACTGTATGTTCATTTGGCATTTAAAAGAAATTGTGTCTAGCTTTGTAAAAATCTAGGAATTACAGCTTCTGTTGGACAGGTTTCATAGTATGAGTGTCATTTCTTAGAAACTCTTCCATAATAATAACAAAAAACAGCTTTATTTAAATTCGATTTTATTACTTTACTTTAGGCTATTATAATAATTATGTATTTTAAAATATTTGTTTAGAAAAACCAAAAAAAAAAAGTGACGAAAAATATATGACACGTACAATGTAGGTGCTTTTAAAAGTGTGATATGGTTAAATAAAAAAAAAAAAAAACAAAACAAAATATTTAACTAATAAAAATAAGAATTCAAAAATTCGGCTTAAGTTCTTTTTTTTTTTTTAAAACATGCATTCCAAACGTGTACAAACATATCACTATTACTAAGAATAAATTGATCACAGCAATGTTTGGAAACGTCTTTTCGTTTTAAGAATACAAGAAAAATTGGTACTTCGTAGTCTCGTCTCATGTGTTTGTTTAATTCTTACTAAAGAAAAATCAGCAAGAATAAACATAAAACTAAACTATTCAACAAGATATTCATTCTAACATTAATTATTATTCACAGTAAAAATTTCATAGTTAACCCTGTTACGTATAGTATACTTCGCCCATTTTTTTTTACGATTTTTTGTTAGTTTTTCTTTTGTTGTTTTGTTCTACTAATTTACTACGAATATACGTACATATAAACGGTAAGACGTTTTATTGATGGTGGAGTTCTTGGTGTTTCAAATGCTTGTTGATAAGTACAAAATATAGTATTTAGCATCTACTTATTACAAAGTAACTTTATGTCGCTGAGTTAACATTTAGACGGTCCTTTTGGATGAGATATTCGCGCATTCGTGATACTCCATATTCCTATGAGAAAAGAGGTTACAATTTAGTTAGGATTTGATTATTAAAAAAAAAAAAAAAACTTACCCAATAGCCAAATTCGATATTCTGATGAACGTTAACCACAGACCACAAACTCCAAAACAAATGAGAGACCAACGAAAATGTCCTTATCTCATTCTCAACCGATTCGACTTCCTCCGCAGTCGGTGTATAGTTTTCAACGTCTTCATTTTCTTTCTTCAAATAGGCACTGATAAAGTCCTGACGTTGTTGTTTTGTTGGGTATTGTTGTTTGTGGTGGAAGTAGAATGGAAACTCTGGATTACTATAGTCTAGTGTCCATTCAATAAAGTGATTCGCTAAGTCAAATCCTCGGTAATTGTAGGCACAATATTCAAAATCGATTATGATAAGGTCTGGTTCGCAGTCTTCTGAGTTATTACTAAGTACGGAATCACGGGTATTGTCTAGGTCGGTGTAGCTGTCGTCCGATGGGACTGAACGTTTTCTGCTATAAGAATTAAAGAAAAAAATTTAATATTGTGTCTTAACAGATGAATTATTAAATGGAAAGAAAGATGGCGTACATGAGATCGGTGTATACTCTCTCTATCTACGTAAGTATGTAGGTGTGTTTTGCTTGAAAATGCAGATCTGATTTGTATAACTATTCTTTATGTAGATTTGAATTGTTTTCAAAACAAAGGGTTAAGGAGGCTTAAAGAAACCATATGATATCAAGCAACAAAAACTTTAAATTCATAGAATGACACTTTTCAAAGAGACTCGATGTAAATGGCAAAGATTTAGAATAATACACTAGTGGAAGATTGAGTATTTTCATTCAAATGAGTGATTTAAGCAGTCCCTTATCCTTGGAATCCTTACCTTCGAGATGCATTTAATCCACTGGAAGTGTTCGCATTGCGATCACTGCTTAGACTCGTTGATGCCTCATTATCAGTCTCTGCAAAGGAACTACTACAGAAAGAGAACGTTTAAGATAATACTTCAAACTTCTTCTTTAAGATTACTATAAAAAAAAAGATTTTGAAAAGAATTTTTTTTTTTGATTTGTTTTTATGATACATATATAGTCAAAACAAGCTTACTTCACCAACACCCAATATAAAAATTCTACACTTGTTTTATACGCAATGCAGTTTTATGGAATGTGATAGAGAGATTGTATGGAAATAATGTTTATTCCAAATCGAACTAGCCTTTAAAATTAGACTGCAATTAGAAATCATGCAAGGAAAATGTTCGTTGCTATTGGAAATGTTGTGAAATTTTCTTGATATTTACCTAATGCTCTTAACAGATTCACGACGTGACCGAGAAGGTTCTTCTCTTAGTAGAATGTTACCTTCTTGTAGGTCATTATGACAGAATACAACTGGATAGTCGCCTTTTTCAACAAAGGCACGTAACCATTTTACCTCTTTTACAAAATCAATTTTTTTGATTTCCTTCACTTCGCTTTTTTGCTCATCGGTTTGACTAGAAATGAGACAAAAACAAAATAGAAGTTTGTTTTTTAATTGGTTATTGTTTGTTAGGTACTTACCTGATATTATTTAAGATGGATTCTAAGCTGTTTAGCCATCGTTGCATAGTATTCCATAACCATTCAGGCTCTTTTGATACTGGAATGTTAAGACTGTGAATTTCACCCATTTTTTCAGCTATTTTCATTGAAGTTTTATAGTCGGATAGCTCAAGAGTCATAAGGGGACGTGCCTTTTTGGAGAAAAAATGTCAAAATGTCTATACAATACGGTATTGTTTTAAGAACTTACTGGAATGTATTGTTCTATTCTTCCGCCAGGGAAGAGCCCATGTAATTTTGGACCTAGGCTACGTTCACTTAGTAAGGCAAATACTACGGATTCTGTTATCATTGTTTCGAGCGCATGTTCACCATGAGTCTGACCATAAATTCGTAGAAGGACCTGGAAGTATAATAGTTATTAGTATCAAATGTTCTGAAGACAAAAATTAAAAGTTAAGATTTAAATGCTAAGCCATACACATTCAATTTGTAAAATAAAATTGACAACCCTATAATTCCACCTAGGTTACGCGACACAAAATATGAAGCGAATGGCGAAATTCTCCCCTTTCAGTGCGGACACCACCCATAAAGTGGAACGACACCTAAGTTTTAAACCACTTCACCACAAAAGCTATCCCATCTTCTCTCTTTACTTCCGGTTTACACCATAAGGGAATGTGTACTCTAAAGCGTAAGTCAAAAAGTAACCGATCGCGCTGTGTCTTGATATTACACATAAGGGTAGTCATAAACTTTGGTCACCAAAGGGTAGTGATGCGAAATATATGGGAACACAAGCGTTCTCACCTAAGCCTCTCACTATCTATATATAAAGTGGGGTACTGACTCCGGAAAATCAGGCCCCTTGTCCTAGGGGTGAAAAAAGGAACTGGTCCTCCAGGTCGGGGGTTGTGCTTCGGGGTAGCTTCTTTACTACGTAAAAACCAGTAGTTACAAAACTACAACAAGGAGGACATATGAGCAATGTCCTAAGTATGACAATAGGTCATACAATATCATGAAATATTCGGAAATCTTCACAAATACATATATGTTTCCAATAAAAAATCAAAAGCTGAATAAATTTAATTCCTAGAAGGAAAAGAAATATCTCAACTAATAAGTTAGTGGATTGTATAGTGCTTTTGACAGATCGCACACAACTTACCTACATAAATTTGTTAGGTAATAATTCGTAACTTTTGTCACTAAGAGAAAATGTTTTATTCTCTCGTGTGCATTCTCTTATACGATTTTCTTTGTGTAAGGGAACGGAGTTGGACTAGAATTTGTAACAATTGGTACGATTTTGTACTAATTTTCAGGTTAGACAGACAGACCTAATAAGAAGCCCTAAATGTGGTGATAACAAACCCCACTGTAGTTCAGCATCTGGTTGATACAAAAAAATACAAATATTACGCTACAAAACCATTTCACGGACTCTGTAACTTTGAGTGACCCTTTGAAAGCAACTACATACATATTCTTATTCGAAACGTATCTACAGAATCAGTAGTGTTTTAGACAACTTTAGCACTATTATATAAGTACTCTTTGCTGAGCTCATGTTATAAAAAAAATACTGCTAAAGCTAAAATTAAAGAAAATGATACTTAAACCTTTTACTACTAGAATCCCCTGTAATAGCTGCACCCATTGTTTAGAATATACAACAGAACAAGCAATACTCATTATAAAATAGAAGCTAATGTGTCGCAAGGCAGTCTATTAGGGGCTGTAATTATTTACCTCAAAGCGAACAACTGAACTGAAAAATAATAATTTAATTAGCAGACTGACAAGGATGAAACCTTTTCAATAAGCCAACTAGGAATTAAAAAGAAAATAACAGTTTTGACATACAAAATATGTATACTATGTAGGTAAATATGTATGTATTTGCTAGAAAATGCTGAACTTTTATAAAACAAAAAAAAAAAAATAAAAATGTCAACCTCAACCATATGTACATATGTATGTGTGTACCTACTCTTATATGTAATTCAAATTTCCACCAACAATTTCTATCCTTTACAAGTTACTCACGCTATTAAGATCAAAATGATCGAAAAAACAACATAAACACCAAAATTTATGAGAAAAACTAAAAAACATTTACAAATTTAAAATTAAATAAAAATGCACTAATTCGGCACACAAAAAACGAAAAACATATAGGACCGTGCTTAATTATTTTAATTGCATTTTTGTTCTATATCCATTAGTTATTTTGGCGAATTTTTAATAATTTAAATTACTACTCTTAGCTGTTTTTAGATTCTATTCTACTAGCAATTAGATTTAGATTATTTAAATTATTTTTTTTTGACATGACGTTATGCCATTTTCTAACAGCACATGACACAAGTCATTATTCATCATTTAAGTGGCAGAAAAATATAGATTTAACCGCAAAAAAAAACATCCATTTAATTTTTGCTAATTGTATCAAAAACTAACAACCGATATCATACATAGTATCACCAGGGGCTTTCGTACATATGTGGAGATACATATATAGCATCTGACCAGCGAATTCGCTATAAATTTTTCATAAATTTCGACGAGTTCTTTGGTGTTTTCACGAAATAAATATTTATATTTTAAAAACAGAGTAGATGCATTCATTTTAAATCACCCGCATTGATCGATTTTAAAAAAAAATATAGTTTATCCACGTACATTGCCAACATAGCAGATATAATCAGATAGTCGACCTGCGATTCCATGCCACACTACTAGCGGTGATCTAATTATAAACTTTAATTACTTTAACTACGTTAGTGTGAACAACATTGAAGCAACAATGAGCCAACAGTGTGCTGTACAGTTAACCAATGTTACTTTTTTTTATCTTTTTTTTTAATCTACATTTTTATATTTTTGCAAATTCTATTTTCCTTAGAAAAATGGATCTCCTGCATGCAAATCAATTTGCATAACGGCATTAGATCAAGAAATTACTAGTCGCTAAAGAAACCGCTTTCTATGCATTTAACGATATACAGAGAGACAATAGCCAGCAGAGGATGCCTGCAACTTTGGTCAAATGTGAACTCCTAGAATTATAAACCAATTCTGAGTACAGAGTACAAACCTAGGAAGTGGTGTTATAAAATTCTATGACATATGTAATGTCGGAAATGATGAAAGACACCCATTAATCCCACAAGAAAAACTGAAAGCACATCTCTAGAAAAATATCTAATGATCTGTTTAGAAAAGCAAAGTATCTTTAAGTAAAATACTGACCATCAATGGCAATATTTATATCCAAACGTCTTTACGGCAAAACCCTTGTGCTGAAACCCTAGATAATTTATAAGTCGTACAGCGCCATTATCAAATCAGAAACTCTAAAACAAAAGAACTGTGGATATAACTGATGCAATGAAAACGCGCTTTTTTTAAGAAGAAAGTTTTAAGAAAATAGCTATGATCAGTGCTCTCTGGCTGCCTCATGTTCTAGATGCTAGAATATAACCCAATTTAATTCTTTATATAGATATCAGATACAAAGCTCAAGAGGAAGGAAATGTGATATATAGATCCACTCAAGTTGTAAAATGGAACTGGAGCTGTATGGTAAAACTTAGAAAGTTACCAATTATGTTCACTACTATTAAACTACTATGTTCGAAAATGCTTGTGGAGGTACTAGACTAACCTTAAGTTCCTAACGCTAGTAAACGGTTCTGAAAACAAAATAAAGTCAAAAAATTATGTGACTACAACAAGTGGAAGTGAAACCTTAACGGGCTACCTTAAGGGATACTTAGATACCATTTGATATATGCCTGCTTTGCAGAACAGAAGAAGAAGATACGAAAAGGTTTTTGTGGAATATCTAAGACCCGCAAGAAAAAAATTGGTTCGGATTGCACCGGACTTGGGATATAGAACCTGTAAAGTGAATTATTAGGCCAATACTATAGATCTTATGTGCATATTCAGGGCCCTAGTGTAGTATGGCATTTAATATATAATAAGGTTGCAGGTTGCCCAACAAGTGTCAGATCCGACGACACACTTTCTTACCCGACAACGAGTAGCAAAGAAGGTTCGATAATTAGCCAACAAGATAGCCAACACTAGTATCTGGATACATAGAGCATGGTTAGGCTAAAAATACTCAAGAACCCCGGACTCAGTCCGGATTTTGGACAACAGACTCACATCTGCTTCAAAGAATATGTTAAACACATTAGAACACCATACACGATTCCTACATCGGGGACAAAGAGACAAAATTCATAGGAACCTGCTGTCTCAACACATAGCTTTAAAGTCGTAACTGGAAAGGCAAAACGTGGAAATATCAGAGTCCCGTGCAGATTGGTGTCAATATCACAAATAGAATTATTTGATGATGATGACAGTGCTTGCCGAAAACGAAAATAGAAATAGATTTCATCGAAAGGCCTTATGAAGAATAGCTAAAGTAGGATTTACCTATTGTAATTATATGCATATGGGGAGTGGCACCGTAGCTCAAGTGGTTAATGTGTTAGACTACGGAGTGAGGGGGTCGAGGTTCATTCCACAGGCAAAACCTAAAATTTCTTTCACGGCCTCATCTCTCTCGCAAACATCCGAGAGTAAAACTGTCATAAAAAAGCCTTTCAAAACAAAAATTGACCTTCGGATACGGCATTTAACAGTAGGTCACTTGCACTCTTGTAAAGAATATAACATGCACAACACGAATAGTTGTGAGAAGCTAGGCCCTGGGTCCCATGGACCCGTCGCGCCAAAAAATCGTTGTATTTATATATGCATATGAGGGTAGCCCTGCTGGCGATTCGAAATTCCAGCCCTACAGGTTCTTCAGCCTCCGGGGTTAGTTAAAGACTATGAAGGGGCCAGAATATAAAAGAAAAAGCTGAGTAATTCAAGCCTTCTATAATCATAAGTGGTTCCGATCAAGTACTAGATAGCAGACCCCTAGCCAAGCCACAAATCTAAGAATATCAGTAAGAAACGAAGTAAGGCGCGAAAAGATATATTTCTAAAAAGATGTTTGCAAGATCGACAGTTTTCAAAATTTTGTTTTTTAAAGGAGGGTCTGCGAACGCTCAAAGTGGATATTCCAAATTGTCATACAAAAAGTGGACAAAATAATAATAGTACTCATTATATAACTAATTGCCAAGCCTTAAAAAAATGTCACCCGTGACAATAAATTGCCAGTTTTTAAATTCTCTTACAAATTATTCCGAAGCACAATCTACATAATTTACATACGTATATAAGTTTTATGTCAATAATATATGTAAATGCTATTTTTAAGCAAAAAAGCCCTCAGTAAGCTTTTACTTGGTAGTTTTATTAAAAACATTTTTGTGAATACCTATGACAATAGTTTTTAGTGTTAAAAAATGTCTATTAACGACTGAACTGGGAAATTACCACACACAAGTTAATAGGTCTGCAAATTACAGTAGAAAAAAAAATCAACATCTATGGGGATTCCATGCGTTATTATTAGCTCATCACGAATTTACTTTCACATTTGAATGATGTATTCTATAGTTCGTAGTAAACAACAGTCATGGGCTGAAATCGATTAAATTTGCTTGCAAAAACAACGGCCGATTTACAAAGTTTATTCAATACGCAATTAAAACGGTGAATTCAATATTATTTATTCCACTCTGAGTAATCGTCACTCTCACTTACAATGCTAATTAATCGATGCCAACAAACACGTTTGGTTGGTTGCATGACATGCAACACATTTTAAGCACGAAATTTAAGTCTTAATATGAATATTATTCCATTTACTTTGAACGGAAGTACGTACTTATTTCAAACTCAATCACGGTATTTTTGTTTACACTGTTACTGCTATGACAACCACTACTTTTACACATACCTCATGGGGCTCGTCTCCGCTCACTCCACTGTCCTTTCTTTGACGTTTGCTAGTACTCATAGCCGAGTCAATGTTACATAAGCTATTGTTGCTATTTTTATCACAGACCTCTGGTAAACTGACATAGTACAGGAAATTAGATAGGCCGCCACTAAAATGAACAAGAAAGTAATTAATGCCAGACATTCTTGCACCCAAAAGTGACTTCCACTCACCTGATTCGTTTTACCACAATATCCTCAGTTGTTATCGACTTCCAACGTCCAGTCAAATAGTCCCGGCACAATCTCGATGCTGCATCTCGGATTTCATCGAGTGTCGCCTGTAAGGACACACAAAATAAAGTTTTTTTTTTTTAATGAAAATGTTTATCCAACACCTCTCTGCGTGACTTGTTGTTTACATTTTGCATAAAATATTGCTTAATATCCTCAGTAAAAGTTAATTTTTTTACCAATTTCATGTTATTCTCTAGATTTATGTTTATAGCCAATCAATTTTTCGAATAATTTGTTCTATAAATGCCGAATGCAAAGGTTTTTTGTTTTTTTTTTCTTTTTTGTTTCTTGTTTTTCTAGGATGGAAGGGTATTTGTCAAAAAATTTATATTTTTCTACTTAGATTAATTAGAGCAAATAGAGGCGAGTGGTGCAACGTCGAAGCCGAAAATCACAACTGACGGGGGAAAATCAATATAGTCAGAAAAATAGTATATCGTGCCAACATTTCTCCCACAGCCAGGCGGATTGTCAACTTACGAGGGGTGTTTTTTCAGTTTGTTTTCGCATCTGTTTTACGTATGTAAGTCTACATATTAGGTTTGTTAAGGGGGTGCGAGAGGAGCAGAATGTATGTAGTAAGAAACCAGCTGACAAAATACTTAAGATCCATTGCAAAGGACTTCATGTACACATATGCATACATACATGCACGGGTAGGTTGTGAGGCGCATGAGCTGTAAAATTTTTATACTGTACAGGAGAGGCACCAGAAAGTGATTCTTTAGTTTTACTGCTCGGGACGTTTTCGTAGATTTATTGTATAACCCGGACCATAGTTCCGGGTTTATAGAATTATCACTGTTGGAATTCTTAAAATTTCTAATCATCTTAAAGTTGTTGAGCTTATTTCTTTCAAACACTCTTAATCGAACAATAATATTGAGTGACATAAATCTGAAAGAAACTGTTGGTAAGTTTTCTGACCAGAAGAGTTAACATAACGAAATTTGGTAGGGATTTGAAGGATTTGATTGATTTTGTTCATTTAAGTATCTATATGCAACTAGTTCTGGCCGGGTGAAGCTGTCCCGCACATAGTTGGGAGAGTTTAGTTATTTTGAGTACAATTTTGAGTGCACATTCAACTTTGAAAAGACCCTATGCAACATCCGTTTCTTGTCCGATTTGTATATATTCTTTTGCAAAATAAACCATTTTGGTGGAGCTTTAGTATGTATGTTGTGAGCTTTTAAATAATTTTTAGTCAAAAATTACCATAACATCGCGTTACAATGGACGACTCGGCAACAAGTCAAATCGCCCAAAACGAATTCGCCTAATGTCACATCGCCAACAAACTAAAAAATGTCAAAATGCCCAAGAAATATGGGCCTTATGTCAGAATTCATTAAAAAAAAATGCAGAAAAATGTCAAATTGACAATAAATGCATAATATGAAATCGGCCAAAAAATATTACTGATTTGACATTTTCGTAAATTGGGTTTAAAAGTCTGTTTAAAATGAATTGTAACAA
Organism: Xylota sylvarum; assembly: GCA_905220385.1. Lineage (NCBI taxonomy): Eukaryota > Metazoa > Arthropoda > Insecta > Diptera > Syrphidae > Xylota > Xylota sylvarum. The sequence goes on along the minus strand of LR999957.1, from coordinate 91,388,821 downwards.
TTACATTAACGGCCACAGCATAATGTTGGTTCTTCTTTGTATGTACGACAATCGTTGAGGAGCAGCGAAGCGGATAGTGTCATAATGTTAAATCGCCCAGAAATGTTGGGCGATTTGACATTTCTCAGGTTTGGGGGATTTGGTGTTGGGCAATATGACACAGATCCGCCCAGACCAGATCGCCCAGCACTTTGACACTGTGCCGGACAAGGGTCGAAACTGAGACAAAGTTTTGAAAACGATCAAGTAAATCAAGAGATTTAAAAAAAAGTAGGCTATAAGTGGGAGGGCTGAAGGGAGCAGAAAGTACCTATAGGGAACCACAAGAACTTAAGCGCGCGAAAGCCACTCAATCGGATACGAGAACTACCGGCCCTTCCCCGAGAATCTGTATAAAAATTAAGAAGGATAAAATTGTTTTCTAAAGAAAGACTTATGGGCACGATCTTCCTCCTGATCATATCTCTAAATCCTCAGTCAAACAGATTAATTTAGTCTTAAAAAGAAAGATCACTGATTCAACTGAAGTACTCTTGAAGTTATAAGAATAGGTACGATTGAAAGCGAACATATTTTACTACGATGACAATAATTTGGTGAGAAATCTAGTGAAAAACCTTGGTAGCAACAACATTGTCATCATTGCTTTTAAGCACATCAAGCTCATTAGTGTAAAAAAAAGTTTGCCTTGCAGGGAAGAATCATCATTCGTGTACTCTATTTTTGTGGATAGGGATAATGTATGGTACCTTTTACAATTTAGGAAAAACTCGATGGTATACTGATTTTTTTCTGAGCCCAGGAAAAGGGTTTACAAAAGCAAATACAGAGTTTAGAAAAAAATTATGCTGGGATAGGGCGTGTTAAAGCTGCAAGATTGTGGACAAAAAAATAGATTCGCTAAAAGATAAAGTCTCCTAGAAGACAGGAGACCTGCAAACTAGCAAAATACACTAAGATAGCAGAAGAAAGTCTTGGGCCAGCAAATTTTCACTTAAATATGATTCGTATGAACGAAAGCCAAAGAGGAACTTTGGAGATATCCATCTTGGATTGATCCATCTTCGGTGTACGAATCGCACGGTAATAGGTGGAAATATAGCTTTATTAAATAAAACGCAAAAAAAAAAAAGTGGGCATGACCACATACAAGGTATGGATGCATAGCAGAGAAAGTTAATGTCAATATATTTTACTAATAGTACTAATAATAAAAAAAATTGTTTCCATCTGCGATCGCCCGGATTAGGATGGCAGCCTTAAACAAACACTGCCTCCGGGAGGACAAATTTATTGATCATAATTCACAACCTCGGCAGTTTCCTTCGAGGATGGCCACAGGCTCTAGGTTCGACACACATTCGCTGACAAGCAGGAATCAGACAGCTTTGCTGAATTACAATGGAATATTAGGTCCGACAAATACTTACAACACAATACACTTTAGACCAATTGTGATTCATAATGCCATCTACTCATCTGCGGTTGATGATGTTAATCGCATTCTCTTTAAATAAGTTATTCACATGTAACAAGTACTACAAAAGAGTGGTGCCATGACTGGTACATACATACATAAATATACACTGTATGTACGTACGATTCCCCAGAATATTCCTCCATTTTGGCATAGTTCACATGAACTATGAATAGCTCAATCATCTTGTTAAGAAACTAGTTTCTTATTTTCCATACGGGTTTTGAACATATGTATGTTTTTTTTCGAAATACCTGAAAAATGTACTCCAATAATGTTGTACAATGAATTTTCTTTCGTAAGAAATAAATAACTTGTAGTATACAACCCACAAACTAAAATACTTTATCAAGTCATTCAACTTAGAAAAGCAACAAAAAATCATAAACTAAATTTATCTTAATAAACCCCATAATTTGAAAATAGTGAACAACACAAGAGTGTTCTCGTGCAAAGTTTTGTAGTTCTTATCAAATCCGTAATAAGCACATAAACGACTCCAGACTATTGTTACTTTTACATAACATACTGATTGCGGTCTATAGTGTTGTTTTTTTTATATCCCATCCCTAGAGTGAATTTATAATAGTTTGAAATAGCGTGTTATAGTATTTGTGATCAGACAAGTCATATCACTACTTTTTGGTTATTTGCCCCAGACATTACCAAAAGTGTATAAATTTTTCAATAACTTTGAAAACGTTTTCATAAAAATCGTTTAATTTTAATGAAATTTCGCAACAAAAAGTATATTCATATGTTCATATGCATCTTAAATCATAAGTATTTTAAATCAGAACATGGGAAAATAGAGGAATAGGGTATCATACCATCGGTTTCAGACGAATTTCAACTTTTCTGTACAATTTATTCGTAATCATTCTTATCATAAGTGTACTGAAAAGAATTCTCCCTTATCGGCCCTTGAACCATCTCCTTGAAACAATTATGGATTACAATGAAATTTCTTTAAGTGGCTAGATTAAAACCGAAGATTAAAACGAACCAGATCATTACAAACAAATAATGTAAAATGTTATAATTCATTTACAATATCTTTGGAAATACAAATACAAATGACTGATAGATACAATTGCTTTATGTGTCCTTCTTTTTTACTTTCTATTGAAGTAGAAAAACTACTTGAACCATTTGAACTAAACTATGGAAGGTGGTGTATTTTATTATCACCACCAACCCACAGTTTTGGAAATTATGTTAAACAAATACGTACATACTAAGTATTTTATTTTTATTTTTGTAAATATTCCAAGAGCAAAAACAGACTCAGAAAGTCTACACTAGATTAGAATGATCCATATTATCATGTACTTTATGTACTTTAATAATGGAATTTTTTAATACATAATAATACAAATTTTTTGCTGCCTTATTAGTGAATGAAACTAAGAAAAGTTTACAATCCTTTTCTGTAGTAAAAACAAACGAATTAGTCCTTGTCTAGGATGCACAATTTCCATTTCAATGCAAACTAAAAACTTTTGCGTGGGAATTTTAAAAATAGAATGTTCAAATACACATGGTTAATGTCATGTGAATAAATAAGCATGCAGTACGTACTAAAAGATACACATCCATATGTATGATGTGTATTTCTCCCAGTGGATGGCATTGAATCCGCTTTTAGAGCAAGCAGAACATGCTGGGGCTTTAAATTCAATGAATTTCTGAGAAAAAGCACTACGCAAAACTTTAGCTACGACCAATGTACCTACACGCGTACATAAAGCTAATCTATATCTTATAAAAACTATCAATAATCTTAGAAATGTTGTTTTCGGCGTAGTAATTATTAGCTCAAAAACTATATTGAAGGCCACCTACCCTACAAACTGCGTAAAAACGATAAACACCGGTGGGGATGTACACATATTGTATGTGTTTCCCATACACCACAACGGATCATTTTTGTTTTTCTGTTGAAATCTTGTAATTCTCCTTGGAGAGAGTCAGTGGAAATTTTTTTAAACGAACATCACCCTACACACGCACACGTACGTAAAATAGTGACAGTACCTGCTGATAAAGACCGTCCATTTACCAAATTTAAACAATGGAAAAAAAACTATCAGATGAGAGAATACATAATACGCTGGCTAGAAATGTAAAACTCAATTCGAAACCAGTTTTCGTTTTGAATAAATTTGCTGCCTCTCCCGGCATACAGGGTTGCCATAGGTCGAAATAGTAATTCATATCAGCCATTGGCCAAGCCCTTAAATGCGAATATCGTACAAGTAGTTAGACTTGTTGATTTACAGAAAAACTACACGTACGTGGAGACCTTAAAAACAGATTTAATTAGTTTTTAACGACACTTGATTGATTAAAACCCGTGAAACCCATTCCTCTTTATTTAAACATACATATATATGTACATACATACATATATGTATGTACGTATATGTAGATACCTATATAATTAACGGTAATTCTAATTGACTCAAATTTGTATGAACCGACAGTGGAAAGTTTCAGTACAGTTGCTGTGATCACGCAAACCATTTACTCAATACACAGTACTTTCCGGTAATCCGCCATTATAATAACCGGATTAACGGCAGATTCCAGTAGATACATACATGTATTTTAAAAGATAAAAAATACAATGAAAATTTCGGTAATTTTAACACCGACTATAGATCGGTCCGACTATAGACCTGAGTACTCTATCTTGATGAAAATTCCTCAAAGTGGAGTCGGAGTAGTGAGGATATGATACAAAGGAATGGCGGATTAAGGAACTGCGTGCTGTGTTAAAGACAAATAAAAAAAAGTAAGATAAGTAGATAGGCTATTAAATTCAAGCAAAAAAGGAGTAATCCCTTGAATTGTAATAATGTTTTATCCAACGACATGTTTGGTGTTCAAAACACATCCCGATTTGACAAAAAAAAAATAGGAGAGGCACAGAGGACAAATCTTGGTCTGTGAACAGAATTTTGTCGAAATATGTCTTTATTTCGTGAAACACTGTGTCAAACGAATTATTAAACACTTGTCGAATAAAGTGGACGCTTTGGCTCAGTGATTAGCGGTGTTCAAACTGATCAAATTTTTCATCAAATCTACTTGACCCTAGATGGGATGAATGTGAACGCAAATTTACTTGAGTTGAATTGCAAGCCCCTTGTCATACCGATTTGATGGAAAAAATTGATCAGTGTGAACCCCGCTATTAGGGCGTCAAAGTACTGAGCAAATAGCTATAGATTCTAGGTAGCTTCCCACACAACACCAAATGGTCTTTCATGGTCCCACCTCTTGTGAGCATCTGACAAACACCCGAGAGTATAACAATCGGACTTCGTTCGTGTTAAGAATAAATACATATACATATGTAACACGAACAACATGAATACTTTAATAATCGCTGTTAATGCTTTAATACTCCATAAGTACAATTACCATCAAAACCTGTTTCAAATATATCTGCATTAATTACAGCCAAATTTATTTAAGCCAATTTGACACTGATTTGCTTATTTGTTTTCTAATAAAAATCCTTCTAACCCGGTTATTATATTTTCATCAGACAGGGATTAGGTACTTAAAGATTATGGCAACACTGATACATTGAATAGTTCATTGACTCAGTGCAGTTTCTGTTTGGCTAATTCAAAACAAACCTTTGGACATCACCTTATTAATATTTTGCGTCACACTTGCAATGTGACTAATATGTTTTGCCCACATTTAAATGGAATGCGAAATTATTTAAACAAATATGTATTTCCTATTTATCATCAGCACGCAAATTATGCCTACAACGCATACACAAAGGGCTCTTGGCCCCTAACTGATAAGCATTTAGTAGATTACTTGACTCGTTATCAATTCGAAAACTACACAATCGTAAGATTATTAATTTGTTTTTTTTTTTTTTTAATTAATACACTTAACAACATAACCAGAAAAGAAAGTATTGATCGATCCGAGTTATGTAGGCAATTGGATGTTATAAACAACTTACAGTGGTTAACGATGTCATTTCGCCAATTCGAAGGCCAATTAATTGCAGTCAGGGTGTTTTGAAAAACAAAAAACAAATATTTTGTAGTTTTTGGAAGTACACGTACACGTGCCAATTATTGGTCACGAGGATTTGTAATTATGGTATTATACTCGTATGTATGAATATATCTTAATATTTCTCTTTTAACACTGTTTTATGATGATTAAGAGACAAACGCACAGGTATAATTATTATTGAATACTTTCAATTTTTCGCACTCAATTAACAAATAAAAATTTTCACTTCTTCAATGTATTGCACAGGTAAATTTAAAAACACACCACCTCCCAAAGTCACAGTTGGCTTATAACTGAGAGCGAAAAGGCCCACTTGTTGGTTTCTCTCCTATCCTATTTCCAACAATCGCACGCTGGCCACGCTGCTGAAATCGATGCAAATGCGCTTGTGTATGTGTTATCTCTATCGTATAGCCATTGAAGTGTAATGGGAAATACGGAAGAGGGAAGACTGTTGTAAGAAAGAGGACTGTAAAGCAATTAAAATTACTGACTTGGATCTATGATCGATAAGAAAGGATAGTTATCAGACCTAATTTGGAACAGAAATTGCTTATATACATACATATGTGTGTATATCAAATGAAAATTTTATTTTTAATTTTTTTGAAATTGTATTATTTTTCCAAATAGACTATTATTTGTGTTTGTTTGTTTACCTGAGATACCTACGCTGACTTACTTCAAATACATTCAGTGTATGATCTCAGATCTTTCATTGTATTATGAGTGTATGACTAATGACATGACATCTTTTTGTTTTGAAAGAAATATGTATGTACATGCATAGGTACATATGTAAATGCAACGAAGTTACTTGGAAATGTACTTTATACCGAATGATAATTCTTCAGCACTCCGATTAACTTGTTTACTTCGCAGATAAACAGGCTATACAAGATTTGTTTTAGAATTTTTGACATCAAATTATCAAGCGGAAATACAGACGTGCCTGTCGACAGATACATTATGTATGTATGTACATGTAACGGCTGAATAGCAAAGACAAATTAAAGCTCAGATTGCAGCGACTCATGCAAAGGAAAGAAGTAAGCTTGGCAAGCGAATTTCATTTCCGTCCTGGCCTGCAAACGACGTGTGTACAGAATTATAAAATGACTATTTGATGGTCATAACTAAATATCCGGTAAAAACACACACACATCCGTTTTCGAATGGGGAACAGCTTAATTTATGAGAGAAACATTTTTCCAGCTTTTCAAACCAAGTTTTGGAAGTTACCTTTTTCCAAAGCTTGGCTTAAAATACCACAAAAAAAAAAGCTTAACGACATTCCTGCAGAATTTTATGAAGTATAACTTCAATTGATAGTCAACACCCACCCATAATACAAAAATAAAAAAAATACAAGTTTTTGGCGCGACAGGTCCATGGGACCTAGGGCCTAGCTTCTCACAACCACTTGTGCTGTGCGTGTTATATTCTTCACACGAATGGAAGGAGCCTACTGTTTAATGACGGATCCGAACGTCATTTTTTTTTGGTTTTGAGAAGCTTTTTCATGACAGTTTGAACAGATTGAACTTGGAACCCCTCGCTCCGTAGTCCAACGCACTAACCACTTGAGCCACGGCGCCCACACCCACCCATAATAGGGCCGTGAAATACTTATACCTTCCCCGACGAGTGAAGAAAGGGAATGGTTGTATACCTTTGCAACAAAATGAGAACTGGAAAGTATTGTATTAGTTGATGGCAAGTAAGCAAAACGACCAACCCAAAAGCTATCACGCAGATATAGGCTAGGGCGCATTGGAACCACTAACAAAATGCAAGCTACGGTCAATGCAGGAATAGAGGTCATTTTCAGTCTCCTGTCGCTAGACCTATTTATAGAAATATCGGCAGCTATTTCTGCCATAAGAATTTATCAGTTTGATAGCTGGAAGCTAAATAGATGCACCGTCGAGTTTATATAACTCCAACTTTTAGGGAACATCAAATTACTTTGACTTACATCGTGTTTTTTATATGAAATGAAAAATTCAAAGAAATACAAAACATATTGAAAAGCTACAATCCTTTCTATGCAGGCCTATGCAGTGTGGCATACTGCATTTTTTTGTCGAGTTACAACGATAACTTCGAACGTTTGAGAATGTTACATGGAAAATTTCATCAAAATCGGTTTTTAAGGAGAACGCCCCAAAAAAGTGGGTAGGGCTGTATGGGTGAATTGAATATCTAAATATTTGGTCTTTAGAAAGTTATGAAAAAGTGGGCGTGGCAGTGGGCGAATTTCAAAATTTTTTATACTTGTCTGCTTCTTCTTCTGAAAAGCCCAGATATGTATGAAATTTCGTCCTCCTAGCCCAATAAGTGGTGACATACGGACAAACGGACAGACGAACATGACTAAATCTTTTTCGCTATTAATACAGATCACGAATATATACATATGTACATTTTTTATTTTTTTTTGTACATACATATGTATATATAGCCCAGAGTGTTTATCTCGATTATTTCTCTATGTTACGAGTACAAACTATGTATCAAACTAAATATACCCTTAGGATAGGGTATAAAAATTATCCAACAAAAAAATTTAAATTGGAGAAAAATACGACTTAAATGACGTTCGAAATAAAGGCGCATCAGGGAACGAGAACCAGAACCTGGAACCTTGAATCAAGTAGCCTTGCACAGTCGGGTTCGATACAGGGAAAGACTATACCTTTATATAAAATTATATATAAAATATATAAAATAATTGAAGAAGACCTCTATAGAACCTGCAGAGATGAAGAATCCACTTTTTTGGACATGGACAATTTTAGTAGAAGTAATGTCAGTGGAAAACATTGCCTTTATCCACATACTTTTGTCTGAAGTTTTTGATCTTTGAAACTGCACTTAGTAGTGCATTGGTCCTTTTCGTTTAAGTTCTCCAACGAAAGGCAGCGAAAAAAATTGAAAATGACTGAATTTTTTCATCGAGATTGCTTCTACGATACCTACGTATGTATTTTCCAGACGGATATTTTTGTTCCCTTCTGAAAATTACATAATTACGATACCTATCTTTCGAAAAAGGGGAAAATATTATGCCCGATTTTTATTTATTTATTTTTTTTTTTGCAGACCCTTGCATACATGGTTGACACTGCTATTTGGCGCGACAGGTCTATGCGATCCAGGGCCTAGCTTCTCACAACCATTCGTCTTGTGGGTGTTATATTCTTTACACGAATAGAAGGGGCCTTCATTTTAACCCTCTACTGCATACGAAGCCATATATATCTTTACATTTGGTATGGACCGCCATTCATTTTTCGAATTTTTTTTTTTTTGATAAATTTTCTATATTTTCAATATAAAGTTGAAACTGAAGCATGCAGTAGAAGGTTAATACCGTGTCCGAATGATAATTTTTTATTTGTAAAGCTTCATGACAGTTATACTTTCGGATGTTTGTCAGCTGCTCGCGAAATGTGGGACCGTGAAAGAAATTTTAGGTGTGTCTGAGTGATTGAACCTCGAAACTCGCGCTCCGTATTCCAACCTGGAAAACCGTGGGACACATTCCCATAGACATGAAGACTTTGGTGTTGGGTCCAAAGACGACAGCTCCAACTCCAGTTTCCATCTTCGATCCGTCTGTGAACCAGACCAGATCTCTAAAATCCAGTGCCGGAACACCATTGGACCAGTTTTCACGGTCCAATAGTTCTACCTCAAATAACCTACCGAAACAGTACTGACCGTGTTGTCGGCGATAGTGCAAAACATGCCCTTGGGAATTGAGTCAAGAATTTTCAGGTGGCCCACATGGTCACCTGGTTTAAACTTATATTCTACCTGCAGCTTAATAGCGCATTTAGCGGCATTAATGGGTCTCACCATCATTGTATACATACATCCAATGTATCATTTTTGGATTTAGGCTCCAAGTTCTGCAGTAAAGGCGTCTACTGGCCCACATGGCCCTAGTGGCGCGCTCGATGGCGGACTTGATATGAGAATTCCAGCTAAGCCAAGCTAATTAAAGGATGACGCCGAGATATTTAACTTCACTGGAATAAACTTAGAACGGTTTTGCACCATTCTAACACGTGTAGTAAAGCACCCTGCATGACACTAGAAATGATCGTGCTGTTTTTACCAATAATAAAAATTACTAAGCCATCCACATAACCAATAGTAACCAATAGTAACCAGAGAAGGGGAGAAAAGACTTCTCTCTGGGGACAGCCCTTAACTGCCGTCACAGACACTGACACCCCCCCAGAGGAGGAAGTAATAATTCCACTTTCAAGCATGGCCCTTATACATACATTGGTTGGTCGAATCCTCGATACCTCTGCTACTATTGCTATTACAGAGCTTTTTCCTTCGAAAGAATAGGGATGATTATAGGGGAATGTTGTACGTATTCTTTTTCATTTTCATTATTCAAGATTAGCTTAGCATCAATTAGATCGAAATATTGATCACACACAAAGTTATTACCTATAATCAAAAACGATCCCTTGTAGGCAGTTAAATCTCTAGTAAGTATGTACATGTAGTAAAATGCAAGGGATCCGTTTTCATACAGAAATGTCCAACACGAGACATGGAACGGATACCATGACTATGTCGAAACGAAACGAAACGAAACGGATACCATGATTCCCTTCCGATCGGATACTATGGTAGGGTCTGCTTATGTGAAGATCGTCCATGTTAGTCAGCCCTATCATGGTATCCGATCCATGTCTCGCGATGGAATTGCTAACCGTTTTGTGTTCGTCTTAATTTTTATTTTATCAACACAATAAATTGGAAAAAGGAGTGAATTCTTGGGTGAAAGCAAAGAAAAATAACATAAATTAAAATTATTTCCGCTATACTTTTCATATATGTACCTACTTACTTCTATTTTCTGAAGACCATCTGAGAGTTTCAAGATCGGTGGTATTGATGAAGATCACATAGTAACTCTCAATAGTTTAGTTCATTCAAAATGTACAAAAATGCTTCTTTGTTTAGTCTGAAATAACTAATTGAACTGCAAATAGAGAAACGTTGAGAATTTTTTTTTTTATTTACTTAGTATTTGGCCCTTCTAAAGAGCTGAAATGATCACGGATACTTATTCGGATGCATGCGCAACATTAATATTATTTCCTTTTCATGATCGTCATCAAAAAATAAGACTTAAGTGCCTTACATTTTTTTATTTGGTTTAATAACGGCCGAGTTCATTTATGCAAAAAACCGGCAACTTTGCAAACACTGCGTTCATAATTGCATAAAAACTGTAGTATCTACGCAAAAGTTTGCCACCACTTGCAAGTTTGAAACAGATTTCATTTTCTTGCAGAAAGTTGCAAGGAACTCAGCCAAAATGTAAGTAAGGAAAATGAATATGATATATTCCTGTTAATTGCAAAATTAAATTAATTAATTTATGGTCTTGTAGGGTAAATCCGCAGCAAGTAAATTGTACGCAAGACCAGAAGAAGCTGGTAATTTCTGTCCGATTAGGGATGGAAAAAGAATTTACGGAGGGTAGACAAATCCTAAGTAGTGGTCTGGCGTAAAGTTTTAGCGGAGATAATTAGAAGTTCTCCTATTTTTCCCTACGATAAAACCGAAAAAAACACGGAAGTTTGTTAATTTAATTATTACATATAAGCATTTGTCACTTTACTGTCAAGGGCGTTGTATGAATTTATTAACGACGATTTCACCACTACATGGTTGCTGCAACAATGCAGTAAGTTTCGCGTTCATAAAAGTTTACCAAAACTGTTGTGGCATATTTACTGCAAACTTGTTTACTTTTAAAAAACTCAGCCAATAAAACTATTATCGACTACTTTTTGAATTGTCTTCTGTTTACATCGAAATGTCAGTGTCTATTTTCAATTTTCGAACTTCAAGTTGGCTGCATTGGCTCAACTGAAAATAGTTGTTTTCCATAATTCCAAAAATTTGAGTTCAGTTGAGAATCATAATACATATCATTAGTACGAATCATAGTACGATTCGTAACTTTTTCGGATCGGATACCATTATAAAGCTAAGTAGGAAATAAAAACTACCTTCGAACACGCCCTTAAACTATTTCCCTATCTTCAGTGCTTAGAACAGCGAACTCCATCTCTGTGTGAAGAAAGGCAACACCCATCCTCATATTACGTTTATGAACCAGCCGCAGCGCATTAAACGCACTCACCGGATGTAGAAATTTCACCTCACTATCCATAAAACACATCACAAGGGATTTCCTACTAGGCGCTTTTCAAAAACCATCGCAACCAATCAATAAAACGGCATTTCCCTTTTATTACACTTTACATGTATTTTTTACCACATCATGTCTTACAATGTTTTTTTCTTTTTGAGAACAGAAATTCAAAAATTTAAGTACGGTCAACAGAAAATCCTTTTCATTTCAATTCTTTTTCTTTGTAAATTCATAAAAAAAAACTTTGTATACAATTAATAATGAAAAATAGGTAGGCAGTTTTCTTTTATTATGATCAATGTTTTTCATTTTTACTTCTGTTTTCAATAAATAGTTTTCCTTTTTATTTTTTTCTTATTTTTTGATTTTTTATTTGTATTTTCCCGATGTGGACTTGCTGATGAATATCACCAAAAAGTCCCATCTGTGCTTGTATATATTTTTACAGAATTTTTTTTTTATATGTATATTGATATAATTCATCTATTGAACTTTTTTCTTTTTTTGTTTTACTTTGACACATTTTTTTTTTACACGTTTTTTGTTTGTTTTTTACACGCACAAAAAGGTCGTTTTTTTTTTTTTAAGTAATAAGAAAAAGTAACCTTTAAGAATGAGTTTTATGTATCATTATACTTTTTTTTTTGTGTGTTATGTCCTTATAAATAAATTATTACAATACTAAAATATTACAAGGAATTTGTCAGGACTCTCGCTATCTTCTTTTCTTTTTTTTTTTTACTTCAACGAAACAACACATTTTCTTACTTCTTGATGGGGGGAGAACGAACGAGGAAGGTGGCAAAAGGGATGTTGTTATATTTAAAAAGGGTACATTTCCATATACAAGTTGTGCATTTATAACTCCTTTGTTTTATAGTCATTTTATAATGATTTTGTTTATACTTTATTTTTTTTTATCAAATTTCTTATAGGTAAGATCAGAAATAAACAATCATTACTTTATAATGTATATATGTATAAATGTATGCGTGCGATCTTCGTGGTAAATTATTATGTTTTTTTTTTCTTTAACATGGTTCGAAGAAGGAATATTATTTATATTACTAAGAGGAGGAGCAGGAGGAGACGTGATATTGTTACATCTTCTCCTTTTGTTTGCTTTAGGAAATATACGCTTGTTTTTTACATACATATATAATATTAATAATCATACATATACATAAAAATTAGAAAAAAAAAATTCTTTCGTTTGTGTTAAAAAAGAAAAAATATTTGTTGTTGGGTTTTGAATTATTAAAATTATTAAGTTTTTGTTATTATATGTGTATTTAAGCCGCTACTTCAGTTGCATCTGAGCCATTGGTTACATCCTCTTTTGTCTCTTCCAATTTGGCTTTCTTTTCTGGGGTGGCGGCAGTTTCGTCTGATTTGGCATCGGCGTCAACAGCGACTTTCCTCTTCACGGCCTCAGCTGGAGCATCTAAGGAGATCGTAATGAAAATAATTTTCTTAACCCCACGTACACGTACAAATGCAAATGTCGACTGATTGTATGACATGATATGGTTCATTTTCGAAATGTGTGCGACAGCTAATAGAAGTATATAATAATTTTTAGAAATGTGTACTAACCTGTTGAGTCACCATTTGTTTCTTCAGCCTCAGCATCGTCTTTCTTATCGCCGTTTTGCTCTTCATCTGTCGAAGGCGTTGAATCATCATCTTTTACGTCGTCGGCCGTAACAGCAGAGTCGGTGGCGTCAGCTGCTTTTGGTGCATCACCGTTTTCTTTTGTCTCCTCGTCAGCTGCACCGTTCTCTTTGGCGGCTTTTTCAACCGACTCTACATTCTTGGCAACATCGACTTCCTCGACCGCCTTCTCAACCACGGGGGTCTCTCTGCGGATAATATTAGGGGAGACATTTTGTTAGACTTGCCCTTGTTTACAATAGGTGCTTATTTTATTTTTTTTAAGACAGATAGATTAGAAAATCAAAACATTTGAATGTGATTTCAGTATTCAAGTCGAATATACATATGTAAGTACACAGCTATCTAAAATGCAAAGGCAGATTCAAAATCTAAGTGATAGTCCGTATTTTCTAGCCATCAATACATACAGTTAAAATGCCAATTGCAGTAAAATGTTTAAACAAAATGATAAATGACAGCTCTTATTACGGTGGTATCAAATTTAGCGACACGACTTGGGGAATGACCCTCAATATCCGATTTTGGATATACATACATACTATAGTTCCCCAAGATCGAAAAACGCAGTGTTATAAATCTCGATGATAAGACCAAGATACACAAAAAGTACCAAAAATCTCTTTTTCGTTTAGTTTAATAGATATCGAGGAAGCGTCAGGAAACTGCGTTTTTAAATCTTGACAGCTAAGCCGTTCCACGATTTTCGAATTCTTTACAATTTTCAACATTCTTACAATTATTGGAAAAAAAAATACCGGCGACCGGTCTATGGGATCCATGGCCTCGCTTCTCACAACAATTCATGTAGTGCGAGTTATATTCTTTACACGAATAGTAAGGACCTACCGTTAAATGCCGTTTCTGAAATACAATTTGAGAAGCCTCTTCATGACAGTTATACTCTCGTATTGTTTGTCAGACGCTCGCGAGAGGTGAGGCACTAATCACTTGAGGCCATTCTTATAATTAACGAATTCTCATACACCCTTATTCCCGCGTGGCGTTTTACTAAAACGCCGAATGTCGTTTTTTAAGAGTTATTTCAGAAATTCAACGCCCGAAAAAAGCTTTGTCGGCAAGTATACACTCCACATACAATCCACTCTTTAAAACAAAGCGCCTTAAAGAACGACAATCGGCGTTTTACGGTGTTTTAATAAAACCCCACACGGAATAAGGGTGATTATCTTTAGAATAGAAAAACAAAGCTAAATACATATGCATGTATTTGCTAATTGATGTTAATTACCACAAATACGCCAATGGAGCAAACCGCAGATATTCGTAGTAACTTGGCCCGTTTCTTAATATTCGAAAACATGAGTATGGAATGAAAAACTATTATGTTTGTGTACATTCAGATAGCAAGTAAATTGTATATAAAGACAGCGTGTTGTTGCACTATATTAAAACTTACAACTTGTGTTTTTCAATCATCGTAACATGTTGACACAATTGTCGGTATTGATTGTAGTGAAAATCTGTTGAAAATCAAAACACAACAAATTATTACGAAACATGAGTAGAGTAAAACGTGCATACAGCATACATACATACATATGTATGTGCCTATGTTCATTTACATGAAAGCACGTATGTACATACTACATGTTTCTAAATATACAATCTAAAGCATTTCCTTTTCGTCATGATGCCTGTCAAAACCAATTCGAGCTTTGTTTGAAAAAATAAAAATACATACTCGTAATATTTACTCTACAGGGTCATTGGAAGGAGACGTGTAGGTATACGCAATTCGTTATACACCCAACATAAACACAAACTCAAATGTTTGTACAAAGGATACAAAACGCGCGTGTCCATGCTAAGTGACCTTGAAAATAGATATCTGAGCTTACTATTACAAATCCAATTATTTCGAGCAATCCTTTAACTCATTGCGCTGATTTAACTAATTTAGCCTCTTTTTTAAAAATTTTATTAGCAACTATTTTTTATTTTTTTTTTAAAAGGCATCTCATAAGGGCACTACAATCACCGGCAAACAAATAACTGCGCAAAATCCTTTAAAGTACAATCAGAAAGACCTGTAAGTTATGAAGTTATGTAAATACCAAAATCTTTATGTACAACTAGAGTGAAAATAACGGTCCTTTACCTCCAATTTAAAAAAAAAAAAAAAAACTATAAAACATGTATTTTTTCCTGGTTGCCTTGAAAATTTCATGCGCAATAAAACACTCGTATATAAAGGCATACATACATACATATATTCAGGATTTCATTCTTCACCCCACCTAATACCCATTAGCATGTGCATATGGACTAATCTTTATAAACATTTTGGCTCTTTGGCGCAAACAGACCTTGACGTTGACCGGTAACGACCTTATCTTTCTTTATTCCCTTTTTTTTTTTTTTTATTACCTACCACTCACTCACACCAAACAACATTTCCAAGAATCGCAAACAATACAAAAAGAAATGATGGATAAGTAGCGCAGCGCGGTAAATGACTTTCTAAGATACCAACAAAAAGCAGGAACACATTTCGAATCCCACAAAGTTGGGAAAGCACCAACAGCACCCACAGAATAAGGTATACATCATCCTCATGAGCAAATAGTAGTTCCCACCATTCGGCGATACCGCCAAGCAGTGGCGCAAACAGCATTCCAGAAAGCGTCGTTTCTATATAAACGAAACACATACACATCTTAACAGAAACACACACACGCACGCATTTTTAATGTCAAACACCGCTCTTCCCCTCCCAAACTCCGTTAACAAACAAAACCAAGACTTTTTTCAACGTCGGCGAAAAAGACTACATTGTGAAATATAATAAATTGTGTACAGTACCCAAGAAAAAAAAAACTCGTAATATATAATCATTTTTTTTTTTTTTTTGCAAAATCTGCTTACAGGAGAAATAAAATACTCTGGCTCACTCACTCCACGTTCCATTTGCCATACAACAAACACACACACTTTATTTTTTCAACTGTCCTTCTCGAACAAATAATCCGCTTTATTAGACCATCTCCTTCTAGCGAGCGTCGATTTTCGAAATACGGTAAGAAATTGCAACCGCAATTTTGTATTCCTTCGTAAAGCACTTTTTTTTTTTCGTTCGTTACTCGCTGCTTCTCGTTCTATCTCTCATTACTTCTCTACCCAACAACCACCTTTTCATATTATACATAAAAATTTCATTTTATCACCACCGTTTTTAATGCGAACATTATTGGATTTGTATTTTTTTTTTCTTTTTTCGTTTTTGTTGAAATGATTCACTTATTCGAAGGAAACAACGCAAATTGATTTTTTTTTTTAAACTGACGCCATATTGCCGCCAAAATAACGTGTACAGGAAACGAGCGTGAAAAAAGCTCATGTCACCGGTTCCTTTTCTTTGCTTTACTCACTTGTTTTCAACTGCAACATCGGCCATTGTGATAAGTGTGTTTTATTTGTTATTTGAAAAAGAAAAATTTGATAATTATTTCAAGTTTTGAGAAACTTTCTCTACTTTTCTTTTACAATTTTTGTATGTATAACCGTTAGCACTTTGCACGAACAGAACAGGCACGTCTAAACTGCTTCGCTGAATAACGCCGAATGAGAAAGACATCTACAAATTTCAAAATTGGTGAGAACATTCCGCTGTGTCTCGAAACCGTTTTGTTCCTATGAACAAATGTGTTTTTTTTTTTTTCTTTTTTTCTGTCCTCTCTTCGCATCGGACTGGATAGATGATAGTGTGTGTGTGGTTGTGCAGCGTTGTTGTATATATACAGTATGTATACACCTTTGCTAGGGGAATAGATCAATCGTATATAACTCTGCTTTTTATATTATTTTCTTCTGATGTTGTTTCGAACCCCTCTCGCGATTCTCATTATCTTTCTCCTTTCAACTTTTCCCATGTTAAAAGAGGAAGTAAATCCTATGTACATACATGCATACATATGCTATGCATGCCTAATGTCGTGATAAGAAATTTGCTCACTTGAACAAAAAAAAAAAAAAAAATAAGTAGAACATACCTAATCAATTTTGATCAGACATTTCTTTTGAACGTAACTCTGTAGGTAGTTAATGAAATTAAGTTCCTATGCGGTGGAGGTAGTCGGAAAAAAGTCTAATACCTACCTACCTACCTAGTCTAGAACTGTTACTGTTACGCTTGGCCATATCTGAATGATAATGTCTAATTTGTTGTGCCAACAAATCAAATGTGTACACCGTTAAATATTTGCCGAATGTAGTCGAAGAGGTAAACAGAGATTGTGTGTTTCGTTTGTGGCGATAGGTAGGTATAACTGTTTCAAGAGCTTAGCGAAGCTTGTGATGCCAGTTAAGATTTTAAGCTTCTCATTAGGAAATGCAATAAATGGAGAAATTTAAAAGTCCATCCATCTATTATCGCAGATTAGATCTTGTCTTCCTAGTCGCTGTCTATATGTATGTATTTATGTATATACACAGAGATTACCGATCAATGATTGCATCCATACCATACGATTCATCGATCATCTAATATAATTGGTTGCGCCACACAATCTCGATGCCAAAAAGAGCGCAAAATATACATACGTATGTACATACATACATGTGATATTCATCAGAGAATTGCACAGAAATAAAATTTCATCTTTAATCTTCTATTTTTGCCGACAACTTTTTAGATTTATCTCTTTCTCATCGACTGGACTCTAATGCAGACAATGACAGCTTGTCTATAGAGAACACGTCACACGTGTATATTTGTATGTTTGTCATATAAAAATTCAGCAAGTATGTACATATGTACATACATATAGCTAACATAGATAGTTAAATTATTTTGATTTTCCTTTTGGTACATTCATTTTGAACTGATAACCTAAACGCATACAATATTTTTAAAAATAAATTAGTTTTTAGTGTCCAAAGTTTAAGTATTATATTATAATTTGGATTAACTTATGTACGTACACAGAAAATGTATACTTTATATTTAAAATTTAATAATCGATAAGGCACCCACAAGAAAACAAAAGTTTCTTTGATAATCCCTAATTCCTTTGGATTTGAATTTGTTTTAAATGATTTTTTAAGCTCGTAGAGAACCTGCAAAATCTTTCATGAGATATCATAAACAGTGTCTACCACTTACGAGTAAGTCGGTTTTCAAGCTCAGTGCAGTGACAGATGGCCAATTTGTACCACAGACGAGCTGAATCGGTTATAGCCAGTTCATCTCCACACTAGGTGCTTTAAATTCATTTGTAACCAGGAGGCGCTCCTAAACTTCTGTAGTCATGTTTACAGTAGTCTAGATAACAAAAAAGTTACTGCTTCACTTTTTACAGATATTACCAAAGCTTTTGATAACGTTGACCATAAACTTTTATTATTAAAGTTAGAAAAAGCAGGTTTTAGAGGGTTTATGCTGAATTGGTTTGCATCGTATCTTAAAAATAGAAAACAAATAGTTAAGATATGAAAAAATATTAGTAAATGCCTTGATATTCATGTTGGCGTCCCACAGGGATCAGTGCTTGGCCCAATCCTGTTCCTAATCTTCATTAACTCCATCTTTAGTCAAAATTTGAAAAGTAAACAAACTGGGTTTGCAGATGATATAGCATGTACTTATTCGAATCTTTCCGTCTTAGATTTGGTTGCAGATATTAATCATGATTTGGAAGTTTTAAGGCATTGGTTTGGTATGCACAAGCTAGTTATAAGCGATAAAACAAAGATTATGTTCTTCAACCTACCTGCACTAATGATTTGTTTAATGATTTGATATTTCATAGTGTAGATTGTACCCGTTTTTGTGTTAATACTGATATTTGTGTTATGTCAAACTGCCCAACAACTTTTAATGATGATACAAGTTGTTCATCCAAATGCTTTGTCATTGAAGGGGTCCTTGATTTTAGGTACCTAGGTTTACTCTTTGACAATAAAATGAACTGGAGCTTACATACTTCCTTACTAAAAAAGTATCTCTTAACTACAACGCACATATTATACCATCTAAGGCTTTTCTGCTCTCGTAGCCTTTTAGAAACGGTGTATTACGGATTAGTCCAATCGAAGTTACAATATGGAATGGCTTGTTGGGGAGGTACCCATGACAATAAGCTACAGACACTGATCATAACCCAAAAGCATCTTCTGAGAATTATTTGGAAAAAAAGACGACGTGAGCATAGTTTTTTACTCTTCTGCAATTCAAAAATTCTTCCTCTGAAGCATCTCTACTTTTACAAAGTTTTAAAAATATTTTTCATAAGAAGTGGATATCTAATAAATCAGAATTCAACTGCATATACACTTCGCAGTAATGACAGGAATTTGGTTACTGTTCCACACTACAGCACTCATAAATTTCGTAACTTTTACACCTCAGTCGCACCTAGATTATTTAATATATTACCGTTAGAATTTCGGAGTATTAGGAAATCCTTTGCATTCAATAAAGAAATTAAAAAATGGCTGTTTAATTTTGACTTGAAAGAAATAAATCATTTAACAAGAGTGATACGTTGAAATCGGTTTTTAAATATTTATCTTTTTATTGTTTGCTGCATAATATTAATATTTTAATAATATACACCTTGCGTACTACCACCCCACTACTCGCATTACAACCTTTTGTATTTTTTTTATATTCATTTATGACTCGATACATTCAACACTAGTTTGCTAAGCTAAAGAATGTATCTATGTATTTATTTCTAATACAAATCGTATCTATCTATGGAAAACACTTTTAGTAACTTATTGATATTTATTCGGTGAAATATATCTATTGCAATAAGCATAATTATTAAGATTAAACTATGAATAAATAAGATTACCTATTGTACTAAAAACTATGAAATATGTATGTATATGAAATAAATAAATAAATAAAAAAAAAAGTATATTGGATTATATCAAGCACTTTTCATATATTTTCCAAGCGAATTTATCTCTTCATTTTGGAGTTTTGGGAACTGAACTGCAATTCATAAAAGTGACAGCTTGATTCGGTGGACCATAAATTCGACCATGGCCAAGAGCTACAATAGAATGAATTATAACTTGACTAATTCAAAAGATTCCTTTCCATTGTCCATTCTATAACTTCTGGCCACCGACCGCTAGTACATAATAACGGGTTTAGGCATCACAATATACATATAAACACAAGTTACACATTAAAGTTTAACTGAAACGTGCAGTAACTTTGCATTAGCTTATTTTTTTCAAAAGTCCATCAAATGTTGATGTGACTATTACTGGTATTTATTCAATAGTTACTTGGCTGTCGAGTAGACAATCTAAAAGTGGGATAGAAAAGTTTCGAAAAATGTCAATAGAGCATCTTTCTCCGAAACGAGACAGATCTGGCCTAGGCTAGACAATAAACGTAATGTTGAATTGGTTTAGTTAAAACGATCGCATATGAGCTTTGTTATCGGTGTTGCCTCTTCTCCAATGTACATATTCTGCAGGAGCTGCATAGACAAAGGGGTGGAAGAAATGAGCGCCCATCTTGTTTGCATCTGACCACCCTTATCCCAGGAAAGTTTGCTTTACCTCTTGGCAAAGCAAACTGGCACTTTAAATGTGAAAAAGTTTCACTTGATTCAATTAGTCCTTGGTTAACTTCACAATGTACCACCTTTGGGCCGCCTGTTTTTATATCTTTGTACAAGATGCCACCTAACAAAAAATAAGTATAAAAAACTCTGGTCGAGTTGAGTTGTGGAGCTTCTTCGAGAAACACCAATTTGAACAACACCATCTCGTAGAATGAAGTGATTTTCCTATCTTCACATACATACGTATGTATACATACATATGTATGTATGTACTACATGGCACCATATAAAATATTCGGCTGTTTTGTCATCGTCGTATTCAAATACTCGTTTAAGGAAGCGAAACAAGTGATAAATGCCGGATCGATCCTCATATTAGTTTTCCTTGAATTGAACAGAGGTTTCGACCTATGTAGTTCTGGAACTTTTTAAACAGACGTAAATTTAGGTATATTTCATTATGTTTAGACTTTAAAAACAATTACAGTAAACAGTAGGTACACATTTATATCACTATCTAGGCAGGTACTAGTTCTTCTTCATACGTAACATATGTATGTACATATGTCAGGCTCTAACACTCCTCATAATTTCCGGTACAATCGTTAAAAGAATAAACTCCGTGAAACCGTGATTTTTCACTGTATAAATATTGCAGACCGTGTCTAATTTTTAGGCAGTCGTTCTCATTCACTTTCCGGCATTACTTTATAAACTACTAACCGCAGTATCTGAAATTTGAGCTTAAGGCTACAAAATTCCCAAGTTCAGATCTCAATCGGTGAGACAATTAAAACTTAATGTCATCAGAGGCGTAATATATACCTTTTGAATTTTATGCCTACATACACATGTACCTACATATATACGTACTACTTACTTACTTAACGGGCTCCCGACCCGTGAAGAGTCTCTGCCTGAGACAATAATATATGTATGTACATCAATTTGAACTCAAGGAACCCTAAAACCAAGCCTACCATATACATATGTACATACCTACATACATACCTACTTTGCCAAAAGTGACCTCATCAATTCTTTGATTGAATTAACACCTTGCATCAGTTTGGCCAAGTCAATATACATATGTATGTATGGTACATACATAAGCTACCTAAGTTACCATTTGATTAGTTTAAATAATATGTATTAATGTCGTGACTACGAATCGTCTTAAATTGAATGCATTGAACTAAGACATATACCTACTTTAACCGGTTCTGTCTTAGTCTGACTAATCTGCAAACCGAAGATATTTTCAGTTTATTTGTTCTTTCAATTTGATTGTTTGTTATCGTCTCTGTTTTGGAACAATCAAAATTATTTAAATCAATTTTACTGAAAAATTAAGATAGCACCTATGCATCTACATATGTACATAGCCAGTTTATAAAGCTGCAGCTGTCATATCAATCTATTCCAATCTGAAAAAATATGCTTCTGCTATGTGAATACAAACATACATATATGTAGATACGTATGTTTGAACTATCTATCATTACTTCACATTGTTGTCGTCTAATCAACACTACTCACAACACGAGGTAGTTTATCGATCCGTTTCTGCTATGTCCAGTCTGTTTAATAGTCAACGAACAAACATCAACAATCAATAACTATCTACTATCCCGTCGAATTAAAGAAGAGCCTAAACTTCTGAAGTTTGTAGATACCAACCTAGCATACATATATCTAGCAAGAGCGGGTGGCGGATTGCAGATTGCGCGCCTAAGCATCTTTTTTCTATTCTTTACATTATATACCTATGTACATATACACAATATTTTGTTATCCTAGGTTTAACTATACACATTTCACCAAACACATGCGAACATAAGTACGCCTGTGTATGTTTAGTACTCCCAAGAAGAAAAAAAAAAGTGTATCTACAAAAAAACATTTTGCGTTTTCCTAATAACTCGAGTATTTACCTGAACAACTCTAGATATGCACGTAGCTATAGGTGAATACAAAATTTATATAGGTTTTATATAAATAGGTATGTGTCACTTTTTTTTTGGCGAAAAAGACCGTCCCGTGAATAGATACCGTGTTAAAGAGGAAGGGCGAATCAACCGAGACATTGGTGGAACAAAGATAGAGAGCTATGAATTGTGTGGAATTGAAAAGCCGGTGTCTGTGTTCATGAGGTGAAATTGAGCAATAGTGTTCCATTTCATTGAATTTCCCACAGTATTTCATTCACCTCACGTCGCTTTCGTCTTACTGATCCATGTTTAATTTTGAAAATATGACCACACCGGTTTTTTCTTGGTGCGCACCGCGCGCCTTCAAGTTGAATAATTTCCTGAATAGCTAGCTATGTTTCTACATACTTATTCTGCATTAAGAATAAAGTATAAATCTTTACTATGATTATTAATTACAGACGTTTTCATAGCCCCGTCCCGTCCCCGTCACGGAATATTCTCGAAGAATATGTAATTGTCGTGAATTCGTAGCGCTGTGTTGGCATTTTTAAACGTGATTCGGATGGAATCGGAACAACGGTTGTAAATCCGTTTCGTTGTCATAAAT
This sequence comes from Xylota sylvarum, assembly GCA_905220385.1. Classification (NCBI taxonomy): domain Eukaryota; kingdom Metazoa; phylum Arthropoda; class Insecta; order Diptera; family Syrphidae; genus Xylota; species Xylota sylvarum. The sequence goes on along the minus strand of LR999957.1, from coordinate 91,365,327 downwards.
CAACACAATTTGTAGATAAACTTATCTGAAGTGTTTTATTCTGAAATCCGTTTATCGTAAGATTGATATGGAAACAAGCTTTCCCGTAAATAAAGCACTTCCCCTTTAATAGAGAGCAATGAGATGAGAAATACAATAAAGGAGGAATGTAGTAGATATGTGGAATTGAAATGCCGGTTATGAATATACGAACCACACATATACAATGGAAAAATGGGGGTATAAAGTGAACGATATTTTTGATCCCCTACCATTGTTTTTTTTTTTTTATTGTATTGTATTCTTAATTGTAAACACTTTGTCGTTTTTTTTTAATACGATATTAAAAAAAGAAAAAAGAAGCATGAGGAGAATATGAACAAAAAGATGATGACAGGCAAATGACACAGACAAAAAGGTGATTGGCAATCAGAATCACACTTCGAAAATGTACTTCGAAATAAACACGAGTGTTGTAGGAGCGATGACTTCTTTATGTACTTGTGTATGCCTATACTTAGCATTTCTTCTCGATAGGACTTTTATTTGGAAGGCAAGAGGTAAAAACCTAATATTCAAGGTCAAACGGCTTGGTGATCAACACATACCTTATACATGCAGACATACATACATATGGGAGCGATAAATTTATTAACGATCCACTTAAACTGCTTCGTCTTCCGGAAACGCATCATAATTTCTTTTTCCTATTCAACACAAGTGAAGCACCTGGCAGTAAAAGAATGGAAAATTTCTGGCTTGCGTTACGCACGTACAAACATACATACGTAATACGCATGTACATATGTATGTATGTATATAAACCAAACAAAATGTTCCGTCTATCAGTCTTTCCATACAGAAAGTATTACTAGCGGGAGCAAGTGTGTCATGTGGTATTATTATAGACTCACTTCCAGTTTAGAATTTGACTTGTAATTATATTATAGCAGGGCAAGGACACAACATGAAAACAGATGCCCTAATCGGTTTATTATACTTATTTCTAGACTTCAATGTCAATTAAATACAATAAAGTATTCTTGTGTATCTATGAAACACACGTACTTGTATTATAAAGTTTCCCATAGAGTACAGTCATTCACAGTTCATTAAGCATTCTACAATAATCATGCGGGACAGAAGGTGTGTGTATACTGAAATTATAGCGAACTAAAATTACATCTTGATGATGAACGGCATAAATTAGTAATAATTAGGTCGGCGACATAATTTTGAATGTTTCGATTGTTTGATTGTTTCGCTTTCGAAGGTAAAATATTGAATTGAATCAACAATGAATGCTTAGCGATGCTTCCTATGAGAGTTTTCCTTTTTGCTAAACGTTTTTCGAGGGTCCGAACAGTGTTGCCAGAATGGTAGATCGTATACAAACAAATACTAAACTAAGTTGTACATACATACATGTATGTATGTGTAATGCAGAGTTGTAAAGTACTGAAATACATTTGTACTGCAGTACTGTGTAAGTACCCAGTACATTGTACTTGTACTTGTACTTAAAAAAAAGGAGTACAATGTACTTGGTACTTTAAAATCACCAAGTACAAGTACTATTTCAAGTCCTCTCTTCTAAGTACATTTACTGGGTACTGTAATACTGGGCAGTACATTTGCAAGTACTTTTCAAGTACATTTCCTTGCATAGTCTATCGTGTGACATGATAGTACAGGTAACTTAATACCGAGAATCAAAGCATTGTTGTTCTTCTAAATATACATACGTACATACATACATATGTCAAGACTATGGATCACCTTTGTAACCGTCCACTGTCATTATCTGCAGCAGCATTCAAGTACAAGGTACTGGGTACTTGACTGGTACTGGTGCTTGAAAGTTTACAGGTCTGGTGTAATGTACATTTACGTACATACATACATACATACATACGTACATAAGTAAATTTTCCTTATTCCTTAAATTTGTGCATTAAAAAAGTCACAAACTAGTCCGCGCAAAATAAAGGAGACTAATTTCTGCAGGGTTAGAAGCACAGCAACATTGACCATCTATTCTCTTCTTCAGAGGGTATGTTAGCAACATTAATAAATAAATTCATATTTGCTTTGTCCAAGTGACATAACACCAGATCAATATGCACTACAGACAGTCCTGAAAGACGTGATGTCAACGATCAAAATACTTCGCAAAGAACACACCCCTACTCAATGATAGGTGTAAAGCTGAAAGCTATTAGACAAATACCAGACCAACTGAACGTATGTAGATCGTTTTCTCTCTCTATACAGAAAACAGCCCAAAACAGAGCAAAAACCTTCACTGTGCATTGGATACACACAACCATTGAAAACCCATCCAGACGTACGAGTATGCAGCCTTGGTCTGATTGACAGCTGCAGGGAAAGCAATAAACCGAATCCATTTAACGTCTAGCATACAAACATACAACCATTGTAAATATAGAACAATCTTAACCATCAACTTGCAGACTAAAGAAATAGCTGCGATAATAGTGCCTTCTGCCTCCAGCAATCTAAAAGTCACATCGGAGTGGAGATGGTCGAAAATCGATTCGAATACAGACTATATCATGCCATACCCCAATTTGACACTAAACTTTTCTCAAGAGAAAGTTGGAGGGAAGGTGGTTTTATAAACACCAGTAAAGACGATCTTCACGAACATTATAAGGGTAAATCACTCAGCTCTGCTATTGAGGCGATTCCTCATTTTAGACTTTTGAAAAACATTGTCGCATTTCGATAAAAATGTGGTCAATGTATACCAAAGGAAAACTAAATAATTTTCCTTTTAACAAACATCAAAGGCATCTTGGCAGGCCACAACTTGTTGGCGGCATCTGAGGACTTTATAAATGTATCTCATATTTTAATGCTTAGGCCTCAACAGAATCTTAAAGGTACGACTATGTCGGAGAATAAGTGTACTAAATTTCACCCTAAACTCTAGGAGGCCCTCATGGAGTAAAATGAACTAATTGTTTTTTTATTTCAGAAATTCCGCATGGGGAAACATATTCGATCCTTTGAGATCTGAGGAAGCAACTTACACTGCAACTAACTCTAAGCTTATGATTGAGGTATCTCCCACACAGTTTATTCTGATTTGAATAAGTGCCTCTACAGTTTAAGTTAAGCTTCAGTGGAAATTCTAAATGTTGCTTATTAGAGCTAAATATGTACATATGTATGAACATCGAGGAGTATGCATTATCTCGTGAACATTTTTAATGATAACTATGATCATATGGGCGCCGTGACTCAAGTGGTTAGTGCGTTGAACTTCGGAGCGAGAGGTTCGAGGTTCGATCGCACCTAATATTTATTTAACGGCCTCTTCTAGCGACTGACAAAAATCCGAGCGTAAAACTGTCATGAGAAAGCTTCTCAAAAACAAAAATTGCCCTTCGGAGACGGCATTAAACAGTAGGCCCCTTCCCTTCGTGTAAAGAATATAACACGCACAACACGAATGGTTGTGAGAAGCTAGGCCCTGCGGTTCCATGGACCTGTCGCGCCAAGAATTTGTACTGTTTTGTATTTTGACTCTTATGCATCTGTGAAATAACTATCACTAAGCATACGTAAGCATTTGTTGGGTACTTTTTTTAAGTCGACACATAGCATGCTTATTACTTTCGTCCTATCCTACCATTTCCTTATCCTTTTTACATCTCACTTCGATGACGCGCTTCCTTCAAGCAGGTGCCTCTAACCTTTTGTATGTCAACACAAACTTATACAGAGTATCCTTTTGTAAGTCATAGACATAAAAAGATTACTATTCCACCCTTGTCGTGTTGGCACGTGATAAATAAGGAAAATCAACATACAACATATACAGAAATAAGTGCACATTCCATACTATCAAACAACAACTGTGCTGCCTCAAAGGGACGAGATAACCGATGAACGAAATCGATTATCATTATATTGTATGGAGACTTAATACAGGTAAAACGTATTTTGGCGCGATAGAAAAAAACAACGCACCAGTTACACAGCACAACACACATCTGTCTCGCATACATCTGTGGGAAGGGAAGGGAATGACGCTGAAAGAGACAGGGGCTAAATGAACGCTGCAACGGAAAGCAGTGGTGGTGGCGGCGGCGGAGACGATGCCATTTATAAATGCACTCGTAAGCAGTTGTTGCACTGAAGCGAATGTAGTTTTATAAAAAGAAAACCGCGCGAAAAACAAGCAACAACGACAAAATGAGGCCGATGAGAAAGAACACATTTTTTCCCGTTTGTTTTTTCTTTGTGTTTTTTTTATTTCTCTTGATAGTCACCCACATCTACATCTGAATGTGTACTGAATATATGTATGTAAATAGTATATTTTGGTATGAATAAGTAGGGAATTATGAATGGGTATTACACCAAGTCCATGTAATTTGAATGCCCTTAGAAAGGACGAATGCTAGGATTGCAGTATACATACATACATTCATATTTACATATGTAGATACATATATGTATGCCTAATGTAACTTAAGGACGAGGTCAGCTGTCATCAATCGCTTTTACAAGATTGATTAAGGATAGAAAGACATGTTTCTGGAAAACTCTAAATAATCGATATAAACTTCGATGCATGTGAACTAATGACTACCTATCCTGGTTATAAGCATTTAGGCACCAAAGCAATATCTAGGTATCCAGGTGCTTTTTAACCTAATACCTAATACGTATTTAATTGTACATGAAACATACAAATTAGATATGCACGTTCTTTAAACTACTATACATATGTATGTACCTATCTGTTTATGTATATATTTATGTACTCATACATATACACAATATATTGTGTAAACTTACATATTTACATATGTATGTTCAAAGGTTATGAATTAAACTAGATACTTTCACGACACTGGGCAAAAGCCGGCGGCTTTTGTAGCATACAACACTGATGCTGGATACATACATACTTATACATATACCCATGCACATACAATAGGAAAGTAAGTATAGTATCTCATGAAAGTACAATTGCATGTTTTTATGCAGTATTGCCAAACATCATGAGTTGTTCTGTAATTCCCGTGAAGTCTTGAACCCATGCTATAATATAAATTTGATTATTCAGCTACCTACACAAAAAGGAATACGCTTAGAAAAAAAAAACAAGTTTCACGAAAGTGGGTATGTGGTACAAGGCTATGGAAGTGTGTGTGCGCGCATCTGCGGGATGAGAGGTGAATGGGAATGATGTGAGACTGAAATTATGGACGCTGCTCTCTCTTTCTCAATGAACAGGGACCAAACTAGAAGTTGGTTCAGTTTCGTTACCAAAAAAATCCCCAACAATGTATTCAACAATTTTCTGTTGGTGAAATAAAATGGCTTCCAATATGTAAGGGTGGTAACATATAGGAACATTCAATCACATGACGATAACACAAACTTTCAAATTAAATTTTTAAAGAATATCAATACTAATAATACAATCGTCGAAGTTCGACATTCAAATTACAAATGTTTTATATTCTGGTTAGATAGGAATAGAATCTAGTCAATCAGGTCATGTTTAGAAGAATTAACAGCTAAACTAAGCTTGCGAATATTTCGATAAGGTTCTCGGTGAAGTAAATAAGTAATGGGTTTATCAATAGTGACATAACAATTTTGTATCTTATTACAAACGCACCTTTAAACTTTCTTACAAAATGTCAATGTCAAAACGTCAGTTAAGATTTCCGAACTAGCAACGTTTGGAAATTGTTAAAAATTACTACCGAAATTCTAAGCCAGTGGCCGCAACCTTAAGAGCGCTTATTCCAATTTTCGATCATAATAATCGTTTTACCAGGCATATTCGCTGTGCGTCCTATAGTCAACATATTCACTAGTGAGACAGCAAACCTATCGAAGTACGTAAAATATCGCAGTCGTAAGTGCTTCAGTTCAAAATGAGCCAAATCAGTCGATTCTACGCCGTTCACAGAAATTGGGAATCTCTCAGTCCACATTGTTGCGAATTTTGCATAAAGATCTTAGCCTACACCCTTACGAGATCAAATTAGCATAAGAATTGAAGCCTCTTGATCATTTGAAGCACTAAAACTTTTTCGATTGGGCAAAATTTTGAAGAAAATCCTGAATTTCATCGAAAAATCATCCACAGCGATGAAGTTCAATAAGCAAAATATACATACATTATTGGACAGCAAAGCAAGAATCCTACATATGCTTCAAGAGACTCCATTGCATGTAAAAAAAGTGACCGTGTCGTGTGGATTTCATGGCGGAGGTGTGAATGAATAGTATTTTTTCGTCATTGAAAATTATCGCCATCTTACGGTCAATGGTCAATGGTTCGTTATCGTTCCATGTTGGAAGACCATTTTTGGCCAGAATTGGATGGCCTTGACATTAATATGTAATACTTAAGATTTAATAACATATCGAAGTATTTATCCATTTAATTTAAAATTTTTTTAACCCAAGAACTATTAATTTTGTTTGATTACTGACTTTTGCGGTGATATGTAGAGGATGTGGACCAATGCGGCTTCAATTAGCTACAGTAGCGGTCATAGAAACTGCAACACTCAAACACTTGCAGGTAGATCAGTTTATGACAATTTTTTTTAATACCACAGCATAGAGTCTTATGAAATTTCGAGTTATATGCGAATGTACGGAAGCTTAAGCAAAAGGTAAAAAGAACGTCGCAAGGCAACAATACCCATACAGAGCGGAAACCTTGTAGTAGAGTCACATTCAGTGGTGAGAATATGAAAAAAAAACTTCTTCTGAAAACTGTATAACGTCGACGAAGACTAAAATCCCGCTGTAAGGCAGAATGGACCATTCAAACTCGACGATAATAGCCAAGACTTCTACCTGACCAAAATAAAGAAAAAGGATAGCAATGTCCAAGCCTAAATCCAACAAGGCTGGTTTAAAGCAGCTGGAAATGACGTGGCAGAAAGCATACACCAACTCATTTCTAAAATTTGGTCAGATGAGTGTATGTCTGATAAATTAATTCGTAGCACTGTTTGCCCGATCCACAAGAAAGGAGACCCCCTCTATTGCTCCAATTATAGAGGTATTAGTCTCCTCAACATCGTTTACAAGATCCTATCTGCCATATTGTGTGACTGAAACCCTTCGTCAAGAATCTGATTGGGCCCTATCAGTATGGTTTCAGACCAGGAAAGTCCACAACCGATCAAATCTTCAAACCTCGGCAGATCCTGGAAAAAAGAATCGATGCTAACCATCTCTTCATCGATTTTAAGGTCACATATGACAGCATCTATAGAGACGAGCTATACAGAGCCATGTCTAGTTTTGGCATCCCTGCCAAACGCGTTCGCCTGTGCAGGATACCGATGGAGGATTCTCGCTGCTCCATCAAGGTCGGTAACGATCTTACCGAGACCTTTGATGTCAAAAAAGGATTTAGACAAGGTGACGCGCTGTCATGTGACTGTGTTAACATCAGACTTGAAAGAATTATGCGAAACTCACAAGTCAACACCTGAGGCACAATCTTTCAAAACTATGCAACTACTAGCGTATGCCGACAATATTGACACAACTGGGAGAACACAGAAAAAAGTATATGCTGTCAACAAGAAGGGACACACAACGTTGACGAATTCGACAAAACATCATAATCGACAGTTATAACTTTGAGGTAGTAAGCGACTTTGTCTACCTTGGCTCTGCTATCAATTTTGACAATAACACTTCGGCAGAAATAAAGCGAAGAATAACTCTTGCCAGACGCTATTTCTTTGGGCTGAGAAGGCAATTGAGTAGTAACTCCCTATCCCGAACAACTAAGGAATCTCTATATAAGACCTTGATGATCCCAGTCCTCCTTTATGGCGCTGAAGCATGGACTTTATCGAAAGCGGATGAAGATATCCTCTGTCGTTTCGAGAGAAAAATTCTTCGTAAAATATTCGGTCCCGTTTGCGTTGACGGGATTTGGAGGAGAAGATTCAACGACGAACTATGCGAGCTGTACAGCTACATCGACCTAGTCAGAAAACTGCGCATCAGTCGTTTGAGATGGCTAGGACATGTAGAGCGAATGGACACCACTGCTCCGGCCCGAAGAGTCTTCAAACCAAACCCGGAGGGACAACGCAGTAGAGGAAGACCTCGCCTTAGGTGGCGCGCAAAAGTAGAAGTGGACCTCAACCGACATGGTCTGCACAACTGGAGGCAGTTAGTTAGTTAGTTACGGACCGAGCCAACTGGAGAGCTTGAGGCCCACGTTCACCCCGAACTGTAGCCCCACCTAAGTAAGTAAGTAATCATCGCGATCCTATTTTATAGCGTTGAAGCACGGACTTTATCGAAAGCGGATGACAATATCCTCGGTCGTTTCGGGAGAAAAATTCTTCGTAAAATATTCGGTCCCTCTTGCGTTGACGGGCTTTGGAGGAGGAGATTCAATGACAAACAATACGAGCTATACAGCGACATCGACCTAGTCCAAAAACTGAGCATTAGCCGTTTGAGATGGCTAGCACATGCAGAGCGATTGGACACCAGCACTCCGTCCGCAGAGTCTTCGAATCAAACCAGAAGGGATAACGCAGTAGAGGAAGACCTCGGCTTCGGTTTCGCGCACAAGTAGAAAGGGGACCTCAACTGACTTGGAATGCGCATTTGATTCATATGAACTCCAAAATGAGCAAGCACCGGCAATACATAATTAGTTCAATCTTTAGTGGTCTTCAGGATTTTGAAGTTTTAAAGGTAAAAAGGAAAGGTATTGCCGGTACCATAAAACCAGTGCTGGTACCATAGAAAACAGATTTAAGACAATGATAGATTAAGGAAGGTTATGAGGTTGTCATAAGGCACTGGGGACTATGGATGGCCAACCTGAACCATTCCACACATGCACTTGATTTCCCTATAGAAATTGAATAGAACATTAATTTGCTTCAAAGACCAACCTGCTCTATGGCGATATTAATGTTGGATATTGATTCTATCACAAGTAATTTCGCAGCTTTGAGTACAGCTAGAGTCTCTGTCTCAGAGTCTACAAGTGGTTTATGTACGGAGTCAGTATGTACATATGTATGTATGAATATATACGGCAATTTAGTTTAGAAAAAAACTACCTTCCTTTGCTAATCCTCCCTATCACGATACATTACTGCATATGGTGTATCAAAGTCAAGGATTCCAAGAATTTCATATGCATTCAAAAACGTGCTTGTGTGTCGAACTACTGAGCTGGAGGTTTGAAGTTCGAATCCCAGACAGCACCAAAAAATTTTTTACAACAAAAAATGTTGCCCTTTCGGACACGGCACTACATAGTAGGTCTCGTTCATTCAAGTGAAGAACAAGCTAGACCCATGGATCTGTCACGCATAATACATACATACATATGTATGTATTTGTATATAGCAAGAAAAAGATTTCCTTTTTTCCTAACTTAAATTCCCTACGAACTGTCAGTACTTGACCTAATTCGTGCTTGATGCTCTTTACTTCCTCTACCAGTATTAACAAACCAGAGAATTCATAGCTTATGTGTATTCAGTATGTACTGTTATTGAACAATATCTACGGCCCGATTAATAAATTAACCAGCCTATTGGATCCATCATGCTGTTAAAAAAAAGAAAAACAAACAATTTATTTAACAAAGCACACAATTCAAATGGAGCTGGTTTCAATTCAAATTAAAAGGATCAAAAAGCACAGCCAACCAACATCAAAGATAAATTGCAAAGCATAAGACGAATCAACTAGTTGAAAACTATAGCATTTAAGGTCAGATATGATGGAATCTGATTTAACATTCTTGTGCTTTGCGAGTAACACAAATTTCAAACACCCCACAGAAAGAAGAAAAAAAGCTGCCTGAGATCCCCCGAAGGCATGCCTGTCTTGGAATTTAATTTCGTTAAAATTATTGTTTTATTCGATTATAGGTGATAACAAAAGAATCGTTCGCACACTATAAAAGCCCTCGTTTGATGTCATAATAGCCTGATAATAGATTAAAATAACATTGAGATTGCTTTCCGGTTCCTTGTGTCATTCTCGAATGTCTTATCTATTTCCACCCCCATAACTCTTCCACCCACTCACCCTGCGCTAAAAGTTTTCTCTAATCAAGAGCTTTTTATAGCACCCACACAGGTAAGTCTTCGAAATGAAGACAAAGAGAGAGAGAGAGAGAGAGAGAGAGAGAAAGAGAAATATCCTGGCTGGTGTAAGGATATGTCTTCCGCTTCCTCACATCGTATAAGCTACTACCAAAGTTAGTTCTCGACGAAACTTTAACTCGCGTTAAGCACACCGGGAGAGAAAACTAAAAACTCCAACCAAAGGCAGCTCAAGCAGTTTTGGCGATGAAGCCAAACACATCCCAGGGCACTGAAAATATTTGTTAAAAAAAAATCGTCATTTTTGTATTGTGTAAGGATATTCAAACGATTGTCTGATACAATTATACATATGTGAATTGTGGAATTTAAAGTGAAAATAATCGAAATACAATAGAAACGTGATTGAAAAACTTTTTTTTTTCCAGTGTGTGTCCTCGTCCTTCTCAATTTCTGTGTAGTGTAACGCAAAAAAAATGTATGCCATTAAAATGAGCAATTGTGTACAAAAAAAAAAAAAAAAACAAGTGAAAAAAAAAAAAATAAAACCCCTAAAACTTTGTGGGGTGAGTGGGGGCGGAGAAGAAAAAAATCCTCTATCCCAGAACCTGGAGCAGCAGCCCTCTATTGGCAATTACATATTCCCGTTTACAGAAAGCTTTAAGGGCTATTAATTCAGCAGCACATCGGCAGCAACGACAATGGCAGCAACTAACATCCTCGCAATTCGGGGGTCTTTCATTTTTTTTCTTTTTTTTTTTTTTTAGAAATTTTCCTTGCGGTTTACATTTGATTCCTATTTAAGGACATTCCCATACAATTTTCTGTTTCACTTTTTTTTTTTCTTGTTCTCATACACCCACCGAGGAAATTGTTTAACTTAAACTTTGAAAGTGTCGAGAGGTTGTGCCTCGTCCTTCGCCTGCAATAAAAAACGATAAATAAGTAAATTTAGCGGGTGAAACCCTGGAATGAAATCAATTCGAGGTCTGCGTGATGAAGAGTTCTGTTCTGGGATATCGAAAAGTTTTCCTTCGCCCCCTAAAGTTGGGGGTGACGGAAAATAATACACCTACACCATTTTGGAATAGTTTTTTTTGTTTTTTTATTTTTACAATGTCAATAGTAGCACATTGCGTGATAGTTACGTAGTTTAGTTTGCTTGCCACCAATCTGCAGAATAAATTCTATATATTGGCGCCAAAGAAGACAAACTCCTTGAAGAAAAGAAGGCAAAGAGCTTTTCACTTTCTTCTTATTGTCTAGGACAACTATTAACACGAGAGACACTGTGAGATCACGAAAGGGGGTTGTATTGTACACAACGTGTTGTTCATATTATTGTTTGCTGCGTTGCGTTGCGTTTTTTTTTTATTTATTTATTTAACTACTGATTTGAGTACGGATACACGAAGTTGAGTTAAGTCGAGGAGGACACACACACGATTAGTCCCCGGGGCGTATATTAAATAATTAACGACTGGAGCTGTGGAAGTTTTTTTTATTTCTTCGTCCGAGATTTGTGGTTGTTTGCGCGAGTGCACTGATATACATATGTATGTACTTGTTAAATTTTACAGGTTCCCTTTGGGTTTGTAAAAAAAAAAAAAAACAATTAACTATCATATATGTAAGTACATCTCGTTTGAAAGTGTCCGATTTAGTGAGAAAAATGCCAAATAGGCAGCAAACCAAAACCTATTAAACATTCGAGAATTCGAGAAATGACAGAGGATAAGTCATTGGCCACTCTAGAGAATGGTATACAATTTTCAAACGGACATACGAATTTACGAACACAACGACTAGAAAAGGATAAAGTGAACATTATGACTGTCGAAAGTTGTATTGAGGGCAGAGACCCACCGGAGAGGCAGAGTACAACAGGAGGTGCTGTAGTTCTACCAGATGCTGTATTGGATAAGCTATATCAGAGCTACTCGGTCAAACAACGTCGTGCGGGACTAATATGGTTTCTAGTAGCATCCATTTTGTTCGATATCTGGGCACTGCTATTCCCGCCGGGACAATGCAAGGCATCATTGAGTGAGTAGTGATTTATTTACATTCCACATGATAACCAAATTTTATGTATGTATGTGGAACGTAAATCAGTAGTACCACCATGTACAAAATGCAATATAATTACATACATACATAGGTATGGGTATACATTCAAATTTGTCCTCGTAACTGTGCAGACTGTTGCATATTGATCTATATCCATGGAGTTGTACATTCACACATATTTCTGAGTGCAAACTGCACAAGTCCATTTGTCAATTAATTGTATTGATTATGTGGATGTTGGGTAGGTTTATATACAAATTATGTATGGACATATTTATGTATGTATATGCATATGGTTGGGACAGTTAGAGAGACGTTAAAATGTAAAAAAAATAAAATGCTTCCATTGGGAATGACGCAGATCGTAATGTAATTGAGCTAATTACAGTTTCAATTAAGACAAAAAGTCCTTCGTCATGATGGCTATCATAGTTTTGCAATATGGCTTCTGCAAAAATTATAAAGCTTAACCACCCCATTCCGAGGTGTCCTCCTCCATCGAAATAATACTTAATTACACCTAATTCTTTATTTCTTTAACAAATCTTTAATATAATCATGTATTCATTTTGTATGCTCTTTTAACAGGTGTCACCTTTATTGTGCTAATTCTAAACATAATCATATGCATAGTGTTACGTTTCACAAATTCATCCGAGTCAAAAATAGTGAAATACTTTCTTAAACTTGCTCCCTTTATAATCTGGCTACTTATAATCATTCAAATGGAAGTTTACTTACTCTCTAAAAAATCCGTTTCCCCAAGGTAAGAATACACATATGTATACGGCAAGAGTGCACGAAGAAATATTTTAATTATTAACGAATTTCTTACAGAGACATCATTGGCTGGCTTATTCTTCTGAACTTTTTAGTTTATGTTACACTTCCTGTCAGTCTGTATTATACTGCTACATTTTTTGGATTTGCCTCCATAGTGATATACCTAATCACGTTACAAGTGTTGGGTAATCGGTCCAGTGACCTATTTGATCGTCAGGTAAATAAAAGTATAACCGTATGGTATTTTATCAAACTCATAAAACCCACAGATGGAGTCGAATTTTATTCTTACTACAACTGCTTCGTTAATTGGTGTAATGATCTACCATATGGGTGAAGCAAAACGGAAGAGAGTTTTTCTTGAAGCAAAGAAAAGCCTAGAAGTGAAAATGATTATTGAGGAGCAATCAGCTGAACAGGTGAGTCTACTTCAACTATAACATTTCCGTCCATCTAAAAATAGCACTCAATAGCACTTTCGAGCAGCATGTCAAAAAACATAAAATGATAAGTGAACCAATTGACTAAATTAGATATTTATCAATGTCATCAGCTCAGACTGTATAGGCATAGTAGGTACTTTCACCGATCAATCATGTTTCCTTAAAATATTTTAGTGTCCTTGATGTTGTTTCCCATGAAGCGCGCCTTGAAATTTCTTACAATATTTGTGATTATCTGTGCTCAAGTGGCCAAGGTAGGTAAACATTCAATCACAGCAAAGCACTTATCCATGAACATGGATGTTACATTATGTCCTTGTTTTTGGAAAAATTTCAATATTTATTAAGTATTGAATTAAATAACAAACAGGTGCGCTGTTAGTGATGATAACTAATCCTGAATATCTTGTTTGAGAGAATTCATAGGGCATATCTCAAATTAGTTGAGTGCTTCGTTATGTTTTGCAGGCGACCGCCTAATATTGGATAACTGTGTATGTCCCAAGCATACATATGTATACTCGTATAATCACACCACACTTGCAGACATTTTTACAAACAAAATTGATACTTTGAGAGCCCCAAATGGCTTTTCGGAGGATGTGATGTAGGTTCGTTTTCGAAAGGAAGCACACTTGAGAAACTTTTAACAATCATAGAGCGATGGTGTGAGATGAGAGCTATGGATATAAAATTGATTAACCAAAAGGACACCTTCAAAGGTATTGTAGTTCATGTACGATGCATGGATTAAACATTCAGGATTGTGTTCATCGTGTACATACAAATATATATGACATTGTTCTTTACATGATTAATTAAAGAGTAGGTGTGTGTTTTTATAGGTGGTTCACATGATTAATGTTTTTGTTTAATAAGAACTAAATCATGAACTAATTGGGAAAATTAAATTTAAAATACTTCCTTTACCTCCGATATATAATAAGTAATTTGTTTTAGAATTTGAAAGGATTTATATCTATTTTAGGAACGTCTATTGTTATCCGTGCTGCCAGAACATGTCGCTGTCAAAATGCGGCAGGATTTGGGTTCGACTAGCTCAGAGCCATTCAAGAAAATTTACATGAGTCGCCACGAAAATGTTAGGTAAGTGTGAATTTAATTAAGTATACAGAATACCTTTAGGATAAATCCTTTAGATAATGTTTATAATTTTAATTATAGAATGTATGTATGTGACAGTTTTTTTTTTTTACTAAAAATCATTCTAAAGTATATTTATCGAATTATCAACCTGCTACGTGTTTTTTTTTTCATAGTGGCATTCCAAGGACTAACGTACTTTAGTTTGCATGCACATTAATTTACTTTAAAATGAAACTCATGTAAATGTCGTTTGTATTCACACTAATTGACTGTGTCAGAGGTCGACAGTGAAATATGTATTATAGTGGAATATCTTAGGGGAATATTATTAGCAAAATACATATAAAAATATATATCGCCACTTAAATAGAGATTTATCGTTTGACTCTGTAAATGATTAATGAGTGAGTGAAATGAAAATTATTCTAAGTTGGTAAGCGTTGGGTGAATGTTTGTTTGTTGGTGCATGGTGAAGGATGTATTAAATTTGACTGTTAATAATGGTCAAGACTGAAGACCAATCTTTTCTGAATAACAAATAATCATATGTACATATGTATGTGAATTAAACAAAGAAGGATCTCTTGAATAGTAAGAGTAGTCAAGTGTATATCGCGTACTAGTTGTACTCTTACATTTTATCAGTTAACCGCAATCACTGAAAATAAGCTTCATTCATTGCCGGTACCTTTATGTAAAGAATAGAAATTTTGACCAAGTAGTTCGCATTATAACAAATTCTTGATAGTTGCATGTTTTCCATGAAACTGAAAGATTGCCGGCTAACCCTTCATTCCATTTATTCAAGGAAAAATTAAAAAAAATAAATGCGCTAAATAAGATATTTTGTATATAATTGACAAGTCTTAAAAAGTTTACGTTTATCTACGTATCATTTGGAGCAAATATCAATAGGATATCTGCCTGTTAAAACTTTAAGAAGGGCTGCTCATAAAAGGGAAACAAGGAGAAAGTAGTAAAACAATCTGGAAAATCGTGATGTAGGAGTAAATGTAAAATTATAGCAAGAAATCGTATTAGTTTAAAGTGTTCTGTTCAAGAGAAGAAATTAAGTAAACATTTTTTATAAGAAAAGAATGGTCAACCTACAATTAAAAAATAATCACATAGTATCTTAAACGTATACATGTACATATGTATATGTATGTATGTCATCAAATGAAGTCTGAAAATTTCATGTGAAAACATATAACTCGAAAATCGTGGTACAAAAACTAAGGCATTGGCTTTACAGGATCAGACGAGTGTTATACTGTTTTGAATGCAACGCCCACAGTAAAATGAATTAATATAGTACACGTGGACTTGTAGGTGTCTTTCAGTGCATTTGCTCATACCTACGTGCTGTCAGATAACACAGAATTCAATTAATCGCCTTGTGTGCGTATGTAATTAAGTTATTTAGAAATCTATTACAAATTTAATTTCTTTCTCATCAGTTCAATTTTATTGAGAAGCCGTTTACAAGGACTTTGTTTTGATTTTCCAACTAATCCCACATTTTACAGACACATACATACTTCCAAGCAAAAACCTATGATGAATGTTAATATAATATTGGTTATTAAATTGCAGCATACTCTACGCGGACATTGTGGGTTTCACTGCGATTTCATCCACTTACAGCGCCCAAGATCTCGTTAAGATGCTCAATGAGCTATTTGCTCGGTTCGACAGACTCGCTGAGGTAAGTGCTCGTATTTTCCCCCCTCATTTTTCCTTTCCTATAGCGTCCTTCATTACTTTGTTCTTACGAAAATGGGTAGATGTTTTTTTTTTTTTTTCTTTTAGAATAAATTACATTTATGCAAACGACACTCCTACCCGTTTTTGCTATTCGTCGTCCGCTTTAATTGATTTAATTTGAAACCACTCTCTGCATGCGTCGTCAAAAAGGACGACCACGAACATCTCCCTCTGATCCCGTACTCCTTCTATCTCTTTTTCGCTCCCTATAGTTAATTGATTAACTACAGTAATGGCCATTTAAAATTATCCTAATTGCTGAATTATCACACCATCCTTTTTCATCCCTCTCTGGTGTGTATATGCCCTTGACTTCACTCTTACAGAAATACCAACAGCTAAGGATAAAAATCTTAGGGGACTGCTACTACTGCATTAGTGGAGCACCTGTAGAAAAGCCGGACCACGCTGTTCTCTGTGTCCACATGGGGCTGTCTATGGTAAAAGCAATCAAGTGAGTAAAAATCATAGCACCTCGTCTGCATTTTACTTTACAAAAGATGGGTGGCGTTGTATACTTGGGATGGATGTGTATGGGGAGTTTTTCGTGTATTAAGTTTACTATGAGTCTATTATATTTTTTTTTCCTCATTCTCTTCCTCAAATCTGTAACCACGGCTGTTGGGCATTCTTTTTTGGATTTTCGCGTCAGATATGTTCAGCAAAAAACCAATTCTCCCGTTGACATGAGGGTTGGCATTCACACGGGAGCCGTCCTCGCCGGCATCCTAGGCCAGCGACAATGGCAATTCGATGTCTACTCTAAGGATGTTGAGTTGGCCAACAAGATGGAATCAAGTGGAAAGGCCGGGTAAGTGGACTTGATAAAATACTCGTGCACAAGTGAATGTATCCTTTTTTTTTTGTTGGTTTTCCTATACATGTTGTGTGATGGGACAACATAGTATAGGTAATGGTTAATTCCTAATCCGCGTAACTACTCCCACCAGGTCTCATGACCTGTTGCGTGTAATATTCTTTCCACTTTCACGTGTTTTTTTTTTTTTTTTGCTTTTTCTCTTTTCTTTCCTTTTATAATCGGATGAACTCACATATCCTTATGGTCACACAGGCGAGTGCATATATCGAACAAAACATTGGGCTTTCTGAATGGAGCGTTTGAGGTAGAACCTGCGATGGGTGAACGGCGTGAGGAGGCACTGCGTATGGCTGGACTGAAGACATACTTCATAACAAAGGTTCTCAAACCTGTAAGTAAAACTGCATGGACTGTTATTGATAGTGATAGTAAATGTACATTGTGTGGATGGTGAATTTTTGATAAAGGATTTAGCAGGTTGCCTATACATACATATGTATGTAGATGGTGATAAATGGATTAGAAACGATAACAGTAGAGGAAAGAAAAGAAAGTGTTTTGTCCGTTCAACGGCATGATCACGATAGCGAGGGACAAAAGGCGCAGAGAAAGCGTACGTAGAAATTGTTCAACAAAATCGGTTACTGATAAACAGAGGTAAGGGAGGACGGGGTTGGTTGTAACAAGGGTTTCGTGACATAAATAACTGGCCTGTGTTTTAGACTATTGCCTGTTTCAAGTCAATGATAACACTTCTGTTTACCGAGATTCAAAAGAGTGCCTCTAAGAAGGCTGAACAGAGTTTGTAAGGACAGAAGCAGAGTCTTCTGCTTCTACTTATTTTTTGGACAATCTGAGCTTGTCGGATGAGGTGGCCACATATCGTATATCGATTTGGCTCAAAGACTTAAAAAGGAAACGTATCATACTTGAAAAGTATTTGAAAATGTACTGGGTACAACTACAAATACTAGCATGTACATTGTACATGGCTTTTTTTACTACAGGTACTGCAGTCCTTTAGTACTTTACAACTTTGGGCTATAGGAAGTTAACTTGTTTAGTACGACATTATCCCACCTATGATCACTGCGTTCCAACATGCGTACTACAAAGTCGAATTATTCGAGACAGCCTTACACTCGTTAGTGCACATCATTGAAAAATCACTGAATTTCAATCAAGGAATTTACCAAGGTCGTGTTCCTGGACATTGAGGGCGTTTTTAACAATGTCAGATCTAAGTCATGGATGCACTTGCAAGGATGAAAGTCGATTCTTCGCTTGGGTCTCAAAATACAGACTAGGGATTAACTCCCTCATAACAGAACTTGTCCTTTTTACGAGGAAATATAAAGTTCCTCTTATTGACCCTCCCGCGAATAATGGCACCAGTCTCTCCTTTAAAGGTAATGCAAAATATTTGGGTTTAATTTTTGGGTTTAGGAAACTAAGCTGGAAAGCCAATCTACTTGAACGCGTAAAAAAGGTAACTGTGGATCTATAATCCTGTATAAAGGCCATAGGTAGGAGCCGGGGTTTTCAACCTCAAATCAACCTCAATCATGGATGTACATACGTTTCCGTTACAAGGCCTATACTACTGTATGGCGTGGCCGGGTCTTAATAGGGCTACTCGTATATGCATCATGTATATGCATCAGGGATGCACTGAGAACTTTCCCCTCAGCGGCGCCGAGCATTGTGCTCGATCTGCTCACTTTAGACATTATTGGCAAGCAATTATCCAACTCAAAATATCCTCACAGTGGTCTAGGTATCATGAGGGCCACTCCTCGATCATTGCTCTCCTTAATATTACCCTAGAAGGCACCGACTACACACCGTCGATTCTGTTAGGAGGAAGGAGGAGGAAGAAACTATTATTCACCTCCTATGTACGTGTCTAGCTCTGTCCCAAAAAAGAGTTCTTCATGGTGTCATTAGGCGTCATGAACCTCCTGCGCTTTATCAAAAGCTCCGTTTGGTTTCAATTAGACCCGGATAGTCAAATGGTGCGATCAATGGCATCACAATGGACCTTTATTGGTCAAAAAATGTCTCTACACTTGTGCAGACAGCCTGTCTAACCTAAAAGCTAAAAAATGTACAGACTTGCAGACTTGTAGCACGTTTCTCGTTACACTTATAATTTGAGTTTACAAGTTCTGAAAAATGTTAATGTAACACAATACTACAACCCTACACTTTGCGTTTGTAAACTGTGTCTTTTATAGAGGCGGAGAACTTTAAATTGAAATAGAATACAGAAAAATGTTTCTAATATACATGAAATTGGCTTTATTTGATAAATAATTTTATTACATTAATGTGTGAATATAATTTCCGCAGCTGGCGCTTACATGGCGTACTCTTCGCAGTAAATCAGGCTGTATTTCAGCAATAACTCGTCGAATGTTGGCTGTATAATAGTTGCCATTCTTTATGAAACTAAAATTGACTCATAACTTACACGGTACAAGTGAACTCACAAATAATTGTTAGTGTTGTAGTTTTATGAAATAGACCACCACTTCAGTACTTTACAGCTTTGGGTTATAGGAAGTTAATTTGCTATATAAGAGACTTTTGATATGTCCAACCCATCACGTCTATAAGTGGATACCATCAGTGACTTTTTCCATGAAACACAAATGATCTGTTGGATTGGAGTGTATATTTTCATTGAACTTAACATATTTTGTTCAAAAATTCTTTTAGTTTGTGGGACCAAGCGAAAATGGGTCCACTACAGAAAGCGGTGAAAAAATTGACGATGACAACGAAGAAATCCTCGAAGAAAAAAACAAGGCATTAAGCTTTGAGCAGGAAGACGAAGTGGACAAGCAAGAAGATTTTAAAAAGCGTTTGGAGCATGAGCTTGTTGCTCGTGATGGTCATGGGTATGCATAGTTGTATATTGTACTAATTTCATTGTATTTATCTTTTTTTATTTTTTGTTTTGTTTTTTCTAGAAACCTCTCAAAGGACACTACGCTATTTCTCAAGTTTAAAAACCGAGATCTTGAAACTGCATATGAAAGACATCGAGAGCCATACTCGTCGTTACCACTATTCGCATCCGTATTAGTACAGTGTGTAGACTTGGTTTATTCCTTAATGATATTCCCGAAGTAAGAATTCTTTTCATATTAATAGCACTGCCAATCTTCTAATACTATACCCTTTTTAACAGTACTTGTGCTCACATCTATATCGTATTGTCACCAATGGTGTTACTTGTATTACTGGTCTTTATATCTGTATGTGAAAGTTTTCCGCAAACTTTTAATAGAAAACTGGTTCGTCTGAGCAAAAAATTTAACGATACACGATGTTTGAGATCATATGCAGCGATAACAATCTGTGTTGCCATTGGCTGTTGCAATTTAATAGACATGGTAAATTGATTTGTATAATAATTAGTTTACCAATTTTTGACTTTATTTTAATTTATTTAGTATTACTTCTCTACTATATACATGACTGAAACCTTTATTTTGGGAACGGGAGAACCATTACCTCCCAACGACAATGGGCTCTTAGTTGATTATCCGGTTGCCAAACATAGATTTATACAGATCATATTCCCGTCATATTTGAGTAACTTTGCAATTCTAATTTTGATTGCCATATCTGTGATTGCTCAGTTAACGCATATGATCAAAATAGTTATCATGACGATAATTGCTGGTATGATTTGGTGTAATCAATCGATTCAAGTAATTATAATATGAATGTCGTATTGTAGGTCTCCATTGCTATTTTAACTTTATTGTGATGTGTGAAGTATACCAATTTGAGGACAAATACGAAACTGATCCGTGAGTTACACATTCATATATACTTACTGGATTTAAAAGTGAATCGGAGTCGAATTTTTGTTAATTTTTCAGAGTTATTTCAAATAAAGTCGGTGTTTCTGCTATGCTTTTGGTGGCTGCAATTGCTTTGTCTCTTTTGGCACGACATGTACGTATTCGAAGACATTTTTAATTATTATTATTTTTTCTTAACAAATAAACACATCCTTTTTTCTAGATGGATCGAGAGGACAGAGTTATTTTCAAATGGAAAACAGAGGTTGCCGAACAGAAGGAGATGGCCACGGATATGAGCAAAAGAAATGAAGCGCTTGTTTATAATGTCTTGCCCGTTCATGTAGCAGAACACTTTATGAGGAACAAGAAGAGATCATACGATGAACTGTACTCTCAAAGTTATTCCGAAGTTGGTGTTCTCTTTGCCAGTATGCCAAACTTTGCAGGTGAAATTACAGAGAGAATAATAATAATCTAAACAATTTCACATTAATAAAACAAATTTCTAGATTTTTATTCTGAGGAATCGGTTAATAATCAAGGACTCGAGTGCTTACGTTTTCTAAACGAAGTCATATCCGATTTCGATGCTGTAAGCTTTGATTTACATTTAGATATGGTTATTAAGAATATTTTATTTTTCTAGCTTTTGGAGCTGCCACAGTTTCAGGACATTATTAAGATTAAAACCATTGGATCTACATATATGGGAGCTAGTGGCATTAATATAGCACGTAACATCAAACCTGAAGACTCAATCTTGGAACGTTGGGCACATTTGTCGGTGTTGGTGGAATTTGCATTTGAATTGAAGAAGGCTTTGCAAGGCATCAACGAGCAATCATTCAATCATTTCGTGCTTAAAATGGGTATCAATCATGGACCTATCACGGCTGGAGTAATTGGAGCTCGTAAACCTCATTATGATATCTGGGGCAATACTGTTAATGTGGCATCGCGCATGGAAAGCACTGGAAAAGCTGGTGCTATTCAGGTAAGCCATTTGTTAATACTATATGCATATATGTACATTCCTACATGTGTATGGCGTGTTTGTAGGTAACTGAAGAGACATGTAATATCCTCAAGGAGTTTGGTTACACATTTGAACAGCGTGGGTTGGTTTCAGTCAAAGGCAAAGGACAACTAATGACGTTCTATTTAACGGTATTACATTACTCATAACCAAATTTATGTCTTTACTAAAGATTTTTCCCATAGGGCCGAGAAAAACCACTGTCATCAGTTATGGTAACCGCTAGAAAAAATAATAATCCAACAAAAACCAATATGGAAGACATTACCAATTCAAATATTACCAAACCGAACGATGATGGTCCGAATTCACCTAAAAATAAAGAAAGCACCACCAATTCGCTCCCACATCCCTCCAGTGATACAATCATTTCTCTTGCAGAGCAACCTGAACCATCCCCAAATGAGACAGAAGAGGACAGCAAGACACCACTATTAAATAACATCAATGTAGAACCTAGTGAATTTAGTGAAAAAGATTCATTGATAGCAAGTGATTCTGTAAATTAATTTTAAGTCCAGTAAAAAAACAAAAGGAATTAGTGTAACAAGAACAAAACTATCTAATGTCCTGAAGAGTATCTATATATATATTTCTTAGATTTTACTGAATGAATTTTCTAATTTTATACATTTCACATAGCCAGAAGGAGATATTCCGGGTTTGGGTAGAATTAATTATGAATGGATTCTGTGTGGTGAATTAGATATTATTTCTGTTTCTCTCTCTCTCTCTCTCTATCTAACTACCTTATATACATTCATACATGTAGTATGTATCTCTACTTAAAGATCGACTTGAGCTCAATAGACAATCGAAGGATCTCATTTTCCTTTTAGAGTTCAAACGCTTATTTTTTTATTGATATAGCTATCTTGATTAAAAAAATGAGTATTTTTTTTTTAACTTAAAATAAAACGAAGTAGGAAAATTAAAAAAAAAAAAAAAACATATAGAAAAGAAAAAAACACCACCGATATGCAAAGAAATTAGCTTTTAGAAAAACCATTTAACACTGGCAGTTTAAGATTCGTAGAGAGGACAAATCCTTTTTAAATATTAATGAGCTGATATTTATGTAAGTTTTAAGTTTTGATTTTTAAGGGTGATGAGGCAAGCTGTCCGAATTTTAAAATCGCTTTTTTTTTTTGTACACCTCGCATTGTACATAACTGAAATGAGACTTATGATGCTGGCATTAATCTAATCCTACTGATGTGAGAACACATTAACATTTTTTTTTCTAAATAAGTAAGCAAGTAGAAAGAGCTTGGCAAGTCATTGTGGGTAATAAATTGGTTGTATAATCTACAGTAAGCATAACTATGAGTAGCATGAAAATGTGGACCTGACTTAAATTCTCAAGTATCGGAATTGATTTTTAAAATATTTTTTTTCTTGATTTTACAAGGGAAAGGTGAGGGTATTGATGATTGAAATCAATGGAGTTATAGACGTACTTATTGGTTACTGTTTTCAATTTGTATATACAACCGACAGTAGCTCGAACAAGTATAATTGTTTTTATTTATTTTTATATTCCTGTAGCCAGTAGTAAAAGTTCGTGGTAAATGGATTGGAATAATTATTATATTTTGAAGAAAAAGTCTTCAATGATTTTGCTCAAATCGACTTTCTTACATAATTGAGTTAGGTTGAACATGCATCTTGTTAATTAATTAATAAAAAAATAGATTTATTTATGTGTTAAGACGATTTCTCAAATCTTGTAAATCATTCCTGAAGCCGGAGCTTTTAAGCTTGATCCACATTAAGATTGCTGACAATGTATGTATGTTTAATAATATAAATATCCATGTAAGGATTATAAAACTTTGTCCTCTCTATATAAATTAATATTATACTATTATGGGCAACTAGCATTAAATTAAATATCTTTGTGAATAGAGTACTCAAAGAAGAAACAAAAAAAGAAACTAAATATTAGCTAAGAAATTCAGATCTCTGCATGTTAGTTATAGTAAATATTATATGTACTCTAGAGATAATAAAAAAAATCTAATGCAGTTTAGTGCAAAAATATATCTTGTGATTTAGGTTGCTATGCATGGCCGTTGCGTCTTTGTTATTGCTTAATTTATATCTATGTAATTTCCCAAATCATTTGTTGAAAATAAAAGCTACATACATAATATAGAATGAATTATAGAAATAAAACTTATTGAGAAAACTTAGTTCAAAAAATGTTCTTTTTTTATTTAATACATTTCCTTTTACAAATGTTCAGCCGTACCAATATCCAATTCAGTAAGATATTCTAAGATTTTCAATTTCGCCAAAGCCTTCTTTCGTTTGGGCAGACGCTGGAAGTAGCCAACTAGGGAGAGTGCAAAATGTTTGTCTTCTTCATAGTCATTGTTTGGTGTAGTGACATTAACAGTTGTGGATTCAAGAAGCGAAGCATCATCGTCGAACTTTCTTTTATTCGTTTCAATATGAGATTCCATTTCGAGTACTTCTACATTTTTGGGTATATCTTCGTCGCAAGGTATGTCAAGTGTTGAGGAATCTACGTGATTACTACTCGTTTCCACATAATACAATTCGTTATAATCATCTTCGAGTGTGTCCGGATTGGATTCTTGTTCATCACTTTGTTCTGGTTCTTCGGCGTTGTCTGGCATATACAAATCCATTAATGTGTATGTGTTATGTAAATGTGGTTCAGTTGTGTTATTGTGTTCTGGATTTTCGTTTTCCGCCAGTTCCATATCGTCGTACGAATTTGTTGTATTGAGATTTTCTTCCACTTCTTCTATAATGAAATTTGTCTCTTCTTTTACGACTTTTGTCTTCTCAACGTCTTCGATGGACCTGCAATAGTATAAAAAGTCGTTCGGATATTGCAATTGTTAAACTTTCTTACATTAGGGTAAGTACATACTTGGGCTACGAAAGCTAAAAAATTAAAAAGTGACATTACCATTAGGAACCACATGAGCAATTAAAACCGTTAACCCAAGATGGCACAAGAACTGGCGGTCTGAAAAGAACATGGCATAGAACAGTCAAGGAGGCACGGCAGTTGTGCAGCTGGGGAGCCAAAAAACATGCGAAATATACATAGGTAGATAAATAATTATTCTAGGTTTACCTATTGTCTGGCAAAAGATTTTTAGTCATCTAAACAGTATTTAAGTGGCATAGACATTTATTCTATCGCCATTTTACAAGATTTAACCTTGCGGATATTTGAATCTTGGAATACAGAGAGACCAATTGGTGCCGAGACTTTGGTATTGAGTTCAACTTCAACAACGCCATCTAGTCTTGTTTTAAATGTTCTTTTTATTTGAACTTAAGACCTATAAAATGAAGTAGTTCTGTGGTAGGGGAGGTAAACATAACACTAGTAACACCAAGACGGGTAGTTCTCTGTAGTTTTAACCTATCACAAATTATGATTATGTTTCTAACCATTATAAAGTACATCCATGGTATTATTTTGGGTCTAAGACGCCAAGTTATTCATTACAGAAACCTATTGGTCCACAGGATCCTAAGGGCACATTCAATGGCGGACATGATATGTATATGAATTCCAGTTTAGTCTTTCGTCGAAAATGAGCCTGCGATATGTGCTTAGCTTACATAATACTAATACATACATTCTGATACTAGTAATGATCTTAGTTAACAAAATATACTAAAATACCATTTCCAACTCACTTAGAATAATGTGGGTCTCGATTCAATTCTGTATCCTCTGCAATTATACTCAATTTGTGTTTTATTGGAACAGCGTGTTTCCGAAGTATTTTTCTATTAAACTGAGTGCGAATATCACACTGACGAAAGTGATTTTCACAGAAAAACCTGTGCGATTTTTCACTTATATTTATTAGAGTCTTATTTCCAGAATTCTTAATCCAAGTGTTACGGCGATTATCGGTTGGTAAGCGAAAAAATGCCGTCTTACTGCATGGGTACTTAATGCATAGACAGTCCTGGTAAGCGCACATAAGCGACATTTTTACAATTACTATTCTCTATTCAGACAGGTACTTTAATGAAGAAATAGAGTATTTATTTATTATTTATTAATTAACTTAGTTGGGTAAATGCAACGAAATCTGACAGCGATGAAAGTTGTAATTCACAATTGTTGTAAACAATAACTTTTGGTTTACATGAACACGTTTTTCTTAGATATGTTCGATTTAGAATTCTGTTATGAGACACATTTATACATGGATTTCCTTTTTACCTAAAAAAGTTCTTATAAGTACAACAACAAGTTAAAATAAGTAGAATTATTGCAATGTACATTTGCTCATTAAGACATCTAACCGGCCTGTAAACTCTACAATATGGTTCGAATAAATATCAAAAATAAACCATGCTGTAGCTGATGTTGATCGTTTGCGGGATAAAGTTCTTCTCCAATGTGCCCGTCGCAGAAAATAAAGTTTTTCTTTATCGCGTTGTATCTTTGGATAGTAGAGCTTTGGCTCTACTGATAAGTTGATATTCTAATAGTTGCCTTCGATTATAATTCAGATCTGTGTTTTACCAAATATTTAAAAATTACAGAGAACAATGGAAAGAACCATTTTAAAATATCAAGAAGACAAAGACTACGGAACGAAGAAATCAAAAATCGAACAAAGTTCTGGAATGCAACAGCTGCAGCAAAAATGGAACTGGGCGGGACATGTAGATTCGGTCAAGGATGACATGACCTCAAAGACGAGCTATACGGTGGAGAGATGACATGTGCGATAACAGCACATGGGACGAACAGTTAAGAATGAAGCTTTGTGAAAATTATTGAAGGAGGCTTATATCCAATGTATGTACATATATAAGATTAAACAAGAAACAATATGTATATATATAAGTATAAGGGTTAATAAAATTTTAAATTCAACAAGGCGTCTAGGGCATCGAAGACATCGTTAACTGTAGGATTAGTGTATTTTCGTTTTATGTGTTCTGGCCATCTTAGTCATTATGCGGAGTACCTTTTTGTATTTCGTTATACTATTTTTTCTCCAAACTTCATCAAAACACACGAGCCCAAAAATCACTGGACAAATTTTTCTCAGAAACGGCCAAGAATTCACTTATAAAAAAAAAGAATTCACGTTTCCCCTTTAGATAAGGTCTATGTCTCTGTACTGTAGAGTAGGACTGAGAGGGTGCTGGTTTTTTTAACAAGTTTTCTTATTCGTTCAGGAGAGGGCCTTCTTAATTTGCTTCTCAGTAAAAAAAAGTTGTATAACCAGACAAATTTTGCTTGGAACCAAACTTTTTACTTATGCATAGATGTTCATGACAATATACCTACATGTACATGGTATAACAGGATTAAAATTCGTACCTCTAATTTCTCACCGATATTTTAAAAGTATTAAGTTTTCTGAAATGTCTTATAATCGTAGCGAAGATTACATTATTTTCAGTAACAAGCACTTTAAATTTTAAAACAAAGCAATTAAAACGCTTTAACTAATTTCAAAGACAATTGGAATCAAAAAAATAAGTCGTTTTTTACTGTATTTAAATTCTAATCGACATACACCAAGCAACTTCACCAACAAAACTCAACATCACTGCATTTGATTTGTCAACCATCTGACAAACTTGTCAAGAAAAAGAAAGAAAAAAAAAACAAATGTCAATCATTTGACAGCATCTATAAAATTTCCATGCAAAAAAATCAATTTTACAATTACATTTATTTCGAAAAGGTATACTGTGCCGCGTCCAATAATTGATTTACTTGCAACAATAAAACAAATATTTTTACAAATGTCAAAAACATTTTCCAATGTATATTTCGCTTAATCACTTTGTGTCCTCAATCTCATCCAGTGTGTCATATGTGCCCCCTCCGTTGTTTCACCAAATGCTTGAATCAAAAGAGAAAAAAAAATATATAAATATCTTATTTAATATTACATACATATAATTTGTTTCAAAATTTATAAACAAAAGCTATAAAATTT
The DNA here is from genome assembly GCA_905220385.1 of Xylota sylvarum. Lineage (NCBI taxonomy): Eukaryota > Metazoa > Arthropoda > Insecta > Diptera > Syrphidae > Xylota > Xylota sylvarum. The sequence goes on along the minus strand of LR999957.1, from coordinate 91,337,414 downwards.
CAATGGTGGATATGTGTTGATTGCATTTTTTTTCCATTACCTACAAGTGCGTTTGGTACAAATTCGAAGAGCGATTACACGAAGCGGATTCGTCTCTTCGTTGAATAAAAATAGACACACAAAGTCATAACACCTTGCTAAATTTATTTATTTTTTCTTTGTACCGATTGTTTTATTCGAGTGCTCAGTATTTGGTGTTATTTGTTTCCTAGGTAGGAGAATGTCTTTGAAACCAAAAGTAGTGAATTTTAATGTAGTTTGGCATGATCTGCGGGAGACAGTAGAAGCATTGATAACACTGCGACCTGTGAAACGAGATGTATGGAACAATAGATTTACGTGAGTACTTACAAAATATGATGTACGACATTACAAGTGTTCAATATTCATATTTCGTTTCTTTCAAGCGATGTATACAATTTGTGTGTGGCTCAACCAGAGCCGTTGGCAGAGAAATTATATTACGAGACTAAACAGTTTTTAGAAAATCATGTTCAAAATATGCTAGCCACAAAAGTAGCTCCACAAAACTCACTTATTCCCGGTGATAAGAATCAACCGGATTTATTGCAGCGCTATTACGATACATGGTCCGAGTACTGCCAAGGAATTAAATATTTGAATAGTTTATATACGTAGGTTTTAATCTAGCCAAGTGATATTTATTTAGTAGTCTCTATAGCGCTCCTTTCTAACTTGTTTCTTAGATACCTTAATCAGCAGCATATTAAAAAGCAAAAACTTTCGGATGCGGACATTTCGTATGGCAAACTTTGTCCTGAAACGCACGAGCTTATGGAAATAGGCGAACTAGGTAATCAATTCGTTTGATTTCTGTTTTTTTTTTTCTTAAAGAAATAGCTGATTGAGATTTTTGCTTATTAGGTCTAGATATATGGCGAATTTATATGGTTGAATCTTTGGGCAAAGACCTAGTGAAACATATCCTCGAAGGAATTCGATCAGATCGCAGTGGCAGCTACGAAATCAATTCTTACCGTGTACAGATCATAAAGGGTGTTATTTCTAGCTTTGTTGAGGTGCAGCGCTATAAGAAAATAGTAAAATTGTATCAGGATCTATTTGAAACACCAATGTTGGCAGCTAGTGGAGACTACTACAGTAGTGAGGCATCGAAACTGTTGCAAAAGTGTTCGGTTAGTGAGTACATGGAGGAAGTAATCAAAATTCTAGACGATGAAAATAAAAGAGCTCAAAAGTTTTTGCATCTTAGGTGAGTTGAGATGTTATAAACCGTTCATTTCGTCCCTACATGTTTTCGTTTAGTTCTATATCCAAATTACGTAAGCGGTGCGAAGAGAGTTTCATCAACGACCGTTTAGACTTTCTCTATTCGGAGTGCAAGGAAATGGTTTCTCAAGAGAAACGCAAGGATCTTCGCAACATGTATATTGTGCTCAAACCGATACCAGATCGTCTAAAGGGACTATTGATACAAACTTTCTTGGATCACATTAAAAATGAAGGAATTGAAACAATTTCAACTCTAAAAGGGGAAAACATGCACATTCAGTTCGTGGAAAATATGCTGAAAGTCCATCAAAAATATCAGGAATTAATTGCTGATGTTTTCGAAAACGATTCATTGTTTCTAAGCGCACTGGACAAAGCATGTGCTAGTGTCATAAATCGTCGTCCGAACGATCGGCAGCAATGTCGAAGCGCCGAACTAGTTGCTAAATACTGTGATACACTTCTGAAGAAGTCTAAAACATCAGAGACAGAAATCGATGCAAAACTAACTAATAATATAACAATTTTTAAATACATCGAAGATAAGGATGTGTATCAGAAGTTCTATAGCAGAATGTTGGCCAAGAGGTATGTGTTTGTTTTTGTACATACACACATGTATGTAAATTATATTTGCTTTACTTAAGATTGATCCACGAGCAGTCACAGAGCATGGACGCAGAGGAGGCAATGATTAACAGGCTAAAGGTGATTTTTGTGCTGACCTTGAAATTGTATTAATATAATGTGATTTTTTTTTTCCAAATTTCAGCAAGCATGTGGCTACGAATTCACTAACAAATTACATAGAATGTTCACTGATATTTCGTTGTCCGCAGATCTTAATAATAAATTCAATAGTCACTTAAAGAAAGAAAATATAGATTTAGGTGAACAATTTCGATGGGCATTTACTTTACAATTAATGATAAATGATCTCTTTTAATTAGGAATAAATTTATCAATAAAAGTTTTACAAGCTGGTGCATGGCCATTGGGACCTACACAAGTTGTTATACCATTTGCTGTTCCACAAGAGTTTGAAAAGTCCATCAGGATGGTGGGTTACAATTTTGAGTTTATCTATTTGGAAATGCAAAAAAAAAAAAACCTTAAAAACACGCGAAATTTGCCTTTCCGAATGGGAGAATTTCTATGAACAACTATTTTATTTACTAATGCTTACCGTAATAGTTTGAAAACTTCTACCATGCATCGTTCAGTGGCCGTAAATTAACTTGGCTACATCACCTCTGCCATGGCGAGCTCAAAATTGGTTTCCTAAAGAAAACTTACATTGTAACAATGCAAACTTATCAGATGGCGATGTTGTTATTCTTCGAAACATGTGATTCGATGACTTGTAAGGAAATCCAAACCACTCTACAGCTTAACAATGAGACCTTTCAGAAACATATGCAGTCATTGATTGAATCGAAACTATTGCTGGCAAGTTCCGAAAGCTTAGAGGGTGACACTAAAATTGAATTAAACTTTGAGTACACAAATAAGAGGACAAAGTTTAAGATTACCGCAGCTATGCAAAGAGAAACTCCTCAAGAGGTAAATTATGACTTCCCGTTATCATTTGTATAACGCTAAACTTGTTAAATTTTAGGTCGAACATACCATGAGTGCTGTCGATGAAGACCGAAAGCTTTACTTGCAAGCAGCTATTGTGCGAATTATGAAGTCGAGAAAAGTTCTACGTCATAATGCCTTAATTCAAGAGGTAGTTACTTTTTCTGTTTTCAACTTTAAGTATGTGTACATATATTAATCTCGTGTTTTGTAGATTTTATCACAATCAAAAGTAAGCTTCACGCCTAGCATTTCAATGATTAAAAAATGCATCGAATCTTTGATCGATAAGCAGTACATTGAACGGACCCCGAACTCTGGCGATGAATATAGTTATGTGGCATAAGCAGCGGTTATGATGTTATTTGGCTGAAAATATAAATGCAATCTCAGATCATGAACGCAGATCATTAAATAAAAATTGATTTTTTTTTTAAAGTAAAATATGAGAGAAAATTGTCTATGTTTTATTTACTTTCCTTGTAGAGGTGGTTGTGTTGTGTTTGGGTTTATGCATATATTTCAGGGTTCTATGTTGATTATTGTGTTTTAATTGTGTTGGGATGTCGAGGCGAATGCCAGTGAGCAACATCACTTGCATAGAGTAAGAAAAAAACATTCAAGTAATATTATATTTATGTTTTTTTTTTATTTGCTTCTCGTTTCAATCGTTATATATACATACATATATACGCACACATACACATGTGTATATATATATTTATACATATATGTGTATACTTCCTTTTTACTTTTAAATAGTAAGTAGTAAGTAAATCTAGATGTATTCCATTTTCACTTGCGGTTTTTGCATTTTTTTAATAGTTATAATTACTGTATTAATAATTACTACTAACAATTAATGTAATAGGCTAATTAATTTAATTTATTAATTTATCTTTATAAATATATTTATAATTTTTTTCATTATTTATATAAATGGCAATGTAAATTTAATAGTTTATTTTTTTCCATTTTTTTTTTCTTTTCTTTTTTGTTATTAGTAATTAATACTTAATATTTTTTTTTAAGTAGTTGTTTTATATATGTATGTATATAAACACATACACATGTGTATATATATCTCATTATAATGATTAAATTAAATTTACCATTTGCTCTCGTCTAATTATAATTTTACATTAAGTTAGTTGGATATATTTAGATTTTCACTATATACTTCCGATTACTTTTTTCTCGTTCACGTTAAAACACATATTAATAATTATAACGCTATTACAACATTTTGGTTAGTTTGTCAACTTTTTTTTGTTTTGTTTTCAATACAATACGATTATATCTATTACAATTGCATTTTGCTTTTTTTTTTTTTACCAAATCGATTTCACTGGGTTTGTTTATCTTAAGATTTATTACATTTATTATTTGCAGTGCAATGAGTTTTTTGTTTTGTTGTTAATGGTTTTTTTTTTTATCAAATTTGGTACCTACTCACCATCGTCTGTATATAAATTATATTAATAAATAATAATAATCAACAACAAATTATAATTTGCTAAATATAGATAAATCTATCTCTTCAATACTAATATATATATAATTTGTTTTTTGTTTTTTTTTGTTTTCTTTTTCATTGGTAGGCTCAGCAAAATTTTAATATATCCGTGGTTAAATTTACAATTTTTTTTTTAAGTATATGATTTCCTTGTATAAATATATGATGTATTAATAATTATAGTGAAGACTTTAGTATTAGTGTACTTGTAGTTATACGATATGATGAATGGCCTTTTACGCAGGGAAGAAAGAAGCCCTTAAGCCTTATAAAGACTAGGTTGGACCATTTGAAAAATTGGTATGCATTTTAATTTAAATACAAGAATCAGCAAAGCACCAAATTTTTAATTTAATTTATTTGACTGGTTACAAACAATAAAAAGCGTAAATATTTGCGTCCTTGCAAATCGTGGATGAACAAAAAAAAAAAAAAAAGAAAAACGTCTGTTTCAGTAATCACGTGCGTTCGATGCGCAAAATAATACTGCTAATTAAAAATGCAGACAATTGTTTCCATTGAGATTCGCAAAAGCAATTATTTATGAAAGAAAAATATTTCGAAGCTGTAAGATTTTGAATTAGCGCTGAACGAATGTTGCGAAAATATTTTTGTTTTCAATGTTTTTTTTTTTTATTTTGTTCAGTCTTTAGTTATTTACTGGTTCTTGTGATAGTGATTATTATTATTAACGTTTTTTTTGCTCAATAATGGTAATTTTTAACTAAACCGATTTGCTATACAATTTTGAAACAAACATACATATTTATTCCCCTACGTAATCCTTTCTTCTTTATATTTTTAATCATAAAAATAATGCAACCAACAACTAAGATAATAAGTTTATAAAAATAAAAAAAAAAAACAAAGGAATCCACTCTATAGCTTTGCTTTAGAGGGATGTTAATATGCATAATATGTTTGGATGGTTAAGGTACATTTGGAAACTAAATTTAATAAATACCGGGAATGACTAGACTGCTTTTTTTTTCTTTTCTCGTATAAAGTATTATTTGCATAATGCTGTTCTTGCATTATTCAGTTTGAGCTTACTGAAGTTCATTATCTTCGTTTTTTTTTTTTGTATACAAATTTATTATAGATGATTATTTCAAATTATTGTTCTATATGCGTGTGTTGCATTATATATAAATTTACATACATATATATGTGTAATTCGGTTAATATACATAGTTTCTTTCTTTTGCATTTTTTTTTTTGGTCTATTAGTTATTTAATAAATATTATGTTTGTTAATGACATTTTTGTTTTATTTTGTTTTTGAATAAATACCATCGTGATGATTATGAGCGCTGAGAATAATCGATAGAAAATATGAAAACAAAACATTTTTAAAATGTCTTGTGGGTCTATATGTTATGTGTACGTGTTTAAGTATTCAATTTGATTTAAGCTTACATTTTTGAAGTTATGTTTAGTAAGTGGAAAAATTATAAGAATATTGGTTAATAGCACTTTGTTGGATTGTTTTATTTTTTAATTATATAACTACTGCTATGTTATAAAGACAGCGGGAGTAAAGGGGGATTGGGTATCTTGTAAATGTTCGATAATATTGCACGAAATTATACCAAAGTGTGATAAAAAATATAATCACTCTTATAAATAATTCTTATAATATGCAATGAAGAAACTTACACAACTGTCTTTTTGTTTTATTTAAAATTGGTGTTAATAACAAGTATTAAATTAAAACATAATCCAATAAATACAGCTCGCGAACTTAAATTTGTGTAAATGTTAAACTAAAAAAAAAAAAAAAAAAAACATGTCAATATTTTTTTTTTCTATCAGCGGATGGGATAAATTATAATATTTACATGACAAACTGAAACCAAATACTGTTGTTTTGTTTGTTGTTATTAAGAACACTACTTGATGTTCGATGTTTTTTTTTGTTTTGTTTTTTATCATATTTCCCAGGAGGATTTTTGTTGTTTTTTTTTTTTAATTATTTGTCTTAACAGTTTTCTTTCCCTTAACTTTGTATAAAAATTACATATATATTTTGTGCTGCAGCTGCGCTTAGTAAGAAACGATAACTTCTACATATAAACGTAATCTATAATTTATACATTAAAAAATGTATACAATGTTTAAAAAAAATCTAGTTGATTCACTAGCCTCACGAGTTTTTTTTTTGCAATTTTTCTTTCATTTTCATTTGAACGTTGAGCAGTTTTTCCGTTTTTTTTTTTTTGGGGAAATAATTATTTAATTCTTAATATTCCTTTGTTAATCGCGGCTGTTTAAAACCTTATTTTATTTATAGGCTGCATTTTTTTTATAATTTGTTCATTCGTCACTTAGTGTTGAGAGGCTGGCGTTGGATCAAGACTTGTGAAGTTGCTCGTTTTCAGGCCGTCGTTCAGTGGCAACTTGGAGGAGATTATTGAATTCAATATCGAGTGTTTGTCGTGCCTAAAATATAAGGAAAACATATGTAGATAGAGCATTTTTTATGGACAATAAGACAATATAAGTATAAGAATATAATATTATAATGTTACTTGTGTATTTTGTGTAGGAATTTGCAATGCTAACGCCATTGCATTTGCATCGAAACTTTCATCTAATGCAATTAAAGCTCCATGTACACCCGATTCTAAAAGATTATTCCCGTATTCCTGCAAATATGTATATTTAAGAAATTGTAGGACAAATATTTATATTCTTTGAACCTTTAATCCAATACTGCACACCCATCGAATCACTCGTTCATTACTCCACACTAAAGAATCACAAATGGCATTCTCTGAAATTTTTCGCCGTCGCTCTAGCTCATTGCGATCATAGTTCAGTCTTTTAAGACAAGAAATACCATATTGTAAGCTAGTTCGATGGAAACTATCCACCATCTTTAATTGGCCCCTCAAATCCTTCTTTGTTAGGTGATCGAGCATTCGTGCATCGACTAAGCATTCCATAAATGTGGTACGATACTGTGGCAAACCGAGAGCGGGTAGCCAGTAATTGCCAATCCATTCGTGGTTCATATCACCTTAAGAGTGAGAAAATTTAAACAAATCAGTATACATATATTTACAAATTTTTCTGTCTTCTCATACCAAAGGCAAGTGTTGTGCGCGAAGTTTGAGGCGCTGATGGTGACGTCAAGGAGACCATCTCCTGTATGGCAAGACGTAGTTTCAGTCTGTGTAAGGGATTACTGATTCCTGTAAGATAAAATGTTAAAACGTCAATCCGTCAAACAAAACTTATAGAGTATACCAATTTCCCTCTGTATCTCTGTATCACTCAATGCGCTCATAATCGCTCCAGACTTTACATTGGCCCTACACGCAGCCACATACCACGCTGGCATACCGACCCACAATTCCAACCAAGCGACTATTGTTGGTCCGTTCCATAGGGCAAACGGTGTGCCAGCTTTCATTGCTTCGCCTAGAAGGTCATTACGATAGTCATGCTCCCTTAAAATTACAAATGCATATATTAGTTCTCAGAAAACTAAGTAAATCATTTTAGTTTTTACTTCTTTTGTCTGCCATAATCAACAGATGATATTTTGCCTGGCATACCGCCCATTCCAGGCATTTTTCCTCCGGATAAGCTCATCGCATCATAATTTGAGTCAATATCACTCATTGTTATCGACAGATTTCCTATTGACATCATGCTGGTGGATCCATCAGGCATTGAATCCTTAACTCCTTTGACTTTGTCCTTTTTACTAAAGAATCGTCCTAAACTCGATTTGATGCCTTTTTTCTTTTGTACGGATGTGACTACATCACGACTGGCGCTGGATGTTGGTATCTGCAGCATATTCATGGAACCCATTGTGCTATAGTGACGCAGCGACTCTTGACTTCCATGACGTGAACTTAATGGTGATGGTCCATAGTTTTGGTATCCCGATCTACTATAAGAACAAAATCATATTTTTTTTTTATTAGTCCCTCTTCCAACGAAATTTAAAGGAACAACAAAGTTAGGACAAGCAAACAAGCAACAGTAAATTATTAACCTTATATTATTTGGTCCTTGACTCGGTGGTAGTCCCATCGATCTTCTGCGTGCAGCAAAGCAACAAAATGTTAGTTAAGTTTTTATGTTTATGGTTTTAGTGAATGTGTAAGTGTTAAATACATGTGCATTAAGTTACCTTCTCAGCTCCTCTTGACTGTGAGCCAATGCTTGCGCTACACGTTCTAGTCGCATCGATCTGGCGGTAAGTGGTGATGCTGCTCCACCTGAGCTGGAATCACCAGCCATAGCCATGGCGTGGAGCTCATCTCTGGACACATCTGATGAAAGGGCTGGTAAATTAAGCTGCAAAATTAAGAAGTAGGTATATAATTTAATACATTTTCTCATAAAATTGTTTGGCCTTTATGGTTATGTATATACATATATATATATTTATATTGTATAAAAGAGCGGTTCAGCAGTAAAAGTGCGTTCAAAAAATGTAAAATCAATATGCAGCAAACAAAATAATTTCGTGCAAAGGCAAGAAATCTAAGATTAAAAAAAAAAGCATATTAGTTGCAGAAATAAAATTATGTTGATGATATGTAAGAATGTTGTGCCAATCTGCTGTTACGTTATTATTTTCGTGATGTACGTTAACATTGCGAAAAAAATGTTTTAGAATAGCAGACAAAGTGCTCAGTGTTAAAGCATGTTCTTGTTTTTAATTTAAAAAAAGTAACAATTTTCAGGCAATCGTGGCCATAGCTTCTCAACATTTATATTAGTAAGGAAGCTACAGTGTAGGTGTATGGCATTTGAACTTATATAAAAAGAAATTCGTGCCTAGAAAAGATTTCTCATTCTTTAATTGCGAGAACGCATATTTTGCTCGTAGGTCGTCTTTCGATGATAGTAGATATTTAAGTGTAAATAAGTGAATGTGTTGAATGTGGGATTGCGTTTCTTTGTAATGTATACCCAAATAATTCAAGATAAATTAATCACAGAAAATAAGAGTAAATTGAATTCAGAAAAACATAGATACAGTAGAAGGTCAAAGTGGATAGATGTTAAATGGAAGTAGCACATCATATGGCTAATACCTGGCTCGAAGGAAGAGACTCAGACAATTGGCCAGGGCTGAGGGAGGCCGCATATTGATGAAGATGAGCTGGTGACATGGAGGCTGGTGCCTGTAAATTTATTTTTTTTTGTTTGTGTTCTTTTTCTTATACATACTAAATTCTAAATAAAAACATGTACATAGAAACGAAATTAAAAAAAAAAAAGAAAACTACACTTAAGTGAAGGAGACTAGATAAAAAAATAATCACATTCGAATCGTGTTTTGACATAAAAAGATCTTAAACCGTGGAAAGAGAAAAATATCCCTTGGGAGATGAAAAGAAATCCAAAAAAGATGATACATACATATAAGGTCAGAATTACTTACCGTATGATACTTATGAAGATAATCTCTATTTGGGCTATTCGGTGTACTACGCCCACTAAGTGGTGGACTTTGTCTATCCATGGAACGTCCTCGTGCTAACAGATTTACATGCTCTAAACTGCCAACCCTTGACTCTAACTCTTCGGCTCTGGCTTCTGTAGACTGTTTTTCTTCCTGTATTAACCTGAAAAGAAAAAAAAACAGGTAATAATAACACTAGGCCAGTAGCAGGACTTGCTGATTTCGTACCTAATCTCATTGTTAATGGCATCTAATTGTTCTTGTAACATCATCGCAAGCGTTTGTGCATCAGTGTGACCTGTCGGTGACATCATTTCTCCACCACCAAAAAGGCCATCGCTATCATCGCAATCTGGTCCGCTAGACACATCGAAAGCAGCTTGAACGTTTGCTAACGCATGCGCCTGTTGCAATTTACTCCATTCCTGTGACAATAATCTCTCAGTTATTTGAATTCTTTTAAAAAATTCCAAAAGTCGGTGTTTATTAATCATTTATTAAACCAAGCATTAAAGCAAGTCACATAAACTTACTTCGATACATGGCGGGAGTCTCTATGCCCTCCTCAAAAAGAGAACTCGTAATGTATCAATTTCCCCTACCTGCTCAGCCAAACTTCTGGCGAATTGGTCGTTCTCCTCCATTCTTTGTTTATTGCGACGCAATGAATGTGTATCAAAGCTGGTATGTGATGTACTCCTTGAGAAAGCCGTCCCATCCACCACGCTGCTAGGCGATAAGCTGCGAGTTAATGCTTCCGTCTGCTGGATATTGTACGCGATCTCCTGCTGCAATAGTTGCCGTTTGAAATTTTCAATTTCTAACCTTGTCTTAGAAAGCTCTTTCATGATTTCGCTCTTTTCGTGATGTAACTCCTCGGCTAACTTCCGAGCCTTTTCTAACTCCTGTGTTAGAATATTTTTCTCGTCCAGAGCATGCATGCGCTCTTTCAGATGTACCTGGAGTCGTTCGTTCGACTCCGATAGTAGTTTATCCACTGTCGATGAAAGTCGCATATTATGCTCTTCGTTCATTTTAAGTCTTTGATTAAGGCGGATAACTTCGGCATTTTTCTCGTCTAGGTTCGTTTCCAGCCGCTGGATACGGTCCTCTGCCGAACCATGTCGTTCTTGTGCCTAAGATAGATACAAATATCATTTATTAACTTGTACGCAACTCTGGACAAACAGGCAGAAAGAAAAATGAAAAAATGATTCACAAAACATATGATTTACTTTTAACACAGATATATGTAAGCAAAAGATAATAAATAAGTGCCGCTATTCGAACCTACATAATAAATAATACTAAAAACGAAAACAAGGATCGAAGGAATTATGAACGAGATGAGAAAGAAATCTCAATCGAAGGATAGCATGCAGGTAGTGTGAGGAGAGTGATTAATTTTATCATGTTAGCTATGTATTTATTGTATCATTATGAATGCTTATAGTATTTTTTTTTTCTTTTCTTTGGATTGTGGTGATCGTGGACATTATGATGCATGGACAAATAACAAATGGAAATAAAATGACAATTTCCAAAGTGTGTGCGGTGTCAAAAAAGATGTTTTTTGCTTTATTTTACGTTACGGGATCTCTTCTCATTTTTTTCATTCAAAAGTAGTTGTTTAGTGTCACATTCTGTAATGCAGTTGTGCAGTTTATAAAATGTTTAACCTTCGAAATAATAAGAATTACAAATAAAGAATGTAATGCAAGCATTTGGCTGGTACGCCAAAAAATTGCTGCATTCAACTTACGCTAATAAGATACAAAATACCAAATCTATTTGAAAAAAAAAAATATAATTTATGTACTAGTAAAAATCATGGAAATATGTATTTCGACGGTTTATTGCAGTGCCGTCCAAATACTTTTTCATCCGATTTTACCGAAAACCCCCCAGTACCAAATATCTAATTTAAAAAAACGTACACACTAGAATCATTCATTCTTTTGGCATTTAAAAACAAACATAAAATACTCATAATTAAGAAATTTTTTACCAATTCAGTTTTGTATTTTAAAATATTGCTTCTTGCTCAAATACATAATACACATTTCGCTAGTCCAGTCAAACGAATACAGTAATTGAAGAAAAACATCTTATTTGACATGATGATGAACCTGCCTACCTTATTTCCTACCTGAGTTAACGCCTCCATGCGTGCCTTCAGCTGTTCTTCCATGTCGGGAAGTTTCGCTTGTTGCGCCAGCTTTTGTTCGGACAATTCCAATTTTTCTTGAATAGCTGCGATTTTTTCCTCGTGTAACTAAAAAAATGTGTCGCGAAAAAAAACACAAAGAAAACATGGAATATGTGGATTTGCAAAAGGGTTAATTGTTAGAAAAAGCGTTTTGTTTTTTTGTATGTCTGTACTGAATGGAGTTTTGCAGTCTTAGAGGGTTACCACTTGACCATTGTCCTGGGTTGCTCTCAGGGTTTAATTATTATTAGTCACCATAAGCTTGTAAAAAAATATTTGTGTTTACCTTTACTTTGATGTATGTATGTATCTTCAGGGTTATGAACTTTTTACTTTTTTTTTTATTTATTTTTACGCTGGTTTTAGAAATGTTTTGAAGAGGCGTTTAAGAAATACCAAATACCAGTCTTATTTTTGTTTTTACATAATAATTGTTAGGACAGTCTGAGTATGGTTTCTAGATTCTAACACGAAACCAATTAACCGAGAATATTTTACCTTAAGTTGTGCCTCTTTATGTCTAAGTTCCTGCTCAAGTTTCTCATTTAGATCATGTAATGATGTGGATTCGCGTTGAGCATTAAGGTATCGCTTTTCTAGCGTAGCTATTCTTTCTTCTTGGTCTTCTTTTTGTGCGACATTTTCGCGTAAGTCGCGTTGTAGTTTCGAACATTGTTCCTGAGATTTTGAAAGTTCCTTTTGGACTTTCCCAAGGTTTTCCTCAAGCTCGTTTATTCTACTATTTAAGTCGGATACACGGCGTTGCCACTGCGAAAGTTCGGCAGTCTATAAAAACAAAAAAACTTCTTGTGGCTTAAACTCTCATAAGATATACTCGTATATCTACCTGTTTTTCGATAATAGTTTGAAGTTCGTGTGTTTTAGCCGCATAATCAATGTTATCTGTTGTATCACCATTGATACCTCCTCCGCTCTACACAAAAATATAAATAATTAACCCGCTCTGATGTTTACTATATGTGTTGCATACCTTTTCTCCCGTGCCATTCTCCTTGTTACCATCGCTGTTGTGTTGTATTGCACCAGATTTATATTGCTGTAACTATATTCAGACAGTAAACATAAGAACACATTATTACAATACACTGCTATGACATTCTACCTCATCTTTGGTTGAATTTAATTCCTCCTCAAGGGCGGTATTCTTCTCTATCGACAGTCGTAATCTCTCCCTCACCTGAAAATATAAATAAGAATATACTCTGACCATTGTATTGTATTGTCAAGAGAACTTACTTTCTCATCCAAAGCCTTGTGATGTTCAAATAGACTCTTTAAAGCTTTTAATACCTCCACCTCACTAGAGACCCCACTCTGTGCCGCCGCCTGTCTTTTCACCACTGTCATACGCAGGGAACGTTCATGTCTCGACACCAGGCACTCGAGGTGTTCCAAAAGTAGCTACAAAAACATATCCCGTTATCAAAAGAACTTGCACATAGCACAAGAATAAAAGTCTCAACGGAATTTTAAATTAAAATCACTCGCTTCCGGTTACAATTTATGGAAGGAAACTAGCCGGCTGTCATTAGCATTCAACCAGAAATGTACACATTACTTTTAGAAGGACATCAAAGGTCGATTCACTCATTCCGTCTCAGTCACCTTTCACTGACATTGGTTCCTATCATAATAGGGAATACCGCATATTGATGGTCATTACTCTCTGTCGGTATTTTCCGGAGGATAAACTAAGGAATGGAATACTGCCAATGGATGCTGCACCGGCTTGTCTGGGTATCGCATTGAGTATATGTATGTATGTCATTGACTTACCCGTGTGTTGTTGCGCTCCGCTTTCAATTCGGCTATTTCCTCGTCACGCTCCAGCAATGTTTCCCTCGCTTGTGTTAGTTCCTTTGTAAGAGTCGCAAATTCCTGCAAACAAGAAAGGATATATGTATGTACTACTTATAACAGAAACATATGTAGATTCGCTAAATATTCGCAATGTCCTTCTAATACAAATTGATTGCTGAATGTGTTACATACAAGAATATTCGTTGGTATAATAAAGTGCACGACTAGGTCGTACGTACTTGCACATATATGCTGAACGAATATAAATTATTCAAGTTTCATGTAAAATAGTTAAAGTCAATAGTCTCAAACGATATGTATGAAATTCCAATCATTTCCTTATACATGTGTTTTAGTTCAGTGTGCGTCCCACTCCGCATTTTTAAGGGCAATACCATGATAACTTTTAACGGATGTTATCCGCAAAAATGTTAAAAAAAAAAACGCCCCGAAAATGAGGGCATATGTTTTAACTAACTCACATATGAAACTTTATCAAAATCGTTAGAGCCGTTTTTTTTTATTGAAATCGGACTTCAGCAAAGTACCCTCAATTTTGATGTTAGGATTAGGTCCCATATACATATGTAGAGCTTTAAGCAAACCCGACCATCCGTTTAGGCACGGGCTTAGTCACAAACAGAATTGGCGGACCCACTATTTGCAACTTCTCCATAATGGTAAAGTCAAGTTTAATTAAAATCTCGAGTTCGAAAATTTTCAGGAAACCAATACTTGCCTTATATGTAGGTAGTGGTGCATGTAATACAAATGTTAAATCGTCCCTCCACCTGCTGCCAATTAACAGAAAATCTACAGCTCAGGATAAATGATGGCTTCGTGCTTCGAATGTCAAGTCTTTGGATAACTTGTGTCATTCTCCCTCCCCTAATTTTTAACTACATCGCTTTCATCCCACGTCTACATACAATAATGAGGTAATATAGTAAAGACAAAGCCATACGAAGGATTTTTAAATTCCGTTCCATGATTCTTTATAATTTTCTTATAGACAAGAAAAGATAAAGAGATATTCTTAGAATTTTAAGTTAACGAATGGAGATGAAATTTTAGGGTATGGTCATGGTTGTTTCCATTATCTGTTTCTTTCTTGATTGTTGTTTTGAAGCAAACAATTCACTTTGTATCATATTTCCACTGTGTGTGCCTCTAATATAAATATGTTTAATAGTAATGTCCTTGGAAAATATTTGAGGAACAGCAAAAAGTAGTTGGTTGATAACATATGCTTTAGGCTTTTGTATTTGTTTGTTTGTTTTTTTCGATTGTTATGCTCTTTCAAGAGAAAAATGTTTTGAATTAAACAAATGAACCCATTGATTAATTGCTATGTACACGTGCATGTATTAGGTGCATAAGGAACGAGATCCAATAAATAACAAAGTTTTCAATGCTGTATTCAACCAAATCATTCACGTATTGCCCTACTATTTAACGTGTCAATTGCTTGCAGTATATGAACCAGATTCCTGCATCATTCCCTGCACTTATAATGAATTATTTTAGCCGTTTGGGGCATTTTTTTTCTCTTTTATTTCATCCTAAATGCGGGTCGCACTAGACTTCATTTCTTCTTGACCTATTTTTTGGAACCGAACACTTAAAGACTTTGTTCAAAATCGAATAGTTTTATAGTTTAAACGCTTGCACTAAATTTCTAACTGCAATGCTACTACTTGTATAATGCCGACTACTAACATATGCGGATCGATGAGAAAACATGTCACATATTTTTTGCATCCCACCAATAGTGAAATCACTGTCAGTTAAGAGGCAAGTAGTTTTGGTACATTCTGTTACGACGATATAAGGCTAGCATACTCGTCTCTGTCTATGACTTAAAATGGAAATTGGCTAATTGAGTCAGTTATTAAAATTATAATTCGATTAGACGTCCGGTCGTCCATCGTAAGACCGTCTTGTGAGTGACCACACCAGACAACTACTTTCAGGCCAGAGGCGCACATGATTGATTAATGCCGCATCGAGTCCTATATGCATTTATAATGCACGTGGTTAGTCTTTCTAGTTATGTATTTGCTTTCTACTGCTCTTGTCTGACTGCAGCTCATGCGTGGGTCTTACTGACACCCACTACATACTGGTCGTAGAATGAGTTTGCATATAAAAATGAGATCTTAGCTTAATCACTGGGTTACGAAAGGAAGAGGAAATGGGAAATGAAAAGTTTATAGTAAACGGATATGGAAAGTTAGTAGCGTGAATTACGATTAGTTTGCGGATTGCGAGACGAGTTTAAAAGAATGGTGAGTGAAGTAATCTATCCTGATGGTAATCTACATAATTCATACTTTTTGAGATGGAGTATGCAAAAACTTTAACCAAAAACTGTTCTAATTTACCTTAATCAAAATCTGATGCAGTGAACAGGCACAATTGTCGTTCCTAAAGATAGGACGTCTTGTTTCTGCTAAATATGGCTGAGTATAGTAGTAATGTGGCCTACTCTGAGAGCATGTATCCTGAAGGTAAATTAATGATTGAATAAAATCAACGTGAACTGGACACGACGGAGCAGCGGTTGACATGAAGGCGTTGGCAACATTATCGCCCGGTTCAGGCGACATTCACTTATTTTAATTTGGCTTACGATTTAAAACACTCTTTCAATATTAGTACGATAAATCAACAGACACTGAAACACTTTCGTTTCACTTGAAATAGCACACAAAATGTGGGAAATCCATGAGATCACCGGATAATTAAATTTCATTTATACTAAAGCTTTGTACTCTGATAAATGTGGAACTTGGAAAAATCACAAACCGGAACGGAATTGAGTACTTTTGATACCATAGATTTTACTTAACACACACTCGTTTTTTTTTTTTTTTTTTTTTTTTCAATGGTTATAAAGAGAAAAGCGCGTCCTGGTTAGCACATGTATTTTATAAATACCAAATTCAATCGGCAACGAGTTTCGTATGCTTTTGATTGGATGCACACTCCTTGTTTTCTTTTCTTCTTTTTTTTTTTTTTACAATTCTACTGCAACTATGATCGCGTCGTGATACATTCGTCTATAGATCATGACTAAACGTCACAAATGGCCCGCAGATGCTTCTACCCAATGGTAGGCGATGAATACTGTTGGCTGTCTCTGTATCTAAATGCGAGGGCACAGACGATGATGTGCGCCTCAATGAATTTTATGGAATTCTGTTTCACCACTTTGATCGTTGTGGTTAGTGTTTGGAAAAAGTTTGTCGATTGTAGTGTACGATGAGAAAATTGTTTATAAAAGATATATGCACGTACTGTGTATATTTCAAAGGTGGACAACATTTAAAGTAGCTCGAAGTTGCGAAAAGACGGGTATTATTTATCCGTCCGAGGATTTGTGAGTGTTTGAACGGGTATGGTCAATGTGAAATATGGCACAGTGCCGCTTAGAGTCCGGGAACATAAATACGGCAACGTTCACAACAATCAAACATTTCAAGAAGCTCTCTCTGGCGAATTCTAACAAAGTTCCTCCAAATTAATGCTTACAGTTTAGACTATGGTAAGTGTCGTCAGTTGGTTTTGGTGTTCAGTGGCTTCGTAAATAAACAGCATTGCCGAGTCAGTGTTTAGTGCGGTTTTGTTCGTATTTTTTCGAAAATGACACAGGAAATGCAGTAACGGGGATTAGTATTCGTTACCGCCACATCATGATAGCTAATTTCTTGTGACTTTAACTGATAATTATTGACCTTGTTAAGATGCGTGATCTCAGCATTCTAAACCATCTTATCAACACCAACTGACCAGAAAGATCGTATGATTTGACGTCTTTCTCTGTTTTGTGCGTTGTGAAATCTCAACAACAAACAGTTTAAAGCCAAGATCATGCGACTAAGCTGACGCGGTTTGTTTACTTTTGTAGAAAATGAGGATCAGTAGCGTTTTGTGAAGACTTAACCACAAACGATTTCCAAGATCAAGATCCTATGATGATGTTGACAAAGTTTATTTTCTTTCATATATGTACATATGTATATATATAGATTAATGGACTTGCATTTAATTGAGCAAAGTCTAGAACAAGTGGGACAAAAGAATAGCATATCACTCACTTTAATAGACTCCGCCGCTTAGTCGACGCAAGTCGAAAAGGGCAATAACTTTGTTTGCCTTTAAAGTTTCGGTTGACTGTGGCATAGAACTTTATGTTCGCTAACAGAATCTGGAAAACCAAAGCTGTGTTCGGTATAAGTACTGTTAAAAATTGGAAGAGCAATATTTTCAGCATAAAACCAAAGCTAAGACTATTTTGCTCCAATGTTTAGTCTATATTACCATAGTGTAGTGTAAGCTGCGAACCGTTGTTTCGATAACATGAAAAAAGTGGCATCGTATTAGCACCCGAAGAAAGTTCCCTTAACCAGTTTGGTAAAAAAAAGTGAATCATAAAAAAAAAAAACACCAGCGAAGCAAATGCCGCAAATACTGCACTAGACATTGTTGATGACCTATGACTTAGAAGAGATTAAAGGACTTAAATAAGCAGACCTTATGTTGATATAAGACGTGTGATTAGTGAGTATATGAAGTATCTCGGCTTTATTGAAAATTTCATAAAAGAAAACAATCTACTTGGCAATGAAATGAAAATACATCCATGTATACTCTTCCCTATTAAGGCACCCTCTACTTAGACGTATGAGTACTTTATTTTTATTTTTCCACTTTCTAGTTCTAAATCTAAAACAGCACGTGCATGTGTCTGAAATATTGGATAATCTAACTTACAAAATGATATAGCACAATTTGAATATGAAAACATAACACTTTTATTAAGGCGTAGATACACATAATACTTATAAATAAATAAGGAATAAAATACATTTCATTGTAAAATTCACATAAAATAGGACGCGCAGTAGTGGATATTACAAAAATGTACATAAGTTATCGCAGACTGTTCAAGTGGTGCCAATGTATAAATGAAGATGCCTCAGGGCGAGAACATTATATACATATACATCAACGAAATATGAACACATAACGATATCTACAATGCGCTTCAAAAATTCTTTAGAAAAGGAAAACCTTGTCGTCTGCAGTTTTCTTCGGAAATGTGGAGTAGTAGCGTAGCATGACGTACTAGAACTTGTGTTCCTCATATTAAAACAACAATAATTCACTAACCATGTTTATGATGCATTTGCAGATGTTGTGTTGTTGTATTGTTTATTGCTATTGTTTTGCTACAGTTCTGTGTTAGCAAAAGGCTCACGAAACGTGATGTACTTGGAATGCTGATTTTATATGTTTATATCTATATATGTGTAGTGTGCTTCTTATGCCATTTTAATAGTATAAATTGTTTTCTTTAGTTAATGACATCGCGAAAGTTGCAAGACACTACTGAAATGAAAAAAAAAAAAAGAAAAATCGTATGCATGCAAACCTCAAGTGGATTAACCTCATTATTTCAGCACAATAAAGAATTTTCTAATGACTACCTATAGTAGTATATTGATGCTTGGGCGATTTCATTCCTTTTTACTATTCTATTTATTGAATTTATTTGCGTTGCAATTTTGTTTGTAATATAAACAAAAATATATTTTTTAAAGGTTTTAATATGCACAACTTCGAATTTGTGTGGTTAATGTTTTAAATGCTAAACTACCAGTTGATCTTCCCACATTTCAGACAGCAGACATGTAGAGTATTATGGCTGTTGCAGTTCTCGCCCACTTTCGCGTCAGTGGTGACCCAATATACTATGTTGTCATTTATTTTATACCGCTCTTACGTGTGTGGTCTATAACGCAATCAATGCCAAGGTAGTAGACACAAATGAAATATTTTTTACTTCAATCCAAGGAAATGTGTTAGTTAGCACCCTATAAAGGCTGCAAAGATTCCGGAATAATACAGTTATTATTTGAATATCAAAGTTAATGTTTTTTCGCTCTGTTACATATGTATGTATGTACATACCGTATTTGTGTTGACTTTTTGTATCCACTTCGCAGAGCATATGTATTTCAGTTATAAGCAAAACAAACTCAAAAATTCACTCCCCAGACACCTACGTGTTCTTACAAAATCTTGCATATGTACATATGTATGTACATATGTGTGTACGTATGACTGTACCTGTACAGGATATGTTTATTTCTTGAATTACATCCAGATAAGATCTTAAGTATAAGTGAAGAACGTTGCCGAACGCCACAGAAATAAACAATTTTCAACTTTCTTAACACTCATGTATCTACACATACTTGTACAACTGTGCCTGTTCCTCCTTTTTCGTAGGAAAATTGGTGCCAGTCGGTAGCCTTTAGCAAAGTTGAATTGCAACTTGACTGCTTTTTATAAGGCTCCCTTAAGAAAATAATCAAAATTTTATTATGCCATGAAGGTGAGGCAAATACGGAGTCTACATTCTACGTTTCAAAAGTAACCACCTCTAACAAATTAAAACCATACCGTTGCTGTTTATTTGCGTTAAGGTGAAACTAAACTCACTCAAGTTATTCTGCTTCGGGGTGGTGATGTAGTTATTAGACTTAATTAGAGGTATTGCTTGAAGAGCAAAAAATAAATAATGTAATTCTGTAAATTGTAAGCTTATCACAAAGCCAAGGGGCTCCAGGTATAATTCATCTTTACTTTTTTTTTAATTACTTTGCATCGTAAAATTGTTTCTTTGCCCCATCTGTGTTTTGTCTCACACTAACGCATCATAAGGGAGACCTTGAAACCAATGGAAATAAAAAGACTGAGGCTTCTCTATTTGCCCTTCGTGAATTGAAAATCAAATTACAAAATGCTTTAATTGCAATGGCAATTACCCCAATTGCGGACAAAATTTATTGTAGGGCTTCTTTTGCTTCTGTTTATCTGCATTTTTTTTTGTTTGTCCTTTCTTATACTTATACTACAGACATGCGAAAATGGTGTAGACTATTTCAACGTACTACAATAATTAAGATTAGCTTTAGTTGCTTATTTCATTAAAAAAAAAAAAGGTTAAAGGAATTACTACATGCATACATGCTTGACCTCTCAGAGTTTTACATTTTGCAGAATGGAGTCAACGCCTTCTTTCTTATGTCGCAGTCGTCGTTGTTATATACAATTTCAATGGCGACAAGAATAGTTTGTTCATCTTTTCCTTCATCCATGCTCTATAAAAACAATGTATCCTTGAAAGGATGCAAAGGGAAGCCTATTCAAAAATGTTTCTTTTTTGTTTAGAACGTGACTACTATGAGTGAATAAAGAATAGAAAAAAAAAACAACGAAACCACTTCCGCCTCTTCCGAAAACAGTAATATGAAATGCACTACGCACTTTAAAAGAGGGTGTCTGCGCTTAGCAAATTAAGGAACATACATATGTATGTATGTACAGATGTATATAATGTATGTAAATACATATGTGCATATGTAGATACTTGCAATATTTTGTATAAGGCACTGAAAGTTTTTATTTTTGTTTGTTCGTTATTCGTCTTTTGCAGTGGGTGTATGTACTATATGCGGAAATATTTAGGAGATCTTTGAGTATTGCACTTTCACACTAAAGACCTTCTTTCACGGTCTAGCTCGTGAACTCTTAAAGGAGTTGGGTTTCTTTCAATTGTGTTAATCGTAAGTTTATACACACTATACTAAATATTTTGATTTTGCAATTATTTAAAACAAATTTCTTATAACAGGAAGTGAAGCGTTCGTGTAGGAGGTACAAAAGCGTAGATGTCGAGGACCTGAGCGGATGAAGGATTTTGGGAAAGAAATTACACCAGATGTGCCCTGTAAGACAAGCAGGAGGACTTCTAACCATCAAGAAAGAACAACGCGGAGAACATTTCAGTGAAAATCTAAGTCCGTTTCACCTTGCAACTATTTATCGAAGACTACAAGCAAAGACATTTTTTAAGACGCAGGGGCATAACGTCTAAAATAATCCATGCGCTGTAGAAAGAGTTTAAATGCAACGTTCAACACAATTGGCGGTTGTCTTCGTCGTTTGTTTCTGTCTCTGGTGTCTGACAAGTCTGTCTATTTTAACCCATTC
This sequence comes from Xylota sylvarum, assembly GCA_905220385.1. NCBI lineage: Eukaryota > Metazoa > Arthropoda > Insecta > Diptera > Syrphidae > Xylota > Xylota sylvarum. The sequence continues at coordinate 91,315,535 of LR999957.1, read as the reverse complement.
TCTTTTTAATTGTGTCGAGCCATATTTCTAGGAAGCACCCCAGAATCTGATGGAATATAAACTTCGTTGTTGACATATGTTTTATATCTTCCAAGCATAAATATATGCAAAACAAAATAGATAACCTCGTGCAGAAATCGGAGGAGGTTGGTTTGTGCGTCAGATGAGCGGGAGGTTCGAGGTTCGTAGACATCGTAGACACCAAAGTTTTGTACACGATCCCACCTCTCGCGAACGTTTACAGGACCACTCCATTCCTGTCAAGAATACAACACGTACAACTCGAATGATTGTGAGAAACTTGGGCCTCGGTTCTTTACGAGCCTATCGCATCAAATATTTATATTTGTAAAATGAAAAGCAGAAGAGCATGCAAATACTATAAATCCAAACATAGACTGTAACACTGAAGCGTACAGCACATAAACTGTGTGAGTATCTGCAAAGAGTAGTTGCCACCGGTGCTGAAGCAAAAGAGGATATACTAGAAGGCTTTGTGTAGGTGCATAGGTTTATATTTTCTTTCTGCAGGTTTCAGGTGCTCATGAACAATTGCTTAAGGCGCATTTAACAAATTTGTTGGCCCAAATAAAATCTTACATTTCGACCTGCGACAACCGCTACAAAATAGAGATCAATCGCTAAACTCTAGAACGTAATCAATGCAGCAAGATATCAAAAAACTGAGAGCGTGATGGAAAAGAACCCTGGAGAAGAAAATCCGGTAAAATCCTGACATCAAATTAAAGTCAGCGTCAAAGACAACAATCACTAGAAACGTTTATTGAGGCCTCACGGTCTTCTAGGAGCTGGGGAATAAAAAAGAAGTAGTCCTAGAATTACTATGTTCTTCTATGTTAAATTCATGTGGGACCATGAACGTGTTTTGTCCGTTCAACTATAAGATAAATGCAGAAGTAGATAATTATAGCCCTCATTTGTTTCATGTTTTTGGTACAAAAAATAAAAACATATATATAATAGCATTTCCATCTACAGACATATCTAAGTACATATGTCCATAAATATGTACTTTCATTTTGAGAAACCAATATGTAAGGGATTCCACAAGGAACGTAGAAAATCCATTATAAACCTTCGAAAGAAGGATAAAAATTCATTTAATGGGATTTACTCACGCCATAAGAATGCAGAACAAATAGTATATGATTTCAAAACAATTACAAAACTCCCATGACTGATCGAATGGGTAAAGTTTCACAATAAAAAATAAAAAAAAAAAAAGACGTCAAATCCATTTTACCTGAAGAAATTGTTTGATGTACTCATTTCCATTCTCAACTAAGAACATCTGAACAGCATTCATTGCATGTGATGGAATTTTTTTACTTTTAACTGAAGACAACTCACTTCTACCATTCAAAACGAATAAATCGGGAGGATTTATACAATTTCCATTGATGTTTTGTTTAGACTTAACCCTCAAAAGCTCGTTAGGACGTTCTCTTGTTATAAAAATGCCTGCGCCATTGCAGAATTCTTCACACCCATTGGTAAAGGCATTTGTAAGGCTTACTGGTGATAGCAAATTATTTTCTTTTTGCCTTAATTGTTGTCGTTCCAGCTCAGGATACGTTTTCGAAACTATTGTTAAATTCGAACTTGATGGATAGCGACAAGTACTTGAGAGTTTACTGAACATACTAGAGTCGTTGGAATATATTGGATTAGTGTAGTCTACTACAACACCATCATCAGTGCAGGGAAAATCATCGTCAAGAAAAGACGCAAGTAAGTTGTTATTATTGTTATTGTTGTTTAATTTGTGCATTGGGGATTCCTCTCGAATGTCCGGCAGGTCTGTAGAGGACAAATACCCAATAACTGGATAGCTAGATCGACATATTTCTAGTTCTATGTTATTATTATTTGTAGGAGGACATGAAAAGTGTTGGTCAGTGGCAGGTTGCTGGGGAGAAGCCTTAGGTAAGACACTTTCACTATGCCGTGCCGATATTTCCATGCGGCTAAGGATACGCTCAAATTGATCTATGGTCTTTTCGACTTCTTGATCATTGTCGAAGTTCATGTTGTTATTTAGCGTATTGTTGCCATCTTTTTCGACGGTGCGACTTCTTAAATTCGAATTCAGTTTTTGCGGGTTGGGAGAGCATATTATCGGCTCTTTCTGTTGTACGTTTCGGTCAGGCGCTTGTTTGCATTTTGATTTATGTTTTTGCTCCTTTGTCGTATCCACCACTGTGGTCTTTTTGCAATCTGCAGACTCCTTGCGCCGTTTACTAGGAGTACTGGTAGTTTCTTCGCAAGTGAGTATCGAAGGCATGGTAGTGGCATTGTTAGCACTTCTAAAAACAGCAGAAGATCCAGGATCATTACTATTCGCTGGACTGCTACTACTAGCGTTGCTAGAAGTGGTATTGAAAGGATTTTGCACAAAAGTGGCTGATGTTTTGAAGATCTTTGAAAAATGTCCAGTACTGAAGTATGACAATCCCCTGGCTGGGGATGACTTGCTTCCAGAACATGGGTCCCTGCTGTGCACATTTGCTGAAGATTCTTTTTCACTGTTGGTTGATTGTTTAGACGACGATGATGGCATATCCTTGTGCCTGCTAGTCGTTGGCGACTGTGAAGGCACTGTAGGTAGGATATTCGATTGTGTAGAGTGTCGATTTTGCTTTGACTTCGTTGCTGAGAACATAACACGAATTTGAAAGGCACTTTATTTATAAATTCGCTCGATATACAACTAAATAACATTTTTCCCCTAATATGAATACGTAGCTCAAATACTAAGAATTTGGCTTTATTTATTTAATTTTTTATCAATTTTGCACACAAATCATCATCAATTCCAATAAGAATTTCGCGATAAGATAAAAGCAACTGATTGTCTGTTTAATAAAAAAATCAATAGAAACATTAGTTGGCAGTGAGCACTCTTTACATAAAGTTAACGATATAACTTTTGGATTTAAAAAAACTCGCACAATCATTGAAGAACAATGTGTTTAGGTAGTTCTTCGAAAAGCCGAAAGAAAATCAACATGCGAAGGTAAACCGGCTTGCCCTCAAGCACTTTTCTCATTCAAATTATTTTTTCTCTCAAGTTTTCTCTGCGTGGTGGTCAAAAAGTGTGTCATAGTCAGAGGTTAGAGAAATACATTCACGTTACAAAATGAGCAAATTGCTTGAACAAATTTATTTTTTTATGAATGAAAATACAACACGTGGGTTATGTGAAGCAAACGGTGTAAATTTAAATAACACGTTGGTGGCGCGCGGTAAATCTGAGAAGATATATGTATGTATCTACTCGTATTTCACCAAGTTTAAGTCACACACACACATTTGCTTAATTCGCAACTATTTAAATACATTTCTTTGACGGATATTTTCTTTTTATCGCATGATCCGAATACGTATTCACCGGGACTGGAGGTATCGACACGTAGCGAAATGATTCGCGAATGCAGCCAAACTCTGGGACAAACCAAAAAAAGCCCTTTGACCTGCCGACAGACTGCGGATTGTATGGTAGTGCAAGAACATAGTGTTTGAGTGGATTTTGTTCCTGGTGCGATGTGACTCTAAGAGAAAACGTAGAATGTGTGCGGTGTACATGCGCAAAACTTGGAAAAAAGAAAACATACATGAGTGTCTTAGCTGTCAGTACACATTTTACTTTACTTTATCTCTCCTTGTTTTATATCTAGAATTCCCAACGTTGATGTTGGCTGATTACCATATCATCTGCTAAATGATTCCTTTTTTTTTTTTTGTTATTCAAAATCTGGAGCTCATCAAAAGTCAATGCAGTTCATAAGATACTTAATTGATGCCACGAATAGTGAGAGATGATTGGTTGGGTGTATGGTAATGGTAAGATGGTTGGTTGATTGTGTACTTTATTTGCAGGTAAACTACACATAGGTATGGGAGCTGTTGGAAGCTTAAAGTGTGCCTCGTTTTCGCTGCATTTGTTTCTAATTTTTCGCTGTGGTTTTCTGTTTTTCATTCATTAATCCATAGCAACGCAGCATTGCCAAGGTGCGGTCTTTGAAACTTGTTGATTTAAATTTTTTTTTTGTTGTTTTGTTGTTGCAGTTATCTAATTTTTTGTATGTTTAGCATAGCAGAGTAAGTAGAAATGTATTAAATTGGAAATAGTTTCCAATTAACTTTCATTTGCATGTGACTTTGCCAAGATTTCCAATCCATGTACATATGTATGTTTGTAGGTTTTTATGACACGTTATTAAATTAATTCAAACATTTACTAGCTAAGCAAATAAAAAAAGAAAAAAAAATAAAAAATACTTGTGTCACAGTCCGGAGTAAGGAGAGTTTTTAATGCTATTTTGATTCTGCGTAAGATACGATTTAAGCGACCAACTCTATTCATGGGGAGCTTGCTCTTAACATGTTTGTCTGATTGCTGTTACTGTTCTAATAATTCTAGACGACACCGGCGCAGAAAAGGAAGAAATAACCACTTTCATATCGATGATTATCTGAGTAGTAAAATCAGAACTGTCAAGGATACTTTATAGAAGACGTATTCTCGTCTTGCTGTATGGCGCAGAAGCAATGACCTTCTTTCTATTGTGATCATGTAAAGTCTAGCTGCACTATTTGAAAGATTGATGATCTGACCCCGTCTTATGTGGCGAGAAACCCACAGCTAACCAGTCAGTATATCAGAAAACGAATAAAATTGGCCACTACTCTCTTGAGACTTAAAAGAGTAAAATTAATTCGGTCTATCCCTGACGATAAAAAATTAAGACCCAATTTCAATTCCCAACAAAAGTAGCAAGCACTTTTTATAAGCCTCACATCCTGTGAATGTCCGACTAACCTTCGAGAGAATAACAGTCATAAAACTTATCAATATCGTCGTTTGCATTCAGCAATGATTATTCCTGTTATTGCAAAATAATGCTATATGTATGTACTACAGGAACGGCTAGAAGAATCTACATTTGTGCAAGATATCAACGAATTGGATAGCGTTGTTGTATAAAAACAAATAAACAAATGTATGTATATAACTTTTTTGCAGAATTATGCACACAAAATTATATGTAAAACATATTATGAATCAAACGAATAAATTAGAAATGTTTACGCATCGAAGTACGGACATAAATAGATCAACATACTAATACGTCCAATTCGAATATAATAATATTTACTACAGTTTTAAGATCATAGGTTTCTGGGAAAACGACATTTTCTTATAACAATATCACTTGTGATTCCTAATGATGCATATTTAAAATTTTGTAAACTAGAATTTCCTTTTGTTGTCGTTAAAAAAAATCATATTATTGATGAATCATACGAAAATGTTGACTTCTCTGTCGTTTATTTTTCTCATAAACACAAAAAAAGATATAACTTTGCTGTTTTTTTTTTGCAAATTACGTCATTGCTTGCGGCATTTTTTTTTATTTTTTTTTATCATAGTCCGTTCAATGCGATGAGGTTATATAAAATAGCATATGATTGTGGAAACAAAAGTGACAAAAAAGCTTTTTAGGAATAGTTGCGCCATTTAAGGCTAATGTAGATTTCGATATTCTTAGAATTTATGAAAATATACATATATACAGACAAATTCACTTATAATTTCTTAACTGCTCAGGTCCAAATTGAATTCATATACATACATACATACATATGTATGTATGTATGTACCTATCAACGTTGTTAAGGTTTGTAATAAACTAGCTAATTACAGACTTTCTTTTATAATGATCAAGAAATTATCACAAAGTGTATTATGGGGGAAAAAAATATGCCAAAGATTTATAAAATGAGCAAAATTGTATTGGTTGGCTTATTTTTTGAAATTGGCTGTTGGGTTTTCCCCTTTTTAATTCGACTATTCGCGTTTTCGTGTAGAGTGAAGATACATCAATATTTTAAGTATTTAAGTCTTCGAAACCACCCCGGGAGATCCGCGCAGTTAATAAAGGCATCGTCTTAGGTAGCGGAGCCCCTATGAAAAGGGGAGTCAGCTGGCTAAAGAAATTGGTTCGTTGAGGCTCAGGTCCGACTGGACTATAGTGGCACTTAAGTAAGTATTTGTTTTTTTTTGCATTCGAAGTCAGACCGGTTATAAAAATTTTGTAAAATATTTCTGACAGTGGTACTCAGACAATTTAGAGGCAGTACTTCTGTGCCCATCCTATTTCATTCATTGTGCGGCATCAATTATTCCTTGTAAATATACTCAGCTAATACAGCAAGCTAATACAGAGACAATTTGAGTAACTTTGAAAGATTTTCGTTCTAATTGAATGATGAATGAACTTCGGATACATATATATCAGATACATATAAGAACCCACTTTATTTGGTCCAGTGAAGCTAAACTTACTGTCCACGTAGCTGCACGTCATACGCACGCTTTCGTCATTTGAAGCTTGTTGCACGATTGCTTGCAGCTTGCGTATAAACAAACGAAGATCTGTTTACGGAGCGGCAAAGTCGCACTTGCGTAGTCGCAAGCAATGGCCATGCCGCCTAAGCTGCAGCTGGTTATTACTCAAACGTATTGCAAGACGCATAGACGTTACTTTTTTTTTTGAATGGCAGCTTCTAATGTAAAAAATGCTAAATTTTGAAGAAATGAAGGATTGAGGTTTCGTGGATAGTGCTTAGATACAAATACACTTGTGGCAATTGCAGGCCTTAATACTTTCACGTGAGAAACATCTTTTTGGTATTCGAAACTTGAACAGTCTCACATTTATCTAACGAGTGAACAAATTTTAACTGTGTCCATTATGGATTTATTAGTAAGGCTGTTCATTTTTGCTGTATGTATTCAATATTCATACTAAACTCCACTTTTTGAGTGATTATTCCTTTGATAGAAAAAAGAAACACATACGCCAACTGTCCCAAGGAATCTTGGCGCATCATAAGGGCTTCGGAGAACCATCAATATTCAATATTCCAGTGAGAGTTCCCAAGTGTCTTTCATGTTGCCTTGGCATTGTACACGAGTAGCTATAGCTTTTCTTCTAAATGCAGTCATTGAATTGTGCAACCCTGGTAAGCAATCAATATATTATCGATCTATATGTGATTCACATGCACTATTATGAGATTAGTTATGTTTATAAAATGCATTCGGCTAAGTAAAATGTAACACATGCTTACAACGCCCTAGTCCTATATAAAAAAAAAAAAAGAAAAGAAAAAAACCTGTTGGCAATCCCACCCCATTTCACTATCGATTTTATCCATAAAAATAATGGCTTTTTCTCGCAATTACCTGAGGCAGATTTGCATTTATCTGGCGATGTAAACTGTCACGCTCCTTTTCCACATCATGCAGTTTCATCTCAGATTCGCTGAGCCGCTCTTGAGCCTCACGTAGGCTATCCATAAGCTTATCCCGTTCGTCCAGCATCGATACCATTAATTGCTCGAAATTAGCATCCTCGCCGCTGAACTGCGAGGACCGCTGCGAGATGCTGTCCTCGGATATAGTCGGCATCACGTCACACATCATGCTCCACATTATATATTAACTCGCTGCTGATGAGCGACAGTGCGATTGTTTTCCGAAAGCGGAGGCAACACAACCGACGCGTTTTTTTCTTTTTTTGTTGTATTCTCCTTTCGTAGTGATATTTCGAAGAAGGAACACAAAAACAAAATAATAAAAAAATAAAAAATAGGAAAAACAAAAAAAATAAGAAATAAAAAAAAAGAAATAATAAGAAACTCCCTAAAGCCGTCACACTAGCGAGGATGTAACAGTAGCATCAGCCCACTCCCGCGACATTCAGCAGACCAACGAAAAAAAAAATTATTGCGGAAAATCCTTCCTTTTACTTTTAGCATGAACACCAACAAACTATTCGACAAAAATGATTTTCTATGCCAATTTCCTTTTTTTTTTTATGTAATTACGATTATTCGGAGCCAAGCTCAATCGATATGTAAAATAGTTAAAAAAAAAAAAAAAACTACTTGATTATGCTGTAAGTTGTCATACAACTTTTAATTTGTTAACACCATTTTTTCATTCAACATTTTTCATTCTTGGCCCCCCATCCCCCTTTTGCAATGGTGTGCAGAAAAACTACTGTAGGACACAGAAAATTGTCCACTCACTCCACCCCGTTGCACACTTGAAAAATCAGTTTTCTACTGTACATGATGTTCACTTTCGCGGCATGAAAAACGAACATATTTCATTACATTTTCACATTTTTACTTCAACTAACCGAAAAAAACTTTTTTCTAATAAGGAAAAATTCTCACTCTAGGCGAAAGAAAAAAAAACGAAAGGAAAAAAAAACCACAGCCCGCCCGCAAATGTGTATTGCAATTTTTATGTACACTGCGATTTTTCGCATAATCCACTGCACACTGTGAAAAGTATTGTTCACTGTGTTGCAGAACTAATGCAGGGTTACAATTATCGAAACATTTTTTATAAAGTGCAAATAGTTTTTGGGAGTTTTCGCGTTTTTCGGTACGATTCACGAGAATCTATACAACCCGGTCGCCATGTTTCTCAAAAAAAAAAAAAATCGGATTTATGATATGTCAAGATTTTTCTCAGTGCTATGTAGTTGTCTCTTTTATTTGACGAAAGTTTCGCCTTATCTGCCCCATTTCGTTAAATACATGTTTTGGTTTTTTATTTTTTTGTATCATTTTATGACAGCTGCCAATGTCAGTTTGACAATTGGATTTTGTCCTGTCGTGTGATGTCCCCAAAGTTGATATTTCGGAAAAAAATCAGGCAGCGAGATGGTTTGTAATCCTTAAATTATCTATCAGTATGTAGTTTTGGTTTTTTTTTTGTTGATAAGTTAAAGTAAAATCTCGAAAGTGCCTAATGCATGTTTTAAAACAATATCACCCGGGAAGGTATACGAATCAATCACCTAATTGAGTAGTGTTTATTTCAAAATGTGCATCAAGAAACAAATATACCAAAGTGATAAATTTATAAAATGCTTCAATTGCCAGGATTTTTGACCACGTACTTCAGTATTTTAGGCCATTCTAAGAACTGAGTGACCCCAGAGATATTAGTCTGTTCCAAGATATGTTGTGGTTTATCAACAATCTAACTATACCATATGTTTCTTTAGGTGTTAATTCGCTCCTTGTAAGAGGTTGTTCATACTACTTTTCAGGTCATTGATTACCTTAAGACGTACAATTTAGAACCTTCAACTCACATTTTTGTTTTCTCAACACAGTTACTTTCAAAACCGTTTATATGTAGGTTCAATTTTAGCGGGAACCTATGATTGACTTCCGGTTCGTTTTTTTTTATTCAAAACTTTTCTTACCTATGTATGTATGTAGGTCCCTCCCTCTGATAAAAACATTTATTTTCGTAATGTACGTTTTGTTTCGCAGCCTCTAAGAATGCTTGCCGAGGCCTGGTATTCAGTAGAGGCCACTTTATTATTTTTACGGAGTTTGGTACGTTCTTGCAGGCAGTCACACATGAGTTTAGGCATAAAAACATGGGGATCGAAAGACTTAGTGGCTGCCTGTGACATTATTGGTGACTGTCACCCCAATTCTTCAACTCCTATACGACAGTCGAATACGACTACAGTCGTATTTAGTTATTACAAAGTCGAAATTTACAAACAAACACGTATGTACACGAACACACGTTTGCATAACTGCAATCACACACCTTGTTTTTTCTAAAATGTAGTATGCATCGCATACAAACCGAAGAATAGGAATTCAATTTTGATGCGATTCTAAATACGAGAGAAAATACGACTAGCAATTCGACCTAACCTTTTGTTTATTTTTTTTTTTGCCGTTCAAAACATTTTAAATTTAACACTTCCATTGACTTTCGAATTTCTTTCTAATTTCATTTTCTCTCTAAAATTTTATTCAAGGAATCATGTTACAAGACCTCGCCGATGCAATTACACTAGACGTTAAACCAAAACGTGGAGCACTGAGACCACTACCCGATAATATTTCCGACTTGAAAGAGGAATATGTCGACCACGTCTACAATCATATCAACACAGACATTTGGTCTAATATTGCTGAGTACATCAATCCTGAGGACGTCTGCAACTTTGCATTAATTTGCCGTCAAACAGCATTTATTGTTACTTCCGCCAGATTTTGGACCAGCCTTTATCGCCGGTTTTACTGTAAAAACAAAAATCTCCCAGACAACTTGGAATCACGCTGCCTAAATCAGGTTGGATCTCTCCGAAGTAAAGTCATATGTGCCTTGTTCTACCTATACACTCCGTTGGTCGAGCGAATCAAAGTTGGTTACGATCTATCCTTCATTAACAATTTTAAGTACATACATAGTTGGCATAAAAAAGAATCCAACATTTGGTTATTTTGTTATAAACTCTGGAATCATGCGAAGTCACGGAGACCTAGAGCAAATGCTGACGACAGCGACTCGGACGAAGATGGACTTTCGAAAGCGCTCTACAAGCTGAATAATGTGTTTGAAAATCCTCACGAGGGTATTTCTTTACTTGTGATATGCTCAAGAAGATTCATTCCTTTTCCTGCTTTGCACGGCACTGACATGATACTTCAGTCGACGCGACAACCACTCGCTTCCGACTTAAAGAGCACCAATCTGGAACTAAAATTTGTGCCCGCGCGTAGGATGTCCTCTGTGCCCGTCGAAGTTGTGTATCCATCCATTGTAAAGTACAAAGTGATTCCGTGGTGGCATCCGGAATACAAAATATTTTTATTCGATGGAAAACCCCAAACCAGTTGTTAAAATCAAATTTGTACATAAAAGGATTAGAAATAAAAAAAGAAAAGAAAAACAAAATGCATTTTTGTCGTTTTTATTGTTTTATATCCAATAATAAATTGTTAACTACAAGTAGCATTAATGTATAATGTAACTTAACATGTTTTCTTAATGCACTTTTTCCACTTGAGAGATTGCATAAATTTATTAAATGTAAATTAAATGAACATTCGGTTTAATACTATTTTTTTTTATTCTTGCTGATGTTAGCGACTTCTCCTTCAAAATTCCTTTTAATGTGTTGTATAATTTAAATAACAAAACAAAATAGATGATTAATGGGTTCCCAATATGTAATAAATAGTTAATATTCTATGCCTTTTTTTTTTAATAATTCAATAATAATATATTAATATATATATATAAACATACAAAAATAACCGGCTTATTGCAATCATTGTTAAATATAAAAAACTTTCTTTTTTTTTCATTCTTATTTTCCAATGTTGAGTTTTTTTTTTTTAATTGTCAGTTTGTCTGGTTTCACTGAGAAAAATAAATAAACGTTGCTCTTTTGTTTTTGTATGCAATTCCATAAAACATAATTTTAATTTGTTGTCTTTTTATATTCGTTTTCTTGTGCTGCGTATTGTATGCAAATATTAAACTCTGTTTAAAAAATAATAACAAAAAAAAAAAAAAAAACTAAAGCTGGTTGACTAGACTTTTTTGTTTTGTTTTATTGTTATTGTACATATTCAATCACCGTCACCACAATTCACAAAGCTTTCTAAGTAAATCAAGAAAAGTATTTATTTTTTTTGTTTTTAATATTATTGTGTAATGGAAAAATATATATGTATGTATGTTATATGAAAATAATATTAGAGTATGTCTCGATGCAACTAAATTCTACAACACACACGCACACCAAAGTTTTTATTTTTATTATTTTTTGTTTTCTTTTTTCTAAAATACTATATTTGTGTAAATAATGTGAGTTTTCACAACAATATAATACTTTCTACTTAATACCATAGGTTTGCTATATATTTGGCTGCCAATTTTTTTTTTTTTTTTTTTGCACGGTTTTCTTTTTCATACCAACTAATCACTATAACACAAAAATGATCATCTCACGTAATTTTGTGAAACCAGACTTCAGATTGCCTACTATATATATGCACAGAGAGCTCAATCATTATCGCAATGAGAGTCTTTTATTGGACTCTTCTATATCTATCTACAAATCTTCTGTTGGTGTACTTGTTTTCCTTTTGTTTGTTTTTTTTTTTTAATGTATGGTATAGAGAAGGCGAAGATTTTCTTATAAATTCTAATCTTGTTGCTTTAGAATAAATTTTGCTTGTTGGACTAATGAACCAGCGGTTTATTCTACAAAATTATATTTTAAATATACATATAGGTAGGCATTTTTATTTGAAAATGTCAGAAATTAGAATTCAATATGTCTAGAATCTGTTAGTTGTTGATCATCACTCAAGGGAATGATATCAGTACTAAAATGTTTCAAATTAAATCCACATACAAGAAATATGCTTTAAAATGAGTTCAGTTCTTAAAATATTCTCATCGCTTTTCTATACAGAAATGGACAAAAGTATTCGCTATTGAGGTTAAACTTGTATTAAACTCTTGTAAAGCCCCACTTATAATTTTTAGAGTCTTGAGTTTATATTTAAATAATCTTATAACTAATGAGTTAATACTAAATAAGTAAAAAACTGGAACAAACAACTAAAAATCAAATTTAATATTTTGTTTGGTTTTCTTTTTATGGCTTACTGTAACCTGTCTTGCTGTCTTGTTATTTTAGCAGCGATTTTTCACATTTTTGGAAGTCAACTTCTCAATATGCTCTTTACATTGACGATTTATTAGCACGGAAACGACTATTAATCTGGTGATTAGAGAAGTGTGCAGAATGTACATTAAAAAGGCGAATAATCTTAGTTTGTTAAAACCAGTAAATAATTTCTACAGATTTTCTAGATTTTCGTTTGTAACAGCGAGCCTCCTTGCTTTATTTATTTTACTAATGCAAAACTTTTTCCTGTTTCATATAAAACGCTTCGGATAAAACGAGAATGAATTTATTTTCCAGTATCTTCCTTAACTGAGCTTCAATATTCGATGAACTTGTTTTATGTTCTTTGTAATGACACGAACTATTTTTCTTTTATCAGACACTAAAAGTTCACATTTTCGACCGTTTCTTGAAAAAAATAGAAAATCACTGGTGTTTTTAAACCATTTTTTTTTGAGTCGTACGAGTTCTAGAAGCATTAGAAGCTATTGTTTTTTTTAAATTCCTCTTCCCAACTACGGTTTCTTTGCCCTTTTCTACTCCTTATTATTTGTTATTATTATCCATTAACACAAATGACTCTTGGTGGTACAAAGAGTAACGTAAGTAAATAACGCTTAATCTATACACAATTTACCACCATTTCAATTTATAACGTGATACGAAAAATCATTTTGTTTTAACAAGTAAGCCGAATACTATTGTTCGTGCAAAAATGTGGAATATTAATTTTAGTTTTTTTGTCTCTAATTCATTTAATTAAAAACTGTTAATTAAAAAACTCTAATACTCGTTCAATACAAGTTAAACCTTAACGAAGAATACTTCTTTTTCATGTATGTATGTACTTCTTAATTTATTGTGTAGGCGCCAGTATCTTTCGTCCTAAAGCTATTAATAATTTAAAAAAAAAAACGTATATAGTTTAAGATATTTTGGGAATCGATTCGATTATGTGTTGATAAATTGACGTTGCTTCTGTTTCTTGTTAAGATCTGGAGATCAAAATTTTTTTTGTATTTTTTTTTTCGTGTAAGAAGTTAACATTTAATTTCGCCCTCCCTATAAGCTTTTCATATGATCAATTAACAATGTGTTTTTAGAGTGTATTGTGGGATGATAAGTGCAAAAATAAGTAAATATATTTATATTTAATGTGTGTGTGTTCATTTATAATATACTTGTACGGAAGTGAAGTAAATTTTTTTTTCTTATTTTTTGTGTAAAAATGGTATACGTATTCCCTTTTGAAAAGTTAATAGATTTGTGCATCTAATATTTGCTATTGTTTTAATTATTTAATATATATAATTGGAAAATGTTTCTTACTCTTTTTTTTAGGAAAACATTTTTTTTTTTTTTATTAATATTTTCAAATTTCAGTCGTTTTCTTTTTCCGGTAAAAAATCATTACTTTCTGTTTTCATACGAGTGATTTTTCTTTTTATTATTATTATTAATTACTGTATATTCTTTTTTTTTGTGAGAATGTGTATGTATTAAAATGGCCGAAAAGTTTCGATTTAAATGCTAAATGATATTTCGTACATAGTAGTAATTTGTTGTAGAAAAATTGTGTGCTTTCCATTTGCTTGTTTAACGTGTTTTTATTGATCCAATGAGTAGTGCTTGGATTTTTTCCAAAAATTCTTGAAAAAACCTTTTTTTTTCTGTGACTTGTGTAAATTGTTATTGAAATTCGATGTGCTCTCTTTTGATAGAACTTCTGTAAGGACGATTAATTAAATTCTATTTAGTTTCATTTGAATATTGATTTAGTGTACTTACTGGAAGAATCTAAACCTTGGTGGCCTCCGGATTGAGGCGAGACTGTATCCTTGTTTTTCTTGCTGTCTCTTTCTTTCGTGTTGCCTGGAAATGCAATTGAATTTCCACTCTATTATATGCATATCTACATGTTTGTATGTACCTAGTCCTGCTATAAGTTCTGTTGCAAGTATTTATTTTTATATAAATTTAACAAACTTATCTTTGGTTTAATTTATATTAACATTAATTAGTATAATTAAAAAGAGTTTAGTCAAAGTGGCCGCTTTTCGAATTCATACAACCGAAGGGACGTAAGGTGTCTGGAGATCTTTTGACGCTGCTTGGTTAATGATTTTTTGAGAGCAGTTCTGCAGGACATTTGCTTTAACTCTGATTACAATTACGTAGTAATTCGCACACTTTTGAGCCTTGTAATATAATTTCTTTAGATGTCGTAGTATGTATTTTGTCACTTTCTCGAATTCATGGCATTTGTTCAAATCAGCTTGCATCTTTCGACTCTAACTTGTGATAAAAAATAAGTTCTTCACCATATTTTCGTTCATTTCATACACCTTTTACAACTGCACTTGTACTCGTACTATACTCTGTCTCACATCAGAAGATTCGAAAAAACAATCAATAGCGCGGTCAATGAATTTGTGGTATTTTAATTGGTGTTATAAATACAAAATAAGACTCTTTTCGCCCTTATGCAATGCTATTACCGTGATAGGGTTTTCCTTGACATCCGGCTTAATGATAATAGATCGGAAACTATGACTAACCTAATACATATGTAAAACACGCTTGAAAAGATGTAATTTGAAACAAAAGTTAACCAAACAATGTCTAAACCGGGTGCCGGTTTTTAAAATATTGAGAACTGGAAAGTTTGTAACAGAACTTATAACAGTACTAAGTACATACATACATGTATTCAATTGTAACCTACCTTTTTTAATAAGAAGGCTAGTGACTCTGCGCAGAGCCTCACGTGGTGATTTATTCAAAAAAGTCGGTGTGAGATTGGGTGGCAAAGTTAATGGCTTTCGGGTGCCTCCAGTGCCAGACATTCCAGTAGTGCCGTCCCATGCCCGCATGGACGTAGATTGCTGCATTCTATGTAAATGATCGAGATTCTCTGTAGACGCTGGGCGCATTGATCTTTGTTTTGGATACCATCCTCTGGCTGGGCCGCCTGTTAAGCGCAACATTTCACCGGTTTGAAGTGCTTGACTTAGAGTGCGTTGTCTGCACCCAGTTAGAGTATTGCCAGCTCCTTTAGAAATAAGATCTTGAAGTTGTTGACAATTTTATGACAAATCAACTTACCGATTCCTACAATTGAAGAACCAAAATTCATATTTTGGGCATTTGTACTGGACCTTGGTGCTGTCCGTGAAACACTACCCACAGCTGGTTCAGTAGGACGTCGATGAGGCGTACGAGCAATGTCACATCTAAGTACAATTTTTTTTATGTGAAAACCATTTCATTATTTTATAATATGTGTGCAATTACCCTCTTGCGAATATCGGCGTTTCTGGTAAGCTACAAGAGGTCTGAAGACGAATCTCTTCTCTAGTAGTTTGAGTTGGCGGCGTCCGTCTGGAGTAGGATCCGGGTAAATTGCGTTTCGTTGAACCACAGACTGGCATTTCACATGGCAATGTTCCTGGACCATGTCCATAAGTTTTTCCACATTTCTTTGAATAGCCCCCATCCATTGAGCGAGCTTTCATTGTGTTCGAAGGCATTGGACTCCGATGAGGGGGAATAGCAGGAGGTGGCGGCGATTCATCCGGAGTATATTTACCAAAATGATTAGTTTGCGAATGTAATTTCAAATCGCGAATTCCAGATGTTACATGATCGGAATCCATGTTATCCTCTATATCAGTAGGCGAGGGCGGTAATGGAGGAAGGCCATCAGAGTCCTAAAATGTGTAAACATTTAGCAAATAATACAAACTTAATAATTTCAAAATCTAACCACCAACTCTGGACTGGACGAAGTTGGCGTAGGTGGTAACGGACCGAATGCATTCTGTGACAAAAGCATCTCCTTGGCACTTTCAGATTTATGAACACCAGGTCGGAAGCCCAGAGAACGGCGTGGTTGAGTTATATCACCTACCCGGGCAACAGACATATCACCACGCAAAAGCGCACTAATATTATTTTCTATTTGACGCAATGGTGCACAGCCAGATTGAGATTCACTATATTGTTCTTCGTCTTCCTCTAATGGTGGAGCTAGCTCCCGACGTGGTGTTGTCGCATTGGAAGCATGAAGATCCCCTTTAGAATAAAATTCAAAATATTTTCAGTTGTATGGATATTTTTCAGTTTCTCAAAATTGATTTACCTGAATTGGTCTGTTGTCGAATTATTGAAGCTGAAGAAACATTGGGATTACTGTTGCTAAGTGAGTAAAATCCTGACGAATAATTATTACCACTGCTATCCATTATGTTGTTAAGGCACCCATCGCTTCCATTTTTCGTTGGCTTTATGTCCTTTTCAGTTTTATAATCAGTGGGACGTTGTAATGATTGTGAAGGATGTTCGAAAGACGAATTCGAAGTTGAGTTCTTAATGAATGATGATCGGCTTTCTACAATACAAAATGTAATATTAAATATGATGCTAAAGCGGACCTACGTTTTATTCATATCATTCTCGCTTAGAATACCTTATGGAAATTGATTTATCCTAATAAATAATATCACAATCATCGAAAAACTTCAAACGAAAGTGAAGTAGTTCTAATTACCTGAAAAATGAGGGCGAGGTGTTGGTATTTCCAATGTGGATGATCCCAAATCCAGTGACAACCTCGATCTTTTAAATAAATTTTAGTTAAACTATTTATCCCTAATGCGCACACTCAATCACATACCTAGGCGAGAGACCAACTTGTTCTCGAGAGTTGTTGAAATGATGTGACATACCCAGGTCTATGCTGTGTCTTGAATTTGCCATCATAAGGTTTGGGTTATTGTAGTTTGGATTACCCTCTGAACTTAGATGAGAATGTACTGATGCAGACTTAATGGCAAACAATTCTGGCAATTGCTGACGTTCCTTTCTACCTTTGCGTATAATGAATGTACCCTTTCCGACCATATTTGCGGGAAATGTGGGTATAATGTCCTCAGCATCAGAATAAATTGATGTAGCCTCATCTTCTGTGCTACAAACATGGACTTGATGTGTAGCTGCATGCTGTTCTTGACCATTTTCACTGGTTGATGTTACACTGGACTGAGATTCTGAAAAGCTTGCATTACTCCGTTCAATCTACAAAGTGAAAAAGTAACCATTTTTTTCATTTTAATAAAAAATAAAATAAAAATCATATTACCATCGGTTTTATTATAGCTGCACTGTTCAACTGTTTCTCTCTACTGCCTGCTTTCCTAAGTTTATGATTCGCTTTATGTTTGTTGCTGGAAAAATTATTCCCAGCATCGTCTACGTCATCCAAATTGATTTCCCACGAAATACTACCCCTTTTTCGTGGTGTAGCCGGCGCTGAAAGTGAGGGTGTAGGCGGTACAGTTGGTGGCGCAGGCGGAGGTGGTAAGGATTGCTCTTCAAGCGAATCATCAGAAAAATCATCGTCAGTGGAACTTTCATTACGACGTTTTTCACCAGCACCATTGTTGCACTTCAATGCAATGTTATTTTCGACTTTTTCAAAATTCTTCAGACTGTCACTGATAACAATCCGTTGATGATCGAGTGGTTGTGCACCGCATAGTGGTGATGAGGCAAAAAGGCGTTTAAGGGGAGAGTTTGTTGTGATTGTTGTTGTTAAAAAGATTTCCGATTCATTCTGATTTGATAATTGAGCATTGCGGCAAACCTCTCGATGTTTTTCTACGGAACTCGCAAGTGTACGCGGCGGTACACGACTTCGTGGTGGCGATACTCTTCCTGGGTATATAGTCACAGGATGCTCATTCACAATGGTTTCTATATAAGACATGAAATCGATAATAAGAATGTATATTCTTGTTTGTATAAATTTACCAGGCAATCTGGCAACACCACCGCGTATAACGGCATTATGCACAGCACTTATATCGATGCCAAGAACGTTACGCTCGCCATCAAAACTGCCGCTTGATATGCCTCTGTCGCCCAATTTATGGGCTCCTGAGCATGGAAGACTTGAATATTTGGATGGAATACATGCGGTTGGTCGCACTTTTGGCTGCAAATGTTACATGCATTATTTTTTTTTTTTTGTTTTCACAAATAAACTATATTTCTGCATACCAGAGTTGTTTGGCTGATACTCGTTTCGTTGGGCAACTTATCTTGACTAGCTATGTGAGCAGGGCTGGTCTTAACACTACTCTCACCATTTGTATTCACCTCAACGAATTCATTATTGTTTTTGCACGAATGTAATGGGGAAGGTTCTTTTTCCACACTCTCCTTCTGTTCCTCCTCTTTACAACTGCAATACACATAATATTCCAGACAATGAAAAGAAAATTTAATGTTTGATCATTTCTTACTCAGAGCTCTGAACAGTATTGTCATGATGTTCTGTATTTTCAATACTTTCACAATTTCCACAATCAGTAGATTCTACAACTGGTCCAAATTTCTGCTGCTGTTGAGGCGTGGATTCTTTCGTTGTTCTAAAAACGAGTCACAAAATGAATTATAAACAAAGTTTCATTCCACTTGAACTTTTTAAGGTTTACCGTCTTCCATTCATGCTCATGTATCCATCATCTTCAGATTGGTTACCTTGCAATGGACTTCCTT
This sequence comes from Xylota sylvarum, assembly GCA_905220385.1. Classification (NCBI taxonomy): domain Eukaryota; kingdom Metazoa; phylum Arthropoda; class Insecta; order Diptera; family Syrphidae; genus Xylota; species Xylota sylvarum. The sequence continues at coordinate 91,296,408 of LR999957.1, read as the reverse complement.
GGTCCTGTACCAGCGGAAGTGATTCTGGCTCTTCAAATTCGGATAAAATTTCATCGAGAACTTGAATAGGTTCCGGTATCTCATCATCATCCACTCTGTTAAAGCGCAAGAAGTATTTTTTAGTTGACAAGTAAGTTTCCTACATTTTTGATATGTACATACATGGCTATGCATGTATAGTTTATTTACTTTTGTTTATAAAAAAATCGAAACATTATTCGTTTATGTGGTTTTAGGTTCTAATTGTGATGATGATGCGTATTGTTCGGTGCTTTATTTCACACACAGGTATGTTGATACGTATGTCTGTGTTTATTCATTAAGTCTAGTAACCACTTTAAACATACACGTAATTTTGTCATTATTGACCTTAAGAATGTGTGGGTCTGCATTCGGAGATCAGATGATAAACAAAATCCACAAACCAATCAAAGCAAAACTGGTTATTGTTATTGCTTCGATACTTTCTTTATTTCATACATATCTGTCCACAATAAGCTGCCATCTGTGTATGCAAATATATATTATTGAGAACAGCAACAAATTAGAGGTCAAATTAAACTGATACACATTATGGTTGTGCAATATCCGACCTCGTTCATTGACTGATTACGTGTGGGAAATAGTCGACTGATCTACTATATATTTTTACGTTCCCGTACAAGAGCTTACTTTTATGCCCAGCTTCACAGTGGGAGTTTACACTTTAGAGACATAATTAGTTTGCTTTCATAGTTTTATATTTCGTTTAGTTTAAAAGACTTTGTTAAATTTATTAAATGCTTATAAATATTTGATACACGTTGTTTCAGTGTGCTTCGCTGGAGCCCACGTGAAACGTGTTGTTGAGTATATTTTAACAATGTATGTTATTACGAGGGGACAAGCATCAAAGCAGAAGAGACTGATGAGTTATGGGTATATTATGTGGAAGGTCACTACTACTTTCACTTACAAACTGCAAATCTTAAGGATATTCCGACCGAATCGTATTTCAAACGAACATCTCTTAATGAGAACCGGCCAGGAATCTATCAACACCAGAATAAGACGTAGGACGTGGCACACCAATCCTCTTGCAAAATATGCTATTAAGTGGAAACAAACTTGGCGCAGGACAATTGAGGAAGAGACAAGGTTTCTGGTAATGTGTTCGAGAGACTTGAACCCAGCACACGACGGCACGCGTGTTTTCTTGACGCCCAATCCCTATGCCACACAAGGGGTTACAGAAACTAAACAAGCAAATAATGTGTTAATGTGTTGTGTATGAAACGCATTACCTTAGAACTTAGTAATGTGGAAAATTCCGAATCAGTTTGTCAACCATTCACATGTCCTTGCACGTGCGATTTCGCGTGTAAGTACATATTGAGATACGCTTTTGAATGTGTATGTGGCATTATGCAAGAGTTCCAAGAAAATCTAAAACAAAAAAATTAAAAAGGGTTTGTCGTCAAAAAGTGCTAAAATTGAGACTAAAGTCTCGTAGCCGCATACCAACCTATCATTTTGCAATAATTCTTAAGTTATTGCAGCTACTCATATGTAAAACGACTTTAGATGAAAAATGATTTTGTGTTAATAGGTATTTCAACAAAACATACATAAATACGTATGTACCTATTTTATTCACAACAGCATGGTGGTAAACTCAATTTAGTGAAATTGTAGCTTAAATTATAGTGTGATGTCGAGTGATCTAAACTTTAGTTTAAATTCCTGTGAGATCAGGCTTAAGTTTATTGCAATAGAGTTTCTGTTGTATTTAATTTCAAAATGAATCCATTTACGTGCACATACATATGTACGTACATAGGTGCAAATTAGTTTTAGCCATCGGGACTTCATTGTCATTGATTGTAACGACTGTGTACTCGCATAGTATTATCACGTACATATGTTTCGCAGTGTGGTTGTTATGCAACTATGTATAACCGTTTAGTGCTATAGTTCCAAACAAGTTAACTAATTTAAATATGTGGTGAGGTGCAATTGAATTCTTAAAAAGAAATAACAGGAAGCTAACCCGACAAATTCAGTTGCAAGTCAACCACTTTCTATTGTTCATTTCCTTTAATACGTACTGCAGGGTTTTCTTTCAAGACAAGTCAGCAGAACATAGCGTGTGAAATTGGAGCGCGCACTCTTCTTTCCAGTTAGAACACATCAAAAGAGTGGGTGATTTCCTCAAAGGTGTCATACACATGCCAATGTATGGGCATATGCATGTACATACATAGCTACTTCTTTATTATGTTCCGCTTTTATGTTTCGCAGCACTCGTTGGCCAAGTTTTTGGTAGGTGCTGCTGCTTCTTCTATCGTGTAACTGTGTATTTTAATCCTCAAACTACAGATTGACATAAAAATCTATTTTACTTATTCATTCAGGCAGTGAATAGTTTTACTCCTCTTAATCCGCATTTTAAAAACAGACAAGAGAATCTCACAATCATTTTGTTTGGTTCTTTTGTTTTGCATTAATTATTTAGCATCCTATGATTGTGTTTTGTGGTAAATCTGTTTGTTGGCGGATCGCGAAATCTCTCCTCTTTCGCAAAATAAACAACAGTGCATGTTGTTTTGCTACTTTTTCTTATTCATACCCACCATAGACATACAGATGTCTATACATACATATACTACTTACATACTTAGATAGTCCTCACACAAAAAAAAACAAATATTTTGTGTGAATCAACATTCTAAGCGCATTTCTATATATGTACATACATATGGTATGTACATACATCATACATAGGTATGCATTGTAAACTATCCATAAACTGGATAAATTATTTGTTTCACTTCATTTCTAATAACCCTTTTCTATGAATGGTAATTCTTACTTTTAAGCACGGATATAATTTCAGCTTTTTGTGAATAAGTTGTCCCCTTAGCTCCAACGTATAGTGTAGGTACACCTATACGCCAAAGCAGCTACTGCTGTTCTCGTTTGGTGCGATCCGAATAGCTACATACAACACACAGTCAAGAGTTTTGTGCAATTGCGCAATTTCTTACAAAAAGGTGCCTATAGCTCTGTGTATGCTTATTATTACTTTGCCCCCATCATCATCATCATCATCATCACAATGTATTTTTGTTTTTAGAGAAAACAAATTAAATTGAAGCAAAAAAAAAAAAAAATAATAAAAACCAAACCAAATGGAATAAAACTATATTAATGAAATTGCCTCACTTTGTCGTGTGGGGAGGAAATAATACGTGAAATGGCCAATCAACTTACTCTATTTTAGATTGTGCATTTTCGTCGGGATTAGTGGTAGGGTCTGCCATTGTTTTGAGGTTCCCTATCTAAATCCATCTTCCGCAATAGATTACGTTAACTCTGCAATAATATATGTATAGACACAAACCACAAATAGTATACACGAATTAGTTTCTTAATTTTTCACACATTTCCAATGAATGTACTAAAAAACAAGGGTGAAAAATCACAGTAAATACCCACACACACAGTTCGTCGTTTTCATCACCCCCCTTCTTCAATAAATAATAAAAAAAAAAAAAAAAGAAATCGGTGACGACAGGACCTCTTCAGGACGAGAAGAACTACCACTGCTGATGATTTGAAATGTCTGGAATCGATTTTTTCTTTTGCGGCGAAAACCATGCACGACTTTTTCCTAACATCAAGGCAATTTCTTCCGGTGTTTCAACATACATTCATATACATTCTACTTAATTTAATTGCGAGAAACTTTTTTGTAAAATTTAAGCAAAGTACAAAAAAAACTTGCGTTTAAAAATCAAAAATAAAAATAATCGCCACTTCACCTCACTGCGATAAATAAACTACACTACACGAAAAGTTTGTAGGTAGCCGTAGCTGACTGAAGAAAACTCTCCAAGGTGCTCGCAGCAGTAGCAGACAGAATGGGGGGCTTTTTCGTGTTGTGTTGTGTTGGTGTGACGACTTTTATTTCGTATTCCACAGCGGTTCAGTTGATGACAAAAAAAAACTACATTTTGGATTTATACCAATTAGATTCGGATTCAGTTAGTTTTACCGCTGTAAAATATTGAAATGCTTTCTAAACAATCTAAATTGGAAAAATGGATTATAGTCTTATTAGTTTTTAACAGTGAGTAGGAGGAAATAGGGTCACTTGTTATGCTTGAGACTATATATATATATTGAATTGCTCTGTTTTTTAATGTGATTTATCTCAACAGCGCCAATGACGAGTCATCGATCTCTTCAACATCGCGTATAAGTTCTTGTCGTCAGCCATTATGGTGCGAAGGCCTGAAATATTTGCCAATTATTTGAAAAGTTTATAATAGATTGACTGCCTATTGACAGCTTTTATTGAGACAAATTATATAGAGCTCTCTATCAAAGTCGGTAACGACCTTAACGAAAAAAGTCTTCTTACGATATTTGGCTCTGTTTGTTTTGTAGAAGGAACTAACTAAGAATTGTACGAGCTATACAGTGATCTTCATAGCAAACAAATCTCGTTCGAGGTAGCCAAAGTATGTAATACGAATGAACATCGTATATTGCAATCGAATATTGGGGAAAAAGACGTCTTTTACTCGGTGCGCATAATTAGAAGGCTCAGACACTTAAATTATTTTCAAGCTGTTTTTTTTTTTGTGAATTAGTACTAATATTCTTCAATAAATCCAACCACTAGGGTGATTATCTTCAGCTCCTACAACTCATAATAATACTCATTTAACCTAACTTCAGGCATATTATACAGAATATAGAAAAATCAGCGCCCCCAAAAAATAATATGCAAATTTCACAAGTGCCCCAAATCTTTCTAAATAGTTTCCACACATTGCACCAAAAAACTGTATTTTCCAACATCTACTACATTCATTTACTCAACTGTATTGCTTTCCTAATATGGCGCCATAGTCGCATGAAAGATCTATACTTCCCGCTGGTCGATAAAAAATATTTTGATAGATTGGTCGAAAAAAAAAAAAAAATCGTCCATTAAAACAAAATGGTTGACAATAGTGTTGTAAACAGTGAAATCGTTTTGTGAAAATTTTTTGAAGAAATTATACTTACTCCATGAAAGAATAATTAATTTTTTTATTACAATATTATTACTAAATATTTGAGTACAATTTTGTGTTAAGTGAATAGATTTGTTGGTTTTGTAGTTATTTTGATGTTCGTATCAAATGTCGTTTAGTTACACATGTCAACGTTAGCGCACCCTTTTTCTGGTAAATTGTTAATTTTTCTGTACTTATTTTCCAATTGTTTCGGGTTTCAATGCTATAAATTGAAAATTTGTTGAAAGTTAATTTATTTAGTGTAATTAAAAGAACTAAAAAACCTAGACTAAGTTTGAGTAATAAACTTATCGAAAAATTTCTCTTCTTTTGTAGGAACTGACCCAAATTCTACGGTCATACAAAAAAGGCACAGGTCTTTTCACGGGTGAGTAAAATATGTTATAGAAAATACTTAGTATCTAATTGGTCAATATGTAATTTACGTATATTTGAAACAGTAGGCATAACAAAGTGTTAAAAACAAACCTTGTATGGCTGAGGTTACTTTAGCATAGGTAGACAGATAGTTGACTTTTGTTTTAGGGTGGGTGAACTTCTAAAGGGCTATTCAGTATGAATGACCGGTTGAAGAACGAGTTATTGCTTTAATGTGCACTAACAAGAGCTCGACAGTGTTTCTGAGTTTAGTTGTTATTATTACTTTGTGCGATTTTGAGTGATCTTTGTGGTTTGTTTGCTGTCGTAAGGAGTAATTGTCGAATGTAGGCGAGAAGCTATTTAGAACATTGATTCTTTTTGCCATTGTGTATGTCTGCAAGAATCGCACTGCCCCGTCATTACGTCTTATTTGCTGCTTTATACAGTTATTTTGTACTGCCTGTAACTAAGTACATGCCAGTTTCCAACTGCATCCGTTTATTAGTTTCCCATTAATGAAAGTTCGTGAGTGGATTTTTCATTGATAGGTGTTTTCCTGCGCCTTAGTGATTCATCATGGTTTATTTGGTAGCATACAGATTTTGTTGCTAACACGAATATTTGGGATAATAGTTTTTAGAGGTTTTTTTTTTTATGGTTGCGCGAATGGATGTGGTAATCTTCTAAAGATACTAATAGCCCGGGCTACCAACATGCACGATTCACAGACCCGAATTGCTCGATGCCAGGAATGCGCCTACGTACTAATCCACACCCAGCACTCTTCTACCACTCTCCCCGCGGGACTGCCGGTAGGTATTACTTCGCGGGGCTGGTTAGCAACTTATGCTATGTGCTCTGTTCTGCCGTGGTGGCTCTTCTTATTCGTTCGAGTCTTCTTAGCTCAGGTCCTACCTTAGGGTAGGTCCATTCCTGCGGTCCACTGTAAGTCCATTATTGCGTGCTCCGCGTCTTCCACTTCCTCTGGACATTCTGTGCAGAAGGGCGAGCTATCATGTCCAAATCTGTGAAGATATTTCCGATAGTTTAGTTTTTAGGGGTAAAAATGAGTATATGAATACACTAGCTTAAACCTCGCCCGCTTCGCCAGACATTTTTTTGTTGTACTCAGCTGCATGTACCACAACGGTATCGCACGCAAAAATGTCTAAGTTTATTTTTTCAATGTTTTTTTTAATGTTTTTGTAATTTTTCTGTTGTCTATCACCTTTGTTCCGTAATTATCTCCATTTTAAAACAAAAACCAACTAAATCGGTTGAAAATTACGGGCGGTAGAGGGAAACGTACGCATTTTACCACTTAGTTTTATATACATATGTATGTATACAGATTCAAGACGAATGATACGTCAAAGACAGATCGCAAAAGTGATATCAACTGGGGTTCAAGCTGGAGGAGACAAGATAACGTTTCGGCGGTCTTTCGATTACAAGAAAATTGGTGCACTCAAGAGTTCGCGATCGTCTCCTCCATTCCACTTCCTCACGTACAGAACCAGATATAATTTTTCGCTAAATATCTGTTGATTTTTTTCTTCAAATTAAGGAATTTCGGGAAACCAAAGCATTAAAGTGTTCCTATGGTTATACTTCCCTGATTTTTTCCCAGCATGTCATTCACGACTTATTCTGTTAGATTAGATCAGGTTGATCCATTGTTAAGGAGGTGCATTGTGTTACCATATAAGAAACAAACCGGATTACTGGCCCAATGAACTTGCAAAGTTTAGAATGGATAGATCAGACAGACGTTTGAAGAAGTACTCGAGCAGCTTTTGCGGAAATCACAGGAGGGCGCACCGATCCTATTGGGTAGACAATGCCCTATAAGGGTTTAAGCTTTTTATGTTGATAAAAATGAGTTTTCTCGTCTCTTTCAAATCCAAGTTTGGCCAGATCTGACTGCAGTATTAAGTTGGAACTTCATTGTTTCCATAGGACCGGGCGGATCTTTCCATATTACAGCTTCCAACATGTATAGATAGAACAAGTTTACCTGCACAGCACAAGGATACGATGGTTCTCACAGCGAACTATTTAAAAGGTTTGGTACATTGCTTAACCTACTTCGACCGTATTATTGGCAATATTGCAGTTGGTCGGGGTTGTTAAACACGTTCGTGTTGAGATCAGGAGATCAGCCAAATATTAATAGATGTTGTGATGTGGGTCGGTAAACAATGAGAGTATAGAGGTTAAACCGTACAACAATCGGAGAAAGCCTTTTGTTCGGCTGACGAAAATTGCTATATCTTTATCTGGAGGAGGGGATAGCGATAGGGATTTCTTCTTGCATACTCCGGAGTAGACTAAAATACAACGGAACATACTTCTTTGATAACCTAGAGGAAGTTGGGTTTTATTTATATAATAAATTTTGTAAGCGAAATGGTTCATTTTTATTACTATAATGGTTCTTTAAGAAGCGCGATTAGCCCAATATGGTGCTTAGTGTCTTATGATTACCTTATAATCCTACTGTACCCAACCAAACAAATTTAATGGTTTTAACACAAAAATTTGAGTAAACACTGATATTTCTCAGATTATACATTATACATTATACATACAGTCTGGAGGGGGTCTCTCTACCCTCAAGCTAAAAAACTCAAGATTACAGCTGATTTTCCACATGGCTCTAGCTACATATTTGTATGTACATAGGTTCTTGCATAGAAATCAAATGGGAACTCACGCATAAATTCATAGAATTTTCATGGGTGCAGCCATCTTGGTGAATATTTTTTTGTGTTATTCGTTATTATTCAAAATTGCAATTTTAAAGTGCTATAATTCTTAAATGAATGGGGGATGGTAATGTCCAATTGGAGCTTTGAATTCAGTACAATAAGATGAATCAATTGATGTAAGCAAAAATAGTGTAGAACGGAACTAGGTTTTCGCAATCTAGGGGTACATTTTACGGAAGAAAACAAAAACGAAGTTCACCTCTCAATTCTTCAACACATGCAAAATTTACTTCACCGATAGGGAATCATGAGAGGGGATTTAGGGTCCGGCCATTTGCTGGTTTTAGCGGAAAGGGGATGAAATGTTGACTATCTGTTTAATCTGTGCCAGTCGTATGTTGGTTTTCAAATTTAACTTCAGTGGTATGTGGCTACACTGCAGCTTAGTACGGATGGCTGCGTTTGCAATTGAAGTTGTGTTTTTGGTTCAATTCACATTGTTACTGGCTGTATATTTTAATATGAAATTTTATATTTATAATTTCAAATATTATTAAAAATTAAAGGAGAGTAGTAAATTTATTTAGCTTTCTATTTTGCCCTAGAAATTCCCTAGTATCTAGAATTGCGCTATGTTCCCTCTAGATCTGGCAACACTGCGCACGCACACCATTTCTACTCAATCTGAAACTCACACTCAAAATGAGTTCTTTCTTTGCTTCTTTTTCGTTTTCTATTTACACTCTTTCGGCATTCGCTTCATTTAGTTAGTTCTGAGTTGTGGTGTTATTCGGTCGAAGAATGAAGCGCTAACTTGTTTAGTTGGATACTTGTAATTACACGTGTGATTGTGATACAAAACAATAGTGCAGTGACACCTAGGAATACCAGTGCTTTTATCGCAATATGAGCTAACCAAAACAGCTTATTCGGGTTCGGAAGGAAGTGATAACCGCAGCACATACCATCACGTACATTGCCACTTTGTTTTTTTTTTTTTTTAAACAGAACTCAATCTACCGTAGTAATATAAAAAACAAAAAAAAAATTAGAAGATCTAAAAAAAATCCTTCAGATGCTGTGCATCTAATAGAATCCATCTTTGGGTTTTCTTACAAAAAAAAGAAAAAAAAAGAGGAGAAGTGCACAATTGCATTGAAATATTACGTTGAGTAATTTTTAGAATGCAACAACTACCACAGTAAACAATACTGGCAGTAGCACTGGTGCTGTAATATGGGAATGGCATCGGCTAGAATTTTCAAGGTGACAGACTGCCAATGTGTGTGCTGCAAAATTATATACAAACGTATACTTGTTATTATTGTATTTTAATGCATCCATAAACAATTAAATGAGAGTATTCTATTCCATGAAACAAAAATCTACAAAGTCAGTGAAAATAAAACTGTTTTAAGTGCATACTGCCCGCGCCCGTGGAGAAAAAAAGTATTTTTTTTTTTAGTTTTTTTTGCTTAATGCATTCGTTTTGTTGGTGAAGTTGTTTCTGTTTCTTGGAAGTGTATAGTGTGATGTGTGCAGTGACCTCTTTTTAAATGAAAAATAAAAAAGAAAAATTAAATTAGCAAAGAAGTACATAAGCGCCGTGTAAACTGAGTTTAGAAAATCCGTTAAATTAAAAACAGAAAAAAATATTACCAAGCTGGAACCATATGAATTAAGTACGATGTATACGTATGCATCGCCACCGCCCCCTCCTGATGGTCATCCGATAGCCGCTCATCATTATGGTATAACACCGGCGTACTTAGCATCATCGTCTCCACATCATCAGCCAACGCATCATAATTTAAGTAGTCCTAGTCCTTTATCTACGGCCTCAACATCAATATCAACAATTGGGGCAGCTGTTGCTGGTGGAATCTCAACGACAATGGTTGCCCCAAATCATTCGCATATAAATGTTTTAGTTCCACCACCGTCGTCGTCGAGTATGTCTGGAACTTCTGGTGATATGGCTACACTAGGATCAAATATGCATGGTGTGGATTTACACCATCATGTCGATTCACAACTAACCGAATTAACTGCCTCACAATCAAAAAGAAGAAGGTAATTATTTGCATTCCTATACATACATACAAAGTCGTATGTGTATAAACTTTCTATTAGATTTTTAAGCACATCTTTTTTTTTTTTGTCGATGGAGTATGAATGCAGTTTTAAGTGCATACATAAATATGTGCTATTTCTGATCCAAACTGAAGAATCTTCTATGTTGAGATATCTCCATTTAATTTGTTAAACTTAGCTCAGTGATGCTCTAACTTTTTTAAGTTGTTCGAGTAATACGATTTGTCGAACTGATGCGGGTATAACGTCTGTATCTGATGAGAATCTCTTACTTCTAAGTTCTTCAAATAGTTCTTCATGTTTGGATGTAGAGAATAGTCTCGAGGGGCTAAATTTGGAGAATATTGTGAATTTGGAAATTCGGAATTCGTTCAATTTCACTGTTGCGATGGCGGAGGTGTGAACCAGGGCATTGTTGCACATTTATCTTTGCCAAACAAGGGCGTTTCTTCATCAATTCCTCGTTGACTCTGTTCAATGACTCTGTGTAGCAAGCGTCGGTAATTGTTTTTTTAATTTTCCCAAAAAAACGGTCTTTGCCTTCTTTGGTGCACGTTTGTCAGGATAAATCCATTGTTTTGACTGTTCTTTCGCTTCTGAAGTATAGTAATGAATCCAAGTTTCATCAACAGTTATGAAACGACAAAGAAACTCGTTCGGGTTGCGTTTGAACATGTCCAAACACTGCTTCGAAATGATCATTCTGGTTCGTTTTATAGCAATTGCGCGGACAGTTTTCCCATATCCAAACGAAATGTTTTGCATCCGATTATTTGAGATGTCTACAGTCTTAGCAATCTCACGCACATTAATTCTCCGGTCATACATCACGATATCATCCATTTTATCGACCATTTCCTGTGTGGTGACCTCTATTAAAAGTCTAAAACGCTCGGCTGATATGTGCTCATATCGCTGCATCGGAAATTTCGCAACCATTTGCAAATCATGTCAAGCGACGGTGAAGAATCCCCGTTTTTTCTTCTTCAAATAATAATGTTTTATTCACTTTTCTCCATGTTTGCAAAAATACGAGATGAAGTCTGTTTCCAAAAACTGCCAAACCCAAATTAAATGACATATCTGTCTAATATTTTGTATGTCATGGTTTGAAGAATGTTACCGTATAAAACAAAAGTCAATTTAGGGCGGGTACCGCCACTATCGACATTGTACGGTCTTGAAAGTTCATTAACTCCTTCACTGATTAGTAATAAATTGATTAGTAATATCTCATTTAGATATGGTTTACAACGTGTCAAAAGCTTGGATTTGACAATTGGTGACTCCAGAATTTAAACGGCCCCCTGTTAATAGACTCGTACAAAGTTAATGTCTTTCCGAATGCGTTTTCGTTCCTAACTAGTTTTGATACAACCAAGCCGTATGTCGTATACTTGATACGGAAATTTTTTTTACAATTTTTAATCTCGAAGGAGCTGTTGAACGCTTGAGACTCACTGATTAGTCAGTAATTAAAGTCAACTCTTTAATCCGATAGTTAACATTCAGATTTTTTCAGAGTGACCATAACTTGGAACGCCTAAAGAGGGATAAGATTTAGTGTAACTTCCAATGTTGTTGTAAACGTGGATCTTAGAGTCATCCAAATGTAGAATGGTTTTCGGATATTGGTTAGATTAAAAAGGTGTATACACTGGTGGATCACTTCAACAGATTGTATACTGCCAGTTTACCATATATTGCATACTATGTATTTTACATTAATTTACAGCACATTATCTTCAAAAATATTTCATACCCAATACGATTCTTATTACCACCTAATGAAAAGTAGCAGGACGTGAACAAGTGAGTCTTAAGCTGTGATAGTTTCACTTATAGCCGATGTATGTATGTTATACGAGTAGTATTGGGTTTTTCCTGAATTTGAAAATGTCTCTGACTCGCAAGCCGTTTGCGAGCACCTTTAGAGCAGTATACGAATGCTGACGACTAGGCATTTAGAGCGATGTGTACGTAGTGATTTTTTGCAATATGTTGGAATATTTAGTTAAATTTTGTATGTACTACCATGTAGACTCAGTTCATAACCTATCACTTTACAGGTCTTTCTTGTATATTCGTCGATTTCCCCTTCACCAAATATGACGCTTTTGCATTTGGTGTGACTTTCAGAACGAAAAGTGCCCACTCTGGAATCTTTGAAACCACTTAAGAGCCTTTTCAAGGGCTAATGCATTCACTCCATATACGTTTTGGTATTGCACAAGGCAGGGTGGAATTTCTATCCACCTTACATCAATACTTTTACGTTTTATCATCTCTTTTCTTACCGATTTTTCGAAAATTCTAAATTCAATAACTAATAAATTCGCGCCATGGCTTAATGGTTAGAGATAGTAAGAGGGAGTTCAACTTCCGATTACCAGACAACACCAAAATTTAAAAAGCTTTTTCTTAACATTTAGACTCTTGGATGTCTGTCAGATGCTCGCGAAAGATGGGACAGTGAAACAACTGTGGTATTGCTTGGCTATCGAACCTCTGTGCCACAGTCAAATGTGGAGATGTTGTGTTTTTCTCGTTCATAGCTTATCGAAGAAGCCGGAGTTGGCTAACAAATTCGGGTAGGCAACAGCTCTCTAGATACCGCGGATGTGTGTGCCTTGTTAAGAATCCTGTGAATAGGCGAATCTGACTCCTGCTTAGTTAAAGGAGAATTCTGCATTTCGCAGTGTTTGTTGGTACGAGTAGAATGCATAAGTCCATCATAAAGTTTTATGCTTTACTTTTCTGGCTAATTCATCTGCTTAGTAATTTCACTATGCCTGGCATCCAATTTTTTATAGTCATGATGCTGAGCTCAACGCTCCCTAGTTAAGTTCTAATTTTCCCGTCCCCTAACATACATTTCATCATTAGCGGTAGCATTATCTACTTCTGTGTATTGGATACTTCGGTATCCAATAGGCATAATCAGTGTTGTTGGCGATTGCAGCCACGATTTCTAGGAAATACCCTATTCTAGAAGTAAGAATCGTAAGAGCTATTGTAATGGATTTCCCTTGCGTATAGGCATATTGGTTTTTGTTCAGTTGATTGTGTTAGAAGCCCCTATTCTGATATGCCAGTGATTTGTTTCATGGTTTTGGAAAAATAAGGAGTAAGGTTAATCGGTCGGTAGGACTCATATGTTGGTTCACGAACTGTCTTGGAAATACATACATTTTACAATTATTTCTTCCCAACCTCTTGTAATAAAACCTCACAAAGAAATAGGAGCATTAAAGGAGTTGTGGAAATATTTTGCTTTCGTCTATAGCTTTAAAGAGTGAGCTAATGTGTTTCAGCTGTCATTTTCAGACTAAAACTTTGGCAGAACCTTGTTTATGTTTTTAATAGCAAGGTTGTATTTCATGAGTACAAAGAGTACTTGTTTCGTATTCAGTTTATTATTGTTCTACTATTGAACAGTTTTTTTTTTTATAGATTTTTCTTGTTCTAGGCATGCCTTTTAAGAAGCATCAGATCTATTTTCGTAAGACCAACGATAGTGTACCCAGTTGCTGCCTATAGCCTTGATAGAAGAGTTGCCAATAGCTTAGTACACACTTAGAAACAAGTTGTAGCCACAGCGTTTAAATTTTGTTCTTTACGAAAGATCTTAAGGGTCAACCACAATATGTTTCAGAGGGATTAACCCTATGACAAAACCAAACGAAAAGCCCACTCAATTTTTATCAAACGCTCTAGTTACGCATAATGCACTTGAGCCAAATTCATAATCTGTCAAACGGTTTACATTTGGTTTGTTTTCAATGCAAAGAATAAGACAATGGAAAATAAGTTACAAAAAAAAATAAAAAAATGAAATTATTGCATCTCGCAGCATTGAAATCAAAATATTCTCAAAATCGTAGTCTGAATAAATTTCTATTGTCATAGCTGTTTTGTTTTGTCACCTGTCAAATTTCCGTTCTAAATAAATGTCCTGAACTGAAAGTTAGATGGATTTCTGACTCTAGGGGGCTAACGATAATATTTTGCTACGGTTTTATTTTTTAACAGAAACCCACCGTTCTGAAAGAAGGATAGCAAATACATCAAACTCAAAGAGAGGCAGTTGCAATCCTTTTTTGAAAATCGTTGTTACAAAAATGTCTTTGGTACCAGATATAGTGATTGATATCTTAGAATCCCTTTTTTCCTTCTTTTATACGCATATACATACATACATACATATGTATGGCATTTTGAAAATAGATTTATAAAATAGGTACTTGGATATCACACTCAATTCGAAGAATCTCCGATTTGTTGGTTTGATAACATATTTTTTACTGTCAAAAAGAAAAAAAAAAAAAGGAAATGGGACAAAGCACACACAGATTGTACCTACTTGATGACTTCTTTTTTTTTTCGTTTGCTTGTTACTTACAAATGAAAGAAATCTTTTACTTTTTTTTTTTTTTGTCTGAATTCTTTAGCCCTGTTGTGTTGGGCCACATCGCCATACCATCATCATCATTACCATCAACATCATCGGGCGCATACACCTTGTAGTACTTTATCGTATTTTGCTTTGGTCTTATAATGTTCGTAGACACTTTTCGAATATTAATGAAAAGTTTTCAAAGGAAGAGGCTACGTATAGTGAATATGTACTTGTATACGTTTGTACAACAACGACGACGACGACGACGACGGCGGCGGCGGCGGTGACGGTGACGACGACTACGGAGAAAAAAGTGTAAAAACCGTAAAGATATCAAAGATTATTTCTGAGAGTTTTTTTTTTTTCTTCTTTTTTTTTTTTTTTTTTTGTGTTCTCTGTAGTCTCACTCCTTCGATATCTATTTTGCTTCGTAGCTAGGTATATTTAGGGTAATAAACTAAGCATCAACTGAACAAACACTCATTCGAAGTGAAAAGTCTTTCGAATATCCGCATTCAAGGATTCGGGCACAGGAAGAGGGAAAGTTATGTACATAGGGGTGCAAGTGAAGCGTTTGACATCTTCTAAAATAGGTTTCCCCTTAATAAATTTTCCCAAATGTTTTCTTTTTTTTTTTGTTTTTATTTCCTCACGACGAACACAGAGTCTATTTGGCTCATTTGATTGGTAATTAGTGATTGAGGAAGGGTTACTGTCGTCCGGAAACAGTACTTTGTGTGCCGGTCTGGTAGTACACCACCATCCACAGGTAGATCCAATAATCAAACTTTGCGCCTCATCTACTATTTGCTGGATGAAAATACTAATGAATGAGTCCTCGTCGAATGGCACAAATCACGTTTATGGGATTTACTCAGTCAGAAAATATAACACTTGCAGTCGCTCTGGTGTCGTCGATTTATGCAAAAATGTTTGCGAATGATAAATTTACCATCAATCAGTTTTCGTCTGCACTGATGTGTGTTGGGTGGGTGTTTGGTATTCGGTTGTATTTTGTGGAGGATTATAAGGGTTTTATTTAGGGATTATGAGGGTTTGTCATATAGCGCGAATAGATTTATTGAAGGAAAACAATACGATTTCTGTTTATTTAAATCGACTTTAAAATTTTATTGGGTATAATATAAAGGGTGTTTTTTTTTTGATCCAGTACTAACTTCAGATAGTTATATCTGTCAAACCAATTGGCAGATTGCAAATTGTCAGTGTCATTTTTGTTCAGTAGTCTTTGCACTTTTATCGTGTTGACATACACGCTTCAACAAAGTTATCAAATTTGAATAATTTGATTCCAAACTTATGGTTCTGTGCGCCAAACTTATAGAGCACTTCCACCATATCTGTAGGCTGGTGGAGTCATCGGACCATATTTCTTTTTTTTAAATGAGGCTAATCATCGTCAACGGTATTCGCTTATGCGATGATTAATGACTTTTTCGATCACCGATTGGAATGGCATGAATGTGGAAGAGATGGGGTTTCAGCAGGATGGCGCTACATGCCATACAGCAAACAAAACAATCAACTTATTGAAGGAAACATTCGATGAACAGATAATTTCGCGTAATGCACCTGTAAATTGGCCTCCAATATCTTGTGATTTGACGCCTCTTGATTTGTTTCTTTATGGATATGTAAAGTCACTAGTCAAAAACTTTGTCTCTCGGATGACATTCATCAGATTCAGCACTGGTGAGCAAATGCTCGAAGCTGTGCTTAAAAATTAATTGCAGAATGTATTCCTTCGATTAAACAGAAATAAATAGGTATTTAATGAAATTTCATGTGTTTTGTTCAAAATCAAAGTTAGTACTGGCTTTAAAAAACATTTTACATAGGTACAGTGGAAACGTCGTATATTTTTTTATTATTTATTTTTTTTTTACAGAAATTGTTTACATTACACCAGAGACATTACATCTTAAACAATTTTCTAGGTTCCATTATTTTCTTTTCACCTTGGGAGTTGGTTTATCGATGAACAGCAGCACCGTGATTTTATCCATAAGTTACATTTCAATTTCTGTGCATTAGTCGGTCTGATTGAAATTGACGCTAGCAGTGCAATGGTATAAAAGAGTGCTCAATGTAAAATGCAATTACATGGTATAAATCTGTAAAGAAATGAAGTGGATTCTATGTATAAATGTATACAAACGAACTTTTTCTTCGTTCACCGTCCACCTGGTGGGAAAACCAATTTGTATCTTGAATTTCCCATTGAGTCGTAAAAAATATTCCATCAAACAAACAAGGAAGGTCAAGGGTGCAAATGAACAATACAACCAGTGTCATACACTTCGCGCGCCCATCGATCCTTAATGCATGTAATTTAGAAATCATTTGTCGGCAATAAATCAAAATTGAATGCATAGCGTTGACTTTGATGTTTTCTTTTAAAACTTCATTCTATGGTTATTTTTTTTTTTGTTTTTTTTTGTGCGACAATAAAATTTAAATGTCAATAAACTCTGCGTGCACCTCAATGATGCAGCAGTTGGTATGGTATACGTTCCGATGTACGATACATATGTTTATATGTTTGTGTGCTATTTTCGTCCCGTCGTAGTAGGGAAAAGGGAGCGAATAAAGGGATTGCCAACCAAGCTGGCTAGCCATTCAGTCTCTTGCTCTTTGCTAATGCAAACGGAATACATTTTTCATGCCGTTTCTGTGCGAATCGAATCCAACATAATTTGTCTTCTTTAGAAACGGATTTATGTGTATAGTACTCCTATGTACATATGTATGTATGTTGGCAAGGAGAAGTTTCGCTTTTATTTTATTTTTTTATTGCTTATTTATTTTTAAATTTCTGTTGCTAACAACAAAAAAAAAATAAAATAAAAAATATGACGACCAAAGAGCCTCTGCTGTTATGACTGATGATTAAGCAGAACTAATGCTTAACCTCTCTAATGCATCCACCACCATAGTAGTATAGGTGATGTTTAATACGAAAAGGAATTTCCCTCGAGCAGTGTCCATCATCGATGCGATTGGTGGGACTATGTATATCTTTCTGTGAGTGATTTAAGCCTTCTTATGAAGCGATCACTATCATTATAGTTAATTGCGGAAACCCGGCGATTGGGTATTTGCAAATTTATTGGATCTTTTCCGTGGGAATAACAAAATAGGGTGAGCTTTGTACTATGATGTTTTTTATTTTGTTAATCAATGTAATGTTGTATAATTTAAAAAGAAATGATAAATTTCATGGAACTAGAAATATTTTTTTATATCTGACCATACGTCTGTAGATATCAGTTTTCGGATCCATATATTTTAAGTGTGTACATGGTATACACATCTTTCCTGTTTCGGTTGTTGGATTTATTTGAAATTTCTCACAACAATGCCCACATTGTCTTCTATCTGGACTTTGACGTAAATAAAACCAGGATTCCTAGCGCAAATACTTGGGAATCGGGAGAAATGCTAAGCGAATCTGATACTAAACAGCGTCTGAAACCGGTGTTTACTCCAGTGTACTGGGCACACGATTGCCGGACTACTGTAGTGCATTTGAAGCAGAAGTCATTCCCTGAAGCCTCGACCTGACTTTCGATTAACTCGATAGATTGCAGCGCTATTGTTTTCTACATACTACATTGGTAGTCAAGCTGCGATAAAACCTTTGGAATCGCCAATAATTCAATCCAAGTTGCTGCAGATCTCTTAACTAGGTTGGTGTTAGGTGTGGCGTATCCCTATGCCGGGTTCCAGGCCTTAAGGACATTCCGGGCAATTTCAAAGGGAGGAACCGTCAGCACCTATTCAATCGATAAAATTCCAATTAGATACCGCAGCCATTGAATAACAAACAGTAGGTCGAACATCGAGGAGAGGAAAACCAGTAAATTTATTTCCGTCAATAGGACAAAACTAAGAAAGATAGTTGGAGTCTTCACAGGGCGCTGTCTGGTAGGCAAACATGATAGAAGGCTTGGTGTTCTCTTCAACGATTTCTGTAGAAGCTACAAAGACGAGGAAGAGGAGGAAACCATGACATATCTGTGTATCTGTCCTATCTGTACGCTTTGAGAAGGAAAACCGTAGGCGAGTACTTCTTCAAAGATCTTAACAATCTAGCTAGACTTGCAAAATAAAAGTTTCTTCAGCGGGTCAAACTGTCCGAGGTCGGCACATGGCAGTTTGCATCTGACGGTTGGTCGTGAAGACCAGTCGATAACAATTTGTTACGGAACATCGAACGCCTTAACAACGTGTTGAATTTATTTAAACATTTTATCTAAATAATCGGTTATATGCAATACCCTAATAAACAACATAACTACTATAGGCCTGAACATAGACAAACACACTATCTGAAGTAAAGTTATAACCTGTTGCTAAGACCACTTCAGTAAAAGACGGGAATTTAAAAATAGACAATCTTGAACACTTCAATTGTTTGTCATACGTATGTATGTATACATACGTTCATCTTTTGAAGCGTTTACTCCAAGTAGATGTTCGATTCTCACACTACACCACCGCTTTTTCACAGTCCCATCTTTCGGAATGGTCTAAGAAACGTCAAAGGGTATAACATTTATAAAAAAGCTCCTCAAGGGGCATTAAACTCGGTCTATTCGGGCATGTTTATATTTTTTTTCCTCTTATTTGTAGAGAAAGCAAGTCGGTTATTTTTTTAACGTTTAGGGCGTTCAGTGCTGCTCGGCATAAGCGACTACCCTGACCCTGTTTTGGTCTAATCTTATAAGGATTTCGTTAATTACTAGGTTCCAGAGTATTGGGGATAACACTCCACCTTGGGGGTTCCCTGCGAGACGACAGCATGTGCTTGACTAGTGCCCAATTCAGATCTAATGTTTCCTGTATTGAGCATACGTTCTATTTAATCTGATAGGATAGGATTCACACGCTTTGTTCAATGTCCAGGAATGCTGTTAGTTCGATTCTTCGATTATTGTTACTACCTCGCCTGAGCGGACCTTAATATAGACAGGTTTCGCAGGTGAGACGTCTCTTGGGATTAATTTGGAGCGAATGCAGATATCTAAAATTGTTTTTACAGTTTTGAGTCTGTTGAGTTAGTCTGATTGGTCTAAAACCTTTTGCTGTGGTGTGTCTGGGGTTTCCCGCCTTGGGGATAAAGATGATGTTGACTTCTCTACATGATTGGAGTACATACATAGGTGCCGTGTGAGTCACGGAACGGAATATGCCTTTCAGCTTTGCAGCATCCAGTTTTGAGCTAAAGTGTGGCGTCTTGTAGAAAAAATGATTTTCAAATGCTCAGTTGCTCTACTGCTTTTATAAAAGATTACATAAGCTATTTCGATACCCACGAATTCTGCTATAGTGTGTAGTTTATAGTAAAGGAATCTTTCGATAACACCTCATTCAACGGTCTCTACCGACCTGTTTTTCATTAAAAAGATTTGTTGAAACGTCACTTGGATTTAATTTGGAATAATTTGAGGCAGATCTGTCTGTAACGAGGGTCGTAGTGCCGTCTATCCATACGATTGGTTAAATTCACAGTATTGAGCTTAATAAGCAGATTAATTGTAGAGAGAAGCATACTGATGTTTATCCGATAAAATTTATAAGGTTGTCGGCCCTACCTATCCTTCGAATACCACTCTGTTCCGGCCCTCAAATGAGGTGAATGTTGAATTGTTCAAACATCTCATTAAAGAGACAAGCGACAATTTAGTTACAAGGTATTTTTGGAATTAAATTTCGAGCATTCCAGAGATTTGATTGTGGCCTGACTGTTCGTAAAAATGAGGATATCCCGATTGGTTATCCTTATCACACTATACTTCAGCCACGACAAGGCTTCTTTATCGCCATGATGTCCGCCTGGAAGACTTTAACAGTAGTTGGGAAGGCCGAAAGAAATACTTATGTTTGGATCGTTGGAGAAGACACCATCTCCTACTCCCGATTTTGTTCTTCATCTGTCTTTAAAGAAACATATGGATTCCGTGTTTTGAAGCGACAGATCCTCCTCCGGATACTCGTTTCGAAGTTCTTATCGAACAGAAGTAGAGGAAGGACGTAGTCGGTGTCTTGTGGAAGGAATTGAACGTCAATAAGAATAGAGGAATGTCCAGTACTTAAACTAGACTACTAAGATAGAGCGTTTAAACGAGTTGCTGCACAAGCTGTCATTTGTCTACTATAGATATCGTAAGCTGGCAAGTGGAACAAAATATTCAGAGCCGCTAGTGGATTGGTTCTTAGTGCGCCACTGATGCATAGGCAAGCCGAGCTTTGTACCCGGTTAAGATAAGTTAGATGACAGGCTTTATCGAAAGCCTTCCACCAGATGATCGCGCAATACGTTAGTATAGGCCTGATGACATATGCAATTCGTGGCTGTAGTCTCCATTTATTACAGGTCTGTATTTATGCAGGGAAGGCTCGTTGCATAATTCTGTTTTTTTTACATACACCTTTGACAGTTCTTTGCTTACTCTACCAAGGCTTTTTGTGGATTCAGTATGTCTCTGTAAAAGGTTATTCCTGCAAACCGCACAAGTTTGTTCAACTAAATTTTAGAGTTGTGGTATTCAAAGTATTGTAACTAAATTGTATTCGAAAATTTTAAATAAAAAAATATTCAATAAAAGATAGAATACCTACTATGTATTATGAAACTCAAAATTAAAATTCTCCCGCCTACATAACAGGTTATTACTCGCTAAATAATAAACAATTGTGTCTACATATCCCTGGGCATAATTTTCAAAAGAAGCTATATATATACTTTTTGTTTGTTGTTTCACCTAGTCAGAGGGTTTAAATTGATGTGCTTGCTTCTATTATATACAAAGTGCACAAATATATGTATGTACGGATAGAACAGACAGTCAAGTCCAACCTGAGTTAAAGAGGCTTCTCAACATTATACTCTCTGAATAGCAGTTTGAAAGCGATTCACTTCAGCATTATGTTTCTTTTGTAAAAAAAAAAAAAAGCTTCTTTAATGGCCACATACGAACGTAAAAATAAATCGAAGGAGGAACAGAAAGCAAAAGGATAATATAATAAAACTCTCTTAGCAAAGAAGATTCTGTATGAACAAAAAAAAAAGATATAGGTACCATGTGCATTGTTTGCATTGTGTGTTATTGTGCAACAGTACGATAATGTTCTTGGTCTAAAAAAAAAAAAAATAAAACCCCTTTTGAAAGTATTTTTGTATATTAAGTTGGTAATCTTTTGTCGTATTTTATTGTTTTCTTGTTGTTTTTTTTTTAAATGAAATACCTTTCCATTGGAATGAATAGACGACGGTTTTAACTGCAATAAAATTCCTTCGAATGGGTCACCCTTTCGTTCGCACTTAGTTTTTTTTTTTTTTTGTTTTTTTCTACCTTGTTTACCCCAATTACATAAAATGACTGCTAGGTAGAAATAACAAAAAAAAAAAAACAATGATAGCAATAATACAAATTTCTTTAATTAAAGCAATTTATTATGACCCTTTTCAATGGTTAATTGCCGTCACAAAATTTTAAGCAAATACCCGAACGTTGTTCTCGTGGGTGGCTTTTGTTTTTTTTTTTTTTTGTTTCCTTTTCCCGCACATTTTATTTCCGTTTACCTTTGCTTGGAACCTCAGCTACACATTAAAAGCTAGCCCGCATTAGAATGAAAAAAAAAAAAAAAATAACTCACGAGATCCTTTCCCATCACTAGGATTCCAATATCCCGTCGAGTATCGCGCGCCTAAACAATATCGGAAGTTGTTGTTCCGCATCATATTCCGGTATCCTTCGACATGATTTCCTTATAAAAAGACACAACAAAAAAAAAACCAACCACTCATGCAATATTCCCATGGATGTACTTTTCGTTGTTTAGTACCAGCAGATTTCTGTCATCAACTATAGAATTGAACAAAGCACTCCCCGCCGCCACCGCCGCCGCCGATAAATAAATATTTTTCAGAGTTTTTCTCATGCTGGGCTTATAGAGATCTTGCTCTATATATATACATACGTATATTTGATTAAATTCCGAACTGAATTTCCTCCTCCCTCCCCCCTTTTTTGATTCATTTCGCTGGTTTTTGAATTGTATTTTATTTTTTTTTCTAGGGTTGCAACAATTATTGCACTTGAGTGTAAATAAAACTATATACATACGTACAGACATATGTTATTTTTTTTGTCTTATTTTATTTTTTGTATACATTGTATGTATGTTTATACTTCGTTAACACGTACTGCATATTTGGTGTTTAGAAACAGACGGTAAAATTAATAACAATAGTAATGGTGATAATTTATTGTTATGGCTCTCATAGCTGCTGCTGCTGCTGCTGCTGCTCACTGCTGTGTCTTCATCAAAATCCAATTGAAAAATGAATTTATGAACGCCCGAATTAATTTACATAAGCTTAAAGTATGTGATTATAAGTTAATTTTTGTTGTTTCTTTTCGTTTCCAGATCAGATGAAGAAGAGCCAAGCGCTAATAAATACAACAGAATGGACGATGAAAATATTCAAGATAAAGAGCGGTTCGCTAGGTAAGCAGTTCATTACAGTAGACTTGCTGTAATGTATTATTATCCTAATTAATATGGAATAGGGAGCATAGCTATTTTGGGATTCCTCTTTAAGATACATATTTGAAATTTTAACTTATCACGTAACTCGTGTATGGATTAGCTAGTCCCGAGAGAATGTTTTAATTAAAATTAACATTCATTGAAATCAATTTAATTAAAGCAACATATTGCTTTGTACCTATGATAGATATTTTAGGCATTAATAATGGTTACCTAATAATTTAGGTACTATGTACTTCTCCTATATGATATCTGGGGATTTTAATTGCAATATTTTAAATAAATTGCTGTCTGCAATATTTGTTAACCTGAACTTTATAAATGAAAACATTCATTATTCATTTTATTGGTACGACTTTTAGTTCCATACAGTCCCCCTTAGGTGTAGGTTAGAGTGACTGTGACACTTTGACCAATGTGATGCCATGGATCACACCACTTGGCAATCCCGGGACTAATTAAAGAAGGGAGCACCTAGTCTTTTTTTGGGCAGAGATGTTTTCTTCCTCCTCCTCATCCCTACAGCTGCTGTAGAAGTCATGTGGAAAGAGACACATCCTTTTGACATTTTGATTTATTAGGCTGTGTCCAGCAAAAACAGCGATGACGTGGCTGGCTTCAGCAGGACCAACTCGGCGCTATCTCAAAATGTTGGAAGTAGGAAAATTTTCCCATCTACAGTTGGTTTTGCTAAAAGCTTCCAGCTTTAGAAAGAGTTTACAACTAGCGAGGGGCATACCCAGGTTCCGCCATTTCGACAGGATTCTATGGGTACCTTGTCTGGCAAGCTCGTCAGCCTTGTAATTAATTGCAATGTCTCTGTGACCTGGCACCCAGCATACATACAGTGGTGGACACGTAAATAGCACACTTGCACTTCTATCAATAAAAAGACAATTTGGCAGCATGAACCAAATATAATACTTTTTATTTTTATTAATTTTTTATTAGAGTTCAAAGCGTTTATTTAATTCACAAAAAGATGAGATTATTTTCCTGAAAATACCAATTTATACACACATTTATAAAAATATGTCTGGCCACATAAATAGTACATTATATTATATTGCATTGAAATCGTGAAATACCTTTTCAGACAAACAATAGAAGTTAGTATTTTGTTGGAAACCCTTTGTTCTTCAACACAGCTACTCATCGTCTTGGAAGACTCTCCACCAAAGCCTGACAACGGTCTTTAGGAATGCATGTCCAGGTGATATGAATCTGATTCTACAACTCAGCTGCATTTCACAGTTTTACTGTTTCGATGTAATGTTCCACATCGTTCTACATGTTCTCGATCGGATTCAGAGCGGTAGAGTGGGCTGGCCACTCTAAGACACTCACATTTTGCTCGCTAAGGTAACCCTTCACAGGGCGAGAAGTGTACTTATGATCGTTGTCATCCATAAATCGGCATATTAGTGGAATATTTTTCTCGGCAAAGGGGATTATGAGGTCTTTAATAATCCCTTTATAGACGTGTTGATCCTTTTTCGAGTCTATTTTCAAAATTGTACCCACCCCATGCCATGAAAAAATCTTCAACTCAACGTCTTTCTACTGCTAAGATCACTTCATTCCGAGTCTTGAGTACAATACGATTTTTGCTTATTGTTTCTGCTTCTAAGAAAGGAAGCACCTGAAGCTTGTCTGTACTTAGATTCATCACTCCACAGTACATTTTTCCAAAAAGACATCGGTTTGTTAATGAGCTCTTTAGGAAACGACTTTCTCAGGTGTAACTTTTTCTTAGTCACAAGTGGCATTCTTTGAGCAATGCATTTTCTCAAGTTTTTTTTGTTACAGACGTCTTCTTACAGTTCTATCTGACACACTAATGGAATGATGTAAGAAAATGCTGTTCCTTATGTCTTTAGAGCTCCAAAATGGGTTGGCGGTACTAGGTCTGTAGATCAGACTGTCCTCTTTCTCTGTGGTTATCCTTGCCCTTGAAGCCCTTGCAATAACAATAGAGCTCCACATGATGGAAGGCATTGTAAATAACTTTTCGGGAACATTGTAGCTGGTTAGATATTTCTGTTACCGAAGTACCGTAAGTTTTCATATTGCAGGTTATCTCCCGTCTCTGTTCTGAGAAATGTGGTCTTCTCCCCATCTCTAGGTACATCTTTTGATATTTAATCTTACTACAAACTAATGACAAGCTACTTACTTTCAAATAAATTTATTAATAATAATTCAACAATAACAAAATATAACTAAAAGCACTAAAAAAAATGTGTGCTAATTACGTGGCCAGAAAAAAACCCGTCCTTTCACACTAGAATCGATTATGTCAGTTATTGATAACATATTGACGCTGAAAAATTACCGTTAACTTTGTATCCATGCTATACTGATTATGGGTACTTATTTTATGTGTGTTATGAAAGTGTGCTATTTATGTGTCCACCACTGTATGTAACTGTGTGTTGAACTGCTCAGTCATCTTCAGAAGAGACAAAAAGCACAAATATTTGGCGCAACAGATTCATGAGACCCAGGGCCTAGCATCTCACAACCGTTGGTGCTGTGCGTGTTATATTCTTTACACAAAATGGAAGGGGCTACTGTTTAATGCCGTGTCCGAAAGGTAATTTTTTTATTTAAGAAGCTTTTTCATGACAGTTATACTTGAGGATTGAAGCTCGAACCCCTCGCTTCGTAGTCCAACGCACTAACTACTTCAGCCACGGTGTCCAGAAAACACAAACGGCAGTTTAAAGCGGCCTTTGTAATGAAGGAGAATGATTCCAGGAATTTGTCAGTGAAAATCCTAATATCCTAAGACTTTCTTGATTTCATGATTTCCGCTTGGGAAACGCTCCAATGATCTGGAAGGCGGAAAGAAATGCTCAGATTGAGCTTGTCGCAGAAGACACCACAACCCACCCCTTATTATTTCCGTGTAAAGAGGACAAGTTTTGTTTTGAGGGACTTAACCTCTAGTCTGTATTTTGAGGCTCATCTAACTAGACTAGGTATCTGATCCGTTATTCTTCAATATGCGATTACATCAGAAAATCCTACATACTTACAATTGATAATCCTACATACGTACAATTGATTGGAAGCAATTGTGGTGAATTTCAAGGTACTACACCCTTACAGTATTACTCAACTCAACAAATAAAGCGGAGCAGCTTGGTGTGAAGTGCTACAAACCTTACTCATCCAAATTGTTGACAGCATTACGAAAGCAACGTTTAGCTTTTATGATTCTGCGGCTTACATCGAGTTCGGTGTCACCATCGTCAGTTGTCAATTTTCTTGAACTGCTGTCTACCAATGTCTAGTTGAAGGGAGGGCGTGGTAAGAAAGAGCTATTCTCGTGGCCGTATTAATCTATAGTTCCACTTTGTTTGTTTCAGCCTTCAGCTTATGCACGTTTGATGTAGATGCGTTATTCTAGGCACACCGCTTCGAGCTTCAGAATTAACCTCTTTTTTAGTTTGACGATCAGTTCATTTATTCACTCTTTTGAAAAGTTTTCGTTATTTCATGCACCCATGAAGAAAATCTGGTGATATACTTGAGGCTGCTTGGAATTGTTTCGTATGAAATCCATTAAGCCCCAGTGGTTTGTTTTTCTTGATTGCTTTGATCGCGATTAAGCTCTCTACAGTGCCGTCATGTGGGGTGGATGTGAAGATTCTACGCTATATGTATATGCAGCTCGTACAGCTCATGGTTGTATCTTCTTTTCCATTCACCGTCTATGCAGTGACGGGACCAAAAATCAACCGTAAAGTATTTTTCTCTCATAATAACCGAGAGCGGGTTGAACGGGTCTAAGTCTCCTTTTTCCCGACCTTGGTGAAGCAGTGTACATTCTATATTGTCATCCTGGCCAACCGGATGGTTTTGGCAGGGATGCTAAAAGTAGACATGGGTCTGTATAGCTCGTCTTTATAGATGCTGCCATAGGCGGCCTTAAAATCGATAAAGAGGCGGTGGGTATCGATTTGAAATTATTGGGTTTTTTTCTAAGATCTGCCGTAGTGTGAAAACTTTGTTCGATGATGGACTTTCCTGGGGTAAAATAACACTGATAAACCTACTTAGGTTGTTGACGAAAAGTTGTAAGCGTTCACAGAATATAGGAGATAAGATCTTGTAAGCGATATTGAGTAAACTTTTTCCTTAATACTTGGTGCAGTTTAGAGGGTCTCTTTACTAGAGAATCGGGCAAACAATGCTGATGGTTCCATTCATCGGGCATAGTTTCGTTCGATCATATTTTGCAAATGACTTGGCGCATGCTTCTTACCCTGCTTTTTTTAATAGCTCGAAAGTTAGACTTTCAGTTCCAGTAGACTTATTGGATTTTAACTGGAGATATCACTTTCTTGATTGCATCCAGGTCCAATGGATGGAAATATTGATTATCATCGTTTAGATTGAATGGTTCATTCGTTATACAGCCTGCAGAAGAGATCTTCCCACATCGATTGCGATCCTACTACTAAGTTTCTTTGTTTGTCTCTGCAGGCTTCGGTTCTGGCTTTGTAGCCTTCAAATGTTCTTTTTATTCTGTGGTAAAACCTTCGGACATCATTCCTGAAATAATATTTCTCTCTTTCTCTCTCTTTCTCTCTATTTCCTCGATCGCGCTTCTCATGCTCCGTCTTTGATTGTCGGCATTCTTCGTCGAACCAGGGGTTTCGTTGAGGTGTTCGAGAGAAACCCAGGACATCAGAGGCAGCATTCCAGATGGCTTTTTGGCAGTGTAGCCACTGGTCTTTTGTAGAGATTAAGGGACACCTCTTCGGGGATGCAAGCGCTGCCGTTGGTCACTATCTCTTTAACAAGATCCTGCTTCAGTTTTGAAAGATCCTTATTCACCCGAACAGTCTGGTTGTGAACATCACCGTTGAATCCATCTAGGGAATTCCTCTGCTGCATGTCACCTTCTGAGGACCTCTTTCTAGTCATCTGAGACGCATGTTACTGCCAATCAGGTCAACGAGAGATGCCTCACCTGGAACATGCGTTCTGGAGTTAACCCGTATGTGTTTGCGCAGGTCCGAGTATCCAACTCTACGTTCAGAGTCAGACCAGTGCTTGGTTAATCTTTGACTATACCTATCCTGACATATGGCTTCAAAGATTGTAAAATGAAATCAAGCGAAACTTATTTTTTGTGCCAGTGAACATCACCTTGAAACATATCAAGAAAACAGAACCAAACGGTCGAAATAAGAGCACAAACCTTTGGATAAACTTGAGTCTAACGTTACCTATTAATATGTAATTAGTGTAAAAAAAAAAAGTGATAAATAGAAAAGTAACATTGGTGATAGCATCAGACGTGTGGTATGTATGTATGCCAGGTACACCCTCTGCCATACCATACCTAACAACTTCAGTCAACGTTTTCCTTCTTTATTTTTACTCGTACAAGAGCAAACGTAATTTATTCTGAATACTTAACCCCACATGTGGTACCACGGAAGTAAGAATTTCTCCAAACACACACACGCACACATACATACATATATATACATTAACAAACCTTCCAGAGAAATACACTCATTCGCCAAATGAATAATGATTAATACCATTAGAAAGGAAGGAACAAATAGGATCTAATGGAACTTTAATTGTTGAATATTCGCTATGTGACTACATATGAGATCTACCATGCTTGCCGGAGCCAGAGTTGCTGCTTGCTGCTTGCTGACTTCGAAAAAAGCAAGGGCAAACTTGTTCCATTAACATCGAGGCATTTAATCTCTTCTCGATAATCTTCAATTCTCCGCAACCGTGTCCGCCTCCACCTCCTCGTTTTTTACACAACTTTCCTTACGACGTGCAGTTTTAGAAACTTTGCTAAGAAATCAACTCGGAGAAATTCCTAGGTCCTCAGGCAAATAATTCTCCTTCATTCCAAGGGATGAGGAGTAGCGCTCCTTTCAAAGTGAATTTTTTTCTTTTCTCCTTTTTTTTCGCTTTGGGATTGGAAGGAATATTTTTGTTTTTTTTTTGTTTAATTGAAAAGGGTTAATTTGAAAGGGCTATATTCACGAGCACAACGGTGTAGAGCGAGAAATAGAGAAAGGAAGAAAGAAAGAAAGAATGAAAGAAAGAAACTGCTGATTTCCCACTATTGTTTTCTCGATAATAATTGGAAAAGGAAATTGAGGTCCATGGATTGATAATTGAGGGCAGGTAGATATTATATTTTATTTCACAGTGCTACAATCAACATCCTCTTTTCAATTAAGAACAAAGACGCTTCTAATAGGATTTTGCCAATTTATATTTGTATGGAGTTTCGCGTTACACAGCGCACCAACAGCAAGCAGTCATTACCTTTTCTGCAAATTGCAAAACGAAAACCTATGCCACATATAGATAGATCCACAAATACACTCTGGAGTAACAGTATGAACGCAAGAGCACTCTGTGTACACCGTGTTTTGAGTTTGTTTATTTGTTTTTTTTTTTTTGTTTTACCTTCTTTCTGAAGCTGACAACATTTTATTCTTGGTCGTGACCAATATACTACATTACCATACATCGTTAAAATGGATGCATATATACAGATATATATGTACATGTTGGATGCATACATGCCATAACTATAAGTCGGATGTTTCTTAGTTCGTTATAGGATCAGACAGACATATAGAAAATCATGGGACACTTACTTGTGAAATAGGATGAGTAATAAAGTTTTAAGTTTTGAAAGATTATGAATAATGTTTTTATGGTTGGCATTGCAAACTTTTTCATATGGTATGTAGATCTTTACAAATACCTTAGGAGGAGGTCTATTGTGTTACCACATAACTCGGTTATTTTCAGTCATTTTAGAATCATTTTAATTTTGGGATTGATGTCAGATACAGCAATATCTGAGAGTTCATTGAATAAGAATCTGCTTTTCTGCTGAGAATAAAAAGTTTAACATTTTTCCTCATCGTCCGTTCAGCTGCAACAGAAGTCATTGACCAGAACTCCTAGTCTTTCGGTATTTCTGCTTAATGCACAGTGACTTGATACGTTCGTTATGCAATGCTAGTGCAGCGATATTTCTTGCCTTTTTATTAGGATATGCGAGATCCCCCTTCGTTGTCAGTATCATTTTTGAATAATTTGCCTACGTTCCTGCAATATTGCCATGAACATACATACATGAATGTATGTGGGTTCAGAAATCAGATTTGAGTTCTTTGATAGTGTTCTGGACCCAACTCTATATCGACCTCATCGATAGCTTTCCACCGGCCTTAGTTAGGCACTCGGAGCACCAATGGATCCATTCTGAAGCCCTGTCATGGATAACTTAAAACGAAGATAAAAGTTGGTTTATAGCTTTGGGATAGCTAAGCGACTTCCCTCAACCACCCCGATATTGTCACAGGTCACCCAGGCCTTCGAAGTAGTATTGGTCGAGGCTTGGGCATTCTCATAGTTAATGGTGGCTTTCCTAACAGATCGTCCAGGTCTTGGAAGTGGTATTCGTCAAAAGCAGTTTTCCTAGTTCTGCACAGGCTTGGGCATTGGCATAGGAAGTGAGTTGTACTCTCTTCTGCGTCCGTGTCGCCACAGCCTCGGTAGAGGTCATCAGTGTGGAGTCGCATTCTTCTTCGGTGGGCCGCCAGGAGGTTGTGGACGGTAATAATCCCCGTGAAGAGCGCTAAGTTGGGTCTGGTAAGCATTTGCTTGGTCTTGGCATTGTTATGTTTTGTCCAGAGTTTTCTGGAGACATGACAAGATGAGAGTGGCTCCATCGCTAGTCCCACGAAGGCTTGCTCTATATTGGATTTAACAAAAGCTAGGGGCGTTAGAACAAAGGTGACGACCATCGTTAGGTTCGGTCCGGGCCCTTTTCTTGCTAAGTCGTCCGCCCGTTCGTTTCCCTCAATGTCGCTGTGTCCTGAAACACAAAGGAGTGTAACGTCGTGGTTTGCTGTGAGTGTTGTGAGTTCTTCAACGCATTGTTTCACGAGTTTGTTTCAGTCATCAAGACTGTGGTTTGAATGTCGATTATATTTTTTGAGTACAGTTTTTTGGATATTTCCCATGCCGCTTTTGCGATTGTTAATATTTCCGCTTGGAACACACTGCCCTAGTTTGGAAGTCTAAGTGAGTGAGCAATTTCGGGTTTAGATGAGTATATACCAGAGCCCACTCCTTCGTCGATTTTTGATCCGTCCGTGAAAATTGAGATATTATTCGGCGAGATATCGCCGTTTACCCAATCCTCTCTTGAGGTGAAGATTGTTTTACGTTTAGACTGAAGTCGTGGCATAATCTGTCTCGGTACCCAAAACCCAGCGGCCTTACGAATGTGTATTATCTCTGGTTGGAATATATTACAATGATTTGGTCTAAATGATGAAGACATCTGTCTAAATCGAGAAGACATCAATCCCTACTCAATCGTTTATTTATCTCAGCGTAGACCTACTGAGAATAGAATTTCAGTCTAAAGCCTAAAACCATCCTTCTTTCTACAGAAGTACACCTATATATTTGATGTGGCCAGAGATCAGATCAGACTTTTTTCGAATAATTTCCTTTCATAACGTATTTCATTCGGAGACGGAACTCATACCTCTTCTTCAATACGAGAAGGCAGCCTCAATAAATGTTGAGGACCTGTAGACTTATACCGATGTGATTGTTTTGTAAACTTTCGTGAAAGGATTGTTTTCACTTCAAATTGACCCTAATAATCGGTGCATCTACTCGCAACTGTGAGGAGACAGTGTCCTTTAGTTGTGGTTCTTTTAATTTTAATTGTTTGTGGAAATTAGTTAGTATTATTGCGGATACATGGAAATTTAGTCCACATTTTTAGTTTGGATCTTTGACACGCTCCTTTTTACATTTTTGATAATAACTCACCAATAGGCTCCTATTTTCATTGATCTATTGTTCGGGTCCTTTTATATATATATTCTTATTTATCTGTTCCGTTCTGAAATTTTACCGATTTTACACAACAGCACTTGGTACTGCTCTGGTCAGGGCTGTTTCCAGTCTACTCCAATGTTGAAATACCATTTTCAGTTAATGAACTTACTTATTTACTTAATGGGCTCCTTTACCTGTTAAGAGTCTCTGCCTGAGGCACAGCATCCTTCCACTCTTCGATCCCGACAGGCTGCTTCCAGTTGTCTAGACCAAGCGCTCTGAGGTTCGGTCTTCCTTGTTATATCGAACTCGGGGACTGTAATTTAAAGATCGTCTGTGCTGGAGCATTATTGTCCATTCGTTCAATGTGGTCGATGTTTTTTGGCTTATTGGACTACGCGGTTGTATCTTCTTCTCTATTCGCCTCCTCGCATACGGCCCGAATAATCGACGAGGAATTTTTCTTTCGAAAGTGTTCAATATCTCTTCTGCTTTCCTTCTTCTCGTCCAGCATTCGGCTTCATATATCGGAGCAGGCAGAAACAATATTTTGTAGGAGTTTTGAGCCCATTTGTTTCACCAAAACGCGGTGGCTACGATTTCCTAGGGTATGTCTACGCCGAAGCTCCATAAAGGTGTCATTCGTGCAGTTGATATTTACTCCGAGGTAGGTAAACTCCTTAACCACTTCGAAATTACTGTTGGGAGTGACGGTTTGTCCTAGGCGGTAGACATATGCTTCTTTGTTTCAGATTTCTTCTTTGTAGACAGATTTGTTGAAGGTAGTGCCTTCCGTGTTAACCTGCCGTGCACACAATCTGTTCCAGCACAAGATTGAAGAAGTCACATGATAGCGCATCTCCTTGCCGAAATTCGGTACATGTTCGGAATAGTTAGGAATCGTTTCCGAATTGCACATTACATCGCGTATACAGCTGGATCAGTTTAGCCGGGTTCGACCATCTAGAGAGCACCAGGTTGCTGTGTGGATTCGTAGTCTTGGAAAGCTAGTTCTTAACGAACATAGCACTTACCAATTTTAGACGATGACAAGGTGCAGAATCATCTTGGAAAATCGCCTTATCTGAGTATGAGAAGTGTTTTTCCAAAGATTGTTTATATTATGCTGCGTTCACCGTTCCATATATTAGAATCAGTTGTCCAACGCCGTGATAGAAAAATCATCCTTGAGCCTCCTTGGTTCACAGTTGATCTTATGCATTTTTTATTAAATCTTTCTCTAGTCATCCGCCTCATGTACTGCATTCCGTTGGATCCGAATATGTTGAACTTAGGTTAGGTTAGGTAAATGGGTGCCTTGTGACAGTGTCACTGCTCACTTAGACCACAGTTCGGGTCCATTGTGCCCAATCATTTAACCCTGAAAACCTATAAAGTTCACTATTGGAACCACCCAGATAATGATATGAATCTCAGGAGGTCCGTCAGCTCTACGTTACCCAAGTCCTCCAAATCCGAGAAGAAGTAACTACCAAGAGTCCTCCTTCTTCTGACGGATAGGGCAGGACAGTCACACAGCAGGTGACGAACTGATTCAATTTCTTCTTCGTCCCTGCAACTTCTACAGAAGTCATTATGTAGTACACCGAGTCGCTCCGCGTGGACACCAATGGCACAATGACCAATAATTATCCCTGAAACGACCAGTGTTTTATAGCGACTCAGTTTCACCAGAGAAGTTGATCTCTTCTTGCTGATGCCCGGCCATAGGGCCCTGGCTGTTGCTCATGTTTCCAGATGAACCCAGGGACTATTTGCTCGACCGATGGCTTCATCCTCTATTTTCTTCTGTAAGGAACTGATTGGGGTTACTACAAAAGGGAGGGTCCGCGATAGGTGCAGCGCCGACCCTTTCCTAGCAAGTTCGTTTCCTACGGTATCCATATGTCCTGGCACCCAACAGATGGTCTCCGCATAAATTTTAGATATCTCATTCAAGAGCGATTTGCAGATCTTCACAAGCCTTGATCTGATTATAGCGGAGTCCAGAGCCTTAACGGTTGCCTGGCTGTCTACATACACAGTAATCGTTCTGCCAACGATATTGCTCTCACTTATAATCTTAGCAGCCTGTATGATGGCTGTGACTTCGGCCTGAAAGACGCTGCAATCATCATTTATTCTAAAGGAGTTGTTTATTCCTAGGGCTGTACAATAAACTCCGGCTCCCGTGCCAACGTCCATCTTAAAACCGTCGGTATAGAGCGCCAACTCCTTCTTCTTCATGGTTCTTCGGCGTACATTCTGTCAGGAATTCTTATAGCGAATCTCCTTTCAAATGCTAGCGTGGGGGTCATGTGATCAGTTTCTGACAAACAGTTGGTAGTTCCCCATCGGGACCACATTCGGTCTTCCCTCAGTGTGGAATTATAGCGGTTTTAGCCGCCAGACTGCGACAGTATATGTCAAGCGGAATGAAACTAAGCATGGTTTCCATTGCCGCTGTTGGTGTTGTCTTTATTGATCCCATGACTCCAATGCACGCTGCCCTCTGAATTTCGGTGAGGTTAAAAAACTGGTATTGCTTCTCCAGTACCGTCCACCATACCAGTGAACCATATGTAAGAATGGGTCTTACGACCGCGGTGTATATCTAATACACCACCGCTGGCCTAAAACCCCACGTGTTACTGAATGCCTTTTTGCAAGAGTAGAAAGCTACGCTTGCTTTTCTGACGCGTTCAGCAGTGTTATCCTTCCAATTTAGTTTGGAATCTAGAATTACACCCACATATCGGGCTGAACCTGATATACTTAGTTCAGTACCACTGATACTTGGGGGTCTGAAGGCAGGAATTGATCTCTTCCTAGTGAAGAGAACTACCTCCGTCTTTGAAGGGTTCACTCCTAGCGCTTTGCTGCTAACCCAATTTTCCACTAGTTGTAGTGCGAGATTGAGTCTTTCGCTTAGGACTTTCCTCGAGACCAGGATAACCACGTCGTCGGCATAGGCCGTCACGTTGAAGCCGTTTTCCTTCAATATTACCAAGATCTCATCCACTACAAGGAGCCATATTAGAGGAGAAAAGACTCCTCCTTAGGGGGTTCCTCTGTAGACGCTTTTCCTGATAGTTACATCTCCTTGCAATGAAGAAAAATGTAACTCTCGATTGAAGCATCTGAGGAATCCAGTTGGAGAGACCGATGCTCAGCCGAGCTCTGTGTGAACTGCCCAGGATCGCATCGGTGCTTACGTTGTTAAACGCCCCTTCAATGTCTAGGAACGCCCAAAGAGTGAATTCCTTGAAGTGGAGGCATCTTTCTATGCTCGATACGACCCTGTGGAGGGCTGTAGAGCTTCTGATGATCTTTGGTCCACTGGAGGAGGCGTTTTATACACATTTTCTTTTTTGTTAATAGTGGTTATTTCGCAAATCTTTTTGCGGACAAGACAGAGAACGATATGTAAAATAGTGGAACTTTCTTGAAATGTGTACCTATCGTTTCATGAATAATTTCTAACTTTGTATATTTGCTGGAAAAACTTGTGACAGATAATGCAATTTACTAAAATTAAGGCATGTCTACATTAGGAACTTTATTGGTACATATAATGGCTTGCAATAATCTTTCAAAATAGAAACATGTGATGTAAAGTAGAGCAAACACTTCTAAATAGAATATCTTTTGCAGAGTTACTAGTTCACATTCGTGTTCACGTGTACGTATGAGCGAAACTGCAGAACGCGCGCTTGCTTGATCATTTATGTTCTATCTATGTATGTACCTTCCTGTAATACGCATTGTTGTTGCCCACAATGGTAAACCAATTTCTTCATTTCATTTCACTCCACAAAACACAAAAACTATATAAATAGAATTACGTACATCCATACTAAGTATATGTATGTATAACTGTAGTTACTTTCTGAATATGAAGCAGATTCTCACGGTCCTGACTAAGAATGACTGCATTAGTAGCTAAGGATGGTGAGATTTTATTTATAGTCACAATCATAACAATCGGGTAATTAAATGCTTCATCAATAAACTAGATCATAATTTCGCAAGTTTCACACTCACTTGCATTGAAATAAAAGTTTTCGTGGAAGAAAACTGAATTCCATGTGCACTGGCATTCTCGGACATGTGCCAAAATTGGCAGACTCCGCTGCAACATCGTCCGTCTATGTACATACATATATATTTACTAAATAATTCCAACCGCATTGTTTATTATTTACCTCCTTGGTGGTGTTCCACAGACAGAACTTGTCTAATTGTGTTTTGTTTATATTTTTATTTTTTTTTTGCATTTTAGTCGGGAGAACCACTGTGAGATCGAAAGAAGGCGTAGAAATAAGATGACTGCATACATAACAGAATTATCGGATATGGTGCCAACATGTAGTGCTTTAGCAAGAAAACCTGACAAACTGACAATACTACGGATGGCGGTGGCACATATGAAGGCTCTCAGAGGTAAGTTTAGTTTATGATCATTTGCATATCGTGCGTCGCACGCGTACAATCAGTTTTATTTTGTTACACTTAGAGAGATAAAAGATACAGATAATGATGTTGGGGTATTTAGTTTCAATTGTCGCCTCGGCCAGAAACGGTAGTAGAGAAATGGAAAAAGATATAAATTGTCGGCGCGGCACAAAATTGTTCGCGCTTTTTCGTTTGTATTTATCCGTCTGTGCCTTGTCGCCAGGGCCTTCTCTGTGGCGGCATTTTCTGGTGTAGTTTAACCACTGCTGCTGCTGATGTTTAATTAAAATTCGAGCCGCGTAAATGCATATAGAAAAGTTTTAAACCAAAATTCTTTACGCTATTGAAATAAGATTCGTCCGACACCAGAGACGGGGAGGGGAGGGGATATTACTCGTAAGTGGGAGATTTCCTTCCCAAGTGTAAATGTAATTGGGCTAGTCGACGACTGTCCAAGTTCAAAAATAACGAGGGAAAAAGTCGTCTTTGCTTATCAAATTAAAATAAAGAAACCATAAAAAGCCGCAATTTATTTAAGCAAGCCGTTCATTTGTATTTGAGTGTGTATGTTTTTGGGTTTATAAGAAAATCATTTGTATCTACTGTCTAACTGTTTAATGCCACAATTACACAATGACATTTAAATAACAGAAAAGAAAAGAAAAGAAAACTCTTCATGATTGTTCATGTACACTGATTTAAAGAGGACAACTTTTTGGAAAATGCGTACAGCATTGGTTGTAAAATTGTTTTGTTACATCTTTTGTTGTCTAAAGTTCTATAATCTAGAGAGAGAAACAGAATAAGATTAATAGGTTAATGAAGATGTTACTTCTTCTTTAACTGACTATCGATATAGAGTTACTGCCATTTTCCATTTATCTTGACTTTGGAAAGTTTTTTCCATCAAAACATCTGTCGTCTGCAGGGGCTTTATCCTTGAATCAAATACTTATACTTACTAATTACTTAGTACTTTGATAGCGCTACAGTGCGGGTTGGACCTGGCCCTCAACTTGCAAACGTCTCCAGTGAGTTCAGTCTTGGGCTTACTGCCTCCAGTTGGGCACTCCAAGTTGGTTGAGGTCCTCTTCCACTTGTGTGGGCCACCTTATATATATATATATATATATTGTTCGAGAGATTACGAACCAGACCACTGTATTGGGTCCCTTTTCGTCTCTCTTCCACGATCCATCTTAGCCGGAGAGTCCCTCTGGATTTCTCCACAGTTCCTCTCTGGCTTTGATTCCTCGTGTCAACGCTAGCATCTGTTTAACAGAAATCTGGTTCATCCTCTGGGTTTCTACCCAGTGGCTCCCCAAGATCTCCCTTCTTCTGCTAGCTAACGCCGGACATTGACACAATATATGTGCTGCCGTCTCGACCTCCTCCAGGCATAGTTCACAGGTGTCGTCCTCCAGAAGACCAATCTTCTTTAGGTGATACCCGAAATTCTTCGCCTTAGAGCTTAGAACCTCTCTGTGAGTGGTGTCACCTGGCATTTTAATAGCCATTTTCGCCTGTCTGCAACCTTCTACGGTTGACCACCTTCTCTGGTGTTCCGCCGCCGCCCAGTTGCTAATCAGGTGTTCTACCATCCCTATGCCAAGTGTAGCGAATGGTTCCGGACCGGAGAGCTCCGAGGTTGACCCCTGCTTTGCCAGAGAGTCCGCCTTTTCATTCCCCTCAGTCCCTACGTGCCCTCTCACCCAGAGCAGCGTCATCTCATTTCGAGATGAGCACTCATTGAGCTTATAAGCACATTCCAATGCCAGTGATGTATTGATATCTGTTTGGTCCATGCGTCTAATCACTGATTGATTGTCCAGTGCCCTCTGACTGGACAATCACCTGACCCTCTTTCAGGTGATCCAACGCATGCAACAGAGCAATCATCTCGGCTTGATAGACTGAGGTATATTTCCCCAGACTAATATGACAGGCTAGTTCCAGTTCATCTGAGAAGATACCTGCCCCCGCTCTGCCATCCATCATGGACTCGTCCGTAAAGATGATTATATCACCAATCTTCTTTTCCGGAAGTGTTCCATCTCCGATAAGAGTTTTGTGATGCCTTTCGGTAACACGCATTCTCTTTATTCCATCCATGGGCATATTCAACTCCCTAATCTCGTTCCGATATCCAGGATTTTCCTATGCCCATACATAGTACCGCGCCAGTGCCAGTTGGCATCCCGGTGCAAACGAAGTGCCGTCGAGCAGCAGGATATCTAGGATCACTTCCATTGCGCATGTTGGTGTCGTTGGTATTGCACCCACGATCCCTAAACATGCCAGTCGTTGGACCCTATCTAATTGCTTCTTTACAGTTTTCTGCTTGGCTTTCTGCCTCCATATAACTAACGCATATGTGATAATCGGTCTAACTATCATCGTGTACATCCAGTATGCTGACCTCGGCGAGATTCCCCACCTTAGTCCACATACTCGTTTGCACTGATGAAGCACCCTTTTCGCCTTTCTAATCTTCTCTTCCACATGGAAGTTCCAACTTAGTCCAGCATCTAGGTATACACCCAGATACTTAACCTTCCTGGTCACCTGCAGCTCCGATCCGAAAAGTGTCAAGGGCTGAAATTCCAGATCTCTCCTCTTTCTTGTGAAGATGATCAGATCTGTCTTTGCCGCATTAATGGAGAGTCCTTGTTCCTGACACCACCGCTCCAGCACTCTGAGAGCATTTCTCAGGGCCACCTTAGGCGAGATCTTCTTCCACTGTGTTGTTCCTCCGGGTTGGATTCGAAAACTCTTAGACCTGAAGCGTTGATCCGCTCTACATGTCCTAGCTATCTTAGGCGACTGATGCCTACTTTTCTGACCAGGTCGATGTCGCTGTACAGATCGTAGAGTTTTCTGTTAAATATCCTTCTCCAAATCCCGTCTATGCAAACGGGATCAAGGCTATCGCTAATGTTCATGCTTCTACGCCATACCACAGGATTGGGATGATAAGTGTCTTATATAGACTGCTCTTCGTGTTTCTGGACAAGGCCTTGCTATTCAATTGGTTTCTTAGGCCGAAATGACCGA
The DNA here is from genome assembly GCA_905220385.1 of Xylota sylvarum. NCBI lineage: Eukaryota > Metazoa > Arthropoda > Insecta > Diptera > Syrphidae > Xylota > Xylota sylvarum. The sequence goes on along the minus strand of LR999957.1, from coordinate 91,256,815 downwards.
AACAGCCCTTGCCATATTCTCTTCACCTCCACAGGTTTCTGGACGGGTCTTGTTGGCGTGGCACATTCTTTTTACCTTTTGGTAACATTTCGGTACATTATTCCTACAGTATAATCTCTCAATATCTTCGATCGCACGCTTCTCGTGCTCTTTTTCCTTCTTTTGTTGAATCCGATGTTCTTCCTGTCTCTTCTGCTCGTAGAGCTTAAAAGTAGTCCTCGTCCTTGTGCTTCCAGGCATTCTTTGTCAAAGAAAAAGTTTCTTGGTGGTGGTCGGGTGACACTCAGCACATCAGTTGCGGTATAGGACCAGCTTTTCGACATTATATCTTCTCACAGTTCTTCTCTGTTGTGGCGCTTGTGATATCCGCATTCGTACCTTGGCTGCAACAAGAAGTGCTTTCCCAAAACGGGAACAAAACGCATTACGTTCTGAAATGTATTGGAAACGAATATACTGCGCAAACAAAAGCAACAAAAGTCATATATTTCGAGAATATTCGGTTTTCACCAGAACCTCAATTGTTGAGCAAATGATTACTTATCTGAGTTGCAATTTGATACACATTGTTTGAGATTAACAAAAAAGAAATTGTGCGTATTCCAAAACGTCATGATTCGCAACCCAACAGAATGCGCATCGCATCGTGAAAGCATCGTGTTTTTGCGGATTTTTTTAGGATGTAGGATAGCAGCTAAGCTAGTGATCCGAGTCGATGTTGGGTGTTCGGAAGGTTCGGACATCCAGAATACTGAAGAGGAATTCTGATGATGGTTTCATGATCAGGAGACAGCCATCTCCCCTTTCCCCCTTGAGATGAGGAAACCGTGTGGTTGCTATAGTGACGTTTCGCGCCGTCGCAAAATCGGTAAGTCTAAGTCCGTTGCCAGATGTGGTGTCGTCTAGGGTAAAGCTTATGTCTTGATGTCTTTTGTAAAGAAGTTCGTAGAAATATTTGGTGGCGTCTTCCTTTTCCTTAGTGGGGGCTAGAGTGCATATTATCTTTAGGTTGGAGAATTTAGCTTTGATGCAGTTTTTCATAAGACGTTCTAAGTCTTCTTGCTTAAGTCTACCGCGTATGATAAATCTGCTCTCTATAACAATCATCATAGCATCTTCACAGTTTTTCATTCATTTTTTGCTATAGTAGTCTAGGGCCTTTGTTAGGGTCTGAACATTCCACGTGCAGATCCGAGGTTTGTTTCTTCGTAACCAGCTGGTTTTTCCATGGTAAAGAGGGCTAGGTCCTTGATTTTAACCCCTAGGACAAGGGACCGGATATATCAATGTCAACACCCAGTAAGGTCTCTTCCGCTACCATTTTTTTTTTCAAGACCTTGCCTTACTCTTGACAGAACCTTATTGACCTGAGCTCCGAATATATGAATGTAGCACGAATAAGATAACCGCCAGTCTGGCTGTGGATCTCAAGATGGACATTCGCATATAAACTGTTAGGCCTTGTTTCATCCACCTAACAAAGGCCCAACCATTGGTATAAGAAAAATGGTTTTTGAGATGCTCACTTAAGGAGCTGAGCAAAAACATATTCCAGCCCTTTTCTCGTCCGCCTATCAGCCTCTTCGAACATTGCCATCATTGCGAATGAAAATTCTTTCAGTGGTTGCAGTGGAAAATCTAGCGATACTGAGATTTTTGACCTTTTCTGTCGATGGGCACTCTTGTTTGAGCGCTACTACTCTTTTCGACATGAAGAGGGCGTTTCCTAACTTTGTTTTTTTTTTTAGGTGTCAATTAAATTGTCTGTCCACAATATTTTGCTCGCCTAACATTGACGGTTTCTGTAAAGAACCACATACCGTTGTTGCTGGATTGACAATAAGTACTTAGCCCTAAGGGTTGTCAAAAGTACTGAATTTAAAAAAAAAAAACAGTAATTTTCTGCAAGATAAAGTTACCAATCTTCCTAAAGATATCTGAAACCATACTAAACAAGAAATTGTGTCCTATGTATAGTGCTTTGGTTTAAATTAATGTTAAGTAGTTACGTGAACTCATCCCTCATATGGGAAAACTTTATGGTATACCCTCGTCCCTATGTGTGCACTCTTAATGCCAGTGACGCTGATTTAGCATACATTTAACGCAAACTTGGAATTTAAATTTAAGATTTTAATGCCAAGCGAGATCTAAGGGACTCTCAATTTCCTTATCGTGCGTCGAGTGGAATTCTTTAAGTAACTACCGCCTGCCTGCCTTACCATGGCGCGCAAGTGTCCTAAGGGAGGCATATAAAATTTAAAGTCACTGCAGAGACTTGGGGCAAAAAAAGCAAAAGGGTTAAAGCTTATAATAAGAACAACACTAGAAGCGCCAGGGTACAGATGGTGTGTTAGGTAAAAAAAAAAACAAAACAGGCAACTGAGGGCACGATGATACTCGTACCTGTACTTAAATATTAAGGTGGAAATAAAGAAAGTCTCTCGGCGCTCGAAAGAGGTTGGTTTGGTTTTTGATGTATAAAAGAAGAGGTGATGGTGCAGGTGCCTGGCGCGTACCTTACTTATGCACTGCGTCTTGGGGGGTGGGTTTACTCCTATTTCTGTAGCAACCACGTGAATGAATGTATGTGTGTGTGTGCAAGTTCTGTGCTAATCCAGGGAAATCGACTCGTTTGTACATTTGTGCAGTGTTAAACTTTGTTCTTTGCGCGCGTTTTATCCCTGTTCCTTCGCTGCTGTATATCTCCGTTTTACTTCATTTATTATTTTTTATTTCCTAACTTTGAAGGATAATTCTTCTTGTTTGTTACTTAAAAGGAGCACCAGTGAGAGAAGAATACAGAGGCAGACACACGGTGGTAGCAGCAGGAGTACCTACAACTTTTTCGAGCACATAATGGGGGTAGAAATCTGTGAGAGCTTTTGGTAATGTCTCCCTCAAGGAGTGCTATTTGCTGCACTGTATGCACCGGCAAGCAGACAGCTATGAGGGGATACTTGGTGGTAGTTTGTTGTGGCAATCCATTGTTTGTGAAAGTGTGTGAAGGGTGTAATGCCAGGAAGTGACAATTAGTAGATGGTGTTATTGTAAATGAAGGTGCATTCATTCATTAAAAAAAAAAAATCATTTTGGTCTGGACAAAAGCATCCTGAATTCATTCAAATGGCTTAGTTCATTTACGTACACAAATTGGTGTAGCAGTAAGCAGACCAGCTCTCAGTTAATCGCATTAGTTTGTGCAAATTTTTCGCCATTCGTTTAGTAAAATCATTTCAATTCAGCGCGCTCAATGGAGGTAAAGTGAGTTCCGTAAATCCAACTCTCTTCTATGTGTGAGTGTAGAATTAGGGGACGGAAGGGAAACGAAGACATAAATCATGTGATATCGGTCTGACCCCTTCTATGGCAATTGCATTAAATCCTACGAAGGTAGAGAGATGGCAGTCTTAAGTTCATAGCAAACTGCGCGCCTATGTTAATTACCATCAGCAGTAGCAGCAGCAGCAGTAGCTGTAACTGAAGTGAAGGCACCACCACCTCAAGTGGGACGGGACGGAAGGCGGCAGTGGAAAGAAATATCGCATTATCTGATTAAAAAAGTTTCTGTTGCTGCCGCTGCCGCTGCACGCTCATGCTGTACCTCTTGCATTATATTTAATAGCCTTTTTGACAATAATTCATTCGTTTAACTATGCAAAGCGAGAAAACACGAGATTGTTGGGGTTAGATTGCGTTTTCCAACATCACTTAGCGGGTTAAAAATTATAACTCGCCTCCCTTCTGATAACAACCTCAAATAGAATTGTTATGCCAGTCTGAAAGTTTAATGGCTGCGTCTCCACACCCATCTTGGTTTTGAATAGAATTTTTTTTCTCTTTTCTTTATTTATTACATTTATCGGTCGTAATGTTCGGTGGTAACCTCAAAATTAAAATGCACATAACCAAAAATATTGATCATTCTTTCGATGTATGTAAACATTTCACCAATAACGAAGATTCTATAAATGATTGCTTCTGGACGACGACACACTCATATCGGCTCGGTTTTAGGAGTGTGCGGTTGACATTGATTTGGTCTTGATATATTCAACGTGGCTTGCTTTACCACAAGTTGACGAACCTCTCCTTATTTCTTTTAAATTACAATTGGGAGCGTACATTTAACGGCGAGAAAAACCCAAAAGCTTTGCTATAGCTAACAAAAAAAAAACAACTATACTTAGTTTTTATTATTGGCTCATGCATGCATAATGCCAGTAATATTGTATAGTTAAAGTGAGCAGAAATCTGGCCACATTGCTAATAGACTTTGCGCACACTACTTAGTACTGTTGTTGTTTTTCTTGCCACTGCTGCCTGACTATACAATTATACAATAAAATTGTAATGAATATATTTTTACCGGATGCCTCGTCGCACCTGATTTGAATTGTTAAACTCGAAGACATCTTTGCTCGTTCCCTTTTCTTCTCCCTCTCTCTATTTTAGCGGTGGTGGTGGTGGTTGATTCTTTCGTGTTTCTCTTTTATCAGTCTGAATAAAACTCATCGTACATACATATGTACATATGTATGTATATATGTATGTACATTTCCAAAACAGTTTGTGGTTTTCATTTCGGTGTGTCTTATTTTGACCTCTTTGTCAATAATAAGCAGCATTGTAGCGGTCTCATCGACACAATTCAACAATTCAATTGAAAGAAAGAGACGTTTTTTTCGAAGAATTATGATGTCATTGCTGAAAGTTAAAAGTAAAATATCCTTTCCCTCCTCCGTTCGATGGGCAATGAATTAATCAACACACTAATCGATTCATCGATTGAGTAATGAAAGAGCGCTGTGCGAATATTCGATTTAACTGTACAAATGGTTGAATGCAAATTGCTTGGCGATTGTAAAGCTGTGAATCAGATATAAATATGTTATGGTATAGCAGAGGCAATTTATTATTATTACTGTTTTAAGTTTTATTCGTTATATACTCGCATATGCATACATATATACATGCATATTGTACATATGTATAGTGTTAACTTTCAAATAACATGTTTACAGTTGCAAATTATAAAATTTTAATTATTTAACAATTTCCATTACGATTACAAATTAATTTGTTTAAGATTATTTCTACTATATACATACATACATATAGTTGTAGTTATTATTGCTAAGCTCCCTCCATGCTTGCCTTAACGGACTGTAATACCGTTTTAAGTCCATTGGTTGTCTGTTGCTCGTCTGCTTGCATTTGCGAAGAAAAAGAATACAACATTTTATTATTATATTATTTTGTTACATACATACATACATATGTAATACATAGCTCAAGTTTTTGACCGTTTCTCGGTCTATATTGTGAACTCGTCCGAATATCACATGGGCGGCTCTATGAAAGCCATATAAAGTGTGTTATTCCGTAATAAAGTACTTAGTAAATCCCTTCCTTCTGTTGGTGCTGTGGGCCAAGTGGTTAGTGCGTTGGACTACGGAGCGAGGGATTCGAGGTTCAATCCTCAGACAACATCTAATAAAATTTCTTTCACGCGCTCATCTCTCGCGAGCGTCTGACAAACATCCGAAAGTATAACTGTCATGGAAAAGCTTCTCAAATAACAAATCGCCATTCGGGCACTGCGTTAAATACATAGTAGGCCCCTTCTATAAAGAATATAACACGCACAACATGAATGGTTACGAGAAGCTAGTCCCTGGATTCCATAGATTTGTCGCGCCAAATATTTGTATTTGTAAATCTCTTCCTTAGTCTTTACCATACTGTGTGGTCCTCACCATCAATGGTGAAATGCCAAGATGTGGGAGCAAGACTGATCGTCATAACTACATTGGGGCATGATTGCAATGCCCCCGCCACAATCTTTGTATTTTCCTTAGACTTCTATACATTGTGCTTGGATCGTTCCATTCGGTGCTGTTTTTCTTTCTACGCCTGGCATTCTTTCATTGGCCCCTTTCGCCATTTCACCTGACCCACCCTAAGTCTTAGGCATCGTTCCTATTACCTTCTATTCGCAGGAGAGAAATTTTGCTATTCGTCGAGAGACCTTACTTCGCTCCCAGCCCTATAGATGCATTTAAATCTTATGTCAGATACTTTCCTTATCGACAGCAAAAGGTTAAGTAAACGGGGACTGAAACAAGTGCAATCCATCGTAGTACTACTGTATACCCTTAATTGATCCTCTCTCCAGATGTTTCACTTGGTGCCTTGAATCCCGTTTACTCTGACATTTTTTTCACAAGGATAAACGTATCTGACGTAAGTTTTAAATGCACCTACAGGGCTGGGAGTGGATCAAGAACTCTACCACGATGATGTTGTTTCCAAACTTTGAAGACGTAACCTTATATTACCCAATTATTGGTTAACTCATTGAAATCCTTGTCAGAAGTAATATTTAAACAATCTACCCCTATGTATGTATGTATGTGATAAAAACTACTCCTGAACATTTTATAAAGAGGGGATTTTTTGTGAGACAGGTAATCTTCGAAAAGCGAACTAAAATATGAACACTGATAACAGTGTTAACAGAGACGATGTTTTACTTGTATTGTATATGTAAATAATGCGTTAAGTTTTTATGTTATTAAATAGAACAAATTTTGGGACTCACCTAGGCTGTTAATGTATTTACATATATCTTAGGTCGATGATGTGAACCTTGATAAGAGCCAACCGAAGAATAAGCCTGTTTTCATACAGTTTTTCTGGCATAATCGGCGAGCAGTCGATCTTGTATTGTATTATTATGTATATTCGTACTTAAATCCTATAAATGCCGCAAGAATAACATGGGAAATGAGATCTGTGAAGTTAATATTATTGCGTGTCTACACTGCTACAGTAGTTTCTTACCTGGTAGTTTTGATAAGGTTGCTGGTTAATCACATCATATTTGTCTGTCATGTAGAAATAATCTAAATAAAACAAGTGTATTACAATCATGTTTAAATTTTACCTCTAGGCACCGGCAATACGAGCAATGATGGGACTTATAAGCCATCGTTTCTCACAGACCAGGAACTTAAGCATTTAATACTGGAAGCCGCCGATGGCTTTCTCTTTGTTGTGTCCTGCGATTCTGGAAGAGTTATTTACGTATCTGATTCAGTAACGCCTGTCTTGAACTATACACAATCGGATTGGTATGGCACAAGCCTGTACGACCACATCCATCCTGATGATCGTGAAAAAATTCGTGAACAGCTTTCTACTCAAGAACCCCAAAATACTGGACGAATTCTAGACCTCAAAACAGGCACAGTGAAAAAGGAGGGACATCAATGTGAGAATTAAACCCAATTGTCTAATTTTTACTTTTATTGAAATAAAATTATTCACAGCCTCAATGCGTTTGAGTATGGGAGCACGACGTGGCTTCATTTGTCGCATGCGCGTTGGAAATGTCAATCCTGAATCAATGGTTGCCGGTCATCTAAATCGATTAAAGCAAAGAAATTCCCTGGGACCGTCACGCGATGGACAAAATTTCGCTGTTGTTCACTGTACGGGGTACATAAAGAATTGGCCACCGACCGACATGTTCCCTGGTGTTCATATGGATAGGACAGGTGACGATGATGTCCATTCTTCTCATTGTTGCTTGGTTGCGATAGGACGACTGCAAGTAACTTCGACAGCAGCGTCGGACTTAGCCAGTGCTAACAACCAATCCGAGTTTATTTCACGTCATGCCATGGATGGCAAATTCACATTTGTCGACCAACGTGTGCTAAATATTCTTGGGTATACTCCAACCGATCTACTGGGGAAGAGTTGTTACGATTTCTTCCACCCTGAGGATCACAGTCACATGAAGGAAAGTTTCGAGCAAGTGCTGAAGCAGAAAGGTCAAATGTTTTCTCTGATGTATCGCTTTAGGGCGAAAAATCGAGACTATGTTTGGTTGCGAACTCAAGCGTACGCATTCCTCAATCCGTATACCGATGAGGTGGAGTACATTGTTTGTACAAATAGCTCCGGAAAGTAAGTACACATGACAGTCTTCTATGAAATACGTTAATGCAAAAATATTTTTTTTTTTGTTTTAGAACAATTCATTCCACTGGTCATGAGAATACTACGCCAGATCACTCAGAGCACGTTTATGTGACGCCAGGAGTCGATTACACATTACCACAGGGTGGCCGCAGGGACCAGACACCAAATGCTACAGCTGGCGGTACTTCTCAGGTTGTGTATAATACTCACAGTATGATTGGTGGTCATATACAAGGACAAAATAATGTACAACGCCCTGCAAGTGCACAAAATCCTGTACCTTATAACTATGAAACGGCGACACATTCACCTTTAGGGTAAATAACAACGCACTTTGGAAATTCAGTTTTTGTTTTAATAAACATATTAATGCCATTATAGGTATGGCTCACCGGGTGCTCCAACAGCTAATGCAGCCCACCTCGCAAGAATACCAAAAGCAAACACGTCTCCCACTCCAGCAGCAGCTGCTTGGTCTCTTAGACAACAGCAGCCGGTCACTGAGGGCTATCAATATAATCAAATGAGCCCGTCTAGATCACCGAGTGGACCAACGTATACCCAGCTTAGTGCAGGCAATTCTCGTCAGTCAACAGCGTACCATTCTAGTGCTCAAACGCCACAATCCAATACTGGTAATTATGGAGACAATTTTCTCTAAATTGAAATTTAAAATTTGTTTCTTTTCAGGTATTTGGGGAGGCTGGCAAAATTCTGGACAAACAGCTGACCCAGGACCTGGCTCAAGTGGATCTGGTGGAGGTCATCCACCGCCTGTTGGTGCCCAACCACATCATCCACCTCATGTCCAGGGACAACCACAAGGCCAAGAACTTTCCGATATGTTGCAAATGCTAGATCAGAGCGGAACCACTACCTTTGAGGATCTCAATATAAATATGTTTAATACGCCATTTGAATAGAAGTATCCGCTGCAGAGTCCTGTGTTTATTTTTAAAGCTTTTTTAACCTTCTCGTTTGGTGTCGCGAGTCTTGCAAGTCTACTTTTTGACGATGACACTAAGTAGAAACAATTTCGAAGATTTTTGACCCAAGAATCTATATGTACATCTCACCAGCACAGAAACACAAACTTAGACTTATATTTTAAGACAATTTAACAGTAAGCCACAACAGAAAAACATTGTAAAGTATTTTCCCCCCTTCTTATTTCTGCAATGGGTATTCCTAGTTTACAAAACAAAATACATATTATTTAATTATACGCACAGTTTTTATCTTCAATCGACTATAAGTGCAATCAGTTTCTGTACATCCAGTTTGATTTGAACAATTATTATAAGAGGGACATCACTTGCGCTATGATTGTCGTCTTTTTTTAAAAGTTTATATACATTATAATCTCGTAAAGACGTTCAACCGATTCACTGAGATGAAATTCGGTTTGGGAAAAAGACGATGCTTATTGCTTTGCCCCAACGAAATTATTTCTTTAACAATTAGTTTAGGGTATTATACATATATTCAGATTTTATATATAAATATGTATCATTCTTTATATATATATATTTACTTTTTTTAAATTCTAAATAAAATAATAATTGATATGATGATAATTAATAATAATAACTAAAGGTATTATTAAGTAAAGATAATGTAACAAAACTTTTAAAAACAGAAAATCAAACGAATAAGAAAATTTTAAAATAGAAAGAACAAAAAAAAAAAAAACAAAAACAGAGATCAACATGTATTTTAATAATTTCGATAATTTGTATGTGTGTAATTTGTCATGCTTTGCAAATAAAAATGAAACAACAGAAGATTAAAGAAGCGTTTATTTTATGAAAATGTTTTCTTCATTTCGATAATGAAGTCCATGAATCATTTCATTAACATTACTATCATAAAATGTTTATTCCAAAGGAAAGTCATAAGCAATAAATAAGTGTTCCACATCAACAAATGTTCATGGATGTTTGTTTTCTAATTTTCCAAACGAAATACGAATTTCATCGAGTCCAATTACACTGCTTGATGCAAAAACAGGCGCGTTTTTTTTTTTCTTTTCAATTTCGGAAAATAAGACTCACTCTACGTAAAAACAGAACTACGGAATAATAGATGTATAGCGTCGCTTGATTTAAATTTCGATATCCGATGAGAGAAGGTAATTCCTTTTGTCGAAAAAAGTGAGTAATTATTATTATTCGTCAATATTTATTCCCGTCTTCTGGAACAGACTTGTTTAGTCAGTCTGCAGATCTGGGTGATAGTTGATTACTGGGTTGGTGATCATGGGCTGGTTATTTATTTCACTTTCGTACTTAGCTGTATTGTATCGGGAGATATCCTATTGGTATTCTATGATGCTAATTTAGTTTACCCTTTGGTTAGTAGTGGTGTCAAGTTAATGATGTTTATACAATGGGAATGTAATGGTATGGTAGTGTGGAAGGGATGAATTTAAAAACTCACCTTTGGGAAAGCCTTGGATCCCGAGTGTTTTCCGTATGACTGGAAGAAGGGAATAATATACGATCTCAGGGAAGAAAGAGGTATCTACAGATTGCTTGCTGTAGCTGAGGTAATTAGAGCGATTAAACGAACACCTCGAAGATACACTTGATGCCGAACAAGCAGGTTTTCGGTTTGGATATGCACTCTTGCATACGAACTTAAATACCTCTACTATGCTGACGATGTCCCTACACTTTCACAGTATAATGGAGCTTCACCAAATGATAGCAAATGTAAAGAAGGAAGCAGATGTTGTTGGGCTGAAAATTAATTCGGCAAAAACAAAAATGGTCAGGGCTGGGATCCAACTTATCAGATAAGAGTGTGGGAACGGATACCATAATATGAAATTCTCCGATTTCGTATAAATCGGAGAAAATTCTGTTCCGGATACCATGATAGGGCTGTGTGCTAGGTTATCCAGAGTTTTCGTTTTGTTTGTATTCTCGTCAAGTCCTCCTTCCATAAAATTCTCGGCACCTTTTGGAACATACACCTTTTTATTGTATGCTTTGTATAGCTCCAATTTTTCCGATCCATACACAAGTTTTTTTGTTTAAACATTAATTAATGTTTAATGAATGTCTCCGATCCACAAGAAAGGAAATCGCTTCACCTGCGGCAGCTAAATATTATTACTTATAAGATCATATATGGTGTAATATTGAAGCGCCTAAAACGATATATCGACAAGCAGATTGATTAGTGGGGTTTTAGGCTTGGGAAATCCGCGATCGACTAAATATTTACTCTGCGTCATTTGCTGGCGAAGAACGAAGAATTACAATACGATACTCGCCACCTAAAACACGCCCCATTTCCTACCTATCCGTCGCGGGACTGCCGTCAAACATTTCATTGAGTCCCGTTCTTGCGTTATTCAATCGGCTCGTTTATTGTTTTTTAGTTCCTTTAACCGCTTGTGGGTTTTAGAGCATCCATAACTCCTGCACGCCATCATGTGGGGGTTGCTGCAACATATTTCAGATATCCCCAACTTATTTCCAGAGACATTGCTTCTACGTCAACTGTCTGCTTGCTTAAGGCGGCCCATTATTTTTGCAGCTTGGGTTAGTAGATTACATTACATATCTTTGCGAAGTACGCTGTGACCTATCCACTGATACTTTATTCGTCGTATTGTGATGTCGATAGGTTCTTGTCCCTTTTTCATTCCGAGCTATTTATTAGATATACAGGCAAGAATATCCTTAAGATGGATCGTAGACATACCTATATCCACAAAGGTATGCAGTTTATGAGTGACATATGTACATATCATTGTTTCATGATGATAGTTGCTAGTGTTGTTAATACTGTTTTCACCAGCTCCTTTATAATGCTGTGTATCCACCAAAAGTCGAACTTCATTATACCGCGGGCAATGGAACATAACGTGCTCGCCGTTTCGATTCAGGCACTGAAGAACTATATTGGTCAAACTATGCGTGAAATAGGGGTCGAAACCATCGAAAATGTATTGAAAAATTGGGTTGACAGGATGGCTTAGTGCCAAGCCTGTGACAAGCCAGCCGACGCGAGTCATTTGAATGAAATAATATTTCATGTTAATCCGAAGGTTTACTCTTTTAAGTTAAGCAACAATCGTTGAAAAATATTGAAGTTTTTTTTTTAAAAGAAACCCACAGATGGCACTGTACATATATGCGGAGTTCGTCTTACTTCTGCACGATTTCTTTCGTATAGCACTTAACCATATTTTGGACCGTAGACCTTTATCGATACCGAAACTCTTGTTAAGAGCAGTGTCCTCCTATATTTTGATTCGTCAATGTTTGGCATTATTTTTAACATACATAGTTGCAGTTGCCTTAATGTGTTTTCAACTGTATGTTTTATAAGGCGAGACTTGCATCTACATATGTACATATTATAATGCGAAGGTACTATAAATCCGACTTGCCGTTATCGTGGCTACTCCATGACTCTCCTACCCGTGATAAGTACCATTATACTCCTCTCCGAATTAAGATTAAGTAAGAGATCTAGTTTCCATGTATACATAATGTATGTACATACACGTATGTATAATAGGGTAAACATTCGGAATTCGCATTCAATTTCTAACACATTTTTTGATGGTGGAATTTATTCAATAACTTAACTTCTCCTTAATTTTGTATCTATGGATGTTATTATTTGACCATCCGTCCGTCCAAAGCTGTGATACTATATTTGATTTTTCCCACTGATAACCTCCACCCAAGGAATGCATTTGGACTCATCTCTGATGGTTCAAAATGTTGGCCATGTTACTTAAGCAGGATGATAATGTACTATCGTACTTGTATTCGCAAAGATCGTATTATGTACTTAGGTAATACTCAACCATGCATACTCGACCTTTTATTACCACAGAATGAATACACATTTTTTTAGATAAGATATAACTTTAAGTAAAACTTACTAAAAGTCGGTACGCGAAATCCGATGTAATTTAAATGTTGCGTGTACATACATTAACTAAAAAAAAAGACTCAATCTGAGACCTAATCAATCGGTCGTAAAAGAACAGCGATAACAATTTAAAAATAATGATAACATCATTCATTTCACGAATAGAAAACAGTTGTTCACTCATTTATTTTTTCGTAATAAAGCATTTAAATTTTAACAATATTGTTCGACAATGTTTTTTAAAGGCAACCCAAATTTTAATTGTTTCAATTCTACTAGCTATGGAATCTTTCTTTTCTTTTTTTTTTTCTTTCAACAAAATGAAATAATAAACATTGTGCTACGACTAAACACATTGTGTTGTTTGTACCTTATACCAAGCAAATAAAATTTACACACTGTCCTCCGACTACAACACAAAGTACAAGTCAATTAAAAAATATAGAGGCGACAGTATGAGGAAAATGATGTTTAGTTTTTTTTTTTTTTTAGTTTTATAAATTTATATTATTGCAGCAACAAATCATGCGTATTGGGCGAAACGTTTGGCTAGGTTATCCCCATTAGCCCCAGAAAAGCTATCGATCTGGGCTGCGTTCTTGATGAAAACAAAAGTGGGCATGCTCGAAATGTTGTATTCCATAGCGATATCTTCACATTCGTCAACATCAACCTGTTATTATAGTTTTCGTATAAATAAAATAAAACTCCACTTATTACTGAGATTAACTTACTTTAAGCACGACAACCTTGTCGGCGTATTGGGTGGATAGTTCCTCAAGCCTAGGAGCGATCATCTTGCATGGGCCACACCAGGTGGCAAAGAAGTCAACCACAACCAGTTTATTGCCAGCTGCTTGGAGTTGGCCATCAAAGTCCGACTTAAAACGATAGAAAAATAATATTTTTTTTTTTTTAATTTAATGTAATGTTTACATGTATGCCGGCAGTAAGAGTTATTAAAAAGAGTTAAAAGGGGAGCTATAGGTTTGTATGTTTTTTTCTAAAATTGATTGTAAACACAACACGATTAGGGTCACTAAATGTATTTGTTTTTTTTTGGTGAGCACACATGTTAATGTTCAAGCCCACCGACTACTACTTAAACATTTGGAAAACGACACTTGTGTACAGGGAGACCGCACAGTTAGATAAAATTACTAATTTAGACTCTGGAAATTACCTTTTTCTACATTTATTGTATAACTACTATTTGTTGTCGCAAATACGAGTGTAACATATGGTATTTTATTGCACGTCTTTTTGTTGTTAGTTGAGTGGTTTCCGTCAATTGAGAAACCCAAACCAACCCTTTACCCTTCTCGACCTAGGAACACTTTTATTTAGCCAGGAAAGACAATTTTGTTTAATGAGAAAAAGCGCTACCATAAACGTTCGTACTAGATATGTATGTACACAATTATTCAGAATGTTTAATCCTTATCAGCGAACGATTTATCTCAAATTTTGGTGATAAGCTAAGGGAGGCAATATTTGCGGTGGTTTTCGCTTTATTCACAATCAACTTTCCCTATGGCGGCGGGTGGTTATTTAAATTACACTTCTTAATTAAATAAAGTGGTGAAATGTTTCAAACTATGTATATGTAAATTGGTTTTCGGTGTGTTTATCATCAAATCGTAGTCATGGTGACACTACATTTCCTTTGTTCAGCAAGTCAAGTGATGATTTAGCCCTGAGAATCGTGTGAGAAGACATACATATGTACATACATACATCTTGGGTCTTAGGTAACTAGTCATATGAATGCAAAATGGTTTAAGATTGCCAATCGATAAGATTAGACGAATCGCACGATTATGTGGTTCAAAACTTATTTCAAATTACGCCCACTATTGGTTGATTTAATTTTTTTTTTAAATGGGTAAAAACAAATCAACCTGATACAGGTTTACAAGTCACCTTGCCTAGATCAGATATTTAAACCGATGACTCAGTGGAATTTTACATCAAGAGATGAGATGCCTAGTGACTAGCTCATAATTCGTTGAAATCTATAAAATTAATATGTTAGGTACTATGACCAATTCAATTGAGTCACAAACGACTCCTACTTCTGGCTGATGTTTGAAACCAATATGTACAAAATTTATAAGCATTATAAATAGATTTCGACAGCGATATCATTTTTGTTTTCGCCGAAAACAAAAAAACAAATTAGACAAATTAACCAAATTGCAACGAAGTTTTCTCACTATACATACTACATAGTGTAAAAGCTTGCGGTACACACAATATCGAATGAGTAATTACGTCATGATTCGAATAGACATGCATTGTGTAGAAAGGCCAACCATTTCGTTACTATTCGGTTGTAGTAGGCAAATCAATAAATCTCTAATGTGTTGCCGCGAAATTGGGTCGTAAGTTGACCACAAAATGATAAAAGTTGTCCACGCAGTGGCTTCGAGTTGTAAATTGGTGATATCACTTCGTAACTTCGCGTTTTTACGAGAAAAAAAAAAAGAAAAAAAAAAAACAACAAAAAAAATCTCCAGGGTAATTTTATATTTCACAAGCAGAATCAATCACAGTTTTACTAATTGGAATAAAGGAAAAACTTACCTTGCTCTTTACTTGGTACACCATTTTGTTTAATTAGCGGGAATAATTACAATTAATAAATAATAGATAAATATTTTACAAGAACAAACACAACCTGTCCGCACAAAGTTGATTTGAAGAATGCGGCAACGGGAGACTGCAGAAAACTTTCGTTCAATTTCATTTGAATTTTTTATGCGTTGCTCGACGCGCGTTGTGGTGCGATGGGACAAGTTGATTTCAGTGACAGAAGTGATGGCGCATGCTTGACAAAGTTCACGTATAGATGGCGATGTACGTTTCTTGTTTGCGAACATGTGAACTGATTGCTTTTTTCTGAAATCCGTTTGGTTTTCTTATTGGCAAAAAATCCATCATGATTTAGTTTGAAAAAATTGTAAAAAAAAAAATGATAATAGTAAACATTTTATCTGTAAAATTTCTTTGAATTCTAATGGAATATTTTTTAATTTTAAAATAATTTTATTTAATTCTAAATTAAAATTAATTCTTTTGAAACAGAGAGCTTTAAATGGAGTAGAATACATGCGATATGGGTTGGACTTTTTAGGGTTAAACGAAGTGAGTAAGTTTAAGTGAAGTGGACGAGGTAGAGTCGATATCTCAACATATTGAGTTGGAATAGCAAATAAAATCACCAAGACTAACCTTAGACTAAGACAGTCAGTCAGGATTAAAGAAAACCAAAGCTGCTGGAAACTGATAGAACTCCATTCCTACTCAATGCCAATTCTTGGTTGAAAGCATTCCCCGCAGATGAGAGGCCAAAATGGATTGGATTATTAAAAAAAATGTTTCAAATTTAATCATTATACATATGTATGTATGTACATAGTTGTATTGCTACAATATACAATCTACATGTACAAGTATGTGTGCTAATTCTCGTAACAATGCTGTGTACACCTCTGCATGTGCACTTCTGTATATACATAGTTACTTCTGCTTAACATATCGTTTTCTAATTAAAACGAGGTGTACTTTTTTTTACTAAAAAGTCCATCATGTTGACATGAATTTCTTTAAAAAAAATAAATAAAAATGAAGAAAATAATTTAAATATATTGAAAGTAAATTTTTTTTATTTTAAGATTCCTCAGTAACAGCCCTGCTCTTTTTTTTTTTTTTTTTTACTATTTTCCCACACAAATAACACAATAAGGCTCATAAGTACCGGTTTAGAAAGGATGGGCTTAGATTTGGTTTCTAGATAAGGACTAGATGAAAAAAAAAAGCTTTCATTTAAGCTAAGGTGATGCTTTCTGTGTTTTCTGGGCGACGAGTACCCATTGCTGTCGTTTTTCAATTTCAAAGACGAGCCCCATTTGAAGATTTTAAGTAGCCATTTCCGTGAAAGAGGATCCAACGAAAAATTATCTTAAAAACACGAAAAGGATTAGGGAAGGGCGGCAGTTTAGTGCCTGAAATAGAGATGTGCAAATTATGTATGCAACGAATATTCGCTATGAAATCACACAGTGTATTGGAGCAAATATTGCGGAAATCGGATAGTAGGAGCAAAATATATTTTAAATTCGAAGAGGTTGTCATATATACAGGAACTCCACAAACAAGTTCAACCTGTTTCCCAGGTGACTATAAATAGACTTGCTAAATTAGGAATGTTTATGTTTACGTTTACATTGTTTTTGGATACTCGAGTCCCGGTTAAAGCACTCATTTAAAAAAAAGTGG
The DNA here is from genome assembly GCA_905220385.1 of Xylota sylvarum. NCBI lineage: Eukaryota > Metazoa > Arthropoda > Insecta > Diptera > Syrphidae > Xylota > Xylota sylvarum. Next base: position 91,239,643 of record LR999957.1, on the reverse strand, counting down.
ATATATTGTATGATATATCTCCAGCTGCTACCACCACGGCAATTACATATATCCAATCCTGTTGATCTCCGAATACGTAGTACGACGACTGTTCGACAATGATTGCTCAGGAGCAAAAAGTATTGTGTACACGGGTCGGATTGGATCGGACGTCGCAGTAAAATAATACTTTTCAAATTCCTCCGTAACATCCCTGGACTGTATATTTTGTTCAATACAAACGATGGCAAATATGCTCCGTTATTAATGGGAGGAGCTTATATTTAGTGGATAGATAAAGACAAATGCAGAAAATAGACTTTCGTGGAGAAAGATGCTCCTTGTTACAATTTCTGGGCGACTAGTGCTTCAGTTGAAATTGCATGTTAATTTGGGAGCGTCGTGTGGGGTGGGAATAAAATGGTGTTTGCACCAGGCCCGCGATTGTCAGTCAAATGGAAGTACTGCTTGTGGTACGTTTTTGAACCGTAATGCACATGAGTGGTAAATTGAGAACCTTTGCACCACACACAAAATTATTTTACATTGGAGAATTAAATGTTTTCAAGAATATGGTGTGGACTGTGGATTGGGGGAATGTTACAAATGTAATTAGTTTGGCCGGAGCTTTGTTTTCATGTTTTCATTTTTTTGTAGATCGTTGGTCATTGTAGAGTGCCGCCATGGCCAATTAATCAATACTGGTTAAAGTGTTGTTTTACAAAAATAAAGTATCGTTACTTCCAAATGTTTATTACGTAAGCAAATACAAGGCAAAACGAGAAGAAAAACTTTTCTTTATTGTATCATTTCATATTCATTTAATATTTATATTTTACATTAAAATATGTAGCTACGGGGATTTTGATCTTGTGGCTGCTCTATAGAACTTATGTCGTTTTATTAACAAGTCAATGGATTGCATGCTACTTCCTAAAATATTCAACAAGATGGATGCAACTGCAACAATTTACGCTCCTCTTTGGGTTTGGCGGGTGGTTCCGATATGATGTACATAGATACTTATGTATGTGCATATGTAGTTGCTGTGCAAGGATGACCTGGAAGTTTTAAAGTTTTTATAGTGGCAAGTATTTAAATCACATTTATCAAAACCGAATACATTGCGTTTTTGCATAATACCTTCTCTCGTTTGATAGAAGATAATTCTTCTTAAAAGAGGACTAATTTGGTAGGTATCTACTACAATTAGTTCTTTATTTAAAAAAAAGTCTGTTATAGAGAAAGCACCGCACTTCTTGATGGATGTTTGTTATTCTACTTTAATTCATGCTAAGAAACTTTGATTTTATTCACTAAAAGTAACTTGAAATTGACATCAACACAATGCTTCGTTTTGAAGTGCGATTAGAATCAAGGAATCAGAATTTTAGGTTTGGTCTGATATATGTAAACCTGACTGCTGTGTATATAATGTTCTAAACTGGTGAGATCAAGAGGAGTTCGAGTTACTGAGCTGTCTGTTCACGATCAGTTGTTATTGAAATTGATATTCACAAAGATATACATATGTACTCGGTTTACTTTTCGTTCTTTTGAACTGTTTCTGTAAAAATAAAAACTAGGGATTTCGGCTAAATATGCTCTTTATAATGCAGGATTGAATATGAATAAACTATACGGCCAAAAACTCAATTTTCCCGATGCAAAAGGAGAAGTTCTTTATCCGTTACCGTTCGCTATCGTAGCCAATCAACAGTTGACAATTATTGGAATGATGGCTATTCTATCCAAGACTATGCAGATAACATAACGATCCTAAACAAAAGAAGACGTGTAGAAATTATCTCCGATACCATCCAAATGGGTTTCAGTGTAGTTGCACCCTAAGGATAGGCTCGGAAAACCCATCTTGTTTAGTAAAACAATAAATGTCTAAATCTGGATGGAAAACTAAACTTAGAAACCTCACAGAATCTGTAGTTAAAATTTGAGTTCGTGAACCAACTGAAGTTTTTTTCCAGACTCTGTGGCGTCATTATTATACTATACTACTCTTTTTTGTGTTCAAAAGATTAACATAATTTTTGTGTTTTTAGTTACATGTCTGTATACATCACAAATGTACAACCTTGGCCAAATGTATTAGGCATCTTTATTTTATTGATTTTCTTTGTAATTGTTAAAATGAAATAGAACATATTTTAAAATTATGGTATTTAAAGATATACAAATTATTCGGAGATGACTCTTCTCAGCTCGACTATCGACTTACACTTAGGAGCACAAAAGGATTTATTAAGTTTTTTGAGCATTTTAGATTGGTAAGTTTCAATAATTCATACAAAAAAACAAGAGTGCCTAAAGATTTGGGTAAGGCTGTATCTGTGTACATATGTGCGTTCTCCTCGAAATTGAAACTTTTTTGTCTTTCTTTTTGGGTTTGGGTATTGATTGTTTACTATATATGTAGGTAGCACTTCAGCAAGGTAGTCGTTAAATAATTTGTGCTTTGAGGGATCCCTTTAGATGTTGGTGTCCTTCCTTGACTTAATTGGAGCTGGTTAAAGGTTACTGTTCTGGCAGCTGCCAATTTCTTATCGCTATTAAGTTTCTACCACATGCTTTTCCGAGCTGTTGGTGTTAGTTGGTAAAACACGTCGAAATCTCGTAGACATCCAGAATGACTTGCCAGAAAATAGTGCTGCCACGTGTTGATGGTTGATACTTTCCGGGAGATAGCCATCTTATTCCGCTTAAGCCTCAGGTATACGATTTCAATCAAATGATCTTGCCTAAAATTGAGAAATCAAATTTTGACACCTAGTGTAAGATTTTAAAAAGTCACCAATGCAATCAATCCTTAGTATTAGACCCCCCACACTAGTAATCTTTACTGGATATTTCAAACTAAAATTTGTATGATACTGTAGGATCCTATTACGAAAAAAAATGTTCAATTGAAATAATTTTTAGCACAAATTCGATTAGAAGTAAACTTTGTTTTATACATAACACAACACGCCAAAAAAGGAATTTTATTTGAGAAGATTAAAAGAAATTTTCATTATCATCCAAGACCGTCACAGAGAATTCCAACACATTTGGATCATTATGCCCACCGTCTCCAGTTGCCAATGCATCAAAGTCTCTTAAATTCTCCGCCAAATCAATTTCAGTTCCTGCTGCCGACTGTGAAGCCGAACGTCCAAAAAGAAAACCATTCGAATGGCCAATCAACTCCTGATAATCATACGCACTAGCTGAATAATTTCGTCTATAGCTAGTATCGCTCATATCGGCGTCTTCTGAAGAGTTACTAGGGCTCTCTTCTACTTCGCCTGTGTTCTCAGATGGCCTTTCTTCTTCAGGGTCATCGGCATCTGGTTCATCTTCTGTTACTTCATCCGATGAAGCTTCAGTGGTTTTACCAAAATCCTCATTCACGTATATGGTAGTCGTTTCAGGTGGAATTCGATCGCTAGTATTTGTAGTACTTTGTTCTATACTATTGCTAGAGCATGGAGTTTCGACTGGGCTTAAATTCAAACGTCGAGAATTGGTGGTATCGTTTTGAGTTGAAGGATTTAGCAATTTTGATGAAATTTGACGTCTTCGCCGCGACCCTGTCATCCTAGGTTGAGAACGTGTCTCGTGGTAGTTTGTACATCCATTTCTTGGCCGTAAATTATAGGGATGAGCATTGTGCCTTCTTGCCAATTTGGATAGATCCATAATGGTAGATTTCCTTCGAAGACTGCGTGGCATTTTAGACTAATTTAAAACGAAATTGTTAAAAAAGCCCGGTCGAATCAAAATTTGAAAGAAAGAAAAATAGATTTCTGAATTTCATGAATTTTTTGATATTTGAAAAGTTTTGATGAACTCGTTATGATGAGTTTGTTTTCGTATGTAAAGGTCCTATATATGTATGTATGTATGTATTTGTATTGAATACCTTTACCAAAACCTACATCTTGTCCACTGACTGCTGAAACTTGGCTACTCCATTATGAAGGTGAGTATGTGCTGTCACATACCGAAACTTTAGTGTTGGATTCAAATTTGTCATCTGCAAATAGGTATTCGCCCACATCTCAATGGAGATCCGGCAGAGAAGAACGCTAGGGAACCGATGCTACTTGGTGTGGACTCTGACGATGATCAACAAAGTAGAGCCGATACTAGATGCATTTGGAAGAAAACAATATTTCACAGTAACATAAAGTGTATGTATTCCGATAACATCAAGCGAATAGATGACAATTCCCAGCTAAATCGTTGAATCCCATGTTCAAAACCATCAGAAAGATCAAACCTCCGCTACGAATCTTAAGGAAGACGTGGACCTAGTTTGAAAAACTAACTCACATGACCTAAATTGAACCTAAAAAACAATGCTCGAGCTAAGAGAATTTTCGAATCCCATTGCTTAGGTTCGAAACAACCAAAGCTCAAAACTAAGGCCGTTCTGTTTTAATGGAGGTTTGTTTTTGTTGTGACCAAAATGCCCGCCTTCGTTCAGTGGTTAGTGGGTCAGTTTGCTGAGCGAGAGATTCAAAATTCGATTCGCAGACAATGACAAAAGTTCGTTCACAGTCCCACCTCTCGAGAGCGTCTAACAAACATCCAAAAGTATAACTGTCATGAAAGAGCTTCTCAAAATAAAAAGATGTTCTTCGGACTCGGCATTAAACAGTAGGCCCCTTCCATTGCTGTTGAATAATATAATAGGGTCAACCCGAATGATTATGGGAAGCTAGGCGATGGAATTCGATTTTTTTTTGTGACTTAACTAGTGCTACTAAATAACTTCTCCTTTACACCAAACTGGTGAACCTACCTTAACCTATCAATCAAAGCAATCTATCGACTGGACGGGTGACTCTTGGTTGTGACTCGCATAAAGGTTTTCTATAAGATAAGTCGTCTTTTTTGTGACTTCCAAGGCTGGCTCCTATATTCGAGACGAGAATGGTTTGAAGTCGCATTTTTTTCAGATGAACGAAAACATATACTTTACTACTTTTTGATCAAAAACGTATCTGTTTTCCAATTGTGGAACTAATAATCCTCATACCCATGAGCTATATGAGGAATTATTGAAAAAATCGGAGTATACGTTTCTGCAACGATAATCAGAGTGCCTTCCTCAAACTATTAACCACTTCGAATAATATAAAATATAATTAGAGAATGCAACAACTTTTTGTATTTGGTGGCAAGGATAATGAGATTGCTAGACAAAGCAGTATGATTTCTCAGGACTAGAGCCTGCGCTGGGTTTCTTTAAGACATCGATCAGATCTAATGTTAACGAATAGGTTTCTTACGAATGTTTATTGTGTGATTTCAGATCACCGCTGTCTCTCGGCATAAAAGCATGTTAACAACTTATTAGTGACATAAACACGTTTGCTAAGCTTCTCCATGTGCTAATTGGACTTGATTTCTGGTAGTACCTACAATAGATCTATTGCGTCTGAATATTTCAGTAGAGTTTGTCCTATTTTCACACTTCTTCGATCCAGGCTCATGGTGAGATAAAGCCCTTAATTCTTCCTACATTTGACTTTATAACTATCGACTTAGAATCAGGGGAAGCACAGCATTCCAGTGAACAACAAAAATACTTCTTCGTACAGAAGCAATCTTTGCTCAGATACATAAAGAGAATTTCCTAATTTTTTCCGAGGCCAATATCATAGAGAACAGACCCTGAATCGTACCCGACATATTTGTTTATTAGATATTTACATACATTAGCTGAAATCCAATACTTTATATTGAGATAACTTGTAGCTCGATTGAGAATTTTAATTTGCATAAGCCAAATGCATACAAAGACCAGATTACTACATTCGCTTTGTATTTTGCAGGCTTAAGATTTATTCATCCAATCCACCCCCTAATGAATGCTGCTTTGAGTGCTGTTTGCGTATTGTTGTATTGCCGTATTTATATCAATACCACCAACGCTCGAACATTTAATAACAAACAACCAACAAACATTATCGAAGGGGACGAAGGATGCGTTGTTGGCGTTTTGTTTCAATTATCAGTAAAACACAATAGATTCTGGGTTACACAAATATCAAATTCCACCCCTTCTATTCGATCATCATTAACATCTTTACTGACATTCTATTGTACGCCTTGTTTGTTTGTAGAGATCTCACGTTGAGATACTTCGATTATTAGTTCGTCGATAAAACTCATCCCCAGCACGGAACAAAAGCTGTTTAAGGATCTAGTTTCTGTGTAGAATAAAATTTTAAATAAAACAAATATTTGACTTTTGCTTTGACATCCAGAGAACAGAGGGTAGCGGTTGTACTTGTACATCTCGGATTAACCACAAGATCATCAAGATTTCTTGCTCACGCCTACTTTCCTCATGCATGAACATTGTACAATAGAAATCTTCCAAGTATCCTCTTTATTTTCACAGCAAATGAACCCCAGCTTGAAGGGTGTTCCATTATTGCATCAGAAGCTGACCGCACAATTTATCTATTGTATAGCATTGTTTTCCATAAACACTAGGAACAAAGTAAATGCATTCAAAACCATGAAGTAACCGTGAAGGAAGCATTTGACGATAGGCAAGAGGGTTCGGCCGCTTCCAACAATTCGCACACGCTAGGTAGATTCCTCTTGATGCGACAGACCCAGACCATTGTCATAGAGAAGCCGTGAGGCAATCAAACTTCGATTGGATCTTGTCAAAGAACGAACGATACGATTGAAAATCATAGACATTTCTAGGAAGCCATTGTACTACGAAAAAATAATGCACTTGGAACTAATATTGAATAGGGGCCGCTGTTGTAAAGCTGTTGAGATGCCACTCGTGTCGGTAAAGTGGCAACCGTTTGTCAAAAGGTCCTTGTTGGTAGCAATTTTAGAGGTAAGTGTGCCAGATTTGTCACAATCCTTCGACGGAATGAATGAATTTAAATCGGATATAATTAACTGCTAAATGCCGGTAAAGAATAATATGAATTTTTAGTTACAGTAATCCACATCCATTATAAAATAGACATAAAGGGATTAAAATGCACAACAACAAAAAAAAGAAGCAAACGACGTGTAACCATAGGCGTTTTGTTTGTATTTATATCAGCCAACCCTCTTCAGGGATTTCATTAATTCTAAATAATAACATCATCATTTTATCTGAAGGGTTGGTATTTTGTTTATGCTTTTTTTTTTAATCCTTTGCAGACGACCTTCAATGAGAATCGTAGAAATGAGCATTGCTTTTTCGGTCCGTTGATCGCACATGCGCAACCATCTCTTTAGTTTATCTTTTTAGATACAAAAAAAAAAAACTGACTTTCATAATATTTGCATACTTAATTTACAAATGAACACACGCTTATTATATTGATTTTGAGTCGTAAGTAGTGTGTAAGGACATTGTCATCCCTTTTCCATTTTGGCTTGATGCTATTTGGAGCAGTGAACCCTAAAGGTACACACAAACATGGTAACTATTTATTATGTTTTGATTCGCTTTTTATGGTAATTTTCTGTCTATAAATCACGAAGAAACGTGTGCTTCCTGTCAAATACTCAAAACATCGGGGACGATTAATGTTAATTATTCAATTGTGAGGCTTATATATTGAGTGCAGGGATTCATTGCAGGCGATTGCGAATGTGCGAATAATAAATTGGGAATAATGTGCGAATTATTGCAATTTGCAAAACTATGCAAATACATGTGTGTGTACTTAGTAGGGAGTGCCCTACAAATTGTTTAAGAAAGCTGGCAGAAGAGGAATAGAACATTTAAGACTGGCATCAACGATTCATAAAAGAACTGTTTAGACTGAGGAACTGAATGCTACCGCTACAAAATGTTTGACAAATGTCAAAAGTGACATCCGACAAAGCTGTATGCTATCACCACTCTTATTCCTGATAGTGATTAACAATAGTCGTTTTTCTTTTTTAGTTCAGAGCAGAGCCTGAGTTGTCAAAAAAAATGTTTGTGTTTCTTTTTTAGTTCAAAGCGCTTAGAGCACTCGATTCGTGTTTCTTTTTTCGTTTAGATCGTGCTCAGAGCGCTCTATCAGCTCAGCATGAATTGATTGAGCATCCTGAGCAAAACCCGAGCGCAGTGAATTTGACGTTTGACAGGGGGTAAAGCAATGAGAAAACGAAATCGAAAACAATTGAAATGGAGTTCGAGGCTTTGTTTTTAATTAATTATTAGTAGTTAATAATTAAATGAAAACTTTATTTGTGTATAAACGCTATTTCAGTGTTTAAGAAGACAAAAAGCATGAATGGTCGATTAATTTTGCAGTCATATGACAGGTACTGCTCAATCGTATTTCTTAAATAAATCAGAGCGTTCAGAGCGTGCTCCGTTCAGAGCGCGCTCGACATGTTCAGGCTCTGTTCAGAGCTCTGTTCTGAACTAAAAAAGAAAAACGCCTAATGTGTGCAAAAGTGTTTGGGGAAAATTATCGAGGAGTAGGAGGGACAATGACATTTGAATGGTCAACTCAAATGACTTGACTAAGCCGTCGATGTTTCTTTGGATTCCCACGGATAATGGAATTAAACCAAATGGCCATAATTTGTGGAATGAAGCAAACTAAGTAGGGCTACAAATAAACACCAATAACAACAAGTACCGCGATAAAAAAAAAATCTGATGTACAACAAAACCACCATATTCATAAGTCAGGACATTCCACATTCGTAATCATAATATATCAGATTTACCTCTTAATATTGCACAGCGCCACAGAGTTTGTGTTCCAGGGTCTTGTCTTCTTCTACACGATCGTCATTTTATTAACAAGATCTCTGAATTGAGTGAGTTCACAAGCCTCTCGAGTTCAGATGTCCTTTCCCCTCCTTGTGTTGAAGGGATGTTATTCTAGAAGTAGAGCCACATAACTGAACCAGGACTCGCATCCAGTTTAAATATATGGAATGTATGCGCGTATTTTTGTACAAATCTCAACCTAAAGCGGCCCACACACTCTCAGTTTAACTGCGCAGTTTATCACGTGTGACGTCATGTCTGAGCAGTTTTTAACAACTTTCACTCAGTCCTGAGGACTGAACTTTTGGACCCTCTTTTGCTCCGGTAAACTGTACAGGTCACACAGTATATCGTTCAGTTCTCTCAGTTCCTTCTAAGCAACACACAGCAGCTTTTCTTTTTCTGCTCATTTTTAATAAAAATATAGACGTTCTCAAGTCAACAAAACTGATAAAACTGCGAAAAAAACTGTACAACAAACTGAAGTACCCACAAACTTTCAGTTCAGTATATTGTACAGTTTTTTTTATACAGTTCAACTGCGCAGTTAAAACTGAGAGTGTGTGGGCCGCCTAAAGTTTGCCCTGCCACACCAGAAAGTATGCAATCTAGGCTGTTCCGGGAGATCCATTTGTGTTGCCTTAAATGGTATAATGGACCCTAGTGTCCGTTTAAATTCTATATGTCTGAACAATCTTTCAGATAGGCCATTAAGCTTACTATTGTGCTTTTAATAGTAACAGTATGATTCTCATTTAAGCCGGTGGAATCTAGGAAGTGTACCATGGTTTTCCTTTGGCTGCTTGTAAGCGTGGGAGATGGAGAAGCAACTTCACTCGCGTGGAATATTGAGACATCAGCGATTGGAAGTGGGTGGAGTACACTCTTTGATAGCCTTAAACTCTACTGTCCGGTAACTAAAATTCGGAGTCCCTGTAAAATTCATGCCGTTATACCGCTTGACTTTAGAAATCAACGCAAGGTATCGTGCAAATTATAACTTTTCCGAAGCTGTTCTGGTTTCGGCTATCAAAAGACTTTTTGCAGCATATACGCCTATATCGGACGTCTCAAACGTTAATTTTTTAACCTTCTAGTAGAAATTCGACGAAGATTGATGATGGAAAACAGCTATTACTTTATGCTCTACTGAAAACTAATCTGACCAGTTCTGCTGTATTGTGCCGACTGGGGAAGAGTAAGCAGAGCAATTTTGGTATCATTGGATCAGACGTTCTTGGTGAGTCCAGTATATACAAAGAGCGAAGATAAAACCACAAATTCAATGAAGTAGTTTCGAGACAACAAATAAGACCGATCCTTTCGTATAAAGATCAAGTGATCGCAGATGTAGAAAACTGGCAACAGTGTACCCAGCAATGATGAGAATGAAAGACTCAAGCAGTGATGTAGTACTTGCAAGCAAGTCACTATTTATTGTACAGCGATTCTGATGTTAAAAACATAGAAAGAGGCCGACTCAATTTCAATACCGCAAAGTAGAACATTGAATGCAATGTTGGTGTTATTATCAGTAAAACAGGACACTGTTCTTGAAAATAAATTAAATTCAAACATTAAAGAAATGCACAGAGCTTTGAGAACTCTCCACCCGTTCATTTGAAGTAACAGCGAATGGGAGATCTACAATTTGAAAATAATAATAATAAAAAAAAAAAAACATTTTTCTGTAATTAATTTGTAATTTCATTTCTGATTAACAAAACATTCATGCTTTACAAGTATACCTAAACGACAATTTAAATTACTTTTAATACTTTAAGTCAAAAAAGACCAAATACGCTAAAACTTAAATATAGGATATAACTTAATACACACATAACTGGGCTTTTATTTTGACAAGAAACCGGATTTAATTTTATTGGAATGTGACTAGAAAAAGAACAAACTTAATAAATCTTCATGTGACCATCCAATCAACATAATGTTTTTTTTTTTTACTCAACCATAGGCACTCCTTTTCGTTTAAACAAGAATACGAAATATTTATGAGAAAATATAATTAAAAATTAATCTTAAAAACAAACAGTCTTCTATGTAATAGAAACAGTAAAAGACGAACAATTAAGTTGATGAATGACCTATGTAGGAATGGAGGTGGATCTTAAAACACTGCATTGATCTCTGCTGCTGGCGGCTGGAAATGACTCTGGTACATATTGGTAGTGTCCATTTGGATGTTCCAAACATTATCGCGTCCGGTGTTGCTGTAGAAAAAGTCAGGACTTGAATGACCATTCCCCGATTGGTATTGTGACTGATTGTGCTGGTTGTGACTATTCTCGAAGTGTGCTTGGTAGTTCTCTGAGTAGGCGGACGTTGGCGATAGGCTCTGGGAATATGATCCATTTTGTACATCGTAGACTGCTGGTGCTGTGGTATCGTACACAGTGTTGTAAATGTTTTCATCGAAGAATGAGGTGAGATTATCGAAAACGTTGTTGGTTGATGTGAAGTGATTACTGGTTGGCTGGCTAGTCTGATTGGTGATCATGTCAGTCATGGGCGATGGTAGATAGTAATCATCTGAACTACTCGCCGATGAGGTACTTGTTAAGCTAGAGGTATCGTCACAGCTTTCATAAAGCCATTTGGGATTTCCTTGGTTATGTGGAATGTGTACTTGGTCCACTGTGGGAGTTTGATAGAAAACACCATTCGATGTAGGCGAGTGGGAGGTGTAATAGCTTTGTTCAGATCCCGAGTTGTGATAGTATACTAGTCCACTGTCAGCGTTTTTGTGCGGACCAGGGTGATATCCCCCATTTAGAACATTTTGAGAATTGTAATTCTCATTCGAGTTTGGCCAAGAAGAGTATATTGCCACATCTGGATAGCTATTCGTGCCACTGCTTGAATTGATATTTTCACGGGGCGCGATGATTGTACTGCAGATACAACTTGAAGTAGGACACTGACACTTTTTCTTCGGACAGAAACTCTCACTTATCATTTTAGACGATCGTTTGGTACCACGAAGGCTGCACAATTTATTGTTAAGCGCGGCATCCCTTGCAAGCATCACAGCCAAACTTCGAACACGACGTCCACCACCTCCCAACAAACGTCTGGCTTCACTGGATCCTTTAGCTTCCGGCCGAGGATGATCGTGTGTTCCCTTTGCTTGAAAAAATATCGCATTTCCTGCTTGTCGCCAAAAGTGGGTCACTGGGTATCCACAATGGCCCCTGCATGCTTGAATCTCAAGACGGCCAGTGCAGTTTCTATAAATTAAGATGAGCGAAAGTAAATATCTTGGTATAAACTCAAGACTAAACTCACTAGAAAACTACACAAAATGTGTTGGAGCAACACCTACCTATTTGGACACTGTTTCCCTTGTTGTTTACGCCTAGCCTTGTCACATATTGCGGGTCGTAGATGCACGCTATCACCATTCGGCAATTTGCATTTTGCGGAACACAGCAGCACTCCCAAACAACTCTTTTTCAAAATGTTTACATTGTGATTATTGGTATTTCTCATGGCCCAACCGGATGCATGTTTTTTTGCATCTTCGCTTGTCGACGAATACACTAACCGACAATGTCCATTGGACCACTCATTGAATTCATCAAACTCACTAACCGCTGGCACAATTGTATCATTGATATCCCAGTCTATGTTGATACGAGATTTTGTTGGCGGCGGGCTAGCTCCACCATTAAGCACTGTCATTGAACTTATCATCACCATATTTAAAGTATATTTTCTTTTTTATTAAATTTTTTTTTATTTTTTTTAATTTATATCCAACTTTGGCCGGCACACAGCACAGGAATTAAAAGTACAACGTCCGAGCCAAACGGCTGCGCAATGTAAACTGAATTCTGAATCCCTCATCGTCATCACTAGTCACTTTCCTAAGTCCCTTTTGAAGATTTCCACCAACTTTAGGGTTGGTTATTTCCTTCACTTCACTTTACTATGCGAATGCGGTGCGTATAGATACACAAAATAGGCATGTGTGAGTATTCACGTACACGTTTTGACTCCGCCTCAAACTTGTTATCCAGATACTTTATCCGCGCCGACCGGCCGTAGAAATTGTTAGGAAACAGTGTGCGTTAGACTTGTGGTGTGTGATATTTCCTATTGTGTTGTGCGATTTTGCATTTTTATTCAACTTTGTCTCTACTTTCTGATTGGATGGATACCTTCAACCCCCTACACAGAAAAATTGTGTTCCCGTAATTGACTTGGGGGGGTAGCCTGAAAGAATATTCACCTGGTTCCTTTGGCTGGCACTTTACAAGGCAAATAAAATGAATGAATGTTTAGCTGCCGTACTTTCGGTGGGAGTTGGTATCGAAAATTACCAGGTTTGTCAAAAGAACTTAAATTCTTTTAACATGTTTTTCTGTGTGTAACAAGTAACACTGGTGCATGAAAGCATGGGGGCGGTAGCGGTAGCGGTAGGAAAAGAGTTACGACTTGGTATCTATGTATCTATTATGTCTAGGCGACAATTGGTGGCTGCAGAGGTACGGCCTCTGTCTTTGTTTCTAGCTAGCCAGGTGCACAATAATTGTGTGTAGGTACATACATCTTTTATTTAAATTAGTTCGTTTGCTTTTCTTTGAAAATACTTACCTACTCGTACCTTTTGTACATACATACCTATGTATGTACATATGTATGTAGGTATAAATGTAATTTAGTGATAAAACTCTTCTTCTGGAACACTTGGTATTTACATTCTTTGTTCTTTCGGTACTATTGCAACACCACATTGTAAAATAGTGTTTAATGTTTAGAGAAGGGGGGTGCCTCTCCTTACAGACGTTGTGCGAATTGAACTTTGAAGGTACGATTATGTACATAAGTACATATACATACATATATTTGTCATAGTTGTGAAGTAGAATAAATCGATTAAACATTCCGGAAACCTCACTGGTGTTATTTGCTAATTCTGTATCTCAATAGTACTTACGTATAGTTGAATGATGCGGGTGGTTGTAGACTTCTTTCTTTAAATATATTCTTTACTTCACTTTATAGCGACAGTCAACGACCCATTCTATTAGCCCGATCCTTAGCTAACTGCCTCTAGTTCCGCACATCTGCTTTTTTACTGCTACTACTTACAAAACAGTGTCCCGTCTCGTATAAAGCAGCCTCGGTCTATGTTTATCCGAATCACATTGATGCCAATTCGTTAGACCAAGCATTTTTAGCGATTGCTTGATATTTGAAGCGGGTGCTTGGTTTTCTTGGACATCTTGGAACTGAGGGATATATGTATGTATGTATTTCGAAGAGGCTTATAACTGGAGCATTGTTGGTCATTCGCTCGATATGGCGAAAGTTTTTATATGACTTGATTTAGTTAAAATACATACATATGTGCGTATGTATGTATATCACATTTTGGTACAGCTCATAGAGTCTGTATCCTCCATTCCATTCTCTCTTCCTTTAACCACCTTAAAGTCACAGCTGCCAAGAGAAACCACCACTAGTGGGCAATTAGTTCATTTATCGAATTTGGTCAAAGTCGGGAATTCGGTTGATGATTTCGTGCAAGCTCTTTACCAAAACATTAGCAACATAGTTGGGAACGCAAACTGTCGTTGTTTCGAATAGCCTACGTTTTAAGTTCGGAGTTTGCAGTTAACTTTGCATCATTGGGGTTAAACCTGCATTATTTTGACCCGATACTGCTGCTGCTTTGCATTCAGATATCCCGTGTCTGTTATTTTAAATCTCTGTACCAATCCACAAGAAAGGAGAGCCTCTCAATTGCGGTTTGCGCCAATTACAGAGGTATCAGTCTCCTCAACATCGCGTACAAGATCCTATCTGTCATATTGTGTGAACGTTTGACAGCCATCGTCAACAACCTGATTGGCTCCTATCAGTATCGTTTCAGGCCAGAAAAGTCCACAATAGATCAAATTTTTACACTTCGGCAGATCCTGGAGAAAATTCAAGAAGTCCAAATCGAAACCCACCATCTTTTCATCGATTTTAAATACACATTAGATACTGTCATATGTGGATTTAAAAAGAGACGAACTATACAGAGCCTTGTCTAGTTTTGGCATACCTGTCAAACTTGTCAGATTGTGCAGAATGACAATGGAGAATTCACGCTGCTCCGTCAAGGTCGGTAATGATCTTACCAAGACCTTTGATGTCAAAAAAGGATTTAGACAAGGTTACGCGTTGTCATGTGATTTCTTTAACATCATACTTGAAAGAATTGTGCAAAATTCACTACTCAACACCGGAGGCACAATCCTTCAAAAGTCTGTGCAACTACTAGCATACGCCGACGATATTAACACAATTGGTAGAACACAGCGGAACACAGCTTTCACCGGTGCGTTCGCTAGTATCGAAACGAAAGCTGCCAAAATGGGTTTAGAGGTAAACGAGGCCAAAATCAAGTGCATGCTGTCAACAAGAAGGGACACACACAACATCAACGAATTGGAAAGAACAATCGACAGCTATAACTTTGAGGTAGTAAGGGACTTTGTCTACCTTGGCTCTGCTATCAATTCTGAAAACAACACCTCAGCAGAAATAAAACGAAGAATTACTTTTGCCAATCGCTGTTTCTTTGTGCTTAGAAGGCAATTGAGTAGTAAGGTCCTATCCCGAACAACTAAGGAGATTCTATATAAGACCTTGATCGTTCCAGTCCTGCGTTATGGTGCTAAAGCATGGATTTTATCGAAAGCGGATGAAGATATCCTCGGTCGTTGCGAGAGAAAAAATGTTCGTAAAATATTTGGTCCTGTTTGCATTGACGTGCTTTGGAGGAGGAGATTCAACGACAAACTATACGAGCTGTATAGTGACATTGCCCTAGTCAAAAAACAGCTCATCTGTCGTTTAGGATGTCTAGGATATGTAAAGCGGATGGATACAAATGCTCCGGCCTGTAGAGTCTTCGAATCAAACCCGGAGGAACAACGCCTTAGGTGGGGAGCACAAGTAGAAGGGGACCTCAACCGACTTTGGAGTGCGCAACTGGAGGCAGTTCGCTAAGGACCGGGCTAACTGGAGAGGCCCAGGTTCACCCCGAACTGTAGCGCCACCTAAGTAGTAGGTGCATTTGTGTAATTTCGTCTACTTCGATATGACTGATCGCTGGGATATAGAGTCTTTCGTTGTTTCACGTCTGCTTAGACGCTCGGTGTTGAGTTTTCTATTCAATGAAGGTAGTAAATTTCTTTTTGTCATTCCAAAACGGAGCTTTAAAAAGGATCCCAATCATGAAATTTCCAATAATGTTTGACTTATATACATATGTATATGTATATCTGGAGAAAGCTAAGTTGTTGTGTCAACAACAACTCGTGTTACTAATCACTGTATCACAGATCAACCTAAAATCTGTCCTGTCGAGGAGGGATTAAAGTTGCCGAGTACGTTTGTTTTTTTACTGTGATAGCATCTTCGCCATCTTCCAAAGGGGCTTTGATACGTTTATACTGTTTTATTTTGGGGTAAATTTGATGATGCTCTGGCACTGCTTTTAAACTCTTTGCTTTTTGAGATTATAAACTCGAAATTTCTTTGTTATATCGGTAAATATATTTTAAATCGATTAACTATATTTTCTCACACAGTAACTTTCTATTATCCTTTCCAAAGAAGGCGGTACTACTGCTAATAAATTTGTCTGGGTAATAGAAATTAGATTTCTTAATTACAAGTTCAAATTTACGGCATTCAATCCTTAACAAAATAAATATTTACGATTACTACATCAATTGAAATTCAAATTCAAACCGTCAAACGTCAACGAAGACAATAACCACATATCCTTGCTCATTCAATTTATGATGTCATTTATGTGTCAACCTAGGACTGACTTTTGAGCTGTTGCCATTCAAAAGTAACACCATCAAAAGGGTCTTCATTGAAATAATTTTGTATTTGTTGCATGGTAATTGAGTGTGATTTTCCCATACAATATCTAAATACCGTGCTGCGGCCGCACTTTACACTATACCAAACAATGGTCGTGAAACAAATTAAGGGGTTGCTGCAGCCGCGCAGACAATCACCGAATATTCAAAGGATCACGAATTATTTGACAGATTCATATCTAAAACAAATCAAGCAATGGCAGTATGATCGTTCGGTTTATTTCGAAACAAAAAAACAAAAAAAAAAAAAAAACATTTGTGTATTGTGAGAAGAGGTTAACGCAGGGGCATTAATAGTATACCTATCCCTTGTGAAATTGTTCTCTGTTTTACCTATCGTCACGTTCTTAAAGGTGTCGACAAAATCACCTCAAAAAAAGAATCTTTTGTAATGCATTGTGCGAAATTCACACTAGCTTCCTTCCGTTACGGAACTCGTTCACATTTAGGGTGTTTTTTTTTACGGAAGACGTTTCTTATCTGATTTTTGCATTGAAAACTGTCCATGGAAGAGAAGAAACTGTAAAAAAGGAGTAGGAAGGTCCTTGCATAAACAAGATAAATATATAAGCAACGTCTTAGGGTGCATATACACACCTCAGTGGAATCGGTAGTTTTGATCTTAGATTGAAGAGTTTGATTATATTTTAGTTTTGAGTAATGCACAAGGTTTAATAAATCCTTTTATACCGAAAGAGTGGCAAAATGAAGGCTTGCCTCAAAATCAACGTGCAATTAGGACTTTGATGGAAGATTTTTATGAAGCGATAAAAATTAAACATGGGAATGGTTTTTTTTTTTTAGCGGAAGTTAGTTTAGTTTGAAAATATTTTTGCCGTATATACATACATACTTACACACGTATGTATGTATGTATATAGCTTTCTGAATGCACAAATACCATATGTCCAGAAATAAACACATTTGCTTAATACTATTATATATTTCTTTGCAACGCTCGTGCAGAGTAAACTCATTTTCTCACCATCTCCCACTGACAAGTTATCTATTCTTTGATCAAAAACCAGAACATAATCGATGATATCGACTTAATTAGGACGAAATAAAAATAACTTTAACGGATTTACTTCACGCAATTAAAACCACAACCCTCGGCGTCCTACCAAACAAAAAATAATCATGAGTTCACAACTATTGTTTGAAGAGGGATGATTTTTTCTCTTTGCTATTGTGAAGATCGACAAAAACAGATAAGCACATGATTCACAATAAGTTGTGTCAAACAATAGTTTAGGATCAAGGACTCCGGAGTGTGTTATCCCATAAAATGTAGTTGACGACAAAATAGAATAAACGTGAATAGGTAAATTGCAATAGACTTAAAAATACCTAAAATTCTTTATCTTTGACCACGACTGTTGTCCTGTGGTGAGAGAGAGAGCTGATTCTAAAGGTATGATAAAAAAAATGTATGTACATATACATATGTATCTACATATAAACGCCTGCCCAGTAATAATAAGTATTTGTATTTAGTTTCCTTTCGCAAGGATTATTCGAATTTTTCAATGAAATGGATTAGTGAACTGAAAATTGTTAAAGAGTATCAAAGAGCTTCATACATAAAACAGATTAGCGCATAATTTTTCCCACCATTCTAATAATAAAGAAAAAAAGGATGACATTGAAAATACGATATAAACAATTTATGATTGTATATTTCGGTTCGGTTTTTCAAGTTCATCGTCATTTATTTACCCGCATTGTGTAGAGATTTAGACAGTTTATATATTCCTATCCTAACAACCAAAGCGAGTTACGTTCTTCTCAGTAAATGGATATTGAACGAGGACTATGAATAATACGTATAATGCAAATATCGTTCAATAGGCAAGGCAGGAAGAATCTCGGGGGCGATAAAAAAAAAATCTGTTGCACGTCCACCCGCAGAATTACAGTGTGGGAATTCATATAAATTGATTTCCCTCCCTTTCATTTCAAATTTTAATTAAACTACAAAAGATGTATATAAAGTATACTTATGAGAAATTGTACATAGTTAGGTAAGTGCTTACTCATTGATTATAAGGATATACACTACTACACTCTGGAGCACAACCAGTCAATTGACAGCTTTTATGATGCAACAGTTTGCTGTGCAAACACTTTTCTCGGTACAGAGGCTCTCGATTCAAGCAACGAACCTCGGGATTATGCTCGACTTCAAGTAATCTTAGAAGAGAAAGGTGGCGTCCTTAAAAGGACCGTTTAGAAAAAAATTAAATATTGGATCTTTTATCACCTATTATTTCTTTTTTGGTGGTCTAATCTGGTGCAACGCAACAGAAACAAACGGCTTTTTCTACAAGCTGTACAGGTAAAGGGTACCACTGCAAGTTGGTACGGACACGATTCTTCATCATCTACTTGCACCTCCTTCTTTATTTACTACCTGAATTGCTCACTCAATGAAACTTTTGATAAAGGAGCTCTTCCTTTGTGAGTATACAGGTCATTTTACTCGTCAGTAGATATTCCGACGGTTTCTACTTAGAATGATTACAAAACAGGGATCATTCAGATTACCAGAAGCGTGTAGAGTCCTTGAATTTTTAGCAAAATGAAAGGCATGCTAACCAGATATTCACCTTTTCATAAGGAAACCAAAAGAAGTAAGAAGGCCATAGGAATATTGCATTGTGTAATAAACTAATATAATGGAGAACAAGGCCAACTTTGTTTGGTCATCCAGGTGGTTGCGTTTTGTTCGCATATATTCGTCGAGGCTTAATAGAATTACAACAAAGAACATTCGATCACTGAACTGATCCTCCATCAGCCTTCTAATTCCTTGTTCACCCCGACCTGTAGGGTCATGTAAAGGGTTTTCCAATAAGGACTTGACAACTTTCTTTTTAAATAAAACGCAAACCATTTGAGATATTTCAAAAAACTTTATTATCGGCTTGAAGTACAATCAAAACATTTATAAATGGAACTCGACTTCGTTCATATGGCCACCGCGGGCACGTTTGCAGCGGTCGATTCGTTGGACCCAATTTTTAGCGACTCGGCCACACATTTCGGCCGAAACTATTTCGCGTTCAATGTTGGCTCTGAGCTCTTCCAACGTCGTCGGCTTGTTGGCATAAACCAATGACTTAACGTAGCCCCACAGCAAATAGTCAAGCGGCGTTAAATCGCACGAACGAGGCGGCCAATCGACTGGCCCATTTCTTGAGATAACACGCTCACCATACTTACTCTTCAATAAATCGATTGTAATGTGTGCTGTGTGGCTTGTGGGACCATCCCGTTGAAACCACATGTCGTCTAAGTCCATATCTTCCAATTCGGGCCAAAAATAATCGGTGATCATAGCGCAATAACGCTGGCCAATCACAGTAACGAGGAATTGACTGATTTGGATCGTTTGCTACGGACGCCTGAACGGCAGCGATATTTTCAACACTTCGACCAACCCGTTGTCTCACTGACACGGCAACATCACACAACGAATATGTAGACTCAAATTTTTGCACTAAACTTGTTATTGCCTGTCTACTAGGGCGAGAATTACGACCGAAAATTGGAGTTAACGCTCTTAAAGTTGCAGTCACCGACTCCGAATTTCGGTAGAAAATTTTTATAATTTGAAAACGTTGCTCATTCGTGTACTTTACCATGATAAAAATGTTGAGTTTACTGAATAAATTGACAGTGACAGTTTGATGATTAGCGAAAGAGTGCGTTCACAAATTAAATTCAAAGTTGTCAAGTCCCTATTGGAAAACCCTTTACTTTAAATTAATGATTTCTTTTATAAATGCAAAAGAGAATTGGGGCTTCTCGCCAACCATGGTATATTGGTAATGGATGGTCTGGTGAAAAACTCGTACGTAAAAGTCACCCTTTTAATCTGACCTGTTAGGTCCTCATCTACAGGTGCATTGAAAGCTGTACTAAATCTCATTCCTTTCGAATTGGACAGTTTTTTAAAATGAAACGAGGTGCTTGACCGGAATATTCCAATTTCCGCAACTTTAGAGAACATGTTTAAAAACGTTGAATGGTATAACATTATTATTACGACGTTGTCTTTATTTCAACCGCCAGGAGTTAATGGCAAGATACATATGGTAAAGGATAATGAAGTAAAATAGGCCTAAAAATTTATGAAATGAAAACAAAACTTACGACGAACTTAACCAAGAACGGAATACTAGTATGCCAAAGCAAAGAAAAGCGATGGTCATATTTACAAAATGACTAATGAAAGGTAGACCAGATTTGCGATAGAATGGATCCCATACAATAGCAGAGGAGCAGGAGGGAGACAATACAATAGATGGAAAGACGATATTTAACAGTATGACTACCACTTCTGGAAGACAGCAGCAGACCAAATCTGAACGCATTGCTTCTTCGCAAAGATAATTATGCCAATTAAAGAATATATAACTTATCCACCAAGTCAATTACAAAAGTCCCATAAGATACATGAATTCCGGTTTGGCGGTTATTTTGCAAAAGCTATTCTCCATTTTGAATATTTTTCAAACAATTACTACCATAATGAGCATACCACTATTAATTCCATCTGGGTAATTCATCCGCTTCCGTCTAAATCTTTCTCTCTTGTTTTTTGTCACCAAGGATCTCCCAAAGGTATTGGAATTCATTCGAGGTGCTAGTCCATCCGTGGTTCGCCACGTGAAAACGACACTAGAAATTATTTGACTGTGACTATCTCATGGCTATTCTTTAAAGGCTCCATTGCATTGTGCCAAAACTTTTAGACAATTCAAATTTATCAAAACTTAAAAAAGGAGTTCCCACAACTCAAGTCAGCGATCAGTTAAATTATAACAAAAATGTAAATGCCTAGATAAATTGTAATGGAGGAAGTGTCAATGTATGGGGCGGCTCTGGAAGAACTAAATGATAGCTCTCCTCATTGTGCTCCTTCTTTTCAATTACGATTATGTTCAAAGTCACGGTCTCGTTTATCCCTGCTATTAAGCCCACTGTTCAATTGAAAATAATTAACTGAGAACCAAAAAAAAAAATATTGTCAATTGCATTGCCCTACGCCAAGGCAAGCGTCCAAGAGATTTAATTTTGATTCACAATGATATTTTTGTGTACCCAGTTTTGTGTAAATCATAAAACTAAACACATTTGAGGGTGTTGCGCTTCCTTTCAAATCGAACACATGCATACAGCATTGAAGTATTCTCCATCAATTAATATCAATTAAGGACATCAAAAAAGCGATAGCCGTTTCAGTCGACATTCCTACAATTACCAAAGACGAGGGGTTTCTTGATGCTTAGAAGGTTCCCTTTTATGATGTTATTTGGCATGCGTGATGGTGATAGATCTTTGAGGTTTGGGGCAAAATAACTGACTATCGTTATACTCAATTTAAATTCAATAAAATCCGTCTGCATGTACGAGAATAGGGTGACGAACTACTTTAAATGTGCCTACATACGAGTACATATGTATATTTCGAATTAAAATAAATGTACATTTATTTCTATGTACTTGCATTTGCATAAAACTTCTGGGAATATTATATTATTATATGCTTCAAATTATTTTTCCAAGGACCACCATATTTAAGGTCATTTAAGACTTTTCTATAGTGCACTTAAAATGTGCAAGAGTCTAATAATTCTTTGAACCATTCTCAAACCAAAGAAAGAAATCGATCTCAATGACCCAATCAATCAAAACGATACTATTGTTCCGATTGTTCCGCACCAAAATGGTCTTTATAGTTACGATATCTGAGATCCTTTTTAAAAAATTTGCATATTGCGATCGCACCAAACAATACCTTTGCATACTTCACATTATGTCGCACAAGAAAGAAAAAAGAATCACGATTCGCAATTCATGAAGGACCTACCCGAAGGAATTCTATTGTATAAAGAAAACATGCTCCTAGCATCTGTGATAAACTACAAACCCCCGAAGGATCACTTGATATTCTCATTAGATTCGATGCGAACAAAAGGTGAACAATATGACGAAAATGAATATCAAATTCAACTTAAACGTAACATTTGTTTCATTGAGCATTCAATCTGATGAGAATTATGTGTGTAGTCACACAGGCACTTGAAAACCCCAAATTCGCGGTTTAGTGAAAATGCATATCATTGTGCGAAAAACTTCACAAATCAACCAAGTGGAACTGACGCACATTATGAAAACCTCAAACTTAACTGGCCTCTAATTGAATGCAATTGAAAGGAATTGTATCGTTTGGCATACGAGTACCTACTATCCTGGTACCGATCATCGTCTTCTGTCATAGCAAGCAACGATGCGTGAGAAAACTTTGATGCATGATCCGTAATGTTTTATGCCTCTTGATTGGGGGTTGAATCTACGGGAATCCCTCTTCAGATACAATATTCCCAAAGGAGTAGCGTCTATAAAGAGGGCACTCATATTTGTTACACATATGTAAGAACAAAGGCATGGAGGGTCTGACTGGTGACAAGGACGACAAGTAGCATATTGTAGCAATTCAGCGCGACAATGAAGCTCTGTGAATGTATTTTGCGAATACAAGGGAAACAAAATGGTAGATACATACATATGTACGCAACATTCAAGTACAACGGCTTTGTTGTCAGTACGTTTGTTTTTAGATTTAATTTTTAACTCTTTGCTCATATGTACACATATGTACGATATACAAATTTGCGATTGCCCTTGTCTCACAATTGACTATGATGTGGTTCTACTAATGAACATTTAAATTATGTGTCTAGTGCATCTTCTGCACCAATGAATGTCAGTTACGTATTGTAGTATTTGCTGAACTTGGAGTGGGTATTCACTGAGTTTATAAGTGCAGAAGGCTGCAGGGTTGAGAGTACACCATGGGCAGAACAATATTGAAAAAAGGCGAGTGAAAATCATCAACTTCGTCACAGTGGGCGATTTAATCAAAACTCTTTTATTAATATTTCATTTCATGAACTTTTTGTTAGTAGTGTACTGTACACAATAACGACATTAGTTAGATACATTGCGTTCATACTGATAACATACAAAGCCAGCCCTTTTCAAATTTCTCTTCAACAAAACCACATATGTATGTAAGTACGTCATGTTTGTCCAAAAGTGGAAAATTCGACTTTCTTAGGTTTTCTTTTGCCCGAAATTGCTTGCTTTTCGGTTTCAACGGTTCTACCTCTAAGAACGAATGGGCAACCGCAGTGACAGCAGTATGTTATATTCAACGACGCACAGATAAACCACATTACAGGTCCTAACAAAGGAATTCGGTTAGCAAAACATCCCACAATCCCACAAGTCGTCTATAACGGATTAAGGCACCCAGCATCCACAAGAACATCAACGTGTGGGTATACTCAACAAATAAAATTTGATTTTGATTTCGTGCGTATATGTCAATGATTTTAAATGGAAATTGACATTTCGTACAAAAGGTAGACAACACCCTTAAGATTGATGTTTTGAACCCTTTAACACCAAATGCAAACGAATGCCCTTTAAGGACTCTATTTCGCTCTGAACGAAAAGCAGAAGCAGACTGCAGCTCACTTCAACGGGGGTATATTGATAGATGTTTTGTTGTCTATTAACAACAATTCAACAATCATTCATGACAAGCAACGTGTGCTTGTACGCCTTTTTAATTTCGAGCCAGATATCCTCTTTTGATTGTTTGATTTTCAAAGAAGAAGTGTAATTCGAACTCTATAAATGAACCATTCCCGTGTCCTGAACACAAAACGTTGCACAATTGTTTCTTCATTCAAGGGTTACTGTTATGCTCATCATCATCGACAGCGTTATTGTGTGAGTTTGAATAGAACACTTCGTGTCGATATCCTCGAGATATATGTACATCTGTCTAGTGAAATATGTTTGTTATAATTTCTTTTTGACTTTGTGATTAAATTTATTCTATTTGGAATATTCGTGGGCTCTGATTTGAGTTGAAGTGAAATTTAGAGATATTAGTTTGATCGTAAGCGGTTCCTACTTTAACAACTTTTGGTTTACCTATCTTATAGATACATATGTGTATGAACTTTGTTTTATTCGATTTTATCAGTTCACAGAGACTAGTTTAATTTTTTAATTTTGGTGGTGGCAAAGGCCCACATTTACTTTGGCTTAATACAAGCTAAAACTAAAACTTAAAAACTAACTTACAAACTAGGACCTTAGACAAGACTTAATCAAGCTAGGGAGAATAGTAAAAGAGATCGAGTTTAAGACGCGAAGTGCGACGGTTGAAGTCGAAAATGGAAAGGTTTAAGTTAACTTTCCGCAACATTCGGGAAATTGGTTCGTGTAAACCATAAGAGGTACGGTGTGTCGATAAATAGTCTAAAATAAGTCAGAGGCAAGGTAAGAAGGTCTTTCCAGGATATACCTAGAAGGGCAAATCGAAAAAAAAAATTACGTTAAATGTGTTCAAATCTGGACACATGAACTCACTGAATGTATGTAGATGGCTTTGGTCACGTAAGAGTTGAAGAATTCTTTGGACCACCGTTTGACAAAACCAAGTGATGAGCTAACTATTTGGCGATGTTAAACTTTAAGCAATTTTTAAGGCACTAGATCGAAAAGCTATCGAGGTCTTGTTGATTTGAAGTATTTGATATTGATATTTGGTAGCCAAAAAAGGAGCCGAGAGAACGGAACTGAAGCAGCCAATGTATTAGCGGTTTTCCAGGTAAGAAGATATCCATTTTAACAATATGGATTCAAAGCCGAGGGCGAAAGGCTTAATTGCTGAGATATCTTGTCGAAGGCATTACTAAAATCGATTGCAATAACATTGACTTCGTTTCCATTTTCCAAAGATGAAGTAGTTGACTAATCTTTCAGGAAGCCATGTTGACTGGGGGAAATAAAAGATTTGCACTGAAAGCTTCGTATAAAATGCGTTCAAAGAGTTATTAGAAAGTTAGCAATGGGACGGTAATTAGTAATTTGATTTTTCATTCCCTTTTTATTTATCGGTGTTATGAAAGAAGTCTTCCAAACTTGAGAAAATTCTCCTTGTGAAAGGGAGAGGCGAAAGGGCATAAGGGGAGGGAGCTTCTAGCTTCTCTACAACCATTTGCGTTCTATGTGTTTATTCAAATGAAAGGAAGGAGCCTACTTTTGAATCCAGTGTTCGAATTTTTGTCAGACGCTCACGAGAAGGGCGGGTGGGAAGAAACTTTTGGTGTTCTCAGAGATTCGAACTTCGGACCCCCGACTTCCATCTTAGAAGTCCAACGCTCTAACCACTGACCCACGGCGATTCAGATAGTCTTATTTTGTCAATCCTCATATTTTCGTTGTAGTGTAGAACATTACAGATGCAAAGATTTGAACATCTATCCACACTAAAAATTATATCGAAGGTAGGCTAAAAACCTTGAGCCTCATAAACCTCTTTTAAACAATTTATTTTGTCTGCTAGCTCCAGAGTACTAAATGTGACCGATATTTCGTGGAATTTGGGCAACTGAAGAATTGTAAAAAAATCATACTTTGTTGAGAAGCAGTTTGGCAAAAATGATTAGTAGAGGTAACATGGCTTGTTTGTGGCAATTTACTAATTGCTAGTTTTCTCTTTTCATATGCAATATGTAAAACAAATCCATGGTCTTGTTGAAGTATTTGATCAGGATTGATTAGAATTTTTAGCGTCAAAATTAATGGTGAAGGTGATTGGGTAGTAGACCCTATCTCAAACAACTGTTGAGAATCTATGTTCGTAAGATCTTTATCATTGCAGTCCTACTCTATTGTACATAAGCAGAGATTATATCTAAGACTGATGACCTTTAGTTGCTACGACCGAACGAATTCTTCGTATAATAATCGAAGCTCGTTGGGACCCGGATCAATACTGTGGAGGAACAATATTGCAGAACTAAAGAACCTTTTACAAAGTTCACGTTTTTACATGATACGTACATAGGTACGTATGTATATTCTATTAAGAGCTCAGGTTGATTCCAAAAAGAAGGGACTGAAGAACACCATATTTAGCATAGACAGCACAACTAAAAGAACAACGCAGTGGACTACCCGAGCACTTCCAGAATGAACATTCCTGCAAAATTGATATAAGTTAAGCGACAACCTACTAAAACTTGAATTAATCGACTGAATTTAATGAATAATAAGTAATTTTCGTACTTTACAAGCACATGTACTATTTTCCTTTCTTTGATCATGACAAAACCAAATCCTTCATGCAGCATTTGATTGATCGTGTAAACGCAATAAAAATTTATATTTACCTGCGTGTCCATTCTTATTTATTTTATTCGAGAATGAGTTTTAAGCACCATTTATTAAATTAAATAAAAAAGGAATCACCCAACCCATAACTTTATTTTTCAATTTTTGATTTATCAGCGAGCCAATTCCTCCCCTCCATTTAGCGAAACGAATTGCATACAACCCTTCAGTACATGCATTGTGAAATCGCTGAACGATTTTCGGGCAATTAAAGTGATTATAAAAAAAATACCAGCCCTAATAGACTGTTGCGAATTTGTTGATTTTTTTTTTCTTCTTTCAAATCTGAAAAGTTACAATTTTAAAGTGCCATCGAAATCGTTCAAGCGAATCAAGGGAACTGATGCTGCTACCGGAAATGTTAACGTTCCTGTAAACACGAGTTTCGCATTTATTTCGCAAAGGCATGATGGCACGTTTCAATTGTTGTCTCCTTTGATTGTGTTTCGTTTTTTAATAGTTTTTATTTTTTTGTTAAGTTTTAATTGAACTTGAACTGTCATCTTTCCTAGGCGTTAGTTACACATTCGATTCGTTCGAGTGTGTAAAACCGGAAGGAGTAGGAATTCATTTTCATTTTTAGAAAGTGAATTTGGAAACAAAATTTTCATTTAGGTCTAGAATTGCTGGTGTTATCAATAACTGTTCTACAATTGTAAGCTCGAATGCACTAAGAATTTCTACTATAACACTATCCATCAAAAGTGTGTCTAGTAGCAGGAGTGCCCCTATGTGCAGTGCCAGGCGATAAAAGTAAAAACAGACCGCGTGCCATCCCATCAATTAGAGCCACATACACCATATATCCAACTAAAAACCCTCGAATGAAAAAGATAGGAATCCATTTGCATTCTATATGCGTGAATTTGAATTGCGTTACTCTCTGGGTTTTCCAATTAGACATATAACGCGAGACCTATAATAAATTGGGTTTTCTCAATTTGCCTTTACACTGAATGTAACGACCGTCTAAGTGTGATCAAAATTGAAACTCATTCACTGTAGGTGATAATTATGCTGATGACGGACATAGTCTGATGGAATTAATGCGTTTTCATAAAAGTGCATTCTCTTGCATTCTCTGTAGGTAGATAGTAGCCTGGGGTTGATTATGGCACGCGACTTGAAAGCGAATGGCGATAGTTGTGGGCTTAAAATAAAGAATCATGTTGCGTGGTTTGTACAATTGAGAGGGTATCATCTCAACAAATGTTACAATGTGTATCTATATTTGTACACAGACCTACACACATACATATATGTATTTAGTCAATCATACATTCTATACAATCTTAAATGCAAAGTTATTTTCCATTTCATATTTAAATTCATCAAAAACTCAGTAAAACAGCTGCTCCTTGTACACAATCATCAAGCCTCCCAACACCACTGCAACACCCTAAAACTAAAACACCAAAAAGATAACAGTGATTTATTGCTTTTGCGACCAGTAAAACCAAAACGATATAAACACCACTAGAGTAGTTGTGCCAAATCAGGATGTTGTCTGTAGACATCAGCACTCTCTTCAAATGGTATTCCCTAATTTTGATTTCATTAGGTTTTCACCGTGATCAATTGATGGGGATGAAAATCATGGAAAATCGTCATCATTACATACCACTAAAGGAGTACCGTATAGTCATCTGAAATGCTACTAAAGCAACCCTAGACATTGCCTCATTAGAAGTCCTTGTCCTCACACTACAGTGTGCAGATACATAGGTCGGCTGCAGTTAGACTGGGACTTGAAGTACTGATGAATTTTGTCAACTAGCACTAAGACTGGGAATTTGAGCCACTAGTGTTGTGATCGAGGGTGAGTCCATGGACATCAATAATCTTATTTGACAACAAAGTGTCGTGTTCACCCTTAGCCTATGTTTTTCGAGAGGGTATGTCATACGTTTGTGCAAAATTGTATGCGCTGGGGTGGTGATGTTTTTTTTTGTAAAACGTCTGTTTTTACTGGCCGATCTGTTCGCTGGTGACAATAACTATCACAAAATAAAATCTGTTTTTGGGTGGTTGGGGTTGTTATTTTCGCTATTTACACGCCGCTATTTAGGGTGGAATATAACAGAAAAGAAGCGTGATAATTTAAAGGCAATTAGTTAAGAGATAATGTGATTATGAGCGGGGTTTTAAAAGATAGTAAATAGAATACTTTTTTTTTTTTAAAGTGAAAGCTGAAAATTATTATAAAATGCTAAATATCCTTAGTTGCTGCGATAGAGAAGGTTTAGAATATGTTCTGCATCTGGGTTGCGAAAGTCCACCTCTGGCCAGAGTTGTAAAGTACTGAAATACATTTGTAGTGCAGTACTGTGTAAGTACCCAGTACCTTGTACTTGTACTTGTACTTAAAAAAAAGAAGTACAATGTACTTGGTACTTTAAAATCACCAAATACAAGTACTATTTCAAGTCCTCTCTTCTAAGTACATGTACTGGGTACTGTAATACTGGGCAGTACATTTGCAAGTACTTTTGAAGTACATTTCCTTGCGTGGTCTATGGTGTGACATGAGCTAACTTAATACCGAGAATCAAAGCATTGTTGTTCTTCTACATACGTACATATGTCGAGCCTCGGGATCACCTTTGTAACCGTCCACTGTCATTATCTGCAGCAGCATTCAAATAAGTGGTGGTCAATTGATCTCTTGATTGGCGTTTTGCATATCTGAACTGAAAATAATAGTTGCCGATGCCAAAAACAAATTTGAAGATGCTTTTTCTTAGCACGTTTCACACAGAGACCACGTTAGGAATTGTACTTGAAAAGTACTTGCAAATGTACTGCCCAGTATTGCAGTACCCAGTACATGTACTTAGAACAGAGTACTTGGAATAGTACTTGTACTTGGTGCCTTTAAAGTACAAAGTACATTGTACTCCTCTTTTTCAAGTACAAGTACAAGTACAAGGTACTGGGTACTTGACTGGTACTTGAAAGTTTACAGGTCTGCCTCTGGCTAATAGTCTTAGTTATCACTTCTTTAACGTAGTAGGTGTATTACGTTACATTAAGTTAAGATTTCTGAAACCACAGCCGATCGAAAGTAGCAGGTACAGATAGGTTTCGGAATAGTTTGGAGCTATCTTGTTTTAATAAGTTATTTAGCATTCCAAATTGTACTAACTAACTGGACCGAAGCAGAGGTGATTTACATACACGCAAGGACCTCAGACCAATAAGCCTAAAATCAATGTTATTAAAAAGTCTTAAAAGAATAATAGATTTTTTATATCAAAGCCACGGGGAATAGTAATATGGTATCTATATACGTCGCATCAAAAACAGAAATCCATTAAGACATGACGCTGTCTGTAAGCACATACTTTATCGAAAAATCTTTTTTTTTGACACAGTAGGCAAAATCATCTTCTGCATCATAGAGTATATGCTTAAGAGCAGAATACATCTTTTGGAAGCAGTTTTATCAACAAGCATATTGTAGAACTTTAGACGATGCGCTGCTGATTATAATAACATCGTTATCTTAATATCTGACCAATATGTATACGCAACTAGTCACTCCCACAGCGGGACTCTAAATCACGTTGTAATAGAGTGAACAACACACTGATAACGTCCGAATCCTTTCGAAATACCTTCATTTTCCGAGTGTGATCTACCAGACTGGTTTTAATTCGGGCTGCAGATACTCGTTATAGGACAAAACCTGGTGGACGCATCACTATATACTATGCAACGAAGCGCTGATAATCTTTAAGGATGGATCCGAAAACAAGGTCAGAGTCGGTGCCGAAGTATTATTAGAAAACCTGAATATTCGGTTCTTCTTTAACCTCCCAAAAGCCGGATCGCTTGTATTATAAGATCTAAAGCAGTGAACAACCACCGGATATGTCTTAACGAGATAGCTGCACAATATAACTTCGCCCTTTACTCGGTACCAGAACAGTATGATATCACAGGGATTGCAAAGCTGACAAATTAGCCCGACCTAGCTCCTCTGGTACCAACTGCTTAAGCATTCCCGTCATTGTAGTGCCGTTGTTGCTCGTTAAGAACCTTTTCGGCGTCGATTGCGATGTGATGAATACTGCAAACAACACCTCTGTGCTACTATAACAAAAGTACAAATATTTAGCGCGACAGCTTCGTATGAGATCCAGGGTCTAGCTTCTCATAATGTTTTTTTATGCCTTGTTGGATTTTTGTTTTTCAGAAGCTTTTTCATAATAGCTATACTCTTGGATGTTTGTCTTGTAATACGCTCGAGAGTGATGGAATCGTGACAGAACTTTGGTGTTGTCTGGGAATCGAACCTCTAGCTTAGAAGTGCAGAGACATAGAAGGAAAGAATAAAGGTTTATAATGAAACTGAATGGTAGTTCAGTAAAGTCCGTACAGTAGTACGAACGCATACAACTTCCACCGTCGAAGTTCCTCGTCGGAAAAAAACCTCAAATCCTTCCGTAAATCGTGCCAATTTCGACAGTAGTGACGAAATGAAGTTTAATCTTGATGGACCAGATGGCTTTATTGGATATTCGTACGATGTACGGAAGGATCTGAGGTTTTTTTCTGACGAGGAACTTCGACGGTGGAAGTTGTATGGAAAAGGGTGCTTTCTGCGTTCGGGTAAGGCTCTAGTTGCCTTTTCTTCCACAAAATGGATAGCGCAGCTTACACCCTGCTATCCGAAGGCAACTTGGTACCATATTTATGACGATATCGTCGATTTCCTTACGTGTTTCAACAAGATAACGCAGCGATTTACGTCAGTCGTCAAAGGTTGCCATGGGTTCAAGCCCAAAACATTAGATTGATGGAGTACCCGGCACGTTCTCTGGATTGCAATCCGAAAGAAAATTTTTGGGGAATCATACACGCCGAGTTTACACCCAATATTGGCAATTCTAGAACTTTAACGAGCTTCAAGGATCAATTATGGGTGCATGAAACTCCTTAGGGGATTCCCTACTAAGAAAACTAGTTGGGAGTATGCCCAATAGAATTTTTAGTATTATTGAAAAAGGGGTAATAAAACCTCATACCAATTTTTGTAAAAACAATTACCCAAAACAAAAAAAAAAAATTTAAAAATTGTAATGCGGTTATACTTTTGCAAGCTAGCCAAAATAGTATTTTATTGTTAAAAATCCCAAAAGCAAATATCGGAGATTTTTTTTTACTCTACTTACTTGTTTTTTGATCCAATAAAATAAAAAAATAATAAGGAGCCTGTTTCTGTTTAGAGTTTCCTGCAAAACGGATTTTACAGGGTGCGGTTATACTTTTGCAAGGCACTGTATATTTTGTCATGAAATTCCTGTAGATCATAGTAAACTTATCATATTCCCATTACTGTAGTTAAAGCAGAAATTACTTTTAAAATGAGAAGCTGCCTCAATAGCCACCCTGGTATGGACATATTTTCAATTTAGTTGATGAAAATAAATCCCGTTTTTTATAGGAGGAGCTTAGATTTAGCGGGATAAGGACGAATGCAGCAAATAGACTTTTGTGGAGAACGGTGATACTTGCTAATATTTCTGGGCGACTAGTGCTTCAACTGAAAATGTACGTTAATTTGGAAGAATTTGAAAGGAAGCGAACGTGTGGGAGATGTGGTGACGGATAAATGTTTGTTCTGCATGGAGGTACATTCTTATTTTTCACGATCATTGTAGTTTAAGGAATTTTGTTTATAACAGCCTTACGAAGCAAATGACCTACTTCTTTAGAAGGTGAAAGTAGACTGTCAAGTCCAGGAAGGATTCAAATAAAACTAGTTTGACCGGAGGTGTGGCCTATTCTGCTTTCAAATCTTCCATCTTTTGTGGATCCAGGAGTGTTAGCTTACTTGTACACTTTGATAGGGCGTTTAAGGCGCGACGTGGCTCAGTGGTTAGTAAGTGAGAGTAGCGAACGATAGTACAAGTTTCCAATTCCCAAATAACACCAAATTTATTCTTCACGGTCTCACCTCTCGCGAACATATCTATGTGCATTCGAGAGTGTCTTGAAAAAAATTAAATATTTCGAAGCTTTGATTCTCCTTTCCGCATGTAGACGGATTTAATTTCTCTTTCGATAAGTGAGCGTGGTAGACTTTATTACCAGTTCCATACAGTTGGCTAAACTTGCTTATAACTCCCGATAAATTAATTGCTATTGTTCTCAATAATTCATTTTAACACTCAAAATGTGAAATTTCCTCAATAACATGTCTGCTTTGATAGTCTTGAGACACATACGGTAGCAAAAAAAAAATCCGTTTTGAATGGGAGGGGCTAAAGTTTTAAGTGTTGAAAAAGAAGACTTGAGAAAATAGACTTTTGTGGAGAACGGTGATACTTGCTAATATTTCTGGGCGACTAGTGCTTTAACTGAAATTGAACGTTAATTTGGGATCATTTGTATGGAAGGGAACGAAAAGGGGAAACAAATTTTACGATCATTTTAACTTGGGGAATTTGTGTTTATAATAGGTATGTCTTCCCAGACAAATTTAGAAGAAGAAAGTAGATTATCAAGGCCTGACTGGAATAATTGAAATAAAACAAGTTTGACCGAAGGTGTGACGTATTTTGCTTCTGATTATTTAATCCTTTGTGGATAAGCCGTTTAAGGCGCGACGTGGCTCAGTTACCGATAGTACAAGGTTCCAATTTTTAGATAACACCCAATTTATTTTTCACGGTTCTACCTCTCGCGAATGTCTGCTCAACATCCGAGATTATAATTGGAATGAAAAAGTTTCATTTCTATCTAATTATCACCTCTTCTCTGGCCCCTATCGTTAACAATGCCCTACTAGTACTGAAAAGCAACACTTTTAAAGTGGTAGCATTTGGATGTGATGTCTTTATAATACACTGGACGTCCAGTATAACGAAAGATATAATGTTCAGCCCATTCGTTATATCGAAAAATTCGTTATATCGGAACAAAAATGTTCGTCCCTAAATAAGTAAAAAATGAAAACAGAACACCGACTGATGATTAAAAAACTCTGTATTATATTTACTCTTGAAGATTACAAAAATCCCACTAATTTTGAGTGGAAAAAAGTAATTTATTCGTGTCTGCCTGAAGGTTTTTGTTTGTTCATACCATTTATGAGCAGCTTACTTCTGCAATTGTCGCAGTACTAATACTATGGATCAATCCTGGCTATTTCCTTCTGCCCATTCAATGCAGTTTTTGAAACTCTCAATTGTGTCATGTTTGGTTTTTTTAAACTATGCCCGCATCTCTGTCTTAATCCTCCTTTTCGCTACAACTGACGTTGATAACTCTCATTCTGTTCATTTTAAATGACTATTGAGAAAATTAGTCAAAATTCTCGTCATTCGTTAGATAGAGAAGTCAGTGGACTCAAAATGGTCATTCGTTATACTGGACGTTCGTTATATCGGCATTCGTTACACTAGACGTCCAGTGTACTTACTTTATGTTTTGGTGTTCCTACTACAAGTTTCAAGTAATATTTTGTTTTTCTGATATTCTATTTACTTACTGGTGTTCCAGGAAGGTTTAATTCAATACTTATACTAAATATCGAAAAGAAGTGTCCGAACCTTTCCCCTTCCAAGTATTCAGGATATCATTGGACTAAAAACTAAAAGGGACCATTTTTGTTTTCAAGTACATTTTATAATTTCGAATTGGAATCATTTTCTAGACCAAGTAAAAGTACATATGTATGTAGGTAGTATGTATTGTAAATTTGAACGGATGTTGAGTTGGCTTATAGAGAAATACATACATACATACATACATATATGCGGGATGGTATACGGCCATTATACCAAATGGACTATAGGTATGTATATTAGTTGTGACGGAAAATTGTAAATGTTTTTAGAAAATAAATAAAAATATACATATGGGGCAAGCAAAATTTGCAAGGATACTTTCAAAGATAAAAAATTATATTTAAGAAATAATAGTACATAATACATTGTATTACTTATTATTCTAGTTTTTACGTATGAATTGAGAAGTGATACTAAAATTTCGTACTATATTACCACCATTGTACCACCATGTAGAACTATGTACTTTAGGCACGTTTGAATATATGTATGTATGTACATACACATATGTATGTAGGTATGTAGATAGCAAACAAACATTTTCTTTTTTTTACAACTTATCGATTGAAATATTTTATTAGACAGTCAAAATTGTTTATTTTCATCATCACATCAAATAAAAATACTCCTTCACACACGGGCGAGTATACTTTTCCTTTTGCATCGCCCAAAGGTCATCGATATTGTTCCTTGATTTTATTCCAGTGAATCACTGTTCAATTTTACTTGTATATTGGCATCCACTGAGAACTATAGACAGCTCAATCCGCAAAAATACGTCTATGTCTGCTTGGCTGATTGTGTCAGATATTACGACAGCGTGGTGCGCGCGACTCTAAGCAACCGATTATTATATTTTTATTTATGTGTTTACAGATTTCATCCAATTCTTCCACTGTGGACTTCAACTGTGACCTAACTATTAAGGGCATCCGCCATCCCATCTACTTACGACTATGCTGTTCTACTACCATAACCTCAGCTTTAAGTGAGTGAGCGCACGCGTGCATACCAGGAAAGCCATAAAACTCATATCTTTCAATTTAAGTCTTATGGATTTTCGCGGTTACAAATTCTGCACCTCGTCGTAGTCGCAGCCGTAGTCAGTCGTCTACAACTTCTTTTACGTCTTACTTGTGTAGCCTTATCTTCTCTATAGGTGTCTACCTATTTGTGGCATCGTTTCCAGCCATTCTAACATAGTGTATTGTCTTTATGCACAGAAAAAGGCCATTGGCAAGTAAAAATATTTCGATGCGCGCTGTGTAGAGCATATATGGATTTCAGTCGAAATGGCTGTTAGAGTGTACCACGTATTCAATTTGATTGTCGAGTGCGGTCATCGGTGTTATATAGGAACAAGTCAGCTAGTCAGCATGGCAACCTGTGTGATGTCAGAGATTGAAATCAGTCAATGAAGTCCTAACAGAAATTCGCATAAATTTCGCCCCTCTTTCCAGAGAAACGTTCACTTTTTGCAATTTCTTTTGCTATATTCGTATTGTAGGAACTGTGGCGAAATAGATGTGGCGATATCATACGGTTTCATTGACGATTTGTTTTTTTTTTTTTTTATTTCTGTGTATTTCTTGTAAGAGTGTTAAATAATACAGAAAATTGGAGAAACGGTTTATTGGACTTGAAGAAGTCAGATTAAAGTTGAGTTTATTGGAAAGAGTGAATCCCAAAGACTAAATCTTTCGGTGAATGGTTCAGAACCCATCTGGATTTCCGTGTTAATAAACATCGTACGAACAGCTACGGCGTTGGATGGGACCCATTCAACGTTCGATATCCTTGCAGGTACACTATTAGGATATATGTAAGTTAATAGGATCAAAATTCAGGCGATTATGTAGTACGTGTTTGATTATGAGATAGAAGGACCAAGAAGTATGGTGTCTAAGTGGTATATAAATGAATATGTGGTTATGCGTTAGTTAGAATGACAATGTAGGTAAGGAAGAGTTTATGCTGAATGTATGTAGTCTGTACTTGAGCACAAAAAAACATGAAAAAGACTTACCCGTTTTTAGCAAATGAGGTCCACAAATTAGTTATACGATCAACCATCACTATATCCGGATCAGTCGGTTTGATTATGTAATTTGCTGCTTTATTCATAAATATATACAATTCATCATCGGCATGGAACACTCCTAAAAAGGATATATTTTGTCATTTCATTCTCATAATAAATCTGTGTACTGACCTCTTGGTTTTCCATTACTATCCACAGCATAACTAAAAGTTCCAACATAATCGAGTCGATAGTAATAAACATTCGTGTATCGCCTAGCCAAATGAACTAATCTATGCACACCATGAGCGATAATGGCGTCAGCAAATATTTTACCAAAATCCAACAAGTTCCCTGGGGTAATCTTCTGATTGTTTAGGTAAAATTTACTTATTACATCAGCGATGCTTTTACTATTCATCGGATTTAATGCGAACAACTCAGGAGCATATTTATCAAAATTGAGACTCATGTCGTTCAGCAAACCCGTGTTATTTTCTTGTTCTGAAAGATAAATGAATACATTAACATTTCCACAATGTAAAAAGTATGTAGGTATAAGAATTCTTACTGTAAACAGCGAAAGAAAACTCATCTTTTGTTATTCCAGCAATAAGAGGTACCTTATGAAAAAGACCCTGGGCAAATGTGTCTGTTGGAGATATTGTTAGAAAGTATCCATCAACTTCGTAGTTCCACTTCATGTTGGGAAAACCGTAAGACTCCCACGTCGAGCAGACTTGTATTATCCTTTTCCATGGAATTTTCCGTAGACATTCTACTAGATCTTTTGGATTGTACATGGGACATCCTGTTGATCGGGCTAGTTTTTGGGTCCATCTAATGTTGTCGATATGATAGTGCGATGTTGCAGAACCACTAATAGCGATTGCCTTATGGAACAGTCCTTCAGATAACGGTGATGCCATATGAAGTGTAACTGCCATGGCACCAGCACTTAGTCCAAATAGTGTTACTGAACTTGGATTTCCTCCAAAATTCCTAATATGTTCTTGAACCCATTTAAGGGCCAGCACTTGATCCAAGTAACCAAAGTTTCCCTTAGCTTCTTTGGTTTGTGTGCTGAGAAATCCAAGTGCTCCCAGGCGGTAGTTTATTGTAACCAAAACTATATTTTGATCGAGCAGGTATTCAGGGCCAGATCTATACTCGCTGTGACAACTACCAGCGCCATTACCTCCGCCATGAATGTATACCATAACATCATTGTTAGCAGTTAAATTTCTTGAATATACATTTAGAACTAAACAGTCTTCGGACAAAAGCTCGTGACGTATTTTCCATTGCGGGCAAATGTATCCGTCTTTCGTGGCATCGTACACGGAATCTCCCCATGAATTGATGGGAATAGGCTCTTTGAAACGATTTTCTTCCGTCGGCGATTTAGCGTAACGAATTCCGCGAAAGCTGTAAATATCACGTCCTCTGACGGTCTTTAGTATAGATCCATGAATTTGACCCAATTTCGTATCAACCAGGGGGTGCAGAGAATTTTCAGCATTTATTTTTGCCACTAGGCAAAATATAATTAATACTGCCGAAAGCCACATGAATGCCTGAGAAATAGAACAGAAATAAATTGTGTTTAATCAATTATGTATTCAATTTACGAATTTGAATAGATAACACCGACAAAATCACATCCCCTCCATATATTTAACATAACATCGAGTTCAACGTTATCAGTTTCTGCTGCTTTTAAAAACAACACCAAATAATTCGTTATTTTCGCACAGATCTATACTCTAGATTGGCGTTCGTTTATTAGTTGGATTTGGGATCGCTTCTATTGGCGATGGTATTAAAAAACTGCTCCGATTTATTTGAATATTGCTGTATGCAACATTAGACTGTATGTGTGGTAGAAAAAGAGGCGAAAGCCTAGACAGACATTCCATACCCGCATAACCAAATCATTTGGAGATTTATTAGTCGATTGTTTGGGAAACGGGGATGGATAATAAGTGCATACAATACAAATATACAAAAAGGGCGAAGAGGAAAGCGACACTATTCTATTTGGTTAATTGAAAGCCGCGGATCAAACTAAAAGCGCCAACCGCACCGAAATCAAATAAATTAATGCATCGCGTTATGTTGTATGCAATCATGTTGATAATTATTTGAATAAATACATACATACATATATGTACATAGTATTTGTTTAAAAGAATATTTCTATCGAATAAGGGAAAAATAAATGCCATTCCCATCTAAATATGTAAGATAGCAAAGTAGTTATACGAATTTATTTCTTCAATCTTCAATTAATCAACTCGTATTGATGTAGAGGCTTACGGATAATGTCCTTTGAGGTGTCAGCGCAATTAACAAAAACTACTTTATGCCTAAGCAACCAACCACCACTCTTATCTGAGAGTAAATGGTTTGCCCCCCTTTGCAGATTTACAGATTATTGAAGCGACACTAATTAGTCGATTAAGATTAAATTTTCCTGATGTATAACATCAATTAACTTGAGTTAATGTTTGCGGATTATCTAATGCCTTTTTTGTTTTCCTCTCTTTGTTATAATAGACAGATACAAAAGGCTTAAAGAGACGACACATTCCATAAGAGCAACAACATCAGAATTGCCTTTCAACTGCAGAAGACCAAGCCCTAGATAAATAGATATTGATCCAACCCCATTGTCGACGACATCGTTGTCCTCGTCCTCATGGATGGTGTGTGTACCCTCCATCACAATCCATTCAAATCGAGAGTTCGGGTAGGTATGTCAATTGTCTATATTCAGGGGTGAAAAAACGCCCACAATACTTTACCCTATGCGCGACAATATATTTATACGATATATGTGAACACCCGAATATGGACAGGTTGAATGATTCGTTTGATCTCTTTGATTGCATGGGAATATTTCCAGTAGTAAACAACAAAGAGCCATTTAACAAATATCTCGTCTTATCTGAGGCTATCGACGAAGGTTTACCCCAAAAGGTCACGTGTTTAAATACATCTTCGTTTTTGTTTTTTTTCCATTTCTATTTGCTTCCTTTTCACTTTCTCGACTGTAGTTTTGTTTTACAAATACTAGATGATTAATTCAATTGGTGTGGGGAAGTTCTGCCAAACCTTGAAATGAGACAGAAATGTGTACAAAGGCAATTTCTGGACAATGGAGTTTAGCCTATTCGGTGGCAAGAATCTGACCATCATTAATTATTATTATACACTTGATGCTTTAGGCCCCACACCGAAAATAAATTCACACAAAAAGGTCCAGGAGATATCGATGATTGTATGTAAATATGTATATATACAAACGAGTACACATGTATCCTTCGATAGTTAGCACCATATATCATTGTATTTCATTAATTATAAATAAAAATCAAGACAAGGCGTCAACAATCAATAAAGGTCAAAACGACAAATGGTCAGATAGTGAAAATTAATAATAGACTTGTGAGTGAGGTAATGACAATTAAGTCCTTGGAAAGTAAGGTCAAAGGGAAGAAGACACAAACATTCTATGAAGGTTCAAGCGTCAAAACATTGTACCAGTGTCTACACTGTATACAATCTCTACCGACTTGGTGAACCTTGGGTACATAGTACCGTCCACTGAAAATTGATTTTTAATCTTTTCTTTGAAAGGTCTTTGATGGCAGCAAACGTAAGAGGAACGATAAAGTGTTTTCACTGATACACCCTTCCATCATCGTTGGCGTCTACAGTTCTAGTTAGATTGAACTATTCAGCAGTGGCATATTGAGAGCTCAGGTCTGTAAAGTTCTTCAGGACTGTGTAATGGTATTCGAAGAAGATATGGTATAGTGATCTTAATGGGCTAAAGGAAACAATTGCATTCCCAAATAGTTGAGCTACCCAATGAAGGCGGTAAGACAGACGCGGTAATATGCTCAACTTACCTAGCGGGCGACTCTACTGACCTGGACTTTCTGCCATTGCAATAACTTATGAACTACTGTGGCAGAAGGGGACACCAGCTGATTATTGGATGCGACGCGAATGCCCATCATACCAACTGGGACAGTTCAAATATTCCGGATACAAAGTTTTTCCAAAAAAATAATTTTCTTTGTTTACCAAATTAGTAATTAAACAATTAGATAATAAATACTTAAGTAAGTTAGGTTAGGTCGAAAGACATAGTTATAAGAATTAGGTTTAACTTAGAGTGCCCGCACAGGGCCAGTAAGTTAGTACTATATAACGTAGTTAAGTTAGTTAAGCTAGTTTTAAGCGATTTTTGTTATCATGTAAGAAATAATGAATTAAAGTAAATAAAAATGCATTAAAAAAAAAAAAAACAGTTCAAATATCAATAAAAGAGGTGAGTCACTTCTAGAATTCACTTATAAAAACAATCTTGAAATTCTAAACTTCGGAAATAACCCCACTTTTATAAACAGAATTAGGGAAGAAGTCCTTGACCTCACCCTATGTACCCCATTTATAAAAAACTTTATTAGGAACTGGCATGTTTCATCTGAAACATCCATGTCTGATCATCGTCAAATTCGTTTTGACATCCTACTAGGCTCCAAAATTTCTGAATTCTTTAGACAGCCAATATCCATAGATTGGGACACATATAACCTAGAACTCATGGAATCCATGGCTAATTGCTCTAGGAGCATCAGAGACATTGATAGTCTGCGAAAGTTTCAATGCTGCTATTAAATCTGCCTATCACCAGGCTTGCCCAGAGAAGGAAAAATCAGGCAATCGCTCAACTCATCCACAAGGAAGCTTTTTAACAAGGCAAAGCGTGATGGAGAATGGGCTATGTACTTTGAAACACTCACCAAGTACAACCGAGAAATTAGAAGAGCTAAAAGAGAATCATGGAAAAAATTCTGCAAAGATCTTTCCGATATTCGTAGCAGCGCTCGTATCCACAGAATTCTATCAAAACAGCACACTAATCAAATTGGACTGAAAACGGTCTACAGACGCTACAGCTCCTAGCCGAAACCCACTTCCCAAACTCCACCATAACACCTATCTCTCCAGAGAGGACTGGAAGAGATCTAGAGAAATTTTTCAGGAAGGGAAAATAAAATGGGCCATCAATTCATTTCACCCATATAAAGCCCCTGGTGAAGACGGAATCTTCCCAGCACTCCTCCAAAAAGGTATAACCCAATTAACCCCGGTTCTTATCAACATTTTTAGAACAAGCCTTGCCTGGGGTCCTACTACCAAAAAGTTGGAAAGAGGTAACTGTTAAATTTATACCTAAAGCAGGTCGTAGACCAACTGATCTACTAAAATCATACCTCATTACTATCAGCCTTACCTCTTTTTTCCAAAAAACAATGGAAAAAATACTTGATAGACATATCAGGGATGGTCCGCTACATAGGAATCCACTTCACAAAAACCAATATGCCTATCAACCAGGAAAATCAACTACGCATGCTCTTCAGGAACTCACCACGAAGATTGAGAAATCTCTCAGAGACAAAGAAATTGCGGTGGACTGCTTCCTTGACATCGAAGGAGCCTTCGACAACACTGAACATGCCCAAATATACAGATGCATCCAAAACACAGGAGTAGATAATACCACATGTAAATGGATAAAGCATCAATCATCATCATCAATGCTACGCTAGGTAGTGACAGAATTAGAGTCAAGGCTGCGAAAGGTTGTCCCCAGGGTGGTGTTCTCTCCCCCCTATTATCGGAACTCCTCCAGAGGGCACTCAACCTAGTTGCTGATTGGTGTAAAAAAGTTGGCCTAAACGTCAATCCTAAAAAACCATAGCACCATAGTTGATTTCACAAAAAGAAAAAAATAAATGCAAATTACAAAAACCCACACTGTTTGGTGAAGCAATTGAGTTTTCAAAAGAAGTTAAATACCTGGGCCTAACCCTAGATGAAAAACTCACATGGACCTCTCACCTCACGAAAACCATAGACAAAGCCAGGTTCTCCTTATGGACCAGCAGAAGTCTAGTAGGTAAGTGCTGAGGTATAAACCCCAAAATTATGTTTTGGCTTTGCACAGCCATAACAAGACCAATCGTCACTTATGCAGCACCGGTATGGTGGCAAAAAACGAAGCAGAGGTCTACACAAGACAGACTCAATAAACTTCAAAGACTAGCTTGTGTATGCACTACGGGCGCTATGTGAACAACCTCTACTGCAGCGCTGGAAGTTATCCTTAATCTCCCACCATTACATCTTCAGATACAGAGAGAAGCTCTGACTAACGCCTTTATGCTCATGTCTGAAAATGACAACAGATCCAAGCTAGTCCATCCAGATATTGCCGTAGAACTAAGCAAAGATGAACTACTTGGAATCACCCTAACGGATAACTGTCTACCAAAATTTAACTTCAGCCAAAACCTCAAGGTTACATTCCCAGACCGCCATAACTGGGAACAGAATAAACCCGCATTTACTAGCGATTCCCTTGTATGGTACACAGATGGATCAAAAACAAATGAAGGAGTTGGGGCTGGAGTACTTATACGGTGTCAATACAAAAGCATTCATCTACACAAGCATGGACAAATGTAACTCCGTATTTCAAGCGGAAATCTTTGCTATAGCACTATGTCTCAGAGAAAATATCAACAGATCTATAACAAATAAGAACAGTTTTATTCTCTCTGACAGCAAAGCTGCGCTTCTAGCCATTAAGGCTTATGAAATCAAAGCAAAACTCGTATGGGACTGCCTTCAACTACATATGTCATTAGCCAGCACAAACAGAGTTCATCTCAGTTGGGTGCCAGGACACAGTGGACATACAGGCAATGAAATGGCAGATATACTAGTCAGAAAAGGACCGGCATCAACCTTCATGATGCCAAGACCATTCTGTGAACTACCCATAAACACTGCGAAACACTGCATTAAAAATTGGCTGAAAAATAAAGCTAACCATTACTGGACGAAAACTGAAGGTAACAGACAAGCCAAAATGTTCATGCCAAACATTTCCCTTACAAGAACGAAACAACTTCTAGGTCTAACTAGA
Organism: Xylota sylvarum; assembly: GCA_905220385.1. Lineage (NCBI taxonomy): Eukaryota > Metazoa > Arthropoda > Insecta > Diptera > Syrphidae > Xylota > Xylota sylvarum. The sequence goes on along the minus strand of LR999957.1, from coordinate 91,196,130 downwards.
AGTCAGATTTGTATAATCACAGGATTCCTTACTGCACACTGTCAAGTCAAAAAACACCTTATGACAGCACTTGCAGAATGTGCAACGAGGACGAAGAATCACCAGAACACATTTTGTGTCACTGTAACTGTCTAATCAGAACACGTCATCGTCACCTAGGGAAATTCTACCTAGAAGCAGAGGACATATCTGCTAGCTCACTGAAAGATATTCTAGGATTCATTACTAACTCGGGTATCATGAGTGAGCTCTAATTGGAGGAAATCACAATAGGCCCACTTGTGGCCGCAGTGATATGGTGACTGGATCCCACCTCATTTGTTAATCTTATCTAATCTAGAAAGTGCGAACAAGTATAAGGGAACCTTAATCCACTAGGCGAGCACAACTGGAGGTAGTTAGCTGTGGAAGAATTCCACCAACACCTAAGTAGGTACACAAGTAAGTCGACGAAAAGAGATACTACCTTAAGCTACAACTTTATACGAATTAAAATAAATATCATCTATGCCAGATACACAGTAGTCACACATCTCCTCTATCTTCCCTTAAAAAATTTAAAACAATAAAAAAGAACAAATTACGAAACAATTTGCCAGATGGTTCACATCAAAAGGACCATCTAAAGTGGTGATATGCCATCGACGATTACAATGAATTGTAAACGATCAAAAATGCATGCCACAGATACACCGATCGACACCCCTTTCCCACCTACTACTCAGCATGCGCATAAATTTGCATAAAACGTGATGCACGCAACCACAAAAAAGCATCATGGCACAGTAGCTAAACAGATTGTCCGTAAGTAGGTACTTTATTCAACCAACTACCCTTAGTGGAATCTCCCTGTTTAGTATGACTCATGCTCAATTGGTCAATATTTGAGTGGTATACTGTTTCGTCAGTTTACAAGCAATATTCTATTATACCCGTGCTCATCCCCATAGGTCACAACTGGGCAAACAGACAGTCTGATAAGAATAATTGCACCGACGATCAAAACGACGAACCATATGGTGCATGGATCTCATTTAAATGCACCCAATTCCAATTTCGCTCACGTTCAATGTAAATTAGAAACAACACGAGAAGAGACGCCGTACACTAGGGTGGGGCGGTTCAACAGTCTGCCACATAGGAAGATAGGAAGGGAACTTCAATTGACGCAAGCGCGGTAAAGAATGAAAAGTCATTCTTATCGAATAAGTTGTTTGGCGTGAATTGACCGTGGCATGCTTATCAACTGATCGCTGTACGATCACCAAGCCTCGTCTGTAGGGGAACAACGAAAGTGATTACATTTCTGTTCAGTGTGAGGCAAAATAAGCTCGGTTTAGTGCGATCGGAAGGATGAATCGGAAAATTGGGGGAATTACTTTCGTGTTTCTGTTTGTTGGAATGGTACAATCGGAGGTATGCGACAGCAGTATAACGAAGGCCTACACAAACTCAACCACATACATTGGATGTGAATTCAACAATTGGAAAGGCGAAAAATTCCGAGCATTTCGGGGCATTCGCTATGCTAAAGCACCGATCGAAAAGCTTCGTTTTCAGGTACATAAGCATACACTCTAAGAAGATAGATTTTGACGACAAACTCCTTTTACAGGATCCAATGCCAGTTGAGTATGATTCCAATATTGTTATAAATGCTCGAAATGATGGAAAAGATTGCCCGTCCATATTTACTGATAACGCGTCAGAAGACTGTCTCTACCTGAACGTGTATTCAAAGATTGAGGTAAGTGATTGAAACGGACGTACATACATACATACATATTTCAAAATTCATCCACCACTTCAATTAGGAAAAGACAACCACACCAAAACCGGTTATAGTATTCATTCATCCTGGTGGCTTCTATGGTGGAACAGGAGCAAGTGTATTCCTCGGACCAGAATACCTTTTAGAGAAAAACATAGTCTTAGTAACATTCAACTACCGACTTGCTTCATTAGGATTTCTTAATCTTGGGACACCGGAGGTACCAGGTAACGCTGGTCTCAAGGATCAAGTTATGGCGCTACGATGGGTCCGAGATAATATTAAAAATTTCCATGGAGACCCACACAATATCACCTTAATGGGATATAGCGCTGGAGCGTTTAGTGTGTGTCTTCACTTAGTTTCTCCAATGTCGCAAGGTTTATTCCATAAGGCTATTGTTATGAGCGGATCGATACCACCCCAAACTACAATACCTCTGCATAATCAATTCGACCTAGCAAAAATCCAGGCACATGTAATGGGCTGCAAGGAACCAATAACAAACTCCGATGATGTAGTACAGTGTTTAAATCGATTTAGTGGAATACAAATTGCAACGACGTTGCGACGGATGTTCCCTTTTGGAAAGGATAATCCAATTTTTCTCTGGTTGCCAGTTATAGAGGATAATTTTGGACAAGAACGATTTTTAATTGAAAATCCTTATGTTTCACTACAAGCAGGCAGATTCGCCAAAGTGCCAATACTCATTGGATTTACAAATGGAGAATTTTGTACATCAGCTCAAGGTTAGTAGCCTTTGATCCAGTTCTAAGCAGATACGTACTTAATTCAAACCCACCTTTTGACAGAAATCATCACCAACGATGCTTTGGTTGATAAGTTTAATGACGACTTCGAAAAGTTAGCCCCGATATGTTTCATGTACTCTAATCATAGTAGAGAGATCGATATAACAAGAGAAATTCGATCGCACTACCTCAACAATAGCACGATAGACAAGAATACATTCGAACAACTTTGTGATCTCTTCTCAGACTCCTTAATTCGATTTGGCGCCTATAAACTTGATAGGCTAGCCTCGCAATATGTTAACGTGTATCCATATCGTTTCTCGTATAAAGGCAGAGTTAGCAATCTAAATTATTCTAGAAGTAATGGTCTGTAGATTTGGGACTGGTTTCATTCTTTTTTTTTTAAGACTATTTCAAATGTAGCTGTCGAGCACATGGACGACTTGCTGTATCTATTCCAAATGCCGCTGGTAAAATTCACACGCGATGACCCCGAAGCAGCTATTGTGGAACTTATGATAGAATTTTTTACAAAGTTTGCTATAAACGGGTACAAGATGAATGAAGGATGACTCGAGTAAAGATTAATTATTTTTAATTTCAGAAAACCAAAAGACGATTTCGAATACAAGGCAAATACATTTGCTGAAATCAATTCAAGGATCGATGTCAGAAATGGACCTCATTTTGAACAGTATGCTTTTTGGAATGATTTGTTGGAAGGATGACTGGCTTCATGAATTTTCAATCAATGAAACTTATTAAAGATTAGTAGCATTTTAATATGTAGTCTAACATTTCGTAGCTTTGTTGAATAAGTCCCACTACAAATGGAATGGTTTGCCAGATATCGACAGCAGGATTTCGAGATAGAGTGGAGAATTCACCATTATCTATTGTTATGCTCCCATAGAAACTGCAACTACAGAGATTACAGTCGACATCGAAAGGCAAAAGCTAGAGATCGGCAAAACTGTTACATCCAAATCAGCCTGTGAATGTTTTAAGTGATTGCTACTTACATATAAATACTGGTGACTGGAATAACAAGAGCGCATTTTGGTTTGGTATTGAGTTTTTTGCTTTTCTCAGTACATTCCCACATTGGATAACCAATGATATCTAAAACATCACTTCAGTATATTTAAAACACCATAAAAAAATCATTCACGCAGCAGCCTACCTAATCAACTCAAAACTAAGAGGAAAATGAAATTATAGCCCCTGTCCTAAGGGCCAACCATAACCCAGCATCTCCACGGGCAATATTTGTGGCAATTTATTGCCGCTTTCATTGCCATTGCCTAACTTATTGCTAATGGGTACGCTATAGCAATGGCAATGGCAATATTGCCTGCCAGATGGCTGGCAATGATTGCTTTCCATCGCGATGGCAATGAATTTGACATTTCACTTTACCAAAATGGCTGAATATGAAATAAAGTGATTGAATGTATGTCGAAAAATGGACCTGAAATAATTTCGGCTATATCTAGTGAAAAAAAGCCAAGCTAAATAGTTCCTGCGGAAAATATGATAGAGCTTAAACTCTGTATTAGTTTAATAGAACGGATAGCACGCTAATATTTACTGTTCAACGACATAGTGACATTTGACAACTGAAATTGCCGGAAATGAAATGCCCACTTTGACATTTCAATTGCCATTGCCACAAATATTGCCTGTGGAGACGATGGGTAATAGTCGGAAGCAATCGGAAGCTAATGTCAAAATTCTACGTTAAGTTTTCTTCTTTTCTTTCGATTGCTCAAGTGGCCCATAATAGGAGTATGTGAACGGAAGGGACTGTCAGAAGCTATTGTCAAAGTCAAGTCATTTTGCTTGTCATTTCTGTGTTGTTTTCAGTGAAATTAATTTAATTGAGAAAATTCCTTTGTGTATGAAGCTCAAATTACAAAAAAACACACCCGTTAACAGCTCAAATGTCAAATTTTCGTACGAAAGAGCGAATGGATTATGGTCAATATTATGGATACAATTTGCTTGTATCCGACCACGTCCGAATCCATTCGACTATTGTGGTTGAGCCTTTAGATATGACAACAACTAACAGGAAAATATCATCATAGAGATGGGTTCAGTTTGTAGACTTCTATAATAGGGGAAGCAGACCAGTTGGTCCTTAACTTGTGGGAAGAGAATCTCTAATACCAATACTCGGATGTACCGATATAACCGATGACTTAGAACTTTTCTTTTGAATTCCTAAACAACAGGCATTGCCCAGTTAAAATCTCGGCAGACTTAGAGATTCCACAGTGGATCTGAGGCAGTAGCTTTGTCAGAATGAGATTAAATTAGGTCCGACAGTAGGGATTGATGACATCCCAGCCAAGTTTTTAAAAGTAGCTCCAAACATATCAGCTAAAATGCGTGAATGACTTAAATGATAGGCATGCGAGAGTGATAACTTTTCTGAGGAATAATAAAAGTGGATGATCATCAAACTCCTTAAAAAAGTGTACCTAACCTAATGAATTTTCGAAACTGGAGAGAAATTTGTGTTATCACAATAGCAGCTCGCATAGGTAGTTCTGAACCGAATCCAAGGATATCTACATTCAATCCTTGACTTTGAAAAGAAAAATAATGGTCCTGTGTTGACATGTACATATCCCCGAAAAATTGAGATGCTAAATTCGAGAATGCGAAGTGTCGCTTTTCATACATTCGTAAGGTGTCTGAGGACTTCAAAGTCTCGAACGCAGGATACCACAAGGCTACATATTATAAACTTTTTTGTTGCTGACAGTGATTATTCCTACAGCACTCGTATAGGAAAATCTGGATGTAGTTTGTCCATGTAGCATGTTTAGAATTAGCACCCTAAAAATAAAAGTCCCAAGCTTTCGTACTATTCAGCACTTACTATTGGCCAGAAGATGGAGAAACGCAGCATTTTTTTCTGTTTAGGAGCTATTGTTTTGTCAACGCACGGTGGAACTGGACTGAACGTGGGCGGCAAAATTGCAGAATCGAAAAAAGAGAAGCTGCATTCGATATAAGCTATGTTCTATTGCATGTACATATGTAGATTCAGTACTACTGAACAGGTGGTGTATCTAATTGGAAAATTACTGCCAATGTTACGTGAAAGCTGTACCTCTTCGTCAACAGATGTATTCGAATTATCTTAAGAATCTAATTGTATATCGAACGAATAGCTTTACACAAGATGTTACCATGGATGATTGGTTATTGCAAAATACCCCATGTAATGGAACCAACTTATAGCATCTGGCAGTAGAGTGAATCTAAGCCAATTCAAAAATAAAAAAAGTCAAAGAAGAGATGACGAACTGCGGAAACCGTCGAAATATTTACATTTCAACAAAAACTGGAGTTAACTAAACGATACTAAAATAAAGTTTGTTAAATAAGTTGAGGCTTTGAACTGCAAGCTATTACCGAGTCTATTTGGCTTAGAACGGAGATTTTTATTCAAAGGATATCATTTATTTCTTATATTTCAATAGATATCAGTTTATCACTCTATAGATTCATGGTTTCTGGTTGCTCCGGATAATCCAAATTTTCATGATCATTTTTGCTATTTCGCCGAATCCAATGAAGTGGAAAAAGTTTTTTCCAAACTTCGTAGCGTTCCAAGTAAAGACCCTCCTTCATAACTATTTCATCTCCAATTTCCAAATAGTTTTCTTTTTTGAAACTAAACGGACGCCAATGCACGTTTTGAAGGTAATCATCGTTTACCTTGTTCGGGTCTCTGTGAATGTAGATATTTTTAAAATTCAAATGTCTGTAGAACTGTCTGTCCAATACATCCGATTTGGTAAAGGGTGCCCCCTTAGAGGCGTACATACATACATACATATGTATGTATAATATAAATTGCGTATAATTTCTATTTTTAGGGCAAAGGAACTTCTCCACAAAAAATTCTAAATTTCAAGAGTACAATTGACCGAAAAACCGAAGCCAGCAGGTCATTCCAAACGTTCGTCAGTTGGGTTCTGTAAAACCAACAAAAGGAAAACGATTTTGCAGAGAAAATCGATGATGAGGAACACATCCAGTTGAAAAGATGGCTGGATTCGTGAACTAATAAAACTGAAGAATTTAGGATTTAAATTTTGTGTGACTTTATGGACGAACTTTTTCTGAGTTGTTGCCGGAATGGTAGTAATTGTGAATGTCATTCGTTAACAGAGATTTTGTGGCTACTAATCGCTAAGGATTGTGATGACATGTATGTACATATATTCAGCATGAATGTGAGCCCATTCATAATGCGCAAAAAATCGATTGCTACATTTGGCAACATTTTCTAAAAAAAAACCAGGCGCGTCACTTCAAATTAAGACAATTTCGGGAATACCAGTCAATGACGGAAGAAACGTTTTGTTTAGATCGAAGTCAGAAAGCAATTGTATCGTTTGATATATTACAAATCTTTTCGCCTTATTCTGAATTAAGAACGAGATGAGCGTGTTGTATAAGTGTGTTATGTAACAACACTCAAAAGGGATTTTATCACTTACCCCTTGTATGCGAAAGCTGTCCACATTCTAGTCAATGTTTCTACAATTCTATACTCCTCCTCATCGTCTGAGTACATACGACTGACTGAAGGTTCAACAAATAGATAGAGAAGATCATCATGATGTACAGTACCTGCGTTAAATAGATTTTCAAGTGTGTACAAATAAACACACATTGGTAACAATGCAAACTTACCGTACGGTTTATTTTCTGGATAATACAGATGACTCGATTGACCTTTATACGAGAACTTATAGTAATATACCTTTGTTTGTCGTGCGGCTAAATGAACAAATCTATGCACTCCAAAGCCAGTCAAAGCGTCAGCAAATAACTATGAAAAAAATTGTTATCCATTTTCGGAAAAATAAACAAACGCTTACATTGGATAAACCGTCTAAAGATCTATTTGAATGCAATGATCCAGAACCCAAATAATACCTTCTCAGGTCTTCACTTATATTTTTTGACCTTGGCAAATGGTTATCATAAAGAAAGCAAACAGGTGCTAGTTTATCAAAATTATTGTCTAATGCTTCTCGTAGATCGTTATTTTCAAGAATATCTGATTAGAAACAAACACTGAAAATTGAAAAACAGAAAGCTAGGTTAAGAAAGAACGTACTTATAGCGGGTCCAACGAATTCATCTTTTGTGATGCCGGTTATGATGGGAACCTTCATGTACTTGCCATCCTGATATGATTTTACTGGATCTTCTATGAGAAATCTGTCCTGTCCAAGTTTCGGCTCAATGACGGGCTTCCAAAGAAGAACTGGATTGCCTCGTCCAAAGTCGAACATATTGGCTTGCGTGTTGGCAAATTCCAGGTAATGTTTCTGTTGTATAATATGCACTTATCTCACCCATAAATAAATGAATAAAACTACTTTACCTGCTTTAAGCAATCCACCATTTGGTCAATATTATTATCGGGACACGAAAGTAACCGAGCCTGTCTTCTAGCCAGCGGTAGCTGATCTTCTGGAATGTTCCACTGAGCTGTGGCTGCACCACTCATGACAATCACCTTATGAAACAAATTCTTCGACATTGGAGACACCAAATGAAGAGTCGCACTTATAGCACCAGCTCCATATCCCAGTATAGTCACTGAGTTAGGATCACCACCAAATCTTGATATATGCAACTTTACCCATCGCAATAGCAAAACCTGATCTTTAAGGCCTGCATTCCCAGGTGCATGCCGTGTACCTGTACTTAGAAATCCCAAGGAGCCCAATCTGTAGTTAAAAGTTACCAACACGATGTTCCTATCCATAAAGTACTGTGGTCCAGCAAAATTTTTACTTTGTCCAGAGAGTGAATAAAATCCACCGGGATGTATAAAAACGATAACTGGACGTTTGACATTCAAATTCGATTCCGAGGGTAGTTCTCTGGTATAAATGTTTAAGCGTAAGCAATCTTCGGACACATCGGAACTATGAAGTGCTGCTTGCGGGCACATGGGTCCATCCAAAGTGGCGTCGAAAATACCATTCCATTGTTCGTTTGGAACGGTTGCTTTGAAACGCAACTCACCCAATGGTGGCTTGGCATATCGTATTCCACGAAATGCATAAAAATTTCGACCAGACTGTGACGTTAGATATGTTCCACGAATTTTACCGAGTGCTGTCGTTAGAATAACATCAGATAATTCCTTTTCGAAGCCGGGAAGGCCATTCGCGTTAACAGATACGAGTACCAACGAGATTGTTACGATTAAAACGCGCAAGAATATAGCCATATTGCGACTAACTTAATGGGGATACACAGACAAGCTTTTATAGTCGACTGAGAATGCTCTCATGCCAATCATTCCCAGTAACAGGTCCTATTTAACTTCATAATTTCCGGGATTAGCTGTGACTCTTAAGTATGCCAATGAATTGCATTTCATTAAGGTACAGGGTGAAACAGAAAGTAGTTTTTTTGGGAATAATTTATTTAACAGTCGAGTCTGCATTAAAAAATATTTTAATAAGCTTTCGCATGCAAGGGATATTTCTTTAGATACATTAGAGTCGTATATTCAAAAAAAAAAAAAAAACTAATTCTAAAAACTTAATAAGGAAAGCCTAACTGTTTTTATACCTTCAATACGTAAAATTTCCTAGATCCTTGAAACACAAACCTATTTTGGTTTTTAATTAACAACACATAATAGGAGTTCTTTCCTATCTCAACATTTTGTTTAACCCTGTGCCAGTGACTTAAAGTACAAAAAAAAAAAAGAAAGAGAATCTGACTTCAGACACTTTTATTCGCTTCTACGCTTCGGTCACATCATTAATCCATGTCATTGCACGAGGGGCCTTGAATTGAAAACTAAAAACGAAAATCTTCCCACACACACCTTTTTCTTGCACTTTAGGTGCAGCCAGGGAACTAAGACCAGGAAGACTTACATAAATGGCTTCCACTAATTTGAACTAATTTTCCCACGTGAACTAATCGCGTGATCAACCAGTATTAGCCACTAAATACCCTTAAATATCGCGCCTTGTCGATGATCTTCATCTCCCCTTCCTCAAAATACGAGTACAAAGAAGATAACGATTCATCGTTCGTACACTTTAAACGCATAGTCCAAGGTCCCACCTTTTTTTTTTTTGTCCTTAAACCACGAAATGAGCACACTTCATTATGACACCTGGTCAATACCTGCTGGGAAGAACATTACGAATGTTTCTCCATCCCATTATCTAACTCTAATAAAAGTATGACCACAACGAGGATATATGGCAATCAGGAAACCTCAGGCATCCTTTATTTTTTTCCATTTTTTTTTTTTTTTTTTTTAAATAATAAACCCACTTGTGAAACTTGAGATCTCGAAAAGGAGAGCCACTGCTGCATTGATGTGTGTACTTTTATCAAGGTGTTATTTCAGTTTGGTTACCGATCTATCAATAGATGTCCATCCATGATACGCTTGTACGTTTAAATCCAGTTTGCGATGTATGCGCGCCTTTCTGTGTTCCTTTTGATTTGTATTTTTACCATCCTTTTTGCTTGTACTGCTGTAAATTCAAGAGCAGATGATAATCATAATGATGATGATGCGATGCTCTTTCATAAGGTAAACGATATCGCATTGGCACGCTGCTGTCTTTTGTTTGATCTCTCGGTAGAGGTTGTGTTTTTTTTTTGGATTGTCAATCCGTTGTTGGTAATCTAAATGTATGGATACTTAGGCTTTGTGCTGTTGTTTTGAACTTATTTTTGTATGGCTTTTTGTGCGCTTGGCATTTAACGACAATGTCGTTATAGATAAGAAACAAAAAACAAAATAAATGGAATACGGCACACGATACCGTCGAACATGAGTTATACATATGTATGTATGCATATGGATATGGATATACACTATGATATTAAAAGTATGGAACTTTCCTTTAAATAGTTTCTATATACATATGTATGTACATACACTATTCGTTGGTAAATTATATTCAAGCTTAATAAACTTAAGAAGATAAAAAGATACTGCCAAGATGACCTTACATTAAATTAAGGATTAAATAGATTTATTCTTAATAGAAAGGGTCACAGTACTCAAATTATAAATTATTAAGCCTAGTTTTGTCCTTTCTTTTCTTTAACAGAGAAGCTTCAAACCAATCTACCTTAATGAACAGCGAACGTTTCTCAGACAAGCAATTTCGCAGGATAAGCGGCGTTTACAATAATCGACAGTATAGAAAGTAATGTTTGTCTAAGTTTTCTTCAGGACTAAACAGGCACTATCCAGATCCAGCTTTTTACCAAATTTGGGCTAAGCACTTGAAGGAAATAAAGCTGGAACTGTCCTACTTTTTTAATCGTCAAATGTGAGTCATTCTTCGCGTTCAAAATAAGGCTTTCAAATTCTGAAAATTTATTTAAAAAATCGGAGCTCAGTTCGACAATATTAGTGAGCTCTTTGTCCGTTTTATGGTGCATGGCATATACGTAATCGAGTGCCATGGCTCAGTGGTTAGTGTGTCGCACTACTGAGCTGGAAAGTCGAGGCTCGAATTCCAGATAATACCAACAAGTTTTTCACAACCCCACCTATCGTGAGTGTCTGACAAACATCAGAGAGTACAACTTTCATGATAAGGCTTATCAAAACAAAAAATTGACCTTTGGATATGGCACTAAAAAGTAGGGCCCTTTTCATTCGAGTGAAGAATATAACACGCACAACGCGAATGGTTGTAAAAAGCTATGTCGGTCTTGGGTCCCATGAACTTGTTGCGCCAAATATTTGAATTTGTGTACCTAATCGGCTAAGTGCACGCGCGTTTCGAACGAACGATCCAGAGACTAATGTGACTGTTGACCCATTAGACCCCGTGGTTACACAACACCTCCAAGAACTTTGGAGAAGAGAAATAAATAAAAAAAATTCTTAGTACTCTAGGCTAACGGTTTTTTTGAAAACCTGACAAAGCTAAAAAAGTCAAAAATACGGGATTCTTGAAAAATTTTTAACGAGAGGTCGAACTCGTTCACTTCTTTTAAAGGGATAGCTTTCTCACAATTTTAACAGTCAAAGCATTCATAATGGACTCTTAAGGATATATGTAATCTTTAGCTAACCTAAATTACCTAAAACAATGACTCTTTTGCACCTCGTGCCAAAGAAGAGATGGATGTCTTAAATGGAGGCGCCCAAATCAAATCTAGTCAGGGAATATGAAAGTGGGGATGTAGCAAACATTTTAGATAGTGAAGCAGATATTCTAGGAAGACTAGGGACAGAAAACCTGTTCATTATACCTTGAATCTTGAGAATCATACTATAAAAGAAGAATTTAAGAGAATAGACAAGAAAAACAGAGTCATAATGAAATACTCAAAGACACAAAAGACTTTTGTAGATTTTGCAATAATTTCAGCGAGTTTCTGGAACACAATTGTGGAATCTTGTAATATCCACAAAACTATTTCATTTTTCAGCACGTTCCAAGTACCAAATAAGGATACGGCGACCATACTCTCTCTTATTCTCAGATTGGGCAAGAACAACTGCTGTTGGCAGTGTGTGTTTCGGCTAAATCCTTTAATAAAAATTCGTCTAACCCTTATTTGATGCACTTTTGCATATAACTATGTACGTACGTATGTATGCATTTATAAGTATGTTATACATAAAATCAAAACGCTTGCAAATCTTTTTTCAAATCCAATGTCCTTCACAAAAATCTTCTTGAAAAAATATAATGCACTAAACCACAATATTAGTCGTCACGCCATCATAATACTCGTATGTGGCTCGTGCTGAATTTGTTTATTTACATTTTGGGGTAAAACCGCGACATAAAAGGTAAACGCATGATAATGAGTTGCTCATTCATGCATTTGATGTTTTCGGCCTACAAAACCAATAAATTACCAAGTGAGATGACCCAAAACGACCTATTATCCATAGACTTATGTCTTTTCCCGACGTCCAATTGAACATTCCCTTTTAGGATTGAAAATCATCCATGCGTGTGAACATGTCCTTTTTCATAGTTGAGTTTTTTTTTTTTTATATTTTATATGTAACAGGATAATAGGATGCTAATTCTGGATTGTATTACTGCTTAATGACCTATCTAATAAATTACTTTATTGACATTTTGTGAAGTTGAATTTGTCAAGGATATCTGACTTTGCTTCCTCAAACTGTGTCACCATTAAGTGTTTTTAATATCTAAAACACAACATTATAAACCTATGGAAAAATAAAAACATTGGCTGACCATTGGCTGCCACACTTTGAGTATCCTTTTATCATTTTTCATTCCCCAATTGGGTTACTCATTGTAAATTCCTCAAACAATATCACGTCGTATTGGGAAGGTTTTGTCTGTTATTCAACCTCAATGTACATCACAAACAATAAGGATCAGCCGAAGACAAAAGGAAGTACTGCTTCTTTGGTTTTCCAGTTAAATTCTGACAACGAAAAACAAATTTGATCCTTCGATTCGAGGAGGTCTTGGCGCTTCTCTTATGAACTGTCGTTCGTCTTTTGATAACCACTTCAATAGATCACTTGGTGTTCTATTGTGATGCAATAAAAAAAAAATCACACAAATGGAGTTGGCTGCACTCGGTATCCTACCTCTTGCTGTGTCTTTATTATTTTGGAATGTTTTATTCGAACTCCTCTAATAGTGTTGCCATGTACTAGTATTAAATTATACCTCGATCTTCTTTTTTATCGTGAAAATTTTTCACAAACTTTATTTTAGCTATCGGCGGCGTGTTAATGAGTGTTAATGGAAACTAAATTGGAGGGAGCTGACTTTTTTCTTTGTTATCGTGCTGGAAATCCACCCCAGTTCAACCGATCACCGAAAAAAAGGAATAAATATACCTGCCTCTAACCGAACGCCCGATAGTCAATGATATCTGACATGATAGAAAAAATCCTTAATATAGCAATAAGCGAATGTCAGTATGAAGTCGTATGTTTTGTATGTATGTATGTTTATGGACGTCTGAGATCGACCAACACGATCGTATTTGGCATGGAACATTTTAATGTACATAAGTTTGTTTCCTAAAATACAATCATTTCATTAGTCGATGACGGATCTTCCATCATGTTTACTGTAAATGCTGGAGAGCCACAACTCTGCTTCTACAAAAACTAAAATAAATATTTGACGCCTAGCTAGCTAGCTTCTCAAACCATTCGTGTTGTGCGTGTTATACATATTCTTCGCAAGAATGAATGAATCCTACTCTCCGAAGGAACATTTTTGTTTGAAAGGCTTTTTCATGATAGTTATACTCTCAGATGCTTGTCAGACGCCCGCAAGAGATGGGATGTGAAAGAAATTTCGGTGTTGTCTGGAAATCAAACTTCAAACTCAGTAGAAGCTCAGACAAATCATATCCCTTTGTCCGTAAGTAGGTGTTACTCTGAAATTTTTAAAACTGCACAAGGACGACAAAAATTTTACAAATAATGGGCGAATCGAAATCTACAAAGTAGACAGATCTGGATAACAATACCCTACAAACGAGTGTTAACCTAAAGTTGAATGCGAGCAAAATTAATAATGTACCCTAAATATATGTATTTCAACCTTCTTCATCCAACGACCCTTTTTCTATTTCAAATGTCATCGCCACAGTCGAATTTAGTAAACAAAATCGAGGTGATATTCCTAAAGGCCTTCACCCATTGTCTAATGCTTGAAAAGTGGCAAAAGTAATTCAAAGTGGACATAGCTAGTCAACAGGACTGGACAAAACTCAGTTTCGATCAAGGCACTCATCAATAACCTTATACAGCTAAATTTTACCTTTTTAATTGTCAACATTATAATATACGGCTTTTTTCAATCCAGGACATTTCGTCGCGCAAGGAGAATCTGCACAGGTTTTAAATACTATCCATTGATACTGAAATACTGTATGAAGGAGCCCGAGTCATGTCACTGCCGAAATACATGGTGCTGCTATCTAAAAAAAACTGCTGGAGAATGCCATTAATCATCCAAATCAGCTAATCAGAGATAGAAGTCATCATCATGTATTGGTACCTGAATGGTATGAAAGTCTTGAACAACGAAAAAATTGTTTCATAAAAGTATTTTTTAAAATAGTAGTAGTAGCAGAATTATGCTTATGCAAATTTCTTCGAAAAACAACCAAAAAATAATTCCTGAACTCAAAATATTTTGGATTGCATCCACATCTTGGTATAGCTCAAAGAGTTCGAGGTTGTATCTTCTCCTCCATTAGCCTCCCTCGCATGCGAGACCGAATAAGCGACGAAGAATTTTTCTCTCGAAAGAGTTCAATATCTGCTCTGCTTTCCTGCTTATCGTCCAGCAATCGGCTCCATATAGCAGAACTGGCAGGATCAAAGTTTTGTAGAGCATGCATTTCGTCTTCCGAGTTAAGAGCTTTGAACCCATTTATTTCGCCAAACCAAACTACTTGTTTGGAATAGTTTGAAGGAACTATTTCCGAATTGCACGCTGAATAATTTTTGCCGGGCCCTCGAATTCGGCCATCGCCTTGTAGTATCGCTCAAGACGATAAATGCTATCATATGCACCCTACCAAAACATCACCACCATGTTTCAAAAGCTCCGCTGGTAGACCATTAGAGCCGGCAGCCTTGTTGTTCTTCAGCTTCTTCAAAAGTGGGAGGGACGGTGATTACATGATTGACTTTTTTTCTTGTCCTACCATACCACTCTCTCTACCTGATGCCCATTAAGTAGCTGCTGGAAATGCTGCTTAAACACATCTACTGTTCCCTGTGCTTCGGTGACTAGGTTTACTTCACTGTTTCGAAGAGCCTGTGTTCCGGGTTTGAAGCCAGCTGCCAGTTGCTAAGCTCTCCTAAAAAACATCCGGATGTTATTCCTATTGCAGGACTGTTCCATATCTTTAAGCTGGGAGACTGCGTGGGCCCTTTTCATCTTACGCAGGATCGTCTTCTCCTCCCTTCTTCTGACTCGATACTCTTCTCGCTGTCCTTGTTTTGCGCTACAACGCTTGCATGTGTGGATTTTCTGTTACCATTTTTCTGCGCACGCATTCATCACTGGAAAGCTTGAATATCAATTGTTTAAAGTTTAATACAACAGATACATATATCGGTGGATTCTATAAGTGCAGTACTTTATCCCCTGTTTAGGAACATAGCTCTCATAAATGGTTGTTTTTAAAACAGAAAAAATCGATTGCATATGCAAATGATGACACTATCTAGTGAACTCAAGAGTCTTGTAAGTATGCCTCTCCGACAGAGGTTCTAAGAAGTAAGGACGATGGTATTTCTCCATGTTATGGCCTCAATTTATCTTTCATGGCAACACTGTCCAGTATTAACTCTTTTACTGCGGCTTATGAAATTTTGTGGAATTCGTAGATATATGTATGTACGTAGCTTTTGTATTAGATTGATCGGGGCTCAGTTAACAAAGAAAAGTGCAGCCGTCGAAAGAGTTTATGTTGTATATCATGCGTTGAATAAATAAACAAAACTTAAACATCGGATTCATTTATTGTAGGAATGCATTAATCAATACCATAATTGGACAAATGTTCACTTGATCATTACCTCCCATATGCCGTTTAACAACTGGTTTCAACTGAGCATCTATAATTACTTAACCAATAATGAAATCTTTTAAATGAGACTCAAAATTATACCTGCCACATTTTCTGTTTACTCAGCGAGTAGCAATCAAACCAATTCATTCAATCTAAATGACTAAATTCCTCTTAATCTTATTCGGTATATAATCAAAAACCAGAAAGTTCGCTGAAAAGCTAGCTACACCTTCGATTTCGGCCTTGCGATCAAGTCTTTGCAATATTTCAAGTTCATTGCGAATCTCGGCACTTATGTAGGATCGTTGAAGAAGTTCGATTACCTTTTTCTTATCTTCTTTGCTCTGCGGTAGTGAGGCTATGGCAAGCAAGTCGATTTCTGATGGTTGTATTCCAATCCAACGAATTTCTGGACAAGCCAAGGAATCAGAGTTCAGAACCATAGTCTGAAAGAAAAGTGATTAGTTGGATATTCTTTTTGTCATTGAAAGTGTTTGTGATTACCCTCGATCCAAAACGGTATACAAACATTATTTCTATCCCAAATGGATCTGCATCGACAAGGGCATAAATCGGTAGACGGAAATCGATCCATAGCCTCTTTACCATAAGGCGTGTGTTTAGATCGGGATAACCTCTTCCAGTTATGAGAATCACGTCGCTTTTGAGGTTAAGAAGAATCTTTTGTTTCAAAAGCTTCTCGAAAATAGTGTCCTTTTCGATTATCAGGACAAACTTTGCTGTGGTTTCTAAGAATGTTATGGCCTGCATATCGATAGGTATTAAAGTGGCTCCGTCGTTCATGTAGCAATCAATAATGAGATTGTCGGACATGTGGATCTTAATTGCGCCAGCTATAAGACCTTTGGGTGAAGAAAGAATTCCTAATTCCCATGGAGACGCGTTAAGTATACTGCAGATGTCTTTTACAGCGGACTTGACATTCAACTGACTCTCTGTTAATTCGGGATCGTCGTAGTAAAGTTGTCTAAAAGTAGGAAATTTATAGGGCGATAGAATTTTAATATTTCGAAGTTTATTACCTTTCAGTGCACGTTGAACCAGTGATCAAGAGATGATAGATTTCTGACAGAATGTGCATAATCATTGCGAAATGGTATCTACACTTAAGATATTTCAGATTTACATTGCGATAGCTCAGGTGTGAAGGCTCTTTTAGGGTCAGGCTAATACAGGGATTATTAAATGTGTTAGATAGGCAAGACTGACTTACATTCCATTGGACATTTCACAGTTTTCCCACTTTGCGCAGTTAACCATCGTGATTTTAGCGTTACCATCTGATACAAGGTCTTGTAGTAATTTAATCATAAACCTTTCAACATCTGCAATTAAATCTTCTCTTTGTCTAGGTTCTTCAATTATTGATACGATTGGCTCCAAGGGATTCGGATGATCTGGAATTTTCTCGTCTTCACTAGACTCACCGAAAATGTCTGGCGATTCAAGACGAGTTTCATTCTCTGAAGAACTATCAAATAAGTCAACAGATTGCGATCTAAGCATGTTCAGCTGCTCTGGTTTGGTTGCCAGATCACACAAAAATTCCATTCTGTTCTCTTGATCCATTTTGCATTCTAAGGAATTTCTCAAATAAATCTTAAACTTTGGTATACTACTGGTTCTCTCAAATTTATACAAATTGGGGTAGAAGATATTACCCAAAGTTGGTCGATCGATGAAACCATGGGCTTCTTCATCCAACTTTACAGTCAGCAGGGTACTCTCAGAACTATCAGCATCATCATCCGAACCCTCCTTGAAAATACTTTTTTGATTTGTGGCTATATCCGAGAGAAGACAATTCTCAAAATCCGTAAAATAACCCGACTCCTTTGAAGGATTCAATTGGTCATTTTCTGACATTGTCTTTTATGATGTGATAACTTCAAGCTTTCAATTGGGGAATACAAAAAAAAAAGAAAAAAAGAAAAAAATATGTAGACACTTGAAAACATGGGAAAAATTATTAGGTCCTTCTTCAAAATTAAATAAATTCACTTTATGAGTTCTCTAAACAATTGAGATGCCGAAGAGTTCTCTCTATACTCTACGTTTATTAAGTAAGAATGGGCCCCGATATATTTCAATTAACACTTTTGCTGAGTTCATAGGGGTAGTTACGACAGTGTTACCCAAAATTATCACACACATTCTCTTCTCGAAGAATTGCATATACGAGTATAGAGATATTTTTATTGTAAGGACGCGACATAGAACGGAAGTATTTTAAATGAATTAATGTGTTTTGTTCTCTTTAGGGTTCTTTCCTTTTTGTAGCTACATAAAATGTTCGACTCTAAATCCATATAATTGAAGTTTTGAGTTCTTCTTAGCCGTTTATGTGTGTATAATGGGCTCACGTGCATATCGGGGAGGGGGTTCTTAAACGAAATTAGTTTAATAACAATAAAACAATTCGAATGAGCGGAAGAAAAATCAACAAAAAACCCATCTCCTTAAAACAGGAACAAACTAATTTGGTGGCATTTAAAAAACACGTGTATGTTGTGATCTTTGTTCTCATGAAGTTTGACGAACACGGTCGGACATAGGAGAGAATCACTGGCACGTAAAAGAATATCTACAAATAAAGAATGTTAGTCGCTTAAGGATGGAGGGTGACAATTATCCTTAATCGTTTAAATAAAGATGGAATAGATGTTAAATTCAGTGGAAAAAAGCAACAGGATTCCGTGATAGTATAAATAAAGTCGTATGTAAAGGGACTATCAGCGCCATTAGAACGACGCCGATTGTAGCCATTGGAACCATACTAGCACTGATCCAATTAGACCTACACCCAAAGTAAACAGCTGAAAAGAGTGCCCTGCGCCCGACATTTGAAATCGGCACACTTGGGTGGGTACCGAGACAGATTCTGCATATATGACCATCCCACGAGTTCAGCGTAAATCGTTAAAACAATCTTCCCTTCAAGAGAGGGTTGGATTAACGCCAGGGCTATCAACCCGAATAATATCTCGATTTTCACGGATGGGTTAAAATCTCAGGAAAGAGTATGCCCTGACATATACTTATCTGAACCCAATATTGCTCACTCTATGAGACTTCCAAGCCACGGCAGTGTATTCCAAGGGGAAGTATTAGCAATCGCAGAAGCAGCACGATAACCAAACATGTTTTCTGGGCTTAACAGAAGTAGGAAACCGGCCCTCGACGAATACCAGTTCGAGGACCTGGGTGAACTATCAGGAAAGCTACCATTTACCATTTTGAAATTTATAACAATATCAAGTTGGTTCAGGAAGGCCGCTTAGTTAAAAAAATTTTTTATCTTCGTTTTACGTTATCGATGACAGGGTTTCACAATGGTTTCATTGGTGATCCGAGTGCTGGCTGGATGTACAGCCAACCCTTCTACCTACCTACCTATCTACCTAAGTCGTATATAGTTGACGATTCGATGACGATCACCATTTTATCTCTTTTAAGGTTGATTGTGACAGTACTTATAGAGACAAGTTCAGTTCACCTGTGCAATAGAGACAATGTTTTAGTTTTGGAAGACGATGGAGAATGCCCGCTGCTCCATTAATGTTAGAAAATACCTCACTGATACCTTTGATGTTTAGGAAAAGATTTAGACAAGTTTCTTCAACATCGTCGTTGAAGGAATTGCCCATAATCACACTCACAGAGGCACTGTCTTTCAAAAGTTCGTGTACCTGTTTGCATACGTTGACGTCTAGAACAGAACGTCACCCTCGATAAAGAAATACAAATTTTTGGCGCGACAGGTTTATGGGACCCAGGGCCTAGCTTCTCACAACCATTCGTCTTGTGCGTGTTATATTCTTTACACGAATGGAAGGGGCAAACTGTTTAATGCCGTATCCGAAGGGTAATTTTTGTTTTTGAGAAGTGAAAGAAATTTCAGGTGTTGTCTGGGGACCGAACTTCGAATCCCCCGCTCCGTAGTGGAACGCACTAACCACTTGAGCCACGCGTCCTTGTCTAAGGACTTTGTCTACTTAGAATTTGCTATCAATTCAACCCAATCACTGTTTCTTAGAGGATATCTAGACGCCAGTGTCTTTTACTAAGTACACCATCAACACCGATGCGATGCGGTGAATACTGAAAACCATTAATTCAGAATGTAAAATAAGAAGAGCTCTAACGGACTTTAGACATGCTTATATGTAGGCTAGATATTCTTTTTAATGATTTCTGTAGCAGCTGCAGAGGTGTGGATGAAGAAGAAATCATCGGTCGCTTTCCTTTCTAAGCATGTGTCTCGTCAACATTAGGAAGGCTATACTTGGTAATATACTATACTATACTTTAGTTCATGACTAAAAGGAAATGGTTTCAGAAATAGAGGAACCCCCATCGCAGGCCACTCTAAAGCAACCAACTAACCTTAAGAACGTCATCCGTGTCTTTGTTGATCACAGCTCTCTTGCCAGGCGTACTGGTTAGGAACCCCTATTCGAGGATCAAAAAGCGCTTGGCATGTACAATATTGCAAAAAAGAAAAAACAAAAAAAAAACTGACAATTACGACGAACTCGTAATGATGATGAAGCAGCGTCATGAATTGTAGGTAGTAAGAGTGGAACAACAAAAGGTGCATACGTCAAAGATCAGGAAAAGTAACATTATCAGAATAAAAACCAAGCTGCTACTATTCTAAGTGAATCAGTGAATCTAGATCTCTTCACTGTAAAATATAGAGTGGGCCATCTGTTGGTTTCTTTTTGAACCATATGTTATTTTGACACTGACAGCTCTTTTGCGCTCAAAAAATTGACAGAAACTGAGTATTATATTTTCGCGGCACGAAATGGATCGAATTACGCGTCGAACAGTGAGAATTTTGAAAAAAAATTTCGGTGTACACAAGTTTGTGATGAAAGTTCGTGAAACTTGTTTGCTGATTGATAACCGAACATATTCTTGTGTCCGTCCTGTGCGCTCAACGGAAAATCTTGCAGATTTTTGCAGGGTTTTGGAGTGGGGGCATTATTGGCTCATTTTTCTTCCAAGACGACAATGGAAGAAACTTTACAGTCAATGAAGAGCTACTGAGGTATAATAACCGATTTTTTATGACCAGAAATTGAGGATTTGAACTTGGGCGAGCTATGGTTCCAGTAAGATGGGCCTACGTACGTCGCAAGCCATCAAACAATCGATTTATTCCACACTATGTTCAGTAATGTGTATGTAAGTCCAGTGTATGTATTTTTGGCTTGACTTTTAATGAATAAAAAAGAGCAACGCGTGCTTACCTAAACTCACTTGGTCGAGCGTGTGTACGCCGCATAAGAATGTGCTAAAAAAGGTTGGAGAAGGTATACATACATATGTAGATGGATGTCTCAAATGCATTCCCCAAAAACCTGAATATTAAAAACAAATAATATGATTTTTTAAAAAGAAAAGAGAGGACAATCTACATATGTATGTCTTTTGGATGAATGAACCTTTGCATATCTCGAAATTCGTTTACTATCCAATTTCTCTCCCACGGACATGCAGGGAAATTGTTGACTGCAAACCGATTGATTGATCGGCTAACAACTATTTTGAGTACAACGCCCCTTGCAAGGTCTGCTCATCTAACAATGCTGTCAATCATAATTATCATCCTTATCCCAGCGTAAACACCAAAAATTTTCTACAAAAAAAAAAAAAGTGACAAAAGTTCATTGTCATTCATAGACAAGGGGCATCCTCAAATGCGAAAATGAACGATGATTGTTTTGTAAGCAAAAAGAATTATGTACCCGAGAGACGAACACATTTAGCCCGTGCCGTGCCCAATGCAAATTTTCTTTTTATTTCTTCTCTGGCTGCGTGCTAATGTCGTTTGGTCATTGGAAGGCATCTGTGCGTATGTCCATGAAATATTAAGAGTTGCAAGCATGCTGCTGTTTGTGTTGCAACCTTGGGGTAGAAGAGATCCTGTGATATTTATGTATGTATGCATGAGTGTGTCATGCCACTGCCGGGTGAACTGAAAATCAGACATTTCTCTATTTCTAGTATGGACATACATATATACATATGTATGTATGTTGCAGGCAAAGATCATCTACTTCGTAGTACTGTGACTATCTCATAGAATTATTTATATTTCTTTATTTTATGATGGTGGTCGACTGTTGCTGCGGTGGCACGAGCACAACAGTCGCTTACCTCTTGCCTGACGCCTGACTATGAGGGCAGGTGGTAGTGGTCATACTGTAGTGACACCATTCCTCACCACAGGATGTGTCTGGTAATGACTGTAATTTTAAGTATCTAAATAATTCTATTCGTATTGCACTGTTCTGTTGTTGTCTGCCAATGCCACAAGAATCCCGTTTTGACACTCTAGGCCATCAACAGAACCCACAAATCTCCAGGATGTTTTTCTTAGTTTTCTTTTCTTGAAATTAAGACAAACACTGATGTATATCAGTGGCATAGAAACAGAGTGAGGTCTGTAATGATGACATATTGATCTCTTTGTCTCGATCTTTTGTTTTGCATGTAAGTATAAGTACTGGTCGTATATGTAGTTACTGAAATACAATCAGAACAATCATTGGGTAGAGACGGACAGCTGAAAGGGATTGGTCATCAAACAACTTCGAGTCCTTCTGCTTATTAACTCATCGCTTTTTTTTATGCGGCGACAAACGTAGTACGCATAAGCTGCATCCATTCAAACAATCGCAAATTACAACAAAAATGTACCAAAAGAAGCACAATACCCCTATATGATGGTGACATTTGATACGACACTGACATCCCAATTGACAGCTATTTATTGGAGATTTTCAAATAAAATTTCCTTGGATCAGTCGACAGCATCATAAATGGCAGAACTGAAGCAACACACAAGACGATAACAAAAAAAAAATACCGTATTTGCAAAGCATCTAGTTAGCAATTGCATCCTACGCGACAGCATCAATTTCGTTCTTTTTTTTGGTTCTTTCTCGTTTTTCGAAGTTCATATGTACATATATACACATGTATGGTATGTACGTGGACATGCCTTCTATGAAATTGTTCGTTCCGATATCCATAGAAAGGAGTTTTTTGCTCTGTGGCTAAAGCCAGTTTATAACTATGGGTTTCGCATTGTGTGCTTCAAATTTATCGGTGGCATCACAGCAGGAGCATTCAAAAAAACAACAAAAAAAAAAAACCAAAATAAATAGGAAGAAGACGCAGATATATTCATATATGTTAGTCTCCTCCAACTGCAATGGAAAATCAAATTGGGAACAAATCAATGGTACGCTAGGTGACGATGAGTTCGCTTTCGATCTGGCTTGTGTTTGCATATTTCTATATGTATTCTCGTACATAGTATGCCAGGCACAAATGTGACTTGTGAAATATAAAATTAGTGTCACGACCCATTTGAAAGATTGTATGGCATTTGATAGTAGCTTATAGCTAGTCTGGTCTCACTTGAGAAATGCTGCAATGCGAAACGAATAATGCATCGCGTTTTAGTATTATGTTCGCACCTTGTGTGCGAAATTTATGTATTCCTTGTTGGGTGACATAATACATATCTACAGAATTCCAAGATACTCATGCACAAGCGCGCTGCCGGATTAAAATATTTTAACGCTGAAGCAACGCGCCTTTCAAAAGACTCTTTGTAGTGTCGCGCAATTAGAGAAATATTGCACCTAAATACCATTAAAATTCTAAAGGGGTGCATCATTATTTTGTTTAAATCAAAGCTACACTATTAGCTGAAAGTATAATTTTGTTCGAAATTCTACAAAATATGCATAGCTACATACATATGTATGTATGTACGTATGTAACTATGAAAAAGTGATAGTTTTGTAAAGGAGGCCCATGGTATGGTTGTTACCCATGTCCAAACTGATGCAATAAAAAGAATTCTAGTAGACCTTAATGTAAACATCAATTTGATAATGTGCATGCTAAAAAACAGACAAATCACCTCTGAACTAGATGGCGCATAAATCACGGTGCCAACATCCAGAGGCACTCGCAAGGTGGTGCTCTATCACCCCTTCTCTGTGTCCTCGTGGCAAACGAAATTCTAGTTAAATTAAAATTTAGTGACATCACAGCTGTAGCATATGCAGATAACTAAGCACTGCTAGCGACAGGAAACTTTCTGTCCACTCTTAGTGACCAGATAGAAAACGATTATCCAGGGTTAATACCTGCACCAAGAACTGCGGACTTGTGGTTAATCCGCAGAAGACAGAACTGATCCTTTTTACCAACAAAAAGGACGATACCGGAATTTAAAATTCCATCAATTGAGAAGACTCCGCTAAAAATTTCTGACTACTTCAAGTTTCTGGGAGTCATCTTAGATACGAAACTAAACTGAAACCTCAACATAATGGAAAGGGCAAATAAAGTAATGATAGCATACCATGCCTGCAGCAGGATATTTGGCAAAACCTGGGGCCCAAGCCCTAACACTATCATGTGACTTTACACGGCATTGGTAAGACCGATACTAACGTATGGTAACTTGGTCTGGTGCCAAGAATCACACAAAACCACCAACAGAAAGACTATGACCAAAATTTAAAGAATGGCCTGCATTGGCACCACTAGGCCAATGAGAACCAACCCTGTAACGGGGCTGGAGGCAATACTCAACCTAAAACCTTTAGACCACTTTGTACAAGAATCCGTCGAAAGCAGTGCTCTTCGACTAAGACAAACTGGAAACTGGAAATCCAGTCTGACCCGCAGATTCTACAAAAATATACGGCCAATATTGTATGCACAGACTACATAACTCAACTCCCCGTCTAGACTTTACAAGACCATTTGTTACTTATTTTCCCAGCAGAGGAGAATGGAAAGGAAATCAACTACCAGTAAACAAACCAACGATACCCAATTACATGAATGGCTCCAAGATGGACACTGGCGTTGGGGTAGATTTCTTTTCCGAAATTCTCGGGATCCAGGTCCAATTTGATCAGATCCCCTGACTACAGTCGTGTTTTTTAAGCTGAAGTCCTGGCAGCTGCTAAGCAGGCTGGAATGATGGCATTACCATGCGCTGGTATTAACTTTTTCAATGACAGCCAAAAGGAGCAAAAAACTGTCGCGAAGAGCTAGGGCTTATTGGCGCACAGCACAATGTAAGACTTTGCTGGGTTCACGGAAACAAAGGTGTGCCGGGAAATGAAATAGCTGATGAATCACTTGAAGTAAATGAGACAGACACTACAGTAAAAATCCGACCCTGTAATCTTAGACAAGCGATTGGGAACAAAACACCAGCAGCAAATGACAGATAGAGCGGGCTCTAATCCTGTATTGCGATCAGGAAAATGTGGCCACTCTACAACAAATAAAAAACCGAAAGAAACTTACAAATGAACAAAAAAATCCTTAGCCTCTCTCTTGGGTGTAATTACCAGACATAACAAACTTAGCACGGCCGATCTGTGCAGAGGTTATGGTGACGAGGATGTCCACTTCCTGTCACTACCCAGCTTTATGTCAGATTAGAAACAAAATCCGGAAAGACATTTTTTCCAAGACTTAGAAGAACTTTCTGACAAGTCTTTAAAAAGATTTGTATAAAGACGTTAACACCTCGGGATAGCTTGAAGATTCATAGGTTCTATAGTATGGAATACAACATCACAATGGACCTACAATGATCTAAGTGTGACGGGTGCAAGTTTCTCTTGTTCTGTCAACAGGTAGTGACACTCAAAACACTGTATTGAGTCCGCCACTTTGGACGAAAATGTTCTTAGACTGCGAATCAAAGGATCATCAAAAATAATTGGCATGGCTGACGGCTATTAGAACTGTCCAAGCTAACATGCATGGGTCTAAAACTACCGAAAGAAAAGACAGTACTAGTACTTATAAGCAGCAGAAATGTCATGGAGACTATAAACGTAATCGTCAGAGATAACGTAGTGCTTTCCAAGGCAGAATTGAAAAACCTTAGCATAGTCATAAATGCACCGCTTACCTTCAGCCAACATCTACTGTACGCAGTCGACAAGGCAGCAAAGGCAACCGTACCTGTAGTACGGACTCTAGTAAGGGCGATGCATCGAAAGAAAAAAAGAAGATTGAAAGCCTACAGCATTAAGAATTTAACCTCCAAAACTCGACCAAAAATTGTTATCGTCCCAAAGATAGGTTGGAAAATTACCTAAACAAACTCTTACGTCATGCGATCTTCTTGTCACTGTCCCTGTCCTATTAAGAAGATCCAGTTTTGTCAATCGTTGGCATTTTCGAAGACGCCTCAGTATTGTAAAAAACGCTTTGTAAAATCGACAAATTCCACTGGATCGGTTATAGATTTTTGTAATGCATGAACGTGTTGCTTCAAGAAGCTCCCTCCTACAGCGAATACTTACAAGAATACTCCGACTTCATGGTAAACCAATTCAATTGACGAGGAAAATCAAATCAGAAGATTAATTTAAGAACACATAGTGCTTCAGCTGGATGTGATCTTACTGCCTTAATTGGCCAGTAAGATCGTGCGGTATCGATTTTTCAGGTTTGCGAATCGTGCTATTAGTCAAAGATTACCACATCCATTGGCGCAACCAAAAAAAAAAACATACAGAAAAGCTACAATCCGTCTGGAACGGATCGTATGATACCCTATCCTCCTCTCTATAAAGTGGGCGTGGCCAAATTGCATTTTATACTCAAATATAGCTATAATGTCGAACATTTGAGGATGTTACATGTAAAATTTTATCAAAATAGGTTTTTTGATGATAACGCCCCCAAAAAGTGGGCGTGGCCAAAACTGTTCTATGGGTGAATTGTAGGGAATCTAAATACCCAAATATTTGGTCTTAACAAAATTTTTCGGTTTCATATAATTTAGTGAAGTTATAAAAAAGTAGGCGTGGCAGTGGGCGGATGTAAAAAAATTTTACACTAGTATTGTATCTTTTTCTCGGAAGCCCAGATATGAAATTTCAGCGTCCTAGTTAAAAATTTAAGGCCCAAAAATCGGTTTTGTGATGAAAACGCCCCCAAAAGGTGGGCGTGGCCAAAACTTTTGTATGGGTGGATTGTAGGGAATCTGAATGCCTAAATATTTGGTCTTAACAAAATTTTTCGGTTTCATATAATTTAGTGAAGTTATGAAAAAGTGGGCGTGGCAGTGGGCGAATTTAAAAAATTTTTACACTTGTACTGTATCTTTTTCTCAGAAGCCCAGATATGAAATTTCATCGTCCTAGCTCAAAATTTAAGGCCCAAAAAGCGGTGACATACGGACGGACGGACGGACGGACGGACGGACGGACGGACGGACGGACAGACGGACGGACGGACGGACGGACGGACGGTCATCGCTCAATCGATTTCGCTATTGATGCTGATCACGAATATATATACTTTATAGGGTCTATCTCGATTATTTCTCTATGTTACAAACTATGTGTCAAACTTAATATACCCTTAGGATAGGGTATAATGAGGTAAGTAGCATAGCTCGCACTATAAAATCATATTTCGCAATCAAATCAACTGTTACTTTTGTTGGACACTGTAAAGGGATTGTGCACCTGTGTGCGGATTAATCGATTAACCACTTTGATTCCACCCAACGTACAAAATTAAAAATATAAAATCACGATGTCCTTGAGATTTGTCCAAGCTTCCATGGATTTTTAATTGCTTTATGCCAATTAAGTCACAAGATCACAGAATCCTATCTTGTTCTTGTTTTAAACTTTATTTTCTGACCATCATCGATTTCCTTAACTTTATGACATCTGGTTAAATGCATATCTAGTTATTTATCCACAACGCAGCACTCCGCTATGATGCCGTCCACAATCGAATGCAAAGCACGTGCCAATAGCACACAGCAGCACCTGAAGACCTACACGCACAAGCACATTTCAAGGAGCAGGCAGATGGCGTTAGCTATTCAACTATTCCATTCACAGATAAAATTAATTCCCACCTGTACGACACACAAGGAACAAATACGATTTCTTCGGGCCAAGAGTAAGAGGTGTTATCTTCGTGCCACTCATGTAACAAGTAACAATCTGAATCTTTTCTTCTTTTTTTTTTTTTTTTTTTTTTTTTTTTCTCATGTCTTTCCATGAGCAGCCGTTGTTCTTGTTGTACGCGTGCCCGTCTGTAGGTTCGGTGAGAAGAAGACCTGTAACTAGCTCCCTTTGCAATTAATTGAATGATCTTAATAATGTATCAAAATCGGAGCGCGCAAAATCAGAGAATTAATTCATTTACGAGAGATGGTTATGCGGGATCAATTATCGTCCGTTTAAGGCAGGCACGCGTTCTTATGTGGTCTCAACATCTTAGCAGTTAAAATATCATCTGATTGTTCGACGACGACGACGACAACGACTATTACCACCTTTGTTCTGCTTGCGCACTGTTAAACATAACTCCGAAGGTCAGCCAAGTAATTTACAGGACAGATGGTGGCCACTTTTAATCAGATTCGATATGTATTTGCTTTATAAATCGTTCGATAAAGTCCAACAAAATGTACAACGATGTGAGAGTCGGTTGGAAATGGTCAAACTCAAACAATTTGCATAAATCAATGCCCCAAAAAAAATTATGCAAGAGAGATCCAATCATTTCCTTATCAACAAAAAAGGGTCCACTTAATACAAGGTTCGCGAGATGGGCAATAACGGGCGCTAAACACAAACGCTGTAATTGCTAAAGGGTGTAATCACTTTTTTGTTTTTAATTTTGCGCTCAAGGCTTGACTGCTGCCCTCGGTAGGAGCACGCCTTGCACTTAGTTGTTTCAACACGAATCTGAATAGCTCGCGGCTGATGGGAAGGAAGGATGAACAAATTATTTGACAACACATCGACTCATTATTATCGACTTTGGACAAGATTCGAACACTTGAGGTGACTTAATGGCAGGTTGGATGTGTTTGCCCAAATTCGTAATTTGTTTTTTTTTTTTTTTTAAACAATGCAAACAGAGAGTCACCGGTGCAGTGGAATTTGTGGAATGACATCTGAACACATTCTGCGTTGGGTTTCTCATCTAACTTGTACCCGCATTTTAAGAAACAGAGTAGAAATACGTGTTTGCAATAATAAAACAAAAAAAAAATTATTATTATTTCCGTTTAAAGCCATTTGGTGTAATATACAATTGCTAACGAATGGAGAACAATTAAAATGAAACGCTCTCTCATATTCCGGAGTCATCTTTGAAGAAGCAATCCAAACGCCTCCATAATTAGGTTTCCACATGCACTTACCACATAGTATATACATACATATATGTTTTGTAGATCAATAGAGGAACACCTGAGGGTTTTGGAGCATTCTTTAACACCGCTGTTGGTTGGTTAGAACCAAATTCCACCCCATTTCAAATAAAAGGAGTCACAAGTAATTAAATAAATAAACAATACAACATTTATACGGGTGGAAAATTAGCATGCGTTTCATTAAATGGTTATCGCTTTCGCTTTAAAAAAAAAAAAAAAACAACAACAGGACAGATTATATCGTTGAAAGAAAACAAGGTTGAAAGAAAGAGGCGGTGAAACCACATTATCCGACAGAAATGTTTTGTTTATGTGTTTGTTTATTAACTTACTCGATGAAAAGACGAGTCAAATAGCCGTTGAAAGTATCATCAACGAAGGCTGGCATACTTCTTTTTTCTAATGATTATGGAAAAATACATTGTTGAACTAAACTTAAACCAATTCACCTACCAAACATTAGAGAGCACTACATCACTGTGATGAGGTCGTTAGAAACCCTGTGCCCTTCTAAGTTTTACCATCTTAGGTCGGCCATATTGATAATTTTATCGAGAATACACGGTCATTGGTGGTCTTATGCCTTCAATTATAGAATTTACCGTGTTCGATCGAAACTTTCTTGCTTTGCGGTTTGCACCTTTTGCACATTACTTTGTAGGGTATGTCCAAGTCGAGTGTACCAGCACTTTCAACCGCTTTGTGAGAGACGTTGAGGAATATCCCATATAACTGTTTTTGAAGAGCGCTGCGTTAGTGAGACGAAGCGCACTCTTACTTTGGTAACTTACGAAGATTTCCAGCTGGAGAGCTGGCAGACCATTTAGAGATAGTAAATTTTAAAAGCTAAACAATGCCATACATAATATCTCGGAAACCCCCGTTTCCACGCACTTCAATGTATGCACATGTGTCAGACAATTCTGGGGCATCAAAAGCTTTATAATATTACCAAAGGATTCCAAAGCTGGTATAACAGCTGGTACAGGCGGCTCTGAAATAGAAAACTGTGATACTGCTACTGAGTTCTACAGACCTAAGCCCATAGCAATACAATCTTCTAAGCGGAATAACAAAAGCATTGAAATTTGTTTTCGCTCCTAGTATTCAAGCATATCAAGACAGACCCAAAGTCAAAAAATCTTACTAAGCCAGTGTTGGACCGACTCAACCTACTGAAAAGCTTGATCGTAAACAATTCCTTCATGGCTGTTTGGGATATATGAATTTAGAATATTTGGCACGACATTTTCGTATGAAACCCAAAGCCTAGCTTCTCACAAGTTAAAAAAATGTTGGTCTTGGAATCAAATAGGGAGCTCCTCCTCAGTAATCCGTCGCACTAGCTATTGAGCCACAGCATCCACCGTGGTATACACACACAAAAGGAAGGCACCACAACTCATAGCATCGTCTGTTTGAGGTCATCCCCGTAGAATATTTGACAGAA
Organism: Xylota sylvarum; assembly: GCA_905220385.1. Lineage (NCBI taxonomy): Eukaryota > Metazoa > Arthropoda > Insecta > Diptera > Syrphidae > Xylota > Xylota sylvarum. Next base: position 91,165,282 of record LR999957.1, on the reverse strand, counting down.
AGAATTAAGAAAGCCATGATAGCTTTCTACTTGTGCAACAGAATATTCGGAAAAATCTTGGGACCAAGTATGGATACAAGCAACTATCATATAATACAGCCTAATATGGTAACAGACCGTTAGTAAAACTACCAACCTAATGACTAGACTGCAACATCAAAGACGTGCAGACATTGTATGTAGCTTAGCTCATCAGGGGCTGTTTTTATTAGCAGCCGCAAGAAAGTCGAGCCCCTGACCATACAGTAGAACACCAGTAGAAAGCCCTTCATAAAGTAAGGTATTGCTTGATCATAGACTCCGGTTTAGAGAGGACCTAACCCCCACAAGGGAAGGGCAATCTAGACTAATGCCAAATATTGGAGGGCCCTGGGAGCCAATAAGAACCCTGCGTGCGACTGTGAACAAGTCAGTCCTTATGTACGCAGCCCCTACATGGGGACCGGCAGCAACAATATATTCGCAGATGAAAAGTATAACCTCTTTGCACAGAAGAACATCGAGGGATGTAGTAAGTGTAATAGCGGTGGGACTGCCTATTGAGCTGGTGGTCAGAGGATTGGCGTATAATGGCGAAAACCCAGAGAGAGAAGCCTACAGACCAAATGCCAGCATTGAATGGCAACAACGATGGAACGTCTCAGAAAACGTTCGGTGGACACACAAACTGCTACCGAACTTAGAAGAGCGGATCAGAAGGAAACACTTATCTTACCCAATTCCTAACGGGACATGGAAGTTTCCGAGAAAACCTTCATAGATACGACATCGCAGGTGACTCATTCCCCCGCCACTGCGAAGGCAAAGTCCAGAACGTCTAGCACCGACTGCTAGATGCAAACAATTTGAAGTAGCCAGAAATGCCTTAAAATGAGAGAACCCCACGGAGATTGATGTCGTTCATCCTATCAACGAGGGAAGCATGGTACACCGCCAACAGAATTCTTGCAAGCATCATAATGAGGAGAAAACGGAGAAAACACGATGTCAAAAGTTGCCCTTATGAAGCAATGCGTTTACCGGCAGTACCATAGGGTGAAACAGGACAGGATTAGAGAGGGTATTTTAGCCACGTAAACATGGATCATGGAGTCTGGCATAACTCTTAACATGGGCTATGGAGTATCCATAAAGGATTTCATCCCTCCAGCGCATCAAACAAAAAAGTTATATTCAAAAAATCTTTGTCTCTATTGGGTTCTTGGTAATAAAAGTGTACCTAGGAACGAGAGTCCTAGACTTGAATCACACTCAGGGTCGAGGAGAAAAAATGCATTGATAAACTTGAATATCGTGCGGTGTGTGCGTTGGCGATGGGGAAATTTGGGGGATTTGGGGTATGATTTGCTCGGCCATCCCCCCGAGCGATTTGTTTCTGGGAAGAGCTTCGCATCCAATGCAGAAGTTGAGTGGGCCGTAGATGAATATTTTCACAGCCTTCTAGACTCTCACTTCCCAGAAGGAATACTGATGTTGAAGAAACGCTGGACTAAATGTGTTGAAGTCAAGGGAGATTAAGTAGAAAAATAAAATCATTTTTTAACTGAAAATCGCAGTCTTTCATTGTCAGGACGAGAACTTTTCACCTTGCCCTCGTGTACAAATTTATATATACATATATGAATGTTTATAGTATATATGACGACACCAATTTTTGGGGGACTTTTTATTACAAAATTATTTTTGACAAGATTTTGGAATAAACATGTACTAATGTATAGCCTTACCACCCTGCGGATCATCGTCTAGTAATGGGCATTTTGCTCATTTATTGACATTGCGAAGGTATTTCAAAGTTTAGATAGCAATTTTTGCTGGTATTCTAGAGAAACTAATAGCTCTTATGAAGGCAAACTTAGAGGGTGCTAAGTGCTACGCCTTACACAAAGGGAATGATCTTGCAGTACAAAGTGGGATCCAACAAGACTGCATACTCACACCACTGTTATTCTTGGTGGGAATTAGTTATGTTCTACATACAGCCTAATTCAGACGGTAAATAACAGTAGACTTAGGATTGGTCCCTAAAGCATCATTATGAAACATGGAAACGCGGTGCATGATTCCAAGCACGATGGCGCGTAGGTATTGTTGACGCCCGATGCCTCGTTAGGGGTAACATCATAGGATTGTAACTTTTCCATATGTCTAAATTGACTGAACAAGTGATATCTTTCTCCTTCTATGGATATCACATTGGTACTAAACTGACATGAGTTTGGCGAAAATGAGTCTTTTTCCTCTTCTCCAACCCCAATTACATAACCTAGCCCATAGAGGTAGGAAAGGTTAATACCTACTTTCTTCACTAATTTCCAACAATCAATGGAGCGTAACCGAGTAGCCCTTGAAGAAACTATCGCTACTACTATTTTTTTAGATACTGAAAGTCCAATCTAAAAAAATCACATTAACAAACAATTCTCATGCAACACGTCGTCTTATAATTAATTATTGAAAATAAAAGCATCATAATTTATCTAGTTCATGCCAACAAAACAAACATGAGAATTTGATGGTTTTCGTTTATGTAAATCTCCCATCTGGGAACATTTATAATGATCTTTATGATCTTGTCGTAATGCCTTAAGCAGCGTACGTTTGGGATTAGACCAACAACCTTAGAAGCATCACCCGCGCAGCAACATGACCATTCATCATCGACTCATCGATTGTATCTCATTTGTTTTATTTTTATTTTTTTATGTTAATACGAGTAGGTATATGTATATTCTTTGCCGGGCCCCGGTGTAACTATACCTAACAAAACCAATGGTGCAACCACACATATTGACAGACACACTTTGTTAAGCAACGTGCGAAAGCTTTTCCAAGGCACACAGCTTAGCTGAAGATTAATTGACGACCTCAAACGGAAATTTAATCGATTTCTGTCGCTAATTAAATTTCCGAAAATTCATCAAAAAACATAAAAAAAAGTAAAAAATAAAATACTATGGAGAAGAAGTGTGGCTTCAATTAATTAAAGCACCAGTGTATGTATGTACATATGTTGTTTGGAAATCACAGTTGGAAACTCAGAAATCTTTATAACGAATAATGATGCCAAAAAGAAAGATTATGGATACATCAACATCGTGTTACATATCTATTGTTTTCATAGCTTAATTTTTATCCAAACTCTATCATTGTGCACACCACCATAGAAAATCGAACACGCGCACACAAAGTGGTGGTAGTGCGCTATTTAGCCGGTTGTGTATTGGTTTTACGCACAGACCCACACATATCGACTGACTGAGTTATCCGACCAATCACAAACGCAAATGAACGTTCAGCTCGAATTAGGGTTAGGAGAAGTTGGAGTTTTTTTTTTTGGAGTTCCCACGATGGGAGCAATCTCAATGCAAGCGTAGGTGGAGCTAACCCATGTTTCACAACTTGTCATGTGAACATGGCTAAAGCAGTGTTGAAGAAGAACTTCAACCACTTTGTTTCTTAAAGTTGGTTATTTGTTTATCATTCCTTGTTCCTTTCATTTAATAGTGCACAAAGACTGAACGCACAGTAGGATTGTAACGCAATTGAAACAATACGAATTCGCAGCGGGTTTCGTTCTTAAAATGTTTTTTTTTATTAATTAAGTTAAACAAAACGACTTCGTAAAGTGTTTGTAACGGCAATGGTGAATAGTGAATAGTGCACAAAGTGACAAGAGCACAAAATTTGTGAATACACATCCTCCCAACAATATTCAAGGATTAACACACACATCACATTGCCAACGGTGGAATATGGTCATACTGTAAGTAAAAGATAAAGTCCATTTCCAGCTGGAAATCACAACCAGATAAACTTATCCAAATTGTTTACGTCCTGATATCTATTAACCCCAAAGTGGACCACCCAAAGAAATAATAATAACCATAAAAGAGCCGCGTGCGTTTGACACATTCCCATCCCATATACCAAATTGTTTAACAACCTTAAATCTCCTCGAACGACCATTCTCGAGCGAGTAGAAAACAATAGACAGTGCTAGTCGTAGGTGACAAAGTCATTTTCAAAGAATATGTGTCAATCTTTGGGTTCGTCGCCTGTTCGGCCGTCGGACACAGGTAGGTATAAACAAATTGCCTATCTGCATGGTTATGGCGGGTCGACCGACGTTGAAGAGATCTTCTTCTTCGATTTTGGATAACCTGCTGACTTTGAATACATCACAATTTATTACTAATTACGTTCCAGATAGAGAGGTGTTTGGCTTTGGTATCATTCTCTTGGAAATTTATGGTCAATTGTTAGGCTAATGTATTCATTTGGAGCGTGTGCCAGCTCCATCGAGACAGGTTTGTTGTCTCACACCACAACAGTAGCTCTGCAATTTAAGCCTATGCATACGATCCTTTTGTGGTGTAAGATGATACTTTGAGAAGTAGAAGAGATGTTTACATATGTATGTATGTAATTCTGTTTATGTAAATAACTGTTTTTTGTCTTTATTTAAATTGAAAATCAAATCTGACATCGTAGGAGGTCAATCGGCACCTTGCCGCTACAAATATACAATTTATAGTTACATCCGGTGATAAGATTGATTTTTATGGCGCGATCTATTTTTTTTTTTTTTTTTTTTTCATGTGAAACATTTACGATGTTAAATGCAAATGAGTACACTTGGTCTTTTGTTATCAACAGCCATTTAATTTATATCTTCAACTCTTTAATTTAATTTCGTGTCTGGTCAGCAGATAGTGTGAATAGAGTGTTTGTGGAACAGGAATAGGTTAATAAAATTGGATAATTGGATTGTTACCCTCGATGTAAGAATGCCCACCCACAAAGAAAACTCAAAGAATCTCAATTCAGATATGAACGTAGACCAAAAACCCACAACCTTTAGGTTGACTATTTTAGAAGCAAATGCTTGGATCTAGCTTTGTGTGCTTCCTTCTTATGTATTATTTTTCCCTAGTCTATTTAGAGAGTTGAATACAAATAGTTTTCATTTTTAATCAAGTGGTTGGATACAGAAAATGAAATGTAAAATGAAATGACAGGTTTTGTACAACTTGCTCGATTGCCGACCGCTTTGTCTGTGTTGTATTGCAATGTCCATTAAGGGCGAACTATTGTCAGATCTAGAAATGTCATCAGTTTTGCAGTCTGATCGAACAAAGGTACTGAATTTTATGAGCATACCAAACATACCGTTGGGATTAGGTAGTGTAACTATGATACTCGTCATAAGAATGTTAATAAATTAAAATTTCGTAATAGTGCGACTTTGTTCAGCTTTATGTGAACACGTGTGCTGACTGAATCGACAAGTTTTGTTTTTGACATTATCACGTGTAACACCAGCTTTAGCAAACCAATCCGAGCCTAAAACAGAGTGTCAGATTCGAGTGATATTTTCGTAAGGTAATTATTTGGCACAATAACGTCTTATAGTTCTGACACTCGGGGGGTACAGGCTAAAAAAGTAGGTGCAACGAAATTCGGTAGAAGATTAAAGTTTGCGTACAGCAGGGAGTTACTTATGGATTTCGGTCATTTATGTATCAACGTATTGCACATTACCTCTTCTACGCAACTTGGTCTGCTGGATGGGAGTGGTGTCGCACAAGGATTATCGTGGAGTGCGGTCAGCTGTGTCACACTTTTGTGTACACATTCAAGAAGGCCCTGCGAGCACACATCTATTTTTATTTAAATACTTCATTAAAGTTCGTCAATTAGTAATCTATCAACCATAAATAATTAATTTTAAGAAAGTCGAGTATGTTCTTTCAACTCTATTGCAATGAAAGAATTCTTAGACCAAACAAGGCTTATTACACTACTTCGGTGATCCTAAAAACTTTTTGGAAGCTTTGTGTAATAATAGAATGCCACTATTTAGTAAAATAAAACTCTATTCGGATATACTAATCTAAAACGAATAAAATTGATTGCTAGTAGATAGATGAATTTTGGGTGGACCTTATTTGGAGCACGTAGGACTCTTGTTTCTAACCGCCCATAAATCAAAACCTTGCGACAATAATAAGATAAAGTTTCTATAATATCATAGCCTAAAATCAAATATATCGTATTAAGGCAAATAAAATAATAAATCGCCCAGATTTCAGAAAAAAATAATTTAACTTTTCAAAGTTCGTATTTTATAAAAAAAAAATGCATGCACCCGCTGACGTTTTTCGACTGCAGTTCTTGTCACGTTTGACACAGATCAAACTTTGCATTAGGCGTTTTTCTTTTTTAGTTCAGAACAGAGCTCTGAACAGAGCCTGAACATGTCGAGCGCGCTCTGAACGGAGCACGCTCTGAACGCTCTGATTTATTTAAGAAATACGATTGAGCAGTACCTGTCATATGACTGCAAAATTAATCGACCATTCATGCTTTTTGTCTTCTTAAACACTGAAATAGCGTTTATACACAAATAAAGTTTTCATTTAATTATTAACTACTAATAATTAATTAAAAACAAAGCCTCGAACTCCATTTCAATTATTTTCGATTTCGTTTTCTCATTGCTTTAAACGTCAAATTCACTGTGCTCGGGTTTTGCTCAGGATGCTCAATCAATTCATGCTGAACTGATAGAGCGCGCTCTGAGCACACTATAAACGAAAAAAGAAACACGAATCGAGTGCTCTAAGCGTTTTTTTTTGATAACTCAGGCTCTGCTCTGAACTAAAAAAGAAAAACGACTATTGTATATGATCTATATTTATAAAACTCCACATACATATATATGACCTTATTCCAATCGGTTGACCGTTTCGATGATTTCTGGGCACTGGGTCTTACTAGGCGCTGGGGCATATTTGGGTCACCTACCTTATAAAACGTTTGTGGGTATCGTGACCATGTAAATCAATGTTAGTAAACAAATAGTGTAACATCGCGTTACAATGGCTGATTTAACCAAGTCGTAATCGGGGAAATGTTTTCAAATCAATAGAAAGGGTTAAAAAATCCAAGAATAGTTTGATCTGGAAAGAGACTACGAAAAGCAAGGAGCACCAGAAAGCGTAACAGTTGAAAGTTCCTCAGACGGGTACGAATCCTGCAGGACCTTCGAAGTGGGATCTTCAAAAAGGAGGTACATGTAATGGTCGGAGATGCGAACGCGGTCACATTGTTATTGATTAAGGTGACCAAATAAATAGTTAAAAATAAAAAGTAAAACATTTACTTACCGTTAATTAGTAATCTATCAACCAGGAATAAACAAATTTAAGAAAAAATTGTGCTTTGAATTTTAATCCAATAAAATATTTCCAAGATTAAACAAGGCTTCTATAGTGGAACTAGTATTGCGCCGCTACTATCTCGGAAGCTCTTTGAAATTTTGTACATAGGTACATAGGTATTAGTTTTATGAACCTACATACAAACATTCATACATATGTACGATCTTATTCCAATCGGTTGACCGTTTGCACGATATCTGGACTGTGGGTCTTATTTGGGTTATTTACTTTACCTTTGTTACGATCGATTTACCCGATTATGTGTAAGCATAATTCAGATAATGAACTGAACACATCATACAAGTCATTAAATTAAATGATTTCTTACATGATAATTCAAAAGCACGTTTCCTTAATAAGAGAAGGTGCGTACGGCAACATAGACCAAACACAGGAGAGGACAATATTGCACGAAAATAGATGGTAGATTCATGGCAGACGATAACAAAAATATTAACTGCATCAGATTAGCGACGAGTTTATCGTCATTGTAGGAAAAATTGTTTTGGTTCAAATAAATTGCTAACAATACTCAGCATTGAAGGATACACGCATGTAAATTTATTAGCTAGTAGCATTAAAAAAGAAGAAAACTTGGATGAATTGGAAAAACTTTTACATTTACATCTTCACATTAAGAAAGAAACCATGGTCTATGCCTGTGTCCTCATCACCGAAGATGAAACTATATAACATCAAGACAATTTATTTAAATGGCTCTGAAATAAAAATTATTTGGGAAAGATACAATTTTAACGACAATTCCAGATATGTGTATGCTTACACAGATGAATTCAAAAGATATGACAAAGTTGCAGGTGGGAGCTACATATGTACATACCTTCATACTTATGTAGGTATGTGCGTATGAGCTTAAAAAGGACCTCCTTCTTTTCAGTCGAAATGTGGAATAGCACTTTGCACATGGAGGAAATTAAACAAACATGTAACTGGGCTCTGGTTACTAAGAAACAAATAAAATTTAAGTTTCTGTTATCACTGCACTATAACAGAGTTCCAAAACTATGGCTATGATCTGGTCTTACCAATCAAGGCAACTTTAAAACTAGTTGGAAACACTTGCTCATAACACCAGCCAGCACATCTTATTTGGTTGTCAAGCCGCTATTACCAAGAAGGAAATAAAAAACAGATGAACTACCCGAAAGAACTCATCAACACGGTTTTCAACTTTAAATGAATACATACATACATATGCGTCGCTAAAAGAACTACTAAATCATTACCTATTGAAACTGCAGGTATTTTTTTTTTGTGTAACCTTTGCCTGACAGTGCCACCTAAAAAATTCGATTGTATCAAGAAGGGTATAATTAAACCAAGAGACGTAACACCTCCCTTATAAAGGATAGTACGTCCTTAGCAGCAGTATTTCTCAACTCCGCTGACGGACATATTTCTTTACGAAAAGTACGCCTCCTTAACCAATTAATGCTGGGCATTCAGAGAGAATGTGCTCAGATGATACGTCATCTTCCGAGTAAAACTTACATTCTATTTCTGGGCACAGATTAAGTTTGTTAAGGTGATATCGCAGGCCACAGTGAAACTGTGGAAAAGATCACCAGCTTTTTAGTACTTTCTTTATGTATATTAAGGACTTCCTTGTAGGAATAAAGCTTGATTAATCGCTTGGATTGTGTTAGCTCCAAGACATTTTCCCAGTGGGCCAGACAATGGTTTCATTGCCTCTAATTCCTTGATGACCAGGGACCCAACCGAATTTCACCCTGTTATGTCTGGCAAAAGATTGTAGTGCATCGTACCATCACCTGACTGATTTAGAGTCCATTAAAAAGGACGACAGCACTTTGAGTGCTGCATAGCTAAATAGCTATCTGAAAAGATATATTTCCTAGCGCCCTTAATACCTTTACCAAGGTTTATTCTAGCGCACATCTCAATGGCATGGAGTTCGGCCTGGAAAACTGTGCGATACATTCCCATAGGTATCGGGACCTTGGTATTGGGTTCAAAGACGACAGCTCCAAATCTAGTTTCCATCTTTGAACCAGATCAGACGTCTAGAATCCAGTGCCGAAACACCATTAGACCAGTTTGCACTGTCCAATATTTCTACCTCAAATAACCTTCTGAAACAGTACTCCCTGACCATGACTTCGAGGATAGTGCTAGAATAAAAACCTTATGCCAAGTATTGTTTTCCTGAAAAATAAAACAACTCCTACAACTAAGTGGGAAGAAGAATCGCCTAGCCACAGGATCGTTACCTGAACCATGTTTAAGAACATGGCAATTGATGCCAAGTTAAATAAATGGTAGATTCCTCACTTTACCACTGTAGATGTCTTATCACTGACGATATGGCAGCAAGCAAACCTAAAAAGTAAGTCGAATTAATCAGCGAGTTGGGCAACATGCTCACGGATGAGGTTCAATTGACAATTAAAATCATAAACAGCCTACTTCAATTCGAATGCATTAGGATGCATAATCTCTATTCAATGGAACTAAATCGTTCCGCGGAGCAACTAAGAAAAAGTTAAGTTAAAGTTAAATAACTATCGAAATCAAATCACATTCGCCACTGCTGCCATGTGCAGTGTAGACTTTACCGCATAACGAACAACTGTCAATTCAATTTTAACAGCAGTCGTGGCCGAGCGGTTAAGGCGTCTGACTAGAAATCAGATTCCCTCTGGGAGCGTAGGTTCGAATCCTACCGACTGCGAAGAGAAGAAGCTTTGTTTTGTTTTTACTTTTTTCTCTATTCATGAAAGAACTTTACTACATACAATATTTTGTTGTTTTCTTTTAGAACTCATTACAGCATGAACAATAAAAAGGAATGGGACATCAATGACGCCATTGTTCCGCAGGTATCCGATGGAGAATTTGACGACTTTTGTGAATGGACAGACGGACATGTCCGTCTAATATATTCCATCAGTAATGAGGAGGCTAAAAAGCACATATCTGGTTGGGCAATGCGAAATACAAACAATCACAATGTAAATATTTTAAAAAAGAGCTGTCTAGGAGTTCTAGTCTGCTCCAAGGACTGCGTCCTATCCAATGGCGGTAAAGTTAATCTTCGCCCAGCTATATGCGACAAAGCTAGACGAAAACAAGAAGGCAAGCCATGTCCAAACAAGAATTGCCACGGTGGTAGGCTAGAAATTAAGCCATGCAGAGGCCATTGCGGATATCCAGTAACACATTTTTGGCGTCACTCTGGGAACGCGATATTCTTTCAGGCTAAGGGATTGCACGATCATCCGCGACCTGATCCTAAAAATTCAACAGTATCTAAACGTGCATTTGGTAGAATGTCCACAATGGCACGAGGAGTGGGCGGAAAAAGGATCAATAATAATATTTTCTTGGGAAAAGATAACACATTGAAGGAAAATGTAAGTAGTGTACAGTTTATCCATTCAAAGTTAGATTATAGAATTGTTTTTGGTTTTTCAGAAGGCTTATAGTCACAACCAAATAATACAAACTGCCGCCATGGATATTTATCAGTTTAATGGTATGTAACACTCACCAATTTAATGATATACAAATTATTAATCCTTATACACTTTTGTTTAATGGCTCAATGATGATAATTGATCACACTAATGAAACGCCATTTGTTAAATGACTCAAAATTAAACAGTTAAACAGTGAAGGTAAGAAATAAGTGACACACTTGGCGAATTCACATGAATGTTTTGAACTCTCAACAATAAGTTGACTAGAAAAACGTAAAAATGAGCAATCTGGTTGAGCAAATTTAGCCATACCTTTGCAGTTACAAACTTTAAAGGAAATTGGTCGAGAAGAGATAAACCTTTCGAGCAATGATGCTTATAGAAGTTTGTACACATTGAAACAAATTAATGATAGGCCAATAGACCCGAACTGTACGTTCTAAACCCAATGGGAAGCATATTATTTTGTGTATAACCCATTGATTGAACTGTGTCACGTTATTTGTATACAATCAAAAAGTTTGCTTTAATATACATATATGTAAATGGATCTACATCCTTCTCTATTAAATTTTATAATGGAAATGTCGCAATTAATCAAATTTACAAATTGCAGCCTGTGGTAAATGCCCCAACTATGGTCCGTGTTCCTGCACGACAGACATCTACACGCATTCAACGTATGCACATCCAATTTCCTCCTCATCATCATCTCACACAAACGTCTTTCATTATGAAATGCCATCTGAGCGACCAGCGGCATCATTTCCCGTAATTAATTCAAACTGCGAGTACCAATTCGAATATAATCATCACCCCGTCCTCAAGCCTTCTCCAACGCCTGTGATCTGCTCCAATGTGATGGAGACGCCATCCACAACATCGTACAGTGAGAACCAATTAGCATTTCGTCCAATTCATAACAACTGTAGCGCAATCAATACCAACTGTGACAGTACCAACGTCAAATCGTATACAGGATTTCAAGAGCCCAGTTCTGTACTTCCAACGAATCAGCCCGAGTTTATCAACTATTCTCAAATCAAACCGATAGATAGCAAATCCGAGATGGACAAGGGTACCCACTATACAAACAATTCAGTAGATGAACTTTACTGTCACCGGACTGCAGCAACAGCAGAAGTGAAAGGCGAAAAACCTCGTAGCGACACAATTCTGTATGAATATGAAATAAATCCTTTTGTGAACGCTGGGGGATTCTACGACAGTGGGGCAAATTATGGTGTCCTAGGTTATTTTGACAACGCTCTCACTTCCACACCTGGCCATCATGATTCGGGTTATTCATCTGGCAGCCAACAGGGCTACGTATACGACGGTTATCATCACGCCGCAACAAATGCTGTGAGCTCTGCTTACTACGGTCATCACGTGTAGCAATGCGAAAACATTATTACTGTATGTTAAGGATATTTATTTTAGTGTAAAATAATGTACAAACTATGTGTAAATTTGAAATCAATTAAATTTGTTCTAATATTTATTGACGATGGCCGACACATAAAAGACAACAGAAGCATGTACTATGATGGAAGAAAGAAAGAAAAACAGCAATTAGAGTCAAACAGGCTGACTTATAAGTGTGTATATTTATGATTTCACTCTCAGAGTATATAAAGTTAATGATTATGAAGCAATAAGCTATTAAGATATGTGATGTTGATGTCAGTTGTGGAATACATCCATGAATGGGAAGTGTGCCTTCTCCGGCTCCAAGAGATCAATCAAAAAGCAGACGGTCCCAGCCACACCCTCGTACAAACTATGCGGTCGATCAGGTATTCGCGCACGGTGCTTAAAGTCAGAATTAGTTAATAGTTCCATATATTTCCCAGCTCGATACAAGTACTTTTTTTCTTTTGTCAAGCGATAGAGCAACAAGAATACATATCCATTGCCGGCAACGCCATGACAAATGCCTGGACCCTTGCGTAAAAATCCTTTTTTCCACACAAGGTCTGCTGCTAACCGAGTAGCAGCCAAATATTTGTCTTCTTTGTATATCATATAAGCTTTAGCTAGTAAGTACACAGCTCCTGGAGCTCCGTGACACCAATGCACTAAACGCTTCTCTCGACCAGTTTTCAAATCCTCTAGTGCTACTGGAAAATTTCCTTCAGCATCCTGGAGACTGAAGAAGAACTCAATTGAATTCTTGATGTCGGCTCCATCTGATCTAGATGGGCGGCCGCGTGAGAACCACGGACTATCAAGCAACATAAGTAATATAGCACAGAGTCCGTGTGCCGCGCCCAAATATTCTGTACCGTGATACTGGTACATTAGCGGCAATGGTGCTTTTGTTTGCTTCGCATACTCCCTGCCACTAGTCATCATTATTTCGCAAATCGATGCAATTTCACTATCAGTGATGGGCTTCGGGTCTAAAACATCATTTAACCAGTAACAACCACTTAAGTAGCCAGCACGTCCGACCAGCACTTCGTCACAACCATGTTTTGTGAAAACAAACTCCTTAGCAGGTTCCAATCCTCCACGGAAGTTCGCCAAATCACTGTCAAAGTCTTCAGTCTTGTTTAGGTCCTTAGATATAACAGCCGACACCGCATAGATGCCAGCATTTCCACACAAAAAGGCATAGCGTTCGCTGGGTCGCTTCTTGTAACGTTCTGCATTCGATTTGGCATTGCGAATATACGTCTGGGCATGCTCTAGGGCGGGATACAAATCGTTGGTTTGCTGCGAACGTGACAAGCGCCAGAACATATACGCGATTCCTAATCAAATTCATCGGTCAATACTGAATATATATGTATACATATGTATGTATATGCATCTGCATCTTACCAGAATTCCCAACATACAAGTCCCCACGGTGGTCTTCGTTCTCAAATCCTGGTCTTGTAGACTCCAAAATAGCATCAACATAAGTACAAATCAAATTCTTTACATGTTCTTCATCGATTTTGATCTCTTCATTATCTTTGTAATCGGAGAATGGGTTTTCTATGTACCTTTTGTCCATACTTGTATTATCTTCCGACGCAATTGAAACGAAAAAATAAAATCAATAAGGCGTGTCAGAAGACAGAAGATTCTCGACTCACTTCTTACAAAGAAATTCCAAAATTGAAACCGACTTAGAGTCTTCAAGTAAGTTCTATTTGTTACCCAAATGTTGAGAACAAATCGAACTAACAATTTACAAAACTATTGCAAAATTATACAAAAATATTTGTGAACCGGCTGCAAAATGGTTCTGCTTTCCTATTTACTGTAGACAATTCACAGATCCTTCAAAAAAAAAAAAAAAAACAAAACAAAACCGTCTGTCATGAGCGCTATTCGCAATGAAAATTAGTTTTACTAACTTTTCAGTAGTGCAGAGATTTATTGAGTATTGTTGTACTCTACAGATCGTTAAAATACATTGTTTTATACTCAATCCTTCGATGAATAAAATTAATTTTGAGTATATGTCGTCTTGAAATCGTGAAATATGTAATGGACGTGAATTCAATATTTCAACAGTTGTTGTCTTTTCGTAGTTGGAGTAGTAAACGTTTTTTCTATGTCGCAACAGATGGCGCATACAAATTAAGCAAATTCCCAACAGAACTGCGGCGTATGCTTTTATACAGAATAACTTTTCATATCTCATTCCTTTTCATGGTTCTTTTGAAGAAGTTCTTCCGTACGTTCTTAAATTTGTAGCTTAAATTGTTTATAAATTGGCTCAACGAAGTCGCTCAGGCCAGCTGAGGTAAAATGGATGTTTCCTAGACACTATTTTTCGGTTCTGACTTCAAACAAATATGAGTATATTCTTCACTCACTGGTAGCCTTACTCAGGAGAGAGGCTTAGGATATCTTCCACAGACTAGGCAGGAGGTGAATTTGTGAATATGCATAGAGTAAAGTCTGATCGAGTTGTTCCAGGTGGCTTTGAACGATGCTCGGAAGTCAGGCGATTATATCGATAATGGGAGGCCTCTTTGAGTCTTAATATTCAAGAAGAATCTTGCGAAACTATAGCGACTGCTAAAAGGAAAGTGTTGAAGCTGATTTTATTTTATATCTGTCGCAGTTCATTTTTGAAAAAAAAAAAAAAAAAAATCAATAAGCATACTGCATACGAAAAGATACTGGACAAGCGAGGATGCAATGTCCTGACCACGTCTTTAAATGGTAAGTGATTAGTTGTCGTAGACGATTTATTGATAAAATAAGTAGCCTAAGTAAACAAAGAAGTCATACATGTGGAATAAGCTTTCATCAGATAGAGATACTAAGTACTGTTTCAGACTTTATGTCTAAATTGCGGAGAGCTTGAATTTTTTAAATCCCAAGTCGTGATTCTAAAGGAATCGTGTGGTATAGGGATGAATTAAAAATAGATTCTGACGTTGGCTCGAAGGCATTCATAAATTAAGACACCATCTTAATAAAATTAAGATCGTTAAAGTTATTGATTGCTCCCTCTGGACGATGAGAAACGTTTATTATGTGCGTGTGAGTTTAAAAAAATCTTTTAAATTTTTTAGCTTGAAATGGTTGGCAGCACATCGACTTATGTCAGCTCTTTTCGCCTGACGTTGCCTGTCAATTGAACTAGCCGAATTCGCCAATCTGACTGGGTGCAAGGGTTGCAACAAGTTTCTCTGGAGTTTTTCTATTTCCACCGCTGGTGAGTTGTGACCGTGGATTTATGTCAATTACGAATTGGAAATTCACTTTGCTGTTCCGAGAATAGACACAACTACATTTTAATTTCTTAAGCATAAGCACCGAACGCTATCACATCTCGATCAAAGTGATTACTAAACGATTCGAATCCGAAATAGAAACTTGGAAAGGAAAGTGAAAAGATGTCGGCTGCTAGAATTTTGGGTGCGCTTACAAAAGTCGCGAGAACACAGGTTTTACACAACCAAATTAATAATTGTGAGTATTCAGTGGATATTGTTATTTTGATCATTAAAATGGAGAAGAAATTTAATTATTCCTTTACGTCGGCGAGCTGCTGTCATGTATTGGACTTTGCACCCGGCCATCATAACAGATTATATTGAGTAATTTGCTTGAAAAGTGGGATTTTCCTCCTACTACTTGTCGATTTTTAGACTAGGTCACTGTCGTACTCAGAACTGGGACACTGTCATTGGTTCCGTTGGTTGAAAACTGTAATACGGGCGAAATGAAATAGATAGATTTTTTTGCATTAGATCCGCACAACAGTGGTGTACACCTTATCTTAGCCCTTCGTACCCCAGACAGTTGATAGCTATACTTTTATCATCATGTAATAGTTTCGCAGAGTCTATAAATATATTTTTAAGGTCATAATTAAACAGATATAGCGGTTGCCTATGTTCTATTAAAAAGTCGAGTCTAATTTGCATCTCCTTTTTCAGATCCTTCAATGACCAGACTAATGGCAACAGCAACAGTAGCTACCAAGCACACATCCACAAAAGTTGTGGATAAAGTTCTCGTTGTGACCATCGACTCACCGAATGCCAAGGTTAACTCATTAGGAACCGAAATTATCGAGGAATTTGAAACGATTCTGCGAGATCTAGAAACTAATAGCAGTGTAAACTCTGCTGTTTTAATCTCGGGAAAACCAGGCTGTTTTATCGCAGGAGCTGATATCGGAATGTTGGAAAAAGTGCAAAGCGCTGACGAAGCCACACAAATTTCACATATTGCTCAAGTGCTGTTCGACCGAGTGGAGAACAGCCGTAAGCCAATCATTGCCGCTATCAATGGCGTTTGCTTAGGTGGAGGCTTAGAATTAACTCTTGCATGCCATTATCGTATTGCAACCAAAGATAAAAAAACGTCATTGGCACTGCCAGAAGTAATGCTAGGTTTGCTGCCAGGCGGCGGTGGCACTCAGCGACTACCAAAACTTACATCTATACCAACTGCTTTGGACATGGAATTGACAGGAAAATCGGTCAAGGCGGATCGCGCCAAGAAACTTGGAATTGTTGATCTTCTCGTTACTCCTCTAGGGCCTGGTCTGCAGCCCGCAGAGAAGACTACAATAGAGTATTTGGAAAAAGTTGCCGTTCAAATTGCTCAGGACATTGCTAGTGGCAAGTTGAAAGTAAGTATATTATCGAATGCAAAATGAACAAGTACTAAATCAACATCTTATAGGTCAACCGAGAGAAGAATAGCATTACGGATAGATTAACAAAGTTAGCGTTCAGCATCGACTTCATAAAGAATAAGATATTCGATAAGGCACGTCAGCAAGTGATAAAATTGTCAGGTGGGCTATACCCGGCTCCGCTTAAGGTAAGTCAAACATTGTCTAATTCAATTAGAGTCATTCGGACTAGTGCTGTACAATGCATATCCTACAGATCTTAGATGTGATCAAAAAGGGAGCGGATAGCGGCATTTTGGCGGGTTATGAGGCTGAGCGCATTGGATTTGGAGAATTAGCAATGACAACAGAATCTAAGGGTCTCATCGGTCTTTTCCGTGGACAGACAGAGTGCAAAAAGAATCGGTTTGGGGCACCCCAACGAAAAGTCAGCACTGTTGGTGTGCTTGGGGCAGGCCTTATGGGAGCTGGTATTGTGCAAGTTTCCGTCGATAAAGGCTATCAAGTGGTTATGAAAGACACAAACAATGCTGGTCTCTCTAGAGGCGTGGGACAAGTGCAAAAAGGCCTGGAAACGGCCGTCAAACGCAGACGCATTACAGGGGTAGACAGAGACAAGATATTGTCTAATCTTACACCAACACTTTCATATGATAGCTTTAAAAACGCCGACATTGTTATTGAAGCTGTCTTTGAAGATATAAACATCAAGCATAGGGTTATAAAGGAGCTGGAAGCAGTGGTCCCACCACACTGCATTATCGCATCTAACACCAGCGCTATTCCAATCACAAAAATTGCCGCAGGTAGTTCACGACCTGACAAAGTCGTTGGAATGCATTATTTTTCACCAGTGGATAAGATGCAGCTTTTGGAAATTATCACCCATCCGGGTACATCAAAAGACACTGCAGCTGCAGCGGTAGCTGTTGGTTTAAGACAAGGAAAAGTTGTCATCACCGTTGGGGATGGTCCTGGCTTCTATACAACCCGAATTCTAGCGACCATGCTTTCCGAGGCTATTAGGTAAGACAGTACAAATTGCTTGTAATTTCTAATTAAATTCAAATTCCTTTTAGGCTTCTACAAGAAGGAGTTGACCCTAAGGATTTGGATAAGATGACGAAATCCTTCGGTTTCCCAGTGGGTGCTGCAACCTTAGCTGACGAAGTCGGCATTGATGTTGGTTCTCATATCGCTGTAGATCTATCCAAGGTTAGAGAAAACCTTCTCTATGCATTATAATTTCACCCCGGAACTCTTTTATCTTATAGGCATTTGGCGATCGCTTTAGCGGAGGTAATCTCCTTGTTATGCAAGACCTTGTGAAAGCCGGATTTATGGGTCGTAAATCAGGAAAGGGAGTATTTGTGTATGAAGGAAAATCAAAGAATCGCGAAGTAAACCAGCAGGCTCTGGAAATCGTCCGACAGAAGTATTCGCTTGTTCCGAAAGGTGCTACTAGCGTCGAAGACATGCAACTACGTATGGTATCACGTTTCGTGAACGAAGCAGTTCTCTGTTTGGAAGAGAAAATTCTCGACAATCCCTTGGAAGGTGATGTTGGTGCTGTGTTTGGTTTGGGCTTCCCACCATTTACTGGCGGACCATTCCGCTGGGTTGATCAATACTCAGCCTCGAAACTGGTCAATAAAATGCAATCGTATGCCGATTTGTATGGAGCACCCTTCAAACCTGCTCAAACTTTATTAGATATGGCTAAGGATCCCTCGAAGAAATTTCATTCAAAGACTGTGACTGCTAAGCTATAAATCGTCCTTTTAAAATTCAAACCGCAAACGAGATTCTGGTGGCAAATGCAAATTTAGTAAAACCCAAAATTAAGTGCACTTAAACTTGAGAAACAATTCATAGATTTTCTTCAGAGTAGATTACATCCATGCATTTAGTCTTAAAAACGAAATTGTTTATGTTTTCCCTTATAAGCTAATAAATGTTTTATATTTTACTTTAATTAGTGCTGTTAAACCTATTTCAAAACTGATGGTTAATGCTTTATTCTAAATAGGTTTGACTTGGCGTAAGTAGATTTCTCTTTGTCATTAACGTGGATATACATATATATGTACGAATATGAGTATGTACATATATCAAAGATGAAGTATGTACGTATATAATTTATCTCTGACATACATATACTGAGTCTCTCCGAAAGAAATATACATATTTCGCCAGAATTCAATGCCGTATGATGAACATAAAATTAGGATGGACGTACATACATAGTTCAAAACCAGGAGACCTCGCACGAGTGTAAAAATCGCTTTGAACCACAGCTCACGGGATTAAGACATCAAGAAAGGCAAAGTTATTGGTTGGAGCGGAATACAATCGAGGACACCTAAAGGCTTAGTAAGTAGATTGAAATTATCTCTAATATCTCGACTTCGCGACGGATAGGGTATAAGTCTAAATTGGGATCTCATTGCGCTACACGACTCCTCACTTCCCTCTTGTGAAGACTTTTCTGGCAATGGATGAATAGGCAAAATCAGTTGGTTTTAAAGTGGACCAGGGCAATACTAAGTAGGTACTTGCCATTAAGAAACGACAAGTGCTCCGCCTTGAACAAATATTTATTGTTGTTAATACAATGTCGAAGTACTAAAGGAGATTAAATGCCTAACTACATAAAACCAAATAATTATTATTCAGACGGGTTCAATAACCACAAAGCTGCAACCTGAGGATAGGCAGAGAAAAAAAAAAAAAAATAAAGGCTTGAGAAGGCTAAAAGGTAAATCGCTAATTGTATATTAGGGCGCATACACAACATGCTCAAAGCCAGTAAAGGAGCTGTTTCCTCTCCATTACTTTTGATATTACTACGCGTAGGATTCAGTAAGAGAGGGCAGTGATAATTGTGATAAACGAGAAGTATGTATGTACATATGTATGTATGTACATATGTCTTAAAGACAACGTGGGAATAAGGCAAAGATCAAAGAAGCGTTTTCAGTTAAAACAAATAAATCATTAAAAAAAAATACCTGATGCTAAACATTCCCATCCTCAATATAAAAGGAATAAACGTAAACACTAAAAAAAGAAATAAAATACTTATGTGTGCGAAAATGGTCTACAGATGCCCTTAACTGAAACTTACTCTTCAAACTCCATTGCCACCTTCATCTCTCCCGACAATCCTGGCCATAGAAGGATCAACAGACCAACAAGAGATTACTGGCAGAGATCAAAGACAATTTTTCATTAAGACAAAATAAAACTGAACACCAATTCTTTTGACTCATTCAAAACCTCTGATGTAGATTGTATCTTCCCAGAACTCTTCTAAAAGGCATCACACCTACATACATATAACCCCACATCTAATCAACATTTCTAGAAGAAGCTATGCCCCGGGTTACCTATCGGAAACAGGTCTTGGTAAATAAAAATAAACCCAAACTAGGTCTTAGGCGAACAAATGTACCGAAATCATATCGACCTTTAAGGCTCATTTTTTTTCCCCAAAGAAAATGGTAAAAATATTTGAAAAATATTTGATAGCCACATCAGGGATGGTCCACTATATAGTGATCCTAAAACTAATATGTCTATTAACCTGGACAATGAAAAACGCATGCTTTTCAGGAGCTCTCCCCAATGAAATTGTGGTGAGCTGCTTCCTTGATAACGAAGAAACAAGCCCAGATATACACTTGTATCCACAACACAGGAGTTGAAAATACTACATGTAACACTAGGTTGTGACAGAATCAACGTCACGACTTCGTAGGTTGTCCAAGGTTGTCCTCAGGGTGATGTTGCTGACCTCCGACTTTTCCACTATTTCAACTACACAAGAATGGACAAATGTGACGCGTAATGTATTTTAAGCGGAAGTCTTTGCAATCGAACTATGTCTTAGAGTTTATGTTCCAACAACAAAGCTGAGCTTCTAGCTAGCAAGGCCTATGAAATAACATCTAAATTAGTATGGGATTGGCTGCAGCTACCCACATCATTAGCCAGCCCAACCAGAGGTTATCTTATTTGTTTGTATATTATTTTCCACTATTGAATTATTAAATTAAGTAGAAATGAACCCATACTACTAATGCAACTATAATTAATTTTTAAAGTATCTGATCTTCTTATTGCCAAGACCATTCTGTGGATCACCAATCAGCACTGTAAAATGTTCTATTAAAAACTGTCTGGAAAACAAAGCTCACAAAATGTTAATGCCGAACATCTCCTATAAAAGAACGAAATAACTTTTAGGACTAACTAAAACTCAGATTCGAATAGTCACAGGATTTTTGACTGAAGATTGAAATGTGTGTACAATACCTCATGGGAACAGCCCATGTGTTCTACATGCAGAAGTGGACCGTGGCTCAGTGGTTAGTGCTTCGAACTGCTGAGCGGAAGGTTCGAGGTTCGATTCCCAGACAACACTACAGTTTCTTCACCGTCCCACCTCTCGCGAGCATCTGACAAATATCCGAGAGTAAAACTGTCACAAAAACAGCTTCTCAAAACAAAAATTGACACCTTTAGGAGCTGTCGTGCTGGATATTTATATTTGTAACACATGTAGAATGTGCAACGGGGACGAAGAATCAGCAGAACACATTTTGTGTTACTGTCACTGTTTAATCAGAGCGCGTCATCGTCAGTTTCTACCAGTTCACCCAAAAATATTCTTGGATTAATCACGACGGTAGCATGAGCTGGGTCTAATTGCATTCATTATTTCGTCAGGTGCTTGGAAGGAAAAGTTTGTTAAGTAGTGAAAAAATCTTTGTGAGAAAAAATATTTTATTTTTTTTTTCAAATTTGAAAATGCCTCCGACAAACTTATATCGCATTTCTAAACTATATACTTACCATAGAAAAGTAAATTAAACCATTGCTAGTAGAGCATCAACGGATCTATAACGACAAATAAGGAGATTTTGATGTCTGTGAGGATTGCAGCGGTTAATTTAGAGGGGTGGGAAGTTTACGATGACGTATGCTTAGTGCTGTCCTTAATCCCGAAAAACCCTTTTCCCTCCACGAAAATATTACAATTTTTCCTTTTTTTTTTACAAATAAAGTTGCACAGGAAATGGTACACAGAAACCTAAACCGCCTAAAGATAAATATAATGTTAAACCTAATGTTAAATTACAAACCTAATGTTTGTCCACCACCAATTGGCAAAAGAAAGTAAAATAAAACTTATCTGGGTGCCATGACATGAGAAAAAAGATAGGTATAAGCATTCCTTGGGATTAAGCCATTGATAGAAAGGTACTGGAAAAACTTGGAACGTTTTCGACATTCCTGAATTTCATCAACAAATAATCTAATCAACTTACTTACTTATTTACTTAAGTGGCGCTACAGTCCGCGATCGACCTGGGCCTCAACGAACAAGCCAATAATAGGTACTAGGTACGAGTATGTACATATATTATTCCTTATTAAAAAATTGACAAGCAAGGATAGGGTAAGTAAAGTAATGATTTAAGAAGAAAACAGTACGTAATAGTACACGTATAGTTAAATGATTGTACTGTATTTAGATACATGTAAAACATTTTATTTAAATAATTAATAATCAAAAAGTGCGTAACATTTATTTTCACAACTACCTATACAAAGTACATATATACACTATTTATTCTCCACTCACTTTCTCCAATATTCGCTAACCTGCTGATGATTATTGCTGTTACTACTTTGGTTTTCCGCAGCCGGATATTTTACCAGAACCTCATCAATTAATTCTAATATTCCGATTTTGAATTTTCGTTTCTGTTGAGGCGTCAATCCAACAATGTCTGGAAGTATACTGCGAAAAAATTCCATATCTGTATTGTCCCCACCAATGAAACAACCATCTACGGTTACTGATCTATCATTAGGCCCACTGGGCTGTTCAAGTTTAATCCGTTTCGGTTGAGGCAAATGATGTTGCGAATGATGCTGATGCTGATGGTGACCATTGACAAGTGGTGTCGTTGACGAAGAAAATAGTATTTCCGAGTTCGCATCTGGTGTTGTTCTCATTTCTATTTGAACATCAGGAATGAAATTATTCATTGTATGTGCACTGTTTGTATCGCTCATGGGCGTTGAGTTCGCTGGTGGCCGATTCATTTGAGCATTCGTATCAAATGCATCGATTGTCTCTTCGTCGTTGTCTGATAGGGATTGTTTCATTTCTAAATCGGCTGACTGGCCAAATTTGTATTCGCCTAAAGTGCCGGGCATATTATAGATGCTTTGTGAACTATCGACAGATTGACGCGTTGACTTTAGGAATGGCAACAGGAACGCCATATGTTCGGTAAGATAGTAGGGCTTGTGCTGTGGATCGTTGCCACTTTGCTGTTTTATGTATCGAGATAAACATGCTCGCAAATTACGCCAACGTTCCTTACAATGAATCACTGGGGCATAGAGAAAAGAGAATACTACATATTACCGAAACATAAACATTTTAAATTGAAGGCATGCCAAGGAAGCCATTGTTCGTTATACAATAGCAGTGCAAAAAAAAAAAAAAAAATTCCCGCTCCATAAGACAAGTGCGGAACAAAGTCAAGCCTATGCAAATTTATTTATAAAGTTACAGTTCTGTGCTCTTTCTAATGTATTACAGTGAAATCGCATAAAAGCTTCGTTTCGTGAACTCGTAGTGAACAATTTCTTCTAATTTACATGCACAAATACGTGTGATATTCAAACATTACGCAACCCTGATAAACAACAGGCTGTCTTGGAGCTTTTTCCCCAATGCGCATCAACCCTAAAATAAAACTTTGTTTACAAAACATTACCGAGAATATGGCTGATAAGAAAGCTTTCTGGCAGTGTGTGCGTGAGGGTTCTTTTGGTACATATTTTTATTTTTAAATTATTTTTACATGTACACAGGTTCGCAAAACAAAGCTCTCTGTGAAATGATAACACGTTGACTGTTGAGTGCTTTAGAAGGTATAAAATTTTAATACACAAGGAATACCTCAGCAGAAGTTATGTACTTTGTTGCGTATTCACGACCTAGACTATAGAGACACCGAATCGCGAATTGTTTTTACGTTATCAAGACGAATTTTCTGTGGTCTCTTCTCCTCCGATTTATCACATTACTAAGCCAATTGCTTGAAGCTTATTGTGTAATCTATAGGTGTATTTAGTTGATGAAAACAATTTATCGATTTCAATTGCATGTCCCTCACACCACCACACTACACAAAAACAAAATTGAATCACTAGCAGCAGCAGTACTATGTATGTACATACAATAGTATATGCATTGTAACGTTGAAAACACTTGTGTTCAAGAATTTCTATCGACACAAGTAAACACAGCATAATACCTGCTAACCTAGCCCTTCTAGTGCATTACCCAAATGGGCGGGAGATTTACTTTAAGGGTGGCACTGCTGAACAATTGCGAGGCAATGGGGAAATAATTGAATGCAATAAGCTTTTCCTCACCACTTTCTCTGGTTTCCTGGGATATCACGGACCATGCCTTCTCCTGGTAGTCCCTGTTCCTGTACTCTGGCACCTTTTTATCATACAGGCAACGATGTTTCTTCACCATATTCACGAAACGAATATTGAAATCCTCATCCGCCTGCATGATTCGCGGTGTGTTTGTCGTCATTTGTCTGTGGTGGTCTATCACCAGTTCACGTTTTTTTGATTCGACTTTGTTCTGCATTTATTTAACTACAGTAAGTTTAATAATACTGACAGAGATACTATAGACTGCGTATTTTCACTGTTTTTTTTTTTTTTTTTGCGCGTCTAACAAAAATAGAATAATTTTATGTGTTTTCGAAAGCTCAACCAACTCACAAATGACAAACAACTCTTGTTGTTGCGAGCAAGTTGGCTGCTACGAGAGGAGCTGGAGAGTGTTGTATGAGTACGCAAACGGCAACGGCGACGGCGACGATGATGGAATAAACTATAGACGTTGTGAAAGCTTGTTTGTTGTTTTTGTCGTTTCGAGTTCATCGTCGGATTGGTGTTAGCTCGACAACAACAATTTAAATACCAACATACATACGAAAATAAAAAGTAACGATTCAAACAAACGTTTAAACTATGTATAACATTGCGCATACCATGTCAAGATATAAATAACAACGGCATCAGCACGTTCGCTATCAGTGCACCTTCTATCATTTAAGAGACATGATACCAGTAGTAGGTAGTCAGAAATATCTTTCTAACGAATATGTAACGTATGGAAAATGTATAACATCCCTCCTTCTCGGGTTGTTGGTATTTCTATCAATTCTTCTCACTTCGTTTGCAATCGAACTACAGCAACAACAGATTTAGAGCGCGCAACGCAATAATTGCCGAACTGAGAGACAAACAAACAAAACCCCTCTACATTTGAATAAACAACAAAACGTAAACTGGGCAAGCGAACCACTGACAGATAGAGGAAAAGCGGTGTGGAAATGAAAGCTCACATCATACTGGCAAACAGCTTTAAACTGAAACAACACACTTGTTCACTTGGTTTCTTTACTTCTATGTATATGATGGCTTTGCAGATACAATCGACTTGATAGAACCTAAAGGTGAGAAATATTTCTCGTGTTAAAGATCAACTATGATTATTATCATTCTGATGTAGTGAAAGCACTCTACTGGGACAACTTCAATAAACGCACTCTTTACACGGACACATTTTTGAGAACAATTTTTTTCGCAGTCAATTACATTACATTGCATTTTGTTAAGCATGATCGCTCTATTAACTACTAATTGTATAAAAAGAAGCATCCAATAAACGGAAACGGAAATTAAAATTGGCCCGTGTCAAAATTTAAAAAAAATTGTCAAGTGCGGGTTTGTTCACACACATAAGGATTCCATTAGAGAGAAAAAGACAGAGTACAAATTCTTAACATAGAAACATATGTATGTATTCATGTTATTCTATGAGAACAGCTTATGTATGTAGATATCTTTCATCTCGTTTTCTCGTTTTCTCGCAATATGGTTCCTAAATTAATTTTGTGGAATCCCTGAAACAAGGACGCATTACCATTGCATGCATTCACTCCACACATATACATATAGAGTGTCCTCTGTGTAACAGAGCTGCGATCATTATCATGAGCCCAATTATTTCGCTAAAAGGAAGTAGTTCCAGTTCCCGAGAGCTTTTGTTGTGGAATTTACATTCGTTATGTAAAGATCAATACAGGCAAATTGTGATCCTCTAGAAGATAATTTACAAAAGATTACTCGCAGCAGCAGAAGCGGAAGGAGCTCTCTCAGATCATCAATTTGGATTCAGAAAAGCGCGATCTATTGTCTATGCCATAAAAAAGAACAGTAGTCGATATCGCAGAAGGTGCCATTGAAGGAGAAAGATGGCTCTACGGTACAAAGGAGTATTAAACACGCATTTAACTCTGAGAACTGGTCCTTCATTAGAAGATCACTTGTCAGAATGGATATGCCATATTACTTGCTGCGTATAGTGACCAACTGCTTCAACTAAAGTACAATACCGATGAAGGGGTAAAATACTACAATTTCACTGCGGGAGTCCCACAGGGATCGGTCTTAGGATTGCTACTGTGGAACATCATGTACGACGGAGCCCTACGATTAAAGCAACCTGGCGAAGTAACTATAATTTAATTCGCCGACGACTAGAGTTAAATTCAGGCATTACCACACCTAGTATAATTTTTAATGGCTACCTATGAAGAATACTCATAGCAGCATAGTTCACAGAAAAATTGAAGTGACCGACTGGCTTGCACGTACTTGCAACAAGTGCCGAAGACAAAAGCCATACAAAGCGGCGGGGCTTCAAAGAAGGAGAAGGGCTGCTCATGAGCTCTACGAGCAGCAGAGACGGGAAGACGATCCGCTTCTCTGAAAGAAGAAAAAGAGCACGAGAAGCTCGCGATAGAATATATTGAGAGACTATACTCGAGGAATAATGTACGGAAGTTTTACCAACAGATAAAAAGAACGTGTCAGGCCAACAAGACCCGTACATGTCTGTAGAGATGAAGAAGGAAACCCCGTAGTAGAGCCACAATCGGTGCTGAGAATATGGAAAAACTTCTTCTACAGACTGTATAACGGCGATGAAGACCAACATTCCGCTGTCAGGCAAAATGAACCATGCAATCCAGACAATGATAGCCAGAACTTACATCCACCAGACCAAAACGAAATGAGGATAGATAGATTGCTGGACCTGCCGGCTTACCAGCCGAGCTGTTCAAAATAGCTCGTCTGACCAAATCAGTTCTAAGATTTGGTCAGACGAGTGTATACCTGATGAATGGAATCTCAGTACCGTTTGCCCGATCCACCAGAAAGAAGACCCCCTTAATTGCGCCAGTTACAGAGATTTCAATCTCCTCAAAATCGCGTACAAGATCTTATCTGCCATCCTGTGAGAACGTCTGAAACCTTTCGTCAACAACCTGATTGTGGTTTCCTGTGGTTTCAGACCAGGAAAGTCGACAATCGATTAAATGTTCACACTTCGACAGATCCTGGAGAAAATTCAAGAAGTCCAAATCGATACCCACCATCTTTTTGTCGATTTTAAGGCTGCATATGACAGTACCTATAGAGACGAGCTTTACACAGCCATGGCTAGTTTTGGCATCTCTGCCAAACTCGTTCGCCTGTGCAGGATGACGATGGAGAATTCTCGCTGCTCCATCAAGGTCGGTAACGATCTCACCGAGACCTTTGATGTCAAAAAAAAACCAAGTATATGCTGTCAACAAGAAGGGACACACAACATCGATGAATTGGTCAGAACGTCACAATCGACAGCTATAACTTGGAGGTAGTAAGGGACTTTGTCTACCTTGGCTCTGGTATCAATTCTGAAAACAAACAGCCAATCGCTGTTTCTTTGGGCTGAGAAGGCAATTGGAGACTAAGGAGACTCTATATAAGACCTTGATCATCCCAGTCCTCCTTTAAAGCACTGAAGTATGGACTTTATCGAAAACTGATGAAGATAACCTCGGTCGTTTCGAGAAAAAAATTTTTATTAAAATTTTCGGTCCTGTTGACGGACTTTAGAGGAAGAGATTTAACGACGAACTATACGAGCTGTACAGCGACATCGATCTAGTCAAAAAACTGCGCATTAGTCAAGATGGCTAGGACATGTAGAGCTAATTGACACCAGTGCTCCGCCCAGTTCAAAAAACACAGCTAATATATCGGAGATCAATTCTCCGACCAGTTTGTAATTTTTTGACATTCTATGTACCACCACATATTGAGTCTGTTTCTATCCTAATTTTGAAAGACGCAGGGCCTTCTTTCAACCGTTCTTATTGGGCGTGTTATATTTTGCACACAAATGGAATAGACCTGCTGTTTAATGCAATTTTTCATTTGAGAAGCTTTTACATGACAGTTATACTCTCGCATGTTTGTCAGGCGCTCGCGTTTTTCTTTCGGGCTATGAAAGAAATTTTAGGTTTTGTCTGGGGATTGAACCTCGAACCCCTCGCGATTGAAGTACAACCCACTAACCACTTGAGCCACGGCGCCCAACCATTTTGAAAGACAATTGATTAAATTTCCGGTTGTATACACACATGGGTTAGACCAGTATCAAAGAATCAAAGGCCAGTATAACGCTCGTTCCGTATACTTGATTGCTTTGAAAGAATTCAACATTGTTAAACATAGCTAAACCAATGGATCTTACGGTGACGACAAAATTATGTAAGTCCTCAACGTTTTGAAACGTCCCTGTTCAAATCATAAAAGCTTAAGTTCGGAGATTTTCGTCGAAATAAGCTTTCGACAAGACACATGCAAACAACTGACAGCCATACTGCAACACAGCAGGTGAATTTTTTTAAAGACTAAATCCAAACAAGTTTCCAATACCCCCGCTAGGATGACAGTAGTGGTAATCGTTGAGTGGTGAAGCATCAACTTAATATTATTACACACTGACTTTTTATGTGTTTCGGATATGATGTACTGGCCCATATTTCAGTGTTCCACTTTCAAAGGATTTTTTTTTATTGTGTAGTTTTGTGGGCATAAAGAAGATAGAACGTCATAGGGATGTTTTAAAAGGGATTGTTTTGTAATTAATATGACTGGAAAGTTGCATTAAAGTGGTGCGCAGAATAGAACAAGTGTAGAAATTGTGATCAGTGTGAAAAGTTTTTTTGTTAATGTAGGTCCTTTCAGCAAAATACAAAAATCGATTTTCTTTTTACCGAATTGTATTTTACTCTTGTGATGTGTAACAAACAAATTTTTAAATAACAATCAATAAATACAGAAGAATAATTAATCAGGATATACACAGGAATATATCAATTGTTTTTTTCTGTTCCTTTTATTTAACCTGAAAGGATAATACGATGCACTTATGTTCTAGTTAGATAAATAACAATACAATACAAAAATCTACACATGTGCAAATGTCAAAAAAAAAAAATATACACAGATTGTATGTAGTATATACGTATGTATTGAACGTGTTCAAGAGTGCTTCTTTACTCCCTAGGGCCGTTGTGTGCAAAAAAAAAAAAAAACAAATAAATAAATTAAGAGCGAGGGAAGCAGGAAAAGCTTTAGAGGTTTTTCCGAATGTTTGTCATATAAAACGCCACCAACACCATACAAATGCTTTGCGTCTCAGTTTTGTGACGACTACTTTTCCGAAACGAACGTTCGCGCGCGCGATTTTGTTCTCCCCCCAATTTCGATAAACTTATCGGTGGATTATATTTAATTATAATGATATTTAGTAAATTATAAAAATAAAGTTCTTTGACTTCTGCCTTGAAAGTGACGTCCTTATTCATACAGTGTCAGTGTGCCTAAAACTTAGAAAAGTTTAAAGTACCTATCTGTCGATTTAAGATAATTGACACCTTTTATTAAAAAAAACAATGCATTTCAAAAACAGTGTACATATATAGCTAAATTTACAATCTTAGGGTGTCCTAAGAACCCAAATTCAGAAAACAGAGGAATGTGAATGAAGAAATAACAACATTCCGCCTGAGATTTCAAATTATTTACGTTAGTTTTTCATGAAAATTTTTGTTGAATATGATTCTTGAAATAACACTGTGAGCAATTTAAAATTCTGTTTTCGAAAACAAAAATTTTGTAGAACCGTCCGTGGAATAGCCATCCAAAATGATATTCGCTAGAATTACAACAATTTCGAAAACGGGCTAGCTACAAGTTGAATTGAACACTATGCATTGTGATACATATATTGTCAGTTTCAATTACTTTGGGTTTTTTTTTTTTTTGTTGTTGTTTGTTTGTTTTTGTGTTACAATTCACAAGCAAAAGACAATCATCCCCAGACGGTAATGGCCCCAAAATGTTGTGCTCATGCACAGTCATCTCGTGAAGCAGTATTTAAAATACACACATCTCCCTGTAAGAAATGGGTGAACTTTTATAGTTCACTTTTGTTTTTTTCTCTTCCATTTCTTTTTAAATTCTTTCTTATTCACATTTTGAAAAAAAATGTATTTGCCACGATGCGTTCTAATATTAAAGTTACTAAATTCTGACAAGTGCGCGTACACTGCTTTGCTCTCAGTGGAACATTTTATTTTTTCATATGTACATATGTATGTATTTGAGAGATCAGTCAAAGGATCATCGGACAAGCGACCGCAATCCACTTGTGCGCTCCAATACTCGTAGAGTTTTGATCTTCTTGATTGTATTATGTATTTATATTACGCATACGCCCGAGGTTTCAGCGAGAATAACAAATGTACACAGATATTTCATTTAAAATTTGAATATACTTTCTTCACTCTCTCCTTGTTTCATTTCAGTATTCTTATACATTTATTTGAGTTTTTCTTCTTCTATCTTTCTTTTTTTTTTTTTTTTTTGGTTCTCTATCACTTCTTTTTTGTTTTATTTAAACGTGTTTGGGAGCAGAAATAGAATTTCTGTATTTTTTATTTTGTACATGTGTTACTGCTGGCTGAAATATCGAAATGTTGGAAGAGTCTTTCTTTACCTCCTCTCTTTCTCGAGTGATCATGAAGTGATATCTCAAAATTCCGAACAAGAAATTGAATGTAAAAAAAAAAAAAATAAATTAATAAAAAATAGTGAATTTTTATTTTAATTTTGCATAAATCTATGTGCACTTAATTTTAACATATTTAAATAATGAAAAATAATTTCATTTCAAATTTCAAGCCTCACGTTTAAGTTTTAAGCATAAAATATATATGTTACATACGTATGTATAAGGAAAAAAAAGGAAATGAAAAAAAGTGTGTTATGTTAAGTGCTAAAAATATACTTTACTCAAGACACTGATTGAAATGCATTGTTTAGCTGAGAAATTTTAAATTAGGAAACACCAGTTTTTCACTCGATTTAAATTTCTAACGAAAATGTGTGACTATTATTTAATCAAGCAACTTGTATGTGACCTCATATAAATCATAGAAAAGATTTCCGTGTTGATATTGTAATAAAGTGCAAATACATAACCCAAAAAAATTCAAAATACATTTATTATATAGCAAAGCAAAAGTTCTTGTTGAAAAGGTTTTTAATTTTTTTTTTTTGAAAAAAATTGTCAATTGATTTTAAAATCACAAGCAATGTGGTTATTGTATGTTTTCTATGAAGTCCGGACAGAACAAAATTTAACGTGTCATTCTATTAACTGAAGTTAAATACGGTTAACTAGTTAAAAAGAAATTCATTTGTAGAAAAATTTTCTACAAAATTCGTTGATAAAAAAATCCACCTCAATATGTGATTCTATTTATAACAAAGCCTAAGATAATTTTCTTATGTTTTGTTGTTGTTGTGTTATTGTTGCTCTTGTTCTCACGAAATGTTGTAGCCTGTTTTTTTTAGGTAGAAATCTAATTTTTTTTTTTTGTTCTTTTGATTTCAAATAGGTTTTCAAAAATCTAATATATTTTGCTTTCGTCATCATGTACAACAATTCAATTGTAGTATTTTGACGTTTGTTGGTTTTAAATTTCTATTTAGTGAGAACTTTTTAATTACACAAATTATACGAGCACATACTATGTGTATATCCCAGGAATAGTGAGAACAGTGCTTTTAAATGTTCGGCATTTTGGATACTTACACATATGTACATATGTATATGTGCATGTGAAGAAGAAATAGTTCATGTTCACTTAAAGTACTAGACTTCTTAATACCATTCATGTGGCGTTGGTAAATTTTAAACCCACGTGCATATAGAGTACAACATATCGATGAAGTATTGATACATAATTCTTTGGTTCAAAGAATATAAACAAATCAAGATACTTTGAAGAATTTTTACTCTGACTTGACAGATGATTGTGACGATCATCAACTGAGATGCCACATGTTAGATTAAAACGTGGGTGATTTTTTCCATTTTTCTATAAGACAATCTTAATTTTAGGAAACAATTTTAAATAGTTTGAATAAATTTGATCAGAATATCATTTCAAATAGTTTTAGGTATTGCATACCGACATATCTAACTAGTACCTAGTTCCGCAACATGATCTAAATTTGAAAGCAACAATTAGATAGACTAAATCAATGACAATTTTTGGGTTTTTTTTACTAAAGTTTTCTAT
Organism: Xylota sylvarum; assembly: GCA_905220385.1. NCBI lineage: Eukaryota > Metazoa > Arthropoda > Insecta > Diptera > Syrphidae > Xylota > Xylota sylvarum. The sequence goes on along the minus strand of LR999957.1, from coordinate 91,132,884 downwards.
AGTCTTGTTTAAGGATGGCTCACCACAGAATCATTAAAAGCAACTGAAGTTCTAAATAATACACATACAAGATAACTCAAAATGTATTTGAGTTTTCGAATTTCAAACATAACTCTACCTAAATATAAAAAAATCAATATATCCAAAAGTGTTAAAAGAAAAAATTATAGTAAAAAATTATATAGTGTTTAAAAAGAAAAAAAAAATATAAAAATAAAGTCCCCTTAAAGCAAAATCGAAAACGAAAACGCACATATTCATACAAATGATAAAAAAGAAATTTAAAATTCATAACTGCAATAAAAATAAAATCACTACAACAGTCATTCGAAGAAAACCAAGAAAGCTCAAAAAGCTCAACGACGAAACCTTGGGAAGAGGAGCAAATCGCAACAGAACAACAACATCAACCACTACCACCATTCATCAATTACAACAACATCACGGCAAACTCAATTCAAAGTTGACAAGTGCAAACAGTGGATTTTTGAAAACAGGTCATTCACCATCAACTCATATCTTTTGATATATCAACAGCATTCTGCAAATTGCGTTTTGAGAAAAAGCAAAAAACCTTCCATCCTTTAGATCGAAATTAAAGGAAACCTATTTTTAGCAAAATGCAGCAGCAGCAGCAGCAGCAACAGCCGCAACAACAACAACAACAACAGCAACAACAAACAGATATGCAAAATGGTCAAATAGGAGGTGGTGGTCAGGCCGTTGGTGGTGGCGCATCCACCACTTCTCCACCTGGAACTTATGGAACAGCTAGTAAGCGGGCGCAAATAAGTGGAGGCCGCTTTGATTTCGAAGATGGAGGTACATATTGTGGTGGTTGGGACGACGGTAAAGCACATGGTCATGGTGTATGCACTGGGCCCAAACATCAGGGCGCTTATGCCGGCGCATGGAACTATGGATTTGAGCTTTCCGGCGTTTACATTTGGCCAAGGTTAGTTTCTTACTTTTTTTTTTTTTAATTTCTATAGTATAAATTAAAATGAATGACATTTGAGAGTATTGTTGCAAAAGTTTCAATTTACAAAATTCTCAAGATGGTTTTAAAAACATTAATGAGCGTCGCTGTGTCCGCTCGTCCGTTCTTTCGTGTTCGCTTAAAATTCGCATATGTACGTGAACATTCCAGTATTATATCGGAATCAGCATGCAATAAAAATGTTTGGGTCGTGAATTTGAAAAAGGTTCAAAATTAAGTAAAATTCGTAGAAACGTTACTTAAAAAAAAGTAAAGAAATATTACGATTTCTCCAGATAAATAGTTACGTTATCCGAACGTTGAGCCTATGTTCGAGCTCATAATAAGTCTAGTACCTAACATACGGGAACATACTTAACACATTTGATTGTGTGTACTCTTATTGGAACTGCAGCTTTTGTTAGGTTACAGTCACACTGACTCAGTAGTTGACTCGATTATACCTCATATCCTATCGGTAGATGCTTTGCACCATTCACCTCTTGGGTTGTATATAAAAATAGGAAATTGTTTAACATGGAATAGGTTCTGGGATTGATGTTGTGATACTGATCCCAAACTTTAAAAATAAACTTAATTCGTAACCTACTGATGTAAATTATTTTTTGGCATTCGTATGCAATAACTGGATTAAGTGGTTGCTTTCATGAGATCATGGTGGTATATAATTATATTGTTGAGTATAGTTCATGTACATTCGGGCCAAGTCAGTCATCTGAAAGTCGGTGTCCAATTGGCGGAGATGTTCGTTGATTATCACCCTTATCGGGAATAATATTTCCCTTTTTGGCAAAAATAGGTATAATCTTCGAAAGAGAACACAAAATTTCGTCGGAAAAATAGGTATCGTGAAAAATATTCCGATAGAAAAATTCAGCATTTTTCCCCTAAATTTTTCAGCTGAAAAAGAAAGTGCTTGCTTTAACTTACGTTTTTGACAGCATCTTTTGAAGGTAAATTTCATTTTCATATAAACATAGGCCTTTTTTACTCCAATGCATGTTGAACTAAGTGCAGTTTTAAAGATCCAAAACTTCAGACAAGTCTTCGTTAAATTGCTCCCTTTCTAATTCTTTTTGGTTTACTTTATCAAAGGAGTAAAATCGAAAGTCTCTTTGTTTTTGGTGAGTATTAAGGAATGCGTGTACATCGAATTTTTTATCCAATCATACGGATGAAGTTTTCAAGAGCAAGCTATAGAAAATGCAAACGTATGTGGATAAAAGCATTCTTTTCTACTAACATGCTTCTACTAACATTGCTTGTGGTGACGCCAAAGGATTAGACTTATATTGTAGATTTCTTTTAATAGAAATTAATACATTCTTTCTAAACTTGTCATGATCTTCAAATCCAAGCCGCGCACTTTAATATGAATGTTATTGAATGTAGCTATTTTTATTTATTTTGTCAACAAAGTCCCGTCAAAAACATTCGAACAAATTTAAAAACCGCACTTCTTAACATAGTTACACAGCTCTGAAAACATTCGAACACATTTTCGAAAGTATTTGATGATTCTCCGAAAAAAAATCCGATGAAAATTTACGATTGAGGGATTTACATAGTTCCCAGTAACCAAAAAAATATCCGGAGGAACTATTTTTTCCTCGAAATCCCTGGTACATCGATTCAGTAAAGAAAGTACTCTTGAGTCAAACGTAGGATGTGCTTGCAACAAATGTAGACAAAGTAAGAATATTTCTGCGTTATGCACCAAGGTTCCCATCCTAAAGAACCAAACGGATAGTACAGAAAAATTCCATTCCTGCAAATAAATTCCGAAACACTCAAAATACAAATAGTTGTGATAGTATAGACTTTAGTCCCTGATTGGGATTGTCATGCTATACTTATATTGCTATGCAATCGGGTTCGTACAAGGAAGCCGTCAAATCACTGTGCCAAGTTACTTCAATCTGAAGGAATTCCACTGGGTAAATGCTAAAAGAACATACAATCCACAGGAAAAATGTGTTAGAGTTGAAGTATATTGGCTAGAATCTGTCCATGGCTCTCGTATTTTGAGAACAGAAATGCACAGGGGGGCATGAGAACTAATTTATATTAAGACCTCAAATGTATAGGTTTACATATAATATGTACATATGTATATATAACCTATTCTAAGGGTACTTCAAGTTTCACATAGTTTGAACCACAGAGAAATATTCGAGAAAGACTCTATAAAGTATACATGTATATTTGTGGGCCTTCAATTTTCAGCTAAGAGGATAATATTTCACATCTGGGCGTTTGAGAATAAGAAGCAGTACTAGAAATCCAAAAAAAAATCATTGAGACCAAATATTTAGGTATTCAAATTATCCCATACATCATATGTGGCCACACCCACTTTTTTGGGGCGTTTTTATTAGAAAACAAATTTGGATCACTAATATTTACATACATACATACGTACATATCTACCTTCGAGAATCATCATATTCGTTATAATCGTATCGCAATCCGAAACCATAATACGGCCACTTTATGAGATCTGATACAAAGGAAGAAGGATAGGGTATCTAACGATACGCTCCAGGCGGATTGTGGCGTTTTTGTTTGCTTTCTACAGTATTCAGGTATTGTTTCTCAAAAAAATATACAATTTTGCTATTTTTTTTCAATTTTGTTCCATTTTTATAAAAGAGAAAAATCGCTAAAAAACACTGATAACATATAATACAAACTATTGCACCGCTTCGCTCCGCTAACACTGTTCTATTCACTGAATCTCCAAGGTATGTGTATAAGCCACTATTTTTCTGGTGTTGCTTTCAACTTTTTCTGACGTAATTTCGAATTTAAATTTTGCTGTATTTTCCAAACATATTTGGGCTCTTTAAAAGAAAAAGATTTAATCCCCTATGACGTTGTTTCCGGGAGAGCATTTCCAATTGTCTGCATCATATGAAACTGAGTTCATCAACTTTACCGATCGATCCCACAACGTAAGCCTGTTGTCATACATACATGTTGACAAGGCATACATGTCATCAAATAGATATTAAGCACCAAATTATAAGAATACAATTTGCTTACAACTTTTTTTTTTTTCAATTATAAGATTTGTGCTTTTGTACTAAAATTTCTTCAAGTTTATATTGTATGTTTTCTTTTTTATTTAACACAATAACGACAATAAAAACGTCGTTTTATATTTGTAAAGAAAAAAAAAACAAACAAAAAAATCTCAAAACATAAAATTATTCTTTCAGTCAATCTATTATGTGGCTATTATACCCAAGTTTTATTAAATTCACTCAGATGAGTGAAGAATATAGAATATGTATGTAATAATCGATCAACAGCTACCAGATATTAGACTAGACTAAAACATGGGCGACCGACTTAAATGCTCTTCCTGAAATTAGAATACGAAGAATAAATGATTTAATGTAAAATTTTCTATTTAATTTCCGATCAGTAACAGGAAATTGATGGGCAGTGAGTTTATTTGTGTTTCATGAAAATAATCTAGAAGTTTGATTTATTTTTAGCAATTTGAAAACGGTATCGTGCCATCGGCATGTTATTTTCTATGAATATACACAGCGCTCATTCAGACACTTAAAATTTACTGATATTATTGTATATGAGATATTTTACGGAATTTATCAATATCATATGTGGTTATATGTTTCACGTATCATTAAAACTCTATGGTGCACCATATATTTGTTTATATCCGGAGAAGTATATCAGCTTTATAGAAAAGCGCAAGTTCTCTAAATAATGTGTATGGGAGTTTTTGAAATAAAAAATCAAATGACTTACCATCGAGTATTGCTCAATTAATTTGGCTTGAGCCTATAGTGTCACTTAATGAGCAGTGTAAAAGCTAATTTATCAAAAGAAAAAAAAAAGATTTTACATTTAATATTTTGTGTAAAATTGAGTAAAGAAATTATAAAGACATTTTTGAAACACTGCTTAAAACTCATCGGAAATAGATGCATACACTCCGCGAACTGTTATACAGAAAGTCATAACTGTCGGCTCAGTGACTAGCCTTAAATAAATATAAGGCAGTATTGTCTTGTTATTGCCAAAATTGGAATTTTTAGCTTTTGGTAGAGCATTTTGTTTACGATAATGAAAAATGTTGGCTGCATGACCTATAGCGAGTTGTTGGTAATAAAAAGATGTTAGACAAGTTCAACGTTCTTGGTATCCATCAGCAAGGCCGTAACTAGAGGAGGGATCACAGGGGTTTGATCGCCCCCGAAATTCTTAACAAGTGCACTTTTTTTAAAACGAGAACAGAGCAATAAGTAGGTAACACTATTTTGTGCCAAGAACTTCTAATAAAATGCAAATCCAAACAAAAATGAGCCAATTCGGCCACAGTGCAGTAATTTCCCATTTACTTAAATGCAAAAAGATTCAAATCAAATCTTTAAAGATAGTTTTAGATACGTTTCGAAAAATTCGAGAAAATGTTTAAAAATATTGTTGAGACTAAAACTGAAAACTTTTATAGGATAGTTGTTATGATTCCCCTTTTGGACGACTTCATAACACAGCTCGAAGCGCAGTTCGAGGACCATAAGACCGTTCTTGGTCTTTCTTGGCAAAAGCAAAACAAAATTTAACGAAGAAAATTTTAAATTTTTAAAAGATTTTTGGATTGGGATACATAGGCTAAGTTTCTACTGTGGAAGACAAAATGTCATGAACAACCAGAGGCACAGCGTTCAAAGAATGCCATAACAGCTTTAGGAGACTGCAGTAAAGATCTTTTTCCCAACATACATATGTACATCGACCAAATATGAAATTTGAAATTTAAGATTGTTTTATTTTCCTCAATCGCTCCCAACCTTAGTATTTGTCCATCAGAGTAGATATTTTCAGCTGATGAAGGTACCGGAATATTGGCAGAAATTGGCTCGTCGTTCCTTAAAAATCTTAGATGTCAGACCAATTGGTTTTTTGTGGGCAACGTGGATTAAGTGGTTAGTGCGTTGGACTGCAGAGCGAAGGGTTCCAGAATCAATCCTCAGACAACACCTAAAATTTCTTTCACGACCCCAGCTCCCGCGAGCATCTGACAAACATCCGAGAGTAAAACTGTCATGAAAAAACTTCTCAAAACGAAAACTGTCCTTCGGATACCACATTAAACAGTAGGCCTCCTTCCATTCGTGTCAAGAATATAACACGCACAACACGAATGATTGTAAGAAACTAGGCTAGTCGCGCCAAAAATTTATATATTTCTTTTTTTTACCAATTTGCTTTTGTCTTAAAATGTAGGCCTGTATATGCTGGTGGCGGGCTTTTTTTATTCAATAAGAGAAAGTCAAGCACGTACACAGCACGTTTACCAAAAGGCTAAAAATAATGTAAAGAACATCTTTCGTCTCAAACCGGTTTCCTTAATATGAGAGGGCCAGTTTCCTAGTGAATTTATAAAAATACAAACTAGTATCCAGACTTATTTTACACTTTACAGAAACAGAGCCAAATAGAATAGTAATACTCTTTTTAGGAAACAACCTCCAAAAAGTGAATTATAAACAGTGCTTGCAATTATTTAAAAATTGTATAGTATGTTACCATTTCTTTATCAAAGTTTAAAAAACTAAACTTTATATAGGTTAAACTAACAAAGATTGCATAAAACTTGTACCTTAAAACGTAGAACCACAAGGTTCTTGCAAGCAAACAGGGGAGCAAACGCCCATAAAAAATGGACGGGGATAAAAACATTATACAGAAGAATTGTAGTGTACTATATGATCTACATATCTCATTACTATTTTTATTTTCTTCGGTTTCAAACAAATTTTTAGACTGGCGTCCATCCAAAAGTAAAGTAGCGTGACGGTAGAGGAAATTAGACTATACTCATGCCTGCTACAGATTAATACTAAAAAACACTAAGGGCTCTAAATCATTTCTCGTTTAGTTTTAACCGAAAATAAAGGCTGCACTACATTAAAAGGTGTTATGGGCGTTATTGTGTAAAATTTGTAATTTAACTTAAGAATGTTAGAAAACTTCTAAAATAAATGAAAAAATAAGTCTTCTTATATACATGTACAAATATGTACATAAATACAAATATTAGGTGTATAGAGGCTAGAACCCAGTTTCTCCCAACCAATCGTGTATCGCGTGGAGGAATTTACTATTTCTGAATGGCAATTTTTTTTAGGAGTATTTTCATGACTTGTATGCTTTCGAAATTTTGTAAGACGCCCAAGAGAGGTGGAACAGTCCAAAGAACAATTATGAAGAACATAACCATGGCACCAAATCTTCTTGAAGTGTAGAATGAGACTTTCTTTACTACTTTGCAGATGCTCCGCTATTGGCGTATTGATACTGAGTATACAGTATTGAATCAGTATCATATTCAAGTTGCAATTTCTTATGTTACTGCGTTCTTGAAATCCGCCTTGTTTTTTTCACAAGCAACAACTGTGATATAGACATCGGGGAGGGTTTCAAGAAATTTTTTTCTGTCCTTGACAAACGAGTATAGGTCTTATGACCCATTTTTGCAAAGAAAGTTGAAAACCCTCCTCGATTTCATCTCTATGGGTTTCCTAACGCATAGAAGAATTTCAAAATAGATTTGGGCCACACAATTTCTGTAAAAAAATTATTGTAACTTAGACTTAAACCATCACTTGCGCGATATTTATTAATCGAGCTACTACTGAGTAATGCCATTCATCAAATCAAATTCATCATTCGACGGTTCCTAACTATTCTTTATTTTATTTTGTTACCATTTCACATAATAATTGATAATGTAAAACCCTACGCAACATGTAATTGAGGATTATCATAAATTGGATAAATGGTATAAACGAATACCGCAGACAGTTGTCACAGGTGTTTTCTGTAATCGTCCATGTCCTTCAGAATTATTTTCCTTTTCTTTTAGTCACCACCAGAAGCTTTGAGAGTTCAAGGACGTTAAAATCCATGTCCTTGTTAAAAAAAAAAGAGAGAGAGAGAGCGAGAGTGAGAGGAAAAAGGGAAATGCAGTCGCAGTTAAAATGATTAATGATTTTTTTTTTAGGTTGAACAAATAATATAAACAAATAGAATTGAATACATTTTTTAACCTCACGAGACCTATATAAATTTTGCAAGTTGAAATTACTTTGTGTTATTTACTGCGAGTGCAGTGTGTTATAGATATTTCATGTATAACTATTTTGTTTTATTATTATAGTGGCTCACATTACGAAGGCCAATGGCAAAACGGCAGACGACATGGTTTAGGAGTAGAACAAAGGGGTCGACTCATATACCGGGGAGAATGGTCAAAAGATGGACACAAGGGCCGATATGGTGTTCGGCAAAGCACAATATCCACAGCTAAGTACGAAGGCACTTGGAATGTTGGATTCCAGGATGGTTATGGCTGTGAAACCTATGCCGATGGTGGTAAATATATATGCACAGTTTTTTCTTAGATTTAAAATTTATGCAAAACTATTATTCCTAGAAGCACACCTAGCTATGTATGTACATATGTATATTTAGTATGTTTGATTTCCGATTCCATTTTAGTTCTTACTTATTCTACTAAATCACTTTCTTTTTGGCCCGCGTTCAGTATTTGAATGGGATCAGTGGTAAGATTTTAAAATATGACGTCATCCGTTTATTTATGAATAGTGCCGTACTCATACAAATATCGAAAAAGGAAGAAAACTTATTTGTACTTGGGGCTGCTTGGGGGTGTAAATGGTTTATTTTTATTAATTTGTCTTTTTTTTTTTTTCTCTCTTTTGGTTCTATAACAAATTGAAATGTCGATTGGGCGCATAGGTAAAATGAGTACAATAGATATTTTTTTTTTCGGAATAGTACTTACCGCTATAGTACAGAGATACATACATATGTATGTATGCATAAGTATAATCGTACGTTTTGAAAATGAATTTAATTACAAAAGGATGCTTTTGCGGTGAACTCACATAAAAAAAAAAAGTAAAAGGGGAGCCCGTGTAGGTATTCTTTATTTGGAATGCCACGTCGCACCGATTATCCGTCAAGCCATCGAGCAATTGTTTTGTAGCTAAAAATAGCAGTGTCACATTTTTATTTTATTGCAATTCGGTTTGTCGTCCCGCAACATAGCCACCGCGATATATGTATGTATATATAAGCCAGACAACGTTAATAGTTTACATATGTTCACTGAGATATTATAAAAGAACGACAATCAAAGTTTTAGGTGCAATGGAAGCTACATAATGATCACTGAAGTTATTACAATCGAAATTCAATCTTTGCTCTGTGTGTTGCTTATTCACAACATTTAGTAATGGCTTTTTTAAGATAAAACAAAAAAAAAAAAATAAAGTGCACGATTGAGTCGTACAAACTTGCATTTTTATGCTGGAAACTAATCAGGATTGAAAATCGAACAAAATCGTTCAAACAGCAATAATTAAAAACACGGACGAGTCTGCATCCATGTGAAAGGACATGATTGCCTATGCTTCTTCTTTTCCATCCTCCCTAATAAAGTGGGTGTGGCATTATCCATATTTAATGGCATTAGCACCTAAACTTTAGAATAGTTCACCAAACTCGGTGTTTTTAATAAAACGCCCTCAAAAATTGGGCGTGACTCTATGTTCAACTGAATCATAGAAGACTTCAATTCCTATAAATATTGCTTTAAGAATTTTCTTATAAAAAATATAGGAAAAAGTAATTTTTTTTTAAATGAGTTTCGCTGTTTTAAAAATTTAAAAATTCGCACCTTAAATGGTTGTAATCACAGTTTCCCCGAAACCTCTAGACGTGAAACCTTGAAATCCTTATTTTTTCGAAATACGAGGTCTAAGTGGGAGAAAGAGGAATTTTCCGTCATTAATGATAGATTACACAGTCCAATCCCTTATCGGATCCAAGTTCAAAAAAATTGTTTTTAGTGAATTTTTCTCTGCTTCATTTGTGCTATAAATCATCCTTCTACGCTTTCTTGAAGCTGAGCAATGCTGAAAAAAATTCATCGAATCATCACAAAAAAATTTCCAATCAATGCAGATCACAGCAAGCAGAAAGTAAGGCACTTTTGGGGTGATTCTATCCATGGGAAAAATGTTAACTCACGTTTCTCAGTCGCGTTGCACACGTTTGCACACCTTCTACGGCTTGATTTACACATAAAATTTTTAAGCTGGAAACAGTTTGGAATGGCCAACTGGCACAGTCCTCTTTGAGAATAGCAGTGTTGGGCAATCTTCTTTTCTTAGAAAATTTATGACAGATTAATGGACTTAATTTAGTTTTTCAATACTAAACTTCGATACACCGTACAAAAAAATGTAATCTTTAAAATCTCTTTAAGACTATATTCCACAGGTAAAGTTTTAGCTCAAAGCAATAAGTCTGCTTGAAAAGTCTGAATGACTGCGCTCAACGTGCTATAATCTCGTGCCTTTAAATTTTAAATAGTCAGTAGTTGCCGGACATTAGTCAAGGCATTTTGTATGCATAGGCATACAACCAACCTTATATTGGGTGCTTGGAGACATTGATATAGAAGGTAATGAACTTGTCGAACTTAAACAGAGGAGAGCGTATGGTATCTAAAATTCTTTGGACGATTTTAGATTGCCGGGCAACTGAGAAGCTTTTAAAATAAGCAATCCATAGTTAAGACGTCTGTGCCTTTTATGAAGGCTCTCCAATGTGCCTAGTGTTTTATGATAGCGTAATAAAATAACCCTACCGAACCTAACGTACATTCATACATATCTTAGGGTAACGTTAGGCCATGAAGTTTAGAGGACCTACATTTTAGTACAATAAGTCCCAAATATTTTTCGATTGTTACATATGTATGTTAAAAATTTTTATATTTTCATTTGTGCATTTGCAGGTACATATCAGGGGCAATGGCAAGAGGGAAAGCGCCATGGCTATGGAATACGTACATCTGCTCCTTTTGGCATGGCATCTCATTATCGACCCAAAAATATTCATGCATCGATGAGCTCCTTACGAAGCAATGAAAATGCCGAAACTGGTGACAAGCGCAACAATCGAGCGGAGGAAATTCGTGGAGGATTCGTGCTTACTTCAAAATCTGATAAGCTGCCTGCAAGGCGGAATAGTTTGACGGAAAAATCAAAAAAAGGATTTCTCTCAGTATGTTATGGAAATCTATTTTCTAAATAGTGTACATAATTTAATAAAACTATGGTTTTTGTATTATATAGGGCTTAAGACGAAAACAAAGGAGCACAGGAGATCTGGAGAAACGTGGAACTTTAGCTTCAGGGAGCATTCGATCAACAATGTCAACAGCTTCTTGGCTAAGCACTGGTTCCGAACAATCCAATCTAACCGCGAAGTAGGTTTATATATATGTATATATTTTGTTTGGCTATAGTTACAGTACTTATACCAATCCAATTTGTAGATCTGCCCATACAGAATCGAATGCCAGTTTTACCATGGATGAGGAGCAGCTAGATCCCACTGTTACGGAATCATACTTGGGAGAATGGAGTAAAGATAAGCGTAGTGGGTACGGTGTCGCTGAACGTTCTGATGGACTAAAGTAAGTCAAAAAATTATTGCAAAAATATGTATCTATTTAAAACGGGGTCTACTTTTAGATATGAGGGTGAGTGGTACAACAACAAAAAGAACGGATATGGAGTTACAACCTTCCGTGATGGCACCAAAGAAGAGGGCAAATACAAGAATAACATTTTGGTCACAAGTCAAAAGAAGAAGCATTTGTTTGTGGCAAGATCGCGAAAATTCCGTGAGAGAATATTAGCGGCTGGCAACTCAGCACAAAGAGCGTTAAAAATGGCTCTGCAGCGATCCGATATAGCGATTTCGCGTACTGCCACAGCTGCATCTAAGGCTCAGAATGCAGATATAGCAGCAGAACAGGCACGAATTGATTGCGAGCTGGCAGTGAGTATGGCTCGAGAATTTGCCCCAGATTTTAAGCCGCTGGTATTGGAAAGATTCGAAAAGCTGCGATTCCGCGAACGATATAAAATTATGACAAACGATATAGAAACAAATCGGCCTTCGGGTTCATCGAACAATCCGCAAATGGGTAATCAGATTGATGCGGGTCGGAGTGCTATCGCCGCTTCACAGCAAGCTGCCAACAAACCATCTTTATCAGCATTTCAACAACAGCCACAATCACAGAAGTCCGCCAATGCACGCCGGCCATCCCAGTCGGGTAATCAACAGTCTGTTGATTGTCCCGTTCCACGATCAATGTATTCGCAGCAAATGCCGGTCTCGCCACAGACCGATTTATCAGCTCTAGTCAATCAACAACATAGTCGCGGAGTCGGGCTTAGTACAACGAATCAATTGTACGCCGGTGGTATGTCTAATCAGCCCCACAACAATCTACAAATGAATCCAGCGTATCAGTTCCAGCAGCAGCAGCCGCCTGGTGGGCAGCCAATGGTCGGTGATAGTACCGGAAAAAACTATGCACAACAAAGCAATCTAAGCAATGCAAATATCCAACAGGATTTACGAAACAATGCCAGCTATTCGGATGGACAACAAATGAATAATGTGCAGCAGCAACACTTAATGTCCCAGCAGCAACATCAACAGCCGTTGCACTATCAGCAGCAGCAGCAGCAACACCAGCAGCAGCAGCAACAGGAACAACAACAACAACAACAGCAATATCAGTTACAACAACAGCAACAACATCAACAGTTGCAGCAACAGCAACAAATGCATCAACAGCAACAAATGCATCAACAGCAACAAATGCATCAACAACAACAAATGCATCAACAGCAACAAATGCAACAACAGCAACAGCACCAGCAGCAGCTAGATATGCAACAACAAATGAATGCCCAACAGCAAATGAATATGAAGCAGCATCAGCAAATGCAACAGCACGACCCAATGCAACAACAACGAATGGACAATCCATCAAGTGCAGCAACTGGTGGGAGCGGTTCTATGTTGCGCCGAAATGGCAGCAGTAGACCACCAATGCTCGGCCAAATGAACCAACAGTCCTCCATTGACCACTTCGACCACTATAAACGACCAATAAGTCGGGATTCGTCAGTTGATAGATATACCCGAGCAGCCAGTCGACTAAGCGGTGGTTACGGATCCCGGCAAACATCTGTTGATCGTGGAGCAACTACTGCTGCAGGAACTTCTACGCCCAACGATACAACGCCTAGTAACGAAACTACCAGACCAAGAGCGGGCTCTGTATTCCGTGGTGCCACACCTGGCCCCCGATCAGCGACACCAACTAACAACACAGGAAATGGAACGATACCAACAGGATCCGGCCGGTTATCACGCGGCGGTACACCAAGCATGCAAAAACGTTCGATTCCAAATGCAGAGCCACATTTTTCGACGCCAAATCAACCTTTCGAAGATGTCCTTCTACGACAGCGTACTTTAGGACAAGATATCATTCCCTCCCCCTCGCAACCAAAACGAACTGAAAGTTTGTACGTACCGCCAAAACCGCCAACACCACTCGGCGGCGGCGCTGCGGCAGCCAGCGGTGGAAATAAAAAACTCAAGGTAAGTCTAACCAAAATAAGTCGCTCAGCTTCGTTGCTTCAAGTACTCACTCCACTGACTGGCTTAAGACATGAAGCGATTTATCTTAATTTTGCTTTTCATTAGAATTTTCTAAAAAAAAAAAAACAAAAAACAAAAAAACTAAAATAATATAAGCCCAAGGGCAAGCTCCAACTATACTGGTACGTATGTATGTATGTATGTATATCTAACGCAGTTTTCCACCCATAACTATCAATCTACCCAATTAAAATAATCAGTTCGTTTCACCATTGAAGAAGGAGATCTCAAGGAGGTGCTTCTGAAGACTATCCATACGTATAAGTACGTATGTACATATTGTTGACAGTTTTTGAATCAAGGTCGCTAAAGGCCTCTCTATTCATAAATATATTTAGAGATATACATATATGTTATTAAAGCTATAATATAAAACAAAAGGGTCAAGTGCAAAAGAAGACAACATTGAATCGTCACGTGTCAATTTAATATCTAATGTGACATAATATGGTCCCTGTCTTTGGTCTTATACATACGAGTATATGTATGTACATAATTCTCCTAGGCTATTATCATAGACTTTGAGCAGTATTTCTTTGTTTTTTTTTTTTTTTTTTTTAACGTACATATTCGCGCATTCATATGCATGGAGCCGGTGGTATTTGTCACACTTGAGATCTGTATACTCATCGGCCAATAGATATAAGCTAGTTTTATTTATTCTCTCAAGGTATCGTAGACGTATGATGATTTTCCCATTCCTAAAAATAGCTTTTGGGGGCTGTGTATAAAATTCGATGAACATTACAACTAAGTGAGTGAAAAGTCTTTCTGTGTCATAAGAAAGTAAAAATACAAATATAATTGTAGCTGTAGTAACAGCTCTTTTCTCAGGACATCTCTTTCTCTTTGTTGTCCACTCTCAAACTCAATAGCTCTCGACAAGTTTCAATACTTAAATGATATTCACTGTGTGTAAACTGTGGATAAATATCGTACAAAATGTGTATCTTTAATGCGTTTTGTCACCAAAACATGTTCTCTTGGATGGACAACACACAATAAAAATGGACTCTCTATGAATCTATTTCGCCAACTCAACTCTTCAGTCGGAGATTTTCATCTCGTAGCTTGGTACGTTCGGCGACGGAATATTGCAAATAATTTCCTGGTGCACATACATATATATTTTATATGTCTATCACTCGAGTTAACTCAAATATTTCAGATAGTTTCGAACATAAAATTTTGATTTATTTTTAAACACAAGTATATGCACGCCGTGGTTACACTTACAATTTGTCGTTATCTTTCTACACAATTTATATAACTTATGCAATATTCCAAATAAATTTAGCAAAATCGTTCGCTATTGCTCAGAATTAAAAAAAAAAATAAAATTCTGTAAAAATATTTAAGCACTCCAAAATAAAATTTACTTGAAATACACGCAAATACTCGTAGATGCAAATAGATGGAATAAAAATAAATGAATTTTGTCCGAAATGTGCTCGTGGGTTCTTAAAAGTGAATTTTGGTGAAAAATGAAAAATAGATAATTTCATGAAAACGAAAAACAACAGATATACGAATACGAAAAATATATGTTCATCATTTGTTTTGATCATTTAAAGATCAGTAAATCAAGCAGAAAACATGGAGTGGTATCCGGAGGAGGATGAAGAAGACTTAATGTTTTCACCAGCACTTTTAGCAAGAAGGGCATCAGAGAGTTGGATTGTAGATCCACCAGTCGAGGTTATTTTAAATTATTATTATATCTATATTATATTATTTAAAGATTTTGTTAGATCTATGGACAAAACACACACACATCATTCAAAATTAATCAATAAAAAAAAAAAAAAACACAAAAATCATACCACATTTTGTATAATTTTTATAGAGCGTCCCAATAAATGTGACTTTGCAAAGGAAAAAATCATTGCCAGACTTTCAAGAGCTGCCACGAGCCACGGAGGCCATGAGCCGTGAAGAAGTATCGGCGTTAGGTTCGGCCAGACGAGAAGCTGTCCGAAGGCAAATTGAATTAAATGAAAGGCTTAAAGCGAATCCTTTGTTGTATTTAGTCAGTCCGCAAGTTAAGGTAAGTCGTCTCACAGTTTTGAGTTAAGTTTCAATATACATACATATATAACTTGAAATTGTATTTTGTGTTATTTTAATATGTTTAAGTTTAATCTCAGATAAAAACACACTTATGTATGTACGAATGAGAAAATATTACTAAATATTAGAAAATATAACATTTTAATAAATAACATTTAACAAAGTAACATCTGAATTGAATGCATCTATGTATTTAAATTGAAGTATTGTTTCGAAAATGTACACAAAAATTCAAAAATATGTGACAAAATTAATAAACCCTATAGAATGGATAACGAACATTTATGATGGCAATATTCGAATGATTTGAAGTATCGATCGATAATCACTATTTATTATTTAAAATACTCTATTTCACCATATTAATGACCATTTGAAATGGGATCCTTCTCGTTACCTAGAACGAGTAAATTCTGGAATGAAAAAATCTCGAAAATCTAGAAAGTATAAAAATTTCGAAAAAAAATCTCGAAAACAAAATTTCTTTCCATATGTGAAATACGTAATTTTTGTTTGAAAATAACAAAGGCTTAACACATTTTCATAACAAAAAGTGGCCTTGTGTACCACCTAACCAATGTACAAAGGCCTGCCTACCAAATTGCTAAGACGTTTGTTAAGGAGAAGCGAAGCGGAGCGAGCAGTTCCACAGAATTGTGGACTTATATATGTCCCATCTTTGACAAAAAAAAAATCTGGACTTATGCCCGATGGTGTGGGATATAAGTCCGTAACTCAATTGTGGATTTATGTCCCACTGAACAGTGACTTTCATAAATATGTCCTTGCGCCCGAATTGTTACCATTGTCTCAAAAATTGATATTAATTCAAAAACATTTTTTCTACATTTTGTACTATTGAGATTTTGGATTCGAGATTTTATTTTCAAAATTTTTTTTTCAAGATTTTTGTATTCTAGATATACGCTTTCTATATTTTATTTTTTTGGATATCGGGGTAGACCCGACTTCTCACAACCATTCATAATGCCGTATCCGAAGTGCAATTTTTCTTTTGAGAAGCTTTTTTAATGACAGTTTTACTCTCGGATGTTTATCCGACGCTCGCGAGAGGTGGAGCCGTGAAAGAAATGTTAGGGATCGAAGCTTGAACCCCTTGCTCCGTAGTCCAACGTACTAACCGCTTGAGCAACAACACAGTAATTATGAAAATAAAATTCTCGAAATCCGATATTCAATAAAAGCCAGTTCGTCGGCAGTTGAAGAATCAATATATGTACATATTAGTATTCGGAGGATTTGTATATTGATCATTCGATATACTGTTCAAGTACAAACAAAAAATCGATTGTTGTTTAAGTAGTAGTTCAAATAAAAGTATGTCCCTCATTCAGAGGCCACGGGGGTTGAATAACAGACTTTTCGACGGCGAAAAGCAAATAAAATTATTCAAATTATCTTAGAAGACATCTGGAGATTATCTCATAATCGATTATATCATTCGAATGCAACCTTGCATCTGTCTATTATAAATATTTTGATTGTTAAAATTGGTGTTTTAGTGTTATTAAAGATGCATTTTAAAAAAGTGTTGAAGTGCCTAAAAAAATATAGCAAACTATATCTAACCCTGCGGTTTTTATCTTACTTTATAGAGCTATAGTTTGAACTGTTTTTTTATGTTCTAATTTAATTACTTTAAATAATAAAATTTCCTTTTAATTATTCACACAGGATTGGTTCTCACGTCAACAGTTGGTGATTTTGGTACTTTTTGCGAATATAGCTTTGGCGATAATGTTCTTTAAGATGTTAACATAGCATCAATTAGAAGCTACTACTTGGCTATGTAGATCATATTTGTTGGCGAAAACAAACATAAACCGAATAAATACATATTCAGCAAATAATATTTGATGAAATAATTTTTACTTCATAATATTTAATGAATGAAAATAATAACATTCAATTTTATTGCAAGCCCCAAATATTAAAACAATTTTAAAAACTGGGGTACATATATTTGTAGGAAATAATGATACATAGCTTAATGCTAATTTAAAAAGGAAAAATAAAAAAGAGTAGTATTTTGTAACAGAAGAAAAGATAAGAAGATTTGTAGACTTGGAAATTCAAACTCTAAACTTATTGGCTTAGGCAAGTTTCAAACTATACTTGAAGCGATTTTTTTTTTTTTCAATTGGAAATGTAAAGAATAGTAAAATAATAAAATGAACAATTTATATTATCTTAACGAATTTTATACTATTTAGATAAATTGTAGAAAAAACACTTAAAATAGAAAAAAATAAAAAAAAATATATATATGTATATACATATGTACATATATATTGAGACTACACTCATGTGCTAGTAACAAAAAAAATAAAAAAAAATAAAAACAAAATTTTGGGACCTCATTACGGTTTTAAGGAAGTACTGTGGGACCGGGAAATGCAATACCTATATCACGATTAGACTTTTTTGCCAGTAGAAATCTATGGGAAATGCTCAATTAAACACCCAATTGAATGGGATGCATTTCTTTCTCATTTTATTGTTCATATTAACTCTCTTTGCTCATTATTTATTGTTAGCATTACTAACTAAGCAAATAAAAACAATAAATTTAAATTTAAAAAAAAAAAAAAACCATTTAAGTTATTTGATATGGTAAGTATTTCCGGATTTAATTCTAGACAGTGTAATATTATTAAGCATATAAAGCCTTACCATATTACTTTCATGATTTATGAAATAATAATAATAATACAAAAATAACATTTAAAAAAAAAAAAACCAATAAAGCAGTAAAAATGATGTGTGATAAATTTTTTTTCTTCATTCGATTTGTTTTCTAAATTGACGAACTTGGCCTTTTTTTTTTTTTGTTGTTTTAAACTTAATCGATTGTTTTGTAATAAACCAAAAAGCATTTAAAAGTGCAAATAATAACTTAAAACACAATTTTGTTGGTTCCATACTTTCTTTCATCAAGTAAGATTATTTAACATTCATTTAATTTAAGCAAAGAAAAAACAAAATGTTTGGTTCCTCGTTATTTTAACATATTTTTATCAATACATTTATATATGTATGTAAAATAAAAAGAAAAATAATAATAAAAAAAAAATATACTAAATTGTAAACGAAGAAAAATAAATACTATATTTTCTCTAAACATGTAGAACTAAGTTAAGATAGTTAGTTAGGTCTACCATTTCTAAAGAAAAACAAAAATAAAAACAAAAAACAAAAGTTAAAAAGTCGATAAAATATGTAAAAATTAAAAAAAAAATGAGAAAATTATTAATGAAACTTATTTAAAAGCAATATATGAAAATTTATTTATATTATCGTTGACCGTTAGAATTGTATCCATAGCCCTTTCAGTTCAATTATAATATTATTACATATTAATTTATTAGCAAAATTAAAAAAAAAAAAAATTCGTTTGTTTAAACTTTAATTTACGCTTCCTTAAGGAAACATCCTTTACTGATATTTTTGTTGAAAAGCCGAAATAAACGTATTTTTGGTTGAATAATTGTGCATGCCTCTGCAAAGTTCTTAATTTTTGTGTCGATATATATACGAAAGATCTAGTTATTTGGTTTCGAGTCTTATTTTTTTTTTTTTATTTACAGATCATGCTTGAGATTGTTATCAGTTATAAAATTATAATTTTTCATAATATTATAGTCATCTTAACTGAAAAATGAAGGCTGAAGGTTTTTTTTTTTTTGGAGAATAAAGAGATGTATGAGATGTATGTATTTACAAATTGGTTTGTATCATAAGGAGCAAATTAAAACTCATTGTTTGATAATTTGATGTCTTAAAAAAGAAGCATTTTCTTAAATTTAAAAATAGAGCAATTTGTAGGGATACGAGCTTATAAACTAATGTTTGGTTATACTATACATACGTGAACCACTCATATTTGTACAAGCATTAATTTTTCTTACTTTATGCAGCACTCTAATTGAGTAGGAAATTTTATTACCTCTTTTAGCCTAATTTTAACAAAGACTCATGAAATGAACAAGAGAGAAACAAGAAATTTATTTTCTGGAATTAATTTGACTACTGGAGAAAATTCTTATAAGAATTTTATCTTATTTTTCTATCTTACATGCCTATATATATATTTAATACGAATAGCGATAGCACTCGTACAACATACTCAAATGATAAAATTCAAGTCGGATTTCATTATTTCACGAAAAGGAAAAAATGTTTTAGAAAATTGTTGTGATAGTAGAAAGGTATTATTTGAAATGACAGTTCCGTAGAAAAGAAATCGACGAAATAAAAATAGAAAAGCTTTGTATTGCAATCTTGGAAATTAAAAATTATTCAAAATAAAGTGTCTAAACTTGCAACGAAAGTGTTTGAAAAGAAAAAAGAAATAGGAAAGAAATTGATTTGCAGATACATATGTTTAATGGTGAACCTGCAATAATAAAAAGAGTTGTCTTCTGGTGTAAAGTGATATTTACTGATGAATTAAGTCCATTGGCGTGTATGATACACTCAGAATTAACTTACATAAATAGAGTATTACACCTACAGTAAGGCATGATGTGAGGTTGTTTGCTGCATTTCGTAGATGACAGTACGAATTTATATGAGTAAATATTTCGATATCCCCAAAAATAATTTTCATTTTACACAAACAAAGTTTTGAAGCACAAAAAGCTTAATACTAGCTTCAAGGTGTTGTATAATTGTTGTAAATATCCGTCGCAATTACCGGATATTAAACCGATTGTGTATTAGTGGGCTTATTTAAAAAGTAAAGTTCGACAATATAAACTAAGGTGCACGACTATGTCGGTCGTACGTACTTGCACTTTTATGCTGTCGGTTTATACATTTTTCAGGATTGAAGTTCAAATCAATAGTCTGAAAGGATATGAAATTCCACTCCTTTTCTTATACATGAAGGCTAGTAAAGTGGACATGAAGTGGCATTCCATATTTTTGAGGGAACTAATGCGATATCTTTCAACAAATGCTTTTCGCGAAATTTCATTGAATAATTTCAAAAAAACATAATAATATATGTACATACATATGTATAATGCATGAATGAATTATAGAGAATTTTACCGTCTATAAATTTTGTTTTATCAAATTTTTTTCAATTTCTAGTCAAAATATGAAAATACTGGAACGTTTCAAAGTGGACGTGGCTATTTCACAATTTCGTAGGCCATATTTTTGCATGCATACATATGTCTCATATACCTCATATATGAATTAATTTTAAGCCCAATCACCAAAGAAATAACCGAGAACTGTTTTCGAGAATATAGACCTTCAGTAAAATACTCTTATTTTTGACATTAGAATGAAAATTACAGTTTCGCCTCGAGGCGTGACAACCGAGGTGTTGCAAACCCTAGATATGAAATTCGTTCAAATAGGCAGACAGAATTGGCAGAGCCACTTTTATTAAATTACCCATCATAGGTTAGGTTAGGTTAGATTAAAGTGTCAACACACTTAGACCAGTAATAGGTCCATTGTGATAGGTACCACCTGGATCATATAATCCTCCATATCTACTTGTGAAACCTATTTCGGCTTCTAATGAAGCGAAGTTTTATTTTTTTTTCTTTTGTCAGAGAAAGCAGCTCCCCCTCTTCATCTCTGCAAACTCAGCAAAAGGCATTTGAATTCACACCAAGCATTATTGCGTCCTTTTCTATTATATAATGTCCAGCCAGTGATGATATTATAGTACTGATATACAATCTGCTAAAAGAGATAAAAATTTAAGAGCGTTTCAGATCCAGCTTAGGCCAAATTTTTTTTTGTCGCTAGACACGTTATGCCACTAGTTCACCTGAGATTTGATATCTCGAGATCGTCCAGCTTTAATTTAAATTTACATGTAGCGATTGGAATACGTAAGGTAGCTTTTCCTAGTAAAATAGGTACAGTAGTTTCATGTCTGGCGAGTTCATCGGCCCTACAATTTCTTGGAATACCCCTATGCCCCGGCACCCAACAAAGGTGAATATATAAAAAAAATATTAAAAGATGCGGTTATCTGTAGTGCATATCACGTTTTTCTTGAGCCAAGATATGACTACTTTAATTCCACCTGGAACACGCTACAATGATTAGGAAGACGAAATGAAAGAGTGAGATCCAGTCTATCAGAGTCGGTATAAAAGTGAATCGACTTGTCTTCCAGAAACAGCTCTTCCTCCCAAAATGTCCTAAAAGGGATGGTTGCCCGAAAGTTTTTGTCAATCATAGTAATTTCAAGTTTGATTAAAATCCCGAGTTTCAAAACTTTTTAGGAATCTATAGGTATAATATAAAGCAGCTGATTTTGCGTCGGATATGTCGAAAAATTTGCTTGAACTTAATCTCAATCGTCTTAAAGAAATAATTATGCATTCGTTATCCAGCAATCGAAAGCGATACCATCTACTGAAGAATAGCTACTAATAAGACTTAAACATGCAAGAAAAACGCCTAAAAAGAACACACCGAGGATAAAACGCAACATTGTGTGAAAGTACAGAATCTCATTTTGAAGGCGACGCACAGTGGATCAGGTTGTACGGAAATAATACATTATTTTCTAAAGTACTGGACCGATTTTGATAAAAGTTAAGACAATTTAAACAATTCCACAGATACATTTACCCTTCAAAAACTTTACTACTTTTACTACTAGAAATCGGAAAAAATATATAATAAATATAAATTATCTACAATTGAACCATACATTATACATAGCCACGCCCACTTTTTGTAGGTATTTCTACTAAAAATCCAATTTTGATTAAATTTCCTAGATAATGTTTTTTTTTGGAGTGTACTACTTTGTAATGGAATCAAAAGTGAGTAATTTTTCGAATTTTATTCAATATAGTCTACTAAATCAAAAATTAATAAATCGAATGATAGTTAGTTAAAAAAAAAACATAGACTTGGAACATGTGAAACATGATGTAAGAAGCACTTTACGTTAAACGAGAACCAACACAAGAGCCGCAGGTTACCGCAGCTAATTTATGTTTGTTTATGAAGCTCAAGGTGCAATGCAATGATATAATTGATAAAAAAAATACCTTTATTTACTATGTGTACTGATATGAATAACTTTTGCTACTTAACTGTTTATTGTTGTAAAAAAAAAAACAAATTTTAAGGCTTTTGTTTTAAACTAAAATTGCAAATTAAGAAAAAAATTATTGAGTTTTGATACTCTAACTATTTCTTTATAAAATTGTAATGAAAAACAGCCTTATTTAACATTCATAAAAACGACTTTATTCCTCTTCTGAACCACTGTGCGGCGTTGAAATTTATTTTTTTTTCCAGGTTTTCTAAAGAAAATTTTGGTAAGATTAATTGAGAATAAAAAATTATAATTTTGAACATTGAAATATGGAAATAATTAAAACATTTTTCTTCCGAAATGCTAGACATTTTGCTAAAGAATAAATGTCGATTGTATAGTCATTGTGTGCGTCGTTAAAAACATGACGTTAACTAAACTCACAACGGCTTTGAAAATGCTATTGTTTCACATAGCCTTTGGGAAAGCCTATAAAACCATAATAATATACGTACATGTGTAGCTTCAATAAAAAACAACTAAATTTTACCCAGAAAGCTATATCCATTAATAAATATTTACTGAAAAATTCCAAATATAAGGAACAGATATCATTTAAAATATTAAAACCGCTCAAAACAAAACATAGATACGTTTTCTGCGTATAAACAGTAGTTTGTACGAATATGAATGAGAGGTTCAGTATGAATTAATTATTATAATTATAATTCTATGAAAATCTGCTATAATAATAATATAATATTCATAAAACAACATTTGTACGAAAATGAGTGGGACTAACTACACATAATTGCACGTTTTCTTTAATGTGCTAATATTTTTATTATTAATAACTTTATTTTCAACGATTTCAAATATATTAATTTATTTTTAAATTCAGATGCTTCTTATTTATTGTCAATTTTACGCTGATGTTACCTTCATGTCGTTCCGTCCTATACACATTATCAGTCTTTACCATAAAAAGATAAACATAGCTTCCTGCATAGAACTTATTTAAACAAAAATCAAATAGTAGAATTATAAAGCTTCTATGTAATAATAATGAAATATGGATAAAATATAGTAATAACTTTTTATGTTATGAAAAATATTTGTTTTGAACGATCCTAAGAATAATCAATAACTAATAAGCCTGATTTCTATTCTCCGTAAAAAATTAAAGATTAAAGTATTTTTGTTCAAATCCAATATTACAGTAATAACTTAATAATAATTATAATAATCAAAAATCAAATCTACAAAAATCTTTAAATCAAAACAAATAGGTTACCAGCTACATAATGTAAGAATAATGCTTACAACAATACATCGTACATTTGTTGTTAGTGAATTTGAACATTATCTTATAAATTAGAATAACATTTTTAAATCAAACATATTTAAAACGTAATAAAGCAAATATTTTCTGTCATACGCTAAAATAAATACATACATACAAAAATAAATATATTTTTACTAATTATAATTGAAACTGATTGGACAGAAAACAATATATCATCTGATATTAATCTTTAATAAATATTTTGCTCCAAATTTATATAAAAATAAAAAACTATTTACACTCCAATTTTTAAAGACTTATTTTTTCCCCGTAGGTACTATCGTTTTATACGATATTTCAATAAAATTGAGATCAGCCTAGTACATGTTTGAAATCTTTAAATGCTCAATGACCAAAAAATACTCTTGAGTTTTCTGATACAACAAACTGGAAGATCTGTTGTATCACAAGTGAAACTTTTAACCTCCGTTATCAAGGTGAGCCCAATTTCTTCGTAGCTCTAAATCTAGATGTAGGTTCCTGAGATGGTATCTCACCTAGCAATGACCTGTGAGTAAGCCCACCCCCTTACAAATGCTTTCCTAGTTAAGAGCTTCATACTGAATTAACGGACTCGCTGCTAGTATAGAGTCTCTGGCTACGACATCACTTGTTAAGGAAAGGGTTTATTTCTTTTTGGGTTGACAAGTTCCCGATTGGCGCTACAGGAGGATTCCGGTCATAAGAACGCGGAAACTGTGCCAGTTTTAGCCAAATCATCATAAAACTCGTTGTAAGGCATCTTGACTGACATGGGATTCACTAAATGGTACGTGGGATCTTTAAATGCAGCTTATTTATCTGATGAACTTTGTACTGTAATATATTTTACATCTTACGTACGTTTTATCTCAATGGTATGGATATTAGCCTGGATTAAATTAGGACACATATCCATTGGTGGCGATATTTGAATGAACCAGACCAGACTTATGGGTCCACTAAGGATTTTCCATTAAAACACTCTACACGGTACAATATTTCTGTTTAAAATAGGCTGAACAGTACTCACTAGTGTGTTATTCACTCACTGTCGCACCTCTTGCAATCGTTTAACACGGCAGAACATCGAAATATCGTATCTCATGGGAATAATCTTATGTGGTACCCGTGATCATAATAATTCTAAGATTTAGTGATTGAAAGTTGAAATTTGTTGTAACATTTTTGCTCTAATATTGAAGATGGTCATTTCATGTATACCACTAACAACAGTCACTAGATCATCTGCATAACCAATAGCGATATATCATACATACATATGTACGAAGCCTAATCTATGAAGAGTAAGTAAGTAAAAGATTGCTAATGTATAAAAAACACGAATAAAAAGAGTGGATTCTTATTATATACAGATGCCGAACCTTTTCCAAAGTAAGAAGTAGTTTTTCGACTTTCTAATCTGTCATACATAACCTATTGGTTATCCTTACTATCTAGTTTTAGAGCCCTCGATATTCAGAAAAGCACAGACAATGTTTTTTTTTTTTTTTTGCGAAATGTCCTTTCTATCATTTTGTCGGAAGGAAAGATGGTTTTTTTTGAGAACTTGTATCTTCTGTATGCAAATTTACAGCTTAAAACTGGTGGGAAATATGTATATATTTATGCAATAAGGATTAAAGGCATTTCAAAATTTACTTACATACATATATATGTATGTACATATGTATGTATGTATGTAGATGCTTGAGTGATAACACGATTTCATTCGTGTCATGAATCAAATAATTCTGATATGGGACTCAAGGCTCCTAGAGACTCAAGTCAGCAACCTCTGTCTTATCAGCTGAACAACTGACCGAACCCCAAAATGTGCTTAATTATGGCATCATTCTTTTTATACCCTCTCCAAGGGTATATTAAGTTAGATACTTAGATTGTGATATAGAAAAATAATCGAGATAGACCCTATAAAGTACATATATGTTTATATTCGTGATCAGTATCAATCGATTGAGCCATGTACGTCCGTCTGTCTGTCAGTGTGTCACTAATTTTTGGGCCTTAAGTTTTAAGCTAGGAGGATGAAATTTCATATCTGAGCTTTTGAAAAAAAGATACAATACAAAAAAATTCAAAAATTTTGAAATCCGCCCACTGCCATGTCCACTTTTAATAAATTCACTATTTTTTATGTAATAGAAAAATTTACAACCAAATTTAGATATTCTGTGTTGAGATGGTAAACGCAAATTGTGGTGTTACTCTTAACCTGCACATCTGTTTGTCTTTCTCTTTGTTTTTATTCTTTTCCTTTTACTTTTGTATTCTACGTTTACTGTTATTTTTTGTCATTAAAGATACAAAGTTCTAACGAAGACGTGTTTGTTCTTTTTTATTATACATAGGATTTTAATTTAATTTCAACATCCCATCATTCTGATTGCCTGCAATTCACCCGTACATTATCTTTCGCCTCGCCCACTTTTTGGGGGCGTTTTCATTAGAAACAAAACAATTTTGATGATTTTTTTCATGTAACATCGTCAAATGTTCGAAGATATCGTTGTAATTCGAGAAATGCAATATACCTGGGCACTTTATTAAAATGTCATCGAAATGAGGATAGGTATCAAATGGGTTTTTCTATAATATTCTCTACTAGCTCTCCCTCTCAAGTTAGCCCGTCGAGTCTACTAAAATAGAGAAGTAGCGTTTTGAATAAAATAAAAACCCTTTCGAACATTTAGATACTTATCCCTTACTACAATGTTTATCAAGTGGAACTTTGTTTATACATATGTATGTACATATATGACTAAAAGTATTTTTAAATAAACAACCAGAGCTTCGGCTGCGCAAACCTTATAAACTGTATGTATGTATTCTAAAATTCTCGGTGCCTTTTGACTTTTGAATTTGGGTTACATGTTTGGTGTCAAATTATGACAGCTAACAGCGTCACAATAAAATGTATCCCCTATTATGATACCCATAACCACACTTAAATCAAGGGTAATTTTCCACAGTACCATATATCCCGTCTACGAACACTTATCACGGCAGTGAACTCTCCCAAGTTTGGATGAACAACAAAAAAAATAAAAATTCAAATAATGAACCAGAACAATGAGCTCTGAAAATGCTTTCAAATGAAGTTTCGCTTCATTCCGTATCAAGATTCGACGTCGTGTGGTTTAAAATATTTGTTTTTGTCGTATAATTACTGCGATATAAGTTGAAATGAAAAATAAGAAAAGTATTTAGCTAGTTACTCGTCAAATGCATACAAGTCTTTATTTACTTAAAAATCCAAAGTGGACCAGCATACGAGGCATATAGCAACAAAAATTGTCGATTGGGAGAAGACCAAGTGAAATGAAAAAACGCATATTGAACCAAGATTACGTGTGCATCATCGTTAGCGCTTACTAATTCCATGTACGGATAAAAGACTATTTTAAAAGGTGAGTATTTGTGTGCTTCGAGCAGTTTGAATTTGGAAAGATATTAATCTTTTTCCATAAGAAATGTTTTTCAGTTCATTTCGACGTACCTATATGTATAAAATATTAATTTTTTTCGGAGTTCTGTCCATTGTTCATTTTTTTTTTTTTGTCTTTCTCTTTAATATAGAAATGAAAGAGTAATGTAAGACAGAGAGAGATAAGGATTTTGTTATTCGTTAGCGAAAAAAATATACAAAAAGTCCCATTTTAAGCGGCAGAATAACCATTCAGGCGCATAAAGGACACAAATAAATAAGCAATTTCATTTTTCATAACCTTCTTCGGGTATTTCAAATATCTATTTCCTTTTTATTTAGAATGAACCTAGAAAAAATTCCTAGTGACACCTACAAAATGTCACGAAAATGGAGAGGAAAACGATAATCAGCTGAGCTTTCGACATGAGTTCATTCCATTATTTACCAACATAGCCAACTTTAGTTTTCTCTTTCTTGCTTTCACAAAATACATAGAATCGACACAGACGACCCTAGTGTCGTGTTCAGCTTGGTAGTTGGTAGTTTGACATTTCTCTTTTCGTTCGTTTCGTGCGCATTCATTCTGGCAAAGTACGTGGAGGAGTAAAGAATACGGCAGAGGGAAATTTGTTACATTTATAAAAACGAAAAACGTCAACAATAGCACTTTTATTTTTCTATGTATTCTAAAATCAAATTATAATGTCATGTAAAGTGTGTTTGAAGAAAAAAGTAAGCAAATGTGTTTCACTAAAAGTAATTCTAAAGTGATTTCTCGAAAGATGTAATTATTTCTTTTCTGATGAAAATATTTATAAAACAAGTGGAAAAAAAAAAACCTGATTCGAGAGCTGTATTTCTAGTTAATTGACCATTTAAACCCTCCAATCTCTTTTCGTGCAAAAAGAAAAATAATTATGTAAATCACAAGTGAAACGTTTTTGTATGAGCTCTCATGTACAGTGCATTCATACTATGTACATACATAAATATGTATAAACTAAATGTCCTTTGTCCTTTTCTGCTTGGGTATTTGTATTTTGGGTTTTACCACACTTGGTTTTTACCCTGAATTCCCTTCTATTTGTCTAATATGGGTTGTTCAAACTCCTACATATGCATCACAGCATTTAGCACCCTAGCAGGTAACTTAAGATATCCAAACAGAAAAAAAAAAAAAAAAAAAAAAAACACTATGCGTTGTGTGTTATCGATTTTTGTAGATACCGAATGAGAATGTAAAGAAAATAGAAACATCGAAAATTTTGTTTGGACATTTAACATATTTTTGTTTTAGAAACCCATTTATAGGTATCAGGTAGTTTGATTTTGGCTTCTAGTTTTAAGTTGATAGCATTACGTGTGCATGTGTATATAAAGAAATGTGCACATAGAATTTATGAATGTACTTACACGTGTATATACAAATGTATACATTTTTAAAATAGTCATTGTTCTCGGAAGCCTAAGAGTACATATGTTGCTTCATAGTGCAGCTCTGGTTTTACCCCCGCAAGCATTTTAAAATATATTTTCACACTAGTTTTTGACAAAGAGGACGGCATTTAGATATACCTGGGCCTGGGCATATCTTTTGGAAAGTAAGTTCTTTTAATTACCTACCTACCTACCTAAGCAACAAAAAAAAATTTCATTCAGCGTGTTTTTTTTTTTTTTGATTGTGAACTGGATTTTTAACGATTTTATATTGCCGATCAACAATTCACCAGACTGCAGTCTGATGGTTACGTTAAATCAGCCCAAATAAAGATACATTTATTTTCACTTAGGGTTTCTTAAATTGATAAGCTTTACATTGTTACAATAAAAAGAGCAGAGAACCGGTCCCACTTTCCATTTCAAAAGTGATTTGAGTTTAATTTTTTAACTTGAATCCTTTTGTTCTTAGGATGCAGTTCTTCTTGTCATGCCAGTGACAATTTGCATACATATGTACATACATAATGCTGTCGAGCATATGCAATATGAATTGCAATAAAGTGCCTGTAACCGCAGTAGTTTTACTGTTAAATTTCTTAACAAGATATATAACAATCTAGATAAACAGTTTTAGCTATGACACAATATATAGTCTGCTTTTCACGAAGTTGACAATACACTGCACTTCATTGCCGAACAGTAACAGTTTGTATGTATGGCAATATGAACAAGCATTTCCTAAATTCTAGTTCCTTGCGGCGCCAAATACCTCACACGCAGCACCTACCTTTAGAAACAGCTTCATTACTACTACAAACTAGCGTTAGAAAAAAACGTAAACATTCCACTCGCATAAAAAACAAACGAAATGCTACACACAGTTTTATTATATACATATATATGTATGTATGTAAATTTCCAGTAGACCTTGAAGCATTGTACCGACTCTTGTCCATATGTATAAATTGAAAGCCTATTGCATATGCTTTCGGAATACCAATATATGTACATACATATGTATGTACATATAATTTTTTTAGAACTGAGAGATTTGAAATTTTCTGATCTCATTAGAGATAGGTAATAGACTAGTAAATGTTTGTTGTTTGTTTTGAGCGAGAACTAATACGAATACAATTTTTATTTAAGTATTTTAAACCTGAAGTTTGCTGACACCAGACAATATAATCGAAAATAAATTAGATCGTGTTGACTTCCACATTAATATAGATATCCATACATATGTATGTGCATACATATGTGTGTATAGCTACATACATACATACATATGTATGTTTGGATGAATTTACTTCACCCCCTCGTATCGGTGTCACACACGTTTCCACTAAAATAAATTCATATGGGGAATTGTTTCTAATTCAAGGTGAAGATGAGAAAACTTAGTTGGTATTTATGCGAAAAGATGTGCCTTGTTTTAGCTTGTTTACACATGTACACTTCTGTTTTGATTTCGGTGCACTTTCATATTAAGCTAATTGTCGGATATGGTGAATGCAACAACTGTGACCACTTTCAACTTCATCAAATTGATTGAAATATTGAAAAGATCCAAAACAATAAGTTCGTTTAATTCAAATTTCCGAATAGTTCATTAACCTTCATTCAATCTACATACGAATGTATGTACATCAATGTGTACAAATGTACAAACATACATACATGTGTATCAATGTGTATTGTAAAAAAAAAAAAAATGTACTTTAATTTTCTAATTTCGCTTGTTGGCGGAGAGAAAATACGATTCATTTATTTGTGGCGCTGCAAAATTAATGTCACTGTTCTTTTTCAATCTACGATTTTGGGGTTTTGTGTCATGTAAACAAAGCATTGTTAAGTATGCGCTCGAAAACTTGCAAAAATAAAACCTATTTTTAGATATACAATTATTATACTGACGTATGTACATACGTATGTAATCTCGTTTTAGACATTTTCTTTCACCATCGTATCATGCACACTTTTCATACATGCACAGCTATGAGAAAGTCTATGTATCAAGGTTAAATTACTATCTGCCGGTACTACCAACAATATCTCTACTAGTAAAAAAAAAAACATTTCTTTTGAATAGAATATAATCTCGTCAATTCCAGAGTACGTGAGAAGAATGCGCATTCTTTTGTTTTCAAAGCAGATGGCCAAACAGAGTGTCATCAAATACATATTACAAAAATGTTGACTACCCATTGATATTAAGTACAAGAGCTTGTGCAATTAATTGACCCATCAAATGTGTACTTGAATTGTATGATTGTACATGCAATATTTGTCAAACACTAAGAAATGCCAGTATATTTCATTCGAACCACAAAGTTGAAAACAAACAATTGAGTTTGATAGACCTTTTCTCAAATGTTAATCACAAAATTATTGCATTTCTTTATACATATTTGTTCACACAGTCATTATCCTATTCGAATAGTATTTTTATAACACATTAATTTTCTTTTCTTTTGTCTTGCAGATCATTTTATAACACACAACGTTAACGCTAAAGGTACTCGCATTTCTTCGTAGACGCAGTAAAGTGATATAAATATAAAATTCCGTCATACAAATTTAGCAAAAAAGCCTTGCTATTAGTGCATATGTGACCGATAATTAACAATTTAAATTACTTAAAATTTGGAGCACCCGAACGTTGTGCTACCAAAAAAGAAAATTAGTGCAAATGAACAGTTTTATTTCGTAATAATTTTTATAATACCTAACAAGTTTTCCTGAATTTTTCGTTTCGAGAAATACAAACAGAAACAACAACACACAATCATGTTGTACGTATTTCTTGTTGATGTGGGAAGGATGTTAAAGTTCGATATGAACGTCGCATTGTCAAGGTAAGTACGCTTTAGATTGTTTTGAAAACAAATACTACTTCATTCAATCAAACATATCAGGCAAAAATATTTTCTCTAATCTATAATATTTTTTATACCTCTGACATCATGGTTATCGTCTACGTCGTAGACTATCTTTTTTTTTGTTTTTTTATTTCTCTTGAAAAAAAGTAATGAGTTAAGAAATATCTTATCACAGGGCTAATCAATTTGGGTTAAATACCCAAGTTACTCTGTGTAGGAAATGTGAAACTTCTTGTTTATTTATTTCCTATAGTGATTTTGTATCATATACATACATATGTACATACATACATATGTATTGTATGTACGTACGTAGATATGTATACGCGAAAATGGATTAGGACTAAACAAATATGTACATACATACATACGTAGCCAGTTTTGATTTTATTTTTATTTGGTAGACAGTTTTAGCAAAAGTGATGAAATAACACGTGTCTTATGAATCAGCCAAAAAAAAGTTGTATACAGATAAGTGAAGTATGTATATGTATAGACGGACATATGCAGGTGTATTTGTTTTTGTTTTACAAAGAATGAAGAATTCTGTTTGGGGAGGTAGTGTGGTCATTGACATTTCCGGTTAATGTACTACGTATAATTTAGAGGAACTGCGCCTATTGTACTGTAATTAAAAAAGATGACAACGGAATCTATCTATAATCAATCACGCAGATTTTTGCAATAGATTTGCGTTTAATTTACATGGAATTTAATGAATTTCTATTTAAATAGTATCGTCCAAAGTTCAGAGAGTCAGTCAATGTTAATGTCTGTAGCAGTTTAGTACTACCTTTGTATTTACATATGTATGTATATAAAACTCGGTGTCTGCCGTTGCAATAGTGGCATACTTACATACATACGTATGTTTTGTTTTTTTATTATGGATTATTTAATGTTTATTTTTGCTACGGTGTGAACTACGTCTAATTCCTTCTTGCCCCTTCTGATTACACTATTAGTTGATTAATTTATTATGAACTAGTTTATTGGGAGCTGTATTCAGACTACAATATGTACGTAAATATGTATGTACATACACATGTATAATATGTACCTATGTATGCATATAGAAAAAATTAGATGGAAAATGTGAGTCAATTTTCTTTTTGACGTCACGATATAAAAGTTTTTATAAACAAGACTTGCTTTCATAAAAAAATATTCAAGGCATACCTACCTATGTACATACACATGTAGATACATATGTATATAGGAAGTACTCCTCGGCCTTTAAATGTTTGTCAATTAAGATCTATTTAAATATGCTATACCTACCTACTAAAGTCTTATGCAACATTGAAGGAGAAATGAAGGCGTTAAAAATATTGTAAGACATAAATATGTACATACAACAAATTTCGATATTCTCGTATCCTCACCTTTATTTACATTTGCGTACATTTGTTAGTAAGTAAAATTTTTGTATAAAAATAAAAAAAAAAAAAAAAAAAACTAAGAACAAGTCGCACAACTAACGTCGCAATTCCGCTTTGGTTGCGCGTGTACGCTGGGCTTTAAAACGTGTAAGTCTAATAAGCTGAATCATTGTAAATAAAACGGAACCTTTGATAGAAGGCGACCAATAATAGAAAGTATATTTTATTAATGATGAATAGTCGCATCAGAAATTTAACCGACCCTCGTAAGTGACCTCAATTATGATTCCAATACCAGTTTGTTTATTCGTTTCCCTTCATGATTAAAAAAAGCTTGTATTATAAATAAATCCACATATGAACATGTGTTTGTTTTGTTACACATGATAAATTGGCAAGAAGACAACACGGCGCCGGGCAATGCAAACAAACAGCTGTGTTAAAAGCAGGAATGAAAGCTTCAAGCAAATGTGAGAAAATACGAACTGGAGTTAAGCAAACGGTGCATGCCTTTGCTGATCAAAATATGTACATACATACATATATAATTATACTAGCGCAGGTTTTCGTGTTTCATGCATCATGCTAAAGTTGACGTGAAATTTGTCCTTCTGTCATTGTGAAGACGATGATACCAATAAGGGACAAATCTTAATTTAGGATAAAGGGGATCTATAGCATTTCACTTCAGCTGGTAGATATAGTGTGAATATGCAATTTTTGAATAACAAGCCGACAAGTCCGCCGATCAAGTTTGTGTGTGAATCGTATAATCGTAAACAAAACTTAAATACGCTTTGATACCTACATATATATGTATCTATACAAACTTGTACATACAGTAATAGAATAGTCAACCTATTTTCGTTTGGCCCAGATTCATGTGTGTTGGTTTTGTTGTCATGTACTATAAAAAAACATCAGGTTGCCAATTCAAATGCATATGAATATGTACATACATTATGTCGCATATGGGAGAATGGGCAAGTGTATTGCATTAGGTTCATATGGTGACAAAAAGGAGACATTTAAGATACATTATGAACAAAGACGTTTAAGATTTTTACCTTTTTTCCAATGTCTCATGGCTTTTAAGCATTAAAGCATCGTCGTGTTTTCTCCTAAGTGTTCTTCTCGGTCGTCGAAGAATCGCATAAAGTCCACGTAAAGTTGACAAACCGTCGCGTTTGCACTTATGCGAATGTTAGCGGAAATATCCATGTCCACCATCTCCTCCCGTTTAAACAGTACAGGCATTTGTCATTTTTGTCAGAATGCGTAAGGCAAAGATTATGTACTATTCTTTTACCGGCTTTCCAGGGATAGTCATGTTAATTGTCAACCCCACGATATCTTCCTTCCTTTCCATTATAAATTATCAACGTTGTCAAAAAACAGTGCGACACACATCGATAGTCATCAAAAAGCAGAAAGTTGGCTTCATTACGATAACGAATTTGTTACAACAGACTTCCTCTGTGTAGAAGCATTTCATCTCGTCTTAGCTTTGATATATGTATGTACATTAATAGTCGTATGTATGTAAATAAATTGTGTCTTTTCAAACAATCTAGAGTGGAAACCTGCTTGTTTAACATCGATTGTTTATTCCTAGAATTTTTTTATTCGCTCCAGGATGGTTTTATCTACTACCTTGTTTATTGGATTATACTGGATTAGATTTCCTTTCTATGGGGTTTGCGATCCTTCTTAATTCCTTTAACTCCTTGTTTCTGCTGGTGTAACTCCAATGTGAGCTTTCAGTTGTTTTCAATTGTCGAAGGTGCTCCCGATATCTTTAGAAAAATGCTATAAGTTCCTGCAGTCTTTCAGCTCCTGATGTAAATACATCTTAATCATATTCCATGCCGCAATAGTCTTGCAGGATATCAAATACATGTTAGTCTAAGAGTTGAAAAGTTATAACTTTTTCTATTTAACTTTCTATTATTTGTAGTGTGTCCAACCTAAAGGATACAATAGAGCGACTTCATGGAATACCCGCGCAAAGTATAGTATTACTTGTCAGCGGTGGAGAAATGCTGACGAAATCTTCACAGGTCTCATGTTATTCTGCGGGTACAGATACAAATCCTATATACATGTTCCTCATGGGAGAAGCAAAACTTTCGTCTGTCGTGCAGACACTAGAACCAGGTAAGTGCAAAAAAAAAAAATGTGTTGTCAATCAGTGTCGGAAAAACTCCCACTACACTTTTATAACATTCATATAAGGATGGGTGATTAAGATGTATATGATTGAATCCTCCTGAAATGCTATTAAAAATAACTTTCAAATCTTACCCTTTTTAGATATCGATGTGAAAGAGCAGGTCGATCATTGCCTTGGGTTGCCCCCTGTTTATGAGACAGTAGCTACTCGTACCCAATTGGCACAGCAAATGTATGAATTGGCACGCGAAGAAGAAATTATTTGCGAGAGATTGGTACACGAACAACATCTTCAACAGCAAGGTTGGTCAGCCGTTGTTGCAAATATGGAGGATCTGACCGAAGAATTCCGTCAACGTTTCACAAACTTCTGCCTGTCATTCGATCGACATTTAGAAAATCGCCAGGAATACATAGAGCTTTTAAACTCTTTTTCCGAAGACTTGTTAAAATTATCTCGAATCCCCATTTTGCCCGGTTTAATGCAAATGGCTCAAGAAGATTTCCATGGATTCGATGCACTTCTGGACAACGATGAGGTATTCTCTCGGTCGCAGCAAAATGTTTCGGTTTTAATGGCACAAGATCCACAATGTTCGATGGGCCAACGTCTCGATTCATATGAGTCACAAGATGATGACAAGCGAGAGAGTACGTCCCCTAACAAAAAACCGAAAATGGGATGTGACGATGAAAAAGGCGATAATTTAAGCATTAACAGTGACGGCAGTGGAAGTAGAAAGACTTTTACTCTTTTGCAATGGATTTCGGCGAAAGAAAATCACAAGTTGAGTGAAATGGCCGAAGAGTGTATGCAGGGTTTGAACGCCTTTGACGAAACTGTGTACACAAAGCTCAAAGAAGAAGTAAATAATGTTATTAAGAGTGCGGATCAGGTATTAATATTATTCGCTAGACTATGGAATAGGATCTCAACTATTTTTTTTCTTTTTTACAATTTTAGACTGATATGAAAGAAGTCAAGGGTTTGAGCGACCGTCTTTGTAAATTGGAAGAAATAAAGTACAAAATTAAGAGTATGGTTCAAGACCAAAAGGAACTGTCAACAGCGTTCCAACAAGTAATTACAAAAAAAAAAAAAAAAACACCCACTTCCCAAAAATTAAGCTTATTCTTTTCATAGAACCAAAATCGTGCAAATATTCTAAAGGACCCATCAATTCTTCCGGATCTCTGTGCCTCTCACAAGAGTCAACTAAAAGTTATGCAAGCTAATCATCAAAAAATTTGCGAACTTCGTCGTTGTACATCAAAGGCAAAAGACGAACTTGGAAAAAATCTACACACAAGACTAAAGTAATGCAAGCAAAATTTTGTACTTATGTACATTTGTATATTTAATGTTTACTATTTTAGACGTATTGTTCTTTTGGAGAACAAAATGAGCGAATTCGACAATAGACAATTGTTTTATCATCGCTGTTTAAGAAGGGCAGAACGTCACATAAGCATTATTGAACAAATTCACCAAGCACCGTGTATATATGTGGCCGCTGTTACCGAAGTAGTTAGACGTAAAATTTTCTCTGGTGAATTTCGTCAATGGGCTTCCAGACTTGCGGAAGATTTTGATTCCATACACAGCGAAGAGATAAATCGAAGACGAAATTTCAATGCTAGTTTTGAAGGACACTTTCTAAATACTCTTTTCCCAGGAATGAACGATATGCCACCAGCGTTCGCTAATGAGAACCCTTTGGTTTTCGATGCTAGACTACCAAATATTACCAAAAGTGGTTAGTATCAAAGTGGTTTCTCTTTTAATAGAGTGAGTGAGAAATAATGAATACCATTTCTTTCTTTAGACATTGATATTTTAACATCGTATTTACCCGATTTGACACACGATATTCAACTGCCGGATATGGGGCCTGTAATAAACTTTTTTACATTAAGGTAAGGTTTAAATTTTTCAAAAAAAAAAAAAAAAACCAAATTCATATGTTCGGTTTTAAGGTCTGGTAACCAAAATCCAAATGCAAAGAGTTCCTCAAGTAAATTTTTACAAACCAATACCAATTGTCCTACAAATGCACACCATCAACGAGTACTGGACCTTCAATCTAACTTAAAAGAGTAAGTTACATACCAATTTGTTGCAATTTTATCAATTAAAAAACTTCTTTTATTAGTGGCTGTGAAGAGTCGGAAACTGACACAGAGGAATTTGAAAAAGTTCTACAACCCGAATTGAGTCCAACAGTCAATATGTCAGAGACCGCTAGTGAAAATGTATACCAAATGACACACGCAGGAACATCGACTGAACCACTGCAAATGCAGACTGTGGAAACCCTAACAGAGGTGATTATTTAAATACAAAATTACTAAAACTAAGGCTATGATCTCCTACAACATTGTGTTTTTTCTTATGCTCTCTCTTGCGCGGTAAAACAAAATGTGTTTAATTTCAAAAACAAAAAAATTCAATAAAATACATAAGAATGAGTCTCGTCCACCAAAAAAACCTCCAAGGCATTTAAAAAGTCAAACTATACCCCATTCCACTGCCTCTACCACAATCCTTGTTCTTCCAAGCAATATCGCAAGACCACATTTTGTTCACGAACATTTAAACACTCTTTCTGTTATACCAGAAAAAGACACCCCAACACCATGCGATTCGGAAACCTATAATCCTTTAGCTCCTTCCCCTCTATATTTGGGTCACCATAGTGCTGATCACCGAAACACCGAACCGTTATTGGCGACCATCTTAAAGGAACATAACAATGAAGACAGAGAAAGTGAATTTATCAATTCAGAATTTTACATAGATGAATCGTTGCCGTCAAGCTACGGTGATGCGGAAAACAATGATAATGACGATGAGGAACTAATACTGCAGCCGGGTAGCGTGGAAATGGAATACAAATTGGACTTGGAATTACCTTTCAACAAATACATGTCGTTTACATATCCCAGTCATGTTGATAAGAAAAAGAACAACAAATTTTCACTCTTCGATACTAAGGAGTCAATGGAGACAGTGTTCGGTTTACTTCAGGTATTGGAACACAAAAACAATAAAAAAAAATATGTATTATTTTTTTTTATTTAACAAGACAGTATAGTTTTTTCTTTTGTTTTAAGATTTTAGTTTATCAGTTTCCGATTGGTAGTTTATTTACACATTTCCAGCATTGGTGGCCCACAGTCAGACTCCTTTTATCCTTCCAACAAAAAAAAAAAATATATATATTCTATCCTTCATTCATTTTCAGTATTATAATCGCACACGTCCTACACCCCCCTTAAATTGTGTTTAAAATATTAATTTACAGTATTTTTAGTAGGGATAGTAAAGTCTAAACAAACCATATTTACTTTTAGGAAAATCTTGGTTCAACTCGTCTCGAAGTTGAACGCCTGAAGTCAATCTTGAGAGCCATATCTGAGGTATCAGCAGAGTGTATAAAACTGGCGCGTGTAAATTTTCAACAAATCAAGTCTGAACAACACAACAACCAAAACGATTTACGTTCTGAGTTTCAGAACATTTCCGAAAAATGGCAGCTAGTTCAGATGCAATACGAATCTCGAGAACAAGACATCATAGAAATGACAACGAAGCATGGAGTAGAAGTAAATAATCTTGAAGCGATTATCAGCCACAAAGACCAACATATTCTGGATTTGCAAAAAAGTGTCGAGAAAATGTCACAACTCGAGGCGAATTATGCTGACTTGGAGGAAAAATACCGTCAGCTTGAAAAACAGACAGAGTCATTAAATTGTAGCCTACAAAACGCTAATGCTGATAAATTACGCGCTGTGGCCGATGTTCGGGAAAAACTCAATCACGAGCATAAAACCGAAATCGAATCACTGCGATGTCGTTATAAATTAATGACCAGTATGGAGCGTTCACCATCGGATACGAGTTTAGAAAAAATAGAAAAGCCTGCTGATATGATAGAGCTTACGTGTCATGAGTCGATCGTGATGCAGATTCGTGAAGATTTATGCGCAGAGAAAGAACAAGCCGTTAAAGCGGCTGTTAATTTTGAGCGCGCCAATTGGGAGGCAAAGATGTATCCCAAGGATTCAACTGAAAACATCGATAATAACAATGTGACTGTATTAAAAGCAATGCTCGATGACAAAGAGAGGTACATCGATATGTTACAGGAAAAAACAGTTATGCTAACTCAAGAAAATACGGGCCTGAAAACACAGCTAAGTGCTTTCAGCAATGAAGAAGTCAACAGTTGGCTAAAAGAAAAGATCGAGTCGTTAAAGCTAGAAAAAACACGCCTGGAAGAGGAGTTGAACATGGAAAAATCACGTCGATCAGAAATGGAACAGTCATTCGCTGATATTAGGGGGTGAGTGTAGCTAATGAAAATATTATAATTTATCGCAATATTTTATTAACTTTTTATCTTTAGGTCGGCCATCGAGGCGAGTACTCTACCCCGCTCTAGATCGAGTGGATCCAATCATCGGTATGTGGTTCTTGAATCTTGCACTAAAGGGGACATTGTATTCGTTGTTTGGAGTACACGACATTACCAGTTTATGGTTGTGCAAGATTCTGCTAGTTTATATTTTGTACATGGCGATAGTTTGAGTGCATTAAATTTAAGACTACCAGGTCCCGGTGAAATGGAGTTGCCATCGCCATTTTACGCCTTTGGACGAGTTATTCATAAAGAATACTGTCAGGCAAGAAAGGTACTTTTTACTTTTTCAATTAAATTAGTTACTCACACTAATTCATTTGACTTTTTCAGGATGAAAATCGTTATAGAGTTAGTAGAGGTTCGAAATTCTATCGAATCAAATTAGAAGCAGTATCACGAAGTGAGTCCAAATGGACAAGCAGACGTGAACGCCTCGAATGTAAGTTCATATTATGAAATACTTTTTGATGTCAATAATAACAATGGTTTTGTTTTTATAGCTTCCTCATCGAATGTATCAATAAACCGTTCGGTTTCACAAAACGAATCGTACGACACATTTCTCACACATGTTAATGCGCTCATCCAATCACCTCGTGACGTTGTTGATTCAAGTAATAACAGCCCCGGACTTAAGGAGCGCACTATAAGTATAACCAGCGTCACCGAAGAAGATGACGAACCCATTTCACTTCTCAGCGAACGCTGTCGCTATATTAGTGTCAGCGAGGAGGAAGAAAATAACCGATCTGTGATAACAGAGCAACCAACCTCATCATACTTTCCCCCGATGGTAAGCGATACCACCCCCCCAAGAGCATCATCTTCATCATTCTCTTCATTAAATTATGAAGTACACAATCCGTCACTAATGTACTTGTCCCTTGACTAAATAACACATTAAAAAAAAAAAATCACACATAAAAACACATTCTATCATCTACAACCAGCGGTGAGAACTTTGTCAAATTTGTCATTTATTGTTTTCGTATCCAGGACAATGCATCTGCTTCCTCTCCAACGACTTCTGCTGCTGCCACTGTTGCCGTCGCTGCATCTACCGTGATAACTGCCAGTCGCAGTCCAATACCTATTCAAATTCTAGCAAACATAGGCAGTTGCTCATTGGAAAAAGATACCGATGATTCCGATGAATATAGATCGCTTGAAGCTAAAGACGATAACGAATTCCCCCCCATGTCTCAAGATTAATTGTTAATACATTTACATAAAATTAACCTAGCTTAACATAGTTTTACTTAGCATGTAGTTAGTATTTCGCCTATTTTAGTTTTTTTGTTTTTATTTTTGATTCTCTATACCCCACTTCTTAGAATCTAAGAAAATGTATAAGTGCATTATGTGAAAACGTTTTTTTTTTTCCTTAATTGAATTGAGCGATACAGCGACTGTCCTACCATAATAATAATTATAGATTCACCTTTCATACAAACAAAATATTTATATGAGATGGACGATAAATGATGACAGATTTTCGGATTTTAAAAGTGGAACAAGACTAGGCGAAACGGTTGTTTTTTTATCGCTTACTTATAATATTCTGTTGCTTAAGCGCATCACATTTTTTTCCTTGTTCCATTACTGTTTTTTTTTTTTTTTTGTTTTACTAACATGACTTTCATTTTACAATGACTAGACATTTATAATTTCGTTTTGTTCAAAATTGAAATTTCATTTCAAAATTCTCTTTCAGAATAATGCTGAAAACTCAACCGGTCGTCGTATCGGATTGTTTACTCTTATCGAACCACTCATAGCTCCTATTCAAATGTCTATGGACGCTGCTATTGATTAAAAAAAAAAAAAAAACCAAAACAAGTTATTTGTTTTCTAATTCAAATTAAAGTATCCTCTCTTGCGCTAAAACAGACGTGATAAACAAAAAAAAGATATCTCTTCTTTTTGTAAAGTAGTAAATGTTGTTTCAAAAAAAAAAAAAAAAAAAGCAAAAAAAAAAAACTTTTTTCTCTTTGTCAACACTAAAAACTTACGAAAAACTGTATCTTTCACTTAAAATAAGACATGCATAGAAATTTTCTAAGTAATCGCTTTATAGAGTATTTTATAGAATTTTATATAATATTTTAAACAAAACTATTATTTAAGATAAAAGTTATGTAGAAATATTTTTTTTCAATTTGCTGCGAAAAAAATACCATTTAAATAAATTAAAGATGTATGTATAAATATAAATATATATTTATACAAAAAAAAAAAAAAAAACATGATAACTTGTGATATATTGGAATGAATGGAATCGTTTTCGAATGATGATAATGATGATGATGCAAATTACCTATACATATTCAGAATAAGTAACACAAAAAAAAAAAAACTAAGATTGAACAAGGAAAAGGTGTAAAAATCTTTCGAATGAAAACAAATTGCAATAAAGTTTATTTTGTTGGTTTGTCATTTTAGCAAGTGTACATGTTAGTTATGCAGGTGCACAAAATGAAGTCAATAGAATTTATATCTAACACTGACCTCATTGATAAGAATAATAGTTTTGTCAGAATTAAATCTGCAAAACTAGTTGTAAATTATAAATATTCAAAAATATACCTTAACTATTAGAACCGTGTAATTTTAAAATGAAAAAATGAACGATTTTTTTTAATAAACAATAATAATTCTGTATACTATGCATTTTTATTTTTACTACCCCGAAAAGGGACGGACGTACACTAATTGTGTCGGTGTGAAGGAAAATTCTTCAAAATGCCTCCTTCTAGCAACATACAACATATTGGGGTTAATGTTTGTTTCCAAATTAACAGCTGTATGTTTTATGCTCTCAATTCTTAACAGCAACATCAAATACACTATGCCAAAGAGAAGAAGAATAAGAATCACCCCAGGGTTGAATACAGAACACCGTATTTCCTCCCCTATCTACCGTCCAAATGCATTGTCTGTTTTCCCTATACAAGTGCACACAACCGCTCTGGAGAGTGAAAGCGTAAGGAAACGTCCTTTTTTTTTTTTTTTTGGTTTTGTATTTGGGGGGAAACAAGGACATTGGAATTTGGGAAAAAACACTGCGCACAGAAAACACGCTCTGAAAAAGTTCACTCATGCGAGAGAGGAAGTCTCGTGCCAACAACAAAATCGTCAGCAACAACCCCAAAAGAATCATGTGTGAAGGTTGTTTGCACGCG
Source organism: Xylota sylvarum (assembly GCA_905220385.1). NCBI lineage: Eukaryota > Metazoa > Arthropoda > Insecta > Diptera > Syrphidae > Xylota > Xylota sylvarum. The sequence goes on along the minus strand of LR999957.1, from coordinate 91,089,900 downwards.
GTCGTCGTATATATGTATGTACATATGTGTTCCCTCTTCCGTAAACTTCTCAAATATTTCTTCTGCACAGCTGGAAGGATGAATGTAAACGACGACAGCCAGGCCAGTACCACATGTATACTACCATCGTCCCAACCTAATTCACTAGGTGAGTAGTGAGTGGTGCTTCAGTTGGCGAAGAAACATCAATACGGGTGGATACTAAAAATAGACGAATGAAGAATATTATAATATTCTCTTCAATATTCAATACAACTTGAGATTAGTACCAGAAAATAAAACGAAACAATAATTGCACAGTGTTTAAACGGAAAATTGATAAACCTTTTTCAAGTTTTAGTTTTATTGTGGTGAACACTTTTTTTTTTAAAGGGACAGTTCAAAGTATATAGTATATCACTTAACTACCAAGAACGGCAAACCATTATCGACCGACTTTTAGGACGTGATGTGAGAAGTTTAGAAAATTATCCACACGATTATAGTGGCCGTCAATAGTCCGCGACTGCTGCGATTCCGCGTTTTGTGCTTTCTTTTCATTCTGCGATATTGTTTTTGCAAATAAAAGTGATTTTGAAATTATGTACTCAGTAATGACGAAAGAGAAGAGAATTCTGTATTCAGTGGTGGTGTAGTCGCAAATTTTTCCTCATAGAAATATCGTTTTTGAAATGATATGGAATGTGTTTGAAATTCACAAACGGGAGAAGAATAGGGATAAACATGATGTGTGTCATTTTAGACTGGAAGTATCTCTTTGATGACGAAAAACTATCAGTTCGGAAACAAACAAACATATCATTGTTTAAAGTGTAAAGTAAATTAATGTAGTGCAATATACATATGTATGTAAAATGTATCATCATTTACTGAGAGTGTAAACGCTGTGCAGTACCTTTACTCTAGTTATAAATTATTGTTACATAGTTCTACTTCCCATTGGAAATAAAACTCCAACAACATGAGTGCTTCAATTATAATCCGTATGTGTCTCATAAATTTTGGAATACTATTTCATAGTATTGAATGTATACACTTGGGATTGATTAGTCCAATTGGTAAGTTTTATGCAATGTTTTTGAATAAGAATTTATACTTTCCAATTGCACAATTACGCAACCACCCCTACCTACAACGTGTTGATATATGGTATCCTACTTGCAGAGAGAGAGCAAAAGAGGGGTAGGTCCCCTATTCGTTATGCACCTGTTTCTGTTTATGTTTCAAGCTTGTTTCTAAACGAATAATTGTTTGGTTTTGAAAAGAGTTTTTTTTTTGTTTGTTTGGTTTGTGTAAGGTGCAATGTAAAGGTTTTATTTTTTTTTTTTGTTTGCTTGTTTCAAAGACTTTCATCTTATTGGGGGTGTCTGTCCTTTGTCTATCTACGGGTTTGCATATAGCTATGCGCGGCAGTATAACACTCGGTGCTTTGATTTCTAGTAGTTGCCATGAGCCTACCATAAATTGAAAACATGTGAAAAACAGCTTTAAGTTGTTGTCTTCTTTTTAAAAAAAATATACCCAATCCATATGAAATTTATAACTAAAACACACACATACACTTTATTAGAAGTCGTAGAGGAATTTGGATGCCATGATACTGAGATTCGACTTACGTGTGGCAATTTAGATTCCAAATTAGCAGTATTAGAAGCCACATTCACGCCAAATTGTACACACGATGAATGTCTTCGCCTTGACATGAAGAGGTAATAGCTACGGGTATTTTAAAAAAAAAACTTAAAAAAAAACAAACATTCATACAATACAGACTTGTCCGAACATTTGCTTCTGAAGAAACAGATGAGTCTAAAAATGCCGAAAAAGAAGCAGGTCAAAAGTTCCTCGACACGCTGCGACAAAGTCACTCGAATGAGGAAGACATCGACTTAGACACCTTAGAGGAAGGCGATTCCATAGACGGCAAAACAAATCACACCACCCATGGTAATTTATTACAGTATTTATAGAATAGTTACAGTTATAGTAGTAAAACTCAACCTTGACTCGTCTTAGGCAAGAAGAAAAAACGTACATCCCTCCGTTTGGTCTTGGAGCGACTTATCATTCGTTATTTACGTCGAATATCACCAGAAGAAGAGTTCGACAGCGAACGCTTTTTACGTTCCCGTCGTAATATACCCACAGAACGTAGTGACATCCATTCAGGTTGCTTCAAGATAAATTCATTAACCTGGTTTTTCAAAACTCATTTTACCCTAATTTTAGTTCTTACTAATGAGACTCTTGAAGACATGAATTCAAGTGAAGAGGAGGATAGTATTCGAACACAATCGGCTAGACCTCACTGTGAGGAGCAAAGAAGACAAATATCGTCCCTTAATCGAATAGACCTGGAAAATTCTTACAGAAATCAATCGGATAACGAATACAATATCCGAAGAGTGCTTAACAAAAGGTAAGATTTGAATCTTATTGTATTGACTATTCTAGTTGCAAAGCTACCATACCATACCTCAAACCTTTGCACTTATTGATTTTTATGCAACTTGATGTCCTTTGAAATTCCATCACGCACGTTCATCGCATTTTCACCCCCAATGTTTTGTATTATATGTTGAAAGATGAAGTGCTTCAATCACACTTGATGTGTTTGGGTATTTTTTGCCATAAAAGAATAAAAAAAAAAGAAGAAAAATGGGGGAATCCAGCTTTCAACTTGGCAAAACAATGTAATCAGAGAACACTGAAAGGGTTGGAAATCATTAGGAAGTACATAAGATATTTGCAATCCTTTCAAGAGAATCTGAATATGTACGGCGGTGATTTAAAGGGAAAAAGAAAATTATGATTTTAAAATGTGACTATCGTGACATGATGGAATATTTTCTTTTAATTATTCTACAGCTGAACTAAAATCACATGCAATGTTGCGCTTTAAACCCACAATTAGAATTGATGGCCTAGTTTAACCAAAGTAAATTGTTAATCGTTAATTTTTTTTAGATGTTCCGGTAAAAACCACTGCAGCTTTATTTTTTCAATTGACCACCCTTTTGCCAAAGTGTGGCAAGGTGGTGTGGTTCGGGTTAAATATATTTGTATGGACGGTGAGTTTAAGTTTTTACATACATACATATACACAATATACATAAACTGGTTTTGCATTTCAATTACTATTTGTGAGTCGAACTAAAAAACTGGTAAATGGCTCTTCATTAGTATTAAAGGCTTACTGATGACCGGTACCATGTACATACATATTTTTTTTTGTAATATAAACCTTTTTTGTAAATCCAACTAGATTTTCGAATAAATCGCTACTGTGGGGAACATTTAACCATAGGTTATGAAATAGATCCCAATATTCAAGTCCTCGATGCCCGCAAAGGCGAGCCAATAGCAGAGCCTAGAATTCAACCTCGTGAAACTTCTCTGCATTCATTAAAAATTATAAAGGCTGATAAAAGTATTGCTTCAGATAATATTAGAAATTTAAATACGACCTCTCAAGAACCCAGAAAAATTAAAATAGCGGCACCTGTAAAACATCGCGAAGACGTATCTGAGGGACATAAAAATAGAGTGTATTCTCAGGTAAATCATAATTATATTTACATAATTACAAGATAATGATTTTGATATACACAAACTAAAAACTTTAAAGGATTTTCGTGTTCTAAAAATTCTTCCGAGTAATCTTAATGATTTCAATGACATAGAAACAATAGGAGATGAAATTTACTTTCGAAAAGAAGAAACGACGACAGAACAAAATAGTGTTAACGAACAAAACTTTAGTACTTCCAATTACGAAACTATAACTGCCACTGGAAGTGAAATCGATATTTTAGATGAAAACACATTAATAAAGGAACCTGAAGGAAATAAAAAATCAGACAACGACAGTACTATTTTGGAAAATGTAACACTAACTATACGCGAAGGAGGACACTACGTTATGGTCTATCCAAATCCAAATGGTACCTTTACCGGAGTTCCTAATAACCTCGCTATTAATGAAGAGAAACATGAAAATGAAGTTACAACAACAAAGAGTGTATTTGAAGAATTGGCATCTTCCACCGTACCGCATAAGAAAAGTATGTATTTGGTTGTTATGATTTGTTTTTATTTCAACCATTTTCTTATTTTTATTTTTAAGATGTGTTCGAACTTGAAAATAGTTCTCCCGAGCTTTCAACTCAGAGCTCTCCATCAAATATAATAGACTACCACTCCGAACATGAAGAGGAGGATACATTTGATGAAGACGATATCATAAAACTTAAAAAGTCTCGAATAACGTATAATAGCATTCAAAGGACATCATACAGATCGCCACTACTACACGGATTTGCAATGACACCGGGGTATCCAAAGTTTTATATAGGCGACTTTGATTGTCATTGGAATATTCTTGCTCCAGAGGGTATACGAGTAAGGGTATCCATCATAGATAATTCCTTGAGATGTAAGCTAAAAATATGTGCATATTTGTATTTTACATATTTATTCAATTTGCGTATCTCTATGAGTTCCTTCTATTTCAGATGACGATAATTGCAGAGATTTTCTTCAAATTGATGATTTCGGTATTAACAGAACACTGTTTAATAGTTGTTCTGATGCTGTGCAACCCATTGGAATTATTAGTACATCTAATTGGGTAAAAATTACCGTTAAGACCACTTCTAAATTTGCATATCCTAAAAGAGGTGTTCTTTTACATTACACTGGTAAGATTGCATACAGTTTATAGGTACTCTACCTAAAGTTTTTCTCAATATCAATCCTGCATTCATATTTTCAGCTGACGGCTGCGTAAACCCACCACTCCCGACTAATGTCAAATTAGTTGACAGAACAGCAACGACCGCATTTTACGAGTGTCAGCCGTCATTTTTATTTCCTGATTCTGGGCTAAGCACTCGTAAATTAACTTGTAATAATATCCACGTTTGGGATAAACTATTACCCGATTGCATTGGTAAGTTATGGAATATAATATCACACAATTCATTTTCATCTGTAGAGTTAGTCAGTCACATTCATTTCCCCCATTGATTTTAATTAAAAAAAGAAAAATATTGCGAGTGGTAGAAAAAAAAACTGATGTGTTAATTATTAACCACTGTGTATGATTTGCTTAAACCTGTTTTGTTATAGTAAATAATTAAGCCAATCTATCTAATTCTACGAACTTTATCTGTACATAGTGATAGCAATCAAAAGAACTTAATCAAATGTTCAAGTCTTATCAGTGTATACTAAACAGTATTGTTGCTTAATCTTTCTGACCTCGATATGAACTCAAAATGTAATGAATTGTACATACATACATACATACATTGAATACCTACAAGTGCATACGTATTTTTTTTTTTTTTACAAAAAACATGTATTTCAACTTTACAGAGCAAGAAATCCTCTCTAGGAGTGCAGTTCCTTCTGACGAAAAATTTACCCTGCTTAGCAAGAAACCAGGTTTATCTATTGTAACAAACAAAATGCCCTCCCAAAACGACGCTGATATGATATTTGGTACGAATAACTTTTTGATTTGTTTGTTTTGTTAATACTATTGGATGTTATACATATTAATTAGATTTGTTATTATTTTATCGTTTATGTTTTTTTTTTTTTTTTCCATTAAGATATTATCATTCCATCCGTTTTAATTGCGGGTCTATTTATAATCAATGGAGCGGTATTTGCCATTATCATGAAGTATCGCAAAAGGTTTGTTGAATCTAAAAGAAATTTGAAATTTTGAAATGTTTTACTCATAGAAGACGATAATGCACAATGAAATTCATTTGGTTTCAAGTGCATTTCGGATTCTAAAAGTACACTCTAATTTTAACTTAAAAATATGCATGTCAGATTCAGTCCAGCAACAAGAACAATTCAACAATTTGTTTATTTTTTTAATATATACGGCTGGTTCTCTAATAAATCAACTTATGATATCTAAATCTTTAATTAAAAACATTAAAAGTATATTGTCATTGCCCGTATATTATAGAAGTACGTTAATTGTTGAAATAATTGTTCTTGGTGCGTGATTAAATTCTGAAAGCAATTGGCATGACAACATATTTCTATTTTAAACAGAAGTAAGGCATTAGGAGACAGGGGAATGGAATTGGCCGAACTATGAAATTAATATCTGAGTGCATATCATGAGTAAATGGAAAAGTAAAAGAATGTACATTCGGAGATCAAATTTACTCATGCATATTTCGTCGTCTTATGTGAGACAGAATAGCTAACACCAATGCCGAATAAATCAACTCAAGGAAAGACACTAACGTACATTAGGATAAGACAATTTAAAGCCTTCAATCGAACGATATTATAATAGTAAGAATCATTGCTATTGTTAGACCAAAGATTTTTATACTTTTTAATAATATCTGTGCGCATATAGTGCTTTATACTTCAGAAAACGTGCAATATAATGGTTCTCGATTAAACAGATTAAAATCAAATAATGTACTACAACAAATTTGTGGAATGAGAGAAGTAATAAAGTATCTATAAATTTAATTTTGTATTAAATATGATTTAGTTTTCATTCAAATGTATTTATTTTTGTTTCTAATTTACATCCTACATATATATAGGTAAAAAAAAAAAGTAGCAAAAGCGCAATTGCCGTTGAGTAATACACTTCAATATTTTTTAATAAAAAGAAAATAATTAGACGCTAAATCCTCCTTACTCAATCGTGTAAAACATCACCCACCAACATCCACATGTTTTGCATCTTCATATAAAAAAACTAAAAAATAGACATACAAATTGTGCCTTAAGTGTTAAACATAAGCAATACAGTTAAACATATGATTATTTTGCTTTTCAGCTGCCTAGGCTTTTAACATTGAACATTTACGCTTATTCTGCATCATCATGATGTTCAATTACTCTAGATACATGTATGTATTTCACTCCGAAAAAATAAACCTAAAAAAACATTGTTAAATGCACAAGCTATGGAATTAAACCAAATAAAAATATAACAATGGTAGTGGCAAAAAAGGTTGTTTTATTTCTCCTAATAGCAGAAACCTGATGTTAATCAATCGATAAGTAATCTGTTAATAAGTTATAGCTTGTTGATCAACGGGATATTTTTGACGATGATTTCAATTCAATATAAAACTAATCACAACAGGTGTAAAGAACTTCCTCGGTTTTCTCTTATCGATATCTACATACATATGTACATGCGTACGTGTATGTCCAATCAATTTTTTTGCACAGTATTCATGACGTGTATACAAGTAGTAAGTGTTTTTTCTCTTGAACGTGCATGTTCTAACATTCGTTATTTATAAATTTTTGTTTGATGGGCGACAGCATAAAAGTTAGCTGGATCAAATCACCTTTTACTTCAAGAAAAGGGTTTATTTCTTCTAGATGTAGATATTGTAGATCGCATCTCAGTATCGAGTAGTACATTCAATATCGCATCAAACTAAAATTTTAAGGGAGTCGAAAGAAATTTTCAAGAAAGCTTTAAGCAATGATCAAGGTGGAATCAGGATAAATGGAACCAGAATGAACAACCTAAGATAGGCAGATGACTAAATAAATCGATGCGCGAAATGAAAATATCTAGCATGTACGGACCTAAAGGTAGACTATGTTAAAATCGATCGCGTCTATAAAATAAAGTACTTGAGAAACCGATTCAATTACAAAACAAATTCATTTGATGAAATAAAATTTAGACGTGAAAAGGCTCGAGCAGTTTTCTACAAGAAGAAATTGGTATTATGTCACTGCGACCTACAGTTGTGTCTGATATATGTACATTGCTGTATGGAGGAAATACTTGGACCTTATATAAAACAGCACGGAAGAAATAGGACCCTTTTAGATATTGTAGCTGTTGTTCCAGAGGATTCTGCAAATGTCATGTATACTGTTTATATGTACATCTCCAATGCAAGATTAGAAACCGAGAGGGAGCATTTGAACACAATAAAAACAACGAAATCGAAATACTTGGCAAAAATATCATTTTCTCTAAGAATAACAATAACGATCCTGCTAAGTGAACATCAGCCCATAGAATTGAGATGGAAAGACCAAAAAGTCTTAACAAATTTGAAGCAAGGGCAAAGATTGGAAACCTGCGATATCTACGCATTCTCGGAAAGTAACTATACGAGCACTTACGTGATTACGGGTAGTAAAGAAAGCTACGACGTATAATATAAGAGAATACCTGTATACGATCTCATGTCTAAAAATCTTTTTATAACCAATTCAACTCAAATGCGGAAACCAAGCGGTTCGCTCAAGAATCACAGTTTATTACTCTGGCAACAGTTAAAATCTCATGTAAACCGAACTTAAATACGTCAATCGTATGCAAATACTCAGCACACCGCCGACAAGGGTAGGGAAAACTCACCTTAGCAAATACACTAAACTTTTTACTCTCATCCACCATTTTACCATCTGATGACGCTCTATCATTCGAATATAAGAGTGAGGCAAATAGAGAAAAAAATCTTTTTCTCCCTCTTTCTACTTTGCGATAAATCTTACTACGACGTCACAACAACTGTCAAAAATTCTTTGGCAGTTTTTCTAGTTTCTGCTTCTCTTGGGTACGCTCCATCTGTCAAATAGAAAACAAAAACAGTGAACGGTGGTGGTGAAAATTCACGAAATTGGAAGAGGTTGACAAATTTACATAACTATTTTAAGTCAACTTAAAAAAGGGTTGTAGGAACGCATCCATAAAATTTGTTTTTAATTCGTGCGGTCTAATGTTGTTTTGGAAATTCCTCTAACTCTTCGAATATTAATAGATTTCGGGAAAACCTCGATTTTATTTTATTTGTGTAAGCACCAAGTGTATTCTTGACTAATAAGTTTAAGCAGTTCTCTAATAACGCGCTGCTGCCGCTGCTGCACTTTTCTACTGTTTCGTGATACAATTTGATTAAAATTAAATCTATTGATAAATGAGGCAGCTATCGGGAAAAGAAATAGAAAATATTCTTGCTAACTAGAGAAGTGTTAGAAAAAAGAATTTTTCTTCAAGCAATTCTACAGGCAATAGACAAGTTGCAAATGGTTTCATTGGATTGCATTGCATTTTTTCGTTCTCACTTTGCTCGGTGCTTCTTGTGTCACACTTCGTCATCGTCTTCTCCTGAGATAATTCTAACTAAAGAGCTACGTTGGCATTCTACTACCTTGTTCTAAAGTTGACTGCATAAACTGGGCCACTTATGTCAAAAAGCAAAATAAACTTTTTTCGTACTCATGTGGTTTTATATTTTGGAAGGCTATTACTAGCCGTCGTAGTTTTTCTTATCAGTGGCAATGAATTGAATATAGTGAGCATTTAAAAGTAATTTTTTATTGTCATCGCGCATACTACTTGAGCTTCCGCAAAAGCATTCGCATTTTTCACAAACCGGTCTTAAGAGAAAAATCATAAGCCTTTAGAGAAAAAAAAATCAGAGATGTTGTAAATCTTATTTTCTGTTTAAACATGTTAATTAAAGAAGATATTTTTTGACAGTTTTTTTAATTGAGTTATTTCTTTCTTTTTTAAACAGGTGCTGTTTTAATGAAAATATAAACATTGTGCTTCAAATATTGCGGTATATGCAGTACTCTGGTTTCTTTCATCCGTTATTTGACAAGCAAGGAAAACAATTCGGTTCCAAATCCAAAACAACAGCAGAGAAACAGTCAACGAGGGAAACATCATTGCGTCGTGGGGAAAAGTGACCTGACTAGCACCAGCAGTAGTAGCAATTCTGAAAAAGCTAATCCACTGCGGTGTCGTCAGACGCAAAAGGGCAACAAATTGACAAAAAACATCAACGGAAACAATATTCCAGTGGTGGGCGCTGATATTATAAAAATGGCATGGACGGAGGTAAACAAAATTTTAAGTTACTCTAAAAACAACAGACTGATATAGTTTTAGTTTACTTTAAAACAAAAAATTAAAGCGCTTATTAAATACTAAAATGTAAAAGGTAGATATAGAAATTGCCTACCTTGGTGCAATCATAGTGACTAGAAAGCTTGAAATGAAATCCAGGAAACACAAAACCCCTTATCATATGTGTACATATTATATGTATTTCGCGCAGTTATAACTAGTATCGTCTTAAGTATTGTTTCTAGTTTCTTTACAGTTAGAACTAAAAAAAAACCCAAATTATTGATTTTTTCTGATTCATTCAACTCTAAGTCATATTTCCGCCTAAAGGTAACAGTGCAATATTCTAAAATATACAATCGTTAAATTTCTGCAAACTATTTGTCGGTTTTCCTTTGTACAAGTAATGAAATAAAATTCATTCCTCACCGATTTTGATTAGCACTGCTGAGAGAAACCGTTGAGCTTTTTTTTCAGCCTAGTGCTATCTGCTGTTTGTTAGGCGTTCGTGAAAAGTAGAACCGATAAAACAGGGTTTGCGAATTAAACTCTGAGTCCGACGCATTAACAACTGAGCCACGGCGCGGCGTCTACTTAATAATAATGTCGTCTAAGCATATCCAAAAAGAAGTCATATTGGCATTGCAACCATTAATTTCCAACTGTCTACTATGATGCCATATTAATTACAAATTAACAACGTCCCTTCTTAGATTACTAAGCTGTTACGAGTTATCTTTTACCTGGCAAGTCTGCTATTTGATTATTCCATCACCTCACCTACCTCTTTTGAAACCCTTCGATATTTTCTCTTTTCTCCTTTGTATGCTCTTTCTTTTATACTCTCCATCTCCACTTCGAGTTCCCTACGGATATTACATCGTTGATCGCTGAATTATTAATGTTTTTTTTTTTTTTTTTACTTCATTCTTAATTCTCTATTGTAGTTTTTCCCACTTCTTACTTCTAGTATTTTGAAACTCTGTTGCACAAACAAGACCCAGTCTCGGTGTACAATAGAGTTGGGCTCTTTCAGCGAGCTGCTGATCATGTTCGCTCACCTGTGCTATGAGTCAATCAGATATAATTTTATCTACTACGGTACGGCAAACAACAACTACAGAATACCTATGTCAGCGCAAAAAAATTCAACTTCTTGCCTTCGTCGTGGTTGTACATTTTAGTTTGTTGTTGCTCATTTTCTACTGCTAGCTCTCGATCCGCGACTTAGTTTGTATCTATGCTTACAACGCGTCGGATGGAGTTCAGTTTTGTTTTTACGACACATCGCATTGTTTAAGTACGTGTTCAAGAAATCTAATTATGATACACACCTGAGCGATTCAGGTATGTGTGTGTGAGCTGTAATTTTGTTCGTTTCGTTTGTATGTGCGTCTGTGCTTCGGGTAAAATAAAAAAGAATTTGTGTCGCCCGAATTTTCTGCCGCACCCTGAAAAGTTTTTAACTTTCCTTCAAAAAGGTTACTGTTGGTGATTTACTCCTGTTTGAAAGACTAATAATATAAATAAGTCCACTTGTAGTAGCTCTGAAGTGTTACTTGAAACGGAATTTGCTATTTCAGCCCAATCGGGGCTTAAGCTCTCTGGCTACGTAGCAAAAGTGCCATTAAAGTGTATATATGCTGAATGCGATATGTTGTGATGAAAATGTGGCGTAATGAAAAGAATGTAAGCAATATTCCAACACAAGGATCACCCACAGCAGGCGGTGGTTGGAATGGTGATAAATGGAATACGCCTGTGCAACGAAGTGCATACTCCCTGCCACATCCCGGAATCGCTGCGAGTAATACGCGTTATCGAAACACCGAAAGTCCTCCTTCTAGGGGAGGGTATTTGTCACACGCGTCATCTATGCATAATATTCCGGAAGGCAATGATGGTGTAGTGATAAGCTATAGACAAACGGCTTTACCAAATCGCCAAGTAGGGAATGTAGCGCCCTCGTTTGTGGACAGGAAAAGACCTTTGTCGATGTATGATACTCCCCCCATCAATGGTAGACATTTTCCTGACTATTTGTCGCCTGGCAACAGAAACAAAAACGATCGAAACCTGCCTGCAAAGCCTTTAACTTCTAGGAATTTGCGCCAAAGCCCCAGTGAATTGGTACGTAACTATGTTATTCCAATATTTTTCCATTCAATATCACCTTATTTAATGTTTAAATTATACAAAACTATAAAGATTATGTCAATCGTGCGCTGTAGGAATGTGAATAAAATATGCATTCAATTCAATCGAAATTTTTTAAAAATCATTTTTTTTTTTTGATTTTTAGAGAGTGGATCCGGAGCTAATTTTTACAAAACAAGAAAGAATCGGCAAAGGATCTTTTGGAGAAGTTTTCAAAGGGATTGATAATAGATCACAGCAGGTATGTGTGCAGTTTTTTTTTTTTTATTTCTTTTCAATTATTTACCTTAGCATGTAAACCTTAATTAAGTGCCACATCAAATTCAATTCGTTTTGACGATTTTAAGCAGGCTTTTATGGACTACGTCAAACTGTTTTTAATTACGGTTATTTTTTTTTAACAGGTTGTTGCAATAAAAATAATTGATTTGGAAGAGGCTGAAGATGAAATAGAAGACATCCAGCAAGAGATCATGGTTTTGTCGCAATGCGACTCTCCATATGTTACAAAATACTATGGATCCTACTTAAAGGTTAAACAAAAAAGACCTTTGCCATTGTGTTTGTCCATTTTTAATGTACTTTTATTTGTTTTTAGGGCACGAAATTATGGATTATTATGGAATATTTGGGCGGCGGATCCGCTTTGGATCTCATGAAAGCCGGATCATTTGAGGAAATGCATATAGCGATAATTTTACGAGAGGTTCTTAAGGGTTTAGATTATTTACATTCCGAACGAAAGCTTCATCGTGACATAAAAGCAGCAAATGTGCTCCTCAGCGAAATGGGCGATGTTAAATTAGCAGATTTCGGTGTTGCAGGCCAACTAACGAATACAACATCTAAACGGAACACTTTTGTTGGCACACCGTTCTGGATGGCGCCTGAAGTAATTAAACAATCTATGTATGATTCAAAAGCCGATATTTGGTCATTGGGTATAACGGCTATTGAACTAGCAAAAGGAGAGCCTCCGAATTCCGAACTGCATCCTATGAGGGTATTATTTCTGATTCCGAAAAATAATCCACCACAATTGACTGGTAACTACACCAAATCTTTCAAAGACTTTGTTGAAGCATGCCTTAACAAAGATCCTGAAAATGTAAGCAATACTCTTATGAATGTTTTATAAATGTTTCAATTATATTGTTTTTTTTTTTAATCAGCGACCGACTGCAAAAGAGTTGCTAAAATACCAATTCATTAAAAAAGCAAAGAAAAACTCCTACCTTATCGATCTAATAGATCGATACAAGAAATGGAAAACACAAAAGGGTGAAGAGAGTGAAACGGAGTCGGAAAATTCTGATTCGTAAATATGCCTAACAATTTCCGAATTCTATATATTTAATTTTCATTTCATATTATAGGGAAGATTCCAAACCAGACAGTGATATGGATGAACCTTGGATAATGACAGTCAAAGGATTACATTTCAATAATGTATCAAGTAAATCATCAGCAACAGCAGCATCGGCAAATGCATTGCTCGATGAAAATGAAAAGGTGATGAGTGGTATTTCCAATAAACATCACAATGGATCAAGTATTCAGCCATCCCAGCATTCGATAACAAGTAGCGGCGGGCAATCGGCTCGCGATGCCAATTTAAATCATTACAAAGTTTCATCGGCCCCCCAAAATAAAAGTACTGCATCTTCTATATCTGTCCCTTTGCATCATAGTCAGCACAGTTCTTCAGCAAGCAAACATCAGGATTCCTCACCCACGTCTGTCGGTAGTGGTTTAGACGGTAACGTTAAGTTGGTTGATATCAGCAAAGATAGTGAACGAATACAGAGAATGAATGAAGAAAAGGATCAAGACAAACGAACATCGAAAGAGGTGAGGATGATTAAAAGCATACATATATAGTAAGTACAACAGAGCACCATTTTGTGTTTGTTCTCTTTTTAGTCAACGCATTTAGAACACAGTGATGAAACGATGGCAGCGCCTTCTCAGCGAAGGAGCCACAAGGAACATCATTCGACAGCGCATATTCAATCTACGTCAAGCTCTTTGCCCGGAAATAACAATAGCAATTATAATGGAAATTCTAAAGTAAATGTCAATACTGATAGACCATCGGCGACAGGAACAAGCACTGCTTCAAATACTAATAGCAAAATTGCTAACCGAGTAGTTCAAACAAACAGTGCGTGCCTAAATAACTTTCTTTTTCCGCTTTTATCAGAGGTAAGTCATATCTGTTTTTGGTTTTGTGTTCTACAACGCGATTATGTTATCGTGCTCAATATTTCATATGATTGATGTGTTTTATGGAAAGTTTTATCTTTACGTTTCGCGTTAAACAAGTCGTAAATTGAAAACACAATCCTTGTGTGGCCATATAACAGCCGAATTATTTTAAAGACAATTAATCCCTCATATTTTGTTTGTGCTGAAACTTATACATTAACTGTAAACGTTCATAAAATTTGTTTTGCAATTGTTAGTAGCACATTTAAATACAACTACAATATTCCATTCGAAGCGATTTTTTTGAATCATCAAATGGATTCTAAAAGAATCCAACGTTTGTGAAAAACTTGGGCGTTTTGCGACAAATCATTATTTTTTTTTATAAAAAGATCTCGAAAAAAAAATACATACATATCTACTATTTTTTTTTACATGAAGTCATAATCTGTATTAAATTCTTGTAGCTGCAACGTAAACATTCACATTCAAGTAGGAACTCAAATGTCTCAGACATTGTGGAACTTAAATCAGCATTTGAGATGGCAGAACGAACTAGTCCGGGCATCAGTGATTTGTTTTTGAAAGAAGTAATACATAAACTAGTTCCTGGTTATTCAGAAACCCGAATAAATAGCCTGATGGAAAAAGTAGTTCGGTAATATTTGAGAAAGCCAGAAAATGTTCCATGAATCTAATTTAAATATTTTTGTTTCTGTTTTTTTTTTTTTCGTTTTTTGTTTTTCAGAAGCAAGAAGTGAGTGTGGACAGAGTTTAGTGTTAAGTTAACAAAATTGTGCAGCGTTTACGTAAATATTAATATATCTATTAGAATTATTTCTATTATAATAATTATATTGTTTGTTTTGTTTGGCAATTAATACCATTATTGTTGTGTTCGGTGAACATTTTTACAGGAAACACAAATCTACAATGTTAATGAACAATAATTGTTGTGTTTTTAAGAATTTGAATTAACTAAACAGAGATTGCCTAATTGCGAAAGATAAAAAAAAAAAAAACTATGTGAAGTGTAAATTTTGTTTAAAAAACACAACCACCTTGACAAATTTAAACTAATAATATTATAAGAAATAAGATTAATTTGTTTTCTTGTTTTTTCCCCCCTTTTTTGTTATTATTCATTACATTTTATATTATATTATTTGATTATCGATTATTATTAAATAAAATATTATGTATAAAATAGAAGATTTGAATTGAAATATATGTAAATAAATATATTTAAAAAGAAATAAACATAAATATATAGAGTAATTTAAAAATTAAATCATGTGTTTCAAGGGTTGAGAGAAATAGGAATATTTACGACAACGTATTAGATGGCGAAAATAATCTCAAGAAATCATCTAAGCTCATACATTGCAAATCTGAACAAACGTAAATAGATTTACCATCGTTTTCATGAGAATCGCCACACTTAATAATATTTGCATTCGGAGACCGGAATGGTAGCACACCATGGTAGTTAATAAAAAGCTGAATTTCCATTTTATTGCATACGTCGACAATTTGTTTTAGAAAGTTTTTCTTCTCCCAATCCTACAAAGCAATAAATAATGTTCTGCAAGTGAAAATCATATGAAAACACTCACCGCTTTTATATCAACTCCGCTACTTTGGATAATTGCTTCCTTTATCAATTCTTGATTTTGATACTCTTGAAGTACATCAGCATCTTCTATAAAAATTACTTTTTGATTAAGGTGTTTTGCCAATGCTATTGTTCGTGAAATTTCTAAAAGTTTCTTTAAGCCCGGCTCTAATTGATGCCACAAACAAGGATCCGCTGCACCAGTTCGTATAACTCGTGTCTCAACTTCGTTTAAGTTCATATTTTCCCAGTTCTAGTAACAAGGAGACTAATTAGCTTTTACATACGTGCATCAACACTCGTTATTCACTTACAACTTCTTGAACATTTAAATTTTCTCCGCAAAGTGGTATTAAGAATTTTACACTATACTCGCCGGAAGTAATGTAGTTAAAAATTCTACCAATTTCGTTTGCCACAGCTAGAAAACTACGTTTCGTTAACAGTTCACATTCTCGGTCAATTAATAAATTTGTTTGTGTTATGTTTGCAATAATCTGCTGTACAGAATTCGGCATGGGATATTCCAAGTAATCAGCAAGTAGTTCAAATGATTTTTCAGTAGCCCTCCTGATTATAAAGTGGATATACATATACATATGTATGCATGTGTGTATACAGTCAACTGTATCTCTTACCGTAGTGGACACTTGCTTGAGACCCATTGGTTTAATAAATTTTTGTTTTCAACAGAGTTTCTATCGTTTAGAAACGGATAAAATGATGAAAAATCCAATTGGCATCGCTCATGGAATACTTCAATGGGTTCTATATACTGTTCTTCGTTGAAATAGTAGAAAATTTCGTTTGGTTTAGCAGAGAGTCGCATGGCATCTACCATGTCGCTGCCTGCAGCCTGTAATCGATGAAAATCACTTAAGTATATAAAATAAAGTTTATCTACATACATTTATGTACATGTACATACATACCTCCTCTTTGCTTATAAGAAATTTAATCCGTACATAACTTGAACCGAGTTCAGTGTTAGGTTTGCCTTCCATTGGCCGAGAAATCATATCTTTACAGAAAAACGGCTGGATTGCATGTAGTAATTTATTTTTTAGCTTGTACGCAGGCGCATAGTTAAATATTGTGGTATAGTTATTGCTCGCGAAATGCAAGAATACATGGCTGAGCGACAGGCAATTTTTAACTTCCACCTTAAATAGAACCAACAAAAAAAGGTGTTATAGCTTCACAGAGCAATGCCTGTTCGTAAACGCAAAAATTGGTGCCCAACAGCACTGCAAGACTGATAGTTATTATACGAAACCGTGCGGTGCACTACTTAATCTATGTTAGGTAAGTATGCTACTTTTAAAATAACCTGCATGGTATAATCGTTTGCATTTACGAACGGGCTCATTCGTTAACTCAATCTTGACTAAAAATTACAAATGATAACTTTCTTGTAAATGCATATACAGTACGTACTTATCCATTATATTGCATATTAGAATAATTTGGCATAATTTATAATTTAGGTCCTTGGAAGTATTTACTAAGAATTGAAGCAACCTGAATCTAACCTAACCTGAGAACTAAAGTCGTAATAAACTTTTTATGTATGTACATATGTACATTAATGGAGGAAATTTACAAAAAAATTTCAACCAGGATGAACATAATTTAAAAAAAAAATTGTTAAAATCTTTTTCTTAATTCAACAAGTTTTGCAGATGTTGTTGAACAGTTATGCGACAGGTATTTACTTTGTTCTATGTACCCTCACAGCAAGTGTTTAACTCGTAAAAAAGAGTGAAATGTGCTGCCACATTTACTTCCAATCGCATTGTCCAAACTATAAATAACAATATTTTATGCATCAATGTTCTTTGAATCCACGACTTTCAATTGTTCATTTAAATTGAACCGGTAAAATGGCGTCCAAATTGCAATTTCGTATTTTGCAATACAAATTCAGAATCCTACCGAACTGGAAGAAAGCTTATTGGCATTTAATACTCAGGAACTATGTGCATATGTATGTATGTTTTTATCATTAGAAACTCTACATAAATTGAAAGAAAATTTTATTTAAACAATGTACATACGTATACACGAATAACTGTAACCCCAAACAAGTAACTAAAATGTATCCAAATGCTATATATCCGTACAAGTCCGATAATAATGTCATTTAGGTATATAATTCTTTTATTAAATAAAATACTTACTTCTTTTAAAATAACCATTTTTACAGGATTTAAAAAGATTAAAATCTTTAACAGCAGCAGGAATAAACTTTAAAAACTGTAATTCGCAAAAACTAGTGATGTGCAGTCAGCGACAATTGGATATAAACTTGTAAGCCAATAGTGATGCGATATTTAATATTGTACCAGAATAATGATTTTAAGAAGGAAATTTCATGTAATCGATATATTCTTAAATTAAAATCGAAAGATTAAATTATTTATCGAAATGATTGTTTGTCTATGAATAATACACATTTTTTGTGCTTTTTGATTTTATTCTAGTTTGGGTGCTAGATGGATGTTCTTGTATAACAAAAAGAAAAATGTTTTAAGAACCGAAATCCACATATAATTGTTTATACATAATTTTTTATCAATTCTATTCTTTATGCTACTGGAGTGCATTTAATATTTGTAAGAACTCATTCACCTCTAACGAATTTTCAAGAGTAGGTGGGTGACGTTTGGGCCAATGCCCACTAGCTACAATATGGTCGCGCGCCCAATAGTCCGCGCACCTTAGTAAAAACTGTTTATTTTCGTCACATGAGCTGCCACGCCAACTTTTTCTTAACTTCACTATTTTACTTGATATCGAAAAATATTGTTTAGATTGGGTATTTAGATATTCAAAGGATCTACGCTCCCATTTTTGGGGACGTTTTCATCAAAAAACCGATTTTGGTGATTTTTTGCCACGTAACATGCTTTTCATGCTGATATATGTATGTAAAACAGTGCCCCTTTTCACGTTCTACAGTTCGCGCGGCATGGAGAGAAGACCACAGTAATAAAATAGTAAATAATCTGCGGGGAAAATAGTTCCTGCGACCACACCAAATCCTTTTTGGTCGTGGGCGCTCATATATACAGTTCTATTGGTCTTCTGGATACTAATAACGGAAAAAGGAGCTCGTGTGACATTCGCCTTGAAATTTGGAAATCCAATAGCATTATATTCTTTAGTCAAAGTTGCACCATTTGCTAAAGTTTCGTCGAAGATTTAGCTTAAACCGCATCCTGAAGTTATATACTGTACATATGTAAATCACAGTCAGGTTATTTAACACTTTTTAGATTTCAGCAAATACAATGTGTTTCTCGCTGTTGGATTTCAAACCTGAAATAATGTATAAAAAAAAAAACATGCGTTGAGGCTAAGGTTGTTGTATGCCACCCTTTTTATTTGGCTTTTTTTTCATAGTACCACAGGTTTGCATGTATGGGTCGTGTCCGCTTATGTATCTACATATACCTGGTAAGATAAAGATTTTCTGAAGTATGTACTAAGTGTGGTCTGCTTTAACGTAACACAAAAGTAGTAAAAAAAACGAAGTTCGACGCCGTTTAAAAACCTAACCTACGAGTATGGTCTAAATAGAAACAATGTGGTTTTCGAAAAATAGTTAAAACTGCATTTGACTTTTGTTTGCATAGCTCAACCTCAATTTCTGTAAATAATTTAAATAAATGAATATGGGGAAAAAATTTTCCTGTGTGGTTCCATTATTTCCCACGAATGTAAATCAATACGAAATGGAATTGATTTACACATTTTCTATTGAAAACATTTAGTTTTATATACATATTTATATGTATAACTTTGGTATTTTATAGTCAAATTTGATAACTTATTGACAGATGAAGTAGTCTTTAGATATAAATATGTATTTGATTCCGAGACTGTAAGTTCCAGCAATTTACGTTTATTTAATTAAACGCGTACATTTTATTTTGTCAATTTATTGTTAATATTTTCATCATCATATACATATGCATGTATTTATATTAATATGTACAAAAAATATTTACACAAAAGGTACTACATACCTTTTCTAATAATTACACATACAAACTTTTAAATCATTTAAATTAAATTAACTAGTCGTAGGTATTTTGTTTCTGATTGATTAATGATTTGTCTTAGATAAAGTAAAAGTAGTAAAATTGTTCTAATTCGTACATACATATGTCACAATAAGTTTTAATATAAGCAAAATAAATTATAATATTCATTATTTTCAATTCTAATTTTAACATACATAGTTTGGGTAAATGTGTGATTAGTTGGTTACACGCATCGATGGCGACCAATATCACGTAACACAATCAAATTACATGTGGATAATTGCTCTTTTTTTCTTCCCCCCTATTGTTGGACTTTTGACTATTTTTCTGGAATTGCAAAGCTTTTATTTTCTCTACAGTACACTCGAGCGCTGATTTGAGATCGTTGAATACGGGAACTCCTTGTCTTTTCGCTAGATCAATTAGGTATGATCTGCCGCGATTATAGTCCTTTATTGCAGCGGCTGTTAACTGAAAATAAAAAAAAAATTACTCCTGACAACATATAATTTAGCTGAATGGCAGTACTTACTTTCTCATTACCTATTATGCAATTTTCGGGTAACATTTGTACGCATAATACAACGTTATACATAAGACCAATGCAATGGGCCGCAAGTGTCATAGGTGCAAGTGATCTAGTCTCGTTTGTAATAACGAAAAGTAGAACTCGGCTGGAATCCATTAAGCACGGATTGTAGAGATTCGGACGAATATTTAGAGGCCAATTGGATGATTCCTCGTGGGTACTTGGATCATGTGTATTATTTACTGGGCAGTGGATTTTTCCACGTTCTATCCTACGCAGCGTGCGTCCAGTGGTATTTTTTCCCTCTTGTTTCCTTCCCTGGGAGTTCGAATCCTCAAATGACTTTTCCGGTAAATCAAGTTGGGACGGTTGAATACTCTCGTGTAAGGCAGGCAAATGGTACGATATATTTTTTGACTTAAGATATGGCATCGCATAATCCTGTCGCCATTTAGTTCGCAAATAGCAGCTACCTCCCAAATACACATCGCGTATTTCAAAGCTGGAAAATGCCGAATCACCACTGCAATGAAATGAATTTACAGAGCTGTCGCTGCTGGAAAAGACCGAATCATTGGAATCGCTTTCTTCTTCGGTAGTGTTGTTCTCGCTATTGCTGATGGACATTAACATCTCAACATTAACCATCATTTTCGAGCATTGGCCTACATGCGTTGACCTTGATTTAGATATTCCCGTAGCTGATTCTACTGGTTGAGGTGAGGACGTTCCGCTATCTCTATTCCGGCTGCCGACGTCGCATTGACGTTCGTCGCCAGGTACACTTGTGCTGCTGCTTGTTCGAAAAATGTGTTTTGTGTAGTAATTTATTGTGATGTTTTCATCTCCCGGACGTGATTGGAAACCTATTATATATTTATATATATTATACCTACTATACTATACTATACTATACGCTATATAGTTGTATACATATATAAAGTATGGCAAAGCATAGTAGTATAGACATGTAACGGTTGGTTATAGATTATTACCTTGCAAATTTGTTAGATAAACTGGCGGAGGCGGTACATTAGTACCCTTTATAGGAGATATGCAACCACTTTCATGAATCTCTTGCTGCAATACTGACAGATAAGCAGCTAAAATGCAAAATTGATCAAAATCAATCTGAATTTCATTCTTGATTGGATAAGCAGGCTTCTCTTGGGTCGCTGATGAACTATTTTGTATTGTATTTGTGGTCATGTTCGGTAATGGCGCTGACATGACATTTGGTGATAATTCCAAGGACTCTCTCTGAGATGTGATAACACTTTTAAGATTTTCTATTGTTAAAAGACTTTGAGCGTAACCCAAAATTGAAAGGGCACGTTGGCATTGTTCTAATGAGATTGTATCTTTTACGTTCACTCGATCAAAAGCTCCACGTACTACTCTGTAAAGACAATTTTAAATTTATTTACCGAAAAGATGCGAGATTGAAAATATATTAGTTACATTAAAATTGAGGCAATATTCGAGGGGGGATCCCTTATCCCGGCTAAAATCTCCTTTGTTCTTTGTAGACCCGACGGTATGTTATCCAGAACTGGGAGACCACGTCGAGTTACAAGCTCGCGCAATATCTGCTGGTTTCTCGTCAAGTCGATGTATTCTCTACGAAGATAAATTATGAACTTAGTACCGTATACACGTAATAATAATGCTTTTGGCTTACTGATGTGATAGGGGCTCGTTCAGAATGTATTGTTCTCGCTTATACGGATGCAGCACTAGTACTAGTTGTTTACAGTTCTGTCCCGCTATATGCGCCGCCTCAATTGCACCGGCAGACGCCCTTGTTTCAGAGTCCATTACAAAGAAAAGTACTCTAGCTTTCTCCTTCGCTCGATGTTCCAATTCGATTAAATCCGGTGTCCAATCAGATACTTGCTGTTTGATTGTCAATATTCATACATAATCACACATATAAACAGAAAATTAGTGCTTACTGGATTATAGAATGAAATTCCAAGTTTCTCTAAGGCTGGTATGGCAACATCTTTTCTCCAAGTTGTAGGATTACAAGAGCCTCCAAGAAACACCTCTACCGGTGTTCCGCTGTCTTTCGATGGCATGCAATTAGGTGTGATGTTTTTTGTAGAACTCCTCTTATGCCGAGCATCCGGGGATTTTAATGGTTTTGTACTTTTGTGACGAGACCTTTGAGTCCTTTTTGCTGACGTAGAAGGTGCATAACACATTTCAGGATTGCTATCGGTGTCATTTTCATCATTCAGAGAGTTTAGGTATTGTATTTTTTCATTTATCGGCGTGATCGATGTTCTATAGATGTAAATGTTTAAAAGTTATTATCACTACTTACATATGTATATTCATTTCTTGATATCATACCTAAATCGCTTTAAATCTGCTGCTAGAACACAGAATTCGCCAAATGTTAGACCATGCCATTGTCGACTGCCCTTTCGAGCAAACATCTTCGCCGTTGCTAGCATATCGCTTACTAAAAATGTAGAACAAACAAATTATTACAGAATATTTAACAACTTTTAAAGAGCTTACTTTGCCGTTCGCTCGGATTAAATTGCAACTCATGGAATAACTCTTGAACACGCTCAGCCGGTACTACACTGCATCTTGCCTTTGCACGCCAAGCATTCAATGCTTCACTGTAGACATATTAAATAAACCATTTTATCTATTAGTTTTATGTGTAATTTGCTTATAATTCATTTAAGTTAACTACTCAATTTGATTAAGTGTTTTGTCTAATAAAACAGGATAATGGCCATTTCAAACACTTAATAAAATCATATTATTGTCATCACAAACACAAACTCTATTTGTATGGGCTAACTAACCTAATAAACGATATACTAGACATACATAATATACATATAATACCCATAACAAAGTTGAACTTAAAAGAGAGTGACGTGATGTGAGAACAATGTTTGGGGCTTTGAGTTAATAGACTGATTCCTTATACAGATTGGGAATGAAAGAAAGTGTGCATGACTTAAATTGGTATTGTTGTTTACACACAGGTTTCCGGTACCAATTTATATTTGATAAAAAGGTAATCTGATTCGGTATTAGTGATTTGTGGCAGAAACTAAACAATTTATGTATTAAAAGATAGCTAGTAAACATTTCAAAAAGCTAAGATTTTATTTTTAAAAATAATGCGGAGGTGCATACACTTACATACATATGTATGTAGCTTTAGCTGGACATAAAACAAAACACAAATAATTCCTAAGAGAATCTGCATTTGCATCCATTCCATATCAACCACAGAAAGGTTAGTAAGATAAACTAAGAGAAGAATTTAAGAGTGTTCTCTTCACTTTGTGAAATTACTCTCACATTCTTAGAGTTCAATGTTTCTGTCAAAGACATTTCCGCGCATTTGGTCCGTGAATGAAAACTTTACGATGAAATCATCGGACGCTTTTATACAAATACGCACTACTATACGCCACCGATTATCCGTAGACGACTTTTTATGTCCATATGTGAAATAATTTAATGAATACTACGCTCCCCGTCTAGCTAGATAGGTGCCAAAGTAAAGGGGAAAGCTTTGTGTATTCTTTTTTTTATTTATAGGTACCTATGTACTATGTATGTATATACTATATATTCTTTAAATTACACTTTCTCAAACTTGGTAATGAACTATTTATTGGCGGAGTTTTTTTTTTTAAATACAAATATCTAGAATACTGATAAAATCAAAACCAAAAACGAAAAAAAAACACGTATAGGTTACACCATAGTTTGCGCCTACCCTCACATCTTGTTTGGGAGTAGGCGAAACAATTAGACAAGTTTCCAAGATCGGTGGTTGTGGGCACGCTCAAATTACTACAGCATTTTCACTCAAGAAAATGACTCCTTAAAAAAATCAACAAATTTTTTCATAAATATACTTATGTATGTACGAATAATCTAAAAATATCTATGTATCAAAATGCGATACAAAAGAGACTGCGCTTGTTACTGTGATGTCATGTTCGAACCAAATTTGGGAAAACATTTCCAATTCAAAAATAGTGATGATGAGTAGTGTTAATGGAGCGGCTATAACAGGTTGCTATTCATTTCGTTTGTGTATTAGACATTATCGTGGTTGTTTTTTTTTTTTTTTTCTTCGTGCAATTCAATTCAAGCAAAAAATTTAGCAACATTTGTCGTTGACCTGCTTATCTGAGAAGAAACTGTTAAAAGAATGAGTGTTAAGAGCCGAAAGCAAATACTTTTGTTTGATTTTAAGAACGATGGGATTTTCTATTCAGTTTTACCACTCACACGATGTATGTACATAAACCATGCCACTTTAAAAGAGATTTCTATCTTGGCAATAAGAATAGGATGGGATAAAACGCTACTCCTCAGATTGTTACATTAAGAAAATATATTATAAAATATTAAATTTAGCTAATAATGCCAATGCTGAGATCTAAGGAACAATCACTATTACCAAGCAAAGTTGCAGGTTTGGATAAAGTCTCCTTTTGGAGATAAATAATGGAGATAGTTATCGCTTGGTTTGGTTTTGAAGTCCATACACCTTAACACACTACATTTATCAGCAATGCAATAAGACCCACTCTCTTTGCATTATTACAGATGCTGCTATTTATGATATACGGCAGTTCGACAAGAGACCAAATTTTCACACTAAGACAAATTCTGGAGAAAACGAATGAATTTCAATTTGACCGAACTACATATATGTATTCCTATCAAAAGTGTCTTCGAAACCAAGCATCCAGGTTCGAGACGACAAGGAAGAATTAACCTCCAGTATAATGACCAAGTGATCCTCTATGTCAGAACCTAAGGTCTAGCAAACTGAAAACAGGAGGGAATGGTGGCTGTGTCTCAAGGAGGGACCTTACGCAAGTTGAGAGCCTGTTAAGTGAGTAATAAATCATACACACATTGCTACTAATGAAACTATCCGACTGCAATGGTGAATGTGGGAAGCGAAATTAAATTCCCTAGAATCATGCGTCTTTATCTCAGATGCCATTTAGAGATGAGAGAACAATTCAACATTCACCTATACTGTGTCATAGGATATTGCGGAAAACTGGAAACTGACCATCACCATCAATTGATTATCAAATTAGGGCTTTTTTTTTGTCAAATGGGCCAAGAAACTAAAAAACACCACTTGAAGGCGCAAAGATAATTTAAAAACAAAATATAAAAATACTCGTGGTCCGTACAAAATAGCATGCAACTATTGTAGACTAACTATGTAGGTCTGACAAGTTTTTATTGTTGGTACCCAATACGCTTTTAGATATTTTTTTTAACAAAAAACATTTTGTTTGTCCCTTCTTTAATTATACTGAGTTCAGAATTAATTTAATTGACTTTAGTGGCTTAAGCCTTTAAAGAAATCCCTTCTTCGAGGGCTTTTTTCTGTTTTTTCTCTTTTCTTTTCTACTTTGGTTTGAGTTTTCGCATAGGCAATGGGTAATTCTCCTCTGCATCTATGTAGGTAATTCACCATAGCCTCTGCATAGGTCTGTTAAAATTAGGTAAATTATTTTACCGTGGCGGAAAACAAATTTTGGTCTGTTATAATGCCTGTGAAAAATGTTAAGGCAAGATAAGGTAGGTAAAAAACGTAGAACAATTTATTCGTTATTCTTTTCTTATACTTGAACCACAGATTCTTTAAAACGCTGCATGGTTTGAGCGCGTTCCATTTCTTTATCAGCTAGAGAACTTTCACCAAGAAAATACTTCCGTGCTTTGAAAGGCTTTTAACCGGACAACTATGAGTTTTGCTAAAAAGATTCCGAAGCCTACAACCTCGCTCAACACACTAATCACTGAATCACGGAGCACAGTGTGATTAAAAGCATTTAGCGATTTATGAAGTCATTTTACATCTCGAAATAAAAAATAAAGATTATGAATCTTGCATTCAAAAAGCTTTCGAGCATTTTCGGAAGTGACAAATGAAATAAGCTTGCAAAAAGCAATTGACCAGGAAATCAAATCATACCAGAACATTGCACTCAGCTATCGGGTTCACTGGAATTGTTCTCATTCGAGAAATAAATCCTTTACATATGAACAGAACAAATTTATATTTAAAGAAATACAATAAAGAGAATTTACACGCGGCCACAATGAAGGTAGGTACCCATCATACATAAGTTAAAATTATTTTCATGCTTGAATACCAGTGACAACCCCCGCCATGCCACAACACAAATAACAAAGAAAGTTAAAAAAAGAAACGCTTTTTGTCAAAAGCAAACATTTATTAGATATAGAGAACCATTGGATACTTGCTCGTACCAATAAGAGCCAACCGCTAAATAATCGAAGATGAGGTCATAACTAATAATAAAACTGACTTGATGATTGTGGGCAAAGAGAAAAACAGCTGGTTCGATATTGTATGAGCTCTCAAAATATTGAGTACTTTCGGTTGGCTGGCCAGCTCTCTTTTTTCGGTATTCAAGTTGCTGTGTATATTATAAGTAACGTATGCACATACATACGTAAAAACACACGAAAAAGCGATCGATCGACGGTGTATTAAATAAAAAGGCACAGGTTCGACATTTGTGGCGGCAACTGAAAAAGGAATCGAAAAGCTTTACACGAGGAATTTAGAGGTAGGTACACCTATACACAAATACTTAAAATTTACATCGTGCATTGTTTATCCAATATCCGAATTGCCTTTAATAATAATAGCGATAAGCTTCTAATACCTATAGGTACTATACATATCTACATATATCTATAAACTGTAGTAGTTGTGTTGTGGCACTGCTATCTATCCAGGGAGATACCGATTAAAAGTCAAAATGTTCAATATATGCTATAAACTAAACACAAAATGCAGGGTAAAGGAAAGGGGCTCGTTTGTTCACTCAACAAACTTACCAAATCAGTTTTCAGCACCTCAACAGTGCAAAAACATCCATAAATGATGTCATTAATAAAAGTAGATTTCTTATATAGCAACCTACTCTGCATTTCTTTTTTGCCTTTTTGCTTTGGTAAAATCCGGCATCTGTTCTACCAGCCAGTTTAAAATGTAGGAAATTATAACACTTATCCCACTAGCATTGATTACGTGTTATCGCTTTATAAGATATTAAATTAAATTAGATGAGGCATTATTTATTATCGAGTGTTATTTCAATATGCGTAAAATGACATCAAGTAAGGGTTTAAAAATAAGCATTTCGCTATTTTTATACACGATGAGAGAAGAGAAACATACAAATTAAAATAAAATTTTAATTTCAGAGACGAAGAAGGATAGGATAATATTAGCGAACGCATTGGAAAAAAACAAAACAACATCGGTGTAGTGTTTGTGGTAGTAGTGCCTTTAGAGCTTATAAGTTTTAATAATTTATGATGAACAAGGAAAACATCTTTTGTTTTGTAAACAAACAAACTAACAAAAAAAAAAAAAAACAAATGCGTGCGATAACATTCCCCCGAGCAATGAGAAATGAGAAATCAGAAATAAAATGCATTCCTCACTTCCGTCTTGCATTGGGTTCACGGCAGACGCAATGTCGACTGCTCATTTAAAAGCGGAAAGTGCAATTTTGTTGTAGCTACCGATACTGGTGCATTGGTTGTAGATTGCTTTAAATTGATTTCCTATATGATTTCATGTACATATTACTAAATGACTCAATGAACATGTATCAACAATTTGATTACAGAGAAGTTTTTCAATAAATAATCCATTAATTATTGTGTACATACTATGCAGTAAATTTTTCTTCAAGGTCCCGGTATTGATTTTTTTTTCATTCGTGTAGTAGAAAACTACTTGTAGGCATTGTCTTCTTTTCCAGCCATTACTCTCTATGATTTTACAAGTGCATTAAACACAATGGTATAGATCCGTTAAAGAAACTACACATACATAATTATTACTTTCTGGAAAGGACTATCTTCAAAGCGATACTAATAGAACATTACATACATATGTATGTATATCACTAAGTAAATATTTTTAATGCAAAACCACAATAATTTGTTATATGATATTGTTTTACTCATTTGTTATCATGACTATTTGTTTCTTTTTATTTTTAAAACAAACCCACTTAAACAAATAAACAAATATAAAAAAAAACACAGAAATACACAAAAGGGTTAGTAAAACACCGAAAGAGTTAAAACACCAAAAAATGGTAGGTAGGTGTATGTAGGTGCTAAAATAAACAGTAAAGAAAGAAGAACAAAATAATAATGAGAAAAAAAAAAAAACCTACCCAATAAAATATTTCGCTTCAACAGCTGGTGCTTCTCGCGGGTTGTTAACATTTAAAGTTTGAGGCCGTACCGATGCAATCATAGCAGAAGTTGAACTGCTGCGATATGTGGTTGTTGTCGTAGTTGATATGCTGCACTCAGTAGTTGATCGAACAAGAGTATCAGAAGACTTGGTTTTCTTTGTGGATCCCATTTTAGACTCACTTAAATTTATTTATCACAATGAAACTCTTGTATTTCTCGTCTTTCCTCTTACTTTTGAGGACATTAAATCACATTAACTAGGTACGTACATTTTGATGTTGACCCCGAATGGAACATTTACAAGGCTAAGTACATATGCAGCAAGAGCATATTGTTTTTTTTTTTTATTATTATTAGGTTGTGCACATTTTACAAATATTATAAACGTCAGTTGATAGAGTCACACTTCATCTTTGAAACTAGATACAATAACGAAAAACGAAAACAATAATTTGTCGATAAAAATCTATAGTATAGAAAAGATGAAAAAAAACACGGTTTCGTTCCATCCATACGCAAAGTAAATAAATTGCTTATTTGCCCGGTAGATAATTTAATTTTATATTTAGAAATGATCCACACGTTTCGGAAACACACTGCTCCAAGGTACAAAACAATCTTACTGTTAGCGTCAGTGTTTATATGCGAGATTTTGTATTCTACGTGCTTTAAGCGCGAAAGCTGCTTCTTTCTTCGTTTGTTCAATGATATCAATCGAGCTTAAGTCATTATTATAAAGGAAAATAAATAAATAGCCTTTCGGAAAACAAATATTATTTAATTTACTTTTGTAAAACCATAAACATGTGTATGTCTGTTAATCCGATGAAAGTTAGATTGGAAATTTCCGCACTAAATCACAATGCATGTACTTTCATTCATCGTTGGAATATTCAGCAATAAAACACTCCACTTTTAGAATAGAATAATTCACTGGATATACGTCAGCATTTGTATTCCAAACCAAATTACATACATTTTCAAATTAATATAACTTAAAACTGTCACCTACTTTGTTCGTTAACACAGAACAGAAAATCGACTTATTTGGCGAGAACAGCAACCTTCTCTAAAGTATTTCCGTTTTTCTACGAGCTGTTTGAACAGCGAACGTTCATCAAACACATACACAATTATTTTGGAATTTTATATTCGTTCCTAAGCGCTTGCGATTAACCATTCATCAGCGAACAGAGATTCACGTTACACTAACTTTTGGTCAAATCTCGAAGAGATTGCTTTGGTCGCTCGGTTAGTTCATTCGAATCGAAAGTCGCAATCGGAATAAACAATCGCAATCGCAAGGCAAATTCTCTTAAAAGCACTAGTTAGCAAGTAGAAAAGCTTAATGCATACACGTATGTTGTATGGGAATGAGCTTTGCTGTATATTATTATTTTTCACTTTAACGCACACGTTTCTGAGATATTGGCAAAGATGTCCACCGACACCGTGTGATTTCTTTTACAAAGTCCGTTTTAATAATGTGTCGAGCTGCAAGATTGCCAATGACCTTGCCTTATACATATATTATATACTTATAAGGATAGTTTATAAACAAAGGCTTGTTAATGTAAAAGAGATGCTGTATTAATAACTGTAAAGTATATCAAGCCTCACATTGTAGACGAGCAAATACCATACTACTATCTGAAGACAGGTGCTATGAGTTTTATGTGAAACTAACTATTGCAACATTTCGAAAGTACCCTGAAATTTTTGAAATTTTTCAAACAAATTGCGTTTAGACAGAGAATGTACATACATATGTTTGTACTCGTATATGTCGATGATGGTAAATGATAAATGAAAGAAGAGGAATGAGTTTCTGGTTAAGAACAATATTTGGATTAAATACGTTACTTAAAATCAGTGTAACAGTGAAGCATTTTATACGACAGTCAGTCAGTTGGTTGTCAATCTTTTCTCCATCGCTTTTATGAAGTTTGAAATCACTTTCTCTTTTTAAGTTTTGAATAGGGAACCTAATCTGAGGCTACTATCAAAATTCATGATTGGATAGTAAATGATGTAATATATAATGCAAATATTGAGATTGTTTGTATGTACATATGTACATACATGCTTGTATATAGGATGATATCACAGTATACTGTTTGTTTAATAGGTAGACGTGACTGTTGCGCTCGATTACGCTGTTTGTTTCCGTGGATTCACAGAGTTTACACAAAACAATTTATCAATATGGATTGATGTCATCGCCTTAAACGTGTTCGCATCTAAGAAAAATGCAATTAGATGATTGAAGAGCAGTTTTAGGAATTTGAAAGAAATGAATCAGTCTCTTGACAATCCTCAATCCATGGAGTATCTTGCATCAATATACACGTATTAAGGTACATACACGTATGAAGGACATACATTATCGACAGAATACTCGTTGATCATCACGGTCGTTAGTCCCACCAAAACGAAGATCGTAAACAAAGTGATGACATATGAACAATGATTGTTCATGATGTAAATCGTACAAAAATAGACGTTACCAAGCAATACAACAAAGGGCAGTATGTACCTGCGTATCTGGGGTGACTAATCGATAACAACTATTTCCTTATGCATGCCCAACCAACTATCAATCGAATAGCCAGTTCCTCTGATACGTGCCTTTATATGTATATTTTTTTATTTTAACTTAGCAGCAGTCACAGATAGCATATCTATCAGATCTAACAGGAAAGTACTGTTTTGAACTCGTCCATATAACTTTAGAAGTCTATAATTACGTCATTTACTCGAAATAAACCCACGTTACTTTTACCTACAAATACTCGTACGGTCAAAAAAAAAGGCATGAGTTTCTTACCTCAGAAATTGTTTTACCATTCTCATTTCTTTCACAATAGCAATTCACATTAGGTATTTCATATTGGAAATATTATGAGACACTTTCGCACACTACACTTTTAAGAAATTTAAACACCAAACACAAATCTAAACAAACTGTTAAATAATTACTTAAGTATATACGAACATTTTTAACAAAAATAATTAGAAAACAAAAATTGTAGTGTATATCACAAACAACTGTGCAACCGAACTGACGTTTAAAATGACAGTTGCCGTCTACTAAAATAATCAATGCGATGTTTTCTATATTTTTGATGCAGGGATAGCGTTTTATTATTTGAGTGTTATTAAGCTTAAAACATCTAGACGTTTTTCCGTTTATATCTTATATTCAGGCCTGAAACATTCGAACTTATTTTTGGTTAATATATTTTATAACTACGCAATTCGAAGGTATTTCGAATTTTCAAGGCACGGATTATACATATACACATGTATGTATATAATCTGAGTTCAAGATAATATCAAAGTTAACACAAGAACTTTTTTTCATAAGCCAATATTCAAATCGCCCAATGGCAAAGGATTGCCACGGTTTTCGCACCACTTAGGTACAATATTTACTCAGTTAAAACCCAACCATAATTGACTTCAGTGGGATTAAGCTTATGTCAATACGGAATGAACAGCCCACTCAAGTTCTAACAAAGGCTCTAGTTACCCATAATGAATTTAGCAAAACTTCACAATCTGCAAATTTGTTTACATTCCGTTTGGTTTCAGTACACGAATTAAAATATTCCCAAAATTGTATTCTGAATTAATTTCTATTGGCATGTTTTTTTTTTCTTTTTGTATCCATACTGAATATTCGATTGGGACTTTCCATAAGCCCACAGAAGTTAAGGAAAACTTAAAAAAACCGAGCATAATCACATTATGATTGTGTATTTCTATGTAAGAAGACATTTCATTAAGCTGGCGTAAGCCGAAGGGTATTATGGTTGACCCTTTAGCGCTACAGAGAACCTGTGAACCTGAGGCTCAAACAAAAAACCTCGCCTGTTAAACCGATCCTTAGTTATCTAGATCTTAGTCTAGTTGTACACTCTAAGTAAGTTGAGGTAAACATTTACTTGTGCGTTTTTTCTTCTGTGTTTTCCCTCTATTACACCACTACACGTCTGCTAAAATAAAAAAAAAAAAACTACAATAGCTTACGCCAATGTAAATATGTCTACGGACTTACGTGGTCCAAACTGTGATATTTATCGCGACTTCATCATACTTCTGAGTTGGATTCGAAGACTCTGCAGACTACAGCACTTCTACACTACAGATTATTCCACTTGATTTTTGGAAGAAGAATTTGCCTGGTAATTACAAGAAATTAAGGATGAATTACAAAAATTTAGTAAAAACCTTTACTGTGGTTTATTTCTGCAAGTAGGAACAAATTTTTTACTAAAAAAATGTTGTAATAAAATTGGCTATTGATAAGTGTAAGTGCAAAAGTGGAAACCAAAGGCTTGTATAGGTCCTTTCCATTCGTGTTTATCATATGCCATACACAATATGAATGGTTCAAGGAAGATTTGGCTATGTACATACATATATATGCGACCGTTGTGCCAATATATTTATTTATATTCAAAGTAATATTTCTGAAAGTATTCGGTTTAATAATTGCGGTCTTTAACTTTAAAAATACTTGATTAAAACCTTGTGGTATTCATTTAACACTACCAACTTAATTTCTATTTAATATCATGAAATATTGTTGATCATTCCACTTGACAACCCTGTTCAACACTTTCCTACAAAATTTTATAGATCCAACTCGAATGAAAATGCGTACTCTTCCTCCGTGTGTGCTACTATCTGTCAAAATATTCTTATTGGTGTGACAACTACTTGTGGTGATAACGAACTCGGAAATGATCGCTGGCGATCTTTTATTATACAAATTTTTTGTCATGCAAGTTCAAAGAAGAAAAAAACCCATCTACAGAGATTAATTAAATGTGAAATAAAAACAAAAACATTCAAATATATAATAATATTTTTTTTTTTAATACCGCGAATGTGTAATTGTTTCGCATTAAAAATACACTTGCTGCCATTTGTGCTTACGTAGATATCAAGAGTGGCATAGTGTGTTTTGATTCTGATACTTAAGTTTTGCTGAATGTGTTGGTGGATGGCTATAGAGTGGATATCATGAAAAAAAAAAACCGATGACCGAACAAAATAAATATTAATAAATCAAAATTGTTCGCTAAATATTTCTTGTCGGGCATTCGAATCAAACTAATCAAATAAAAATCCCTACATTACATTCAGCAGTAGTTGCCGATCGTCTTCGTGGTAGTGCAATAATTGCATGTGGGGACGATGTTATTCAAATGTGTAAGTGGATTATGTGACTGTGGTACGGAATCACCATTCAATTGAAAGTGTAATGAACGAGAAGACAAGTGACGACGGGTGGTTAGTGGTTACTGGTTAGGGGAGGGGGTCAACTGGGGGTGCTATGTTTATTTTATTAAATTATTTAGTATTTTTTTTTTGTTTTTTTCTTTTTTGAATTGAAAATGTTTTTTAAATGTCTGAAAGGGGTAGGATTTTATAAACTTTTGAAAGTTTTGCTGTTCGTTGTTGACTTTCAATGAATTTGCAAAATGTAATTTTCTTGTTTCTCAAGTTTTTTTTTTTGCGTTTTCTATTTTTCTGATTTAACGTTCATTAACAATTTAAATATATACAATGCTAGGCGAATATGTTTTTTTCTTCTTTTTTTTAATTTAATTGTGTGATGATTAGGTTCGATTTAAACGCCTTGAAAAAAACGACAAAGCGTGTAAATTGCAAATAATTGTCTTACTTCTTTTACCTATGGCAATGAGAGTTGATTTAGTTATTTAACCTATGACTACTATACTTTTTAACTGGGAAGCTAAATACATATGTACATACATACATACATATGTATGTGCGTACATTCTCGTAAAATATCTATTTCTTCTTATATATACATTTATACATATGGCTGTTTTCTTTTATTTACTAGAAAAATAAATAAATATAGTCGCATGTTTCCGATGGTGTATCGACACCTACTTTGCTTTTACTTTCAATCGACGGATAAATTAAACCGAAGGGAAACGGAATGAATTCACCAGATAAGTGATATTCTTATCAGAGTGATGAATGAGAACGCCTACCTGCCTATTTATGAACAAAAAAAAAAACACAAAGAATGATAAAGTATGTGTAGGTGAATCTAACAGCGCTGTTTAAATAAATGTTTACTGAGTTATCTTGCGTATTATAAACTAAAAGCTGTTTCACAATTGGCTAAAAACAGCGGTATTACCGTATAACGAACTGCAAAAATAAAATTTGTTATTTTGTTTGGATGTTCTTGTTTACAATCCTTTTGCTTTTTAATTGCATAATGTTCACATAACAGGTTCTTTATTATTATTATTATTATTCTTATTTCATATTTCTTTTTCGTTGATATATACTTAAGATTTCTGCTTTAAATTTAAGAAATGAATAGAGTTGAAACACATTCAACTTTAAAAGGGTAGAAAGGATACATGTTTGGTCTAGTAGCTCTTTTCTTATAACATGGCGTAGCCACATACATATATATGTACATATGTAGTAAAAAATTATTTTAAATGAGATATTTGCCCACTCATTCTCCAAGGGGTCAGTGGATGTAGTGTGTTATACTATTAAACGGGAGGCACGGGGTTTGATTCCCAGCCAAAGTTCTTTCACAGTGCCACTTCCTCAAGCGTCTGACAAACATCCGAGAGTATAACCGACATGAAAAAGGTTCTCAAATAAATAATTGTCCTTCGAATACAACATCAAACTCCTTCCCTTCGTGTGAAGAATATAGCACGCACAACACTAAGGGCTGTGATTAGCTTATACTTGCGTTCCGTATGGGCCTGTCGTGATAAATATTTGTATTTTTGCATTTGTCGTTTAAAAATCGACCAATATTATTCAATTCAGTATTCAATTATATCCAAATCGGGTGATTGTAGCGGTCACTCTAAGACACAAATAATCCGTTTCGTAAGCACACTTTTCGCAACTTTGCAGGACGTTTTGAAGCATTAAGAAAATTAGTAAAACGCAAAAATGTTATTAACTTTTAGGACAGTACTTAGCATTAAGTACCTACATTAAGGGTTTTTGTTTGTTGAAACAAACACTGTGCTTGGTTCAATTGGAAGATTCAAATCAGTTGCAGTCTTATTCGAGGTCGGTTTTTTTAGATTTACATAGATTAAATAAAAGTTTCGTGGGTGCCGTGGCTCAAGTGGTTAGTGCGTTGGACTACGGAGCAATGGTTTCGAGGTTCAATCCCCAGACAACACCTAACATTTGTTTCATGACGCCATCTCCGCGAGCGTCTGACAAACATCCGAGAGTAAAACAGTAATGAAAAAAACTTCCCAAATAAAAGCCGGACACATCATTAAACATTCGTGTAAAGAATATACCACACGCAACGCGAATGGTTGTGTGAAGCTAGGCCCGGTAACTGTTGCGCCAAATATTTGTATTTGTAAATAAAAGTTTCATTTGCGTGCTTAATGCATTATATGTATGTATGTACATAAAATTAGCATGTCTTTGCTCGTTTACCAAGTTGACAATGGTATAAAAAATAAAAAAAAAACCTGGAAACTATAATTCAATCTCAATTTTCAAAGTGTTCATTTAATATTTTTTGTCGATAAATTAATGAGTATTTGGAGAAGTTTTGATCTTCTAACAAAAAGCTGCGAAGTGTATAAAATTCCCAAATGATGCAAGAAATACTTTACCCGCTCTTGGAAGAGGAAGTGTAACTTTTTGCTGTGTCCGTTAGAAAAAATGAAGCATCTTACCTCTATCTACATATTATGCTCCTAGAAAGCTGAATCAGTTGAGTCAGTACTACGGAACGGAATTTTTAAGGATGTGTACTGGAGTTTATGTGACTTGGACCATATTTGCTCTGATTGTTGAGCTTGTCTAAACGTTTCATTACAACTTAAAGGGGTTATAAGCAGGGATCGAAAAAACCGGGTATTTTTATTTTTTTTGTGCAAAAAAGGCTAGTAGAAGTTGAGGTTTTAAATTGAAAGGAATTGCATAAATTGTTATGCATTTAAGAAATGAACCCATTTTGAAAACGGAACATATCAACTGGGTATCTTGGACCACATATAATAAGTGGCCAAATGTACCAGTTATTTCCACCTTTTATCTTTATTGGGCTGATGAAAACTGGTTGAGTTAACAACCAAAAAAATTCAATTGACCCAATATTATTATTTGAAAAAATAAATCGATTTACTAGACCCAATATTTTTTGGGCCATCGAAAATGGGTAAAAGAGGCTTTTATTTTTTTCTGGGTAAAATATTAGGTCCCTTATAATATTTTCATAGTGTTTTAAGCTACGTCAAACTCAATTTGAAAGTAACCCAGCAGGAAAAATAGTAAGCGCTTCGAGCTTCTTTGTATGTGCTTACAAAACCCTTCTGAACCGTTTTTTTTTTCCTCGCTGGGAAGTTGTGATGGTAAAAATTAAAAACAATGATATACATATGTATGTACATACATATTTGATGTACATTTTTAAGAGTTATTTTTTATTTTATAACTTGCATTCTTTTTTTCTTTCGCATTTCTTGATTGATTTACATATGTAGATGGAATAGGTTAGGAAACGAAAAAGATCAGAGTGATTGTGATTGATTGAAATTGTGAATGTATGTACATAGGTATATATGTACATATGTTCTTACACATACAAATGTATGGATATGTAGGTAAAAAAGGAAGTGCAGGCTATTACGCCTACGCCCAAACATCTAGACAACTAAAAACATAGATTGCTACGGAAAATAGTTACTTTGTACCACTTATAAAAATGGGCAACAAATACCTATTTTAACAACCGTTTAAAAAAAATGGGTCAATTGGGTACGGTCCCTGGGTTACAGACATTAAAACATAATACGATATCAGTGATTAGGTTGAAGTTGGTCTTTGTTCAAAGCAAACACTTTGGGTGACCACGGTTTAGTGGTAACAAGTTCGGCCATATCCATTCAATTTTTAAAATTGTACCTTCAGCTAGATCCAAGACCACGCATAAAATTGATACATTTTACTACAAATAGAACAAATCTTTAATATCTGTGTATCGCGATTTAAGGACAGGTACTCAGTAGTCGAAGATCCGGAATTATCATATTTTGTCCAGCTTACATAACAACCAAAGCTTTCTGACCATAGAATGCGCAGAACCGACAAACCGATTGGGTGGTGGATTTCCGAATAATACTCTTCAGCGATTATGTCCAGTATTCTGAGAATCCAAATGTAATTGTTGAGATACCATTGCTTCCACCACGGGTTACAGTTTACTACGATCCGTGTACTGGCGGCGTGATTGGTGGGTGATTACACGTATGAAAATGAATATTTTGCAAGATCGTTAATAAAGGATTTCTATACATAAATGTATTTTGAGCTGTAGACCCACAGTTGTCTTAAAATGATCTAAGATCAGCGACCGGTAAGTAAAATTTATTTTTGTTACAGTGGCAAACGAAATAAATGAGTTCAAAACATCTTCGAAAATAGTTTATTGTAGACTAGGTTGTTAACCTCTAAATGTTATTAGATCTGTGTGGAATTATATTTTTCAAGGGTGAGACTGAAAAGTTTTTAAAGTTTGTAGAAATTTGGATCGCTCTGATGTTGATAAAATATAAGTAAAAACAAAATGTAATCTAGTTAAGTTTATGTATCAGTTCAATTTAAAAATCTAACGTAGTACTTCTAATTTTTATTCACAGCCTCTGGAACAAACAAAGAATGAATTAAAATGAAGGATTCACAAGAAAACGTTTCAATAAATACATGTGAGTCAGAACAGAAACCGGATACACTTCCAGAAATTGAGTTGAAATGTAAAGGTAAATAATTTACTTATGTATCTGTGTTTCATAATTATTTTTCACAAAGGTGATTGTTTTTTGGCTCTAGTGTTTAGTGCCTTTGACTACAGAGCGAGGCCTACGAAGTTAGATCCCCAGGCAACACCTAAATGTTCTTTCACGAAAATTCATGAAGTAAGGATTCGCTTTAAGAATTTTAAGCGAACTTAGCAAATTAATATCCACAACGTTTGTGATAGAAGTACAACGAATATTTGAAATAATTTGGTATTTAGAAATCCAATTGCTTATCATTTCGCCAGATTTAAAGAAATAATAAAATTTTGTTTAGTGCGATCGTCATACCACCAAAGAAAATAGCTTAAATCGGTTTAACACATTATCTGGGAGAGTATAAATTATGTTTTTTTTTTGGTTTTCAATTTGTTTACTCTATATATTGCACTTGTTTATTACATAGAAAAATAAATCTCAAATTTCCGCAAATCTAAATAAAATGGCTGTTGACAAGTGATAGAGGTGATGGGACAATATGAAATATAGTCCATAAGTCAATTATTTTGCTACTATTGTGAGTCCAACTCAAATCTCTCAGGAAAAAAATAAAATAAATAAGCAGATACTATTCTGTTTAATTCCTTATGTTTACATCGAAAAGTAAATTTTCTAAACAATGCCATAAGCATTGTCCAACAGATTTTATGTGAAGAGGAGTTCTTCGGAAGTAATAGTATGATACAAATATTTTCTCAATCGCTAAATCCATTTACTGTAAAAAGAACTAAAATTGTTTTAAGGGAGCAAGCTCATGTAAGAGAATGGGAATAATTGTATTCGATAGCGTGTTTGGATATAACCCAAGTTGTACAAGTTCAAGTTCGGGCAACAAACAAAATCCACAAAACCATATGAAAATGACGGTCGTACGTACATACCTGTACCTTTGCATTGGGTTGGGGGTTGTCCTCGCTTAGCAGGGATACATCTAGACTAAAATGAAGGTCCATTGTGATATTACTATGGAAAAACTGGATTACCAGCACCGGAGATCTACATGGAGACTTCCCAAATGGGACAGAAGGGAGGGCAACTAGTTTCGGTGTAACCCCAGGCCGAAGAAGTATGGTTCGCAGCTTAGGCATTTAACCAGTTTGACCCGGTGATGAAGCTTCTTACATTGCTTCAATCAAATCTAGCTGTGTGCAAACGCTCCAGTGATAGCTCGCTGTGTTTTGTCAATTACATACATATGTATGTCAATGTCATCAGCGTATGTATGTAAGTAATTGGACAGACTTTTGGAAAATTCTGCCTCTCAAGAATAATGTTGAAAAGTCACATGACAGCGCATTACCTTTTCTGCATCCTTTTTTGACATCAAAGATCTCGGTGGGATTGTTTCTGACCTTTATGGAGCAGGGAGCATTCCTCACAATCTGATGAGTTTGGCAGGGATGCCAAAACTAGACATGTCTCTGTATAGCTCGTCTCTATAAATGCTGTCATATGCGGCCTTAAAATCATTAAAAGGATTGTGAGTATCCAGCTGGATTTCTTTGGTTTTCTCCAGGATCTGCCGTAGTGTGAATATTTGGTCGGTTGTGCTCAGGCGCTCACTCAGTACAGTCGACAGGGTCTTGTATGCAATGTTAAGGAGACTAATGCCTCTATACACGGTGCTAAGGTTCCATTCATCAGGCATACTTTCCTTCGACCACATCTTGGAAATGAGTTGGTGTTCATCCCCCGCTGCCTTAAATACCTCGGCTGGTGGGTCGTCCGGTCCAGCAGCCTTATTGGACTGGAGTTTGGATATTGCAATCCTCACTTAATTCTGGTCGGGTGGACTTGGTTTTCATCGTCCAGGTTGAATGGTTCATTCTGTGTGACAGTGAAATTTGGGTCGTTGTTTCCGTTTAACAGTCTGCAGAAGTGGTCTTTCCGTATTCTCAACACCGACATTCTCAACACCGACTGTGACTCAACTACGAGGTTTTCTTGTTAATCTCTCCAGGTCACTCTTTTTACCTTTTGGTAAAACTTCCGAGCATTGTTCCTGAAGTAGCATCTCTCTAATTCCTGGATCGCGCCCTATGTGCGCTCTTTTTTTTTCCTCCGGAGAACCCTATGTGTGCTAGATTCACCAAATGGAAATGATAAGGTGATCAATTGCTTGCCCTTTTTTACCTAATCTACATGAATAGTCATAATCCTCGAATATGAATCATATTACTGTTGCTGACTGAAGAAGTATTTTAGAATTATGTGATACTTGTTAAGTACTTTTGCAAACGGTTACTTTCGTTTATAAAATTTATAAGCTTTTCCCATAAGTCCCAAGGTCTAGCTTTTCACACACAACGTCTGTGAAACGTTGTGCTTGTTATATTTTTATCACAGAAAGGACCTTCAGTTTAATGCTGTAAGTATTCGAAGGGCGTTTTTTTTTTTCAGAAGCTTTTTTATGACAATTATAATAGCAGATGTTTGTAGACGTTCGAGTGGTAGATTCTTGAAAGAAACTTTACTAGGTGCAACTTTTCCAAATACCTGTACCTACATACAGATGTATGTACATACGTGATGCACAAAGATTTTCTTAGATCTGACCAAGTGTGTTGCATATATTACCACCCTATTTAGGATTTAATAATGTGATAAACATTTATTTCACACGCTACTTGATATACATATAACGTATGTACATATATCGGAGGCCTTTAACTTATTTAAATTTCTTGTTTACAAATTAAAATAGTTCAAAATCGATTAAATTCCAATTGCATATGTATGTATGTACATATGTATGTATGTACATATGTATGTATGTACATATTATCCTAAACAATATTATAATCGATATGGTTAGATCGTATTGCCTATGCATGGTTTAATTAATTGACTAGCGATAATTATCACCTTTCATTGTGGCTGTTACATGGTATATGTACATACAGACATACATGCGTACGTCTAACTGTGTAAAAACCTACTTAAAAAACAATTAAGTTATTAAAAAGTTTTTTATTCTAACAACTGATATTTAAGACTTCCAATCCAGTTTATAACATTTTAAATGCGCGATCTCATTACAACATGTCCCATTTCCTTTTTATGAAAACGACAAAATTTTCTTGAAATTACATACATACATACAAACATACATTGATAACAAATTTCTCTCCCCCCTTCACAATCAAAGTTAGTTTTGGCGCTAGCAACAAATAAATTTTGTAAAACTTATTATCACGTAAAGTGAAACAATACACCTAACATAAATGTGTAATTACATTTCTTTATTGAAATTGAATGTGTCATAGATTAATGCACTAATCAAGTGACTTTATAGCCCTTGTTAAACTATATACATACACGTTTCCAGTTGATATCAACCGAAATCGTCGTTTAATTACAACAAAGACCCTGAGTGATTCTAAGGATTACGCGAAAATAAAAATGCCTGAGCTTGAGTTGTGGGGCAAAGTTCATAAAATGCCTTGTCGTCATACCTCGAAATGCACAATAAATTAAATAATCTATTCAGCGCCGTCAGCTTTTCCTTCTTCTTCACTTCACCCGCAACGTAATTGAGAAGCATGATTTTACTTCAGTTTATTGCTAATTGTATTACAATTTTTTTTTCCTAATAATTAAGTGAATAAATAAATTTGTTGTGCTACAATCATCTATCAATTGTGATAATCCTCTTTTTTTTTTTTTTTTTTATTTTTTTTTTGGGTCGAGTCATTCGTCAGTGCTATAGCTGCCTGTGACTCTTTGATAAGAAAGTTCGATTTCCAGAGAGTCAAGAGGGATAGAGAGACAGAGAAAGAGCGAATAAATATTTAATAAAAAAAAAAAAAAAAAAAAAATAGAAAAAAAGAACAAACACATTCTCGTTTGGTGTTGTGTATAGATTATAGGTTCGACAAATACTACGTCTGCATTCTTCTGTACCGGCAAGCAGCAGCACCGCAGCATTTCATCACTACAAACGCACAAGCAAGACACGACTTCTATCTCCCCGACTATGTTGTGTGTAGATCGCAGTCGTCAACGGCTATGAGTACCTTAGCTCTAACTAAATAATGATTACTTCGCAGATTGTGATAACAGCGGTTTTAACGTTTATTGGCTCTTGCTCTTCCCAATGCGCCGTTGTTGTTGGTTTAAGCATACAATTTTTTTTTTTTTTTTCGCTCGCTCGCCGCTGCCGCTTGCCTCTTTCAACGCTCTCAGTTTTGCTTACGAAAATTCTAAGACAGTTAGTCGAGTGATATTTGTTTAGTCGGTTCGATATAACACCACTAGTCTTAGTTAGTCTAGTCTATCGATCTTAGCCGCTTAATGGATACTGAGAGATCGTAGAGGTGGTACACTATCATCAGCAGTGTTATTGTGGTGACGGAAAATATAATTTCCTTTATTTGTTTTGCTATCGGTGTAAATTTATTTTTGAAATTGCAATATTTGAGAGATGTTAATCCTAGTCAGTACCTGAGTGTTTTTAAATTTCAAAGTAACATGCAAGTGTAACGTAAAGTAAATACAAAATTTTATTATTTTTTTATTCAAATATTCTATTTATAATGCTCAAAATGAAAAGTGAAATTATGCCGCCCAGCGCCTTTGACGATTCGTATATATTATCGAATCATTTAGATGAGAACTTTTTCAGCATGATTGGTGGTAAGTTATTATCTTTATGAATTCTTCACCTACCCACCCTACCTACCTACCTACCTACCTACCTCCTACCACCATCGAAAAAGACCAACAAGTGATAGGAATTTTATTTTCATTTCGTTTGCTGTTATCAGATACTATCAGGGGTTTGTGCTGCGAACTAAATAATAAAAAAAATAGGGATATTTATTAACCATTTTTATCTTTTTATAAACATATGAAGGAAATCACTTGGGCGGTTATTGTTGTGTCAGTGTGCGATACATTTTTATTGTGGCATTTCTTTTTTTTTTTTTTTTATACAAAGATTATAAACTGCAATGATACGTCGTCAAATAAATCGAATTTCCTGTGTAAGAAAGTTTTTTTTTTTTTTATTATGAGCCATAATCTAGGTAGAAATTTCAAAGTTAATTGTAACGTGAAATATTAATATCTAAGATTCTATTTGCGCATTCGTTCTTCTTTTGCCGATTCATGTTGTATAATCATCCACAATTAAGTGAGCTAGTGATGCGGTAGCTACATGGATATTATATTTTTTTTTTTTTTTTTTCCACTTGATGAGATACGATTTTTGTGACAACATTAAGATTGACGCCAAAATTATCACAGAAATTTGCTTATTTTTAGATTTTTTCC
This sequence comes from Xylota sylvarum, assembly GCA_905220385.1. Lineage (NCBI taxonomy): Eukaryota > Metazoa > Arthropoda > Insecta > Diptera > Syrphidae > Xylota > Xylota sylvarum. Next base: position 91,046,054 of record LR999957.1, on the reverse strand, counting down.
AGCACACATTTCAGTGGGGGGAATGTTTGTTTGTTTTTTTTGTTTTTTTTTTTTTCGATATAAAATTGTCGTGCCCTCGTAGAGCGTTAAGCAATGAACTACAATTTTATTTTTTTTTACCTGATTATCTGTAGCATTTTGAAACTAATCTACGTTCTACTTGACAAGCCGTATTGATTCGTGATTAACACCCTTCGCTTTTCTTATCAAAATAACGAAAATACGTTATTACTCATAGTGATAAGTATCGGCTCCATGTACGAGTATTTATTAAAAAGTCTTTCATTTACGAGTACCTATTTATTTAAAGATTATATGAATTTTCGGGTTAAAATGTTATTTAGATGTACCTACATACATATGTATGTACATACCCACCTCTTATTATTATAAATATGTACATACATAGTTACTTTGTATACATAGATACTAACTTGACATATAGTGAATAATAAAACAAGAGGTAGGTAGTTACGTGATAATAAACTATGTATACATCTACCTCACTGTTCTGGCATGCAAATGACAAAAAAGTAGTCGTTGTCAGAGCAAAAACACGAAATAAGTGCAGTTGAACTTTTTTGCCATGAAGCTATTTGAAATTAAAAAAAAAATAATTGTTGACTTAATATACCTATTTGCCTGTTAGAAGTGTAGATATGCGAAGAAAAGACTAAGACCTGCAAATAAAACCATAAACACATACACTATGATTGTGTGTCATTTTAAGTTGTTCCCTTGAACTGTCGTAGTGTAAAACGCCAGTTTTTTTTTTTTTTACTCAATGCTGTTAAGAATTATCTCTTTTTATGTAGATGTTTTTTTTTTTTTGAAGAAATTCTAGAGTCTTTTTTTTTTAGTCACAATTGTACATAGATTCTGGAATCTATCTACATACATATGTATATATATATGTATATGTATATAATTCCATTTAAGGCAGTTACTCTTTGGTTGTGTTAATCGGGTTTTTGTTTTAATTAGGGTTTGCATTAATGGGCTTCAATATACGGACTATAATTACAATGCTCTAGTGTAATATAAAGCAAAACAATTTCATTACTGTAAATCTGATCTTTGACATGAATTCCCTCTCCTTTTGTTGTATACAGATTTTTTGTTTTGTCTAAGCTAAAAGTTGAGTCATTTTCTTAAAATGATTTCGAAAAATCTGTGTACTTGTTGTGACTGATAAGAGCGCTATTGTTGTGTCTGCAAGTTACAATTTCCAATTCAACAAAAACAAAACTGTAATCCCGTCTCTTGGAGATGTTTCTTTATTCTTGCGGTCATAATCAATTGTTTTGATTAAATATACATACAGTGTGAGGGTAATGCGTTTATATGTAAATACTTATATATGTATACCATATTTCGTATTCTATGATTAATAAGTATGTACATATATGCCTGATGTAATGTACGGGGGTCGGATTAAAGCTAAATCATTCTGAAATTCATATTTCCCGACTCATGATTAGCATACCGATACAAAATCATTTAAAAAAAAACCCTACTTTTATAATATATGGACAGACACAGAATAATGTCATTGATTGCTTCAATTATGTCTGTCTATGCTATTTAAAAAAAAAAAAAAAATAAAGACAAAACAAGCAACTTAGGTTCGTCTGAAATAGACAAATTACACGTACATACATATGTATGTACATATGTACATATGCATATCTCTTCAGGAAAACTTTCATGAACAACGAGACAAGGCGAATTATGTTGCCTTGTTTATCTGTCTGGTACAATTTATTTGCCGTTGATAAAGGGGGTGTGGCAAACAAACAATAAAAAGTGGCAAGTGGGCCATATTTTTATTTTTTTTTTGTTTTACCAAAGAATGCTGATAAGCTCAGATCACCAAAAAAAAAAACATACGCAAAATTCATATACAGATCGGAGTCAAATCACGTTTTCACTATAATTTAATACAAAAGATGAACTCATCGTCTTCAAAACTTGTTATAGAGGTCATCTGAACTTAGAACGATAACGGAATTTGCGAATTCCTTCTGGAAATTGGATTCGAATTAGGAGAACGGCATCAAGTGGTCATATTAATTGTAGACATCATTGTTCGATTATATCACTTCGAAAACTTACAAATAAATGAATGACACATGTCCATATTGCAGCAGGGGTAAGATAAGAAAAAGTCAAAATGGGTTTCGAAAACATAAACCATTTCGAATATAACAACTGACAGTCACGTGTTGACATTCCACCGACTAGGTGTATATTTAAAAATTTGCTTTATCTATTTTGCCGAAACCGGATCTACTCTCTCTCTTTATACAATCAAGCGGAAGGTGGCTCTGTGGTCAGACGAGTTCAGGACTCTAATTCGGAAAAAACACGAACAAGTTTTTCCTCAAACCCAACTCTTCCAGCGTTTGATGATAAACATCCGAGTATACAATTATCATGAGAAAACAAAAACTTCATATATGTACATGTATATGTACATACATATGTATGTATGTATGTCGAGACAAAAAGAATGCCTGAAAAGTTTGTGGATAAAATAACAGATATTCTGCAAAACAGCATCCGATTTCTATACCTTATCCTAAGGATATATACATACATAGTTAGTAACATAGAGAAATAATCGAGATATATAGAACGACGCCTTCGCACTTTAGGTTCTAGGTTCTTCGCAAGCACCGCAGAGGTAGCAGGCTTCCAGATATCGGATCTTCTCCATTTTATCAAAAGCACCAACTGGTTCCCATCCCAACCAATGACGCGATAGGTTTCTGTATTTTGTTGTTCCCACTCCATCGATATAAAATGGGGAATTCGCAATGGACTTTTAGGTCTCCGAGTGAACGTGATGAGTTTTTTAACCGTCACACACCCCTTCTTAACCTAACCTAACCTAAGAGAAGCAGTAGGTACAAGTGTAAACAATTTTCCCTTCCGCTCACTTCCACGCCCACTCTTTCTTAACTTCACTATTTTACATGAAATAGAAAATTTTCGTTAAGAGCAAACATTTAGACATTTAGATTGTCTTCAATTGACCCATACATTGTCTTTAGCCACGCCCACTTTTTGGGGGCGTTTTCATTAAAAAATAGATTTTAATGCAATTTTTCATGTAACATTGTCAAACGTTCGATGTCATCGGTGTAATTCGAGAAAAAAATACAGTATTCCGCGGCCACTTTATTAGGGCTGCATAAAAAGGAGGATAGGGTATTAAACGAACCGTTCGAAATGGATTGTAGCTTTTCTGTATGTTTTTATATAATTTTCGAAAAATAAATCGGATATAATTTCCTATCGCGTAATATCCGGAAGTAGTCTTTCATTGATAAGCTTCTTGCTTGGTGCAAGAGAGCGAGAAAAAATTCGGATCAAATTGTTAGACTTTCATGTCAGTGTTGAAATTTGCAATTGTTACGTAATGGAGTTGAGGCAATCTTGGTATTCCTATTGCTATATGCAATGTTAGGTGGGAAAATTGCATCAAGTCTCATTTATCATAAAAGCTATAGTTGTATCCTTTCGTTCAAAACTTTTCTTCTACCTTTAGCGATTAGTACAGATGATTGGCCAGTAACGCTCATCGCTCTACTTCCTCGACGAAAATTCGTAAATTAAGAACTTTTATGAACCCACATAGAGATTGATTTAAGAACCCATCGTCATACCACAATCTAACAAGAGATGTACTTTACTTGAGTTGTGGTATTCATATGGCGGTCTAGCGCTTTAGCTACTTTGGATGGTCAGGGTATATGTATGCATGTATGTATGTAACGCAAAAATCGAGCTTCATACAAGGAAATACGGGGTAAACTGCATGAATAAATGGTTGAAATGGACGGGTGTTTTCGTGGATCTCTCTACAGTCCCAGTAACAACCAAGTACCTATCGAAAATAATAATAACAGTGATGAAAGTGTTCATCAAAAGTAGCAATCATAATAAACGTTGGACCGGTTTCGTGTGCAATGAATGCGATACTATTTGAAACTTCTGAGTTTGAACAGCAGGATGTGTTATTTCTCATTGCTTTGTCACTGTCTCTAGTGTAGAAAACCGAAGAGAAAACTAAAAATCACTGTGAGTACAGTCACAAGTATTTTTTATAGCATAAGTATGACTAAGAAGTAGCAGCAGTTCGCATCTAGTTTCCATGACTTAAAAAGAGAGAGATACATAAATATCAAAAGAAATTAGTGCACGCTTTATCTTCACAGGACAGCTGACATAACTGGTGTAACACACGTTCGCATTCGACTTCTCAAAACCAATCCTTTATTTTACAAATCATTTGTTCAATCAGTTTCCAATATACATATATACATACATACATAATATACATACATATGTATGAATTTATCAATATTCACGATTTTCAAAATTTTATATCGTTGCATAATTATTAAATGATTTGATAATCAATTTGAATGAGATACTTCATCAGGAGTTTCAACCTCACGATGCTATTGATTTACTCGTACTATGGTGTCTATCATTTCTGTTAAAAGCACCTTGCTTAAAATCATCTGAACTACATAGTCATCTGTGTGAAGGTATTCGGTTATAGTTTCGTTCAAGAAGCATTATCTTAGTTTCCATATACGATCGCTAAACGATTGACTCACGATGACAAAGCATATCAATGTAAGCTTTTGAAAGCTATTTAAACCACCTTGCTGTTATATCGTTGAAAGTTTAACAACAAAATATTATGTAAAACAAAATATGTATGTAAACAATCAAGTTTTTTTTTTTTTACAATGAAATATATATTTTTATAAATCATTGAAACAAGCCCCTTGTTAAACGCGCCACAAAGAAATAAAAAGTATATTTACTTTTTTCGTTTTTGCTCTTTTTTATGGCATTTTTTTTTTTTATTGCTGATCGCTGTGTTATCTTTTCATGTTTTAGTATTAGAGAAAACGTATTTTATTGAAGCAAAAAAAAAAAAAATTAAAGCTTAGAAAAAGAAAATAATAAGCTGATAAACTTAAGGGGATGGGCCGGTAGAATGTCACCCACGAGATAACAGTCAACTGTGACATGAAAGAAGAGCCATTATACCAGAATTTAAGCCAAACAGTACGCGCTAATCACCTCTTCCTCCTTTCCTCTTTCTATCCCTCTCTATACACAAGAGTGTGTATTGACTGAAAGCTGACCGGCTTTCTGACCTCTACCATTTGAGACACGTTGCTTCGATAGTGAGTTGGGTAATGTTGTTTATGGCCTCTGTTTGATTCTAATGATTGAAAATGATTTTTATATGTACTGCACTTGTAACAAGTTTAATAGATTTCTTTAATTTTTTTTTTTTTTTTCAGATGCAGAGAATCACATACTGAACTCTAGCAATGGAGGAGGAAGTAGCCAATCAGCACCAAGCCCAGTTGATCAAAATCTTAGTCCGGCTCTTAGCACTGGCAGTAGTAGTACGGTTACAGCCAATAACAATAGTAGTACATTCTTTCCTAATAACTCACAAGCGGCTACAGTTTGTGCAATATGCGGCGACAGAGCCACTGGGAAACATTATGGAGCTTCTAGCTGTGATGGCTGCAAAGGATTCTTTCGGCGCAGTGTTCGAAAAAATCATCTATACACGTGCAGGTATTATATAACATTTCCATTTGAAAAATGTAAGCATTAATAGAAATTTGTCGACTTTTGTAGATTCTCTCGAAATTGTGTAGTTGACAAAGATAAGAGGAATCAATGTCGTTACTGCCGTCTTCGAAAATGCTTTAAGGCTGGAATGAAAAAGGAAGCCGTTCAAAATGAACGCGATCGCATAAGTTGCCGTCGAACTTCCAACGAAGATCCAGATCCTGGGAATGGACTTTCTGTGATATCACTCCTCAAGGCTGAAAGAGAAAGTCGCCAGTCGAAAGCTGGCGCTGCAATGGAAACAACTCAGAATGAAGATCTTTCTAGTAAACAATTTGCCAGCATAAATGATGTTTGCGAATCAATGAAGCAACAATTATTGACACTAGTCGAATGGGCAAAGCAAATTCCTGCATTCAATGATCTTCATTTGGACGATCAAGTTGCGTTATTAAGAGCTCATGCTGGTGAGCATTTACTCTTAGGATTGTCCTGGCGATCAATGCATTTAAAAGATGTCTTGTTGTTAGGTAACAACTGTATAATTACAAAACATTGCCCAGGTATTTTTGTTGTATCACATTTATAAACAAGGGCATATGATATTAAATATACAAATTTCAGACGCACGACTTTCACCAAATCTGGATATATCGCGTATAGGAGCAAGAATAATTGATGAGCTGGTGTTTGCTATGAAGGATGTTAATATTGATGATACCGAGTTGGCTTGCATAAAAGCACTCGTCTTTTTCGATCCAAGTAAGAACTTTGTTGTATTCCTGTAGGAATGTGTGTAAACATATTTACCTGTTATTGCAGATGCTAAAGGACTTAACGAGCCGCAGAGAATAAAAAATCTGCGACATCAGGTCTTGAACAATCTAGAAGATTATGTTTCAGACAGACAGTATGAATCGCGCGGTAGATTTGGTGAGATACTCTTAATATTGCCAGTGTTACAGTCAATTACTTGGCAAATGATCGAACAAATTCAATTTGCCAAAATTTTTGGAGTTGCGCGCATTGATTCTCTTCTACAAGAAATGCTCCTTGGTGGTAAGTGACCCCCATACAAATATTAGATGAAAAGAAAATTTCTAAAATTAATAAACATCTAGGTGAACTAGCTGATAACTCATCGCCACTTTCGCCGCCGATCGTAAATGCTTATAGTCCGACACATACAATGGATCAAGCCCAGGTATCTTCAACATTAGGACCGCTTTCACCAAGCAATTCTGATCAAATATCACAGGAACCTATTCCTAGTTGCATGGACACTGGATTGGACGTTCCAATGATATCACCGATAATCGATTCAATGCCATCAACGAACAGCTTTGATCATCGGCAATCCAGGCCCCAATTGCATCCTCCGTTGCGAAATAACTCTCCCCCACTGGTGGGGGCTTCTAACTCGCCAATGGAATCCGCCGATGTGTACAATAGTCATCAACATAGGACACACCAGCAACAGCAGTCGAATGCTCATCATCAACAGCACAACGATCAACAACATCTTCAGCAACAACAAACGCAAAGAAATCCATATCGCCAAGAAATAATGTCCCCGAGCAGTTCCATTCATAATCATTTAGATCGCGTACGTAGCCCAACCGAAATGACATTGAACGAGTATAATCGTACATCAACAGACGACATAATGAGACGGCCACCGAGTAAAATAAGTCGCACTGATGGGCTGTCCAGTCCGTCTTCATCTAGTTATTTACTTGGAGTTCAGGATAATGATACATATAGAATGACTCTTAAACAGGAACCAGAAACTGGCTACTAGGTAGTGAGGGACTATGAATTTACGTAGGGTACTGGGCTTGCTCCTTTGTGCAATAGATAAGAGATTTTTTTTATACATAAATATATTAAAGAAAAAACAAAGAAAACAAAAAAATTAAAAAAAAAACGGGAAATGGCACAATCAATACTATCAGCAATAATAGTTTTATATATGTAATTATATACATAATTGTATGTGCATTTTTTTATAGGGAGAAATAAATATTATGTAAGAATAGACACATGGTACTTTTTAGGGTAGGTATTATATGAATTGAAAATGTACTAATTTTTACCAGTTTTTATTTTTTTTTTAAGTAGAATGTGTAGGTACTGTTGATTAATTAATTGTTATTAAGGAATTTATAGGAAAGGAATATTTTAAGCATTTTTGTTTTGTTGTAAATACTATTGAAATGCACACAAATGCGGAAATATAAATTGTTTTTATTGTTATAATTTCTGTTTTTATACTATAATCAATGTATGTATCATACATATATAGCCTGAAGGATTTCCAGCACTTCAATGTTTTACAAACACCACCTTTTGGTAGCCCCGAAAAGATTAAGTCATTGATAACCGAGCATTAGAACCTAGAATCCCAGAAATCAATTGGAAAAATATGAATAATTCAGTAGCCCTGCAGTTTGTAAATAATTTCTAGAAGTAGACTTGGCGAATCTAACAGCAAATAATATGTGTTTTCAAAAATATCTGTGCTGATATGGGTAAAGAGCACCTTATAACCATCATCTTTTAATCAATTTTAAGGCCGCATAAGACAGCATTTGTAAAGACGATCCATACAGAGCCACGTCTAGTTTTCATATTCCAGCCAAACTTGTGAGTTTGTGCAGAATGACGATAGAAAAAGGTCGCTGCTGATTCAAGGTTGGTAACGACTTCACTGAGACTTTTGATGTCAAAAAAGGATTTAGACCAGATAACGCGCTGTTTTTTTGACTTCTTTAACATCATACTTGAACGTATTGTGCGAAACTTACAACCAAAAATCTTTCAAAAGTCTGCAACTACTAGCGTACGGCAATGATATTGACTCTCACTCTCTGGTGGGGTCGTTAGTATTGGAATGGAAGCCGCCTAAATGGATTTAGTGGTAAATGGGGGCAAGGCAAATACAGGTACATATATCCTGTCAAGACACACAACATCGACGAATTGAAAAGAATGTCGCTGTCGACAGGTATGACTTTAAGGAATTAAGGCACTTTGGGTACCTTGGTTCTGCTATTAGTTCTGACAATACCTTAGAAAAACTAAAACGAAGAACAACTCTTACCAATCGCTATTTCTTTGGATTGAGAAAAAATAGAAATAGAGTACTATAGTAAGGCTCTATTTCGTTTGTGTAAGACCTTGATCATTTTAGTCCTACTTTAGTGCGAAGCCGCAATCGCTTTCGGTAAAGTCCATACCGAAAGCGGTCGAAAATATCCTTGGTCGTTTTGAGAGAAAAATTCTTCGTAACATATTCAGTATCGTTTGGGTTGAGGAGAATTTGGAGGATGAGACTCAACGACGAACTATATGAGCTATACAGCTACAGCGACCTACTAGTCAAAAACAAAACTACACATCAGTCGTCTGAGATTGCTAGGACATGTATAAACAAAAAAAAAACGTATATAGCGAATATAAATTCAGACAATGACACCAACGCCAAGATCAAAAAAAAATATACAATATACAAATTTTTAGCGCGACAGGTCCATGGGATCCAGGGCATAGATTCTCACAACCACTCGTGCTGTGCGTGTTATATTCGTCATACGAATGGAAGGGGCCTAGTGTTTAACGACCGAGATCAAACGAAGATTAACTCTTGCCAATCGGTGCCTCTTTGGGCTAAGAATGGTGCAGCCACCTTATATAAGACCCTGATCATCCCAGTCCTGCTCTACGGTGAAAAGGCATGGACTATGTCACGAATGGATGAGGCAACTCTTGGTTGTTATGAGAGAAATATACTTTGGGTGATGTTTGGTCCCGTCTGCATAGACGGAGAGTGGAGAAGAAGATACAATCTTGAGAAGAGTTCGAATAAAGCGACTAAGATGGTTGCTTCATGTAGGGCGGATGAACAACAATGCCTCGTCCCGGCGAGTCTTCGAATCCACTCTAGAGGGACGCTGCAGTCGAAGAAGACCTCGCCTAAAGGTGCACGCTCAAGTAGAAAGGGACCTTAACCAACTTGGTGTGCGAAACTGGAGGCAGATGGCTAGAGAGGCTTGTTGGTATAGGCCCAGATACACCCACGCCACCTAAGTAAGTAACTAAGTAAGTAACAAAGTCTTCAAATCAAACTCGGAGGGACAACGTAATATAAGAAGACTTCGCCTTAAGTGGCGCACACATATAAAAGGGGATCTCAATTGACTTGAATTGTGCGACTGGATAATTAGCTAAGGACCGGGCTAACTGCAGAGGCTTGTTGGTTGAAGTTCATGTTCATCCTAAACTGTAGCGCCACTTAAGTAGGTAAGTAAGTTTTGACAACCATTGATCAGTCGATACCAAACACTTGTAAGCATTCTTACTTACTTACTTAAGTGGCCCCCAAAATTCGGAGTCAACCTGGGCCTCCACTTACAAGTCTGTCCATTTAGTCCGGTCTTTAGCTAATTATCAGTTGTGCACTCTAGGTCGGTTGAAATCCCGTTCCACTTGCGAAGCCCACAGGTCTTCTTCTACTGCATTGTCCCTCCGGAGTAGATTCGAAGACTCTTTGGGCCGAAGCATTTATGTCTAACCGCTATACATGTCCTAGCCATCTTACACTACTGATGCACAATTTTTTTTACTGATCGATGTCGTTGTGCAGCTCGTATAATTTTTCGTTGAATCTTCTCCTCCAAATCCCGTTAACACAAACTGAACCGAACATTCAAATAGGGCCCAAGTTAGTTTCAGCAGGCCTTGTAAGCATTCTGTCAAAAAAAAAATTTATTTCCATCAGAAATATTTATACATACTTAATTTCATATTTCAATCATCTTTCAAGTCTTGCAATTAGCATATGTGTACATACATACATCGGATCTATCTTCTGAGTTTCAGTACAATTAGAGAATAATTTTTTTTTAAATTTAACTGAACGGTGTAGAATAATTATGAACTGTGAGTTAACCAACGAAATAAAAACGAACATACTTTTAACTGGTTTCAAAAGTATATTTAGCCGCTAGCCGACTTCTACAAGTGGTATATGACAATATCTCTTTCACACTTGTTCGTACATTTATAATGCACATGAGACAGGAGTTTTAAATGAAATCGGCGCGGCGGTTGAGTTTCGATTTCGTTTAGCTGTCAAAACGAATGCTTGAAAAATATACGGTTGCAAAGCGTTGTTTTCGTTTATTTTAATTAATTTATTAATTCGGGTTTGCTTAACTTTCAGTTTCCCATACAAAAACAAATAACTATCTCATCCTAAGAGAACTTTTCTCAATTTAAATAATTTGGAATTAAATACTCTCAATATAAAAGAAAACTGGCAACTATAACAAACGTAAAAAAAGGAACATCTGCCTATTCCTTTGACAAATTTATTAGTACGCCGAACGCTCGAGACAAAAAATATGAATCCAAAGGAAATTTACTATTCCGATAAATACTATGACGACGAGTTCGAGTATAGGTAATAAATGAATAAAGAAAATGTATTGTGTATGGTATACAGCAATTTATCCTTTCCAGGCACGTTGTCCTACCAAAAGAATTGGTCAAGCTGGTGCCAAAGACCCACCTTATGTCGGAGAATGAATGGCGAGCGATCGGTGTTCAGCAATCCCGAGGTTGGGTACACTATATGATTCATAAACCCGAACCACATATTCTGCTATTCCGGAGGCCGATCTCTAAGTAAAACAAAAATCTTTTAAGCGATGAAAATAAGTGTAGGAACTAAGCCGGCGAATAAAAAAAACAAGTGTTCCTCGAATTGTTGTAAATAAGAAACATCGACTATGTGAAAACTTGTTCCCCTATATTAAGAGTGGCGGCAGATCATATTCGATTGTTTATAATTTGGTTTAAGCTTGTTACATTTATTTAAACCAACTACTGTAATGGATTTGTTTTAAAATTTTCTATGCAATTGTTGCCTTGTAAAATATTATATACATTTTTCAGAGACACAATAAGGTTGGTTTGTCAACGTCCATAATTGTTTCAAATCGGTTTTACAATCTAAATTTGATTCGATTCCCCCCGTTGCTTGTGATTTTATAATTACCTTCAAACAAATATTGTAATTTTAAGATTGAAATAAAATAACATTTTAAGAGAAATGACAACGTCTATCTTTAAATAGTAACTGAAAGAATAATAAGAAGAAACTTCTCGTTTGTTGGATTTTGTTCCAAAACGAATTTAGAAAAATACGCGTACATATGTAAGTATGTATATTGGGTACCTATTAAGAAAGATGTTGCTTTTGAGGACACTCATTATTTTGCGCCGTAATTGGATCTATTGGGAAATGCAAACATTGCAAAGCAAATCTTGTGCAAAGTAAAAACAACAAAGCAGGTAAAACACCTAAAACAACACGATTGTTATATTTGCGTAATTGAGTATATATATATACATACATATGAATCTATGTATGTACAAAATAATTTGCGCTACTACGTATTAGAATTGTTTGCTTTATCATTCATTTCCGAATGCTATGTTTTGAATAATTCTCGGAAAGTTTGCATTTTCGAATGGGCCCATTGCTATTTGCTCTTGTAGGTCGATCTACAAGGTACTGTGTATTCGGGCTTCTCACCATGTTAAGGATCAAAATTTAAAGTAGTAACCGACAGAAACAAAATTGATTACAACAACAATCTTTGTTTGAATGCGCTCGACTATTTTTGTCTTTCTAGTTCCTTAAAAATTTGAGCATGCGCATCATTGTTTTTTCAAATTTAAAATCTGAAACTGAACCAAATTAACGTTTATCGAACGTTTAAGTGACAACTTTTTGGGCTACTGAGCAATGGGTTGAAAGGTTGCATCCCAGAAGCAATCAAGTCTTTTTGGGTGTGTGGTATTGCGGTGTGAGTTTCTTCCAATTTTGCGAATTTGTGGGGCGTTTCTATCAGGAAATGCTGCCATTCGGTTAGAAGACGAAACAAACAAAGTGCTACCGAGGATCAATACGGCCCAGTACTAACAACTACTCCATTCAAGAGCATACTCTATTCCATTCGAGAGAATGACGAGACTTTACTTATGTACATATGTATACACTTTCGATATCTCGAAAGAGCTACAAGATCGACTCTGGGAAAAGTATCTCATCAGCTCAAGTAAACATTGATGTACAACGAGTAAAGATATTATAGAGTTTTAAATATAATGGAAATATTGTCACAACCAAAGTAGGAACCGATCGTCAAAAGCCAAGCTAACGCAACATTTGGAAAGGCAATACAATTCCATTTCAATATTGAGTCCGTGATATTCTATGGGTGCAGCAAATGGTTTTTCCTCTGAAGGGAAAGCTGAAATCGTTCGTGATCTATAAAACATACTTCGAAATTTCTGACGTAATCGTATTTTTAATGCGCAGATCTTTTAGATATTACGCCGACATACGAATCCGGAGTAAGTAGTGTACAGCGTATACATTTCCGCTCAATTAGGATGACAGAACAATTAATTCACTAATTTATAGGGATTATGGTTACCCTTTTAATTACTACATATCGTGGAAAATAGGGAGGATTGTTCGAGGATGTTAACGTGAAAGAGAAAAGAGCTTGGCAGGGCTGTTGTTGAGGACTTACCAGCTGGAAAAAGTTGAGGAGGACCAAAATGCATTCGTAAATCCGTATACTGTGATGCATACACGTTAAAGAAGTCTTGGGACTCTCAGGACGAAACAGAACAGGTCATCAATTGATGACTAGACATTATCCTTAAAATGTTCTGGGCTAAACGCATCTTAAACGAAGATTATAATCACATCAAAATGGGGAGAAGAAAATGGCTTTGGATTGGTTACACCATATCGCCAAATATAGCACTCAATGGAATCCATTTACCCAATCGGACAAAGAGTAGGTCATCTTAAGCACACGTGACTTAGAATTCTTAACAAAGAATCCAGGGAATATATGATGTGTGAGCAATGTTTATGCCTTATGCTCTAACGCGAATGGTTTTGAGGTCATTATGTTGCATATGTATATGTTGCAATAAATAAATGGAGTTCATTGACTGGAATTGAACATTGCTGAAAATCCATTCTTTTGAGTCGATAAAGCCGTTTTCATCATTTGGTTAACTATTTCCTTGGTTTTATCCGCGTACCATTAAAAATCTATAGCCGCATAGAAACAGGAAATGGAAACAGAAAATGTACGAGTAGGCAAAGGAAACTATTTGCAGACGAGTTACAGCTGATTTTTTTTTTTTATTTCGTGTTCAACATTTGCATCCTCCTACAGCCTGTGATGATGACCTGTTGTCCATAAGCTTTTGATTAAGCAGACGCTATCAGAAGTGATGTTTCTAAAAATTCTTATAAGATAAGGTTGGATGCTTTGGATCGTTGATGAACAAATATTGCGGGTATAAACAACAAATGAACTCGGACACTACATACATATGTAGTAAGTACATCCATAAGTACACATATATTTGCTAAATTGTAAACAAACTTTGATACAAATATAATGTTTGTACTTATATAAATCTTTTTCTACTAAAATATTCTTCTACTATAATGAATTACCTGTGAGTCAGTCGTTAATTGACAATCCCGTCTTTTTTAAATAACACAAATTTTAACATTTAAATTAGCAAAACACGCCACAGAATTTAAAAAGAGTTAAAACACACAAAATACGTAACAATTAACTGTTGTTTAACGTCACAATAATTTTCATTTCAACGTTTTAAGCTTCTACTTCGACGTCTAGATGGCGTACACATGGGTTAAGGTCGAATATAGGAGGGCACTACTGTATTATCATCATCTTCCGGCATTTGAACTTTCCGTTACTATATGCACCTGCAAGAAATAATTTCGAAAGGTTATGATTTATGAATAAATCCCCTATCGACCCTGTAGGATTGTAACATCAAAACTAAAGTATTAATTGTTAAGTCAATTGACAATAATATGTATTTGTGTATACCTATGTATATACATATGATCAATCACACGCCACAGGGCATTGTTTTGTGAGATAAGAACCGCGTTCAGTTTTAACATTATGTCCCTCCCCTTTTCCTCTCTTCAACACACATTATGACTTTCAAAAATAAAATCACACTATATATATGTATGACTGCAGATATACACACGGATTTCCCACTTTTGAGGTTCTATGTGTTCCAATAGATGGCCCAGAAGCGGACGCCACCTGACACATTCCCATGCGAATGAGGCCGGATCTGTCCATCTTAATTGAATCAAATATTCGTTAGGCATCACTCATACAAAGTACAATTTTACTTTTAGGTAACATTAAAGAATTTTTTCGAGTGTCTTCGCATATTATGCATATGATATTATTTTGTTTGCTTCCAATGAGAGGAGGGTAAGCCCAACAAAATTATAGTTATGGTTTTCTGGGAACGTTAAGTTTTGATTTTATCAATCTAATGTCACCCCTTGACTATCAGTATAAGTAGATACATACTCGAGTTTATTTTTTATGTTTTTTTTTTTTTTTCTTTTGTCTCGGCTATTTAGAGAATTAAAGTAAAAAAAAAAATTATTTAATTGATGCCCCTAGTAAAATATACAATTAAATGTTATGGGATTCGTTTTTATTTTTGGAATCATTGATATTTTCCATGAATCATGTACAATATGATCATAATTACAGAACATTGTACAGACGCTTTTTAAGCATCTGGAACATCCGATTGAGATATTTTTCAATAACAATTATTTTGCAACGTGACTTAAGCGAGTGGCAGTCAGCCAACATTATCTAAATCCTTTGAATGTATGTATGTAAGTGCACCAAGCAATAAGTTATATCGATGTAATAAATAATATAATATGTATCTATTATAAATATGTATTGTATACGTAGGTATATATGCAAATTTAACGCATTCAATGAGAATTTAAATTAATCTGTAGGCAAGCCTACAAACAAAGAGCAGTATTAAAAGGAACAACAACAAGCAAACTTAGATTTAAGTGACCACGTCGTTCGGAAAAATGAAAAGAAATGTGAAAAAATTCTTAATATAACCAGCACATCTTGAGACAAATCTGCCTTATACGCATCTCTCTGCCGCCTAATTCTGATTTGGTAGTCATCGTTGTCTCCTACGACGTTCGTATCATCCTCTTCTCCTTTTTCGCATTTTTCGATTACATACATATGTACATATATGCATACATAGGTATGGCTGATACCATACGATAGGTATTGAGAAGTGCACCCGCATGTGCCATGAAGGTAAAGGGGGAGGCGACACAGTCCGTCGCAGAGTCTGATGTGCCCAACGTTTACTGAATGAATACAATACAGAGACATCGAACAACAAGACAACATTACAGAGCAGAGCAAAGCAGAGCAGTGAAGCAAGTGAAGGAGGAAACCCATTGCTTTGGAGTGGGTCGCGCGCGTATTTCTAGCCACAGCCCGCGCGCTTTGTCGTATCTTTGTTGAGAAAGCTTGAGCAAATTGCAATAGTCATAACAGTCAATCCAAGAGTAGCGTGAGAGCACCAGCAAACAGCCAGACGATACCCGGACTGTGATACGTTCTGAATGTGGTTTTCGTTGTTTAGTACAAACTGATGTCTCGTGGAGCGCACTTCTGCTACTGTATCTCAGCTGGTTAGTGCTCTTATTAATTTACATATTATTATGAAAAGGCTAATTGATGGTCCTATCGACTAGAACTTGTTACTTGTTTTTTTTTTTTTTTTTTTTTTTCTGGTTACTTGTTACATGTTACTAAAAACTACACAGAATAAGTTTATTTTTTTTTTTATGATTACTGAAAGTTATAGTGAAACTAGTGAGTGGTTCTAGATTTCTTCAACTGGCAACAGTCTATTTCCAATTTAATAAATTCTTCTAAAATTGTTAGCAGCACATCCTCACGCTTTTTTTTTTATATTTATTTATGGTTTGACATCATCTAACAAAGTTATTAACAGACACAAAACACACAAGAATACATGCATTGGAATAATGTGCGAAAAATTACTTACAACAGCAAAGTGGATATGAAAAAAATAAAAACCCTAATATCCACATATGTACATGCATATTGCATACGATTCGTATCTTCGATTGAGTGTAGGTTTTGTTTTACGTCAATTAATTCATTATTTCGTAATTTATGAAATTATCATACACTTGAGTTATATTTAATAGTGCTTGTAAAGCAGTTTCAAATTTGCAATTAACTATGTCTAATCGTTATTGAGTGTGTGCCTTTTGAATGCCGCTTCGGAGAATCAGAGCGGTATAGTTAAATGTACAATGTACCTCAACAAATGTGACCTGTTGTACGTTACAAATGTAAACTCGACTGATTAAAGTAAAGTGAAAAATGCGCATTTTCTTTGACGTGTTTTTTATATTTACAATAAACAAAAAAAAAAAAATAAGAAAAACAATTGAGTAACTACAAAACGACCTAAGAAGCAGAGTGATAGGTACTCTGTGCTTGTAAGTAAATAACCGCAGTCAACTGATAACAAATTCACTATTTTTTTTCTTAGATAGAATTTAGTATTAACCAATAAAACAAACTGAATAATTTTATGCAATAGATATATAAGTGTATAATGATTTGCAGTAAAAAACAACAGACAACATTGGCAAACATTCATTCAGTAATGTTATTTATTCAGTGTTTGCTCTAGCACTTCATGAACATCCACTGCGCGACAGTTTCATTAGTTTCATCTTAAAAGTTATAAATAAACAAAAAAAAAAAATGTCTTTGCGCATTGTACGTTTAAATTTGTGTAAATATGTATAAAGAAACAGGCAAAGCTTTGGCAGAAGTGGAAATAAAGAAAAAAAGAATACTTACGCGTCGCGTCTGAACTGAAGAATAAAAACAAAAAAGACAAAAGCCGGCCCACACAAATAGCTGTAATTGGGAAAAGGCACCTGTTCTTTTAATCCTTAAATTTTTCAAAAGGTAGTTTTTTTTTTTCAAATGCTTTTAACAACCTAAGCGTTTAATTTAGAGTCACCTAGGTTGTGTCTAACAATAAGTAAATATTACTCAAGTATAAATTTATTATTTTACAATTGAATATTTTATACCACACCCTATTTTTCCCTGATCGAGGTCAGGAACAAGTTTCTGGTTCCCCCATTACATAACATCTCCAGTAGTACGATCAAAATCTTAAGCTTTTTACATACATTTAGTAGATTTTACCTCCACTGTTTCCATTAACACTCTATTACTTACGTACATATAGAATGAATGTTATTTTCATTGTATGTTAATACATACATATTTACATATATACATACGTAGCTAAATGTGAACACAATAGAATTATGAAACTCAATTTATATTGCTTTAAAGGAAAATAATTGGATTTAAGCTGCTATTCGTTTGTAAGTAGGTATCCCCCAAAAATTGTGTACAATCATGGTATAGATTTATTTCGCAAAAAAAAAAAAGGACAGAAATGAGCACTTAGCACACTTTATTGATGATGATGATGATATACATACATTTATATGTACAAAGCTATAGTAGAGAGAGAAAGAAAAAAATGGAGAATACGTACTAATAGCTGTATCCGCGGCTCGTACTTAGGAGCATATTTCAAGAAGAAGGGTCCTTTAAAGAATATTCTCTTATTCATTAAGAGTTTACAAGTATGGGATTTGTTATTAGGTTTTGCTTGTAATATCGACCTATTTTCTCAGTCTTGGTTGCTAAACGATCCTTTTCTTATTATTTTTTTTACTTTGCCTTTTAAAGCGAAGAACTTGGAAAGGATTATTATTTTTTCTTAGAAATATGTTAATCCAGACTAGAATAATAAATAAAGAAGTAGTGTATAAACATATAGTGTTATGTGTTTAAATATTAGCACCTGACAGATTTTTTTAATTAAAATTATTGAGATATCAAGCTCCAAGGGTGTGTGAATTGTTAATAACATATGTATAATGTATATTGTATTGACGTAAAACTATTGTTAATATCTAACACTTAATTTTTATTACATCGCCGTGTAAGTTGTTTTTATTTAATTTCCTGATTTTTACTGTAATGTATTATCTGTCTTGAATTTTAATAAAAATTTGTTTTAGATAAGGTTAGGGGGCTCATATTGTTATCAAACATAAACTGAAATATTTGACGTATTTTTTTAAATAAAATAGGAAAGACTGTTAAACCCTGCTGATGCTGATGTCAATCGTTCTTGTTTTCCAATTCAGTTGTTACAGGGAGGGTATTCTGCCCGAATTGAACTTGCATCGAATTGGTAGCAGTCTCAGCTGCAACACAATACTGATCATATGCATCTGGTACAATGATAAAGGTGTAGCGGTCATTCTGCATCTTGAATCATCATTTTTATTGATGGTTTGTTCATAACTTGGCCTTTTAATCCGTTTTATACACTTGCACCTAGATACATACATATGTAGATATACTTACAGGACAAGTATTGGCTTCGTGAAAAAATTCGAACTCAAGATTTTAACGAAACTTTACATTACTATGTTGAGGAAGTTAAACAAAAAAAGTGGGTCCGTCAATTGTGTCTGTCTGTGTTTTTCTCTGTCTGTCTATTTGTGCACTCGACTGCATCCCAAACACACGAGCGGATTTGTTTCAAACATTATATCTTGACTTGATAGAATCACAATTCGATTCGCGTTCTAACCTCAAAATTTATAATTAAAATGGATTTTCTCGAAAATGACTCTAACGATTCTGATAAAGTTTTATATTTTAGTTAGCTTTAAGAGAAATATTTTTTGTGTGGTTTTGTGTTCGAAAATAAATATTTGACACGATAGGTCCATGGCATACTCTTTACACGAATGGAATGGACCTACTGTTTAACGCCGTGTCCGAAGGGCGATTTGTTATTTGAGAAGCTTTGTCATGAGACTTATACTCTCGGATGTTTGTAAGACGCTCGCGAAAGTTGGTACGGTGAAAGAAAGTTTAGGTGTTGTCTGGGGATCGAACCTCCAACGACTCGCGGCGTAGTCGAACTCACTAACCACTTGAGCCATGGCGCCCATAATGTGGTTAAGAATATAAAAAATGCAGAATGGCCCTTCCACTTCATTAGACCACATCTATAAGAAGAACAAGACTTTCAATCCTGAACATTTTGAAAACTTATGTATACCTTAAAGGTTCAAGTACATACGACCCAGTCGTACACTATGTTTTTTGTTTGCTACCTTTTTGGTTATAATGTTTTATAATGTGGGTGTCAACATGAAATTTTTTTGAAAAGCATGCATATCTACATACATTTAATTCATTGGACAAAATATCAGATAATGATTAAAATGGTTAGTTTCAATTGTGAAATCTGTTACATTTTCCGGTCGGATAATATTTTCGGATATACAGGGTGTACTTAGGTAAAGTCCCTGAGGTTGTTTCTAATAACTTTGATTGAAAATGTAAATTGAAAACATTTTTGTAGCTATTCGTTCATTAGGACCTGGGTAGATATTCGCCTTCATCTGCTCCAGAGTCTGAGGAATATTAGCGTAAACTTCTTCAAAAAACAAATACATATTTGTTTCAGAGACAAATTTTACAAAAACAGTATGAACTTCCACACGAAATTTTATAGAGCCATTTCAACAAAGTGGGAACTATACAATTTTCAAGATCGACGTCCAACACTATACGAGACACGCAGTTCGGCATAATTTGGTAAAAATTCTGAACGTATTTTCTTTACACAATCCAGGTTTTAGCACTGTTCTCAAAAAATCAACGAAATGATTAAGTAATATAATGTCCCGCAGACAAATTTAATTCTTTTCACTTGACTGCACAAAGTCGATGATTTGATGAAGTTCTGGAACATAATGTATCGAAGTTGGTCTAGCTTTTCACTGCAGAAAATCTGCGTTAACGAACGCATATAACCCATTTCTTTCGAAGTTTGACGGATATTCTTGTGAAATGTCTGCGTTTCTGTCGCGAATATGTCTGTCGCTGGAATGTCTGAGCTTTTTATGATTACACTTTCTTCTTCTATAACCACTTCGAGTTAGACATATATTTAGACAAAGTTGTTAGACAATAAATCTTTTCGTTGTTTATTTATCATTACTGTAATTCATAAGTATACAAAGAGTGGTGATAGTTGGGAGCCTGAGAATTAAAGACGAATAAGAACATTTTATGTAAGTAAGGTCGTGAAACTTAAGATAACTATTTCTTTGGCGCAATGTGCTGACAACAAATTAAAAGAAAAAAAAAACCATAAAATGACGAAATTACATAATTTATTTCGTATTATACACATTTGTAATTTTATGTCATTTTTCAAAATCAAAAATATATCGTTTCATACTTCATTTCGATAATCCTCTCTTATCCGTTGGTTATCACAAAAAATAATTAAAAATAATTATAAGCACCAAAATTTAGAACGCCTACGCAATTTGCTTTCATTATAACTTGTATACTCATAATTTCTGATTGTAACCAGTTGCAACTTATGTACCTATGTATATATACATATATGAATTCGGCATAGAATGCTGTCAATATGATAATTTTTGTTTGTAATATATTCAATTTGAATGCCACTGAAAGCCGATTAAAACCAGTTCTCTTCAAAACTGTGACGGATAATTATAGATTGTTAAATTTCTTCTTTGTACAAAATAAAACCCATGACAGAGTTATGTCCATTTAAATAGGTTTTTGGTTCAATCAAACTTATGAAACCTAAAACGAACTAGTTCCTACAAGTTCTATATGCAAAATTTTATTTTTAAATTTGTTCAAACTGATTTGATCAATAATATCAGCGTTTATGTTATCCGTACAAATCTGGATTATACCTATCTGCAATATAAACTAAATCGAAGTAGTTGTAATAATGTGTTGAGTGGGTTGGTAAATCGTAATTTAAGGTGAAGGTCTTCAACGCTGTAAATATAAATTTAAATTCTTTTGCCATTGAGTACCAACTGGTGGCAACTAGTTTAGTAGGGTCCACTAAAATTATTTATTTTGTTTTATTGTACAGGAAAAAAAAAAAAAAAAAAGATGATGTGCTGCAAATTATAGGTAAATTGAGTTCAATATCAAGCTTGATTTTACAACAATTGTTAAGTATGGCATATAATTTAATGTACATGTGTACATAGTGAATTCGTCTTGAATTCCTTGGAAGTCTGCAATTTAAGATAAATTTGGCCATCCTTAGGGCATTAAGCACACCATACACAATATGTACATACCTCTGACTAAAACATACTTTACTACAGCAGCGGACAATTTGTTGACACATACGAGTATGTAGGGGTAATTTGCAATAATTCACTTTGTATATGTTGAATATTTTTCATGAATAGAACGGACCTACAATTTAATATCGTATCCGAAGGGCAGATCTTTTTAGAAGCTTTCTCATGACTATTATACTCTCGGATGTTCGCGAGAGTTGGAGCCGCGCAATAAATTGTTTTTTTGTTTCGTGATGTTCGAATCTTGATTCTTCGTCCAATCGCCCAGCGTACTAACCACTGAGCCACGGCATCCACATCACGTGCTACACCAAAATGTTTCCGCTCCAAAACATAAGTTAATACCTACTTCTATCAAAACTTGTTTATACATACGGAATGTGTATTGTAATTCCCTTTTCGTACTTTGCTTAATTTAAATGTCATTGACTTTACAAATTCTTTGTGCACGAATACCAATTTACACTGAAACTAAATCTAGCAATAGTGAGTTGTACTCACTTAAAAGGGTTAGGTATGCCATACATTGTAATATTAGTAAATCGCCTTGACTTGTAAATTGGGTATCTATGCTCTGTTCAAGTAAAAATATAAAAAAAAAATAGTTTATGTCCAGTTTAAACCAGTTCGATCAAACCATGGGAAAACAATAAATTTATGCAGAATTACTTCTTCGTAATTGTTTATTTCATTTATCGACTGGTACGTATCCATATGTACGTGACTCTTATTAAGAAATCGGCATTTGAATGGTACCTAAGCTATGAATCAATTAATCAATGTGCCTACAGGCTAATATCTAGTAAAGTGATATTGTGATTCCTACTATCTAATAGAGTTTCTTTCAGTCCATCTATTTAGAGCAATCTTCTCAGTTGCTTAACATTAACAGATCGTCACCAGTTATTTCTAGACTACATAAATAAAAAGAGTCTATATATTCAGAGTCTATCTTCTGAAACATTTTATTATTAATAAAACAAAAAACGACAAGTATTGTGAGCAAGAGTATGTAAATCTCCTGACCTTTGAAGGTCAGTCACCCATACTATGCACAAATTAATTATTTTAGAGTACGTATTTATATTTTGTCTCTTTTGAGTAAATAATTGATAACGTTTAATACATATTTTCGTTGTTTTTCTGAAAACAAAACGATATTAAAATAAAGTATACACCTTTGTTGTACTTACTTGTTCATATGTGGATTAAGTTACATATTTGTTGAAGAAATTGGTATGCAATAAACGACGATAAGGAATTTCGGATGCAAATTAATTTTTATTTAAGTAGGTACATACTACGAATTAACTGTGTTCACTATTATATCTTGAAATATTATATTATTATCCGAAAACTGTTAGAGTTAAGCTCGGTAGATGAATAAACTAAACTAAACTAAACTAAATATATTTTGAAGTAACCTACCCTACTGTGAAAATGCAATTTTTAATTCTTTTGTGTGAAAATTGTCAAAATCAGCTGTTTTGTCTCTTTTGCTATTGTTGTGCTGCATATTGAAGAACAAATATAGAAATATATATTAAGTAGTTGGTTATGGAGCTTATGCTACATTCCCCTCAAACCAAAACCTCGAGGTTTCGATGAACTCTTACCGAAACTTCGAAATCTGTTGCCACCAATTTAAAATCATTTTAAATGTCAATTATGTCAATCGGAAGTCATTTGAAATGTCAATGTCAACTATTTCCGTTTCATACATTTTTCTTTTCCGTTTATTTATTTGTGTAACTATATTTCTTTTGAAAATATTACGTCTTTGTCCTATTTAAAATGAAATGAACACCAAAATAAACACAAGTTTAAGCTGTAGGTTTGTTCGGTTTGTTCTCACAGATGGATGATGTCAAAAGGTTTTCAACTAGGTTTCGTTGAAATCACAAGATTTTTAAAGCTTCGAAATGTATGGGAAAATCTACATACATATGTAAGAGATTTGGATAAATTTCCTAAAACCTAGTAATTTTGTTTGATGGGTACGTAGTATTACACAAAATATAAAATTCATTGCAAAATGGTAAAGCTGGCACTGCTAAGCAATAGTTGGAAAGAAGAGTGACTTGGAACATATCCCGGAATATTTTCAGTCTTATTGACTTATTATCTATTATATTCGACTTATGTATATCTAGTAGAATGGTTGCTTTGTAAACACATTTGAAAGAACAAATTTTATAGCAA
Source organism: Xylota sylvarum (assembly GCA_905220385.1). NCBI lineage: Eukaryota > Metazoa > Arthropoda > Insecta > Diptera > Syrphidae > Xylota > Xylota sylvarum. The sequence goes on along the minus strand of LR999957.1, from coordinate 91,021,990 downwards.
ATTCTGACAAATTTACCTCTGTTTCCGGTTTACGAAGATTCTATCTTCCCGGGTTAAATGTAAATGGACCATAATATAAGTAAATCTTTTATTCAATCCATTAAACTTTCGATCGAATATTTTAACGAAACCAAACCTTGTCCTATATATGAACTGAAGTAAATATGTACATATGTACGTACATTAATGTAGATTAAAGGCAAAATAATTAAATGATTATCACATGCAAAGTAATGTCTTCCGAAGAAAAACCAATTAAAATACATCTCCCTTTAACGGATGAATTATTAATATAAATTTCTACATATGCCCCAAATTAATATGATCTTCTATAATAAACAAAAAGTGTCAAGGAATGTCTACACATCATGTATGTACACAAAATAATTTATTGTGCAATCCTAAGCGTCTATTACACTTTTTTTGTTTTTTTTTTATGTTTGATACAGACAAATTAATTGTTCATTTGCATATTTATGAATTAGACATGTTTCAGTAGCTAATTCAAATAACGAATAGATCGAAGTCGGGGAACGTCAGTCGGTCATAGTGTGGTTAAGAGATTATTAATATCGTATCGTATTTCTCCCCACTAAGTGTATGATCAGAACAAATTTCTCTCATTTCATTATGGGCTTTTGCAGCATTGAACGCAAAACTTTACAAACACCTCCCCTTCCAACAATGGGCAATAACGTGACTGTTTGTTATCATCCGGCTTAATTGATAATGAGTTATATGATATCGTCGAAATGTTACACAGACGAGGAATTGCGCCCAAACATACATACAGTGTGTAGGTATAATATCTACATATCTGAATCTGCTGCTTGTGAATTGTTATTCATGCAATTTATTTGATTATAATGATAGTGACGATGTGGATGCTGCCAAGTGAACTTAGTTTTGGTAACACATCTTCACTGTCAGTCGTGTGATGTGTGTGTAACAATAAACTAGTAAGCTTAATAGTTGTCACTGACTATTGGATTCATCATTCAGTTGTACCGTATCATAGGCTCTAGATCGGTCGTGCCTCTAGGGCTTAAAATAAAATCCACAAAATTTATCCATGAGGGATTAGACATATCGTTACATCCGGTAGTGAAAAAAAAAGTTCGAAATCCTAAACACGATAACTAGTGTAAACTAACTACAACTACTAACATTGTTTGGATTTAAATACAAAAGAAACAACCTGGTGTCCGTTCTTTACTAAACAAATGTGGAAAACAGTTTGTGTTTGAATTTCAGATAAGATAATTTTGGTTTTAATACCAAGGAGTTTGCTAATCGATTCGATTCATAATTCAACAAAAATTTTAAACACGGCGGGCAATAAAGGATACAAGTAAAATGACGAGACCAAAAAATAGTTCAAAGTTCAAAGGCTTCATGAAAGAGAACTCTTTGACTATCTTAACCATAATCGGTGTTTGTGTTGGAAGCGCAGTTGGACTTATTCTGAAAAATAGCACAGGAGAATGGACAAAACGCGAGATCATGTATATTGCTTTTCCTGGAGAACTCTTTTTAAGGTAATTTTATATAAATCTTCGAAATATTATTAAGTTTGGTAAAAAATAAAATAAACACTTTACAGGATGCTAAAATGTTTAATTGTGCCCCTTTTGGTATCGTCAATAACTAGTGCCATTGGTTCTTTAGATTTAAGTATGTCCGGTCGTATTGCAACCAGGTGAGATCTTGAATATTTTCTTTTACTTGAAGTAGATGTAAATTTTATATTTCAAATAGAGCGATCGCGTACTACTTTTTGACTACAATTTGTGCTGTAATATTGGGTATAATGCTGGTAACAACAATTCGTCCTGGCCATGTTGGTAAAGTGGATGAGTTCATGACGGAAGACGTCGAAAAGAACTCAAAGGTCCTTACACCTGACACTTTAATGGATCTCGTTAGGTACTTTAACGGAGAATCTTATATATCTTTTTTGTAAACATTTTTTTTACCATTTTAGGAATATGTTTTCGGACAACATAATTCAAGCCACAATGTTTCAGGTAAGACACAAAATTAAACTCAATTAGGAAATAATCGAGAATCTCAATTTAGTAAACATATAAATATATTCATCCAATTATTCAATAAAAAAAAAAAAAAAAAATTCGCGGTTCGAAGTTCAACAGCATCAATTTCAATTTGGTTTCAATTCGGACTAGAACAATTCCATTCCTGCAGTATTCAAATCATCACTGCTCACTGAGAATGGAGCAAGCTTAAATGTATACATACCTATACGTATGTATGTATGTACATAGCCAGATATATTCCATCATTTAAATAAAACAATAGAATCATAATCCAATTTGCTGCATACAAAAGAAGAGGGATCTCACTCTCACACCGCATTTATGCGCGTAATGTGCCCCTTCGTACTGTAAATTATTGCATTGAAATAACTACGAGTACTATTAACCAATTTGCCTCTGATATGATCACAACCTGAACGAAATATAGTATCCATCATACATATCGCAGTCCTCATGATCAACTGGCATTCCCACATAAATCTAAATGAATGAGTAATTAATTTGCGTCAAGCGTACACAGTGTACGTAGGAGTAAGCAATTGCATAATTGTGGTGATAGATTCAACCGATATGCGTCTAATAAGTTCCTAAATAAGTTTTTTAAACTTAGTTTGTACTTATTTAATTTGAGATTCATTCCATGAGGTTTTTAATTTTTTGATTTTCTACTTAAATATGCTTCTTTGAGTTTAAGCCAAATCAGTTTAAATTATAAATATTTTTTGTTTCTGTTTTATATAATTTTAGTATCGTACAGAAATATTTCCCCCAAAGAACATTTCTGACAAAGACGGTAAGTTTCAAGACATTTAGATTGCCCCATGACTATATCAGAGTAATTTTAGTTCCAATGGAGTTATGGAATTTTAACGGAAAGTATAAGGATGGCTCGAATGTCCTTGGCTTGGTTATGTTTAGCATTGTACTTGGTACGACAATTGGCAGAATGCGTGAAAAGGGTAAACTGTTACAGGACTTCTTCACAACACTAAGCGAAGCTATGATGATTATTACTTCTTGGGTTATTTGGTATGGACTTAAATTTATATTTGTTTGCTTTGAAGCACTAAATTTAATATTTTTTAAAGGATTTCACCACTGGGTGTCGCGTTTTTGATCACAGCTAAAATTATTGAAATGCAATCGCTAGTGCTAGTGGTACAACAATTGGGGTGGTACTTTTTAACAGTTATGCTTGGGCTCATTCTTCACGGATTCGGTAATAAGATTTTGTCAGTATCAACTGGAAACTTAATAGAGGTTTAATTTTATACAGGCACAATCGCGATAATCTTTTTCTTGGGAACAAGAACGCTTCCATATAAATATATAGCAAAACTAAGTCAAGTTTTAGCAACAGCCTTTGGAACAGGCTCCAGTTCAGCCACAATGCCATTGACAATCAAATGTCTTGATGGTATGGGTATAGATCCTCGTGTTACTCGATTTGTTATTCCAGTGGGAGCTACCATCAATATGGACGGTACAGCTCTTTATGAGGCCGTCGCTGCACTTTTTATCGCGCAGTACAGGCAGGTCAGCTATTCTTTTGGAACTGTTGTAGCTGTTAGGTAAGGACAATCTATCAAGCATAATGTACCCTTTAAACATGGTTAATTATGTTAATATTTTTAGTATCACTGCAACTGCTGCCTCGATAGGAGCTGCTGGTATACCACAAGCTGGTCTTGTTACGATGGTCATGGTATTGGACACTGTGGGTTTGCCAGCGAAAGACGTGTCGCTTATCATTGCGGTTGACTGGCTTTTGTAAGTCAGACTTTTTTACTTTCATGTACCTCTTTGTACTTATGTAGATCTACAATCCTGTTCTACCTACAGTGGGGTACTTGTGCGCGTTAACTAAGGCGAAGTCTCTTCTGATTTATATAATTTATTTAACCTTATTTATTTTAAAGGGATCGCTTCCGTACAACGATTAATGTTATGTGTGATGCGCTTGGCACGATTCTAGTTAATCATTTATCGAAGAAAGACCTTGGAAATGCTGACAGAGTAAGACTTAAATAATAAATGTGAATCTCTTTCCTTTTAAAATGACTATTTTGATATACAACTATAGGCCCATGCTGAACCACATGAACTTATAGAACTAGGAAATGGTCATGAGATTAAAGAATAGAAACGAGTTTAGACGTCTCCAGTCGCAGTCAACCAATTAATGATTTTTTTTTTTTCTAATATATTTAATACAGAATGTAAATATTACAAGTCAGCACAAAAATATTGATATTAAGGTGTAAGCTTCTGAAGTAAAGTTTAAAAAAAAAAAAAAAAATATTTAAATAACATCACTGAAACATAATTCGAAAATTCATAGATATGCGTATAAACATATATCGTATATAAATATTTTTTTTTCCAAATTATTTTATCAGATACCGATATATAATACATATTATATTTTTTGAATGTGTTCGCCATATTTAATTTAACAAATATTTACTTTTGTTATTGTTATAATTATAATTATTTTTGTACAAAAAGAAGAAAAAAAATAATATACACTGAGCCAAAATTAATTTTTTGAAAGAAATATTGAGAGTTCTTTTAGAACTTGTACATATACTTAATAGTATAAGAATTTTAAACAAAAATGTCAATAAATATGTATTTATAAAACAAAACAAAACAAAACAAAACATAGTAAGAAATATATCACGAATAAATGGTTTTAGTTTTGTGTAAACATCTGACAACAAAAAAGAAAACGTTTTAAATAAAGTATAATTAAAAATGAAATAAGAAAAAAAACCATTTTGCAAGTGAGGAAACCTATCGGAAATCCGGTTTTCTTGCATTTTACTTACATTTCTGGTAGATAATAATCAGCTTTTACTTTATTAATGAAAAGAACTCACGTATTAACAAAAACATTCCGTGTTAATGAATTATCTCAGTTCACATATTTAATAAACGCTAAATGATCTAAATATTTAATAATCTCTTTTTAAGTAATGTGTTCGTAGTTTATAAGCTAATTAGCGCATATTTGAGCCTATTAACAACAATAATAATCGCACGTTAAACGTGTTAACAAATTTAGAAAATATTACGTACATATATTTATAGGTTTTAGAATATTTTCAAAGTAATCAAAAAATTATTATATATGTATGTATATTTAATAGCGAAACATTATGAAGGTACATAAAAGAGTCAGTAAACTTATGTATATGTATGCAAAGTATTAAAAAAAATACCTTACTGGATGAAAATTTCTCTTTATTTTCCGTTTGGTTTTACATAATAAAAACATACCTACCGATTACGTAAAGGAAGAGCTTTTTAATCTTTCGTATCTAGTATACTGGAAGGCAGTAAGCAAATTAGTAGAAGTGCAAGGTGATTAGAAAATGGTACTACCTAACAAAACATTGAGGTACTATGCTATTTCAACTAATATCAGAGCGGCTCGACCGACAAACAAAGTACAAAGAGTCTAAAGTAGGAACTAAAAAATTCGATTGAAAGAATTGTAATCACCAATCGAGATCCTGTAGACCACATACCTGAGGAACCAGAAAGCATCACCAACTAAGGCAAAAGGAGTATCAAAGAAATTGGAAAAACATTCTCGTCTCATTTCACACAGTGGTAACCAGGCAGATCTTCGGGGTACGACATCCCGCTTTTTAAAATGTTGTTTTTTAAAATGTTGTTTTTTAAAATCCCGCTTTTTATAATCTTGTTTCTTATAATCCCGCTTTTCATAATCCCGTTTTATATAATTCTGTTTTATATAATCCCGATTTTTATAATCCCGCTTTTCCAATTCGATTTGTGCATAAATATACATCGGGACTCTAAATAAGGGATTTTAGAAGGCATTATTTAAAAAAAAAAACAGTATTTTGAACGACGGGATTTTAAAACTTTTTTCGGGATTTTAAAAAGCGGGATTCCGATACGCTCCCATATTAGAAATATCACGGTGGACTATCTAATCCCCTTACTAACCAATACCTACCTCACTAATATCTAACTAACTAATGCCTAACTAATACATACCTAACTTTAATACTACACTAATTGCGTGAAAAATAAAATAATCGCCATGTTGGCGATGAACGATCCCTGTAAAATATATGAATTTATCCTACAGGAGGTAAATCTCCGTCAATCAGAATCGCGGTAACCATAAGAGTCATTCATCTTACAACCAGTCTTTGGGAGGATATCACCTCTACTTCTAACTATTGCCTAACTATCTAGTCCCTCACTAACCAATACCTATTTGACTAATATCTATCTAAATCTAACTAATGCCTAATTAACTTATACCTAATCATAATATTACACTAATCGCGTGAAATATAAAATATGCCACGGTAGCCTTCCCTCTACAGTCCATAGAGGGGAAATTCCTATTTACCTAAACTACCTAAAATCCGAAACTAATCGCGGGATAAAGTATCGCCACGATGGCTTTTCCTGTACAGTCCATAGATGGAGATATCCTTCCTAACTAAACTAGGTAATATCCTAAACTAATCGCAGGATAAAGTATTGCCACGGTGGCTTTACAGTCCATAGAGAATATCACTTCTGATTCTAGCTACCTAATCCCTGAATTAATGATACCTAACTGACTATTGCCTAACTGGAAAGCAAACTAATTATCTAACTACCTGAAGTTACCGAGCCGTATAAATTATATATAAAAATTCGAAGTTAGTGAATATACGCGTAAAAACTACATCCCCATTTACAACTACAAAGCTACATTCCGATTTAAAGAAAAATAAAATAAACAAATGACATAAAGACATTCCTACAGTTCGTATGGAGGGAATAAAAAAAAACTCCTAAATGCCTCCCTACAGTTCGTAGGGAGGGAATACAGAGACCTAGAATCCTTCTAACAATTCGCTGGAAGGAAATAAAAATTTCCTGAAAAGAAAAGAAGCGAAAAGGAAAATAAAGGGCCTAGAATCCTAACAACATTCCCCTGCAGTTTGTATGAAGCAAACACTGCTGCCTTACAGAGGCGTAAGTCCAGAAGCAAAATCTATTATCGGAAACCAGGTATATAAAAATTAAAGCCGATAAAATTAGTCGGATCCGACAGAAGTAATGCAAATATGTATAAATATCGCACTTACATGAATAGAAAGTCTGCGCATAGTATACGCAGAAGTGAAGCACTAAAGCAGCCTTTAAAGTAAATAAATTTTATCGTTTATCAATGGCTTATGCCGACCAAGTAACCGATGAGGTGGGAAAACTTAAGGAAAAAGAAAAATGCTAAGCCTAAAAGCTTGCTTATTAAGACTGATTACATTAATAACCTACGACAAGATTCTTTAATGTACAAAACCCTTCATACAATTGCAGCAAGGGAATGACATAAAAGCCTCCATGCATGTCATAGGAAGGGAATAGAAATGGCCTAAAGGCCTCCACACAGTTAGTTAGAGTATCAATGTTCTTATGGACATATTAATATTTAGAGAAAATGTTGTTCTTAATTGCAAGAATTGAATGCGTTTCACCCTAATATGGTGGTTGGAGTCGTTATTAGACGACCATTTATCGTGCCTAGCCCATTATATTCGCTGCAAGAAGAGGATGTGATTTATGTATATGCTTGCTCGCGTCTTGGGTTGAAGACTACAAGTAGAAGTCTATATGTGTAGCCCTGGACCAGACTTTGAAAATCGAAAATATTAACACGAATCAACTATTGGTAATACATACGAGTTAACGCGATCGGCCATTTCACCTAATGGGAAAATATGCAAGCGATGCAATTCAGATGTCCACGCGCATCCGTTAGGTGCACGCGCATCCGCTATGTGCACGGATCACCTTACTCCATTGCATGGGAACTGCAACGTGTTATTTTCCCATCAGGTGGAACATCGTAGTTATTAAGTGACATTTTTGTAAAGTAGATTTTAGGCAGGGCACTCTTATGTGAGAATTCAAGCTGAGCACTCCGCTCCGGATAATAAAAAAGATTTATAACGTTTAAACCGGTTTTTTAATGTTGAACCCATAGTGGTTCATAATTGATTTTTTTTTTGTAATAAGTTTATTGAAATTTTCGATTTTTGAAGCTATACACATATCATGTGTATAGTCCAGGGCTATATAGATAGCCTTCTACTTGCAGCGTTCAACACAAGACGCGTTCAAGCATATAAATGACATCTTCTTCATGTAGTAAGAATTGTACATATAGCCTCGATTAACATGTTTATTTGTTTATGATTAAACAATACGTCTAAATAAGATAGGTGGTAGTCTACCGACAGGTCTAAATAAAATATTAGAGCGCTCAACACACTAAAGCATTAACTAGCAATAGTTACTACATATTAAGACTTTCGGAACTAGACCTAGGCGTATGCCATTGAATGATTAAGTGACAGAAAAACTTTACAAATGCAGAAATAAATTAGAATGCCGAGCTGTCAATGCCAAGCAGCGTTATTAGTAAATCATAAAAAAAGAAACTAAGGATACAACTAACTACAAATGTTCAAACAGTTCCAGGATGTTTTTGTTTATACATACATATATACAAAATTATTAAAACTGCCTTGCGGATGCAAAAATATTTTAATAAAATTTTTTTAAAATTCGAATAACTTCGTAATGAAGTGACATGATTTGAATAGTATGGATTAAGTCCAAGATGTTAAGAATTTATTGTTTCAGTGACAACAGAAATAAATGATTGCATTTATGGATGTAGATCTGAGTTCAGAATTGATAGAAAAATTTAAAATTGGAATTAGTTTAAAACTCTTAAATGTGAAACAAAGAATGGGCATTCAAGGGAAAAATAAAATACAAATGAAATGAAATATAAAATATACCTTTACTCTTTTACGGTTTGGCTCAGGGATACCTTTTTCGCTGCTTCTCCAAAAGGTGTTTTGAATTCTGGTAGCTCTGATTGGGTTCCAAATGCTCAGCATGCTGAACCACAATATCACACCCGATACAGTACTACAGTACTGAACCCGAGATCCTGGCAACAACTCACTGACTAACTAATGGATTGACTAATTGCCAGACCCACGGACCGAGGGACTGATGGACTGACTGACTAATTATATGACTACATGACAATAGAAACCGCCAACCACCCACCCAAGAATGACCACCCACTCCTACCTCAACGACGCGTTCGGCCGACAAGAGAGACCCGCAACCGTTCAAGATGGAGTACCATTGACGACTGACCACCCCCACCGACTCACCATGGCATATAGTAGATGACTGAGTATGAGTGCGAGAGACTGGACAATCACTCAGAATTGAGAACCTTGAGTGTGAATAAATTTTGACTGACCGACTAACTGACACTATATGACTGATTGGCCACGGGATCCAAGAGACCTGACATCCATCCACCACGAGCTCCAATTTACAACTCACTAGCAGAGACAACAACTGCCTACTGATATACCATTGAGCACGATCGCCGAGAAACTGGCTACCACCCACACCCCACTACCACCCACAGGTGTCATCCTGCAGAAGACCCATCTTTTTTAAGTGATACCCGAAATTTCCATGACCTGTAGATAACGCTATCAGACATTTCAATGTTCTTCGCCCCAAGCTTAGAACTTCTCTATGAGTGTTGCCAATCGGCATTTTAACAGCCATTTTCGCCTGCCTGCAACCTTCCATGATTAACCACCTTCTATGGTGTTCCACCACGACCCAGTTGTAAGTTAGGCGCTCTATCATTACTCTGCCAATTGAAGCAAATAGTTGCAGACCAGAGAACTCCGAGATTAACCCTTGCTTTGCTAGAGAGTCCGGCTTTTCGTTGCCCTCAGTTTCAAGTTAGTCCAGCATTTACTTACTTGCTTTGCTAGAGAGTCCGGCTTTTCGTTGCCCTCAGTTTCAAGTTAGTCCAGCGTTTAGTTACTAGGTACACCCAGATATTTAACCTTCTAGGTCACCTGTAGCTCACATCCAAAAAAGTGTCAAGGGCTGAAATTCCAGATCTGTCTTTTCAGGATTAATGGAGAGTCCTTGTTCCTGACACCAGCGCTCCAATACTCGGAGAGCTTTTCTCATGGTATCATGCTGTGACGTTCATTCATTTGCCTCTTGCCATTATTGTTATATCATCAGCATATCCCACAGTGTGAATGCCAGTTTCTTCAAGTCTTCTCAGGAGAGAGTTCACAGTTATATTCTACAGAGTAGGTAATAAAACTCCTACCTCTGCTAACCTTTCAAAGTTTTGAATATTTATCACCCAATTTTTCAGCATATTGTCCACCCATCTCACCACCAATGAATTAACCTTGCGTTCTTTTAAGGCTACTCCCAGACTTTCGAAGCATATTTTATCGAAGGCACATTCAATGTCCATTATTATGTTCATTGCAATGCCTCCGTTATATATCTCCTCTTCCGCAATTCATACCACCTGATGTAGAGCCGTTTTCGTAGACCTGACAGCTCTGTATCTGCATGTTGTCTACTATTCAAAGGACACGCTTTCAGCGCCGTGCTTTCCAAGTGGTCCACCACAATTCTTTCCATTGTTTGCAACAGAAATGATGTTAACCTGACCGGTCTGAAGGCCTTCGCTTCGGTGTAGTCCTTTTTTCCCGATTTTGGAAGAAACATCATGTTCATGTTTTCTCCATGTTTCTTTTTGTGTTACCGGTATGTAGCCTATTGCTAGGCATGTGGCGTATATAGTCTTAAGCCGTGTTACAATGAGGTCTGCACTCCATTGAATTAAAGCTGAAAAATTACTATCCGCTCCTGCGGTCTGGTAAAGGGAACACGTTTCTATTGTCCCACTGGCCGCTTCTGGCGGCCAGTTCCGCTTCTGGCCTCTCCATCAATTTGCTCCTTGTTTCTTCAGAGCTCGGGACTCATCTGACTACGCTTTCCGGAAAGTGTATTTCCTTGAACACCTCATTTGTACGATGCAGTGTCTAAACAATCTCCCCCGTTCTATCACGAATGAGTCCGACTTTGGAAACTCTTTCCCTGGAGACGGCTTTCTGAAGTTTACGTCCCCTTCTTATATCGTCGCAGAGTTGTTTTTAGCTCTTTCTTCTTTGCCTTATACTCATCCCATGATTCAGCATCAATCCTCCTCATGGCATGATCAAAGGTTTTTTTCACCTCCTTCTTTAGAATTTCAAGTTCTCTACACCTTGAGAGTCCTTTTCATCTACAAAAGTAGGTGTACACGCCTCTTGGTATATATTCTCAATAGCTGATTGTAAATGCTTCAACTGGGACTCTACATCCCAAGTGGTTTTCGGTATTTTTGATACCCTTCTATTCAGTTTATCCCGTCCTGATATTTTACTTTGTCCGTGTTCCTGGGAATCCTGATGTATATCCGATCTTTTTTCCTTCTAGATCCGTATCGATTGAGATTGCTCTGTGGTCCGCCATCATTGTCTGAGCCATTACCTTCCAAATTTATATTTTATCCAGCATTCCATTACTACACAGAGTCACATCAATAACTTCCCTTCGTCTTGCATCCACAAAGGTTGGTTCTGTTCCTCTGTTGACAATAGTTAACTATTTGAACACTTTAAACTCGAATAAAGCTTCTCCTCTGTAGTTATCGTTGGTGCTTCCCCACACTATACTGTGTGCATTAGCATCGCAACCAATCATTAGATCTTCGCCTATCCCTGCAGACATTCACCAGAGACTCTAACTCTTTTGTTGGGGGATGCTTTAGGGAGTCATACGGTATGCAAATGTCATGACAAAACTGCATGAATATATCCGTAATACCAGGTATGACTTACCTTTCTTTTTCTTATTTTATTTTATTGGGCGCCGTGGCTCAAGTGATTAGTCCGTTGGACTACGGAGCGTACTTAAGATCCTTCTCTCTCTGTCTGCTCTCTCTACTTAGATTCACAAGAAATTGGACGTTTCTCATGAGCAAGTGCAAGTAAACAATAAATGTTTTTCGAGGCGTGTCTCCCCAGATTGTACGGGGTTTCTAAGTGTTTCCTGTTAGGTGTACATATACATATACCCACCATATTTTTATCTACATATATCAAAGCTGCATATGACAGCATCTATAGAGATCAGCTATACAGAGCCATGTTTGGTTAGGCCATCCCTGCCCAACTCGTCCGTTTGTGCAGAATGACGATGGAGACCGTCCGCTGCTCCATCTAGATCGGTAGCAACCTCCCCGAGACCTTTGATGTCAAAAAAAGATTTAAACAAGATGACACGCTGTTATGTTACTTCTTTAACATCATACTTGAAAAAATTATACGAAACTCATAAGCCGAAACCGGAGAGAAAATTTTTCTTTGTCTATCTTGCGCTTGGTTCTGCTATCAATTTTCAAAACAACACCTTAGTAGAAATAAAACGAAGTATAACTCTTGCCATCGCTGTTTCTTTGGGCTGAGAGGAGGTTTCCTTCTATCCAATACCTACGGTTTCCAAGAAGACACAAAGAAATCGATTTTCAGGAGCGTCCTGTCTTCAGTGACTCCAAACCTTAAACTGTGAGTTAAAAACTTAAACTCCAGTAAATATCAAAAAACTATGTAAACAAGAAATATTTACAAAATTTTAAATTTTTTATGCGTGACAAGAATTCAGTAAAAAAAAGTCTTCTCAGTTCCTTTTACTGCATTTTTTGGAGCTTCGCACGTCCATTTGTAAATTTTTTTAAAAAACAATATTCTATGGAAATAGTTCCTGAAATCGTTTCAAATGGTGACTTTTAAACGTTAAATTAATAACTGAAATGTATTCTGTTGATATTTCATCTTAAAATTGTTAGAACCTTAGAATTGATCGGCCTGACGTTATAGAAGGTTCAACAGCCATCGCTTTGTGGATTTGGTTAAAGTCATGTGTAAAATAAAATACATCATCCTTCTTCGGTTTAATGGTATTATTATTATCGAGTATAGATACAATACATAGATATTTAGGCATCATCCTGAATCCTGACTTTGACTGGAAACTAAATATGAAACAGCAGTTACTACACTGACATTTTAAAAGTGGAAATTCCAGAACTATCTGTTAAAGGTATTTATAAAAATAAATATGCAGATGTACATACGTATGTATCAAATTTTCATATTAAAATAGAAAAAAGCTTAAGTGATAAACCTGAATGATTGTATTTTAATCAACAAGTCACACACATTTTGAGAGAAATGCCTACTGTTCCAGCCGGGTCGGAATGTTTTTGTATTTTATCAATTCATTTAAAAACGAAAGTTTTTTAATAGATAACCATCTAATAATCGAGGCCTGGAAATGTTCATTTTCTTCGAATCACATAATCTCGCTCAACCCGTCTGCGAATTAATTTTGTATCGAATGCGAATATTTGATAAAATGCAATAAAACGTCTTCTGTTGGCTCAGATACATATTTTTGCCAACATTTTTTCCGTGATCCCTAAAAACCTTGTTCAGTTTATTTTATTTTTTTATTTCAAAATTAATAAAATTGATTTTCTAAATAATTTATTTTGTCTTGTTTTTCGGTGAATAAATTAAAGTGTAGAATACTACGTGGCACATATTTTATTGTACTGCAACTGAATAGTTTTGAACGCAGCTAATCACTATGAGCCATTATCAACCTCAACTTTTTGTTTCAAATTTTCTGATAGCTCATTGTAGACTTTGATAGGCACACGAGCTGTAATTCAAAAACAAAATATTAATTATTAAGACTGCACTTAAGATACATATTGAAATAAAAATATTACAATTGCATTTATATGCTAAATCCGACCAAATAATCATCTCTTGCGAGAAACAGAAAACACCTAAACGACCTCCCTTAAGAGTTGTATCGTAGATATTCTTTGAGTCCGTAACCAATTCATCACCTTCGAAGATTCTATAAATATAAAAGCATATACATACATATGTAATTACAATATTAGACGATGTTATATTTTATGATAAAATACGAACCTCAATCGAATAAGACCAATGTCAGGACGATGCAATAGGGCCCAACGATATGCAGTTCTCTCTTTCCATCCTACATTTGCCGGATCTTTCCAAAGAAGTTTAACTTGATCTCTAGTATCTCCAGTGTGCCAAAGACTATTTCTAAGCATAGATCCAGGTCCAGTTGAACTATCAACTAATTTTATTTGAATACCCGGTTCAGCCGAAGCCCTAAAAGGCGTCGAATGCCAATAAGTTTGTGTGTGTTTCTTCCACATGACCACATAGAACTTTCTATTGCTCTGATAACTGAACACAAATCCCACAAAATCATCATCCGTGTCAGTGTCAATGTAAAAAGTGCCCTCAAAGTCAACACCTCCGAAGGCAGGATGACCAATAGCTAATCCTGGATCACTGTTAAGCGTTTGAACAATTTCTGAGCCATTTGCATGCACTTCCCAATTCGGATCCTTTTGTGATTCACCCTCGGGGTCGAGTATTACAGTTTGGAATGAACGAAAATCTGTAGAATATATTTTAGAATTGTTTGGACAGTTATCGAGGAAGTTTGGTATCTTATCCTGATCCTCATCTTTTTCGCAAATATCACCCTTGCCGTTCTCTAGAGTCAATAAGTAAAAATCCATATATTTAATACCACCCATACAATCAAACAAACAATTTACTGTCTAGATCCAATTGATCTGGATTGTAAGCCAGTGGACAGTTGTCCTTGTAGTTGGGTACACCATCATTATCAATATCATCATCGCAAGCATCTCCCCTAAAAAAAAAAAAAAATTTTTTAGTTTTTGACTACAAAATCCACAAAATAAATGCATCTTGCGTACTTGCCATCGCCATCCGTGTCCAACTGATCGGGATTACTAACCATTGGGCAATTGTCTTCGCTATCTTGTCTACCATCATCGTCTCCATCGATATCACTATCGCATGCATCACCCACTAAGTCACTGTCTCTGTCTTCTTGTGAAGGATTCGGAATAGTTGCACAGTTATCGCAAGCATCCCCAACACCATCATTATCGATATCTGATTGATTTGGATTTCGAACTGTTGGACAGTTGTCGTACTTGTTCAGAATTCCATCTTTATCAACATCATCATCGCAATCGTCTCCATTACCATCGCCATCTGAGTCAATTTGTCGTCTATTTGGAATAAACGGACAGTTATCACAAGCGTCGCCATAACCATCATGGTCCGAATCCCTTTGGTCTGGATTAAATATGAACGGACAGTTATCTTTATCATTTTGTTCCAAATCCCCATCCGCATCATCATCACAAGCGTCACCGATGCCATCTTTGTCAGCATCTTCCTGTCCCGAATTTGGTATATCAGGACAATTGTCAGACTTACACCTTATATCAAAGCAACTCAATCGAAAATCCGGCCATCCATCAAGATCTCTGTCTCTGCCACAAACGAAGCCATCACCCGCCCAACCGACATTGCACTTACATGTGTACTGAAAGCTACCAATGTACTTGCATTGGGCGTTCTTATGGCATATAGTCCCGTCCGGACACATGTCAGATATTGGAAAACATCCATACGTGCTGTTGGCTATAAACCCCTCTTTACACTTGCATTGATAGGAACCCTAAATGGCAACAATAAATAAAGTCAAGTCTCTTTGTGGTGTGTCTTCTTCTTACAATTGCGTTTATGCATTCCGAGTTCTTATCACAACGCGACAGGCCCGTTTCACATTCATCTATATCGCGACAAGTTTGAGGCTGATAGCCAGGGGAAAGGTATATCGTTGAATACCCTTTAACGAAATAAATAGAAAATTATTATTACAAGGCTTTTTAAGTCTCATCTTAGTTCTTACCATGAGCATGATTGCCATGGAATCCTGGTGGACAAGGCTCACATTTGAATCCAGGACTAAGATTCACGCAAATTGCTTTCGGATCACATGGTTCGTATAGATCACACTCGTCAATATCATGGCAATTGCTACCGTTTCCAATGAATCCCCGTGGGCACGAAACACACTGGAAGAAGGGCCTTGAACTTGTTTGCACACATTCTACTCCTAACATGATTTAAATAAAATGGGTTTTTCTTTTAATCGCTCACATAGACATTACAAGTTAGAAAAAGGATATTACAAAATGAGTTCATCGTAAATCTTTAGAAATATGGGTCAAGGAGAGATCTTGCTCTTAGAGGTTAAAATGAAATAAATGGTATTTTTTTAATCACAATAGAACTTTGAATTTAAAAAAAATAACTTTTAATGAATCTATTTTTTTATTCATAACTCCTATTCATGACATTAATATTTGACTATGATTTTGGACATATGATCTGTTCAAGTTGAAGCGCCTTCTGACCTTTCGAGCAATGTCCTATGTCACGAATAAGTCAAACAATGTTGACTTCCAAAGTGTCAAGTGTTGCTGATTTGTCAGCATAGACGTCAACTGGAACGTCCATTTCATGAACTCAATTTATGGCTAAATAGTGATTTAAATATGTCGATGGTTTTAATAGGCGTAGCACCATCATGTTCAAACTACAACTTATGCAGAATGATGCTATCCATTTTTTCAAGGAAACATTTGTTGGTTCAGTGACGATCTCCGTTGACCGTATCACCAGCTTTGGCCTCATTTTTAAAGAAAGGAAGTCCGAGCACCGCACCAAGCGGTGCATTTGTCTGGATACAATGTAGGTCCTCTATTAGATTGGTCTCACTTTGGTTATTGACAAGCACCATCATAGAACAAAATTTTTCTATAAAACAACTCATCAGCTTGCAACTGATGGTCTTGCTGGTGTAGGCTAAGGTCTTTAAGAGCCCCGATTGCTGGAACCGACAGCGAATCAATAAATTGGGATCTTATTGCACACTTTCGTTAACAAATTCAATT
This sequence comes from Xylota sylvarum, assembly GCA_905220385.1. Taxonomy (NCBI): domain Eukaryota; kingdom Metazoa; phylum Arthropoda; class Insecta; order Diptera; family Syrphidae; genus Xylota; species Xylota sylvarum. The sequence goes on along the minus strand of LR999957.1, from coordinate 91,005,091 downwards.
GACATGTTGGTTTTATTGTATCATTTGAGGATATGCCGTAGATGGCTTGCTCAGAAGGACGTTCATGTGCACCATAAGATTCACGAGATCATTTATAAGTTTTATGAGTCAACCGCCAAATTTTAAAGTAAGTTTCTACAATTATGGAGCATTTTTCAAAGGTCTATTCTGAACATAAATGTAAAAAAAAGTGGACTAACAATTCGGTTTGCTACTTATCCCTTTCGTAAGTTCTATCTGAGCAAACAAAAACACCCTTTAGTTGCTATGTATCTATAATAGGGTAGACAAGGTTTATTCAATTACTAATTAGAGTGATCGGATCGAATATTTTGAAAAGAAACGAGTTATTTGCACAACATGTGTACAAAGGATATTTCTAATATTATTTCTAACGGATTTAATATTGCAACTAATCGCATCGATCCTTTCCAGATCCCTTAAAAATCAATAATCAGAAATATACGCCACACTTCTAAATCAGACAAAAAGTATGCAATTTAAACTAGCTTCTAAGCGATTTAATACCAGAAAATGAAAACCAAAAAAAGGAAACCAAACGAAAGTCACCAAAAAAAAAAAAAAGGATGTATGAACGAATATGCATTTAAGAAATTAAAGAAAACACAAGTCAATTTAATTTTTGTTGATTTTGTTTATTTATATTTTTGGACTTAGATTTTATAAAACACATCAATTTGTATTTCAGTATACAGCTACATTTTCTGGCATTAAATATTTTTGTTAAATAAAATCAATTACTGACTAATAGCTCACACATAAAAATATTACATTAAAATGCAACAAACAAATTTTTAAATTTTTAACAAAAAATTTATTAGTATGATTGGATTGATAATACTTTTGCTAGGTTTTCAACTTTTTTTTTTTTTTTTCTTTGAATTTAGTAATTGTATTAAAAATTTTGAAGGATACGGAAATTACGATGTCATTACAGAATATTTTCTGGATGTATACTGCCTTTGATAATGTTGAACATTATGCGATGGCACAATAATAGTTCCTATCAAAGAAATATTTTAGATTAGTAATTTTTTTTATTTATAAATAAATATAAAATGAATATCTGTCAATAATAATTTAAATACTGGATTAAACGTAACACTTATATTAAATCATTTAATATATGTATGTATGTATTAAAAATGTTTTTCATCAAGTTAATCTACCAATAGCTGTATTAAATGCGAAAAAATTGTTCGTGATTATTTAAATAGGTCGTGGCAAACTATGAAGACTAAAAACACTCATCCAGCAACGGGACTACAAGAAGTCACTTTCTAAAAATTAAGATGGGAGTTACACCGTGCACGAGGAGGCATATTTTCTTACACGAAACACCCTTTACGGATACCTCAACATACATATAGGAGTACAGATGCACAGGAAAGCAAATAAGACCCAGCAGATGGGCATTCGCAACAGGCATCTACAAAGAACAACTACTAGACTGGGCAATAAACACCTTTCAGCTATTCAAGGCAATCTTCCCTGCTTTATTTGCAAAGAGGATAGGAATTTCTTATGCCAAATCTCATTAGTTTAATGAAAAGCAGTTTGATATTTCGTTATATACCAAGCGCATGGAAAAATACAAACATTACCATTCAAATAATTAGATCCACAAAAAACAGCGCTTTATCAAATAAAAAAAGAAGGAAACAAGAAAACAGTAATAGGAGTATTTCTGGACATCGAAGAAGCCTTCGATAATACCTTCCACGAGGCTATCAACAGAAGTCTCGAAAAGGTCTCATCACAATCATAGAGACCGAAAACTATTACAATAAGCACCACTAATATGAAAACTCGAAACACACAGTCTACCGCAAAAACAGATGGATTTCGGCATAAACTATACAGATGACATAGTTATAATAGCATGATTCAACTTTTTGTCATTAAAATGGCTATCATATCAGCATTAAGACTGGCGATCAAGCAATGGAGAGAACACATAATGGCCACTTGAAAATCCTGTCGATGTACCGTCATCTTCTTAGCGTCTTCGACCAGTTGCCCCTCAAACTAGTAATCCGGTCAAACTACAGATACACTGGCAATTAGTCAAAACCCCAGAGTAAAGTAGGTGCAGCAGTCTTCTCAGGCCACCTGGGCATTTACTTCTCAATTAACGTTCGAGGTCATTGCAGTGTATTTCACTCCAAGCCGGCGAACTAGTTGGCAATCAAAACTGTGCTGCAGTTAGATATCGATATCGATTCAGCCTTTCCTTGCTACTTTTTTTTTTATACATAATTCATTCGCGCTCAAGGTTTTATTGCTACCCTTTTACTGATAAGACACAGCCCGGGCGTTAGGGAAATAAGGAAGAAAAGATAGGAGATACAGATGAACGTTGGTTTTAAATATTTGTGGATTATAATGTGAGGGAAAAATAGATCTTGGTAGAGCATTCCACATTCATGTTGTACGGTTTAGGAAAGAGTCTCTATACTTGAGGGTACGTCCGAAGATAGGCTTGAGGGTATACTGATGAGCATTTAAAGCGTGAAGGGTATTGCGAGAAAATTGTTAAAGGGGCGGAATGCAACTGGCTATTTCGCTGGAGCCCTTTTTATGAAAAAGCGATAGAATAAAGCAAGAGACATTTCTGCGATGTTAGAGGCGCAGGAACATAATTCCCAAACTTTTTTTCGGGATATAAGTTCCAAATCGAATTCTATCAAAAATTTTGAGTCTTATATCACACCTAACATATTTGTTTTTAAATAAGTTTAGGGAATCCAAATACCCAAAAGATCATGGTACAAGTAAGTACATGGCAAAGCTATATTAGATAAATTTTGCTTTATGTCACTTATAAGTATAAACAGTGGAATATCTATGTGGGGCATGCTGACCACTTACAACCCCCCTGTTGTCACTGTTGGATTTGGGGTAGGTGCGAAGTTGGGTATATGCAAAGTTTCTTTATATCCATATTTTGCATGGATTTGATGAAGGTTTTGAATTTCAAATTATACCCCATGAAAAGTCTGAACCTCGGATGAGGACTAGCTCATGAGATGGAATGAACATTTTAGAAACAATAAAAACAAAACTGTGGTGCAGCATAGGCTGTAATCCAAAGCAAACAAAATGGGACTGAGAATTAATATGTCTAAGTCTTACCAACTTCTTCATTCAAACAGACATTGCTGGAAAGAAGTTCGATACTGTTGTTGTTCACGACGTTAGAAAGTATTATCTCGCTGACTGCGGCAGGGAACTCAATGTTCTTCCTATGCTATGGCTGCTTTCGCAATCCTATCAATCAATTTGCAAGAGATCCCCGTCATTATTCAGTCAGTACCCGAAAAATTATCATTCATAAAAGTAATGCACTTCAATGCGATGAAAACACAGTCAACAAACTTTTGCAGAAAATTGGATAGCCAAATAATAATTGAACCAACGAAGATCATGTGTTTTCTTGAAGTCAAAATCAAGTCTGGTTGGCACTCCAAAATATCTTACATGGCAAATCTAACATGCGTAAAATTAAGCTACCTATTTAGAGCAAATATGTATATATGTACCTACTTAATGTCGGCACAGCTCCTCTTCGTATGTAAAGCACAAGTAAGCTGGGGACTAGAGTATTGTTATTAAGTTTGGACCCAAAGTATGGTTTGAATGTAATCGACCGCATTCAGAAGCGTTTAGACCGCGTATAGACCTCCAAAACATTGGCACATTAAAAACAGGTAGCTGACATATGCCTATACTACCAAGTCGATTCTAATGTAGATGTTCCGAAGAACTCAGTGGAATACTAACCAGAAATACAATATTTACCCACCAGGGCAACAAGTGCAAACTCTAGAAACCACTACCACAAGAAATTTTCCAAAAGGTTTTAACCTTCAGCAATTGGAGAGCTAGATCCATGAGCTAACATCTAAGGGCACTTATTCTGCGTTATAGGCTTGCCTTTCCCGAGAGAAGATTATATAAAAAGGGTTTCAGGTTGTTGATCCTCTATGTAACACTAGGGTGAAAATAACCAGTAAAATACAGTTTTAAACTCGAAGGACATTCGAATTATATTATTGAAAAGTTATTGAATTTGGGTTTTCAATCCGCTATGTTGAGCCGAATGTCATATTTTTTAATGAGAAAAGTCCAATGAGTTCAAATTAATGGTTGTTGCTCAGGATCTATTGATTGTACTTTCGGGGTTCCTCAAGGAATTCACTTGGGGCTCTTGTTTGTTATTTATCATTTTTATTGATGACGTTTCTTCTAACATACAATTCTGTAAAAAATTATTGTATGCTGATGATCTTAAAACTTTTTTTAAATTAAAATGTATAGAGGATTGTCTCATACCTTGTTTTAAATACAAAAAAGTGTTTTGTGGTTTCATTTACTAGAAGCTCTTTACATTTTTCGTACAACTACTTTCTTCAGTCTAGTCAATTGGATAGACTTGATAGAGGGAAATATCTTGACGTCATCTTGGATTCCCGAAGTTTAATTTTAGTATTCATATTGACACACGCTTGTTATTCTGCTCATTTCATTATCTAGTGCGATACTTGAATATACCGATGTGATTTGAAGTACGGATTATCAACTTCACTCTTATCGTGTGGAAAAAGGCGGTTCATGAAATTCATCTTTTATAATATGGGTCGGCAATATTATTCATCCTATGAGGCTAGGTGTCAGCTTTTGGGTTTACTTTTACTGAATTATTGAGGATATGTTCATGATATAATGTTTGTAAGTCCTGCTCTTTTATCTCTTTTGACAATAATTTATCTTCTTGAAATACCGCTAAGAGGTAGACCATTTCTTTTTCCTCCTCGACATCAAACAAACTACGGACTAAATGAGCCTATTACTAGGAGTAGGTATTATCTCTTCAACGAAGCTTCTAATTTGTTGACTTATCTTATTCCCTAAAGTTTCAAAAACACTATCTTTAATTTACATTTTTAATGCTTTACATTTTATTTACACAAATGTAGGTACAGTCATTCACAAAATTAAGTAGACACCATTCACTTGACTATACCTATTCGCATTGAAAAGCAAAACTAATTCAATTCAGAACTTTAAATTTTGTTTTGCTTTTGTTCCTTTTAAACGATCTTTTTCTTATTTCCTTTAGAAATAGTATTAAGCTTTTTAAAAGAATTCATTTTGTCCCCTTGCGACTATAGTCAAGTGAACGGTGTTTGTGTGAATTTTTGTGAATGACTGTATCTACATATGTATGTATGTATATTATATTTAACTATTATTGTAAATTAATCATATCTATCCCTTAGTCTGTAAAGCCTTGCTTGTAGATTAAAATACATTTACGCGATCATATGTAGCTGTTGTTTCGAATCATTACATGCATACATACATATGTTTAAGTAAGTGTATCAAGAGTCTAATTCACTCAACAGACCGGCAAAAATCGCTGCCAATTCAATCAATATTAATAATGTCAAAACGAAAGATGTCCCCAAATCATTTTGCTTCGACCTCATTTCTACACATCCATAAATAACGTATGACAGATTGGATTAATTAATGTCGAAGAGAATCTATATAGTTTAAGTGCGGAAAACTGATTTCTTTTCTGGTTCATCTGAAGTAAAGCGCTTAATGTATAAGTATACATATGCACATAGTGCCAATTAAAATAGCAATCACGTGACTGGTATTACTTACCGGAGGGACATGGTCCATCTAAGCATGCATTCCTTATCGTACAGGTTTTTCCATCGCCCTCATAGCCCATTGGGCATGAGTCGCATTGAGCGCCATTTACCGTATCATGGCACTGGACGCCGCTATAAAACAAAAAAAAAAAAACAAACACAAATTAATGAATAGTTATGTTTAGGCTTAAAATACCTATACCCTAGATTATATTCTAATGTTGCGAATACAAAAGTAAAAAAGTAATGTCCTTCCCTATACGGGAAATGTTCTTACTAATGCATAGATACGAGTAAAATAAAAATAAAAACACGTTTGATAAACGCCCATGCTGACATTAAACAGACAAAAAAAAAAAAAGTGATCGCATCACTTTGTCGAGAGGTTTTCAATAGTCATACATACTACTTTCCCACAGATACGTTTCAGTAGTGATGAGTGTAGAAGACGCCAACGTAAACACAGTGCGGAGTGCAGGCACAGTGCAACCGGAGTGGTCGCATAACTTAAATCGAGTTCGCCTACGCAACAAAATACTACAGCGCCTTTGCGTCATCAACATCACACAAACTTTTACCAATTCGCCAGAGAATAAGAGTCAAAAGGAATATAACAACAAAACAAAAAAAAAACGACAACCAACAATACCGTGAAGATCTTGCGGAGCCGGCGCATATATTTATCTTCAAACTACATCAGTTAAATAATTGAATATTGCCTTCTCGATCAGAACAGAATATTTTTCTTCTTGGTAATGTTTAATGAATCCATTCAAACTAACTAAACTTAACTAACTTATTCGGTGGGAAGTATACATATGTATGTACATACATAAGACTCACACATAATTGGAAAAACAATGCCCGGAGCTAATTCATACATACATACATACATACATTTTTTTTTCAATAACTAGGTGTAATAAATAACAGCATGCTGGTCGTAGGTGTTAAGAATTAGAAAACAAAACCACTTGCCCAGCCCAAACATTTGTGTGTACATCCGGCGGCAGCGGCGCGCGCTCTATATCTATCCATCTACATACTATGTAGATGTATGTATGTATGTACAATAGATAGAATCTCGGAAAGGAACTTTGTCACCAATATGGTACATTCCATTCCAACCCGTCCAAAGATGTGAAAGATAAAAAATAAGTTTATAGTATACCTTGACAAAAAAAAAAAAACCGTCCACAAGGTTCTAATTCAATTTTTTTTATAGCGCGGGGTGGTCGGTTTAGAATTATGTTCATGCCATACCCATTAGGATAAAATTTAGATAAACAGGCTGCCAGCTAATTGAATGTATATTTTGACAGTCCCTATGATACATTCTTTTTTAATTTTAATCAGGTTAAGCGGACGCACGGTAATTGTTCTCTCTCGATAGTCCTCAAAATTTACGACCACAGATCGATTACTACATATAGGGTGGGAGTTATATGGCTCGTTGAATTCTAATGGATAATTAAATATGGTTCGCTTTGTCTGCGCAGACACATCCCTATTGAATAATAATTTATGATTTTGAGTGTTGTCCTCTTGGCTATTGTGTTCTATTTATTCAAATCCCACATTTGGCTCTTTGTGATGTTATACATAGAAAATGACTCTTATCATGATCGTGTACTGTTATGGTTTTAGTTATTCTTTTGAATTTAAATTAATGCGTGCTTACGAGAAACAAGGCCTATCTGCGCATGAGACTCCTGGCTTGCAGATTTTTCCATCACCAACAAGACCATGAGGACAACGGCCACACCTCAAACCGGACGGCGTCTCGTAGCATTCAGCACCTATGTACATACAAACACAAAAAAAAAAAAATGTAAAAAAAAAAATCAAGATAAAGATAAAGAGAGATAAAAAGCGAAAGCTATAACTATAATAATATTCATGTAGCTATAAAAACAACTCTTCAATGTCTTTGATACACATTAGCAGTGACACCGTTTGGTCTCATATGCACTTACCAGGATAGCAAGGATTCGACGTACGACATGTTGGTGCTTCCTTCAACTCTCCCACCTTACAGCCTGCACAGTTCTCAATAAGCGTTCTTAAATATGCAATTTCCTTGCGCTGGTGGGCGACATCCTCGCGTAGCAGTTTCACTAATGCCATTAAATCCGCTAGTGATTTTGCGAGGGCGTCTGCAAGAAAACATAAGAGAAGCATAAAAAAAGAAGCATAATAATTTTAAACTTCAGCGCTCCTTATTATTTGGGATCCATATGTGTATGCGATATTTCGAATGTGGGCAGTTGTTTGACGAGATCAACTCACACATAATACCAGAGACTCTCTATACTACATACATTATAGTGTATAGTGTAAGTGGATGGCAAATAATAATTGGCAAAGAAACCTACGCAAAATTTTCATGTACGAGTAGCGCGCTTCTGAAAAATCGCTCTCGAATAGGTGAAAACTTGTATGCAGATTGATTCGCTTAACAACTATACATAGTCATGGACATTTGTATACATATGTATGTATGTACATACCTTCACAATCACCATGAATCACTGGGATATCTCCACGCCTTTGGACGTCATTGACATTATCAATAGTCGATAAGCCCTGTGGTTGACGATAGGGTTCGTTACTAGTTCCCGTCTCCTGGCTAAACCAATCTCGGACATCACGTTTCTTGTTTTTCTCTAGAACAAAGGTGAAATGTTATTGTTAGTAAAAAATAACGATGCTATATGTAATAACGAAAATGGGTGTGAAGTATTTATTTTTATTTTTCTTGCGATGTGTGTGGTTTGAATATTATTTTGCAAACACTCAGAGCTGGTTGTCCCTATTTACATTGAATGTAATAATCACTTGACTTGGTTCCCGTATACATATACTTCAAGGAACCTTGTCGTCCATTTAACATAAGGGTGGATTTTTCCCTTCTAATTCATTGTGTGTTTTATACTTCTGTGCTGATAAATACTGATTATACTTCACATTCAAATTCGAATAGTAGGGATTTCAATATCTAGCTGCTGAGACTCTGGAGACCTATGATTTTGAAGATACATACTTATATAATTATGTATGTAAGTACATATGAGCGAATCTTTGTACTGATCAATTAAATTAAATGTTAGACAACTAATCCCAATGATGGAGGGTTTGGGTTATTTATACCCTATTACGTTTGACACATACATACTTTGTAACATAGAGAAATAATCGAGATAGACCCTATAAAGTATATATGTATATTCGTGATCAGTATCAATAGCGAAATCGATTGAGCGATGACCGTCCGTCCGTGTGTCACCGCTTTTTGGGCCTTAAATTCTGAGCTAGGAGGATGAAACTTCATATCTGGGCTTCTGAGAAAAAGATACAGTACAAGTGTACTGTACTGCCCACTGTCACGCCTACTTCTTCATAACTTTACTAAATTATATGAAACCGAAATATTTTGTTGAGACCCAATAAATATTCTAGGCATTCAGATTCCCTACAATTAATCCATACAACAGTTTTGGCTTTTCTGTATCTTTTTGGTAGCTCGTTGTGGTAAATGACTTTAAAGAAGCGACTGCTGGCTTCTACTCTCACCCGTGACTATCTCAAAAATCAAAACATAGAGTCAGTTTCCAATTGAATTATTCAAAAAACAAAACGTAAGTTAAAACCAAACTTTTCAGTGTATTACAGACGAATGCTTGACCTTTAAGCAAAAAACATGTCACATTCCTCTAAGCAAATAGTGACAATCCTCTCATTGGTCATAAACAAATCGGATTAATTCCATTCATTCTTTCCTAATGTGGTTAATCAAGCGGTGCGGTTTGATGATTGCAAATGATTTAGAAATGAAAATAAATTGTATTTGCATTTTTTTGCAAAGAAATAAATACGGCTGTGCTTAGTTAGTTACCATCAGCCTAGTTTTCAAAACCCGATGTACATACTAGTTTCTGAATCGAATGTTTCTACATATAACAGCCTGAACCAAATGAAAACCAATACATTAATCTCCGATGATAGAAGGTATTGGATATTTATCAGTATACATATGTATATGGACCTACTCTCACAAAAGTTAAAGTAATATGCTGGGAAGTTATAGATGCATTGGACTTATCTAAGCTAAGCTAAGAATAGTTTTCAATCAATTATTGTATTTAACTTATTTATACTAAATTAAGTTGTTATAATAATATACGGAAATAAATAAGATCATAAAAAAAAATATTGTTTCCTCAAAGTTAGGTGTTTTGGTTTTTCAGTTTTTGAAATGTGAGCCCCATTTTGACGTATTTTAGTACGACTTTAGTTAGCTGATAAGATCCAAATCTGTGTTCTCTGTTGATGATGTAGAAAGTAATGCTCTTTGTATGGTGGTGACATAGTCGTGGTCAGGGAACTAATTGGAAAGTGGAATCTAAATATAAGAGTTCAAGTTCAACTCCGAGCAGATATACATACATACATATCTGTAGTTCTACCCACTTTCGCTAATATTGATATGTCATCTAAACATTTATTTAACTTCCAACAAACAGATGGAAAGGAGAGAGAAGTCGTATTTAGTATATCCATATATCTTCAAATTTTTATCTGCAACTTGTCGTTCGAAAGTTAGTAGCGGCTAGAACTGTTACCAACTTTATGTGGAAAAATCTCTTTGCTAACAGGGCAAGGCAAGGTACAGTAGAGTACAATTAACAGAAACCCCAGTTATCCGAACGCGGGACAAATCGACATCAGTTATCCGAACGCTAATCAGTCGCAAACTATCCGAACTAACCTTTAAAAAGAGAAAACAAAAACGAACAAAACAAAACGAAACAGAAACGAACGAAAAGCATGGATGCTTGCGTATCTACTTTTAGTATGTACATATGTACATACATATGTGTCTAGTATGCACTTGAAAATTTTCAACTTTATTCGTGTCCTTTGGTTCAGTAAAGAACGTCGGTAGCAAAAAAAAGGTACCGAAACTTTTTATCAATCGGAAAAAAGGTTAAAACTATAAAGAGACTGGAAAAAGGTAAAAGTGGATCATCGCGGGTGAAGTTGTTCGATATTGGGAAAGCTACAGTCTCTGAAATTAAAAGCAAAAATTACTTTATTTTGAAATTTGCGTCGGAACTAGATTGCGTAGATGGGTCAAAAACGAGATAAAAACAATGAAAAACCAGAAGAAGAAAAATTGGAAAAGTTTATGTACTTATGGTTTGTGCAAAAAAGAGGGAAGCCTATTTCTTTGATTTCAGCAGTTACATGACATTTAAGGAGCGACCACACACCTGATTTTTATTCGATTTCTGTTGATCAAATTCGATTATCCGAATTTCGGAAATTGAACATCAGCACTCGATTTAAATGCCTTCTCGCTACCATTGATAATGATGGCAGCAGAAGCAGAGTCCTTTTCGTGTTCAGTTCGATTCATCAGACCATTGAAAAGGGCATTCAAGGCCACTATTATTAGTGATCAAGTTCATGGCCATCAATTTTAGAATAAAACTCCTCACGCCAACTGTTGCCTAAATACGTAACTCTTAAAGTTAGTACCACTTTCAAGAATGGAATACTCTTGTAGTGAAGTTGAAGATGTCTATCGCTTTCTCGTAGTGTACCCAATTTTACTTGGACTCCAATTTTACTAGAACAACAAGTTTTGGTTTTTTTTTTTATATATATTAATAATAACATTTCACTTTTATATCACTAATTACATTCATCGTTGAATGATTAAAAAATTTCTGATATGCAAATCTATAGAACACATTCACCATACCCTACAGGATGAAATTCCCTCTCGAAAACCAAATCCATTTTATACATTATGTATGCATGTATGCATTTATAGGTATAACATATGTACCATTTACCATCTACCGCAGGTAACAAGTCATAGTTATTTTGTATACAAACTAACCTTTCTCAGTGGTTCGGTTCTTTAGCATTCTTCTGTTCCCACGGCGGTGTAATCCCTTCTGGCAATTAGCGCGTGAGAGAGCTTCTTCAACGTTACCATCAAAATGAAGAGGATACTTGCGTTCACGGAACTATACAAAAATAAAAAAATTCAAAAAAAAAAGAATGTATAACACAGCTTATAGAACAGCCATATTCTTTCTATAAATATTATGATAGGGTTATAAAATTTAATGACGTGCCAAATATAATAAAAATACCATTAGCCATAACTTAAAAAAATATGATTTACAACTTTATCCTTGATTTATTTTAGTTTTAATAAATCCATTTCTTACGAGTTTTATAACTGGATCGTCCATTTGTGTATACAGCTTGGCAAGACTTAGATCCACTTCATGTTTAGAAACTTCCTTGCAATCCACAATAAGTGATATTTTATCTTTATGAAAATACAATGCCAGCGAGCGAATAGTACTGGTTTCATTAATGTGAGGAATTTCGAAATGCTTTGATGTTGTCACCGAATTAAAGCTAATGTCAAGGGTAACTCTTTGCTGTTTGCGATCCAAAAAGAATGACATTCGATGTTTTAAGCTCGGGAAGTCAATCATAAATAGGGCTTCAATTGATATATGCAGTTTTCGGCGTGGTCTAAATACAGGAACATTCATTGATACTCTATATGATCTACTCTTAGAAAAGACCTTACCTTATATGTCTCATGGAAATTACACAGTCACCTTTAATGTGTTGTTCTAACTCTGTAGACGCCGCTGAAATTTTTAGTACAGATATAAGTATATACATATACTCAACTTTTGACTCATAGACTCATCCAACGAAGTCTGCGGTTTGAATCAAATCTAGTCAGGCTTTAATTATGTTATAAGTAATACTCATATCATTAAAATTCAATCAAAAAATTTACATGAGATACAACTTTCTTCATATGATGCTAACATCGGGATAAACAAATTCACGACTTGAGTTACTACGTTCTTCGTTGAATGAGCTGATATACATGTATACATACTATGTATGCATAGTTCAACCACATTACAAATTACAATTACAAAAGCAGATTTATAAGGATTAAAGTAAATTTTTACCTGGATCCAGTGACAAAGCACTCACGCTACTGCAAACTGCGATTAAAACCAATAAAATCACAACCAACTTCATTGTGGAAGATCGGGATTACTATGCAAATCACAATTTTTTTTTTCTACTGCTTGATCTAGAAAAAAGTTAATTTTTTAGCCTTTGTAGATTTTTGATAGATAATGCCGTTGAAAGCGAAACATAATTACTTCAAGTCAACTTGTTTACTTATAATAGAGAAAAAGGGAAAAAAAACGTCCAAATGTTTGCTTACAACAAATATGCATATACCTGTACATAGTAAGGCACTTTTAAAAACAAACAAATGAAACGTAGCAAAGTGTTGGTAATATGTAGACATTAATGTAGCATATAACCCAGAGTTTCTTAAACAGAATGCTAAATGTATCTTTAGTTAATTGTATTACAAATCTCATGTCAACAGTGCAGCTATCAGTACTTAAATGAGGAAGCTATTCCTTGAAATGAGATTAATCCGATAAAAACAATTAAAATATCTACGTACTTATATGGCTTTGTATATGATACGATATACGAATACGAACATAAATATGTAGATAGATATTTAATCAGATTAAATCCAACGAAAAGCTGTCAATTATGTTGAAGATACTCTCAGAAGTTGAAACCTGCATTTCATCCATATGTATAGGTATATGCCTACATAAAGAGGTATGACAACTAATCTGGATTACGATGATAAATCAGGCCAGAACACTTAAGATTTTGTAAGAGAATCGAATTTATACATATATTGTATATTATGTATCCACAACAAAATGCGTGGGTAACCCTTATCATTGAAAAGATTATGCTACTCGTATATATCAAACGATATTGTTAGCTGCTGCTGCTAATAAACAGATTCTTAGTCATTTTCAAAAAAGGGGAACAGGCCTCAAGCCAAGGTCCCCTCGTCAAACTTGGTAGCAGTACAAACCATATTTGGCAAATTCTCTGTCTCTCCTCGTCTTAGCGCACAACGTATGGAGAAGCCAACGTTTTACCACTTTTTTTTTTTATTCCTTTTAAGTTACATACGATGTGGAATGTTATTTGAAATGCTGGTGTGAGTTTTAATTTATGTTACTAAAATAATTTTAATTTCATCTTTCACAAACTACGACTGGGAATTCAATTGGAAGTGGATATAATGTATGAGCATAATTTATTTTTGTTTGTGGTTCAAACTAATCCACACAAAATCAAGGCCAAATTTACAACATCCGGGTGTTCTGAGATCTTGAAACTATCAGCAGGGGAGGGGAATAAATATTTAATGTGATGTTTGTTGTCCAAGCGTGGGTATCGGTTTTTTTTTTTTTTGTTTTTGTTTTTGAAAAGGGTTTCATTTGAAATACAATAGATAGTGATTTAATGTAATTGGGAGGGATTAGGATTTAGCTCACACTTATGTAGTTATAAGCTATACACTGTTAGCAAGCAAATGTATGTAAAATATTTAACAATCCACTTACAAATTGATATTCAAAAGCACTTTAATCCTTTTAATACGATTCGTTCTAAACACAAAAGTTACACTGATCTCCCGAAGCCATCTGCATGCAGTAAAACCTTCATATAATCAATTCAAAGTGCAAAACTAATTCAGATACAATCGAACTTGCTGATATCACAAACGGCAACTACTAAGGTGCACAAATAATCGCTAATACAGATTTTTATTTTTATTTTTTTTATTTTTTTTTTTAATATTCTTGTCTCTTGGCGATCTTACATAGAACACCGCGTCACACGACGGAGAAGACCACGATCTCAAACGAAGCAAATACCACAAAACACTAAACCGAAGTAAATCTTAAACTCAATATGCTTGAGGAATTGATGCTGCTGCGCTAACCAACAACGTTAAGGCTACGCAGTCCAACACGGAATAATCCAACAACTTTGTTATTTGTTGTGGCACTGTGGCACAGACACGGGGGAAAAAAAGTGATGTGATTCTTTCTTTCAGAAAGACTTGGGAGATCAAAAAAAGAAAAAATATATATCAACATTTTAACGCCTACGTACGATTAGTAGATGCCGATATATATCTGGTTTGTAAGTTCGTGTATCTGAAAGCGCCAGGTAAGTTGTGGCGTTAAATTTTTTTTTTTTTTTTTACTTTGAAGTTAATCATATCTGTAACGATGAATGCTTTCTTTTTGTGATGTTGTTGCACAGTGAAATGCAATAATATACATATACTACGTGTAAGCAGGTATAAATTCATTCTAAATAGCAACTGTATATTACATAAGTTAGATTATTATATGTAGTTAGTCATGATGGGCAGTTACCCAAGTTTGTGGTTGGAATTTCCTGTTGATTGATATTTCTGCCCAAAAAAGGAAACTTACCTACCTTGAATTCACCCAACTGCGCAAATTTTGTAATTTTTTTTTAATAATAACTTTATATTAACGATTATTAAAAGTAGATTCTTTTAAGTTCAGACTACAATACATACAAAACGTCGCACTCCCTAAGGAAGTTTGTTTTGAAGTTATGAGTATAAAAACCGCCAAAGTTCAACCGGAAAGACTGAAGTTTTTTTTTTTTTTTTTTATAATCCTCATTCCCATCAAAGAGAAGAAAAAAAATCAGGTCATCTGATTGAATTATACTATGTTGACGTATAGCACTTTTAGAATAGAATATCATACGGATTTTCCGGTAGAAAGCGTCACCCACAGTCAGTCATGACATAAAACAAAAATAAAAATAAAAAAAAATATACGACAATTTTACACACAAAATAATCCGACCGTGTGTCTAAATTAAAATGATTTTCAAAAGATCTTGCCAAACTTTAATCGACGAACTGCTAGGCGATGAAAATACACTCTTAAGAACGACAACAAGCATAATGTTTATCCTGTTGTATACTTCCCACGCAATGCTGTCAACTCAGGTACACATTTAAGTATATGTATGTTTTCGGGAGTTGCGCCTTGTGCGTCTCGCCAATATGGCAGAGTTCTGGAGTTCTACATTTTAGCTCGAGAAACGATAAAGTTTGTGTCTATCAATTTTTTTTTTTTCACAATACTTGTAGTCGTATGCCTAGGTCGATCAGACTTTTTTCGAACTTCATAATCTTAGGAAATGAGACTCGGTGAAGGTCACTTGGACAATTGTTTGTCGATTTATTTGATGCATCGACCAAGTGGATGTATTTATCATTTAAAGAAAAAAAAAGGGAACTGTTTGACCTGATTTCTATTTTGCAGCAGATATTTTTATATACATACATACATAGCTTGACAGGAGGGTGAATGAATAAATTGATTGTTTGTTAAGCGCTTTTGTTAAGTTGCATCATGCATATGAACGTGTGCATAGTATATAGACTAAATATATATTTTTTATGTATGCCGATTGTCTGAATTAATTAGTGGGGTTTTCTTTGGATGTACACGACATGTTGTTGTCTATAGTTTTGTAAGAATATCTTAAGGGTATTTTATTTTATTTTTGAGACTATAGTTTGACGACAGCAACCATCCTAGACATAGCCCATAGCCTTATAAGTTCTGCACAATTCTTTCAGGAATGATTTTGAACAAAAGTGGCAGATGAGTATGGCAGCGATGTAAAACTAGATATGGCTATAGTTCGTCTCTATAAATACTATTACAGGCGATGAAAAGGTAGCCATACTGTGAAAACTTCGTCGATGGTAGACTTTTGTGGCTCGAAACTGCACTAGAATAGACCACTCAGGCGGTTGACAAAGGGTTTTAAGCACTCACACAATACAGCATATACAATTTTCTAACCGACGACGAGGTTGTATTCATCGGGCATACTTTTGTCCGGCAATATTTTGCACATGACAGCCTCTCACTATCAACTCCTTTTCTACACCTCCGCGTTGGTGAGTGCTGGGTGCCTAGTACCTCGACTGAAGATTGTGTAACCAATCCCTTCGGAGGGGGGAGGAGTGTCTTCTCACTAAAGCACTTCCTCTTGCTGCAGGCGGCAACGGACGAATTCCCTAGAAAAGGGAATAAAAAAGGGGAGGTATTACTCTTAGGATACCGCTGAATTTTCCTCGCTACAAGTAAATATTTCTCAAAGCTGGACGCTATAAGATAGACCAACGAATGAAAAAATTGCTCAATGTGTTAACTCTCGAGACAGATCTGATCTGGTTTGGTTGTGCTACCGGGCTACCGGGTTTTCCCACTCTTCGTCCACCTGTCCGCACCTAAAGAAGACTCCTCCATTTAGAGGTTCTTCTCTTCGACGACCTCAGTGAACTGAAGTCATGAGTCATTTGCTTCATAAAAGTTGATTCAATTTTTCCTTGGGTATCTAAAAATGAGAAAAGATTAGTAGCCTTAGTGTGTCTGTATATTCGTACAGAAATCCACCCTATCCTAAACTTAAACATATCTTCGACAGAGCGTACATCTTAGCAGCAACCTTATGCACGTGAATCTCAAACGGTCTTTCTATGATTTTCTGCAGAGAGGAATTCAGTGCTACAGGTCTAAGACTCTTGGCGAGTGAGTAGCCATCTTTAACAATGTTTGCTAAAATATCCACTCTAACCATTCGCCAGCTTGTAAGAATGTTTTCCAGAAGTTAGAAGTTTAAAAAACAAAGCCTAAAGAAGCAGTACGAAAAGGGATCACATAATTTACTAGTAAGTACACAACTAATGTATGTGTCCCCAAACAACACCTAAAATTTCTTTTACGGTCCCACCTCTCGCGAGCGTCTGACAAACATCCGAGAGTAAAGCTGTCATGAAAAAGCTTCTCAAAAACAAAAAAACTGCCGTTCGGATCCGGCATTAAACAGTAGGCCCCTTCCATTCGCGTGAAGAATATAACACGCACAGCAGGCGTAGTTGTGTCGCGCTAAAAATTTGTATTTTTTTTTATGTAAGGTAAGTAGGTAAAACGATAGCTGCATATGCAGTTAGCATAGTTAGCGGATTGCCAATGGATCGATTGTGAACCCCTGTCATGGAGAAACCTAAGAGAAGACACAAATTTGTTCGTAGCTTTGGGATAGCTAAGCGGCCTCCCTAAATCAACCCGAGATTGTAATAAATTTTAGGATGGGTAATGCTGACTTTCTTTATAAGTTGCCCAGCTCTCCGAAGTGGTATGCCCCGAGAGCCGCTTTCCTAGTTCTTCTGAGGTCTTTGAAGTTATGCCCAGCAATAATCCCCGTAAAGAACGCTAAGTTTGTTGTATTAAGCGCTAGAATTAGCTTGGTGTTGGTATTGTCGTGTTTTATTCAAAGTTTTCTGGAGACACGAGAACGAGACACCAGTACGCTCCATCTCTCATTGGCTAGTTTCACGAAGACTTATTCTATGTTAGATTAAATAAGTGGTAGGGGCGCCTAAGGACTCCTTTCTTGCTAATTCGTCTGCCAGTTCGATCCCTTGGACACCGTTGGGTCCTAGAACCCAAAGGAGTGTAACGTCGTGATTTGCAGTGAGTGTTGTGAGCTCTTCACGGCATCGGAATACTTAAGAAAAAAGAAACACCAGCACCTACTAAAAACAATTATTTTTCAACTTTATTCATATCTAGGAGCATAATTCTTTACATAAGGATGATCCGATACCATATTCATAATCCCAAAATATTTGTTTATAATCAATGGATTATAAATAAAATAACAATAACAACAATAATATTTCCTAACCCATAATATTAATCATGAGTAGGCGCGTGTGCTATGCATTATGTCCAAAACAACAAAAGAACTATTTAGATACCTTTGTGAGTTGTTTCCAATTCTTCGCCTAAGAGAATAGATTAACTAACTGCTCATTGATTTACCTTAAATATGAAAAACATAGTGTCCAACATTATAACACTTTACTTATACAAATAAAACTAAATAATTTACAAAAACTCAAATACACACGCTACAACTGCTGACAGTGTTTCAATGAAGAGCTGTACTTGAATGATATGAGTTATTCTGGCTTTTTAGATTAGGAAGTTCAAAAGAGTCACCACAGCTGAAAACGAAAGCTGATAAATAAAACACCAGTAAAATAATAAGCGCGAAATGTCAGTATACCTCATGCAAACAGTCCGTTTAGTTTCAGGTGCTGATGTTGTTGGAGTTGTTGTAATTGTTGTTAGAACCTCGTCTGTTATTATACTATTCGAAGAAATTCCACTGCCATTTTTGAATTGATTTCCATCTTGAAAGCGTTTGGAAAGCGTTGTCTGACGGTTATTTACTGACTTTAGAAAAAAAAAGAAACGAATCATCTGATAGCTTAACTTAAAATAAATGTCTTTCATACTCTTTTGTTATTTTGTTCTCTTCCACGAATGTTAAATGCACCATACACTATTGGATTCATACAAGAGTTCGTTACTGCAAATAGGAACAAGCCTTTCTGAATGCGTTGGTCGACTTTCAAGGCTGAATCCTTGTCAAGCCAATACCAAATGCACATAATGTAATACGGCGTCCAGCAAACAATGAACGCTATGACGATTGTCACTGTCATTTTGAGTGTTCGACGTTTGGCTCTTCCCAGGACATCGTCATTAGACCGACGAAATCTCTCTAAAAACCCATAAAACATTTGTATATTGACAGATATATGTATGTATGTATGTATGTACCTGTGCCTTTTATGAAACGCTTACTATTCCGATATATCTCCAAGTAAATGGATATATAGCAAAATAAGATGAGAACTAAAGGAAGCGCATACATTGCCAACATTCCCATAAACTGGTAGAGTATTTCATGGAATTCTTCTTCAAAGAAATGAAATGTGACACACTGCTCGTACCATACGATTTTAGGATGTCGCTCAAGATGGAAAATGATGGCCTACGCATAAATGGAAATAAAATAACGAAATAAATGAATTGGTTGATGTGTTGCTTTATAAAATACTTGCGGAGCACTACAGATCACAGAACTTATCCAGGCAATACTAAGCATCACTTTCCCTCGGGAATTAGATAAATTCAATGGCTTTAGCACTGCGTAATATCTAAAAGGAATATATATATCAATGTTTAAATAAAACAAATGATGACTTCGTCTTTACCTATCGATTGATATGCAAACCAATACAAAGCTCGACAAATATAGGCCAAATGTTCTAAAGAAACTCATCAGGCGGCACATAAAATCACCCGCATTCCAGGTCACTGTGTATGCCCAGACAATTTCCAAAGGCATAAGTAATAGAGTCACCAACAGATCAGCTATAGCCAAATGCATCAGCATAACATCGATTCTAGATGGCCCCCGCAACCGACGCTTCGTCAACAACACCAGAACTGTCATGTTTCCAACTGTTGATATTACCATTAGAATGCTGCAATCAAATAATAAATAGAACACCAGTTTATCATCGACAACAATATCCTGTTCAGACTCACCTATACACAGTTATTGACAATCGATGACCATCATTGAATACCATATTTATCGGCAAGTGGAGCTCTGTCCCTGTGCCATTAGTTTCATTTATACCAACCTCTGACCAATCGGTCAAGGTTCGGTGATCGTAAACATTCTCTGTTGCTTCGGAATTGGGCATTTTCCTTTTATTATAGCCTAGTTGCAGATTTTAATAAATTTTCTGATGCTCTATGGCATGCATTTCGGAAAGTTTTCCTAAATATTCACAAAGTCTTATGCAAAAAAAAAATTATTTCAAATAGTTATCAGTATTTGATTGCGAGAATTATGTGTTGCTTTTTATTATCAACGCACTGAAGAACGAATAAATCACTATCTCTATAGTATGGAGCATGTGTGTATACCACCCGATGAAGACAAACAATTTATTATAAGCACAATATTTTATTCACCAACTCTAATTGCACATATGAAAATGTTAAATTTTGCACACCAAATATACAAATATTTATAAATTACACAATTTTTATTTTTTTTTATTTTTTTTTTTGTGTTTATCCAATGGTTCCGGTGCGATTAAGTAGGTATATGCAGTTAGGTATATCGAGGCTATTTTTGTATGATGTGATAATTCCTCTTAAAAGTTAATAAAATATTGTAATCTTTTCTTCGATACCGATCAATTTATTTTTTTTTTTTTTTATTATATGTCCGATTTAACTTGAAGAAACATTTTGCCGCTGATGATCAGTCGTGTTCCAACAGATTCTTTGACTAAAATTAAGTTAAGCTTAGCGCGAGATAATCGAATTCTTATGCTCTAGAGAGATTTTTCTGCTTCGTAGTAATATACACATTGTTTAGTACCAGCAATACTGTCTACGAGATTATAGATGTAGGTACATTATAGATAAGGCAACCGATAGTCGGACGACCTCACCACCCGCACCATTAAAAAAGCAATAATCGCTCAAAGTTCAAATTTAGGATTGCAAGCAAATATGAAATGAATTTTCGTGTAGTGATATGATAAAGTGTTGTTTGTGTTTTTCAAATTAAACAAGTGCACGCATTCGTATTGAATTATATCCTTAACTATAAATTTTAGTATTCATTGATCGGATTATGAAAATAATCATACATATGTGGCACAAACTAAAAATTAGAAATATTTAGTTAGATACACTATAAACGACACTTTGAACGACAATAACAATATTCACTTGTTCGGCGTTGGTTTATAAAAGCACTGTGTATTCTATTCTGAGACATTCAATGCGCAGCCTTAAAAACAACATGTCGTTATACGAAAAATCATATTGGCGTTAATGACTGTAATAAGGACATGTACTGTGCAGCAGATGTAAAAGTTCCATTGTTGTGAGATACATACAAAAAAACAATGTTTTATCTAGATGTCAATGTGTCAGAGAACGGAACATGCTAGTTGTCCTTTAAGGACTTGTAAGTACAGTTGTACTTTTATGCATGGTCAAAGCAAATTTCGAATACACAAATCCAATTGGAATCACGTGATACATGTCAGTTAAATGTTAGCAATTAATGAGTATAAGAAATTTATTATACGCAAATAAAATGTAATCAGTTGCAATTTATCTTTATTGTATCTAAAAATCTTCTCAAGACTAAGTATTTTGATTACGATGCAGAGAAGTCAGTTTAATAAAATTGAATTCAAATTCCTCAAGTAGAAATAAAAACTGTAACTGAAGATTTACATTAGAGAAACATTGCACTTTCAAACCGTTCTAATACTACCAGCTACCGAAGGACTAATTAAGTCAACCGGAGCTTTTTATAAAGCGAAGGATCGTTAAAGAGAAGAGACCCTAGGGTGGAGGTGGAAACCCTGTAGCAGTCTAACATAAGAGAAGAGGACTAACATTTTAGCTGTTGGCCTATCGGACAGTATCCAATGGGGACAGCGATAACGTAACTGGTCCGCGATCATTTTACCATAACCAACCCAGTGCTACGTTTTGAATCTAGCTTAGACAGGTCTGTCTCAAGATGTCGAGTAAACGTTGGCATACGTGGTTGGTCTTAGCGATAGCCTCCAGTCTTAATAAATATTTGCATGTAACAAAGGAGGTACCCAAACTAGCACATTTCGTCAGAATCCTAGGAATACTCGCTTTTCTAGCGAGTTCGTCAGGTTTGGCATTTTTCGAAATGTCTCTGTCTCTAAATATCTATCTATTTATCTATCACAGCGCACGATTCCAGCCGCTTGGCTGTCTGTGAAAATTCTAAGATAGAACATTACTTTTCAAGAAGGAAGCCTCGATTGCCATAATTTCTTCCTAAAAAACGCTACAGTGATCTAGGAGGCAGAAAGAGATGTTTAGATTACACTTTTCGGAGAAGTATCTCCAACCCATCCCACTCTCGGTTTTCGAACCATCTGTATAGTAATGAAATGAGTATCTATTTAACGTGGTAGCATTACCCAACTCATTGCGGTCGGAGATAGATGTCTGGAAAGTACAGTCGAATTTCAGTTTAGATGATATTTTCAAGAGTAAAGTTTCATTGTTCAAGAATCGAGTAGTGGCCAACGTGGTAGCTAGACCATTAAACTTTTAGACGGACGCCCGATATTTCACGGTATCAGATGAAACATTAAGTCTAATGGTGCAGAGTGAATACATAGTTCTAACTGCACCGCTGTTGCGCATACAAACTTTGTGTCATGCACCGTAATTTAGATATACTGCCTAATGAAGTATATGTCACCCCCATCAGACGATCATGTCGTATAGTCACATAGGCCTGATTACAAACATGTACAGTAAGAGAGCGATTCGGGATTGTATTGATAACAAAGCGATGATCTACATCCGTACCAATATTAACCAAACAGATTGTTAACAAATGGTTTAAAGCGCTCAACATCCAACACTGCGGATACATATTCCTCCAATAGCTTAGAGGGTCTCTTTTCTTGAGGATAGGGTAAACAATGCTGAAATTCCACTTAATAGGCATCTGACCGAGTCTTAGAAAAGAGTTGGTATATGCTCTCTGTCAAGTCACCTGTAGCTGTATTGAATAGAATGTAAGTCACCAAGTCCAGCAGACTTGTTATATTAAAACTTGGAGATTGATATCCTTTCGTTTTGGTTTGGTCGACGGATGTTTTTTTTTTGTATCCCCACAAGCGAGTGAATCCAGTAGAGGATTATTTCTACCCAATTAGTTAAATTTTTGGAAGCATTCCCACACAAGATAAAACCCAACATCAAGCTCATTATGTACATTATGTCTAATGTCTAATAAGCTCATTATGTAGCTTGATTGTTTCTTGACTATGTGGCTATATGTGCAGATGCAGAGTGTTGTCGATGTATTGTATAATTTTGTATGGGTATGTTTACTACCCAGGGTTTTACCTACTTTAAGTACGATAATGTTTCAAAACAGTTCACAACCTAACTGATCAGTTCTCCTTACTGAGTAAGACAGGAAAAATCAGTTACTATGTAGCATCGACGCCGGCTGATCACTTGAAATAGTCGTGCAGCCGGAAGCGATGCTTCTTCAGATTTTGCGCAGAATTGATTGGATTCCTTAAGACACTAGCAGATTATGACGTAGCGCCCATGCTTTTTAAGCTGTCCTTTTATATCTCCCAATCAGGAGGGGGCCGTTTTGTTTATTAACGAGCTCTTTCTACGTCTCTCCTATTTCAACAGTGTTATGAGGGTGGAGGTCTGTGGTTTCCGTGGCTCAGTGATTAGTGCATCGAACTACTAAGCGGGATGTTCGAACTTAAATTCCAAATTCCCTGCTGATTCTTATTCCTACGATCGTTAGATATTTTTTTTATCTCGACAGTGTCCAGCAAGGAATCCTGGGAATATTCAAATTCAGTAAATTCTAAGAGTTGTTTCGTTCTTGGACAGAAAGCCTTAGCATGTCTGTTACTATCTAATGGTAATGGTATGCTTTAATTTTCAGTCAGGTTTTTATACAACATCTTGCAGCCGTGATTGGTAATTCACAGTTCTAAAAATATAAATTTTGACACCTCCTTTAGTTCAACAGCGAAGGCAGATCAGTCTCTTGAAGAAAACTGGCACTCATATGGTTTCTTCTTTTGTGTATTAATGTTTCACATTAAATGAGAAGGTGTTCATACAGAATCTCCAGAATCCATAGATTATATGCAGTTTCATGAGACGATCCTTAATCCTTCAATGACCTATTAACATTCCATTTGAAATGCGATGAGTTTTGCATTTCTAACTCAGTCTTAATTCACAGATAAGTTTAAAATTGATCTAAAAATCGTTGCCCGTTTTCAGACAATTTTCCTTTCTCCGTTGCCATATATTATTTATGCATACTCTTAGGCTGTAATTTTGCAATAAACTAGTTAAGATTTTTTTTAATTTTGCTGTTTTCACTTGTTTGTTTTTATCAAATGTTTTTACATTTTGACAATTAAAATTAAATAAACAACAGCCAGTATGTGAACTACCTACTTTAATTGTTTATAACTTGATTAATGATTTCCTGACCGAATGACCTACATTTTTGTATATCTTAGTCCATTTTACACTTGGAACCGTTTTTAACTCAAGTAAGCAAAGTTTTTGATACTACGTATCAAATAATCAATTCTGCTCTTCAATCTAGATCAAGAAGAAATTCACTTCGCTTTTTTTTACAAAAATGTGAAACAAAAAACGCTTTGGCAACTCAAAACACACGTGGTAGTCCTGTCACTTTGACACTTCTTTATAGATTTTATAAGTGGCAGAACGACAGAACAGTTTTGATTAACTATTAACTTTTGTGTTTTATAATTATTTTCTGCTAACAACATGTACAAAAGAACTAAAAACAAATCTCTTTCTGAGAAAGTGACAGAGAGCTTAAATCCTAATTTAAATGAATCTGAATATGATTCGGATAGTGAAGCAGCTCCCAAGCTGATAGATTTTGATGAAGACGATTACGAGGATGAAACCAACAAATCTTTCAGTCAAATTCGTAAGCAAAATGTTAAGCTGTTATCTGAACAATGTCCTAAATATAGTGGAGAAATTGTTTCTCGAAAGAACTTGAATACTTCTGATGATGACACAGATGGCGATTATGCTACCACAGAGGAGGATCAAGCTCCTTTCGATAATGAGATTGACTTTGAAGAACAAGACGAAGCTAGTTCAGACAGTGATAGTGAAGTAAACAATGATCAAGACGACGATGAAGAATCAGTTGAAACTAATTTAGTATCTTCGAAAAGTCGACAACTCGAAACTGAAAAAGGCCTATGTGTGCAAAATCAATTGTCCATCTGGGAAAAACTTTTAGAAATACGGATCCATTCACAAAAGATACTGAATAAAGCTAACAGTCTACCGTGTCCGGATGATTTTGCGAAATTATCTTTACAAAAAGATCACATGGAATCATCCAAAGAAGCCAAAGCTAATGCAGAAGTTCTTCTTGAAAAACTAATAGAAATACAAGTAAACCTTGCAAGCCAATTCTCTGAAGTCAAAAAATTAGGCCTTTCCTCCAGAAAGAGAAGTCACTCCAAATCGGATGAAAGCGCAGAATCTTCTTCGAAGAAATTCGGTCTTGTTATTGAATCAAATTTTGAAAAATTCCGACCTTATCGTAATTCAGTGCTACTCAAATGGGATGATCGTACCAAGCTCTTGACACCCTCTGGAGCCACAAAAAAGAAAATTCATGCAGAAGACTTTGATATTGTCAAGAAAGTTGATAGTGTTTTAATCAAACGAGACGACCACATTACAAAGTCTCAAAAGTTGAAAGGAAATTACACACTGTTTGGACACAAACAACCTGAGTTAGATGATAAGGATAATGGAAAAGCAGAGGTATCGAGCCCACACATATATGATGATACAGATTTCTATCATTCGCAATTAAGAGAGCTCATTGAGTTTAAATCGAATGTATCTACAGATGCATATGATGTTACAAAACAGTATGCAGAGCTGCAAAAACTTCGACAAAAAATGAAGAAAAAGGTAGACACAAGGGCCAGTAAGGGGCGTAAAATAAGGTAAGCATAATGTGGTTGTCTGTATAATTAGGTATCTTTAAAAACATGTACTTTTTTTTCAGATACGTTGTGCATCATAAACTTATCAATTTCATGGCACCCAACAACACCACCGAGTGGGAAGAAGAGTCTAAAAATGAATTGTATAGATCACTGTTCGCTGCGTAGTTGTAGTCATTATAGTTTAATTTAACGTTAATGTAAATACATATGTACAACAAACAATAAATAAATAAGTTCACCTTAGCAATTAGCTACTTACTTAATACGCGTCACGTCCGTATCGGAGGCTATTAGTTGCTTGATATGTATGTGTAATTTTGTTCTCCGGTTATTATATATACATATGTTTGGTATCCTGTTCGACAATCTATCATTTTTTAAGACATTGAATCAGACTCGAAAGATTGACCACAAACGCCTTTTAGGTTGTTAAGAATAACTGAGGATTTTCTCTGGTCATTGCCTTCTGGGGAGGCATGCCATGAGATTAGGATTATCAAATACGGATATACACAGATATTGCAGTGACCTTCACTTTTTCAGAGGACATCTCACATCTACTCTGTAAATGCCAAGGTATATACATATAGCTCGGAAAATGCATCTTTGATAACCTAAAGGAAGTTAGGTCTGCGAACCAAATTTATGAGGTAAAATTTTGTAGGGAGATCAAATTCATGGAAGAGATGGTTTTAGGTTTCTTACTGTAATGGTTCTCTAAGGATTGCGATGGGCCCACTGCCTAGGTATCTAATGCCTTATCAAAAACTTATAACCCTACACTATCTACCTTGAGGGGGTTTCATATAAGCTCATTGTTTTAATGGCAGCGAGGATGTCTAGCATCAATTTTTTTCTATAAAATTGGATTGGGGCATCGAAATACACACATCTACACATATACAAGAAAACAGTCAAAATCCTAAAACATTTAAAAAAAAAAAGGTAAAAGTAATTTATTGGGCTCAGAGTACCCAGAGTACTATACTGTTTCCGGAATTTCACGAGGTTGGCTATGAAAACTTGTTGAGGTCTCATTTATTTTTTCTATTTCTAAAACAGCTTAAATTCATCCGGAGCCAGATCAGGCAAATAGAATACGGCAATTCAAACCTACAGTAATGGACCTTAGTTACCATATCTAACCTCAGTTTTCTTCGGATCTCCTAAGCTCCAAACACTCGCAGTACATTTTCGGACGAATGCGTTTTTGTCCAACTAAAAGCAATTTCGGAATACATTTTGCAAAAAACTGTGAGAAGCCAAGCTTGATTTTACTAATGGTATGGGTCCGTTTTTACAAGATGCCGATAATCTCAGCAGTCTTCTTATCTCCCAATGATCAGATCACAATTCGTTTCGACGTTTTCCTCCGTAATTAAAGTTTTTCGATCGTTTTTCAGAACGTAGGTCATCTTCAACGCTCTTTCATTCACGTTTGAATCCGACTACCCACTGTTTAAGAGTTGTTGTCGATAGTGCAGATTCCTCTTTAATTCCCACCATATCACAATAGATCTATTTCGGAACAGAAATAGTGTTTTTTTTTTTTTAAACAGGTATTGTACAAAAGCATGAGCTAAATGAAAGTTCATAGTCACTTTAGGGTTGAATAAAGCAGAAGGCACAAACATTTATGAAAGCCATTTATAACAACATCCAAGGGGATTGAATTTTTATCAATTTCATTCACTTTATTCGACTGGTACATCTTGTTTGAAGTGTTTATTTATGATTTATTTGCTTTTTGCATTTAACACGATTTTCAATTCAAGTATTTAATTTAATATATTTATGTAGTATTATTTCACTCCTTCGTATTTGTTATTACATACTTTTTTATGAGTATTATTGGCGAATTTTGAAATAGGCCAGGAGATAATGAAAAAAAAAGATAAAAAATAAAACACGTAAACGGAGCAATTAACCATTTCTAATAAATTTGTTATTATGATTTCCTATTTTTTATTTTTATTTATTTTTATTGTTATGGTTAGGATGCAGAACGGTTTATTAATTATTGTTCCAGATTTCACAAACTCTACTTGGAAAATGCTCACAATATTAAAAGTAGAAAAGAATATTGTACATATATATACATATGTATATATATATTTTTAAATGTATTCATATTTAACTATCAAGTATTTCGTTATTATTATTTATTTTGTTCTTTTTTTATAATTTTTTTTTTTAATTTTTCATTATTTTGCTGTTAATTTTGTGTTATTTTAAATCTTGTAATACATACATCATGGTTATTCATGATTACTATTTTGTTTTTTTATTCTTCTGCAAATAAATTGTCATTAATTAAAACTTAACATTCGTAGGTAATATTTTGTGGTTGTAATATGTTTGTTAGTTAAAAACTAAGCCTAGAATAAATAATTTATCAACTTACAACTATGTTTTACACTTTAATTCGTTCCATATTTGTTTTTTTTTTTACGCGTTATGCATTTTTTTGTTTCTCTTTGAATAATAAATTTTTATAACTTCTGAAGGTTTTTCTATGAACACGAATTGCATTCTTGTCTGACTATTTACATTTGTTCTTTTATTTGAGATTGATGTTGGTGTCGTACTAAGACACGACTCAACATTGCAATATTTTAACAATCAATATAAATAAATATTAAAAAAAAAGAAATGAAAACATATATGTATGTACTATATATACATACATATATATTTATAAAAAGTGCCGTACCAATTGTTAGGAATAAAAATAAAATCTTCTCGTTGGTACTGATGTATTTTATTTTTGTATAAAATACATACATACATATGAAGTCCAGCATTGTTTATTGATATACTTTTTAGACAAACACATTAATGTAAAACAATTCGAAGGAGCAGATTGAAACATATACAATTTATCTAATTTATCGAGTTTTTCAATAATAATGGTAGACCTGTTTTAGTTTTCGTTTTTGATACAAGTATAGTAGCCGTTTTAGTATTGTTAAGACCTGTGGACCCTGCTATTCCTGCTGTCACAGCAGATGATCTATGGCTTTCACTTTGTTCCTTGGTTGAATCTTTTGAGTATTTTTTCGACGTCATCAAAGGAGAGAGATTATTTTTTAAATCGGACATCATGGTGTTATTTGTTTTTGTTTCCAATTCTGATTGCTGCTTTGTCTCCAAAGACTTTTTAAGATTAGTTGAGCTGCCGACAACACTACCACTGCCACCCAAGGATTTATTACAAAGTAAATGAGCATTTGTGTTCTCGTTAATGTTACTTGTATGCATGTATACAAGTTTATCTGTCGAGTTGTTGAGATTAATATTTTTGTAATTATTGTATTTATCGCAGATTTTTAATGAATCATTGCAATCATACAACGATTGCAACTGAGATTGTATTGAAGTTACATTCGAGAGCGTGTTTTCTGTTTCTATAGCTGTTAAATTGCCACTTCCTTTTTGAATATGAATTTCCATCGAAGCCATTTGTTCGGATTCAGAGATCTAAAAAAAAAAGAAAAAAGTGTAATAAATATACATTTACAAAAGACGCAGCATCCAAAATGATTTTATACTGAGTAAAATCAAACTGAATCGCCCCTATGAAACCGTCACCATGAACTCTTTTATCCTAAGTGTATACATATCAAGTTTGATATATTACGTAGTTTGTAACATAGGGAAATTCATAATCAGTAACAATAGCGAAAACGACAAAGCCATATCTGTCCATCCGTTTGTCTCTTGAGAAAGAAAAGCAGTACAAACACTTGAAATCCGCCTACTTTTTCATAACTTGACTATTTTACATGAAATCGAAAAAAAATGTTAAGACCAAATACATATTTAGACATTCATACATTATCTACAACCATTTCGTTATAAAACCGACTTTGATGAAATTTTCCATATAACATCCTCAAACGTTCGAAGTTGTCGTTGTAATTCGACAAAAAAATGCAGTATGCCACGCACATTTTATTATGGTTGCATAGAAAGGAGGATAGAGTATAAAACGATCAGTTCCAAACTGATTGTAGCTTTTCTGTATGTTTAGAATAGTTCTTAAATCCCCCAGCTAGAGCACCGTATTCATAGGAAAAATTTAATTTTTAAAGATCGATACATCCTAAACTAGACGAGATTGTTGATATTTTATATCTTGTGCTTATTTGACCGAGATGTAACAAATTGCGTTTTCAAAACATGCGTCTGCCCCGGAAATTGTAATATCCCCATTTTGAGTCAAACTAGTTTGCGTTTTTCGTGCAGATTTATGTTCACAATAAATAATTTTCGCAATTTTCTGTGTTGGGGAAGTATGCGACTTTAATTTCTATTTTTTTAAATGGCTACATTGTAACATACATATATAATACATCCATACATTTGATATAAACGAAAGATCTCATTTTAACGTATATATATCTCTATCTATCTTTATCTATTCAAAAATTGAATTGCACTGAACAAAACAAACTGCTTTAAACGATTGTCATTGAATGCGATAAAACTGTAAATTTCTTTTCTATACTAATCCCACAAGGACCTCAGCACTAAATCAGGTATTTAATTATTAAATAATTTATTTTTCATTTAAAAATAATAGAAAACTAAGAAAAATGCGTTATTTTATCAGTAGGTACGACATCCTAAATGCATTTGAGTGAGTGTATCACAATTCACGACAAACAAGGTCAGTCATTGTCAGCCATTTTGAAAGTACTCCAGTTCAAATAGAAAAATTATGTATTAATCAAATGAAGTGCTAAGAACTAAATTGTCCGTTGGATTCTAGAAATGATGTAAGTCATTAATTTAATATATTTCAGTATCATTTGATAAAAACACATACATATATACATATGTATGTATATTTTTTGGGGGTTCACTAAACAATTTCAATTCGTAATTGTACTGTTACCATGTCAGCATCATCGATGGAAAATTTCCGTTATATAGAAGAAATTTGCAAAATTTTATTTTGAAAATTAAAAGCTAACGGAAATACATACATATATGTTAAGCTGTATGATAGGACTAATGACAAAGGACCATGTTAATTATGTTTGTTAAAAGCTTCTAGTGTTATCTTAAGGATTAGATGTCCATACAATTTTTTTAAAGTTATTCAATATTGAGGAAAAGTAACATGACATATCTACATATATTCACATAAATAACAAGCAATGTTTCTGTCTATAAGAAATACTTAGAAACACTACGTTTGAATGTATGTACATACAACTTATAAGTAGCTGCTATAACTTACCTTATCAAACAAATTCACATGCATGTCTCAAGTACTCTTTGTGGGATGAATTAGGTTATCCATATCCTTTTGTACATCAAGAAGTTCTGACAGATGTTTACCGAATAATACGTTTAGTTCCCCAAGTTTGGCCAACTACAAAAAAAATTTTGAACTGTTACATAAGCAAACACACGTTAATGTGGGGAATGTTACGTTTTGATCGCTACTCTTATCTAATAAGCTTAAATTTGCTACTTTAAGCTCAATTTCCTGGTTCATTAGTTCCTTTTCTAACGATTCTATTCGTCCTTTCAGTAAGCCAATTTCTCTACGAAGATCTTCAGCTACTTCATTACCGCCAGAACCAGGAGCTGAACCTTGTCTGGTGGATTCCATCTCTCGTTTTAATCGAATATTTTCTTCTTTATATGTGTGGAGTTGACGCTTCCACTCATCAACGTTTGCAGTTGATTCCTATAAGCAAAGGTTAGTTTAATGACTTAATCACAGTAGCACAGATCAAACTTACTTGCAGTGCACTAGTTAGACGAATATTGTTGTTTTTTAACGTGGCAAGTTCGATTTCCCATTTTTTCGCATTGGCACAACTAAACAATTTGAAACGAAAGGCTAATGATTTATTAAAACTTTATGATCTCGCCTTACCTCTGTGCCAATGCCATCTTAAGTCTCTCATTTTCGTATTTTAATTGTTGTTCGCCTCCACCGCCACCACCACCGGTATGGCCACCACCAATATCACCACCAGCACTTTGTGTAATAAGCTGTTTCACATCAGTTGTGGTATTATTGCTACTTTGATTTATCTTGTGTGAAGGACTATCGGGATTGGCATTTTGAGTATTTGTATTCGATAAATTCGGCGGTTCCACAGTATGCTCCATTGAAGAATTATCATTCTGCATACCGCCAGTACGGGATGTAACTGGCGACGTATTTGCAGACGTTGTTGGGGTTGCTGCTGCACTACCTATTTAACGCAAAAGCTACAGAACACAAGTATATACATATGAGCAATACAAATTTACCATTAGCAGAGGATTTGGCCATGGCATTCTTAGTAGCTTCTTTGACTTCTTGGAATTTTTCCACAAACTAATAAAGAAAATACAATTCAAGCATTGATTTAGATCGACTTAATGAACTATTTTACCTTTGTTAGTTCAGCTTCGGACGCGAAACCGAGGCCGTATACAGTATTAGCTCGCACATCACTCCATTGTCCGAATTTTTGTGAAGTCTGCGTAAACGTCATATTCGGAGTTATTGTGGAATTGATAACTGCCTTGCTTCCTTCGACACTAATTATTCGATATAAATTTCGTGATGAGTCGTAGAAAAAACTCACTGCAACAGCTTTCATGCTGGCAGTGATCCATGTTCTCTTGGTTTTTGGGTCAATGTGGAAGACGTGAGCTTGACATGTGAATATTGGTTGTTCACTGTAAAGAAGTTTATTGTTTTAAAAATAAAACCTAGCACACTCATCATTGTAGAAATTTTTACTGTCCATTTTTCTTGGAATCTCAGATATTTCACCCCACCACTTTTAAATGAAAAAAAAAAACCAATTGAATGACAGAGATAAATATGAAAAAAACAATCGATTAATAGCAGAAAATATGTTTTGAAATATATGCAACCAATTTTTTAAACATCATGTACCGCAGAAAATAGGGCGTTTGTCGTCTATTTACGTAAAGAATTGAACAGAAAATTTACATTAAATTTTAACTGGGGGGAAACTTGCACAAAATTAAGTCGAACAGACGGGCGGAACACTTTTGTCAGTTTCCCCTCGTCTTCCTTTTCTAAATTGATTTTCTCCCATCAGACATTTTTGTAGTAATATTTCAATTTAGTTATTTACCCCATGTTTCCGCTATTTTGACGAAGAATTAATCAAACTTATACACCGGAAATATAAATTTTCACTAACGCAATAAAATACAGAAAAATTTGTTTTCTGCTTTGCAAAAAATTATAACACCACCACAGCAGTACAGCAGAATCGAACTTTTTTTTTTTGTTGAACTCAGAAAAGTGAAGGAAACTGTGTTGGGATATAGTGCCATGGTGAATATACTCTAATCAAATGGAATTCACCGCTGTACGAGTTAGGTTGATGCTACATTTCTTACTAGGCAAGTTCACCGATGCGTTAAAAAAAGCGCTAAAAAGGGAGAAGTGTGTTGCTAGACTGTTTAATACGGCCATCTTCCAATTTAAGCTATCTGAAGAATTTCCTTCGGTACATATGTATATAAATCGGCACACGGATTTCTTTCTAAGAAGTGGCGCCGAATCTATGTTACAACAGAAGCGTCGAAACGTTATCTTCCAAGTCCTCACTTGTTAGGTATGCTAGACACATTTGCTATCTTTGCTACCTACAGGTATAAGAACCACGTTGGGCTACATCAATAGTTACCCGAACAATCGCGATACAGATCCCCTTTAAGTGAGAACTGCTGCTCATTTTGTTACATTCTTACATTACTATGACGGGTGGCCCAATTTAAGATTGGGAAATTGTTTTTTTTTCCTAAGAACTTTATAATTTTCCTTCATGCACGGATTTCTACCTTGATGAAACTACAAAATTTCATAAGTAAAGAACGTAATTTTCGTCGAGTCGTTAGGTGTTTAGTTCCACACTCGTGAATTAAAGTCCCTTACTACTCGTACGCACCATCTAATACGAGATCTTCCGCTCCTACGTCGCCCCTTCGGGTTTCGAAGACATTACGGGCTTAAGGTGTCCCAATCATATCGTGTTTCATGTAGATTTTTTTTTCTCACTAAGTACACAGTTCTTTATCTTCCCTGGTAAATGGCGAATAAACACCAACCAACACCACTGTAGCTTTTAAACAAATTTAAACCATTCACTTCGCCTTAAGTTTCCAGTTTATTTTATGTAAAATCTCGTAAAACAAATAAGTTAAGAAAAAATATATTTTTTACACAAAAAAAAATAAGTGTCGACTGCCAATGAACCAAACCATCATTCATTTCAGAAAAGAATGTTGTTTGAGAAGAAAAACAAAATCAAATTAATATCGTAGTTATTTAAATAAAAAAATAAAATAAAAACATTTAATACAAATTAATTTATTTTAATGATGGTACTGCTTTAAAAATATTTCATCTTGAATATAACCTCAAAACTCAAAGCCGGATGAGTGTGTGTTCTCCTCGTCATTTTACAATTTGTCTAGGTATTGGGTAAGATCTGGAAGACCCTCCTTTAGACCCTTACGCTTACGTGTATCCTGCACAATTTGGTATGGCTTGGTGCCTGTGTCCATTGGATCTCCGGGAAGAACCTGCCAATGGTCGAACACGCACTGTGGGAAGGCTTGTCCACCGGTATTTGAACGCAAATCAGCGGTGAAACCGAATGACTCATTGACAGGCAAGAAAGCCTTAACAACAAACATTGGTGTACCTACGACTTGACTTTCCTCGAAAACGTGACCACGACGACGATTCAATACACCGTAAATTCCACCGACAGCGACTTCTGGACATTGGATTTCACACAGATAGACTGGTTCCATAAGGCGTGGCGATGCTGTAATAGCTGCAGCGTACAAGACACGACGAGCAGTTGGAATGATCTGGCCACCACCACGATGGATAGCATCAGCGTGCAGAGTAACATCATAAATATTGAATCGGACACCTGTTTGAATTAGAAAGGGCTTTGCTTAGTTTCATAAAAGAATGGAGGAAAATAATTTAAGAATAAAGGGGGCGCCTCAGGCCTGTTGAGCTTGAAATTTTATGTTCGACACATATACATTTCGGATTTTGTTTGTCATCATGAACAGCTAAATAGACATGGTTTTAAAAAAAAACGAGATACGTACCACGCATGTTTTCGTCAGCCAAAACACCTTCTTTTGTCGCCCATTGGAAACCAGCAACTACAGAGTCCTTAATTTCATTCAAATACTGTACAGACTTTGTGCAATCCATGATGATATTTGGACCAGTACCGTCGGGACCGAAGCACCAGATTTTACGGGCTTCTGTTACATCGTAGTCGTATTTCTCTGCCAAATAACGTGCACGGACCTTGAAATCGTCCTTTGAGCTGACATCGCCCTTGTCAATATCTTCTGGGAGACCATCAGGCATGGGGCAAGCCCTCATCAGCAGACGATTGTGCTTGTTTGGAGACTTTGACAGACACATTTGATTCGATTCTTCAAACACAGTCTCACGGTATGACACAACCGGGTCGGATTTCTTCAAAGGAATGCAAGCATGATCTTCTTCCAAATCCTTCAGACAGATTTCCAAATGCAATTCACCAGCTCCAGCAATAATGTGCTCACCGGATTCTTCAATGATACATTGTACCATAGGATCTGATTTGGCCAGACGTTTCAGACCTTCAACAAGTTTTGGTAAATCTGCTGGATTTTTGGGCTCGACAGCAACACGCACGACAGGCGATACAGAGAACTTCATAACCTGTTAAAAGAAACGTAAACAGGGGCGGTTAATAAGCAGTTAGGTTTGATCAATTAACTTGTATCTGAATATACAGTGATCAGTGATCGTTTTATCTTTCAAAATACTCAGTACAGGTCTGTGAAAATTTTTATCATCATATGAACTATAGAATCTGTCTTTTTTATGTGACTAAACGACTTACCTTCATGTTGTGGGCATCCTTGAATGTTGAGATAGTTCCTGTCTTCACCAAGAACTGATCTACACCAACCAAACCGCAAATGTTGCCAGATGGAACATCTTCAATTGCCTCAACATAACGACCCATCATCAAGATTGTACGCTGAATAGCCTTCTCGTACAAATCTTCCTTCTTGCCGGGAACATAGTTGGGGCCCATAATACGAGCCTTCATGCCAGTTGCGACTTTACCGGAAAATACACGACCAAAGGCATAGAAACGTCCCTTATCAGTTGTTGGCACCATTTTCGATATGTACATCATCAGTGGTCCGTTTGGATCGCATGTTTTCACTGCAACAGCAGCCTCATCATCGAGTGGGCCTTCATACAACATTTCCATACGGTACTTTTGTGCAACGACTGGCGATGGTAAATGGATGGCTATCATTTGAAGGAGAGCTTCTCCAGCTGGCAACCAACTACGCATAACAATTTTCAAAAGTTGTTTGCCGTCCTTCTCTTTGTCCTCATGCTTCAAGGTGACTCCAAGTTTTTCCAAAAGAGTTGGAATCTCTTCCTTCTTATAGTTCATGATGGCATCAAAAACCTTATAAATAGGGTCCAAGATGTACATACAGAATGAACGCTTGTTGTCAGCTTCCTTTTGCTTGGCCCATTTCTTGGTCTTGGCATTGAAGAAATTCTCACCCCAGAGACTGTAATTCGATTTGTATTTATTAGTAATCTGTTTTTGTGTGTATTTTGGCTTAATTATTAAATTATACAGATCGCAAGCCGATTAAAACGACAAGAATTCTAAAAAAACGCTTTGAGTGAATTATAAAATGCAGCATTATATCCATATGGCGCAGTTACAACTTCCAAAATCTTGTAGATATTTACGATAAAAACATAAATTTGTCTCTACTCTTTAAATATTTGAATCAATACTGATGCTTTGCATTGTTAAACTGACCATGCGTGTCGTTTTTAGACAAAAATTGTTGTTAAAAAAAAAATTATATAATTGTTTCAACAAATGTT
Source organism: Xylota sylvarum (assembly GCA_905220385.1). Taxonomy (NCBI): domain Eukaryota; kingdom Metazoa; phylum Arthropoda; class Insecta; order Diptera; family Syrphidae; genus Xylota; species Xylota sylvarum. Next base: position 90,967,980 of record LR999957.1, on the reverse strand, counting down.
AAGCATGCTAAGACCAGACATAAGGATAGAGGTCGCTGAGCAGCGTTACCAAAAGTTGAACTTAGTCTGCTTCTATTTTCAAATGCACTCGTCACACAGTCTTAGGTCACGCCAATTCGAGCGAACCCGAAAAACACGTGGCCTATGTGAAACACATGTTGTGCTAGAAGCATCTACCAACACATACTTAAGTAAAAATAATTAAAAATAATAACTTACCGGTTCATTAGTTTTACGACATCAATCTTGAACTTCTCAGAGTACATTTCGGAGAATTGTTTTAAGGTGAAAGCCCATCCATGAAGACCGGAACCGAAACCGACTGAACCCTTTGAAGGATCAACACGTACCTCACCCATTGGACCACCATCGTCGTTATAAGTGGCAATAATAACGTTTACATTTTCAACAATCCTCTGGAAAGTCTGATACAGCTCTTCAGCTTGCAATTGCAATTCCAAAAGAGCACGGTCCATTTTGTTCATGAACAAAATTGGCTTAATACGTTCAGCGATGGCTTGACGCAGTACAGTTTCGGTTTGTACACAAACACCAGAAACGCAATCGACGACCACCAAAGCGCCATCAGTTACACGAAGAGCAGCGGTTACTTCAGATGAAAAATCAACGTGCCCAGGTGAATCGATCAAATTGATCAAGAAACCCTTTTCTTCCTTTTCGCGTTGATCGGGGTGGGTGATGAATACCAAATCCTTGTCCTCAACTTCGAAGTACATGGAAATGGCACTGCAAAGGAAAATATATATTTTTGTTTAGCTTGCTTCTTTCAAGATTGTTATACAACTACGTTGCAAGACTTTCTTTTATCAGTATGCCAGATAATCTTGTATGAAACTTTATGTGAAATTTATATGAACAATACACATAGACTTCGAAAAGTTTCTATCAGTCTCGTCATCAGTATCATCATTTAAAAGTGTTTTTGAATTGCATAAAATCTTCAAACATATTGTTATGTGACTTACGTCGATTTAATCGTAATGCAACGTTCCTGCTCATCCTTTCGGGTATCCGTGAAACGGGTTTCACCAGCTTTGGCTCCGGCGATAATTCCTGCCATAGAGACCTAGAAAAGGAGTGAAAATGTGTATTCATGTAATTATTGAACAAAACACAGTCACAAGGACTCTTGTTAACTATGTAGGTACTTACCAAAGAATCAGTCAGGGTAGATTTTCCATGGTCGACGTGAGCAATGACAGACATATTACGGATATTCCGTTTTTTGTCCATCAAGGCACGGATTTCATCTACGGTAAAGTTAACCTAAGGAAAATCACAAATTAAATACATATTAGTTATATTTAGAAAAGAATTAAAGTCTATTACGTCTCATCTTATAAAATAATTGATATGGAAAAATAGCACACGTCACAAGCTAATGGCAGACACTTTGCATGGAAAAACGTCGCACAGTTTTGTAAGTTTTTCGCGTTTATCATGATAACTTTTGGAAAATATTAATTTCATTTAATAGTTTGTGATTTGTACTATCTTTGCAAGTAACTTTTTAAATTAAATTGTACCTACCATCTTGGATGTTTAGTGATTTTCTGACCGAAGTTGTAAAACACCACACGCCTGCAATGGCGTACTTTCAAAAAAGAAAGATGTGAGATCATGATGCCCCCTTCTTGGAACAACTATTTATTGGAAAATCAAATGAAAGCGTACAAGCGGGCACGAATAGATTCAGAACACTTCCCAATTTAACGAATTCTTGGATAATGTGGTGAAATGCACTAAAATGTGAAATACCTATGAGGGCATAGAATGAAATCGAAAGCGCAATCAATTAAAATTGATTCATCACAATTTATTTATGTGCGTTTTATCTTATCAAGACGATTTTGCTTTGATATCTATTTATTGAAACAATGGGGGTTTCTTAATCTCAGTGCTTCTTTGTTTTGCCATATGCATCATTAGATGAATTATCGTTTATTATTGTGGAATTCCATCAATTTGTATTCGGATCGGACATTACACTTGATAATTCTCAGAAGACCATCCAGACTGTTCTATATTTCATCGTTAAACTTCCAATGAATGTATTCAAAACTAGTTCAAATGACCGCATTCCAAATCTGAGCAGGCAGGATTCGAAATATGTGTACCATAGATATAGATTCTACTAGATTCTAAGGTTTTTGCTCATCACCTACCATTTTGTCATAAAATTTATGTGAAAGAAAAACTCCTCTCGAATAATTGTCTAATCTGTCTGAATTTCTTTTCTTTTCCTCCAGTCCTAATAAAGTAGGCGTGGTTTTCTGCATTTTTTTATTATAACGATGATAACTTCCAAGTTTTATACAAACAACAAAAATACAAATTATTGGCGCGACAGGTCCATGGGACCCAGGACCTAGCTTCTCACAAAGTACTATGTCTTAAATAATTTTTTTTATTTTGATTTCTGGTGATATTTTTTAAAAAATCGATTTTTTTTTAAAAGATACTACCTGCATTTAAGATGTAAGGGATTAGCGGATGAGCTGACGAAAGTAGTTGAACTTTATTGCTCGGCATCAGGACACAGTAGCATGTTAGATAACTGCAAATATGACGAATTAGCCAGACAAAATGTAGTTGCAGGAATAGCCGGTGTAGCACAATGGACCTACAAGTGCACCAATCATCTATAAACAGTTACGTACTACTTGATGGGCTTCCAACTCGTGAAGGTTCCCAAGCTGAAATACAACAGACTCCCATTCTCGTCAATCCCGGCCACGCTGCTTGCAGTTCTTTAGAACTAAGACTTTGGCATCCTCGATCAGTTTGTCTTTATACTCGAGGTTTGGTTCTCCTCGCTATCTCGAATCTAGAGGTTCGGATTCCAAACCCTTTTAAACTCTTTTAATCAAAGCAGGTTTTTTAGGTTTAGTATAGTTTAGTTTTAATGGTTTTATTAGTTTGTAAAAAAACTCTTAATACTAATTACAATATACATATTTAAGTAATATTATTTTTTAACAGGAAATTTAGTCTAGATTTAAATACATTGTCATTGGGTAATAGATTAAACAACTGTAGACCTTTATACAACATGTTATTTTGAGTGTGAGCTCTTCTATATAATGGTAACCTGAAGTCGCCGATGTTCCGCAGATTATACCTGTTGTTTGTTATATATGCCACGTTGTTCTGAAGATATTCGGTATACATATTTTGTTTTATTTTAAAAATCAAAACCAGTACGTTGAGTTTTAATCGTTGGGTAACACTTAACCATCTTAAGGATTGTAGCATAATTGTTATTGGGGTTTGTCGGTCACACTTTAATATCGTTCTCATAGCTCTGTTTTGGGGCATCTGTAGTTTACTTGTATGTATGTATATGATGGAGGAACAATAATTAAAATGAGGTAAAATCATTGTGTTATAGATAGTTTGGGCACAGCTTATCGACACATTCTTTCTAATTCTTCCCAGAAAGCCTATCTTTTTCGATATTTTCGCGCATAGTATTTCCAAATGGGAATCAAATTTTAGTATATTGTCGATGAGCACACCCAGATATTTCACTTCACTAACGTGAACTATGAGTCCGCCATTTATTGTAATGTTCACATTTAAATCGTTTCCTGATACACATACATTTAGTTTTTTCAACATTAATATTGAGTTTATTTTTGCACAGCCAATTATTCATATCGTCACTTTCTTCCTGGATAATAGTCTTACTAACACTGATATCTCTTCCACTCAGGTATATAAGGGTATCATCTGCAAACAGACAGATTTTAGAATGACTTAGGGAATCTGGTCTTTCGAGTACTTAGATATCTTCGTTCCTGGTTGTATTTTCTCTTTCGTTCACCCTCTAATGCGGAACCAAATGGTGGTCGCTCGAAAGATCGATCTGCTTTCCTGCTTATCGTACAGAGCAAGCGTCACTGTTCTGCAGATCTGGCAGATTTGGTGTTCAATGCTTGGGAAAAGGGACATTCGGTTTTCTGTGTAGAGATTTGACTAGATTCAGGAAGATTATATTAGATCCGATGGTCATCTATTATATTAGATATAATAATATCATCTATACCTACAGGCCGAGTTGTTCAAAGCAGCTGAAGATGACTTGGTAGGAAGCATACACCAACTGATCTTTAAAATATGACTATGCCTGTTGAATGGATTCTAAGCATCGTTTGCCCGATCCACAAAAAAAACAGATCCCCTGAATTGCGCCAATTATAGAGGTATTAGTCTCCTTAACATCGCGTACAAGATCTTATCTGCCATACTGTGTGAACGTCTGAAACAATTCGTCAACACTCTGATCGACCACTATCAGTGTGGTTTCAGGCCAGGAAAGCCCACAGTCGATCAAATTTTGACACTTTAACAAAACCTGGATAAAACACAAGAAGTCCAAATCGATACCTAAAACCATGTCTAGTTTTGGTATCCCTGTCAAACTCATTCGCCTTTGCCGGTTGACGATGGAGAACGCTCGCTGCTCCAAATAGGTTCGTATCGATCTCACAGAGACCTTTGATGTCCAAAAAGGTTTTAGACAACCTGAGAGAATTGTGCGAAACTCAGAAGTCAACACCGGAGGTACAATCTTTCAAAAGTCTGCAACTACTAGCGTATGCCGACGATATTGATATTTTTGACGGAGAGCACTACGGAAGTACTATGATAAATCTAATGTTTCTCTTTTTTTAAAATTTAAGAGTTTGCTCATTCCTATCAAGTCTACTTCATCAAAAGAATCAATTGAAAATCAACCTTCTGCAAACAACCGTGTAAGACTTTTTTTTTTCCTGTTTATTTACCACTATTGAAATTTTACAATTTTTTTTGCAGAAATAAACTTAAACTACTAATGTAACTATGATGATTATATGATAACTTAAAGTTTGCTCTAGAACTAGTTTAAGACTCCTTTCACACTATACGACTTTTAGTTGTACGACAAAACATCGTATGGTGATATTTTAGTGGACTGAAGAAGAGCATGGCCCTTCTCCGCGGCAAAAGTCTGAAAACATCTCGCTCATCCAAAAACTTCGGCTATCGACATACATATGTATGTACTTATACGCATATATACCTCTTATCTACAAATTTCATGTTGACTCTCTTAAGAACTCTCCAAGTATGGGCTAGATCGGTATAGATTTGACCAAATTAAGAGAGACTCATTAAGCAGGAACAAATAAAACCCATCTCTAGACTACTTTATGTATTTTATTTTCGCTCTTTGTCATTTCGATATTGCATGTGACTTCATGTGGCTATACAAACCCGGGTGCTGAGCGAAAGACTTTCCACAAATCTTGCACACGTAATTCTTTGTAGGCTGATGGATCTTAACATGTTGCTTCAGATTATTCGCCGTCTTAAAGGACGATAAACAATGCGGACAGCTGAACTTCCTTGGTGCATTTCCGTGTGTCAGCTTGTGCATCCGCAAATTATAAGAGTTCCTAAAACGCTTATCACACGTATCGCACGCATAGTTTCTTATATCTAAATGTCGAAACATATGCTCATTGAGCTGAGACGAAGACGTGTGCGCTTTGCCACACAATTCACAGACAAATGGCCGCTCACCGGTGTGCGTACGCGTATGAGAGATTTTCTCAGTTGACGATGCGAATGTCCGGTAACAGTAATCACATTTAAATGGCTTCTCGCCCGTATGCCTTCGGATGTGGACAATCAAATTTTGCTTGCACGCATATGCCGATCCACAGATATCACACTTGTGTGGTTTTTCGCCCTTGTGTATTAACATGTGAATGTTCAGGCCAGATTTCTTCTTGAACACCTTCCCGCAGACAGAACAATCATAAAACTTTGTACCTTTTCTCACTCCACAGTCGTGTTGTCGCAAGTGCTTGACATAGTCGAACTGGTCACCACAAAACTTGCATTTCAGTTTGGAACGAAGTATCTCTTCGTCGCTGAGGTCCACTGTATTGTCTAGAATGATATTTTCGCTTTTCAATGGAAGCGCATTGACTAGCTTTTCGCTGGAATTCTCTACATCCACTACGTCGTCTTCAATCTGATTTTGGTTTTCTAGTCGACCCACATCTACTGGATCCGATGGTTCATCCACTATAATGGGACTTTGACTTTCTGATGCAACGGGTGTGTCGGCATTTATTATCTCTTCTGGTTCTTCTTTGATCGGAGGATCCAGTTCCAATTCGTCGACATATACATTAGTGTCCTGTATAGAATTCGTTGAATCAATTATATTGAAGATCGGTTCGTTGTTTATCTGGAAGAAAAACATTCCTATATTTGGCTTAGAAATTGTGTGTATAACTTACCAGGCTATCATTGGAAATATCTTGTTGCTCCATATCCATCGATTCTTCCTTGAATATCTGCAAGACTCTATTTGTCCTCTCCTCATCCTCCAAATCTGATTCATTTGGTTCGTAAGTGATAAAACTTTCGATAGATAAATGCACAACAGATATATGATTGGAAAACAATTCAACATCATCGAATTTATCATCACACAGCGTGCAGAGATAGATTAAACTGCCCTGCTGTCGTTCGAGGAATACTTCTCCGCATTTCTCCAGTAATTCCAAAGCGTCTGCGGTTTCATATTTTACGGAATAGTTAGTGGAATAGCCTCGAATAGCCACGGACATAATTAAATGCTTAAAATGCAATGTTTACACACTGAAAGGGCACTTTCGACGAGAATCCCTATTTAATCTTTATTTATTTGTTTGACAATTTTTTTGAAAGAACAAGCAAACGCGCTTTTGTCAAACTAAATAGGAACTGTTCGATTTGAGGTTTATTTAGAGAGTGCAAGAGTTGGGAAATACTTGTAGTATTGATATCATTCAAATTAAAAACCAATAAGTTCGTCGATTAAAAGGTAGTAAATTTAATACAAAAGTCCATCAAGTATTTAAATAGTACCAAGTTGAATTTGTCGCATTTTCCTCTCGAGTAAGTTGCCCCCCTTCTGTTTTACCAAACCTTCTGCCATTCACGATCATTTAGTTTTTCAATCAAAAATTCCGTCATTCTTAGACATATCCAGTACCCCAACTTATGATACATTTGGCTGTACGAGTATAGTTGTCATATTATATTGTGGGACTATATGCAGTTATCGATGTTGATCTCTGATCTGTTGAGTATAATGAATATCATAAAATAAAAGATATTTTAAAAATTTTCCGGGATTATCGCGTTAGGTAGAACGAGTAAAATCTAGAATGAAAAAAATCTCGAAAATCAATTTTTTGAATTTCGAATGCAATGACACAAGGTCTAGAAAGCACAAAAATCGCAAATGATTACATCTCGAAATAAAATTGTTTTTGAGATTTAAAGACACCTACAATTAACTGCAAAAATAATGAAAACGGCTCTGAATTGTAAACTCTGTAAGTTTTTAATGCAAATAATAAATGTTTAACACATTTTCATAACAAAAACAGCACACATACCAGTGTGTGACCCTATGACCCATCTGTGACCTCTCCTAATGCGAAGGAGCAGCTAAGCGGAGCGAGTGGTAAAGTAATTTTGCTTGATTTTCTTCCCAAAAATTGTGGACTTATTTCCCATCTTCGATAAAAGATGGGATGTCTTATGTCCCAAAGGGGTGGGACATATGTATGTACATAAGTCCATAACTCAATTGTGGACTTGTGTCCAGCTGTACTGGGATTTATGTCACTACACCCGAATTGTTGACATTGTCTCAAAAATTGATATTAATTCAAAAAATTGATAAGTGATTCGAGATCTTCTTTTTCTACATTTTATACTATTTGCGATTTTGGCTTCGAAATTTTGGTTTCGAGATTTTTCTTTTCTGTATTTAATTTTTTCGATATCGTGGTAGACCCAAATTTTCCATTTCCCATCTCTAGAGTTAGTTCCTGGGGAGGTGTCTTTCTTTGTACATACATCCTTCTCTTCTCCGCTTACTTCTCTTGTCCTCATTTCACTGTTCCTTGTTTGACAATTACAGTCATAAATTAACAATATTGTTAATTTATGATTACAGTGCTTCCCAAGTTGCAAAGCGCACCGGATATGATTTTTTCTAAACATCGCATTTAAATGTATGTAATGTTAGAACATTGCGTAAATGGGTTTTTTAGTTTGTAATCAAATTTTATTATGTTTTTTTTCCGAAATATATATACATATGTAGGTACTTTTAAATTTATAAAAAACGTTGAAAATATAATAGTGTAGTAAAACGACGTTATGAAAGAGTTTCATAGAGTACATACTTCATAAGGAAACAAACGGTTAAAGTTTAATATCCGGTGGTTATTTCAATCCTGTGCAAAATGAATTTTGTGTTTTTATTTAGTTTGTTGATGTGGAACCGTAGAAATATGGTAAGAATTGAATATAATTCACATAAATCGTATTTCCACTTAAAAATCTCCCCAATGAATGTATTTAGCGCGAATATTTGTAATTGAAATTTGGGACTCCAGAGCACATCGCAGGTTCGGTATCCGGTGTGGAGAAATTAAATTAATTTTGATTTAATTTCGATAAAAACGTCGTATTGGGGACAGAAAATATTTAAACATAATATATATTATTTCCTTATTGGTAGCGGAGCAGTAAAATTTCCTCGGCAAGTAAAATCAAATCATCTGCAAAAATGGCCGACACTGATCAGTTGAACTAGGAAAATAAAATGAAGGAACCTTTTTTTCGATTGTTTTGCCTTGTACTTATAAAATGTAGGAAAACGATTATTTTTCTATTATTCATGCACTTCAATTGCGCCTTTGACCGATGAATTAGACTTACCAGTTTAGCAGATCTTGTTTGTTAAGATTCCATTTTATTTATTCACATTAAGAGGTCTTCCTTCAATGCGCCGATACTCGGCCCGCCCTACAGTAACCAGTCACCTTACTTGTTGTGTTTGAACTCTTTTGGCTAGGTCGATGCTATATACTACATATCTAGTACAGCTCATGGTTGAATCATCTTTTCCATTCAATGCAGACTGCACCGGATAAGTCTCGAAGAATTTGTTTCCCAAAACATTCAAGGATGACTTCATTTGTTCTTCAGAAATTCTATGCCTCTGCGTCATAAAGCGGGACTGGATCGATTGAGGTCTTGTATGCAGTCACTTCAGTTGTTCAAGAAAGTGCTGCAATTTAATAGCCGTAGGTAGGACAGGTACATTTCCCGATTTTCACTCTCCAAAGGTAAAAATGTTATTGATCACGGCCAAAATTAAGAGCGTTTGAACCTGTAAAGTCTTTCGATACCTTACATTTCATCGTCTGAGAAACATAATTTTCTTGTTGGTAGCCTTTAAAATTATTTTAAACTTATTAGCTTTCATGTGCTTAATTTATTTTGTTTAGCTCCAACCAGTCACTGCTTGATTTACAGTTGATTCCATTTATCGTCATCCCGGGAAAGTTGTCTTAATCTGCTTCTTCAACGAATACTCGGTCTTCCTAGATATCTCCAGCTTGTGTTCTAGGACTTACAAGATTCGTTTGGTTAGATTAGAAGAGATTCTTTATACATGGGATCAATTGTTGGTCAAAGAGTTTCCATTTTTGTTTATATGCACATTTATAATTATGTTTAATTAAAGTCCAACTCTTTTCACTGTTTAAATGGTCCCCTTATTGAGAGTTGAATTCATGTGTCTTTGAACTTTTTGCCCGCTTAGATGATTATTATTGTATTTTTTCATTTTACTAAAACAGTCATACTTTGAGTTTTTAAAGATATCAGCAGGACTCCAGTTCTTATGTGAATGATTTGGCAAAGTTACAGCTTGTTACTTTGAATCCTTCGATGAAATTATCAGTAAACTACTGTCGTTCTAAGGGACTAAACAGAAGAAAAGCGGTAAAGCTACGAAAAAATCCACTTATTTTGTTATATATGTACAAAGTTTTTATTTCCTCTCAATATTTTTCTTCATAACTATTACTATTACTATTACAAACAAAAAACGCCAGAAAATAGTACTACATATGAATTATTTTTACACTTCTTGGCATAAATGCACACTAAATACATATATATCCAAGAAGCACGTTCATTGGGTTTTATAATGTATGTAGGTTTTCATTTACAAAGTCTGTTTTCGTTCATTCGTAGGGTTAACAATTTTCTTTTTCATGTAGATAAACGGGAGCTCTAAGAGGAATAGAGAAATAAAATCAATTTGAATTGGAATAAGTTGCATTTTTTTTTTCGTTTTTATTATTTTCTTGAATATTCTATTAGCAAATTGTCTCCATAAAAATATTTACACATGTCGTTTAATGTCGGTTTTCTTTTTTGCGGTCTATTGGGAGAGAAACAAAAACAAAACTATTTTTGATTGTTTTTTAACAATCTGTAAAGATTTTTTTCATAAAATTAATGCGTCTTGAGGTGAGGAGTGTATGTTCATTCAAGGCGAAATACGTAATGTAAGCCATATGAATATCAATAATTGGTATGCCTACAAATGATGTGGAATATCTACCTATTATACAAAACTAGTTAACAGAATCTAAAGAAATCGACTTGTGAGCTAAAGATATTGCCACTCATTTAATAGACTTCTTTATAATTGCGACCATTCTGGGTGCATGACTGATGGAGGCATAATGCAATGACAAATTCAGATGAAGAGTGAAACGTAAATTTCGTAAAAATAATCTCTCAAGAGTTTAAAAACACGCGAGAATAAAACGAAAGTCCTTTTCAAGAACAGGTGATATACACACATATTTGCAACTTTCGCATCATAATAAAATTTCGGAACTACGTTAAACTAAGAATCTCTGAGCAAGTACTTCCAAACCCGTGAGTCAATGTTCTGAATGATCTCAAGAGAAAATGTTGGCACTGAAAGTAGTGGCCTACATCTGACTAATGATTATCAAGTGTAAAGAGTAGTGGTCACTTGTTGAATTGTTGCAAGTGCTTATCGAGCATTTAAGCTTGGTTTCATTGTGCCTATGTTACAACCTCATCCAACCTATCCTTTCTTGCTTCTATGGTATGTACATATGTACATATACACCTCATGGCATACAAATGTTTTTATTACGTTGAGGGTCAATTTTAAAAGACCTGCTATTATTTTAAGTATTGCAAATAAAATTTACGTAAAGCGATGCCGAGTACTGACAATCACCGTGCACATTTTACCTGCATGTGATTGCGCATATTGAAATTAAATAGTTCGTTGATCGTCACTACGATACGATACTACGTTGACGATTATCTACATTTGTTTACGTGCATGTAAACTCTACAGTGGTTAATCATAAGTATATTTCGGACAAGAAGCTTAACAATTTACAAACTCCTCGCTTCATACATATGAAGTGTGTCTTCCTTCATTGGTCGTCATCAAAGTTAGAGGCTGGTAGGCTGACGCTGAGTTAGTAACTTCAACTGTAGCATAATTTAACATGCTAATTTTTGACTTCCCAACTTGAAATATTTCTCTAAAGAGAATGGCATTCTTTACTGTACTGTATGAACATACACCACAAACACACAATTTTTGCATGTAAATTTTAAAACAATTGTTTACGCTTTTTCAATTACACCATTGTTTGATTCTTTTATTAATTTACAGTGAAATTCTCTTCGACCGTGTCATTGTCAAACATTTCATGTCCTTCTCCCATCAACATCAATCATCTCCTGCTTAATATTAAAATTTGTTTAAAACATAAATCATTACATTCTATTGGATATCTTATATTTAAAATCAACTGTCTCTTTCTTTTCCTTTTCTTCAAATTTTTCTTCATTTTGCTATCATTACTAAGACTTGTCTGTAGGGCGGGGAAGATGAATTAACAAAATAAAAAAAATTAAAATCAACTTAATAACTTAAACAAAACGAAAAAAAAAAAAAAAATATAATATGTATTCACAGTCTGAAGGAATAAAATGATTTAAATCGGGAAATGTTATTTACTATGGGTTTTGTTGTTGTTATTGGCTGATGTTTGTTTTCAATAAATTTTGTGGTTAACTTATTTATTTTAAATATTACTCGTATTTCGTTAGCTTTTGCTTTTTTTTTGTATTTCAATTGAATAATAAACTTAAGTATGTAGTTTCATTTTTATTTGTTTTATATTTATAATATATTTATATATTTATAGGTAGTATATTACTTTATATAACCTTTTTTTGTCGCTAATTATTTTCTTCTTTTTTTTTTAATTAATAGTTGCAGATATTTGTTTTTGTTATTCAATAGAAATTAACGAGAAAAATTGGGTTTCTTTTTTTTTTTTTTTCTTTAATTTGTTGGTTTTTTGTTTAATAATAAGTTGTAGTTTGATAAAAACGAACGTTAAACGAAAAAATATAACAGAGATAAATGGATATGAAAAAAAAAAAACTAATAATAATAATGGAGAGTGCGAACAATGCTTCTTAACCATCTTCCTTTGGGGGTGTGAACCAACCTGTGAAAAGAAAAAAAAAAGATATTAGTGGATTCAAATAAGAATCTTTCGTGAATATAATAAAACGTTCTGTCGTACAATGATAAGAACATCGGGGAACACAGAGAAAAAGTGAACCTTCGCTGCAATATCCGCAGTCAATCCTTCTTTTTCAGATAACTTCTTCTCTCTCTCTCTCTCTCAACTGAGTGGAATAATCTTGCCTAACTTTGTAATCCGTAAAATTGTCCATCTTTGCTTCGTACAAATACGTTGATAACTTTTAGTCGCACTGTACAGTAGTAGTATCTAACTTTCCCAAGTTTTTAGTAAAAACGAGGATAAGCTAATAAGCTAACATCTAAATAAGATCAAATGGCCTGAATCATGTACGAAATTAATGATTTTAAGAAAGCAGATAAACAATAACAGACATTTAATCCGGACGGTCGTGTGGATTATTATATGAAGGAAAGTTTGCTCATTTTTTATCAATTTTTAGCACATCTCACACCACCCTGACTGCAGCAGAAAAAAAAAATCAAAACAAACGTAGACGTTAGTATGTCTACTAGCGCATTCTTCGAGGCCAAATTCGGTCGTAATTCAGCCAGAACTGTAATTCCCTTGCCCTGGCTATTATTTTATATAAATATTTTCGGATAGTTAATCTTCGTATAGACTGGCGATATACATACATATGTAATTCCATTGCCCTGGCTATTATTTTATATAAATATTGCCGGATAGTTGATCTTCGTATAGATGAATAATAATGGCGATATAGTTTTAAAAGCGAAAATCAAAACTCACCATTTTTCTCGTGTATCTGTACCAACGACTTGAAACTTTGCTGCGCACGTGCCAGGCTGTACTGACCCTGTGATAAGGCCTGAAATTACAAATTAAGTTCCACATTCTATCCACCCACACTCAAACAGTCAAACCATCTCACCGGTAAACTTACCTTTGTCGCTCCGAATTGTATGCGGGCCTTTCCCTTGACTAGAGTCGCTGCTATTTGCATTATGACGGCCTCTACTGTGTACGCAGAGCTCCAGCCTTGTTTTGTAAGCAACTCCATACAAATTGCTCCACCCACCAACACATAACCGCCTTAAATAAAGCAAAACAAAAAAACTGTTCATTACCTTGTTTCGCTTTCAATTTGCACCAGTTCTACCTGAGATAATTGGATGTACAACACGAACGAAAGGGGGTTCAAATGGATAAGTCTCCTTGAATATGATATTCAATAGAATGCTGTCTTTACCCTCTTTCTCCTTCAACATAACTAAATCGTTGTGTAGCGGACTGTCGGGATCGACAGATTTTAAACGGATATTCCACTCGTATATCGAGTCATTAACTAATTCTATTGAGTACATGTTACTCTTGAAGGAATCCGAACGGTATATATCACGTAGTTCTTTCATTAGACGATCTGTCGCTTGCACAGAACCGGAAACTGATCCCTAGTCAAAAGAGAGAAACACAAATATTTATCATGAATTTATAAAACAATGATTCAGCGGTCAATTTACCTTTAAGTAGTCTTGTCTCTGACTTTGTCGCAGTCTTTCTAATGTGGCAAGGTGTTCTACTTCCATTTCATCTTTCTGTTGAACGACAAGGAGATTTTAGCACATTGTAAGGTCAGAGATTAGTTTCACTAAATCAAACCTTGTTTGTATTGCGGCCATCGTCCATTTCCAATGGAAGATCTTCATCGCCTTCGCTCTCTTGTTCACTGTCGCCGACAGGATCTTCAATTTCGTCTGGATCGGAGTCAATGTCTTCGATTTGTTGCTGTTGCATTTGATGTAGCGGGGATACACTGGGCGGTGGCAATTGAAACGGTATCGTAAGGTTGTCTAAGTCTGGCGGTAAAGGGACATTGTGCAGTCGGCATAATTCGCGCAGTAGGATTCCAACCTTAGAAAAGAAAAATAATAGATGAATTCTTCATATCTTGGATGAAATTGGATACTAACCTGATTAATCACGTGGTTATCACGGCCATTCGTATTACTAAGTATCTGTACTGCATTTGTGACGCTGGTCTCTTCACTTTCGGCAAACCAAACTGGAGGTGATGATGGGTATGTTTCCTAGAAAATTAAATAAAACAGATAATTAAAATAACAGAGTGAACAAAAATAAAGAATGTAGTTTGCTAAAATGTAAAATATTTTCTTGGATAAAAGAGACTGAGTCCGATTTATTGTGCTAGGAGCTCCTGCGAAATCGTTCGAAGATGTCATACATACATTTGTGTAAGTGCGAAATAATTCTCAAATCTATCAAAGATGGGATATCATACACATCCCTCTTCCTGTGCAAAATAATTGTATGTACATATGTAGTTTCTTTAAGAAGAAATAAGTTTCCCTGCACCCAATTATCGCTCGAAATATCAATTATTGTGAGTTTGGACATTTTTAACATCTTGAAACACTTCTTTCCCAGAGTTAATGACAATCTCCTTTAGAATGTCCACACATTAAAAAAAACTAAGAACGCTGCAAAATGTCTGTCTTGTAAGCAAGAATTACTTAACCCCCTCTGACCCAATTGAGATACATGAGGTATATATCCGTCCTAAGCTTGCAATATCCTTCGCGCATCGAGTTCACTGTACATTGACTTTAGAATAAAGCCCTTTGAATTAACGCCTGCGTGATTTATAAAAAAGGTATAGGCACAGTATCCCATTTTTCCTTTAAGCATTTCTTGTCGGATTTCATCTACACCAGCAAATTGGGCACTTTCCTATACCAAGGGATTATTTCCGTCTCTAATCACGACCACACGTCCGTCCTGAGTGTGATTGAGCAATTTTGAAAAGTACTCGCTCCGCCAACATGTTTCCTCTTCGTTTGAAAGAATTCTACTACCCTTGAACGATATTCAACCTCCTTCTAGTTGGTTAGTTATGAGAGAAAAGAAAAGAAAATAATACAAGTTAAAGTGGTCCTTACACTAGTGAATATTATTGAGCAAAATAGTGTGAAAATGGTTTATCCTTACAGGCTGCAATACTATATATATCACATAATTTTGTTCAGTCTCTACTTGTTGCTAGTGGTTTAGGATTAGTTTGCATAAACATCTGAATTTCAATTCGCAGAGAAAAAGAAGAAAATAAATTGGTATATTGCAAAAGCTCCAATAAATATGAAATTATTTTAATAATCTGCAATATAACCCTTAGACAATATTATAAATTTCTTATGTTTCTAATCAAACAAACACATCAAATATACAAATGTATACATATATAGATGTGCAAGTGTGTACGACCAAAATCATTTTAACCCATTACTCTCTACATTTCAAATTATCAGATTTTAGTCTATCAAAAAATTGCCTGTTTTGTTTGCGTAAGTCTATCAACAAAAGGACCATGTACATGTAAATATTGTTGACCTTAAAACGTACGACCGCCTTCTGTTTCGTTTTTATTTTTTACTAAGCTAAGGATTTCCTTTGGGAATATTTGTCATTCGGTGCATTCGTCATGATTTATTTTGCTAATTTCTAGTGAACACAAACTATTATACTTCTTCCTCTGAATAAACCGACGCGACGGTCATGTGAAGGTTATTTACCAAGAATAAAATATGAATCGCATTTAATTAAAAACTAAATAATATAATCGGTCCAATGCGTGATGTAAATGGCCATGCCCACGTGAAATAGCATCATAAGTCATTGAACTCAGTTCATTCGGTTAGATGTACAGCATCACGATTTCAGAAGTCAGTCGTCTTAAGACACAAAAGATTTAATGTACATATGTACATATACACCCGTATACAATGCATTACCGGTCAATGACTTACTCACAATAGGCTGTTTATTATGAGTCATACGACCACTATCATTGTGAGAGTTGTTAATTACTTTGTTTATAAACAAAAAGCAAAAAAGCCTAAAAAAAAGATGGGCCAATTAAAAATTATACTATGTACATAGGTACATGTGTATATAAAGAGAAATAAATTGCAATCGTAACTACGAAAGTTCAAGGTAATAAAGGTGTACCACTATCGTGAGCGATAAGACGATTGTGTGTGAACATGACATTCACACTAATGATTCACGAATGGCTCAGAATATACAAGTCTGGTCAAATACTCTTCCTGTGTTGTAATGAATAATTTATTCGACACAACCAAAAATACTAAACGAGGTTTAAGATATGAAAGCTCTCTAGTATTTGGCTTAGCTTAAAGGAGGCAACTCATAAAGGGCAGTTTTTGTATTCTATTTCTATTTGCGTTCTTCTTCATATGTTGCTAAATTATCTTATTCCTGCTACTTCAGCAAGGTTTTTATAAAAAAAACATAATACTATAATTGATGAGAGTTTGAAATACACTGTTAAATAATAGTCCTATCTAATCTAGAGTAGAGTAAGGGGGAAAGCAAGTCAAATTACTTTAGTTAATCAAAAACTTTCGTACATGTGAAAATGTTGGCAGACCAGTGTTGAATTTCAGATAAAGTAGGGAAGAACAAAAAATAATTTGAAAATATTACACAAGAAGAATTGAACAGAACTAAATTTTTCATTTCAAAATAGAGAATGACCACAAAAACGTGATAACGATAACAGTTTTATATAACCGCCTTTGTTTTGTTTTCTCGTGTTCTGTTAAATTTGCTTTTAAGATTTTGGTGATAAATTCTACTTTTTCGTGTATATATTTCGATCTATTCATTAGCGTTAGGGCAGTAAATGTTTCTAAAGAATATGTAAATAAGTATCAGTGTTGATAAATGCTTTTGAAAATTAAATGTTCGACAAGTGTCTTAAACTTGTCTTTAAGACACTTTATCCTTTGTGCTAGAAATTAGAGATCGTATTTCAAAACTTTGATTTTGTAATTTCATATCGGTGCTTGAAACAGATTGCATCACTGTTTGTTTATTATGGCAATACACAGCACAGCTATTGTGAAAGCTATACTTATAACATTGTTATTTTCGTTTCAAAATGCAAATTGTTTTGCCGTATTCAATCAGTCGTTTTAGTCATCTACGAAACCTGCATAATATTGAACAATAGTGTAGATCTGTATATATAATAGTGTACATATGTAACTATTTATAGTACCAGCGACATCCAGGTTCAGCTATACCCTGGTACATTTGTATGAAATGACAATGGCTGGATGCATGTGTTCATATAGAACAATAACCTGTATCCTTGTAATGTCTGTGCGAAATCTTGTAAATATTGTGTTCTGTTCTGGACCAATTATAGTGGGACCACATCTGCCTTGATATGACTCAATTCTGCGACATGTGCCACCTGATATATACAGTAGAGAGAGTTCATCCCTTGACATACATACTTCGCAAGAGATATATCATTGGCTGATATATGTCGTGGCACCTCATCAGCCTAATCGAATTGGTGTAGGGATAACCTCGAATATCGCCAGTACTGCCGCTTGGAAGACACTGCTCGAATCTGGGAGGGGTTGTGATATACTTTCAATGTAAAGGTCGAGAGGTATAAGGTGCAGTAGAAAATTCAAAACTTCGGTGGGTCAAGATCGGATAGTTCAGTTGGTTCTTCTTTAGTTACTCCTCAACGAAGGCCGCCAATAAGTGACCCATACTAAAGGATGTGTCATACCAGTATAGCCACCACGACAGCTCGGGTGACAAGTGAAAACATTAGCCACTACGCTATTGGCACCTAAAGACTGATGAAAAACGAAACTTTAAGCGATTACCAAAGTTTATAGGATAGTTTCAATTTCTAAAGAAAGTCATGCGGAACCCTTTCACCGTCTTTACCGATATTGTTTACCCACATTCCTCATTGGGGAGGAAACGACTCCCAGTTTTTCTCTCAATTTATTTACAGTTGATATTGATTCGCCTGACCTAGCACGTGAACTGATCAAAATATATTCGCTGTCGAGGTGTTAATCGAACTTTGTACAAGTGCGAAATCACCCACAAAAGATTAACTGCATTTTTTTTCAGTGAAATTAGTCAACGGTTTTGCAATTATTTAAAATTAAGTGCTAATCACGCATATGTATATATCGATACATACATATGTACATATGTAGCTGCTGTGAAATTTGAATGCAAGTCATATTGGGGAATTCTTTAATTTGAGTCATACATATGTACATATGTACATATATCATTGGAAATTCATTTTAGTATTTCCATCAATAAAAATAAAACAAGTTCTGAGCTAATTGAAAATGCTATTTTAACAAAACGACTCATTGTAAAATTATTTATTGATAAGTGCTTGCTCAGCGGTACTTTTTCCGATTTTTAGTTTACGAGTATAATTGCTAATCTGTTTATAAGTATAAGAAACCTTTTTTGAATGAACTTCATTCTGTATGACCAAAAAAATTATGCTTTATTATGGTAATTAGAAAAACCAATCGTGTACAAATCGATTTCGGGTGTGGAATTAATCAATATCGGTGGCAGTAGATATCATGTTTATGTTACTTGATTTGGATATTTGTTTTGGTTATCTTTGACTTCACTATTAATGGTATTGTGGACATTTAAGGGTTTCCTTTTAAACATTTTAATATTATAATTATCTTTATAAAATGCCGAAATAAAATTGAAAACTCAGAGCAGGGGAAAAGATTTAGTAAGGAATAAAACTCATTATTTAAGATAAGGTCATTATCCCTGATATTCCTTCTCGTACCTGCCATCACAAGTGCTTCTATTTATGTACATACATACATACATATGTACATTATACATATATGTATGTGCATACACAGCCATGCGACTTATCATAGAGCCGAAGGCCACAGCAGCTTGTGCTCACTTTACTTTACTATTATTAAATTTTTTTTAAATTTTTTGTTAATAAATTATAATAATAATAATAAAATCTTAGAATGAACTATCCACTGTTAATTATGAAAAAACTAAGTACAAGCTTAAAACAATAAGACAAATAGAACTGTAAAAAAAAAGTGCAGCAATTGTGAGCGCATGCTCATAAAACAAAGTGCACGATTGGGTGGTACTGCAAGTACCTACATACCTTTAAGGGCAAAACTACATATTTAGTAAAACCCCCCTTTGAAGCCAACTGAATAAAACAAATTATTTCAAAGAAAATAATTTAATCAAGTCTTTTATCAATATTTGATAGTGGACTACGTTTTCTCGACTTTGGCAATTTAATTTTAAACAGAATATCGAATAAAACGATTCCTTTAACTTTATCTGAGGGTGATAGGCAGCACTGAATTTAAAATGTTATTTTATCTACTTTCTTCAGATATAAATCCCTTTATAGTTTTATAAGTATCTTTTTGAGGAAAGAAATAAATGATTTTTATTTAATGAATATTTCGGGGTCGTTTCGAATTGTGAACACACAGCCCCCAAGTATGAAGTTTAAAGCAAATCCTTCCAGTACAGTGCAGTAGTTGGAGGGACTTCGATTTTATCAATTTCTCTTCTTATACTTGTTTGGCTGTCGGTGGCTGTTCCCAGCCCGACCTAAATCTGAACGGTTTAGACCACAATACAAAATTGACACTCTTGCTATTACAAATTGTTAACCACCACATTTTCTTCGATATGAAGGGTGGGCCAGGAAAGAGAATGTGGATGTTAGTTGATACGCTCTGCAGCTGGAAGTTTCGGTGCTTTTAGAAATCTAGACACCAGTCAATCGTTTCTAATTGGTCAAGAGTTGTCTTTTTGAGCGATAGTCGACTGAATTTTTAGACAAAATCGGAGTAGCTGAAGTTTGGGTTTATCTTTAGCTCTTCATTTAACCCATACATCGTATCGTCTTGCGTATTCTAATTGTTCGTCTGTAATGAAGTCACAGTGCCTAACTAAACGAAGCAAGTGATCACACTGCATGGAAGAGAAAATAGTGAGTTATATGCCGAATAAAAATATGGGAAATCAAGTGACGTAACAATGTACATATGTATCTACCAAGCACTTATGTACACATGCATACTAAACATCCCTGAGCATATGCATAATATGGCAACACTCAGCACAACTTGTTATGGAAATTGCTAGAGATGAGTTCCTTAAGTAGAGGACACCGATAGACTCCTACTCATGTGGAAGTTAATAGGTGACAGATAACTCTAAACAGAACATATATAATAACCGACTAAAGCAAATGATGCTACGATAAGGAAGAAGGGTTCATTTCAAGTTGCACAAATTGCCACCAAATATTGGCTTAGAGAAAAATAAAAATTATCACCCAAAATGAAACGCAACAAAACACAAGAATAAAATCAATATTCCTAATTATTCAACAATAACAGCTGCATGTCTTATAAGAGAGAGAAAAAAAAAACAAAAACATAGTGCAACCATGAAGGTCGTGTAAGTGCAATTCTTTGACAAAGCAACCGAGAATAAACAAACGACGACATACGTGCCTCCCAATCTTATCTTTGAAAGATTTCTTTGTATCTATCTACATGAGGAAACCCAGACATGTTTCTTGACCAATCAATCACTTCCTAAATCTATAATTCTAAAGTGCATGTCGTCATCGTATTTACGCATCGATCCGCACAAAAACAGTTGACCTCTTAAGAATTGGGTAAAGTTCTTAGAATCATTCTAACTAAATCTGACTAACAAAGTGCGAATTAAGTTCGCTGTTTTGAGGCCAAGCATGCAACATATGTTGTGAAAATATTCACATGTATAAATGTATGTATATATGAACTGTGCAAACATACATACATACGCACGGACTTATGTATGTTTGTATATGTAGATGTGTTTTGTCGTCATCTGTCGATCGACCCAAATAGACATGGTTTTTGGACATTGCGAGGGGAAAGATGTATTGCAAAAGGAACAAGAAGAGGTGAGGAGCAACCAACAATAACATACTGCAGTGATTCCTTTGTGTCAAGTGCAGGGAAAAAGGAGGTAGCATCGACAAAAAAAAAAAAAAAACAGGAAACGTAAAACGGAACGACAAGAAAAATAACTACGTGTGGGAACTGCATAAGAGACTGGTGTGAGTCTCAAAAATTGTTACGAAAGGGCAATAAAAGGACGATGCACAAAGATTTTCGCCCCATCACCACCCACCCATTTGCAACGATGTTGGGAAAAACACATGAAAATACCTTCACCCCACCTCTTTCTCTTATAGAAAAACAAAATGGCCTTTCTATACTATTTTTTTTTTTAATCCTGTTATTTTTTGTGTAATTTTTCTCAAGACACCTCCCGCACACCCAGACTTACCGTAATGTTTGCATGAATATCATAACGTTTTCCATTTTTACCGATAAAACGGCACGTCAACTCGTCGACACTAGAATTTAGAATTTGAAAACGTTCATGATTCTTGGTGAAGATCTTCTCAAGAGTTTTTATTTCCAACTTCAATGTGTTCAAACACGCCATGTTACAACAGTGCACTACTGGTCGGTACTGCTGCTGGTGCTGACTCGTGAACTGCTCTCTTTCTCTATGGGTCTCTGCTCCTCCTGTCCACCTCACAATAGGGGAAAATTTATTAATTTTCCTGGTTTGGGTTACCTTTGATTTAGTTCGATTTTTTATTTTTTATTTTTTCTTTTTTGTTCGTCTTTCTACACTTAATACACTGTTAGGGGATGAGGGGCATTTAATGTCTCTGGATGCACCGGGATTTTCACATTAATATAAAGTCTGTGGTGTAAGAAATGTTTTTTTTAGTTTGCTTCCTCTTCGGTGATAATTAATTTTCACTCCGCATAATAAACACTTTCGCCAACACTTCTCTCACGACACGGCTGTTTTTTTTTTTTTTTTTTCTTTTCTATGAAACAATGAGTAAATGCTCTATCTCACTCACTGCGTAGAAGAAATACACGTTCTCATCTTCTTCCAGTCCATTTGGGGGAAGAGTTCAACACAATTGTTTGCAGTTGAATCGAAAAGGAAGACATTTGGAAATGGCATCAATTGGAGAGACAGATAGTGTTTGGCCTTTGTTTTCGCGAATGATGTGCAAGCGGACACGCACGATTTTTCACCCCAGAAGGTTGAGAAGAAAAAAAATAATGACAAAGATTCTATTTTTTTGTTGCGAAAAATTCAATTAGTCATAAAAAAAGAAATTCCAATTGGAAAGTATTCAATTTACACACGTCTATTTGTCCGTCATAATTAATTACACTGGTCGGTTTTGCTTTATTGGTTTTTTTTTCTTTACTTGATTTTTACTTTTTCTTCGACTTAAGGAAAAAAATTCTGCATCCCGTTGGCTCTTACGGAGAACAGCACAGACAACTCTACCACAGTCACAGTCCAATCAGCTTGAAAATCTGCTGGGCTCTAATGTGAATGTGTGTGACAAAAATGTCTAATTTTGTTATTCGAACGAACAGTTCTTTGCGTTAGTGGTGCCATGTTAATAAGTTTTTATCATACTATCTGGATCGTCGTGGACAAAGTTAAATTTTATATGCATTTTTTTTTATTTAAAACTACAAAAAACAGAGAATTATTTAGAAAATCTTGGGAGATTAGTATACGGTGTAATAGTCATTTAAGGTATTTGTAGGATTATAGAAACAGTATTATGTAATTTAATGTTTCTAGTACCTTTTTGGGTTTGTTTTAGGAGGATTTGTGATGAAAACCGATTTTCAGACTAAAGAGCTTTGCATTGGAGGTGAGACTTTTCTTTTGGTTTATGATTTATGAGTTTTATCGTATATGCATATGTGCATATGAATATAACCTGTTATTCATTTTTATTTCGAGAAACATGCCTGTTGGGAAAATTAAGCAACAACCGCACTTGTCTCGTGTGTTGTGACACGACATAGCTCCACAGAGCCAAGTGTCGCAAATCGAAAAACAAAGCACAACTTCGCAACACTCCAAACTGCATTACATTATGCGAAACAAGTGAGGTTCTGGCTTTAGTAGTGATTAAAAAAATTGAATTTAAAATATGTATGTACAAACAAATAAAAGAGAGAGGTGGCTCAAGTGGTTGGTGCGTTGAACTACGGAGCAAGGGTATCAAGGTTCGATCCACAGACAACACCTAAAATTTCTTTTAAGAGCCCCATCACTCGCGAGCGTCTGAGAAACATCCAAGAGTAAAACTGTCATGAAAAAGCTTCTCAAACTAAAAATTGCCATTCGGAAACGGCATTAAACAGTAGGCCCCTTCCATTCGCGTAAAGAATATAATACGCACAACACGAATGGTTGTGAGAATCTAGACCCTGCGTCTCATGGACCTGTCGCGCCAAAAATTTGTATTTTGTATAATATAGTGCAGTGAAGGATACTACATAGACTCGGGCTGTACACACCAGTTAAGCCTAAAGTATTTATTAGAATTTTACTTAACTTCACTATATTTCTTTCTGGGATACCCATATTATACCTCTAAATAGTGTCTGGAACACAGTGGTTCAAAAACTACTTTTTTGTCAGTTGCTCTGCGAAATGCGTGATAGAATGCAGGTATCTTAAGTCTATCTTGAATGTATCCGACTCTATCAAGACCCATTATTAGCGATCTCTTTAAGAAGAGGGTATTACAATATTGCTGGACCAGATATTAAATTGTTTTCTATAACTTCTATCGATTCCCCAAAGTGATTCCTAATTAATTTTATAATAAAGTTATCTACGCGCAAAGACCTCGCTTCATCGTAAGTATTTTTGTTTAATATAACATGCAAAAACTCAAATTACCTAAACAAGTTCGGAATCATTTTTTTTCACATGCTCGAATTGTTTCCATATATGAGGAACTTACATATGTTAAACTAGATGGAACCAGTAGCATATTAGTTTCACGTCAGAGGTGATATTTGTGAAGTAGAATAATCTCTTTAAGCTCATAAAAGCCGATATTGCTTTCATTAATTGAATTTTGACATGATCATTAAAATATACATATGTAAATATTGATCTAGATTAACGCCCAAATATCTTACTCTAGTTGACATTTTCAACTGCACATTACTAGTACTACTGAATATCCTATCTCTAGTTTTTTCTTAGGTCACGATTAGCTTAACTTAAGGCTTTCCTAAACAAAATCATTTCACATTGTCCGAAATTGATTTTAAGCTTCCATTCAGAACAGAATCTATGTAGTTGGTTGAATTTTCCTTGCAGACTATCCTGTATTAATCCCACCCTCGATCCGTGAGAGCATTGTACAATATTCAAGAAATCACTTAAAAAGATGCTAAAGAGAATGGGCGATTTAACTGTGCCTTGTTGCAAATCGTTTTCGATGCGAAAACTTCTAGTTGTCACTTGTTATCCATCTGTTCCATCACAAATTTTCTGTCTGATATCATATTTGATACCGTTTTTATCAAATACTCTGGAAACTTAGGTCTAATTAATTTTGCAACCAGACTGCTTTCGATAGGGTATATGTTGTTTGAGATGTTGTTTTAAAAAAAAAAGAGAAATAACTGCGGTAGGCTCCAAAAGTGTACGCAGGTTAGGTTAGGTTATGTTAATGGGTTGACGGGAGAAGAGAAACTTGCACCCGTCACACTTAGATCAATGTAGATCCATTGTGATGCCCCTAGGCTTATACCTCCCATACTATAGAACCTATGAAAAGCCTATGGATCTTCAAGCCATCCCGAGGCGATTATGAATTTATGCAAATCTTTTAAAGACTTGTCGAAAAGTTCTTCTAAATCTTGGAAGAAATGTCTTCCCAGAATTTTGTTTCTGATTTGACAGAGTGCTAGGCAGTGACAGAGGAAGTGTGAAGCATCCTCATGCACCTCGCCACCACAGCTTCTGTATAGGTCATCCGTGCTAAGTCTCATCTTCTTTGTATGGTATTTCAGCATGTTATGTCCAGTAATTACACTCACGAGAGAAGACAAGGATTTCTTACTCATTTGTAAGATTCTCTCGGTTTTTTGTTTGTTGTAGAGCGGCCATATTTTCCTAGTTGCAACACAGGAGTCAAGTCCGCTCCATCTCTGCTGCTCAAGTGTTTTGTTCCCAATCGCTTGTCTAAGATTACAGGGTGGGATTTTTACTGTAGTGTCTAAGTCGCTTAGTTCAAGTAATGAACCTTTTTTGCCAGTTCATCAGCTTTTTCATTGCCCGGCACACATTTATGTCCGGGAATCCAACAAAGTCTTACGTTGTGCTGCGCGCCAAGAACCCGTAGCTCTTTGCACTAGCGACTTACAAGCTTCGATTTTATTTCAATGGCAAATATCGCTTTTATTGCCGCTTGGCTGTTAATGAAGAAGTCGATGGGCACGGTCCGTATTCTAGCCACTAGGTAGTCAAACGTTTCTGGTTGGTCGAGAGATTCAGCGACCTCTTGTTTGGATTTTTAGGGTACAATTAAAGTAAGGCATGCGATAGTCATTAGTCGTTTTTCTTTTTTAGTTCAGATCAGAGCCTGAGTTGTCAAAAAAAAATGTTTGTGTTTCTTTTTTAGTTCAGAGCGCTTAGAGCACTCGATTCGTGTTTCTTTTTTCGTTTAGAGCGTGCTCAGAGCGCGCTCTATCAGCTCAGCATGAATTGATTGAGCATCCTGAGCAAAACCCGAGCACAGTGAATTGACGTTTGACAGGGGGTAAAGCAATGAGAAACCGAAATCGAAAACAATTCAAATGGAGTTCGAGGCTTTGTTTTTAATTAATTATTAGTAGTTAATAATTAAATGAAAACTTTATTTGTGTATAAACGCTATTTCAGTGTTTAAGAAGACAAAAAGCATGAATGGTCGATTAATTTTGCAGTCATATGACAGGTACTGCTCAATCGTATTTCTTAAATAAATCAGAGCGTTCAGAGCGTGCTCCGTTCAGAGCGCGCTCGACATGTTCAGGCTCTGTTCAGAGCTCTGTTCTGAACTAAAAAAGAAAAACGCCTATTGATTTCCCCCAATCATGATGACTAATTTGGTCTTTCTAGAAAAGTCGTCTATTTCCATGCACTGATTGTTGATATTGATGCAATTACTGTTGGTCTTTCATTATTGGTTTCCTTCACCAGCATTCCAAAGAAAGACTTTTTTAAAGTTTTACTTCTTTTTTTTTTAATTGATAATTAGATTTACAAATAACTTAAAAAATTGTCTTAATGCTCAGATTATACCACAAAATGTACAAAAAAAAAAAAAAAGAAGAAACAAACCAATGAAGGTACTACTTCGATAAATGTCTGTAGAAAAACAAACTCTTGCAACGAGTTCTTTATTTCATGCTTTGTTCTGTTTTCTTTTATTTTTACTTTACTGATGAGCCTTGAATACAAACTAAAGAAAGACGGAATGGAAAGAGTCAAAAACAGGAGTAGAAGTAGATGATCCAGTGTGAGAAGCAAATAAATGAATCTGATTACATTTCGTATATAAATGCCTAATAAATACTTGCGCTCCTAAGCTCTCTCTACAGTTCACTGTGTTTCTCACCCTCTGTTTCACTGGGTTTGACAATATTCTCAGCTTCTTGCTCCTCATCACCATCAGTCTTTGGCTTCTCTTCCTCTGCTTCCTGTGGCGGTTCCTCTTCTTCTTGGGTTTCGTCAACTTTCTCCTTTGTGTCTTTCTTGGCCGGCTTTGTTTTCGGCTTCCAAATCTTGATCTTATTTACTAAGTACTTTACCTCTCGATCGAGTAAGGCCATTTTATCGGTGACATCTTTCACTGTAAGACGCAGCTCTTGATTGCGTTTGAGTTTCTTTTGAGCTGCGACTTCGGTCTTGCGCCAGGCAGCGGTCTCTTCGATGACTTTAGCTAGAGTGGTGACTTCCACCTCAGTGAATACGTCTCTATCGGGATTTTTATCTTTAGTGAGGTTCATTGCTTTCTCTAGGAAATCCCTTGCACCTTCAATCATACCATCGAGAGCTTTGACAGCTTCAGGACGCTCTTCATGCTCCCAGTGGCGTCCAAGCACTACGTTTGTGAGTTTTTTTAATTCCTCAAGTTTCTTCTCGTAGACAACGGCACCGACGTCAGCACCTTCTTCATATAACCATTCCGAGATGTGCGAGCATTCGTTGAGAATATTTTTCTTTTCCTCTTCTGTAGCACAGTTGGCGTATTCATCGTTGCTCAGTTTTTCTTGAGTCTCGATTACATGGGATTCTAGGGCATTGAAGCTAGACTCCAAACGAACGCGTGCATCTTCAGCAGTGTTGATGGCAGTTAGTTTTTCTAAAGACTTATCGAAACTCTCGCCTTCGAGGGGTATCATGTATTGAAGAGTGAGTTTATACTCTATTGGCTCCTTGATAGTCACAACCTTTACTGTATTATTTTTGGTAGCTGAAAATAAGTCATAAGTCGAAACATAACAAAAGACAGCTCAACTACTTACCTTTCTCTTCGGTCTTATTGGCTCCTTCCTTTGGCAGTTCATCTTTTGTTGTCTTCTCCTCTTCTTGGCTGTCTGAAGGTTTCTCACTTTCACTCTGTTCAGATTTCGGCTCCTCTTCTTTGGTCTCAGCGCCTTCCTTTTTATCTCCATCCTTGTTGGAGAACAACTTGCTGATAGTGCTACCCAATTTTGCTAGAGTTCCCTCAATATCTGCCTCCTCTTCCTCAGACTTCTGCTTCTCATAAACAAACTCTACTCCGGTAGAACTGAATAAACCAGAATCATCTAGCATAAAATACGCCTTGATCCCCTTTGAGTCCAGAATATCATTCTGGTTCTTCTCTAAAGTTTCCTTAACCTTTGACAACTCTACGTGGGACAGATTTAATGCACCAATATAGGATACTTCTTCAGCGCTTAGGTGACTTAGATCACCATAGTGGACAAAGAAATCAAAGTCGCTGGTGTGTTTGTTGAAAGTGATCACCTTTTTCTGTGGGTAAGAGTTCATTGGTCCGAAGAGCACGCGTTTCACTTGGCGTACGCTAGCGCCATCGCCAGGATCACGTTCAAACGATACCTGAATGGGGAATAGTACTGCATCCTTCAATATGAATTTCTTGACTTTAAAGCCAGTTGCCAGGTCGGCTGCTTTGTACACAGCACCCATTGTAGCAGCCTCATCAGCGTTCAAACTTTTACCCAATTCTTGGTTGATCTCCTCTTTTAGTATTTCTTGAACCTTCGGTACACGCGTACCGCCACCGAAGACTATAACCTGACTAACCACATCCAACGACAGACCTGATGCCCTTACAGCCTGTTGTAGAGGCTTCACGATCCTTGGCCAGATATCAACACACAGTTCTTCCAAAATGTCTCTGGTAACTTGCAACTTGAAATCATGGTCCTCAATTAAATTCTCAATCTGGGCGTAATGATCCATATTGGCACTGAGGACATTCTTCAAACGTCCAGCTTCTTTGAATAACTTGGCCATGGCGCGTGGATTCTTCGTGACATCAGTCTTGGTCTTCTTCAAATTATTGAACTCTTGGGCGAGGTAGTCGCGTAATCTCAATTGAACATCTAAGCCACCCAGTGTACGATCGTAGCCAACACCGAGCACTTGAATAACTGGATTTGTCTCCTTTGTCTGTTTATCCTTCACCAACTGGTAGCTTACCAAAGCCGCTGATGTTTTCTGTGCTCCCATATCATAGAACAAGTAATACTGGGTTGTTTCATTAATCTCTGCTCGGTGGAAAACACCATAATTTAGGGCAACTGCTGTGTAGTCGTTGATTAGTTGAAGTACTTTTAAATTGGCCAGCGAAGCAGCAGCAAGTAGTGCAGAACGTTCGGCCTGACCAAAGAATCCTGGAACGATAAGGACACATTCGGTGATTGGTTGACTTGTGGAATCCTGAGCGAATTCCTTAGCTTTGACGAGGATTTGTGCGACCAATTCTTCGACGGAGAAACGCTCATCGCCCTTTTTGAAGACGACCGTGTTGCGTTGCTCATCACCAATG
Organism: Xylota sylvarum; assembly: GCA_905220385.1. Lineage (NCBI taxonomy): Eukaryota > Metazoa > Arthropoda > Insecta > Diptera > Syrphidae > Xylota > Xylota sylvarum. The sequence continues at coordinate 90,938,661 of LR999957.1, read as the reverse complement.
ATGTCGTAGTATGGGAATCGTTTGCTGTAGAAGAAGAAAGGTGAAGAGGGTGCTTTTAGATTGGTTATATTGAAAAAAGATTAGTCCTACTAAGATATTCAAAGATTATATTTTCGGTTAAGAGTTGAACAAGTGAGCAACTCCTATTTTTCTAATTGTACAAGAAAATCTTTTAAAGTTCTGTACAAATTTCGCTGACTTCAGAAATCGACATCCACAAGAGTCCACTTTCCTAGGGAAACAATAGAGTTTGGAGCGATGAAGACGAAAACTGAGACTAGAGAGCCAATAACCATTGAATACGTGCGAAGAAATAAGACAAGGGAATAATCATCATGAGATTAAGGGTATGCACTGCGTCAACGTAAATGACTGATCTATGAAGTTTTTGGACTAAACGCAATAATCGTCATGAATAGGTATTATGTATTAACTACTAATTTGTAGACTGATTCACCCTTTTAAACTTATATTCGCCTAGTAATCTATATATTGTATGTCACATTCTTACCGGTATAAATCGACTATAGGATTGTCCACTTGTTTGCCCAACAAATCCAATAGGTAACCATACGCACTAGATGGCTCCCTCACACCCACCGTCTGGGCGTCCTCACCAAACGAACGCACACCATCACGGAACGCCAGCACTGCTGGTGATTTCCTCTTTGATTCCTTATTTAGAGCAATTTCCATTGGTACACCTGGGGACACGACACCCACTTTCATCCATTCGTTTCCTAGATCCACCGACATCACAGCTGCCGAGTGCATAGTTGGAATACTACATGCAATGACCACCATTAGGATAAGGCCTCGGAAGCCCCAAGTAGGGGTCATTCGCCGTCTCGTCATATCTGCAAGGATAGAACATTTTTTTTTTTTTTTTTCCTTTTGTCAAATTTATTGAAAGGTGTATGGTTTGCAGGTTAGTTTGCAATTTTTTGTTGATTTCTTTGTGAAACCTACCTAATTGCGTAGTAACTACCTGTGCTTCGGGTAAATGCAAGAGGTTGTCTTTATTTCCGATTTATAAATGTCGAGAATATGGTGCAGAAATCAAAGAACTTTGGGCAATTTCTAACCGAACTTTGGAAAAACCGATGAAAGTTGCCAGGTATTTGTGAAAATGACTGACGTGTTCTTTCCTATTGGATAGCACCGCTTCGGAGTAGTGTACGTGTACGGTTAAGTGCGGCACACAAACAAATCGAACAGCTGTCAAAGTGGAACGAAATGCAGACAGTTGAACTGTATTACCGCTGTATGGAAGACTGTGTCCAAGTTAAAGACAGTTTTCATGCTTCTTGTGTTGATTTAACATCTTTTTTTTTAATAATTACTATCCAATTGTTATCTTTGATAGTCTTACCAATGGCAGCGTTGTCGGCAAACTAAACTAATAAGGTGTTTTCTTCTTGTGATGTATCACGAGTATATAATCATTAACAAAGCGGACCTAGCACGCTTCATTGCGGCACTCCAGGCGTTATATTTTCTTAATTCTGAAAATTTATGTTTGATGTGTTGTTCAAGTAGAATTTGTCATAACTTGCGCTTAAAGTGCTCTTTTCAGCCCTTATCAACGGGTTGAGAGACGTTTGTGAGTTTTTGGTATAATTGGCAAAAGCGAAGCTCATAAGTCTATATCTACATATATGACTTCTTCTCATTTGGAGTTTTACTGGTTTTAGAACAATTGTGGAATATATTCTTTTATTTATTATCTTCCTTAAGTTCGATTAGCGTTAGACTTGCTATTGAGTAATTGTCAAATAGGTAGGTACATACGTCCTATTGATGTTTTCAGTAATTGTCTATCGAACGCTTTAAAAGTATCTTTGATCCTTGGCCCATTTTTTTATGATTTATCGTGATTGGTGAATAATTGGAATGTTTTCCATTAAACTTCTAAGATTGATAGCAGATTTTCAAAATACTCAATCGTCTTTTTTAACAAAGCTCTTTTGAGTTCGTTCTGCCTAATGAAATATTGGCTCTTTCCATACACTCAGCTTTGTTTTCGATTTTAATTCGAGCATAGCTCTATTTGTGTGTTTCTTTTGTTCTTCGGTAAAGACACCGAAAATGCGGTTTGATCGTTATTTTAGAGAAACCTAGTTGAAATCCTTTTGAGTTCATTCATTCGAAAGAAGTGGTCAAACCGAACAGCGTGATCTTTTGTTTCTTTCGATGTTCATTTCTATTGTCATTTTTTGTATTTATTTTCATTTTAAACAGGCAGAGATGCATTATTTTCAAAAGAAATCTTATAATTGAATGGAAGGGACAAAGAGGGGTCAATTGTTTTAACAGTCACTTCAGAATTGTGAATTATGGACATTTAAAAGGATTTCAACTTGGTGGGAACGGGTTATCAAGATTTCAATAAAAGTTCATTGAAACCTCGCGGTATCGGTTTGGTGGGAACATAGTATTACTCTCGCAATAGCGTGTCTCTGTTTCTTCAGTCGCACACTTCTCATTCTCCTTTTTCCTCTTAGAAGTCCACCCAGACCAGCTCTGGTCCTCCTTTGTATCTTTTTAGGCTTCCTACTTTTCTGCGTTCTTCGTTGAACGAATAGTAGTTTTATTCAGTTTGGGCAGTTTTTTGTAGAACAAAACAAGAAAGTTTTTGATAAAAGTTGAGAGTTTGCTATTTTTCAAAAAATTCACAACGTCACGCTTATTTTATGTTGTCCTTCTTACTGGTTTAGTAAATGTTATCAAAGGAGTTCACTCTTTTCCTGACGAATTTAATGTTCACTTCAAGCTAAATTGACTGATTTTATAAATTCTACAATCGACTGTCCTTTTCGAGACTAATTTGGAAATAACTGTTTGGAAAAAAAAAATTGTTTTGGCAACTCTCTTTGTAGAAAAACCTGTCACTTGGTATTAATGCATGAAACACCATAAAATCACGTTACGTCACGTGCTTTTCAACCTGCCACCATTTCATTCTCAAATAATTCCGGCAGCATAAATATGCACTATAATCAAACATAAAAATTGTTTTCAAAAGTTGTGATCATGCATTCCGCATCTAAAACAAATTAAATACAAAATATATACATGGGGCAGTGTTGATCCCAGCTAGTGTTCAATGTATATTAATTCATCAGTTTTTCAAGAGTTTACTCCTACCACTACCACTAAACTGTCATCGGCACCATCATCATCATCATCATCATCATTATTAGCAGCAGCCAGTCTCAGTCTGTAAGATTTAGTACACATTCCACTAAGAAAATAATGTAGCAATGGAAGGAATCCCAAAATGTGGTGAGTACAAATCGTCCGAACCCTCGGGAAATGACAAAACTATAGTATTTCGCGTGCGGGGCTTCAAATTGGATAAAAACTGGGTTGATTTGTGAATTAATTGTGTCTAAAATGGGGCTTTTTCCTAACATGCGTGTGGGATGACGGCAACTACTGGCTTTACTTACATATATGCGCTTCTGAGAATTGCATTTGCTCCACCACAATTGGGGGGGAGGGAGAGTGTGTCACATTTGATATGGAGCTAATTGGAGTGTTTCTTGTTGTTGCTTGCAGATAAGTCTTCTGCTGCAGAGGAGATTCTATGCTCGGGCTGCCTTAATCAGATCAATGAAATTGAATACAAGACGGCCTTGGGGCAGCAATGGCATTGTGAGTGCTTTCGTTGTTCGGTATGTGACGATCAGCTATCAAGTTGGTATTTCGAGAGGAATGGCTTGCTCTTCTGCAAGGATGACTATTGGACGCAATTCGGGCAGTCGTGTCAGCAGTGTAGTACCATAATAACTGGTCCAGTGATGGTTGCGGGGGATCATAAGTTCCATCCGGAGTGTTTTTCGTGTGAATTCTGTGGAACGTATATAGGGGATGGTGATGCGTATGCGTTAATTGAACGATCAAAGCTGTTTTGCGGGCAGTGTTATAAGACGCAGGTTTATGGTCAGCAGTGTATGCAGCCGCAACAGCAGCAACAACAACAGCAATCTTTGGCTGATTCATGTATCAGTCAGCCACTGCATTCGATTCGGTTGATAAAAATCCCCTGGACGAATGCTTCCAAGTCGATGTTGCGTCTGACGACGGATGATGAGAATAGTAGTGAGGAGTTTCTCAGCGGCGATGGAGTGTGTTGTCGCGCCGTCCGGATATCAGAGTAAGTTGGTTGAATAGTTTTGTTTTGTTTTTCGCATAAACACACATGACTAACATAACTAACATAGCAAACAGTATAGAGTGACATCACTGGTTGCGAGATAGCATAGGGCAATGTGATTAAGCAATGGCCTCGGGCAGTGTAGTGATACGGTTCGATAGGCAAATTAGATGATATATGGTTGTAGGGGAAAATGGTCATATAAACAAGAGTGAAATATGCCAAAGACACCACAACACACATTCACATTACAGGCCCTTAATGATGTTTAAATCGGTTTCGAATGACAACGATTTTGGTTGACGAAAAAGTTGCCAAAGCCTACCAATAGGATTGTTAGAAAGTCCATTCTGCGTGTTACATAAAAAAAAAATACATAAGCTCCTTGTTCTCAATAAGAACTCAATAAAGATACAGACCCCTTGGATAGGTAATACGAATTTATTATTTCTCCATGTTCAATTTTGAAACAGGTAGTTGCAGCAAATGAATTAAGACACGATGTAACATGCGAGTCATTTGCCCTACTCTGTCAAGCACATCAATACCTGATGGGTCATCATTGCGGAATGCGTTCAACAATAATCGTCACTTGGCCTGCTGCCAATCGATTCATATAATGTTTGCAGTCGTATTCATCAATGCGGAAAGCTTGGCTGCTTATAAATAATTATGTGCTTCGGCTTGTTTTTAGCCAAGTAACAAATTCATAATTTAAAGGAAACTGGCATCCCAATACAATTTCACGCAAGTCTGTTTATCGACATGATCCCGAATCTCCAGCAACTGATTTGAAATTTGTGTACTGACGAGACATTTCATTCCCTGCGGGAATAAAGAATGATCAGCTTTATACGAAACGGAAAGGTACTGAAAAAGAAGGCAAGTTACTCCAATTGACTGAGAAATGTTATTGACTAAAATAACAGCAAACGTTGTAAGGACGTTCCGGTAACGAATTTGTCCAAGACGTTCATCTCTAACAAAAGCATTTCATACTTTTAAAACGACAATGAAGCGAGGTTCACCCTCTCCAACTGGATGTAATTGTGAATTTAAGTACATTAAAGAGTCTCTGTTCCAAGTGAATTTCTAATCAAAATCTATATAAATTCACAACTCAAACATTTAGAGGAAACCTCGAAGTATGTAATGAAAGCTTTAACACTTACAACAGAGAAATAAGTAGCCCTTTCTTTGTTTAGTAGTTCTAAAAAACACCCCTTTTCTATATTGGCTTCATTGAATCCTGTTTTGTAAAAAAAAATTCAAACCATTGACTTTCTCCACCTTAAGATCAACGGCGGCGGGCCTAACTCTTTGTAAATAGTTTTTTCTGTTGGCGTCGACTTAAAAAGCAAATTGACTGGAAAGGTGTGTGTCATAAGAAAGGTGAATTGATTAAGCATGATAATTAATGGCTGGAAGGACTACAACAGGATCCAGCAAAGCACTCAATCCAGAAAACTAGGCACCTAATAATATACACAATCAAACAAAAGAAACACACACCATTGACATTAACAGAACTGCAACTACTACAAGTGCTTGAATAAATACGTTTTTCTTTTCTCTTTGATGTTAAGTTTTATTTGTAGGATATTGGGCCAAGTGGGGAAATATGTTTTCTCCTTGATAACATCAGCAAGAGATACCTGCTATGGATTTTATAGGTACATTTCTAATCATTCTAACATCTTTCGTTTAAATTTTGTGCATGAGTTTGGTTTTGATTTCTGCACAAGTTTTAATTTCTCATTCACCCTTTGATTTCTACTATTGTTTTTTGCGTAGATGTGTCCATATTTTCATTGACAACATTGTAACAATTGTTTTATTAATTTTTCAGAATCGACTTGCATCCGGAAATAGGAAATGTTCAAATTGGAGATCGGATACTCGAAGTAAATGGCACACCAGTACGCAACACTTCGATCGAGCATATAGACAACCTCATACGTAGTACAGACAAAATACTCCAACTGACTGTGGAACATGATCCGCAGGATTTGAGTCGCAGTAACAGCGACTATGAGGCACAACGGCAAAAGTATTTACAGGCGTCAATCAAATCGGATTCACCACGTCTGACGAAAGAAGATAAGGATCGTCTCTTCCAAAAGAAAGATGAGGGCTACATGAGTGGTTTGAAAACCCGTTTACTAAGAAATAAGAAAAATAATCTCACCCCAGTGTGCCGTGTAAGTCCAGGAGAAGGTGTCGCGACCATAACAAGTTCATGTAGTCTAAATCAAAAGGAGAGAAGTTCCAGCATGTCTAAGTTGTTGGATGAGAACCATACACCAAACAATGAGTTGTACGATCTATCGAGAACCAAATCCTTCCGAATCGAACCGAATCCGCAGCGTATCTTCCGAGCATCGGACTTGGTACAGGGTGAACTCCTAGGAAAAGGCTTCTTTGGTCAGGTTTTTAAAGTGACCCACCGAATAACTAAAGAGGTGATGGTGTTGAAAGAACTCTATCGTGTTGATGAGGAGGCGCAGCGTAATTTTTTGAAAGAAGTGGCTGTCCTTCGGTCATTGAATCATCAGAATGTTTTGAAATTTATTGGTGTTCTGTACAAAGAGAAAAAGTTACATTTGGTGACAGAATTCATTGCTGGTGGTTCGTTAAAAGAACTTATACATGATTCGGGATGTCCGCTGCGATGGGAACAGAGAATATCGTTTGCCAAGGATATAGCCTGTGGAATGAGTTACCTGCATTCAATGAATATAATTCATCGTGATTTGAATTCACTCAATTGCCTTGTGAGGGAGGATAAGTCTGTTATAGTTGCGGATTTTGGCTTGGCAAGAATAATCACGTCGCCGATGTATAGTACGTTGGATCGGTGTGCCGGAAAAGGTGGAAAAACCGGGACAATTGGAAGGAATCGCAGTCGACAGAGAAGGCAAAGGTATACCGTAGTGGGGAATCCCTATTGGATGGCTCCAGAAATGATGAAGGGCAATAAGTATGATGAGAGAGTGGATATCTTTTCATTTGGAATTATATTGTGTGAGGTAATTGGTTTTTATTGGGTTACATATACATATGTGAGATAAAAGACAGTTTAACGTGTCGATTTTTTTTTTTCTTACAGATAATTGGACGTGTTCAGGCTGATCCCGATTACCTTCCAAGAACATCGGATTTCGGGCTGAATACGCAGCTATTTAGAGAAAAATTTTGCCATCAGTGCCCGGAGACATTTTACAAGATTGCTTTTCTGTGCTGTGACTTAAATCCAGATAAACGGTTTGTAGTTTAAGCAATAGTTCGTGTGGTTTTGTAGGATTATGTTTATCCAATCTCCAAATGTTGTGTGCAATACCAACTTTGTGGTTTTGAAAGTCGTTTCCTTCTTCATTGTCTTGCAGATTGGGCAAAGTCTTTTTATAGTCTGTAACATTGTCTTTTAGATTGAGAAACCTTCTCTGAGCAGTAGCATTAGTTTTCTTTGAATTTAGCTTATTGTGTATTCAAACTTTTATTGTATTTACATATGTATGTATTTATCCAGTTCGTTATCATACCATTTAATTCTTGTTTTCTTTGACTTTCCTTTTTTATTCATTCAAAATCAGGTAACTTATTCTAATCTTATCTAATTTCCTCTCATTCCAGCCCACCATTTGAAGTCCTGGAAGTGTGGCTTCAACGTTTATACCGGTATACTTCGACTGGCCACCCGATATCTACCGATTTGGTATATGAAATAGACCATTTTAAAATGCAAGCCTCACGTGATTCCAGTCAGACGTCAACGCCAGATGGTCTGTTATCACCTAAATCGAATCTCAGCAGTGACAATTTGCTAGCGGAAAAAAAACTTCACGAAGAGTGTGATAAAATCAAATCGGAATCATGTGAACGAGACATCGTAACTCAACAGCCATTGTTTTTGCCAAAGGATATACCTAAATCGCCGCACTTGGGTAAAGATTTCTCCCCAAACGGCGAGCGAATTCGTGGCAGTATACGTGCACGACGTCAACAGAAGTTACTGCAAGGGCAACATTGCATTCAACCGCATAGGACCTCTCAGCGAGACTCGGATGTTGAGGAAGAGCGAGAGAAAAAGTGTATTCCATTGACGAAATGTAGTCCGATGACAGATAAGGTTCTAGAAGCGGTGAGGTGTGCCTTGGAAGATGATAAAACTCTTCTCAAACGATCAAAATACAAAAGTCAGATGATTGGTGAAAAAGGATTTTTAATTCGTAACGAAGGCGATGGCAGTTTGACCCTGAATAATGTCAAAGATTTGACTGAGTGTTCCGATAGTTATGATACAAGTTGTGACACTAGCCTGGACTACAACGAATCAAATGTATGGGTACCCCCACCTGAAGCTTCTGTTACCACAACGCAGTCAATTAACAATAACTCCGAAACTACTTGCCATCATCAGCTCCAGCCGTTGGAGGAGAATGGCAATGAAAATGCTGAAGCAGCCATTCCCACAAAAGTTCAAGTACAAAAGACTACAGCACAAAAGTCATACCAATCGGCGTTGGATGACATTCGGGCTAAGTTAAATTTATGTAAGTCGAAATTCGAGACACTGGACGAAGCCAGCCGGCATAATATCACAAAATCGCAAAACTCTATGAAAACGTTCTTTAAAGATCGCGATACGAGGGATAAATCGCCTCTCAAAATGTACAATAGGCACAAAGTCGACTCAAAGGTCTATCGAGTGAATGAGACTCCAATCTTTGGGCGGCACAAGTTTTCCACACAAACTGCTTTGAAATCAGCCGATTCTGATGAAAATCTCTCCTCGCCAACAGAATGCATACAAAAGTCTACTAAAGCTGACTTTACAATACCTGAAAAGACGTCGGAGAAGCGCTTCAGTTACTTAAGGAAAAAGATGACTCCAGCATCCAGTAGTTGTGAGGAGACTAAAAGTAAATCTATATGGAAGAAGTCAGAGAATAGGTCGGCATCTCCTAGTAAAGAGTTGGCATTCACCAGTCGTTTTGGTTTACGGAAGTCCGACCAAAAGAAAAAGTCCTCAGCGTTACCGATCGAAAAGAATGAGAATCTTCCAAAGTTAAATACGAATCGTACAAATCGTGTGTCTATTCTATCACCGGAAAATGTTCGTCAGCTGAACGTCAAACTTATCGAACAGAAGACTCAACGACAAAATTACAATAACATTCCATTGGATAGTTCAACAGTAAGTAAGAAACAACAGAATCTCGATGCCAAGAAAGTACCAAATAATGGAAGTACTACCAGTGGCGGAGGACTACTTTCCCACTTGGGTAGGAATAAATACTCGAAAAAGGATATTCCATCGATTCATCAGAGTCGTAAGAAAACCGTCCAAACGAAGAGTGAAGAGTGATTGGGTTTGATTAAGTCGGTTTAATTGGTCTGTAAGAGTGTCCTGGTGTGGTTTGTAGGTCAATCATTGCTAATACACTTTGATCGCTTTAAGTTATAAATAAGAAAAAAAAAAATCAATCAAACAAATAAGTCCAGCTTTCTGCTCACAACACATCCAACTATCAGGCTTTTACACATTTTGTGCATAATAACATTCAAGCATACACTAATACTAAACACAAACCAAACAAAAAAAAAAAACACTCAGTGCTTTAAATTAATAACAAACAGTGTGAAGAATGAAACATGAAAAATCAAGAAACAATCGTCAGCCACCTGAAGAACTCAAGACCCAAGAGATATCTTTTCAAGATAGTCACGTGAGTAATTGCACATGTAATTATATTATATGAACATGTAGCTAAAATGAGCCCCCAAATGAATGTAGTGATGGAAGTAGTAGACTCTCGCGTGTAAACATGAAATGATCGGTTTACATGCTTCTTTGTTGGTATCAATTGAAATTTCTTTGATTTTCACTTTTCAAGTGCAGCCTCTGTGAACCTAAAATTTATCTTATACATATATCTGAATATTTTTAAAAAGCGTGAACTCTTAACTCCTTCTACGGAAATTTTCTGGGAAATGCAAATACTCTCCGAAATTGGACTTTTGATAGTCCCTTTTAGATACAATTACATCTAATAACCTATGTATGTAGCTAGGTATTCTAAGGATAAACATCAATGAAGCTCACCATTGATCTCCTTGAATATATGTAAAATCTTGTTTGTTTGATTCTTTGGTAGAATTCCTGTTACTGCTTTACTTACTGCAATCAATACATTCTCTTTATATTCATGTGAAAGGTATACACTTTTATTTGAACAAAGGATTCATTGCATACTTGGAAATGTTTGTCCACTTCGATCTGCCCTTGATTTGTATGCATACCTTTTGTATATAGACCATTCAGCGAAGACCTCCCAAAAGAAGTCTTCTTCTGTTTCATTCTTATTCTTTTTTTCGAAAGAGTCATGGAAATTTATTTTTAAAAACATTCCAGAGGTTTAGCACAATCTTTATTGTGTACCATCTTACACAGGAGTAAATGCGCTCATCATACTCTCTTTGCTTCTGCTCGTTATATTTCAAGTGCACGGATGAAGCGGTTTTTTTCATTTATTTTCATTAATCAGTTACATAGCTGGAAAAAAACATTCTTGTTTGAAACATTTACTATTCCGATTAACCACTTTAGACACTCTGACACACACACATTACACATACGCACACACACTATATTCTTCTCATCAAACTCTAAGGACACTCTTAAACAAAAAAATAAATAAATAAATAAATAAACAAAGTGATCAGGAAAATGTTAAAATGTTAATAGTAATGGTATTGGTAAGATAATAGTTATAATCGTAAGATAATCCTAGAACAGGTGCCATTTTTTATTCCAAGTTTTTTATTATTATTATTTTATTATTTCTTATGGTTTTTCAAATAAAAGACAGTTCAATTGAATATAGAAAAAGAACAATAGTTAGGATTTAAGAACTAAACAAAACAAAAAAAAAAAAGAATCTCTAGCAATAAGTATTAACAACGATAGAGAATCGCGAAAGCAAGTAAGCATAATACTAGCAACTAAGAATAAGTGAACATAAGTCTTAAATACTAATAACTCTGTGATAACAAACATTCGGCCTAAAGTTAAAAAAAAACAAAACAACACAAACAATGTTTAATTCATTTATTCCATGTACAATGTATACTTAATTACGTTGCAGATATAATCATTAAAGTGTTACTCCCCGTCTTTCTCTCTTTCTCTCTCGTTAAGATGTTGTTATTTTGCAATAAAAAAAAACCATACTATTGCAGTATTACTAATGAAACAATAAATAATAATAAAAACAAACTCAAAGTATTGTAAATAGTTGTGTAAAAAAAACAATAAAGTATAATAAAAATCAATTTTAAATAAAAAATTGTGTATATCCTGCGGGATTGCAGAACCTGTTGTGTGGGGCAGATGAATGGAATCAATAACATCAATGGAACACAGAATGCCTCTATTATATGTAGTTTCGACGTGAATAGATTGGATCTATCAAAGGTGGATAAGGGGATCTTTCGAGTGAGTTTTGGTTTCGTATGTATTGATGGAATGTGGAGAAGCAGATTGAACGGTGGACTATAGGAGATTTACAGTAACATCACCCTCTAGCCAGACCCGATTCAATTTTTTCGAGCAAGATGACTGCGACATGTAAGAAAACGCTCCAGTTCGCCGTCGTTAACTATGTGTGACTATATGAAGATGGATGAAAGTGTTTTTCGACCCTTTGAAAGAAAATATCTTCGAGTGACCTTGACAGAGATTGACTTTATGACGAACCATACGAATTATGTAACTTAATCAAAATGAACGCGAAAGAGAAAAACCACACCAAAATAATTCAGTGTTTAAAATCGGAAACAGCTGCCTAAGGATGGAAGCTTAAACTTGTTGGTTGAGTCCCCTTTCGGATTGCATCAATTTTTTTAATTTGGAATATAAGGCTGCTCGCACAGAGTCAGCAATAGGAATTCGACCATTTCGAGTTTTTACATCATGGTTATAATCTTTACTAAGCAAAGACGGATTTCGGTGCAGGGTTATTGTTGTAATTAGGTGAGATGTGAAACAGTCATCTGCATTACCGACATTGTTATTGGGTTTTGGTACAGACTTAGTTTGTAAATTATTGGGTTGAGTGTCTTTATGTTTGTTTAATAAAAAAAAAATCATTGGATGGCCTTCTTTATTAACATCTTTTTATTTCTCGCTACTACGGATATTTAAATTGTATCTTCAGACCGCAACTACCTACATGCATAATATGTACGTATGTAGTCTTTATTGTAAAATAGAACAATTAAGTATAGAGGTAGAGGACTGGATTTTAGGAGGTTTCCGAAATGTCAAAATCTCAAGTGATGCCGAAATTCTTTCAAACAGTAAAGAAACCTCTAGTGCTCAACGAAGCACTTCTCAAAATAGAAAAAAAAAACCGGATGCAAAGTTATCGCCTATACAAATGACGTCGCTATACAAGTAAGTGGAAAATACCTGCAGACACTGGCCAAAATCATGCAGTCTGCTCTCAATAAACTAACATGCTGAACTGAACGCTGTGACATCCCCGTTAATCGGACAAACACTTAGATGGTCCTGGTCACAAGAAAACACAAACTCCCTGACTTTAACTCTCAAAGCTAAGAGGCACACCTCTTATCCTCTCAAATAGTGCCAGTTACTTAGAACGCAAGTTAGTCGGAAATAAAACCAATACTCATGTATGGAGTGCTGGTTTAGTAGCCCTTCCCGGAGAAGAATTCCACCCTAGCTTCATTGGAAAAAACTCAACGAGTCGCTTGTCTCAGTATTACTGGAGTGCCGTGAACGAAGTTTTAGGTGTTGTTGCAGTTTCAGCAACGGATATTCCCTTATACATACATCGACAGTCAGGCGGCCATCAAATCCGTTGCATCCAGCACAGCGAGATCCAAATCAGTGAAAGACTGCCGCGTATCTTTTAACGAGATAACTTTAACATGCCAGTGAATTGTGAAGCTGACGAACTGGCTAGACGAACTCTTTCATACAAAAAGTAAATGGTTCCCAGAGTAAGAGGGTGATCCACCCACCTTATACATCGGCGGCACAATGGTCCTTCTTCTGGTTTAAGTGCATTCTCATCGAGAGCCGGTTTAAACCAACCAACCAGAAAGATTACAAAACCGAGCTCCACCTAAGAGCGATTAGATATGTATGTATATTAGTGGTTACTGAGCGGGAGGTTCGATTCTCAGACAACACCAACGTTTTTTCATGGTGCCGCCTCTTGCGACAAACATCCGACAACTGTCAGAACGGTTCTTAAACTAAAATTGACCTTCGGACATGGCATTAATCAATACACCCCTTTCATTCGTGTGAACAATTTAACATGCACAATACGAATAGTTGTAAGAAGGTATGCCCTGAATCCCGTATAGATATGTCGCGACAATGTAATGGCGATATTTTAACGCGCAAAGTTTGAATTCAGGTTTGAGTCAAGCTTACGTCAAAGGAGCAGTGTGTATTAAGCTAAATTTCAGCATTAAATCAAGATTGCATTTTTACAAACCTTTACACTTCCGGAATAAAAAGAAAACAATTGTGGTTGTATGTTTGTTTAAGGTATTTCAATGGTTTTTATTGTTTAATATTATTATTACTACTATTCACTATGATTCTACAATATTTGTTTATTTGTTTTAGTTATTTTCTTTCTTTTTTTATAACTAAAACAATAATCTAAAAATATTAACTATAATATAATAAAATTTGCAATCAATTGTCAAATTGTTTTTCTTTTGTTTATTTCAATTTGTTGTTGCTTGCTCTTTGTTTCAAAAATTCCAAAAAGGCCCTAAATTTGTCAATTTGTTTTCTTTTATTAGTTTTTTTTTTTTTACAGCTTTGATTTAGTGAATAAATTTATGCTGTTTATGAGTATTATCTTGTTAATAAATTTGTATTTTTGTATTATTTTTTTGTGTTTCAAAAAAACTACGATCATACAATTGAAGCCACTTTAATTTTTGTTATTTTTTTATCTCATTTTTATAACTATACAATTTAATTGTCTGTGTTTTTTAACATTTTTTTTTTTAAATCTACTTTACATCGAGATTTGTTGTTGGAATTTTGTTTTTTAAACGGGAGAAAAACTATTCTAGTAACAATTTTGCTTTTTGTTTGTTTGTTGGTCCTATTATACGCACGATAGATATAGAGATAGATAGATGTATAATTTTTTTTTTCTTGTTTGTGTGTTCAATTTAAAATATTTTTTTTTTTTGTTCTTTTATTTTTTTATGATAAATTTTTTGTTTGGCAAAATGTATATTTATATTAAAATCGCATTCACCGCTAAGTTGTTACTAAAGAGTTCCTTGTATTTGTTTTTTTTTTCTCTTTCTCTTTTACTCTTTTTTAAGTTTACTTATTGTTAAATATAAGTATTGTTTAAAAAAATAATTGAAATCAATATTGTTAAATACTATTTATATACTTATCACACCGATGCAAATTAGATAAAAATTGGGTTTTTAGCAAGTTACGTTCTGTTTCTTCTTCTTGTAAAAACGAATGAAAAATATTTGTAAATTTTTTGTTACTTAACATTGTTACTTATTTAACAGTTTCCTTGTTAATATTTTTTTTTTTGTTTTGTTTCTTTTTAAAAAGCACTTAGTTTCATATGTATTTTTTTTTCTTAACTTATTGCTAGAGTTTTTATTTTGTATAAATGTGTTTCTTGATTTTTTTTTTGTTTTATTTTATAATATTTTTAATCTGTTGCTGGCATTTTGCTTCAAAAAAGAAGTAAATGATTAAAATATATAACTTAATTAGGCTTAGATTGCTTTTGGCGCAAACTATCATATTGGGCATGAGCCTTGCTCAATTCCATTTCTTGTGCAATTTGGAGATTAAATCATTTCTTATTTCGCTCGTATTTCTAATTATGCTGATTGTAAATAATGTTGCTGGAAAAACTATACAAATCAATATTTTGCAGTATGCAAAATAAAGTAGGATGTGAAATTGGTTTGTTATCTAGAATGTGTTGTAGATAACTGACTACGTTTGGTTATGCGTATTAAGTCAGCTGGCTCTTATTTTTCAGAGAATCGATTACAAAGCAAGTCACATATTTATGCATATGTTAAGCACCGGTCTTATCATAGCCGTATAGATGCAAGTTCAAAAGACTTCGCTTCTTATCTCCCTAAAAACAAGCCTTATATTGCTGTTCAACACAGAGTGCCTTATTTATGTATGTATGTGTCTGCAACTTGACATGTTTGGAGTAAATCATTTTTTGTATATACAGGAGGTCTACTGAACGATCGAGATAATGACTGCCCTTAGTACTCGCTGACTTAGACTGTTCATAATCTATGTTTATCTTTATCTGTCGGTGTTGCAAATATTCAAGGGAACAGAGCTAATACCATCTAGTTTTTAGTAAAGTGATCAAGAGACCTTGAAATGTAGGAATCGTGTGCTACGAAGGTGTTTCACTCGTCGGTTGTAGTATAGAATATCCTAAGACTGTCCCCGTGTCCTATTTTGACATTGATATGTACATACCTAAGATATGGCCCCGTGGGCTGTGCGTCGGAATACTTAGAGATTCCCAAACGTCTGAAAAACATCTGTATATGTATAAATGCTTTGGGACCCTGGGCCCTATGTGTGTCTGTTGCACCAAATATTTACTTATTTTTTTGTCATGCTAAAATAAACCCAAATAACATAGTTGAATGATACACATACGCACGTACATATGTATATATATGTAGCTAGTTATGTAAGTATGAATATTTTGAATCTCCTGTTAGTATTGTTATTCCAACAGGAAATCTCCTGTTTTTTTAAGTTTTTCGAACGTCAACCCTGCCCTAAATGTAAGAGCTATTAAGAGTGATCAACAGGGAGTCAATCTAATACATAAGTACATGTACCGAATAGTAAGGGAACTAGGTGGCTACCAATTTTTTTCACCAGGATCTGCGGACATCCTAACCGTCAACCTGGAAATAGCTGGTTTTGACGAAAAACGCAAGAGCGGCAAACATAATATACGAGAGCCCATATTATCCTCAAAGAGCGACTGTTCTGTAAGGAATTACCGTACACGCTCATTTTATCTCAGGTTTGGGCATTGCGTCATTCAGGGTAAAATGTCTTCCTCCGAATTGATCATATGTACCTTTTGTACAGAATCAACCTATGTAACCCCAGTGATTGGACTGTTTTGTTATGAATTTCCACGCAAACTTCCACCGATTGTAAAGTAGTAAAAAACAAGATCAACTTCTTATGATGCTTCAAAAGCGATTGCGTTATGCATCCATATACATACATATGTACATACATACATACAGTTGTACATAAGTATCTTTAACTTTGTTCAAAAGATATCTGCATAGGCTGTGTAAACAATGAAGCAACGTAATCAATTCAATAGCTACTATGCTACTTCTCCTTTATAAAGACGCCTTCACACTTTGTCCTGTTCCTTTCAAAGTTTAGCAGGGCTAGAAAAGTCAAAGATACCGATTCATTTATAAATTTATAAGGATAGGTTTCTCAAAACCCTAGTCATAAAGGAACTATAAATTGTAGAAGGACTTAGGACTACAACACTTTTCTGAAAGAAATGAGTTAGCAATGTTTCAGCTGATATACATACATACATATGTACGTAGATAGGTATCATGAGATAGAAGTGCGCTCTATAAATTTATACTCAAGGTTTGAAATAGAGCTATCCAACCGCACGACTTAGGCAAGCGGAAGCCTAACGCAGTTCTTTGGACTAGAAGACCAGAATCTTTTTGCGGTTTTCTAGCAAATGCTAACAGATGCGAAATCATTAATAACGTATAAGTGATTATATAAAATAAATATAAAGTATAAAGCTTTCCTTTTCAAAACTATTCATGAACTGCTTGACTTGCTCACTGATGTGGTAATTAAACCTCTAGTTCTCGGTAGTCCCCATTTATTATTCATATTGATATCTATCCTCTTACCTTTTCATTTTTCTGTCTGTAAAAACTGTTCTGACCTCAACAGATTTCATTGTAAAGCACTCACTGCCACACACGAATCCTCCCTTATAAAAAAAATGCACGAATGATCATACAACTTAAATTCGCCATCACAATTGTATACAAAATTTTCACACACCTGTGCCGCCGTCATGGGTATCATGAATAACCGAAAAACAATCATAACTACCTCCTCCTCATCCACATCCTTCATCTACATTGTTTTCGTTTATCACACTAAGCTTTTAATTGACACAGTGCGGAAGTTTATGTTGTAAAGAATCCTCTTGCTGAAACCATTTACTATGCGGTGTGGGTCCCCCCTCATTCAGTCATTTAGTCCACCATTAGTCACGATTCAATAAGAAATCGTTTTTCGATTGCTCTCGATATTCAGTTGAGAGGAGTACACTACTTTATGAGCCCCTTTTATAAAGCTTTCCAAAAAGGCAAGCAACGACGAAGCATACTGTACAGAGACAGAATTGAACGCTCGTGTCAAGTTATAGAGCTTTTTTTCAGTTCGTTCGTTCGTTCGTTTGATGGCCACACACAAAAAAAAAAGAGGCAAAATGCGTCGCATACACCCAAATGGGACGCATGCTGTACATAGATACCAAAAAGTAGTTCAATGCCAACCAGAGAGAGATAATTCCTCCTTTCGTCGTTCATTCATGAACTAGAAAAGGAGAAATTCTTTTGAAAAGAACCCAAATAATCGGGCCGCAGTGACTATGACTAAGGTAATCACTTAAACACAACTGTTTAAATCAGTTGTATAACTACTTGGGTGCTTGTTATCAAAAAGCTTTTCAATCTGATTCTGGCTATACGACTATGGGTTGGTATTTATTGAATAGCTAATTCGATTTTAATATCTGAGCTACTACATGTATTTGCTTTGGAATGTTGTGTACAAAAATTCCTTCCAGCTGTGAAAATTCAATTCATGGACGGCATTTAGAGATCTTATTTTGGAGAGAATTAAGAATGTAAATAGAAGTATGTACTCGTATTAATATCATGGTGGTTTGACAATGCCAGACGGAGTTTGGTTTTAAAAAATGTAAAGAAGGACTGTAAAAGTATGAGACTTAATTTGTCACTCCGTTTATCAGCAAAGCAACATGCGCGGTTTTCTAATGACTGCTGTTGTACGTGCAATGATACACGTAATAACTATGAGAAAGGCTATTGTACATATGCATGTACATATACACTGCGATTGGGTTATCAATTTCTTATAATAAATTACCTTATTCACCGATGAATAGAATGCTGTTTCTTTTATAATGTGACATTGATCTCTTGGGAGGAATAAATAGCACACAAATGTGTCACCATATCACAAAGCATTTATCTAGGAAACATTTTTGTGGCAAATGTGCATTTGTGATCTTAGGGTTGGAGTGTGTAACTAATGTTTTGAAAACTAGACTAATGAAGTAAATAAACTAATCCTTATACAAAAGGCCATTTCTTATAACATGAAGATGATTAGATGATTGAAAGCATTAGAAGAAATAGAGCCCCATATTCATAAGTATAACGATTTAATTGGCGTATTTCTCGTATGACAGTATAGTATCTGACTTAACTCATGAACTTAATTTATCACGAGGAGTATCATTCAACTCATTGCAATATGTGACGAAATTATATCTTGGATTACATTTTACTGCCTAACGTTCCTCTCCAAGTTAAACAGATTTATGAAATCGACAGGTGCTTCAAGTCAATAACCAAGTGAAGGGTTTTGCTATAGGTGTCTAGATTTATCGATTTCTAGCTAGAAGTCAGTGTTCGTCCAAATCTGGATAAGTACTCACTAATTTCTTGTAACTTATGGTCTGTACACGAAATTCATAAAGTAACATCCTTTGTATGGGATGCTCGGATATAGAAATCTTTTAAAAATGTTTTTTGTTCCTAGTTTGCCGGAATTTACCACCAGAGAAACCCTAAGAGAGTTCGTTACCATAGTACTGCTCTTTTTATCATATTCTATCTCTGTTTATTGGAAAATATGAAAATGTTTTGTTCTCTTCAAAACGCTGTTGCAGTATAGTTCATTGAATGACGTGACTAAATAACTAATTGCAGCGATAAAAGACTTGCTAGCCAATTACTCATTTAAGGGAATTACCCAATCTTTTGAACGTAAACAGTTCTATCGTCATAAGATTCATTCATTAAAATAGACAAACCACGTGTGCCATGTATGACATCAACCTTTTAAATATGTGATTGTTTGAGTTGGTTGATTGATAGGTCATTGGTTTCATTACGTAGTTTCATAGATTCGTATAGTCATTGAAGAGTACATCGGTTACACGAAGCGATCGCATAAGATCTTGCCGTTGGTCTAAAATATGTATGTACATACACAGGCGCTTAAAACTAATAAATCAATTCAAAACGGTTGTCTCATAAAACGACCGCATTCGAAAAAATTCGAAAACTTTCCGTATTATGCATGATCAACTTGGTTCTAGTGCTTCACCTAAAGGTAATTTGTTAACGTATGTATGTACGTATGTGTATAACTGCTAAGTCATTGGTAGGTATTCTCGATGTAATACTTATCCGTCTGTTTTTTGTTACGTTAACCGGACGACTCATAGTACATTGGGGGAAATAGTGGGATTCACTCTAGCAATGCTGTTGAACGTGGAAATATCCGCTATTTGCTTACCTATGTGTCGCTTAACAATATGTCTACTCTTCCTTCTAAAACCAAATCTCAGAAGTAGACGCAGTTAATCGTATCAAATCCTAGTCATACCCAATCATTTTCTCCACTTATAAAATTAAATAATAACACGTACATACATATGTATTTCAAAAATTCATACCAGGAAAAACAAAAATGAATGTAAAAATACACAAATAAATTCTCCTCATTTAGTGAATGAAATCATGAAATCAAAAAACGTTAAACAACCTCCACTGTTCCCCTAAGCATATCATTTTTTGATTCCTTTAATTACGTCAAGGAACAAATATTAGAGAACTGATATATGTACATATGTACGTATGTATCAAATTTTATATGCAAACCATTCTTTGACGACGTCTTTGGGCATGACTTTATTTTTCTCAACAAACTAATGATGCATTCATTTTTGTTTGAATAATGATTGTGTGATAGGCTGAGTGAGTCATTTAATAATGTTGATTGCTTTAAAGGAACACAGAACTTCACAAATAAGTACGAATTCGACCAACAATTGGGGTTATACAATGTTCACAGTTGAGTGTATTCTTTACATTCAGTAAACTCAAAATTTGAGAAAAACTAATTTGACCGAAAATTCTCGAGAAATCACGAAAACAAATTCTCTAGTAAAAACTTTAGTAAAAAATCAACAATGATGCCAAGATGAATTCGAATTAATTATATTGGTGCAACCAGAACATAGTGACGCAATCTCACATAATAAACAGCTGTGCGCTTTCGGCTAAAAAAAAATCTCGTGCTCACGATTGTTGAAAATGGCATATGATATCATATACTGTATGTGAAGTGTAATTTGTAATGCACACTCGCTTTCTATTGTCTTAGATTTTCAGTCCTATTAGACGAATTATGTATGATTAGTGGTTCGAACTTGACTCGAGCACAATTTTTATTTTTGCAAAATAAGTGCAATTTCCAAAAGACCATTGCATTGGTTGTATTGTAGGTATATCGTCATTTGACCTATTCATAAGCTGCGTGGCTGATTGCAAATGCAAGAGGTTCAAGACTTGCATCCTAGAAGACTCTAAAAAAAAATGTTTTCAAGGTTATCCATCGCTTTACAATATACCATTTGGGAACAAGAACTGTAAGTTGTTTCTTCCAAGAAAATAAAACACTCAACGCGAGCATTTTTGCACACTTAGGTCTCTACATGTATTTTTTCCTGGTCACTTCCACACCACCTTTTGATAGTTATATCTTTATATTATACATATGAACAGCAGCATTTAAACCAATGAAATACCACTAGATCGCTCATAAGGTGGGCATTGCTAGAGAACCTCACCGATACAATTTTTTTTTAAAGAAGTTCAAAGCTTTAATATCACTATAAAACTTTAGACTTGATTTTACCTTATAACATTTCTTATTCTTTGATACATCTTAAGTTAATTTACGACCAAAAAAGCCACAGCAAAGCAAACTAAAAACAACCAAAAGTCAAAGCGAAAACAAACGAAATCTGAAATAAGAAATTAAAATAAAAAAAAAAAAACTGAAGCATATTTTTTCTTGCAATTTTAAATATTTTTATTTAAATCATTTTTTTTTATTTTTTTTTTTGTATATTTTTTTTTTAATGAACTAATAATAATAATTATAAAAAAAAATTACACAAATTCAATAGACATACAGGCAACATAAAATGTTTTTTTTTTTTCAACAAAATTTTATTTTATAGCCTTTTTTCTTTCTACTAAAGTCATTCATTGATACAATATTAACTTTTAAATAAAGAAAAAGAAAACATAAAATTAAACATTTAAATGAACAAAGAAAATAAAAATTATATTTTTTTTTATATAAAAAAAAACTTAAACTTTTAAAATGCTGGCAACATTATACTAAAAATAGTTTTTTTTCAGATTTTCTTTTTTTTATAACTTTTTGAGATTTTTTTTTGTTGATATATATATAAAAAACGTCATATTATAACAAGAAAAAATAAATGGTATTTAGTTTCCTCTTTTCTTTAATTTATGTATGCATGCATGCAGGCTTGCTTACATACATATTTGAAATTATATTTAGTAAAATTAATATTTTCCTTAGCCTAAAAAATTCTGTACTAAATTTTGTTTTGGGATACATATATATATATATATATATATATATATATTTTTAATCTTTAAGCCTATATAAGATTTTTTTTTTCTTTTTTGATTAAATATTGTTTTTCTTGTTTTTAGGTTTTTTTCTTTTTTTTTTTTTTCTTACTGATTTATATCACAGCACTTCTAATAATCTAATTGATGATTAATAATTAATTGAATAGTTTAATTTTATTTTTAAATGATTCTTTGTTGATGTTTGCTCTGGATTCTGGACCAAAGAAAAGGAATACTAATTGCACTTTGCAACAGGAAACACAAAAATTAGGAAAATAAAATACTGCTGTAAATTATTTATGTTTTTTTGTTTTGTTTTATGGAATTTTGAAATACTTTTTTTCTTTCTTTCTGTCTGTCTGTCTCTCTATGAAACCGTGTGAGGAGGAAGAAAACAAATATCAAATGACTAGCGTCATGTGGGGATGGAGTTTGGTTTTCCTTTTTTTTTTTCATTTGTATGTTGTGGCCAAGCATAAGTTGAATTTAAAATTAGAAAAGGAATATAAAATTGCAAGGTTTTGCATTTCTCACAGTTAAATAAACAAAAAGGTGTTTATAGATTTTTCTAAGGACTTTATTCTCTTACTGATACTTTCATGTTTCCAGCGATGTCACGACCAAATTGTGAAAAACCCCCGACTCACTCATCATTGCTGCTTGGCCGCAGGAGTCACTACCAGGCGTTGGACTTGACGTACCCAGCCTCAGTGCGTCCATAATAACTTCAAATTCCTTTTGATTTTGATTCATATCGAGTGCTAAGTCTAGATCCAAGTCTCCTGAGAGCTTAACTCTTTTGCTATCCAATGGGCAGTCGTCAATAGCCGATATAAGTCTCTGTGGTGGGATGTAGAATTGTGAGAGAGCCTCGCGCACTAGACGATCACTTTCGTCTTCGCTGCGTAAACGTTTGCGGGATGACATAGCCTTTTCGAGTTGTTCAGCACCTTGTGTGATTTCCGGATCGATTAGGGGCATTGATGCATTAATAGCACTCAGTTCACGATCGAGCTTTTCTAAATCGGCATCGACACTATTGCTGGATAGAGAACGTTTACGGTCACGTTTCTCTGAGCACGATGAGGGTGTGGTAGATGATGAGGATGAGTGACGCACTGATGTTGAGCAGGTTGAGTTGTTCATGTTGGCATTGTTATGATTTGTTTGGTTGCAGCACGAGGAATTGGTCATTGCAGTCAGATTATGCGGTTGTGTGGCATCAATGGAACTAGTTGTGCGGGGTGATAAGTTATTTAGCTCTTTTGTAGAGTTTTCGGAACTGTCAATGCTGCAGCTGTTGTATGAACTGAAGACATTATCGCGAGCTGATTCTGGTTTGGTGTCAGACCTAGAATTAAAAAAAAGAAAGTAAATGTTTAGTAAAGTTGGTTAGGAAGAAGCATTAGGCACTAACATAATAAATAAATAAATAATAATGAATAATAAAAAAAAAACGAATTTTGAAGGAGTTCCTTATATTATGTATAACCCACTGAGAAAGGGAAATTTTCAATTCCGTTACGCCTTCTTTAGTTTTGCTATTTTAAAACCACTTACATATGTAGATTCTTGCTGAATTTTTGGTTTAATTTCATTTGCAGAAGCAATACTTAGTATCATAAAGAGAACACGCCGTCACAGTAAAGATACATTAAAAACTCGACTTTATTTGCTAAAATTCAAGTTATTCTTGAAACTTGTAAGATCTAACATAACTTTATACCAATTATACAATTAGTAAAAGTTTTAACCTTCTCGGTGACATAACGTGATCGTCTTGGCATTGACAGTTGCCAGTGACCCCTCAGTCAAATCCTTCCTCAAACAAAAAGCTTTCTTAAAACTTTTCATCCAAGCGAATACCGTCAACACATTAAAGATGACATTTTTAATATATTTTAACACTGCCACCTGTCAAATTATCTGTCAAAATTTATTTAAATTTTATAATTTCCAAATAAATTGATAAGCTATGTACACATGTACATATGTATGTATATATGCATGTACGTAGTATGTCATAATTATCCATAAAATAACGGTGTTAATCACCAACTAATTCCTCTATAATTGTCAACTTCTCTTTGGGACAAAATAATTTCGTTAAAAATGCCACAATTACTCGCAACAGACGTCGAAGAAAAACAAAAAAAACTTTACGTACATATGCATGTACATATATAAAAGGAAAAACTTTCACTTGAAAACTAAGAAAAAATAAAAAAAAAAAAAACTCTTTCCCTATTCTCTTTCATATCATTCCCCTCCGACTGCAGCACGTCACATCATTTATATTTCTTCATAACTACTTTACTACCCAAATGGGTTACTTTATCTCATAACATGAACATAATACATCATGAAAGAGAGAAAAAGCAGTACGTACGAGTATAGTAATGCATTGATGAAAACAAGCCTTTAAATCAATCGACCAGTTATACCGTTGTTCACACAGCACATCTCCAGTACCAGATTTTAATCTACATTCTATCGTGATGCTTACATAATTGCTAACAATCTCTCTCTGTCTATCCTTCGCACGCTGTTTATCTCCCTCTATCGGTTGAAATCTATCTAATATGTCAAATTCCTAACAAAGAAATTTAGTTGAAGAAGAAATACCAATTTTTTTTTTTTTTTTCGGTATTTAGTTTGTCAACTGTAAAAGCGAAAGTGAATGCGTTTCATGTTGCTCTTTGATAGAGTGTCTGTTGTTTTCTCTCTCTTTTCCTCTTTCTGTGTTCATTGTTTATCGCCAATTTCCCACAACACAAAAATTGAGGCTAAATCAATACACAACGTACACCAAACAAAAGAAACAACAGAGCACACAGAAGTGGAAAAAAAAAAAATACGAGATACAAAATCGGTTTTATGCTGCGCTATAGAATGAGGATAGCTTTTCAGTGTTTCTCTCTGTGGCTTTGTGTCTGTTTACTCTCTGTCTATATATCTCTTACTAAAAACTAGGCCCCCGCAAATCAAACCTATTTTTTTTTTTTTTTTTTCATTTTATTTTATTCATTCGTTTCGGGTGATTTCAATTAAAATGAAAACACCTTGAACATTGATAAGCTTGTTGGGATCGGTTGATTTAGTTGTGTATACAAAGAAAAGCCCTGTGTGTGGTGTTGTGTCGCATTGGGTGCATAGTGGAGGGGTGCCACCGAAAAATTACTAAGTCAAAACGAAACATAACTGAAAAAAGCTATCAATGTTGTTGACATAGAAAACCAAAAGAAAAATATGTCGACCTAATCAGTGGAGTTTTTTTCCCCATTCGCCCTCTAATCCGTTATCTGGTAATATTTGCTCAGCGAATGGTAATTGTTTTAAATAATGTCAAACAAATATGTACATACAGCTGAAGCAAGATTTGACAAAAATTGAACGATACTTAATTCGAATGCAAAACGTCTTTCAAATCAAATTCAGACTTGACTTGAAAGTCAGCTGTCAAAATCAAAGATATACATATGACAAGATGATTTACTGAATAAAATTAAATTCAACAAAATCTAACGATAGTTAGCTGGCCAAGATGCGTTCGAAACTAAATCGAGCGGAACTTATCGAAAGCCAACTTCTCAACTTACTGTATCTAAGTTTATGGTATGGTTTAGTTCTGAAATACAGACTATTTGTTAAGTGCAAGTAATTGACATATCAAATACATATGTATGCATCATCAAGTCTTATGGTCCTCAAAATTCATAAAGTATCCATTTTAATATGAACAGATACGCAGCTAATGAAGCCAAAGGATCATACTAATTGAATTTTTCCCATCCAACCTCACCACAAAATCCCCCAAAAGAGAGGACTCAACATAAAAGAACATGATTACAACAATTTCATGGCCTACTACATACGATACGATAAATCCGACTAAAAATTGTCTCCTCTAATCGAATTGGAAGATAATTTAAATGACACTTTCGATAAATATCGGTCATTACCAGGTAAACATGTCCACCTAATAATGTGATAACACTCAACGCAAGAAAAGCTCTCCGCTATCATACTCCACACACGACATTCCGTAACGAAATTAACAAAAGCTCTTAAACTGACTGCTACACTTGCTATGTCACTATCACGCAGTCCCGCCCCTCGCCCCCTTTTACACTTTCTCAATAACAAATGTCGTCCTCCTCCATCCATCCTATCCATCCATCCTTCAACCAATAAATTTCTATGGGAAGGGGGTTCAGCGTCGTCGGTAAAATCGTTTTACATGTATATTCCACACGCTGTTTGTTCACTACTGGCACCTCCGACACCGCACTTCCGGATATGCCTCTTATTTTTCCATTCCCCCGTACACCATTCACATAAATACATACACACAAACGGAGTGTGTTTGTTTGTTTGTTTGGTTGTATCTTGAGGGTGAAACTTAGGATTATTATTACGGGGCTATTATTATCATCATAACTTCTTTCGTGTGTGCCATCCACAACTAGGCAAAGGCACAAGGAATCATTTACATTTTTTTTTTATTTGTTCTACCTACCGTTTTGGTTGTACTTTGATTATCATTTTCTAATGAAAGATGTATTTTGACCTTCGTTACGTAGGAGAGGGTCTCCTCTCATTTGCCAATATGGCAATCATATGTAGGGGGTGTCCTCGAACTTGAGATTTCTTGAAAAAAAAAAATTTTACTTCGTTTTAGCGTATTGATTCAAAAAGGGGGAAATTGAATTAGAATCTGTATCTACGGCGGAAAAGCTCAATATCTTTCGCATGAAAATAACGCTATGTGTTGGAAAATATGTCCACGTCGGTTAAGAGATTACGTAGATACAGGGTGTTTAGGGGTTAATGCGTACTTCAGCAACAGATACTAAAGAATTGTGTTTAATCTGATGAATAGTATATCAATTGCGTTTCGAATAAGGATAGGCACAAAAATAGTTTTAAATTGTATACATAGATATGTACATACATACGTGCGTAGGTATGTACATTACATGATATTCTGATCCATTTAAACTAAATTGTCGATGTTTGTGTAACGGTTTGTGCTTGAATATTAAATAAGCTTTTGAAATGAAAAGCTTAACACGATATCTATGGCATCATCGAGTTTTGACATCAAAAAGTTGCTGAAATTTGCCTTAATCCACCTGTAGATAAAGTATCTGTGACAGATAAGTTTATGAATTGTGTCCGGTTTAAACAGTTCTCAGCAATGGTGTAAGATCTATGTATACTGCAAAGCAATATGTCGACGGGAACTGTTATCGAAAAATTCCTTCCGAACTTCGAGTCGTGACTAATAGCCAGAAGGCGGCAATGAAATGATAAGTGTTTTGTAGAGATTGTCTAAGGACATATCCCCATCCGGAAGTATCCACCGAAAAAAAACCCTCAAAACAACAATCTATTGTTGTAGCTACCAAGAAACAATTACTTCACAACGCGTGAGGGTCATTCGTGGTAATTTTGCACCGAGAGGAAAAAAAACGGATTCTCTAATTATTTTGTTTGTTTTCTTGAAACTTGGTTTTTTTTTTTTGCTGCTTTTCTGTCTGCTCATTTCTTGTCGTCGCATATCTGTTGTGACCTCAAGCTGCCTAGTCCGAGCTGGCGCGCGACCACTAGGTAAAATAAGTTTCACCAAGTGCGACACAAGCAATATTTTGAAATCGCCATTCGCGTTCGTATTATCTTTTTTTTGTGTTATGTCTTTCTTCTCTTAGTAAATAGTATCTCTCATTTTGCTCCAATGTGCGTCTCTTTAAGGTTTTTTTTTTGCTTATAGCTTATAGTGGTGGCATCAACCAAGAAGAAGCTAGGAGGAGCAGATACATTTTATACTATTTTTCCTTTTATTTTATTTTTTTTTGTTGCGCTGTTTATTCTTTGTGCATAACAGCACTCTGTGCATATGCAATGGGTTTTGCGCGTACGAGAGCCAGCGGGGGTTGTGGAACGAACAACCAAACGACAGCGAGACAGCGACAACGACAACGACGACTACGATGAAAGAAGACGTGAAGAAGTGGAAGAGATTAATATACGATATATAGCGTTATGCCTGCCTCACTTGTTATAAATATGTGTGGATGGGGCATTTTCATGAAATCGTTGCTCGGAAATTTCGTTATGCTGTGTCTCGTTGTTGTTGTTGTTGTTGGTTTTTGATATTCGTTAATTTATTTTGTTTTTTTTTTTTTTTTTGGGGGTTTTATGAGCTTTTTTTGTTGTTTTCTTTTGGTTTGGATTGTGTGTTGGATTGAAATTGTTGGTGAGTCTGCTGGAATTTCAAAGTCGTTTTGCGACAATTAACGAAATGACAAACAGATAACATGAGTGGAGTGGTGTTTGCTGGACTACATGTGAGTGTGGGAGGGGTGAAGGGGGGAGAAGAGAGTAAGTAGCAATGAACGAGGATGGAATAATGAAATAAATGGCACGTATGGTAAAGAGGAGTTTTTTTTTGTTGTTGCTATTTGCTGTTTATGGATGGATGGATTGTTTTTTTTTTTTTTTTTGATTCGTGAACAAGGTGATGCGCTTGTTGTAAAGTGATTACTTGATGGGGTTAATCATCGGATTATTGTTTGCAATTTTTGTTTTTTCATTCCAATTATTGGTAGGTAGGATCGTCTTGTGGGTGGGAGTAAGTGCTTGTGAGCTAATTCGGGGAAATATGAGTCGAGGAGGAGATGTCGGGCAATTGAATGACGGAAGTGCGGATAAAGTGGGTCACATTTTTCTGTGTTATTATGCAAAATGATTTTTCTTTTGGGAGGGTAGAATTTCGGGGAAATTTTAAGTGTTCAAAGGCTAGGCAGTATAATTCACGCGAAAATTGTGTACTTTTTGTACCTACCATACATATGTACATATGTATGCATATGTACGTAAAATGAAAAAAAATTTCTTAGTCTTTGTTTAGCAATACGCATTTAATCTGTTCAGTAAGTATTATGTGACATCTTGTTAGTTTTCAGAGAGATATTTTCTCCAGTTAAACAAATTTTTTTTTTAAGATTTTTGGGTCTGCATAGTTAGTTAGGTTGATTTACACAGTAAGAGTCTAAACTTAGCTGTCCTTGAAATTAGTTTAGTTTCCAATAAATAAACTTAATCAATGTTTGGATTCTATTAAATCTCCAATTGTGTACTGCCATAAGTCGTCACAAAATTTCATACCTACATATGGACATATG
This sequence comes from Xylota sylvarum, assembly GCA_905220385.1. Lineage (NCBI taxonomy): Eukaryota > Metazoa > Arthropoda > Insecta > Diptera > Syrphidae > Xylota > Xylota sylvarum. The sequence goes on along the minus strand of LR999957.1, from coordinate 90,909,444 downwards.
TAACTCCGATAACTGGTGTAAGAATTACTTTTTTTTTTACACATCTTCGAATTCGGTAAATCGACTGAATTCTGATCACTTTTAGCAAATTCGATATTCTTTCGATGAATCTGTCGTTTTTTTTAATTTTTGAACTAAGTTCTCAATGTTTCGACTAGACACAGAAAATATGGCAGCTTTGTCTCTTGAATTGTCAAAATGGCGTTCTAAATTTTGACGACTTATTTGTATTGTACAATTTTTGAGCTTTTTGAATAGTTTTTTTGATAAGTTGCTCCGTAAGTCTAAGTGGGTCTCTAATTTCTGACATTTGTGGGCTCAGCTGCTTTTACTTTTCTAAATCTTTTTCAAGACACTGTCTCAAACTGTTGATAACAATTTTTGAACTGTAGGTAGGTATTCTTCTTTTTTAAAATTTGACAAAGAAAATATAATGGCTTTCTCTTGGAAACTCCAAAATGGCGTATCCGATTTTTGACGACGTACTTTATTGCAATTTTTGAGCTTTTGGAACCTAAAGCTCTGACTCATTTCACCACTTTTTGGATAAAGTTTTTGAATTTGCTGAAAAATTTCTCCGCACAGGTCTGAACAGAGCTCGTCTTTACCAATTGGAAATGTGACGAAATTGGCACAAAAGTTCCTATGACGTAATTTTTTGACTGTTTTCGTACTAAAGCAGATTTTTTGTGCAATTTTCTATTAAATCCAATTAGAGCTCGTTTGGTCTAAAACTGCCGTCAGTTCCTTGAAAACATGATTAAAATTCGTTATTACGTAATTTTCACCGTAAAATACCCACTTGGTAATAATTTCTTACACTTTTTAATCACTTGGAACATATTTTAATACTTGACAGTTATTGGACGTATTTGTATATGCAAATAATGAAAAATTTATAACTTAAATCCACAAAGCAGTTTTGTCCTTCACTTTTCGATCACATGCAACATTTTTGGCCAAAATCTGTTTGTAATGCATATGTACTCTTATTCACATTGAAAATTTCTCACAAATATCCGTCACTCATTTCGTAATCTATTGTAAAAAATTTTTTGACGTCATGACAGAGTTCATTTAGTTTTTTTTTCTTTTTGTGAAAGCGTCGCTATAAAACACTACATACAGCACTTCCTTCAAAATTCACACACAAAAAAAAAATTATACTCACTTTGGTAAATTAGCCAAGTAACGAGACTGTTTCTCCCGACGCAATTCATCGGTTAGCCTCGAGTATGTGTTATTGATGCAAACACTTCGGCGTAAATTCGTCTCAGAGTCCTTTATCCTTTCGAGCTTGTGGGCACACAGCTGTAGAATACGTTTACGTTCCTCACGTTGACGAAGTTTTGGCGAAATCATTGGAACGCGTGACCGATGATGATGATATCCAATCGGTGGTGATGACCTGGGGGGTCCGAACATATCGGAATCGTCGTCTGTGCCGTTAATTGGAGTTGTTGTTGGCAAGGTCATTGTTTTTTTTGTTTGTTTTGGGTTTTTTTTTTTTTTTTTCTTATATGAGTGGTTATTTAGTTTTTTGCACTTTTTTTTTTTAATCTACTTAATCTCACTTAATTAATTGTTTATGCATTAACTTGATTTGATTTTTTTTTTCTCTTTTTATTGTAATTGGCCGCACAATTAAAATATCTTTATCACACGAAGAAAAAACTCTCTGGATGTGGCTCTCTCTTAAGTGACAACAAGTTAAGCACAAAAGAGTGTCAAAAAGAGAATAACAACGTCTATAAGGGAGAGGAAAATTCACCAAAGGAAAACTAGTTTTTCTTTTTTTATTTTTTATTGCAAGGTAAACCACATATGATTTAAGTGGGGTTCACACACTCTCTCTTTCTTGTAATTTTTAATTGAGTTGAGATACTTTTTATTTTCTTTTGCTTCTTGTAATTGTTATCGTTTTTATCTTTGTATCCTTTTGGGAGGACTTGAGATTTTTTTTCTTATTGCTTCAAACACTTTAGATCCTTTGACACACTTCACTCACTTTAATCCTTTGTTTTGGGTTTGAATGACGGTATACTGTGTGTGTGTGTGTTTGTTATCCTTTGTTTGGATCGTGAATATATAAAAAAAAAAAATAAATTTTGACTGTTTTGTGTTGGTTCTTCTTTATCACTTTCTTTTTCTTTGCCACACAAATCAGCTGTGAATAGCAATAACAGCGAAAAAAAAATTCACTATGAATCTGTTGGAAATCTTTGAGATTCTTTTTCGTCGGTGATTTATTGTTTTGATAGAGACATTAGGATTTGGGTTGCAGATTGAATGATGAATAGCTCTTAATCCATAAGTGTACTCCAGAATTTATTATTTATTTATTTTATTTTTTTTTTTTTAATTTCACTTGAGTATTTATTTATTTTTTTTTTTTTTCTTATAAGGTAATCCACAGGTTGACAATAAATATTATGATGTAATGTAATCCTGTTATGTGCCAGCAAATTATGTGTGTGATATAGTAAGAAGAAAAAAATAATAATAAAACCGTGTTAGTATGCTAAAAGTGTAATCGCTTGCAAAACACGTCTTCACGGTTCTCACGTTCGCAATGAACTGACTTAAAATACCTCCCGTACCTAGTTCATATGTTTCGGTTCGATGTATCTAAACCGACTATCTTTGATACCTACTATGGCAATTCTGTTGAGTGTATTGCTCTGCCTTCGTCCGATTCTCTTTCATCTGCTCGAGAGTGGGAATTCCCTATTCGAACTCAAGAGACCGATTCGTATCTGTGTGACTTGAAGAGCGAATCTGTGTACATGCACACACTGTGTACAGTGTACACGGTGTATCTTGGAGTAATCACGTATGTCCATACGTACGGCGACGATTGATAATCAAAGATACATGTTTTGTTGTTTTTTTTTTTGTGTTCGCCTTTTTTATTTTTTTTTGTGGTTTTTAGATTCGATTTCACTTTTATGTTGAGTTTGAGTTGATTGTATGCATGGATGCATGTTAAAATTGAAATCCTCGATGAGGACTCAAAAATGTTTTTGCTATGCAAGATTTTTGAAAGTTAACATCTTACGCATTTAAACAATTTTCTAACAAAACTTTAATTGCTTTCTAACACGATTTTCTATTGTTGGTTCATTTAATAGAATCAATCGAATGGGGAGGGGTTGACTTTAAGAGTAGTGTAGTTCATTTGCTCTCTTTGGTGTTCTATTCATTAAAGAGCATAGTTGATGAGAGAGAGAGAGAGCCCATATGGGGACTGGGGAGAAACATCGACAAGAAGAGGATTTCAATTTCATATATGGATATCTTTTGTTTGGATTGTTGCTGTGCCTCTGAGTTCTGCTGCTGCGTTCATATTTTTACTTGCTTATACATATATGTACATAGATACAAATGTGTATTTGTGGTTGTGACGAAAAACCACTTTGGGACAGATTTTGGCAGTTAATTAGTATTAAAAAGAAATGTTTATCGTTTCGGATTGATGGCATTTTAATGCAGTTGGAGAGAAGAGGTTACGGTTTTTGAAGACAAGACACTTTTTCTTTCGATTGAATTGTGTGGGCTTAGGGATTTGAATTGAAGTATGTATTTGCATTTTCTAAAGTGGCTTTTAGTTGTTACTACTTACATGCATATAATCAAATCGGTAAAGTTTTCATTTGTATTTTGCTTATTGATGCAAATTTGGGCAAATTTTCTAGGTTAAGGCAGAATTCTGACAAGTTGAGGTTTTGTCATAGGTATGGGTCACATCATACCATACAATGTTTGTGTTATTAGCTTTTCCCGTATCGCATGGTATAAATACATATGTACATACATATGTATATACCTATCAGACGACGTATGTATGTTAATATGTGTCTGCATAGGTACTAGCAATAAGTTCGCACTGCAATTCAGTACAAACATTCGGCCTTGAGAAACAGATTATAAGCGACAAACTTGGTCGCTTTACACGATGACTGTCATTTCGGCGCAGTAAACCAACAAATTTGTATTGATATCTCTTTTGGAACACGTAGGACGTCATTTCTTTTTTGTTAGTAAATTGTTGACGTGCTACATGTACATATGTATGTACGTGTATTTGTTTATTTCCTGATATACAAACATTCTCTATATATAACGATCCCAAACAAAGTATCTCCAAACGCCCTTAAACTGAAGCTTCGGTTTTCCTTGATGGTTCTAACCCATGTCCTGACTGCCTCCATATACCATTGCGATTACATGGTGCTCAAACTGAAGCCTCAGTTTTTTTTCACCTGCGTCAGGGTTTCTAAATCTTTGGACTATGTCAAAATTTTCATACAGCTCATAGCAACAGCCCAAAATCTACGGTTAAGCATACGTATGTACATACATGTGTTAATGCCCAGATGTTCTTAGATATTTTCGCAACTGAGGTTGTTCTTTTTATAAGAATCAAGATCATAACCGGCCTGATTCAGCCCGTGGTTATAGTCAAATACCTAGGAGCTTTCGTTAAATCATATCTTCACTCAAAAACATCAAATACGTCAACATTTTTCTGCTATTGAAAGGGTGTTTTTTGCAAAAAATCACTGATAGGACTGTTCTCAGCATCTGAGAAAACTTTGGCGTAAAGGGGAAATACATTGGGACATAATTCCCACATTCGAAAAGTGGACTTTTTTCCATCTAGATTCAGAAATAAATTTGCATGTGGAGTGAATTCCCGTAGAATTATTTCCCCGTACCAAAAACAAAAATGCAAATACAAATATTTGGTGCGACAGGTCTATGGGGTCCAGCTTCTCACAACCATTCATGTTGTGCGTGTTATATTCGCTACACGAATAGAAGGAACCTTACTGTTTAATGCCGTTTCCGAAGGGCTATTTGAGAAGCTTTTTCATGACAGTTATACTCTCGGATGTTAACTACATACATAATTTATTAAAATAAATTTATCTATTGATCGTTTCAATCGAATCAAAAAATTGCTATTTTGTTCTCTTAAAAACAGAATCAGATAGTGTGAGCAATACTATGCATATTTTAGAAAAAAAAAAAAAATTACTTTCACTCATTGTGTCTTGGAATATACTAAAACCCCAGTGGAATTCCCGCCATGACATAATAGTTGTGCTAAAAATTCGGAACTGTGCACCAATAGTTTATTTCTTAGATTTAAGCACACAATTTCATATTTCTGGCTATGACATGAAATGACAAATTCATGTATCAAATATTGTTGATAGCCGATTTGCGGTTTCGAAAAAAACAGTGCATAAACTGTACAAGGTGCCCCAAATTAATTTTGAAAACATTTAAGGGGCTATACTCTGAGTAATATTTTGAACCGTGTTGTTCCACCCATATTTGCGGTCGACTACTTAGTTATGGTCAAGTGGTAGGTACCTGGTTCGAATTGATTTGTCATTCTTGCTAGAGAATATTTTCCTGTAAAATTCGTCGTCTTAGTTTTCAAAAACTCTGGTCTGATGACTTTGCGTCAATTGTATTTTGAAAGTTAGTAAGTACGAACTGGAATTGCTGTTTCGGACTTTCAGTGACGATTTCATTCATTGTGGAGGTTTCTTGCTACATATCATACTAAGTTTCTTCAAATTTCTAAATATTAAATGAATTATATGAATAATAATTAGATGAACGAACGTGTTAGACTTCGTTTTTCCGTAATAGATACATTGTCTCCTTCTGGATGACGAAGACCAGTGAGCCAAAGCATTCAAAGCATCATCAAGAGTAGTACTAGTAGTTCGACGGGCGACTTCTGTTTGCAACCGGGTGAGTACAGAATTGGTAGATAGAACTGCCGTTCTGGACCACCAATCTACAGAATCATAGGAAAATTAGTCTTACGTTATTCGCCAAATAGTGGCTTAAGATGTTGTCATCTGATTGTTGTCTTTTGATAGAATTGCACGTGGAATCAAAGGTTACATTTTTCAAGACACTTTTTCTAGAGCATAGCATAGTCGTAACAAAAAGATGTGCAACCAAAGATACTACTCTGATTGATCTGCTGCCATAGAATCTTTTATCGATCTCAAGTATTTTTCCACGATACGTTCTAAACGATTCAACAAAAATTCAACGGGGCTGATAGGCCGTAAACACATTGCTAATATATAAAACATTGACTTCTGTTCCTGGTTTAGGATTGAACAAAATCTTGACATCGCACATACTGATGAGCTAATCTTTAGAAATACTGACAAAATAGTTTCTAGTTGCTTATTGTTCTAGTGTACTTAAATTGGAACTTTGATTTCTTCTTGAAAGTTGCTTCGAAAGCATACATAAATGAAACATATACAAGGCGGACCAAAAATATTGAGTGTAATTTTTATTTGAATTACTTTTGTGGTGTCAAGGCTAGTCTGCAAGAAACTGGAGGAACCTTTCCTTTCTAGAAAGAAATCTAGAGAACAAGCCGGTCAACATTTTTTGAGATTATGCAGTCTTGAAGAATAGTCATCGTACTCGTATGCGCAGTAGCGGCGTCTTATTGAAACCACTTACAATCAGGCAATGTATAAAGTTTCCAAACATTGGTCTATACTCTGTCCCATTTACCATTACTGAATCCCCATTACTGCATAGAGCCCTATGACCTTTTCAGCCGGGATACCACACCAAGCCATGACTCGAAGTGGACACACCTGCCGCTTCCGCATTATTTGAGGGTATACCCAGAAACGTTAGAGTCTTAGTCTACCGCGGTTCTGCTATAAACTCTGACAACGACATCACATCAGAAATCAAACGAAGAGTTACACTTGCCAATCGCTGTTTTTTTTGGCCTGAGAAAGCAATTGAGTAGCAAGGCCAAGAAACACTAAGGAGATTCTATACACATAAGACCCTCATCATCCCAGTCCAGCTGTATGGCGCAGAAGCATGAACATTAACGAAGGCGTATGAAGATATCTTTGATCGTTTTGAACTTCTTCGAACTTCACGAGCAGAACTCTACGAGCAGTACATAGACATTGACCTGATCAGAAAAGTTCACATCAGTCGTCTAAGATGGCTAGGACATGTAGAGCGATTGTTTATCAACGCTCCTGCCCGAAGAAGCTTCGAATCAAAAGAAAGAGCTCGTCGTAGGTGGCGCGCACAAGTGCAAGAGGACCTCAACCAATTTGGAGTGCACAACTTGAGGCTGTTAGCCAAAGGTCGCGCTTGTTGTAGCACCCTCTAAGTAAGTAAGTAATTGTACCCAGAAACGCAATAATAACCAACTTGTGTGGTCTCAGCCACCCAGTTGCTATCAAATTTAAATATTATGTAAAAAATTAAAATTCACCACAAAGTCGCCCCTGAGATGTTCAGCTCTGCTGAACGAGTCCTCGCTGGTTCATACGAAAGGTGTTCGTCAAAAGATGCCTGAACGCAGCTTATATTACCTCGAAAACGTTTGGATGCTGATCTCCCAGATTGTGTACGATTAAATATAGTCCCTTCCCAAAAATGGAAAAAAAGACGCATCTCTAGACGGATCACTGCGAAATTCTCGTTGTGTCCTTGCAATTAAGAAGTTGTGTCGAATATAAGATTCGACAGTGAAAATTCTTTGTTGGATCCACGGAATATTTAATCTAAAGAGAAAAACAAACTCATGTACATTGTATGTACATACATATCTAACTATTCCAATTAACTATTTGAAATTTTCTAATAATGGATATATAAATATTTTTAATAACTTTGCTTATATTTTCATTTCAGGACACAAACAATCCTTCCCCGTCGCGTACAATGAATCGTAGTTCTCTAGTATGGAAATATTATTATCCGTTATCCGTAAGAGCCGTCACGGGTTTTCAGTAATAATATATGTAGTTCCTAAAACAGTCAAAATTATCGTGGTGCGGAATTTTCGCTTAAATTAGAAGCGCAGTGCATTCCATTGTCGTCCATCGCAAAAAATGTTCGAACAAAGTCTCCGCTTATTTGCTTGCTCCCTATTGTCCTAACGTCCACGTTATAGTTCCAGCCAGTTCTTCTAACGCAAGTAGCTATACTAGTGTCCGAAAGTGTGATTTTTTGTATTTTTGTTTTGCCACGGGATATTGGCAGTAAAAGTGTTCAATCGCATTTTTTAATTTCTTTAAAAATCAATTTTTTTAGTGTACGATTAAGCTCTCAATTAAGAAATGAAAATGGTTGTGTGTGTTTTTAAGTCCTGAGAAATTTCAGTGCTCCTTAATCTTGTGAAATCAGGGCATTTAATTCAATTCAGTGCTTTCCAAGGATACACCCCAATACAGGAGTAAGGATTTGAAGCGATGGATTTATAATTTGTAACTGGTGAGTGAAATTTAAAAATGTTCCATCCTAAAAATAAAATTGTTTTTCTTCAATTTTTCCATCTTAAAACAAATATCTTAAAACAAATCTGAAAATTTTCTGTGTCCTATTTCGAAAGGTTTTAAAGTTCGTCACTCATACCTGAATTAATAATAAATTAATAGTAGCTATGTCGCATATCTCGTATGGTACTACAATTAAAAATATTTGGCGCAACAGGTCTCTATGTAACCCAGGGACTAGCCTCTCACAACCGTTCGTGTTGTGCGTGTTATATTCTTTACACGCCTACTGTTTCATTCCGTTTCCGAAGAGTAATTTTTCATTTGAGAAGCATTTTCATGACAGTTATACTCTCGTATGTTTGTCAGATGCTCGCGAGAGGTGGGGCCGTGAAAGATGTCTAGATGTTCTAGATGTTGTCTGGGGATCGAACCTTGAACAATTTTTTTCGACAAATCAGTATCATTATGGCGTCAACTACGCTCCACATATGCATACACACTGTATATGTTTTTAATAGAAAGCAGGGTTAATAATCTGTACCAGCTTAGTAATGGTTTCAATTCAAAAACTGCCCTAAATCGTCGTCTGTGTCTTAACGAGATAGCTGACCAATTCCACATTCACTTGATTAGGGTGCCGGGACACAGTTTATATTCCAGTGAATTGTATGGCCAACGAACTCGCCAGACATCGATTTTATCGGATAAGACGAATATCGGCATGCTTCTCGCCACAGTTACATAATTTACTGCTTAAACCCATCGCTGTAAATTTAACCAATCGTAGATGGACAGATACTAGACAGATCTGGCCCAGGCTGGATCAGAAACTCTCTAACTGTCTTTTCAAACAGATAAGGTCGCTTATAACAATCACAGTAGGTGTCATTCCGGGGCACTGCATTATCGGTAGCCATGCCATTAGGCTGAGCCTCATCGCTAATGAATTCTGCAGAAGCTGTATGTACGTGCCAGGCGCTTTCCGCTCGTAGAAGGTTGCACTTATAGGTGGTTACTTCTTCGATAATTTAGGCGAACTGGCTAACGCAAACATCAATAGCCTCCAACGCTTTATATTAAGCTCCTGCTGGTTTCAAGTGGTAGTCTTATGGGGATTTCAGTTCCATCTGGTACCATCATGGACCTTTATTGGTCTAAGTGTGGCTGTTCATGCGGCCTGCTGTGACAACCTATCTAATTATGACTTTTTTGATAGTTGCTTAAGAATTGCGCTTGAGATTTGATTAAATCTGAGTACTCGGTAATACCATTATTTGTAATTGGGTAATTCGTTGACGTTTTTGTTATTGAGGAATTCTTTCTAGACTAACATTAGAACCTGCGTCAGTATAATGGGCGCCCTTAGAACCACTTCTATAGCTGCACTAGAAACTATGCTCTATCTTTTTTCCATTGATATCTTTTTGATGCTGATAGGGTCCAAAGCAGCATTACGACATTATTGCAACTGGCTCGTGGAAATATGGGCCACGCAAGTATCCTAAATGGCCATAACACTATTCCTAGTAAACCGTACTACTTTGTCCCCTATCTGGACTTTAACGTCTAGTATAAAATAAGTATTCCTACCAGAAATGCTTGGGAATCGGAAGGAATTTTAAATGAATCTGCGACAAAGATTTACATAGACGGACCCAAGACAGCGTCCGAAACAGGTGCGGGAGTTTACTCCAGTGCACTAGATATTTCTATTACCTCACAACTGTCGGACCACTGTAGTGTATTTTAAGCAGAAGTCACAGCAGTCCGTGAAGACGCGACTTGGGTTTCTATTAACTCAGTAGAGAGCTGCGATAAAAACCTTGGAATCGGCAAGAATTCGATCCAAATTGGTAAAGCAATGCCGCGGATCTCTTAACTAGATCGCCGTCAGTTGCGACGTATCCCTGTGCTGTGTTCCCAGCCACAGGGATATTTCAGGCAATTGCAAAGCGGACTAGCCAGCTAAGGGTAGCGGCAGCAGACTTATTTCCCTGAATAGGACAAAGCTAAGACAGATAGTTGGCTAAAACTGTGTGGTAGGCAGGCATGTCAGAAGGCTTGGTGCTCAGTTCAACGATTTCTGTAGAGACGGAAGAGGTGGAAACAATAACACAGGTACATTGTGTACATGTCCTGCTCTAGGACTAGTTTAGAGAAGGAAAACCTTAGGCTAGTACTTAATCTTAACGTTCTAGTTAGACTAGACTTAATCAAAATAAAAAGCTTCACCAACAGGTCAAACTGGTAAACGTCGAACCATACTTCTTCGGTATGTATTCACAACAAAACTGGTTGCCCTGCATCCTGTCCCAATTGAGAAGTTTCCAAGTAGGTCTCCAATGCTGATAATCTGATTTTTTTTTCCATAGTGGTATCACAATGGACCTTCTGTTGTTCTAAGTCTGTCCTTGCTGAGCAGGGATAGAACCACCCAACCCAACCCAACTTTAGAAAATCATCTATACTTCTAAAAAATAAGAACTTATAGTACCTACATATGTATACACATGTGTATGTATGTACCTATGTATTTTCTGAATAAGCGCCCCAACATCCAAGAAAAAGTCAAATTTTGAAGGTATGCGGCATTTTATCGGATTATGCTGTAATCACTCACTCTACCAGTAGTCGTTGGAGTCAATATTTCACCAAGCAGAATGCTGACTTTGTCCTATTTCTTTGTATTTACTTTCGCATTTCCAATTTTTTTTTTTTTAAATACACGGATGACTAATCCCTATTTATCGCAAAACTCCTTAGCATTGGAGTTAATTTAAGTAAAATAAAAAAAGATAAGCAGGATTATGTATGCATGTATACACGCACAGATTCATATATGTATTTACATACTTTGGATGCATCAGATATCCATATGTATGTATATATCTAAATATGTACATATGTATGTATAGGTAGCCAAAGTTGAGTAAATAAATTTCCATAAATTCGTCAGAGAAAACATACAAAACTTCGATATAATAATTCCGAGCCCTCCTCCGTCACTTTGAAAACAATAACAACCTTTGCGTACATATGTATGTACATATGTATCTAGATATGTTTGCAGTGTTATTCACACTGAATAAATATTTTTAAAAAAGTCACTTATCTTCAAAACAATTGTATGTAGGCATATGTAGATACTATTAAACCGTAATTTATTAGAAAATGGGTCAGATACTTTTCACTCATTTCATTCATCAGTTTCTCACTCTTTACTTTTTCCCCGTTCGTATGCTAAAACAAAAAAAAAAAAAAAATATATTCACGGTCACTCTTTAGCAAGAGCTACCAGAAAATACTACTAGATAGTATTATAGATACCCGTGTATATACTGTATCTACGAAATGTGTCACACGTTCCCTCAGTGCGCTCTCTAATCAATAATATTCATCTTCTTACTTTTTCGTTTCATTGTATAAAAATCAGTACGAAAAAAGAAAATCAAATGATTATGAGCTGTGAGGGAATGATTATAAATTCAGAGAGTAGTAAAATAAACATTATTCCCCCTCTTACAACACACAAGGGGGCAGACAGGCAAACCGACAGCAGCAGCAACAAATTTTTTTTCAACCCAAAGGCGAAGGGGGCAAACGTAGGTAGTCAGGCAGGCAGGCAGGCAGAAAGAAAAACTAAACACACATAGTCGTATGCAAAACAATAAAAGAAAACAACTAGAGAACAACAACAAGACGAAACACTATATGTGAAACAGATAAAAATCACCTACTTCTTCATAAAAGAGACATATGGAAGCAATATAAAATAAAAACGTAAAGAAGAATAAAACAGAAAAAAAAAAAAAAAAAAAACAGAAATAAAAATGATTCGATGGAAACAGAAACTAAAGCAAAATGAAAAACGGAATGAAAGTATAGTACATATACTGCTGGACAAACGGGAATGCCACGGGAGGGTGGAAAGGAAGAACAACGGCATGGTAAGCAAGGCGCACACAAAGTGACGTAAAATGGATTGGAATTGAGTTTGAGGGAAACCCTTACGGAAAGAGCGAAAGAGAGAGAAATAAATTCTCTTAAATGGCTGGTGCTGTGTGTGCAAAATTTTAGGAGTGCATTGGTCGATGAACGATTAAATAAATTGAAGATACATTAATTGAATCTCTCTCTCTCTGATGGTAATTTGTAGATTAAGGCATTGAAAATCCGATTAAAACCGAAATGATATGCACTTTATGATTGTGTGTGTGGGATGGAGGAAATTGTGAAAACTCCCAAAAACCGTAAGAGACAATGTCAAGTGGCTGCAAGGCATTTTGCAAAACACACAGAAGCCAATAAGTCCACCCTTCCCCACCCATTCTATTATCCGGAGTGAGTGAATTTTCAGCATTTTCAATATGCCACAAGGCTTTTAGGACAATTGCGGAGGTGAATTTAAATTGATATGTAGTTTTAATGGAATTTATATGTACATACATATGTTTGTGCATGCATGCATATGAGGAAGTGGGAGGCAATCAAATATTAAACTATTCACGCCTAACCCTTGTCTAGGGACCAATGACCCCAAACGATTATATGCACGTACATACATATGTAGGTATGTACCTATTTACATTGTTTTACTTTAAAGGCTATCGAAACTGTGAACATTCTGTATGATTGAAGTTCATTAGGAATAGTTTATGTACATTATCTTATACGATTGGTCGAACTTTGTAGAATGAAGTTAAACTAAACTAGTCTTTCCTCTCCTCTCTATCTACCTACATACATACTTCGACATATGAATCAATCATATCACTTTTCAGTTTGGAGCTACTTTGTGTTGGTCGTCAATAAGAGCATTCAAAATCATCTAGTGCTTCCTTTCACCTTCCTTTATAATATAGAATCGCCTGTCTTTCATTTCAAACATCAAGCTTCATTTGAGCATTCCGATGCACAGGTTTTTAAGAGTCTCTTGTGTCCAAATGCTTTATATCATTTATTAGCGAACCTTCTAAGCGTTACTTACATACATATGTACGTATGTACGTATGTACATAAGTCCTTTCATATCTTGGGTGTCATATGAAGTCATGAAATGCGTGCTATCGCGTTCTTATTCATGTTTCTAGATTCCTTGAGAGACTTTTTAGCACTTTGCCATATTGTGATGTCCATTGCCGTCTGAAGAGCAAGAACTGTAGTTTATCCATTATGTAGTTATTCAGCTCGACATACATATGTATTGTAGCGAATGAGTTACTGCTCATCCTGTAGGAAGAAGGGCTTAGAGTGAGTACCTAGGCCGACGACGGTTCCATAGTTATCTCGATGGAAGCACCTGAATAGGCTAAAACACTGTAAGGGTGGTCAACCTTTAGAAAACCTCTTTACCAAGAAATACCGGATTTCCAAAATGTTCAAATTTGCGTAGAAAACTGAGCTGAAATTGAACATTCAAAATCGTTTATCCATAGCCATTTCAGGGGAATCGACTGTAACAGATGTAGCCTTTAGGTGGCTTTATGTATCTAGGCAAAGATCAGTATGTCTGTATGAGCGCACAAATCGCAGAAATTGTATGGACTCAAAAACTCAACTCATTCCAGAAAATAAAGAGTACACTCTTAACCTAATTTTCTTTTAAGAAGATCACAAATATCAAACTTTGCCACTCAGATGAGAATACGAAGGAGACATGACCCCAACAACCATTGCTGGGTGACGTTGAATTTCTCTTCGATTTATCGGACCATTGTACTCAAGACAAAATTAATGGGGTTCAAATGGTCTCTGTCCTAAGGGAAATGGACAACTTCCGTGACAGTCAGGCTGCTATAAAATCTCTAGTATCAATCTCCTTCTCATCAAAGCACATTCAGATTTTCGCATGTTTCTCTAGATGGGAAGGAAGACTGAGAAATTGCTCGCCAACCAACCGACCTCAAATGGTAAAATGGCAATAGCCGAGAAAAAATAAATAATCATCGTCAGTACAATCCCAATGTTACATTTTTCCGAACCAGAACTAACAGTAATAGAAGTGGGGATAGTACGCAACCCTGTTGTGTGACGTTGCACATTGAAATCAGTGTTCTTTGACTCAATTTAAAGTTTTGTTGAACTCAATGGCTAGGGTGGTTCCATTTCAATACACAATCCCTACTTTTCGAACCCTTTTTACAAAGGTGGCTTCTCACTATTTATGTATGTGTGTATGTAATAATAATAATTTCAAGCTGCTCGAAACAGGTCGATAGTTAGCTAGTTGTCTGGAGTGTGCTGTGGCAACAAAAGTTAAGGTTCCCTTTTCATCGAATGGCTATTCTAAAGCTAGGTCTTCCTCTTTTTATCTGGAAAAAGTACGTTGATCCTCCGGGCTCTGCTTTGTGTTTTTTTCTTTTCCTGTCAACTTGATTGAAAGGTTCCGAATAAAAGCAACTGCTCGTAAAATCTATGCTTGTTATAATACTTATCCTCGCAATATGGTCGAAAGTCAGACTCCATTTCCGGTAGCTGCGTCTTGTAAACTAAGCTTTCTATCAGACTGTTTCATCGAAGAGCTCATAGAAGCATTATTTGATTACGTCATCTCGCACCTTTGTGAAACTACGACTGTTATTGATGTTGGTACCCAAATTGTTGGCTTACATGCCTGAAACTTAGGACTTTTTTGTCCAAGAAATTCGCATCGAAATAGACGTTTTTTTTTGCAATGATTTTTTTTTTAATGGCAATAACAGTATCAGTAAGGTTTGCATCTCTTCCCAAACGCAGGAGAATCTGTTTGGATGTTCAAAAGAATATTGCTCCATCCGACAAGGCAAATATCGCGGATACTTGTAAAACCATTATGTTTTCCGTAGCAGGCTACCATATCTGAAAAGAGATTCGTTTTTTTTTATGGTTTTGTTGACAGTTTTATCAGTTACTATAGAAGAAAGCGTTCGCCGAATACCTTCTATCGGGTTCTGTAAGGCTTGAACATTTCCAAAAGACTGTATAGGATCCAAGGTTAACTCATTTTCAGCCTTTGATTGGTAGCTATAAAAAGTTTTAAGTATGGTCCTTGATTTTCTTTTTCTGTCGTACATCCATGGCTTCATTAAAGCATCAGAATTTTTAACAGATCGATATTTCTTTATTCCTTATCCCTCCCAAGATTGCTAATTTTTGACTATAACTTCGAGTTTCTGGTCAAACAAGGTGTCACTACTACGACCATGCACGGTTTATCAGTTCTAAAGGGAAGGTCTCTCGGCGGATAGGCGGGTAAATTTTAGGTGGAGAGAGACCAATATGGCCCTGGATGTACATACATAAATAACGGTGGCGATGTGCCACATACTGTCTGAATTCTTTCTCATTTAGTCCCACCAATATTTAGAACTGGCTTGAGTTCAGTTCGTAGAGGTTACAAAAAGTATGTTGTATCATAATGAAATTCAATTCCGTAAAAATAAATGTCATCGGCTAAATTATCCACATCAATGTGAGAGAAAGTGAAAACAGCGTCATTACACGTAGAATTTGCGTTACGTAAGGTCGTTACCGCAAATGTCAAGGCAAAACATAACTCAAAGCTTGCGTGAATATATTTGGTTAATAAGTAAATATGTAGAACTGCAACGGTTGTTACAGATACCTAACCAAATGTGAATGCAAAGCCCGACACTAAAAGTTTTCCATTATGACTCAGTAAGACCTTTTCATCGTGATTAAGCTACATAATAGAATTCCATGCTCCCAAAGAAGATACTAGGTAACACAAATTCATAAGCGTATTTGGGACTATCAACGTCATTACACTCTACTTCTTCTAGGTGTTTGTTGTACACAGAAGTAGCAACCGAAGAAGAAGAGCCAAAGACAAATATTATAATATGCTTTGCCATTGTACACGTGCCCATCATGATTTCTCCATTCTACTAATTTAGTAGCAATATCTCTGTAGATACTTTCATACATATACATGCTATATGTATATACAGATACATGCGAATTTGTCTAAGCAAAGTGCCGATTACGGCACACACGCCAGAGCACAAAACCTAAAACCAAATCGAAAAAACAAAAAAAAAAAAAAAAATGAAATGAAATGAAATGAAAAATCAACGCCAACAGAAGATAAGATACGCTTCGATAGCTCTAGCATGTGTGTTCGGTTGGTTCACTTTGTGATTTCAGTGGGAATATTCAAGATCTCTTGTGTTCTGGGAACACACACTGAAGCTACCTGCCAGTTCCTCTGTCAATTCCTCTGTCCGTTCGGCTGGCCGGCCTGTGTGCAGTATGCAATTTATGTGAGGTTTTTAGCTTTCGACATAAGAGACAAATAAATTGAAACACAAACGATTAAGACAAAAAAAAAAAATAATGAATATCTCTGAGGTTTTGGTGTATCTATACAAAGGCCCAGTTCGTTTGGACGAACTAGTCTTTCCTTATCGTGTTTGCTTAATGTGTGTTTACCTATTTCTTATGGTTTTGTTTGTTGTTCGTTCGATTATATTCTTGTTAATTTTTATTGTTTATCTACTTCTTTGTAGAGCATTTATGAACTAGATTGACGTCTATGTGGAGAAGCGAATGATATCTTGTTTTAAGGTTTTTTTTTTCGGTTTCTCGTTCGCGAGCGAGTTTTCGACTTCTATACTATGTATTAAGAGTTATCCACAGAAACGAATTTTCTTCTACATATGTTTAGTAACAATCAAAAGAAATAGTTAGCTAAATACTAAAAGAATCCAAAACAAATTACATAGTCACAAATTAAAGACAGATCGTAATGTAGGTACGTATGTACATAAAGCTTCTCAAGTGTGAACGTACTCTTATAGCCTTGCTATTCGTACTTCCATTGACATTTCATGTTTATCGGTTATAAAAGATATATTCTGAGGACAAGGCTTCCTTTACAAATCGTTTTCATCCCTCTTTAGTACAATGACCTTCAATAAAAGAGTTTTTTTTTTCGCAAACCGAATATCAGTATGGAATTCTTGAGACTTTTCTAAAGGAAATTCTTTATCTGAGAACCGTGCACACGTGCAGATAGATAGTACATACGTTATCAATACATGGACAGATATAAAGATATCAGTTACATCGGCTATAAGTCAGCTATTTAAAGGCTAAGAAGAACAAGTGGAAAATAATTGTAGGTGTTGTAGCAACAATGTCGATTTGAGTACGATAAAGGCGGAGTGTAGAACTACAAGATGATTAAATGACAGATTGCTTGTTGAGCGCCATAGTTGTGACATGTTGTTCGTCTGTCGGTCTATTGAGCGGGAGTTTCAAGGTTCAAATAACAAAAGAAAACAATGGGAACTTTTGATATGGCATGAAATTGACGCTGCCTTCAATTCGTGCGAAAAATTTAATGCATAACATGAATGGCAACGTTAAAATAAACTACGTTAAACCCTCAAAGGTTCAATTAGATACCTGAAGAACTAACCAATTATACCATGAAGGCTTACATCTTTAACTTTCTGCAAATGTTGCATGTTAGTATCAAAGAGTATCCTCTGACTATTCAAACCTTAAAGTTCAATTAAACCTAGCCAAGCTTGATCAAACCAAAAGTCCAGTCAAGCTAAAAAATGTCTACAAGTATGGTTTGGCTTTGATAAAATATCACTTTGGTCACAAAGGGCGACAATCTCATATAATTCATCAACAAGAAACACCAAAAAGGATGTGCATATATGTACATGATCTTCCAGAAACACTATTATGTGAGGAACATACTGCGGTGGCAGATTTCTGTTAGTTTTGTGCGAATCTTTTTGGCTTTTTGAAAAGCAAAAAATACTTGGTCATAATAAACATATTAGAAGCCCGTTTATAAACACCACAAAAGCAAGATGAAATGGCTAACATGCTGGCTAAATCGTTGCATCAAACCTACTCTACTACTCTACTCCTACTTGTATCAGGAACTTTAACCTTACCTGTGGAGACAAGAAGAGTATCCCTGTATCTGGTTCCACTTTGCTGGCAAAGAAAATGGATGGTTTCTCCCTCGTATTAACAGCTTCTGTAGATTTGTTAAGATAAATCTTTTTATACCCTATCCTAAGGAGGGAGAAATAATCGAGATAGACCCTATAAAGTATATACTATAGTCGTGATCAGTATCAATAGCGAAATCGATTGAGCGATGACCGTCCGTCCGTCCGTCCGTATGTCACCGCTTTTTGGGCCTTAAATTTTGAGCTAGTGGGAATTTCATATCTGGGCTTTCCAGAAAAAGATACAGTACAAGT
Source organism: Xylota sylvarum (assembly GCA_905220385.1). Taxonomy (NCBI): domain Eukaryota; kingdom Metazoa; phylum Arthropoda; class Insecta; order Diptera; family Syrphidae; genus Xylota; species Xylota sylvarum. Next base: position 90,890,906 of record LR999957.1, on the reverse strand, counting down.
GTAAAAATTTTTCATACAAAAAAAAACAAAATTACATATATGAAACCGAAAATTTTTGTTAAGGCAAAATATTTAGATATTCAGATTGTCTACAACTCAATCGTACATCAGTTTTGGCCACACCCACTTTTTGGAGGCGTTGTCATCAAAAAAGTCGTAGTTCAGTAAAAAATGCAGTACGTCTACGTCCACTTTATGAGGGCTAGATAGACAGGAGGATAGGGTATCATACGATCCGTTCCAGGCGGATTGTAGCCTTTCTGTATGTTTTCTAGTAGTATCAAGGTCTGGCCTTTAGTTTACGACTCTTTTGTCAATCTAGTTATACAATCGTCTAATCGGTAGCAGTAAAGAAGTGTCAACCGTACTGATTCTTGTGTTTTCAATCTCTCCGAGTATTTATTTTTATAACAGTGACGCCTTGATGAGTACAAATGCTTCTTTATTTGTTAACAATATGTAGTCAATCTTGTCTGCAAAAGTTTTGAATGATTCTCGCATCAATATCTCTAAAGTTATTAACACAATCTTTACAGATTAAATTAGCATTGTTTAAGAGATTGCTTGTATTGATAAGACAAGTATGTGTAGAACATTTAAAGGTATAAATTCCCCACTGACAGCATCTAATTTACGTTGTAAGATTTTATCTTTCACCGGACAATCATTTATAATGGAAAAACAAAATCTCTTGTATTAGGAACTTAATTTTAAAAATAAGTTTCTGTCGGGTTTCACATCGAGAAACAGATCGTGTTCTTAGAAGGGGATCAGTAAGTTTGCAAAGAAAATGACGTGATATTCTATGTTATTTAAAGGTAAAGTTTAATTCTCAATTAGGTCACAGTCCTACACAGAAGACCGTCCTCGACCAAGTAGTATTGTGCATATCACAGCTTTCATGTTCCGGCCAAGGTATAACTTATTGGTTGAGAGTTGTAAATTAAATGAAGAAATTCGATCCTCAGGCACTGCCAGAGTCACCTCTATGTCTCTATTATGAATCAAGTTTCGAAAACATTTCAACTGTCTGAACGTTTGTAAAACCATTTAAACTTACCGGACCTCCTAAGGGAAATAAGTTTCTGCTTGAGACATTGCTGTCTTCAACCCTTGACGATTTATTTTTTTATACCCTATCCTATGGTTTGATATATAGTTTGTAACATAGAGAAATAATCGAGATAAATCCTATAAAATCCTATGATCAGTATCAATAGTATAAACGATTGAGTCCGTGTGTCACCACTTTTTGGGCCTTAAATTTTGAGTTAGGAGGCTTCCGTAAGCATGTTTCAAAGCGTAAGCGTGGTTCAAAAAGCTCTGAGACTAGATCTTACAGCTGCATGATATTGAGAGTTCAGGACTTGTGGAGTTGATTTTGCGCACTTTCCATAAATTGCCAAACCGGAGTCAGTCGTAGATAGTAAAATAGATCTAGTTATATTAACTAAGGTGTTAATATGATCGAAACTTTGTTTGCAAGATAGAAATTTAACAATATTTAGCCTGGTAGTGAGCTTTTTTTCTTAAATCTAAAAAATGTTCTTTAAAACTAAATTTACTGTCGAATATAATTCCAAGAATTCTTAGATACCGAGATGAGTGCTAAAATTACTACAATTTACTTTTGTGTTGGGAAATTATAGCCCCAGATTGAATACAGCAGATGTTAAGGTCCAGGAGGTTATTGTTAAAAAGATCTTTGGTACGATTGTTGTCGTTACATTTGGCCAGAATAATTAAATCATCCGCATGCAGAGAGTAGTCAATTTTATTCACCTTTGCAATAATCTAGCTTAGATCATTGTATGCAATGATGAACAGTGTCACCGAAAGAGGAGAACCTTGAGGAATGCCATTGGTCAAATCATATACATTGGAGTAAAAGTTGTTTAACCCTAAACGACCGCTTTGTTAAGAAGAAACTTACATATGAATAGATTTTGGGACCTACTTTCCACTTTACTAATTTGTTGAGGATCACATGGATGCCAATACGGTCAAATGCCTTCTCAAAGTCCAGAGATAGAACCGATATGTGATTTTTACAAGATAGAGCATTTGCAGCGTATTCATCAATATAAAGCAGAGTGTTCAATGTACTACGACCGTGTTTGTAGGCGACTTGATTTGGATTTATAAGATTGTTTCTTTCAATGAACCAGAGAAGCCTTTTTGAAATTATCTTTTTAAGCAGTTTGCCAGTGCATGACAGCAGGGAAATGGATCTGTATCCTTTGGGGTCTGTTGCGCGTATATTGGTTTTGCATGCTTGTGGTATGATGCCGTGTTCAAAAATGGTGTTAAATAAACTTAAGATACGATCTTTAGCAATCTGTGGGGCATTTCTTATCATCGGATAAAATATTCGATCGTGGCCTGGTGTTTTGCCTTTGACAAGGATTAAACAGGTTTCAAATTCCAGTTGGTTTATTAGCATGTCAATATATTTCGCTGAAGGACTTAGATTTTACGATTGCTCACATCTATTTAAAGCTAACGTTTTGTAGTTAACGAACTCTGTGGGAAAATTTTGGTCATTCGAATAACTGAACCAAGTTTTGGTAAACAACTTGGAAATTCTTATGGGATCGGATAGAGTTTCTAACTCTATTTTTATGGAAGTGATCGTATGGGGAGAGTAACTGCCAGTTAGAATTTTTATATCCGCCCAAATTTTTTTAGTGGAAGAAAGAGGACTGATATTAGCTGTGAACATTTGAAAGCTTTATTTTTGAATTCTTTTACTTTTTTTTATTTAACGAGGTTAATATCATTGGGAAGTTTTTTGAATATTTTCCAAAGGTCTTGTTTACTTTTGCGTAACATGGCGATTTCCCTGTTCCACCATGGGGCAATCAACTTATGGGGAATGTTTTTGGTTTGGTGGATGGAGGCGTTTGCTGCAGAGCGCAGGGTTTTCAGAATAGTAGCTGCTTCTTTGTTTACATTTGGGCAGCTGTGATTTTTGTTTAGGAAATCAGAAGTTTTGTTTTGAAACAAACTCCAATCAGCGTGATCGGTTTGAAATTTTGCCTGCGTTTTTTTTCTGATGAGAAGTAGTTCCAAGAGAAATAGTCGTTACTTGTTTTGCGTGGCTTATAGTGGGGAAATTATGGAAGTATGCATGTAAGTTATTGAAATAACCATTCAGATTCCACTAAAGAATCTTAAGAGCTGTCTTTTTAGGGAATGAGGACTTTTGGGCAATATAATTAAAGTTATATCGCGAAAAATCGGGGTTGAAGAGAGTACTAGGGTGTTCAGACCCTGAACAGCAGAGTGTGTAGGGAAGGTTACTTACTTACTTACTTAAGTGGCGCTACAGTTCGGGGTGAACCTAGCCTCATCTAACAAGCCTCTCTAGTTAGCTCGGTCCTTAGCTAAAGGGAAGGTTAGTATTCGTAATATTTTATTCGAATATGCATGCAGCTGGAATTAAAAGCAGTGGCATTTATTTTAATGCTACGCATATTGAATGGGTATGCCTGAGACTTGAACTAACAACCTTTCCCCTTCAATAAAAGTACACTGTGACCAATCAATTTGACTTTCTGCTTCGAGTTATCTAGATTAAGTCTTTTGGGATCTGCGATCTTTTAGTTTTCATCTTCTAGGTTTAATTTCCCTTGCCATCACTAACATGGTGAATAGGGGCATTTTTAGTCGGAGGATTTTTCTCCATTTGCTCCATTCGAACTAGCCTAGCTTAATACCCGCCGAAGTACCTTTCTCTCGAAAGAGATCAATATATATTATAATTTTTTTTACTTATAAAATCCGGTGACAAAATGTTTGTCTGTGTAAATCCCGAATCCCATAATGAATTTTTGGGCATTAACCATGTCCACACACCATCGGTTCTTGGCGATGCCCTACATTTTCAAATCTGTTCAGCTCTTTTCCAGTTGCACCATTTCATAGGAAGACCTACCTCTATTCGCCCTTTTTGACTGGTTCTCTCATAATGCTGTCCGTCTGAGATACGATTTGGCCAGAACACCCGAAATATGACAGAGATTAAAAGTTTGCAGCTTACTTTTGACATTGACAGGCACTTTCTATTTCTACTTTTATAACAGTCAGCAATTTTTCTTCTGCCATATATGTACTCTTTGTTTACACAATCGAATGGTTTTTCGAAATCAGAGAACACCAGATGTAAACTAAGGAACTAATGTGCCTAATCCAGGAGCATCCAGAACGGAAACCTACATACATACATATGTACATGTTCATTGTCGAGAGTTCTTTTTAAGTGTTCTTTAATACGTTCGAAGGTTTTAGTGAACTCTACAGAGAAACCAAACCGCATTGAATTCTTGCCATTCTATCCTTAAAATTGTTATTACAATGATTGTCGCCTTTGGGAATCGTCTATCAAAAGCATAACATCATCCTCATTGACTCTCATCGTTAAGTGGTCAATTTGCTTTAAAGGTTACAGATATCTGCCATCGGACACCAAATTCAATTACATCCAGCAAAACAAACAACATGGCTAAGCGTTATTTCGCCAGTTAATCTTATTTTTAAACATTCTCCCTTCATGCGTTCAGGACCCGTCGTCGTCGTCAACCCCTATAATAAAATTTAACCTCATAATGAGTGTGCCCTACGGCATGGAAAACATAGAGCAGAGCAAAAGTTACACTCTCTACCCCAACAACATATGCATTCCCTCATATTCTTCCTTTTTTTTTTGTTCCCAAGTGAGCCGAAGAGATAATAGCCGAGGTGCGATAACCTCACGCTGCTGCTTAGTGTAGAAAAGTGCAGGAACAACAGTCGCAAACAAAAAAAAAAAAAAAACCCTACACACTTTGTGACGCACTCTTCGTGTTCGAGCAACTAGCAGCAAGCAGAAGCAGTGTCAACCCCGTTTTCTTTAGCGTTTTCCCTATCAAATTGATTGTCCCCTCACTTCAGATACACTAAATATAGAATTTCACTATCGAATATTTTAACATATGCATCGCGGAGAAATTCTTTCTTTCGATTTACAGATATCTCGGCGCGTATCTGAAAAACTTGGTTTTTCTTTTATTTTTTCTATCTTTTCGCTAAATGACGAAGAACATCGAAGGGTAAGCCACAAGTACAACACTAGTACATATCCACCATAAAAACAAAAAAATAGAAGAAGAAGCAGAAGCAAAAGATAAAGACAGTGCGCGGCTACGAAAAAAAAAAACACGAATTTAGAAAATAACAGAAAAATCGAAAATGAAGAGGAGGAAAAACGACCAAGACGAAGGAAGAAATCAAAATTCAACAACTGGGCAGCAGAAATCGTTGTCGTTGTTGTGTGTGCCCGTTGTGTATTCTGTGTTTGCTGAATGCTGCTGGCTGCTGCTTGCTGCTCAATTAATGCGGCCATGGTCATAAATTATTTCTTTTTTTTTCTCTCTTCTCTGTTGTACTGTTTTTTTACGTTTTTTTTTTTTTTTTGTGTTCGCCTTTCCTTAGCCGTTTCGTTTGTGTTCAGAGTTCCTATGACTTGTGAGTTGAAAATTAAATCACAAGTAATTGTTGTATTAACGAAATGATTTTGAAAGAGTGTATCTATCCAGCTAAGAGTTTAGCTGGCCTTAAGTGGTGAGGTAGAGGTTTTTTTTTTATCTATAGATACTTCTTGGATATTGGTAATTATCAAAAGGTTATCCATAGAGAGGAGGGAATATTTTTCGCCATTCTATTGGAGGTTTAGATACAAGTGTTGCGATAGTAGATACCACTTTGTTGTGAAATCTGAAAAGTTTTCACTGATTTTGGACGATTATTTTAGCGGGGTCCAGTAGTGGGGTTCCACAAGGGAGTCATTTCAGGCCTTTGTTCTTTAGGATTGTGCCCATCACAATAACTGATGATGTAACAAAAGAATGTGAGCAGCTGGTTATGGTTGCAAAAAAAAAAAACATTACAAAACAAATCTGGGGAAACTGTGGAGAAGTAATGCGAGTTAAGGGATGAAAGGCGTTTTCGAGTAGATATTTCTTGAGGCAGTATTTTGACGGCGGTGATGGTTAAGTTTTACTGTCATTGAAGAGGGGAATAGGAAATGAATGTTGACAATTTGTTAATGACTTTTCTCGTTTAATGTTAAAATGTCAATTTTGGAGAACAGATTTTTCATTGGTGCATGGCAGCGAACTGTTTTTACCCTTAAATTAAGCATGCTTTGGTTAAAATGACTACCGCTCAATTTAATTTAAAATTTATAGAAAGAATGATGATATGATGATGCGCATGTACCCATGGGCCTCCAATTTCTTTAAGTAGCTCCGGATAATCGGAGATCTGAAGATGTTTTAACGAAATGTAATATTTGATTTGTAATGTTTAAAGGACTTAAATAATTTTTACCCCAGACCAGATTTATGTGTCCCTTTCTTTAAGTCTTGGTATAATTTCTTGAAAGCCATCACCATCAAGGAGCGGAATATCTTCAAAAATATAACCCTGTTAGGTCTTCGACAAGGGAGTTATGATTTGAGGGTGCCTGAGAGAGTAACCGAATAGGCTTTTCTGAAGTTCCAACCATAATTAAGATGCTTTCGGACACTAGGGTTATGTCAAAGATTTTCTGTTTACTTTTTGTAACAAATGTGGCTTCCTAACGACTGCGAGACTGGCAATCCTATATATACATACATACAAACATGCATACATACATATGTACATACCTCCATAGATAGAAAAAGATTTGCATACTATTCGATGTAGTTACCGGAGACTGCCTGATGGATATCTATAGGAGATTCTAAGCAAAGTGCTGCTATTTAGTGCTGCTTTGAGCACCGGGCTCCTGATTCTTCGGAATGAGAAAATGAGGTAAAAATCTTACACACTTCCATGCTGAGTTCAAATAAGGATCAGCTTTAGCGAAGATTAGTCTTTTGCGCCGCTTTGTTGCTCAGGCATTAGGTATTCTTCTAGATACAGCCCCATATTAGCACGTCTTTGCTGCATGAGCTCTATATATGATCTTTAAGTTAGAGCTTCAATGGCTAATTCTGAAATTGTTTCGTGACTGCAGACCTTAATTACTTTTTTTATAGTTCTACTGTTGCCTAAGACTATGCTATGTTCAGCTAGATCCAGCCTGACAGACTTAAGTCAAGTAAATGTAAAGTTTTATTTTAGTTAGATTCCAAGTAATATACTCGCTCTGTGTAATATGGGTTACAAAGCTACAAAACCCGCACAAATACATACATACATATGTAGATAATATGTCTGACAACATGAATTTTCAACATGTAATCGTAGAGAACTTATAGCTTACGAAATTTAGTGATCATTCACACAGCAGTTCTCATAAGTCTTATTTGCGAGCGCGAAATGTGGTTTACTTGTATACGAATATTTGCCAAATAACTCGTGACAAAGTTTGCGAAATGATTGCGAATATGTGCGATATTCTTCACATACCTAGTTTGATAACGATTTTATTCAATTTATTGTTTGTGGATAGCAGTTCTTAAAAAATTAAAAAAATTTGGAACCTTGACGGCGCGGCGTTTTGATAAGAAAGAACAATCTGACCTAAATTCAAGCCAGAGTCGTACAAAAGATTCAGCTCTCAGTAGTTCATTACTCATCAAACAAAAGATTTTGTCAAAATATATATTCAAGTTAAGGAGATGTGTTAACTTCTAGCTCGTGCTCATGCTTCCATGTGAACCAAATGTGAGTCACATTTAACACTTTCATTGAAGTCCAACAGTGACACAGTAATAGGGCACGAGCCGTCTTATTAACCACTCGAAAATTTCGTACAATCTAACAAGCGTTTAAAAAATTGCCTGCGTCATTTTAGCCAATAGATTCGAAGTGCTAATTGCAATCTAATCAAGGTACAGGCACAGCGCTCTTGCGTTTAATTTCGCAACAAAACTTTATTTCATACATTTGATATGACACGTCATTTCCTGTCCGTATACCGTGCGCCCATCTATAGTACGTGCATCCAAATAAGTACTTATCACCCACAAGCGTTCTTTTATCTTCTCATTGCAAGACAACAAGTTACGTGGTCGCACTACAACACAAAGCCGCACCAACCACCAACAGCTAGCAACAATGTGCATCTGATGAATCACTCTGAATAGTTCGAGTATCTTTTTGCAACATTCGGCTGGTTTAAGTTGGGAAATATTGTGCGCAGAGTTACAAAACAAAAGAATATCTAAGAACTCACAGAGCGCCTTATCAATGTGTGTTAAGTAATGCCCAATATTGTATAGTTGCTCGAAGCTAAGGCCCGCGCCCGGTTTGTCAAGTTTAGCAATGTTAACGAGTATGCAGCGCCTTGGTTTGATAAACAATAAGCCCGCGCAAAACACATATCTTTTTGTGTAAACAATTTGATTACGTCGGAAGATTTATTGGATCACGTTAAGCGAGTGAGCGAGGCAAGTTCATGCGTAATCAAAGATCGTAGTAGAGGTGAAAAACTGCTGACAACCGACGTATTTTCTCGGCTATTGTTTAACTGTTAGAGAAGCGAAAATATGATTATTGTTTACGTTTATACTAAAACGACAGATCATAACATCAATATGCGGGGGTTTTTCGATTTATTTACTAATTGAACGACTCACTTTCAGTTGATGCTGATTCAAAAATAAAAAAAAAAAATGTCTGCTTAGGGGACATTTTTGTTTGCAGATAAGATATTCGCGTTGAAACGTAAACCGAAGTATCGAATTTTCTTGGAAATATTTTCTGTATGAATGTTTATAGATAGAAGTAAATATCAGGTTTGCAGCAAAGTACAAAGTTCAATAATTGATATTTAACGATATTTGTGAAATTCAATTTGAAGAAGTTATTTATTATTTGCTTTCACGTAGGTCGTGGTAAGGCATAGTGATGTTCTGAATTTTGGACGTACTCAATGATCTTTGGATGACAACTGGCTTCTACGCTTTGTTAGATAATTTTGTTTTTATTGTCTGTTATTTAGATAGAATGTGAAACCTTCTCTTCTCTTGATATTTGCAATGTAACTCGGATTAGACAGGAAGTACTAGACCTTACACTAGGCAGCCATAGCTTGAGTATACTTGTTAGGAAATCCAAATTATCTAATGAGCCATCTAGATACACACTTATGTCTAATCCATGTAGAAACCAAAGATGACAAACTGGGATTTCTTTGAATCGTCCCTTCAAAAGCAGCCTATACCATGTTGTCATTATGAAAGCTCCAGCTCACTATTTAGAGCTGCTGTAGAAAGGACGACAGCTGCGTTTGAACCTAGCAGTACAGTGAGTTAGATCCAAACGAATTAACTGTTTAACGTAGCGAAGGGTACTGGAGACTGCACTTATACCAAAGAAATAAGAAAGGAAAAAACGTGAAGCTTCAGGAAATCTCGAATACTACCGCTGTGGGTAGACTGCACAAAGCACTGACTAAAGCGGTGCGAATATCAAGATATGTAAGAAAACCGGATGACAGCTACACAAAACACGAAGAACAGAGGGCACGGCTTTTATTGGAAACTCTTTTTCCCGGCAGTCTTCCGAGCACTGATATTAGAAGTATGCCCAGCATAAGAAGACCTCGGAAAAATGCCTGGAAAAATGGTAGAAAACTGTTACAGATCGTATTTAGAATTGGCAATCAGCTTCTTTCAGCCTTTCAACTAGTCTTGCACTGGGCTGTATACCAAACCAGTGGAGACGGTCGAAGGTAGTGTTCATTCCAAAAGTGGCAACCGAAGTCCTATAGACCGATCAACCTAACAAGAAGACGGAAAAGATAGACAACTACCTAAGGGAGTATATTCTAGGTATATCTTCTCTTTATTAGCAGGGACTGTTTTGTACGAGTTGTGAGAGTGATAGTACTGTCCGTTCTGTTGCAATTTGAAAGGTCATTCGATAGCATATCGCATGAATCAATTTTACGAACCCATAGAAAGAAGAGGAGGAAAGAACACAATCTCTAAGTGAATATACATATGAACTTTTGAGCTCAAAATCATCCGAGACTCAAATATAACAACGTATTATCCAGGTCAACACAGCAAGAGGATGCCCATGCCCACAGGGATCCTTAAAGTGAATGAATTTCTTGATGAATTGGTAAACCATTACATCAACTGTCAACCATATGCTCATTATGACTATAATTGCCAGAGATAAATTTGAGGATACCCTATGAAATATTATTATGCGAAGAAGCTCTCTGCAGACATCCAAGAACATGTGCTGCGATTCAATTGGCTTGGGTTCGAATAGTTATTAAATAAGGAAATTTCGTCGCTAGAACCAAATCTCTTCCTCAGATTTCCATGCGAAACTGAATTAGAGAGGCGGTTCTTGTGCAAGTCTTAGGAGAATAACAGGTACAATTAGACGGAAGATTGTTTAAAACAATTATGGTCCTAAACGAGTTTCTAGAACAAGAACATGTTACTTGTCGTGCTCGATCAGAATCAGTGTAACCACACGAACCGTGCCGAACCTTCTGCACCTTTTGGACCTCAGTCGCCGGATCTGATACCGGATTGACTCCTTATTTGCTGTTTGTCTCTTGGCGTTGTCGCCTTTTTTTCCTTCTAGGATAGTGTTAAAGTCTTTTAGGCCAACTACTGATCTGAGAAATAAGCCTTTTCAATCTAAATTAATAAAAGTCTTATACGACCTCCTTGTGGTCAAATAAAACCCATTCAGGAAATACCTTTCAAAACCAATGCTAAGCAACCACGTAATCGCTTAGAATGAAAAAAAAAAATTTTGCAAATCCCACCCAGCTTCACAGAAGTCAACAATCAGTCTCCACTCCAGAGACAGGCCAGTCAAATCACATTGATACGATGTGCACATATCTTTCGCATTTATCCCACTATTATCGCGTCCCGATCAACATATCGGAAGCGATAAACTGCTGATTAAACGGTTAAAGAATTCTATCCAATGTGTGAGCACACACAGAGGAGCTACCGACACCACCACCGACATGCTAAGCTCCTCTCTCTGACTCCTCTGAGCGTTTCAACACAATATTAATGGGCTCCTCGCTCTTCCAAACACACACATGCACATCCACATGCTGTATGTAGATACCCCCCTCAGTAGACAATGATGTATGCGGCGACGACTATGATAATCGAATTGAAATCGACGTCGACTCAACAACAATGAGCAACAATGCACACTTTGCCCGCCACTTGTGCAGCTAGCTCCTCTCCATGCCACCACACCACACGACTTCCATTGGATTCGAGCTAGTGCCACAGCCAGTGAGCCACCATATCACTAGGAGTCTAAGTTATACGCAACTCATATCCCCCCAGACCCATCAGCGGCAGGCGGCACGGCGGCAAAACGATAACCGAGCCGAGTTACTGAAAAAAAAAGTATCTATAGATACAATTCCACACGTATGCCAGTATATCTGCAAGAAAGCGAAATACTCCGTACAATCTGAACCCGATGGAACACAAGAAACAAAAACAAAAAGACAGAAGACCGGGAATTAAAGGAAATGAACGTTGAATCTAAAGCCCGTGAGTGGAGTAGAGCGGAGCTGTTATACCTTTTCGCTGTGTGGTGTGCCCGTTGCATGATATCGCCGTCGTATCACGTTATTACATGACATAGTGTGAGTTCATTTCAGCAGTTACTTGTGTATGAGTGCAGCATTTATTCGGTTCAGTTAGATTTTCCTTTGTTTGCCTGCAGCAGCAGCAGGTTCGACGAGAACGTGTCGTCACTTTAGAGAGGTGAGTCGTCCAAAGGACGAACAGAACCGACAAACTATTTAAAACTTTTCTGCTGCACAGAGTTGGTTACTTTCGGCTGAATTTTTTTCCACACGCTAAGGTTGAATCATATCGAGTTTTAGCTGGCGTTTGGGTCTTATCTGCTTTAATGAATTAAATGACATACGTAACTGATAAGAGGGGGTGACGAGTGTGATTGTAGACTCGTTGGCGTTTTTCAATCGAGAGCGAGAGAGAGTAATGAAATAAGATTTCAATGTCAACTGGGATTCGCAGAACAATTTTACTCTGCATGTCATGCTTCTAAGAATAGGGGAGTAAGCGAAGAATGAGTGTACTATGAGTTAATCATGCTCGCGGACTATGTATGTACATATATCACATCAGGCGTACGTGCATCGGTTCAAATCTAACTTAAGATGCAAATTCTAAGAAGGCAAGTAGCCTTGGGTTTTCAGAGAATCCTTAAAGGTTTGAAGACTCAGATGTAGTATCGACTCGTGTTCGCTTGTACCTATATTGTTGTATTTCTTGTTCAAGTTCGATACTCTACTCTTTCCAATGCAAATAGAAAAACCTAAAAGAATTTAATTATTCGCGGCATTTTCACGAAAGAAAGAGAGAAACGTTCAAACAAACATTCCGCTTAATCACCTCACACTCCCATCCGCACATATTTGGCTCGGCACACGGTATTTATAACATTTTCCACATTTTCCCCATTTACAACAATTTTCATAATAAGTTCGGTGCGCTGCTGCTGGCTCTCTTTGACGTTCTATGGACGTACTATGCTTTGCTGTTTGCTTGTGCTTGTTATTCATTCATTTTCATTTGCCTTGTGTGTGTTACGTTGCGCCTCCTCTGTTCTTTCGGTTTTTGTGTCACATTTCAACCATCTCACGGGTAATCATTCGTAATTCATTCCGTAAGAGGGGACATAAATCCAAAAGCAACCAAAGCACAATAAGCGTATTCTGTTTACCGTGTGCTCCACGGATCCATGTCATAGGATAGGTGGAAACACGACAAAAAAAAAAAAGCAACCCTTTTCGGTACTGCTTTCGGCACTCTCCAAGGTCATGCAGAGGATTGTCAATTAACACCTCATGAATTATCCCGAAAGAAAACATCGTCTTAATGACTGACAGTATGGTTTCTGGCAACAGCGTTAATGACCCTTGTGTCAAAAAACATGGAACCAATACATTCATCACTGAGGTGTATAGTGGGTAATTTTTTAAGATGCTCTGTGTGCTCTAGGGGGCGATTGGTTATTGACATTGGTTTTCCACATTTTTGATAGTATGTATACCCAAACAGCTTTTGCTGAACTTGAATATTGACATTTAAAGGTTGAATCAAAAGGATATGTGATTTTAACTGGGTTAAAGAAACATGGATACCAAAGGGTTCATGTGAATAGGTTACTACTTCTGTTCATTAAAAGAGTTTTTCTGCCTTCATTTGTCAGACATAAGGTTTACTTAGAGCACAAACCTGAGGGTATCCGTTGTTTATCGTCGCTTTTGGAATTCCATCCTTTTCGAACAAATGTTATGTCTACCGCGATAGTCCTGCAGTATTTAGTTAATATATCTCCTTCAACGTCAAACACCATCTAAGCAATCATTTCAATCTAAACAATCTCACGGAGCATCTATGGGTGCTACTTGCATGTCCAGCTAGTGCGTAATTTCAATTCTCCACTCTCAACCCTTTGAAGTTAAGTAGCTTGCTACCTTTCTCCTTCTCAGTGATCTTCTGCTACACCTACATATGTACATACTTTCTTTCTGCACTGTTGGTCATTAAACGGAATTTACTAAGTTTAACATATGCTGCCGCTAAGAGTACTGCCGTCAGCGAAGAAATACATTGGATTAAAAGTACCAGACAACAAATCATTTATGAAAATAAGAAAGAAAATCGGAGTCAAAACGCAGCCTTGAGGAATGCCAGCGCTTATGCGATAAAATGCATATTTGAAACCGTCCAAAACAACTTCAATTGAACGGTCGGTTCGAAAGGTAGTTTCTGATACATTAAAGAAGTGATTCATCGATGCCAAAGTCCTCATTTCTGACCAAAGAACTTGATGTCAAACTCTATTAAATCAATAGCAACAAGAGGAAGAATCATGTAAAGAGCGATATACCAACAAATCACAAGTAAAATCAGCAGTCATTGAAGATTTTTTGTATCTCAAGATATTTCGCAAGCTGACGGTTTATCCGCGTTTCCATTGAAGTTGGAAACCAAGTTAATCGTTAGCAGGACGCTTTAGAGAAAACATATGAGCACTAGGTACTTCAGTTTTTTCTCTACACCTTGTAGATTCTTGCTTGTTACCCAATCTTCAACCAATTCTATAGCTTCGTTGTAGCCTTGCAATAATTACTATGCTAGCAAGTGACATCGGAACTAACCAATCTAAAAATGTCGTCATACATCAGGTTCTAAAGTAGTGGACCTAGTATACAGACAAGGTTTATACAGACTAAATTTTGAACAACTAACTAATGACCTAACGAACTAATGTGTGAATATTGCTACGATTGTTCAATCTGGAATCACCGTAACCAAGGTTAGGTTATGTAAATGGATGCCCTTGTTGACAAAAGAAAAAGTTGTCAACGGTTCACTTAGACTAGCAATGTGCCCAATTATAAGAATTCTGAGAACTTAAATTTGAGTCATCAACGGCTGAACTAAACCAACCAAATAAGTGTATGAATCTCAGGAGTTTGTTCAGCTCAGCTTCCTATAGTGTCTTTCCTTTTGTTGATTAATGTTGGACAATCATATAGGAAGTGACAAATGGATTCTATTTCCTCTTCGTTCCTGCAGTTCCTACAGAATTCGTTATGGGGTATTGCTTTGCTAGCCGTACTGCATGATTGGCTATCAAGTAGTGTCCTCTCACGACGCTAACAGCTATTCGAATATCCCTCCAATTGGTTTTCATGAGATCTGTAGATCTCTTTTTGTCGTAGACGGCCATAACGATTTGGCTGTAGCGCATGAATGTGTTAGATACCATCACCTGTTAGATTCCTCGTTGGATTCAGTATCTATTTCTCTGTTCAAAGTGTACAGCGGTGTATTGGCCTCAGTATTGGCCTTCCCTTAGATGTGAGCCTGCCCTGGCTAGTTCATTCGCTTTTTCATTGCCTGGGTTATCCATGTAACCCGGTACCCAACAAGGGGTCACTTTATTGGTCTCGGAGATATCGTTCAGTTTTTGTATGTACATACATTTTTACGAGGTTGAACCTTACCGATGCTGTATGAACCGCTTTAATGGCTGCTTGATTGTCACCATGTGTAGATCCTGATTACTTTGCCAGAAATATTTCCCTCGATAATCATGTCCGCAGTTTGTTTTTTGCAGTAGGTAACTTCGGCTTGAAAAACACTCCAATCATCCTTAAGTCTGAAGGACCGATTTGTATTTCGAGACTCGTAGTAAACACCAACACCAGTACCTTGGATCCGTCTGTATAAATACTTAGCTTCCACTCTTCCTTGCTAGGAATTTTGATAGCGAATCTCCAACTAGAGTTTGATAGTGGGACGATGTAGTCCGTTTCCGTCCGGAATCTCTATATAGTATTCCACCGGTTCAGGTTTTTTTCTTTTCTTTCCCGCTAATAATGAAATCAATTAAATAAAACATCTTCCAATATTAGCACGAAACCTCAATAAACTGCGAGTTAATCGCTTTCGTTCGAATGAATAGTAATGATGACATATCTACACACAACAAGTCGCCACTGCCGCCACCGCAAACAATAATAATTTTCAATGACGGACACGGACGACAACGCCAACAACGAAGACGACACCGATAACAGCCAACGCGCGAGAGTGAGACCAAAAGAGTGAACCACCTCATAATAAACATCCGTTTAGTCATCACGTCACCTTATCTATTATGAAACGTCAGAACATTTGAATTGTGTTTGCGCGCGCTACCCTTGACACACACGTCGATACTGCTCTGTCACCCAAAAGTTCCTCAAAACCACACGCACACAAACTCATACGTTCTCTTGAGATATATCGCTTAGATAAAGTATCTGAGTTGAGTATCTTTCAAAAGAAAAAAAAAAAAACAACTACTGAATCTGAGTTCTAATCTGTCCTGCAAAAGAAACAATTTTCTTGTTTTCCACTTGATTTGCATTTCTTTTCTTCTCTTTTTCTCTCTCAATTCTCGTAACGTAACAAGAGGCAGAGAAGAACTAACGTGTTGTTGGCGAGGTAGTTTAGGAAAACCCCTCTCTGTAGTTTACGCTTTGTTGGAATTTTTTTTAGCATTACAGCCGGATTCTGTTTTTTTTTTTTTTAATATTCCCCAATGGATGAAGAATTTTATTCTTGGCTTCAGAACCCCTATATCCTGGGAGATAGTCACTGGATGATTCCGGTTTGGTTTAGTGATAATTTCGCAATTTTCATTTGAAATTTCTCCCCTTAACCTTTGGACGTGTGTGCTTATCTGGCTAATTTCAGATAGCAAAATGCAGGTTTGCGATTTATTACATTTTTATTTGGCTATAGGTTGTTGTGGCATACTCGGTTTATAACTTGTTTTGCATCGGTAGTTTTTACAGTTGGTATTAACTGCTTTCTTGTAAATAAGTAAAGAGGGTTATTTCGAAATTTACGATCCGCTTTAAACTTTAAGTGTGCAGTAAAGGGTTGGTACTCGAACTGCCATTCCTGGGGTGACTTATTGGACTTCATAATATGTAGTGAGAATGAAGGACAAAAAAATCGAATCCCTCTGGCCTAAGGTCTATATCTACTTTTAACGCAGCAAGAACAGGGGAATGTCGTTTGAATTGGTGATTGGGAAATTTCTTTTTTACGATGCAAAGTAGTAGTTTATTGTAAATTCAGATTGTCTGGCCTTTAAGTTGTGACCGAGTCAGGCCGATTACCTTCCTGCTTCCAACAGAGAGAACAATTTTTAGGGTCATATGTGGCAATTATTTCATGGTCTTAGGCACGAATTAAGTCCGACTTTTTGGTTTGAAGTTCTAAAAGTTCTAATATGTTGAAGGAAGTCAAAATATTAGCCCGTAAGAAACTTTTCTTCAAAGTTAGGA
Organism: Xylota sylvarum; assembly: GCA_905220385.1. NCBI lineage: Eukaryota > Metazoa > Arthropoda > Insecta > Diptera > Syrphidae > Xylota > Xylota sylvarum. Next base: position 90,874,045 of record LR999957.1, on the reverse strand, counting down.
TATATTTTATCGGGAGTTTTAAAGCCTTCAGAGGCCACTGCACCGTATTAGATTGTGTTGTGTGACACCAGAAATGGGGAAATATAGCAGCTACATATATATTTCGAGTCGTTCGAAGTAACCAATCTACTTCCATTCCTCTGCCAAAACCTGTCTTGATATGAAAGGAGTAGACATTTTTTAACACTTGCATTCGGAACAAATTATTTAAAGATATACGAGTATCTAGGTAGGTATGTAGATAAAGCGCTAGGTTTCATCAATCTTGGAACTAAAAAAATAAAAAAAGTTTTTTTCTAGGTTTTCTTTTTAGGTTAACGCGGATTTTTCGGCTGAAGTAATAGATATCCAAAAGATCGCTTGCCAGTCTTGTTTTTTTGAAGTTTTCTAAAGAAATTAATTCTTTCGAAAACGCCCTTACGATAGTCGCTGTTGTGATTTCTACTTGAAAAGCGGTCAGAGCCTTGCCCACTGTAGCAATATTTTATGAAAATAGTTATGTTTTAATTCAAACATTACAAAATCGAACGGAAATTCTGTGCAAAATTCTTTCGCCTCACCCAAAATCTGGCATTAAAAATGCCAACTTTGCCTATAACTGCGGTACTGCTGTGGATGCATTTGTGCGGCTAAGTGTGGTCAGCGTTGTGTTTTATAACTTTTTAGCCGAATCCGTATTTCGGATTTCCATTTCTATTGACAAGATATTAGGTAGGTTTTAACCTATGGGCTTTCAGGTGCGTACCAATTTTGCGAATCATTCAATAAGGAAAACCTGGAACAACACATAAATTCAAATCTCACAAATATAACGCCACTGCGAATGTAGCAAAGATCTAACAAAAATTTGCAAATTAATGACACCAGGAACTATTTTCTCTTAATTCTAGTTTAAGGTCACATTCATACAACACCCTTGTCCATCAATCACAATTCTTTGACAGCTCATAGAGCGTGTAAGTTTGAAAGAAAACAACATTTTTAAATTCACTGCAAAGCTAATTTGTATTAAGAGTTTATTGCTTATTAATTGACGCATATACGCCCTTGAACATCCACTCTAGGGACGCCATAATATAAAAATTAAAAGGGGTAAAAACTTTCTGACATAAAGAGCCCTATAGAAGAGAATATGTCACAATGGGGCGAATACTAATTCTTTTGATGCAAGTAGTCATATGTACACACGTATTTAGTGTATGTAGTGAAGCATTCGTTCAAAATTAAAGTGACAGCTGACAGTTTTATTTAAAACCCTGCCAAATAGGGGAATACCATAAATGTAAATTTTTCTTGATTCGGTATGTACATACATATGTAAACATAAACACTCTCCACAAACATAATTACCATCCACGTAAATTATATACCCATAATTACCCTGTGACAACCATCCCTCCGGTAAATTAATCACCATATCTCATTTTGATAGAATATCACAAAACAATTTGTATCTATAACTTAACGAAGAAAGAAATATTCCAATAAAATCATAACACCATTAAATTCCATTTAAATAACAGAACTAAACACAAAGTTCTCTCCCTCGGTTGATTTTCTTTCGAACTATTTATAGACCTATGAGTACTGAAAGAGAAATAAACACAAAAATAAATAAAAGAAAACCAACCGACGAATGAACGGAACAAAAAAAAAAAAGAGGAGAAAATCAAACAAATCAACTTGCAGCAGCGAGCACCAGCACCCC